>OY728125.1:387773892-390273892 GCA_963277665.1 Viscum album
CCCATAATTGGACCGCCACATGAGGTGAAATGGGAAAAGTTCTATAGTAGGTCACCTGTCAAATTAAATGTGGTGATGTTTGGATTTCTAAACTATGGGGGAGCTTGAATTTGGTCTACACAAGTAGGGTAATCCATTCCTTTTGGCTGAATTTCCACCTGTTACATTTCCAAAGCCTTAATATGTGAAATGAGAGAAGCTATCATACCATCTTGGTGATGGTTTGTGGTCACCAAAGCATTGAAAGTCTTATCAAGTCATGGAGAAACATAGTATGTATCCTATTGAAGATAATTTTTCTACTTATGAGGGGTGGATGACTCATATCTTGGTATTTTCCCATATCCCACTTTTTCTTCCCTAACCAAGTGCACATGCCCACCCAGTTCAAATTGGGGAATTTGATTAATTAGAACTGGGTGTACCACAGGAGGAGATGTGAGGTCCCTTATTCTATTTCCAGGGAATGGGAACATCCCAATAATTATTTTTCTTTTGATATTTTTATGTTATTCAAGATCATGAAGCAATGAAACTATCATGGGGTTCGACACAACCTTGGGCACAACCTCATACGGGTAAGAGGGCTTAGAATGTCGTTTTCCTTTGTCAACATACTGACAGGAAGGAAATAACACTTCATCTGGGGGACACTGGAGCCCGAGGGTAAATTTATGTTTTTGAATGCGGATTCTTTCCAAGGGGTCTTCTTGGTACTATATCCCCTCTTAAGGATGGATTTTCTTGTTATGCACTGCGTTTGAGACCTTATTTCTATGATCTTCTTATAGGACGATGGTGACCACATTCACTGTGGTGGTAGTATGGGAGAACCCTTCACTGTCAGTGGGTCATCTAAGTTGAAATTCTTATCAATTCCATAGGATATTACTATAATATACAGAATCATACTAATCACATCCTCTAATACAAACACATAAATATTACGCTTCCCCAACATAGAGGAATATAATGTGGATCTTGACACGGGTTTGTGGGAGATTATGATGGTAGCCATATGAATCAGGACACTGTGATACTTGGAACATACCTTTATTTAATTTTTTTGGAATGTAATCACGGTGTTGATGAATCCCTGCATAGGTCTATTGATGGTCTTGGAGTTACTGAAGTGTTGTATTAAAAATATGACAAAATAAAATCACTTTTTCCTCTGTGATGGACTCCAAGATTTATAAATGTAAAGCTATAGGTATACAAAAATAACATATAGCCGGTTGACGGCTAGGAGTTCCCAAAATTAATCTTGTTCACTACTAGGGGTATGGTCTTACTCTTGGTTGACCTAATTCTCAATCAGCATAGGTTAGGATAAGGGTGGAGACACCGACACCAGACTACTTTTTGCTGATCTACCAGGTTTGGGGGTTACATATAGGTAAAATATCTACTATATACTAAAGGTATCCTAATGTCAAATCCACATTCAAGGTCATATCCATAGATTATAGTGTATTGACCAATTATTCATGTATGATGGAGGAATCAACCAATTAAGGATCATTGTAGTAACCACCATCGTATGAGGGAATCATTACATACCATAAAATCTCACTAGCTTCTAGTGTGGAGGTGGATAAGAAGTATGTTGATGATGATGTAACCAATTTCACTATATTCCCTTGGAAAGAGGATATAACAACCTCCACCTAGAGGTACCTATAAATGGAGCTGATGATCTTGTGAACTACATCTTCTGGGATCACGAGCCCTAATCGATGGTATTTTTTCCCAGACTCAAGAATGTAGGGTAATGATTCTTGAATGGAGTATTTTGATTCATTAGAGTCTGAGAGTTTGGTGGGGACATGATTCT
Organism: Viscum album; assembly: GCA_963277665.1. NCBI lineage: Eukaryota > Viridiplantae > Streptophyta > Magnoliopsida > Santalales > Viscaceae > Viscum > Viscum album. The sequence goes on from OY728125.1 coordinate 387,775,730, forward strand.
TCACAGGGTCCAGTATTTTATGGTGTGGGACTTCTCCAAGTGATAACTATTAAGAACTAGTGGAAAAAACACTTAAGACCTAAGATTTTATCACATCGGTTCAATATAACCAATGTGAAAAGCTGTAAAAATCAATTTATCACGTCAGTTGCTGAATAACTGAAATGATAAGCCGATGAGAATAAAATTTTTATGTCTATTATTTTATAACCAATGTAAAAAATACTGAGAGTATCTTTATCAGGTTGGTTATTTTATAACTGACCTGATATATCAAATATCGTCAATTTATCGTGTCGATTATCAAAAGAACTAACGTGATAAAGTGCCATTTATAACATCAGTAATTAAAAAACTGATGCGATAAATTTTTTTCTATATATGTTATTAAATAACTAATGTGATAAAGCTTTTAAATGATTTATCACACCCCGTATTCAGTCGTTCTGTTTTCTTCGATTGGGTGACCAACGACTCATCTCTCACACATGGAAAACATAGAAAGGATTATTCGAAGTAGTGCCCTCCAACCTCGGTTTTCCAATTTCATTCATCATTTTCTTTATCACCGGATCTATCAGGTCGACATGCAGCACTCACGTAAGCCTCACATGGCTCTGTTTTAGTTTATATTTTTCATGATGCACTAAACTAATTTTTTGAGATGTTATTTTTCTATCTTTTTTCTTTCTATCTGGTTAAGTTTCATAGTGTTCATTTATACCATGATAAATTCTTTTATGTTCAAATAAACCATGCATGTTATATCATGAAAGTTTACTATTTTTTTGTGTTATATCATGTGTGTGTGCGCGTACAGGGGGTGTCCATGGGGGTGGGGGATGTCCAAGTTGATGGGGGTTTCCATGGGGGCTTCTAGGGGTTGGGGTGTGCAGGTGGTGTCCCAGGGGGTGGGGTTGGTGTCATGGGGTGTGAGGGTTTCCAAGGGGGTTCGAGGTGTCCTAGGGGGGTGGGGGTTGTGTCCATGGTGGTGAAGGGGCTGTCGGAGGGGGTAGGGGTGTCCATTAGGGTGGGTGGTGGTATCCTGGGGGGTGAGTGGGCTATCCTAGGGGGTAGTGGTGTCCAGGGGTGGGGGTGTCTTGGGGGGCTGTTTCGAGGTGTGTGTGTGGGGGGGGGGGGGGGGTTGTCTATGGGTTTATGGGGTTTAGGGGGTATCCAAGGGGGTGAGGGTGGTTTCCAAGTGCTTAGGGGGATTTCCAAGGGGTAGGGGTGTCCAGGGGTGGTGTTCAGGGGGTAAGGGGTCCCTGGAGGTGGGGTTGTCCAAGGGTGTATGAGTGGGATTGGTGTCCAGGGGGTGGTGGGGTTCGGGAGGAGGGGGTGGTGTCTATGGGTTGAGTGGGTTGTCCAAGGTGGTAGGGTGTATCCGGGGGGTGTGTGTGTCGGGGGGGGGGGGTCCATGGGGGTGGGGGTGTCCTGAGGGGTGGGAGATGTTTAAGGGGTGGAGGGATGTTAAGGGGGAGGGGGTGTCTAAGGGTGTTTGTTGGTGGTGTCCAGTGGGTAAGTGGGCTGTCCAAGGGGGTTACAGTGACCATGAGGATGGGGACTATCTAGGGGGGCTTGATCGAGGGGTGGGGGTTGTCCAAGGGGGTGGGGGGATGTCCGGGGGGGGGTGGTGATGGGGCTGTCTAGGGGGTGGGGGTGTCCAAGGAGGTAGGGGTGGGTGTGGTTTCTAGGGGGGGTGTTTCCAAGCGGTGGGGTGTGGTTTCAAGGGGGTGAGTGGGTTGTCCAAGGGGGTAAGGGGGTATCCAGGGGGTGTGGGTGTGTCAAGGGGGTGGGGGTGTCTAGAGGGGTGGGGGTTTTGTTTATGGGTGGGGAGGCTGTCCAAGGAGGTGGTGGTGTCTAGGGGGTGTCCAAGGGGGTGGGGGTGGTGTCCAATGGTGTAGGGGGTTGGACATCACCCTCACGCTCTGAACACTACTTCCCCACCCCCTAGTCACCTCACCCCCTTGTACTGCCCCACCACCCCCTAGACACCCCCATGGGACAAACCCTATCACCTTGGACAACCCCCACTACCTCCTGGATATCCCCCTGCCCCAATGGAAACCACCGTTATATATATATATACCCCAACGGTTTCATTTAAACAGTTGTCATATTTTATCTTTAGGTAGTCTATACCAATAGTTCCTGTAGAATTTTTGGTATTGGGCTATTGCAATGACCATCATGCCAATGATGTGTGACAACATTGGGGTATTCTATCCCAATGGTTTTAGGGACTATCCCAAAAGTTTTAAATCGTTGGGATAGGTGATATATTCAGTAGTGACTATATACATATTTTAATATTTATACTTCATATTCCATTTTTACGGAAGGGTGATTTTGGTATCCAGTTGCATGAGGATGTATTGTTTGTGTACATTAAGAAGAAAGGAACCATGATGAATTTAAAAATATTATATCTAACCCTATTTTCTTTTTAAAATCATTTTCATGCATATATTTTTTAAACACGCATAGATTTTGTTTTATATTTCAAAATTATTTTACTTTCAAATTATGATATTTTTCAAAAAAAATATAAAATTGGCTTTTCTTAACAAGATGTATAATTTTGATCTTTGTTATAGGTATTAATGTGTCGTAGTTAGATTATGGAAAATCTAACGAGTAATGAATATGAGGAAGGTATTGATGCATTTTTGTAATTTTCTAGAAGATATGTTCCAAGCCCTAACATGTTTTTCTGTCCATGCCTGAAATGTTTGAATATGAAGAAGTTGAAAAGTAGAGACCTCAAAGATCATATGATATTTCATGGTTTTAATCCGAGTTACAACCCTTGAATTTGGAATGGGGAAACTGGCCACAATGTTAGATCTATGGATGATGATGATTTTCAAGATGGTAACTCCAGTGGAATTGAAGAAATGATTCGTGACATTACAGTCGAAAAAATTGAGATAGAACAGACAGTTTTATGTTTATATGGTGACCTTGAAAAACCATTATGTCATGGTTGTTCAAATTTTATGGTATTGTCGTAGAATTTAAGATTGATTTTCCTAAAGGAGAAACATGAATAGAGAGACAAACGTTTTACAGAGGTAATTCAATTGTTGAAATACATTCTTCCCAATTCACATTATAAGGAAAAAAAATATTATGCCCTATTGGATTGGGATACAAGAAAATAAATTCATATCCAAATGATTGTATGATATATAGAAAGAAATATGAGCTTCTGTCAGAGTGTTCTAAATGTTGGCCACCACATTATAAGTTGAAAGAAAAATCACAGGCTGATGTAGAGATTACAATGATCCCTAAAAAGGTATTTTGGTATCTTCATATAATTCATCGTTTGAGACATTTATTTACTAATTCACTAGATGCAAAAAGGTGACGATGGAATGATGATGAGCAGATATATAACGAAAAAATATGACATCCAGTTGATTTCCCTCAATGGAAGAAACTTATGAGTAGTATACTACATTTGGAAATGAAATTACAAATACTAGACATAGGTTTTGCACAAATGGAATGAATCCATACCGAACCCTCATTAGAACACATAGTTCATGGCTTGTTTAATTGGTATTTTACATCCTCTCTCCTGAAGTTTTTTATGCACAAATATGTCATATTAAGTATAATGATATATGGTCAGAAGCAACCCAGAAATGATATTGATGTTTTCTTGTCACCATTGATTGAAGATTTGAAACTTTAATGGGAGGATGGTATTATGGTGTATGATTCATATAAAATGGAATATGTGCAACATCATACAGTTCTTATGTTCACTATAACTGACTTCCCAATGAATTGAAATTTGTTTGGATACACTGTTAATGGGCATAAAGCATGTCCAATTTGAGAGGAACAGACTTCATATTGGCAATTGCATCATGGGAGGAAAACAGTATACTTGGTTCATCAAAAGTTTTTTCCTATGGACCACTCTTATAGAAGACTAAAAAGGAATTCAATGGCTCACAAGAATTTTATATTTCTCCAATACATTTATCCCTTGATGTGTACTTTGAGAGTGTGAAAAACCTTGATGTGTCTTTGGGAAAGACACATAAATTTGGAAATGATTGACATATTTGGAACAAAATATCAATAATTGTTTAGCTACCATATTATAGATATCATGAACTGAAACATAATATTGATTTCATGCACATGGAGAAGAATATTTTTGATAGTTTTATAGGAAAATTGTTAGATATTAAAGGAATGAAAAAATATGGGTTGAATGTAAGATTAGAAATACTATAAATGGGAATAAATTTTGAGTTATCTCCTACTCAAAATGAAAGACATACATTTCTTCCATTGGCTTATCATACTTAATCCAAGAGGGGGAAAATTATCTTTTGTAAGTGTATTCATGATACCAAAGTTCCTAAAGGTTATTATTCAAATGTAAAGATTTTTTTTTATTTGAATCATCTGAAGTTTATAGGTATTAAATATCATGATCTTCACATCATGACACAACATATTCTACCCATTGCATTGCATGGAATATTGCCCATCTGTGTTAGAAAGACTATAATGAAGTTGTTTTATTTTATCAATTCAATCAGTAATAAAGTGATTTTTGTGGATTATTTTAAAGATTTGTGAAAGGATAAAATTTTTGTACTTTTTTGATTGGAAATGTATTTTCCTCAATCATTTTTTTGATATAATGGTGCATTTAATGGTTTATCTGGTTCGAGAAATAAAGCTTTGTGGAACAGTTTATCTTTATTGGATGTATCCTTTAGAAATATATATGAATATATTGAAGGGGTATGTTAAGATTCCAAATCAACATGAAGCCTCCATTATTTAAAATTAACTTTATAAGGAAGTTATAGAGTTTTTTATGAGTTTCATGGCTACGACGAAGCACATAGGTTTACCTCCATCTCACCATGAACGAGTTAATAATGAGGGTAAGGGGATTCGTGGATTGTAAGTATAATCGTTGTTAGCTGAATAGATAAAGAAGGTAGAACTATACATTATGAATAACATAGCTAATGCTCAACTGTGTATCACATTTCATATTAATGAGTTGAAACAATGACATCCAAATAAGAAAGAAATGTGGATTTTGAATGAGCACAACAAAACATATTTTCCATGGTTTAAAAAGACCTTTCTTGGTTGATCAGATGTATCAGAGACATTAATATGGTTAGTGGTTTTTCCAAGTTTAATGGTGATAACATGGTCTGGGTATTGCATTAATGGCTATACATTTCATACGAAAACTCAAAAGAACAGAAGTACAGTTCAGAATAGTGGTGTATTGGTGTTGGAAGAAGCAATGCATCTTTCGAGTTTTAAAGTCGAGAACCCAATTTCATGCATCAAGTGTATATTATGGAGTCATTGAAGTAATATCAGAGGATGATTACATTAAAATTAATGTTCTTGTTTTTAACTGAAAATGGTTTATCAGTAACAACAGTGTCAGACACAATGAATTTCGAATGAAAGTTGTTAATATGAATAGATTGGAAGACATAATAGATTCTATTATAAATGCAGCACATGCGAACCAGATTTTCTATGTAGTTGATCAATCATATATGAAGTGGTCTATAATTTAACAAGGGAGAATACAATATGTTGGTAAGGATCAACTTGATAAAGATGCTGATTTATGAGATATCCCTACATCCAAAGAAATATTAGCAGAGAATAATGATTAGCATGTTGAAGATATGGTTTGTGCCATAAGGAATGATCATAACGAATTAATTTGGGAAAATAATCCATTTTGACATTCCTAATGTTACAGGTCAAATATATTTATTTCTTGTTTACACTTACAATTTTCATAAAATGTTAGATATTGTAATTTTTTTAGTTATTAAAACTTGTATTAAAATAAATAAGTATAAATTTTTGTTTATTTTAATTTGGTTTGGTTTAGTTTATCATGTTAACCATTACATAACATATATATCTGTTGATTTTTTTGAATGATGATTACTTCACTATGTTTACCATAGTTTACCTTTATGTATCTTTTATATTTATTGATTTTTTTGAATGAAAATTTCACTACCATGGTTAAAAAGTTTACCATGTTTACCATCATTACCACTGTTTAAAATGCTTACCAAATTTACCATGTTTACTATTACGTAACATAATTTATTTTTCCATTGTTTGTTTACATTAGTATTTTAATATTTGAATTTTTATATTTGTGAAATAATGATTGGTTTTTTGATTTGAAGGATAATGAAAAATCAATCAGTTGATCAACCACATAAATCTAGAGATGAGAATCATGACCATACCTCTGGGGAAGAACATTCAAATACTCCTCTTGATGTTCCATAATTTTCCTCATGTGCTCCCATAATGACAAGGAAGAGTTCAAGAGTTGGTAAACATGGCTACAGACATTTAACAAAATTATCACTTGCCTATATCCAGGACCATAGGATATTGGTTGAGTTTGATGAGAATGATATTACTAGAGGTCTAAATGAAAATGATTTTAAGTGTTTTTTATCAGCGTATGGTAAAAGAAAAGTATGAATTTTGTATGATGATTGGAAAAGTGTGGACAAAGCAATAATATCTCAGTTCTGAGAGATGATTTAGGTATGATATTTTTCTATTGTTTGAATAATATTTAAATATTTCTATTATAATATTGTTTACTTGTTCTTTATTAGATTAAATTTGATATTCCTAACACTTGGGGAGTTAGGATGAAATTTTTATCGATGGTTTCTAGGAGATGGAGGGATTTAAAATAAAAAATCACATCTGATATCATTTCTGGTCATAAGAATCATAACAATCCATGTCATATATATCCATTCTTTGATGATGACACAAGGAGGAAATTTTCTGAATGTAGAAGAAAACATTCATTTTTTGTAAGGACAATGTAAACATTTATAATCGTTCTTATATAAATGATCTTATTATTATTTTTTCAATGATTTATTATTCTTAATTTATAGAAAAAAAGGACATCTCATTTGGAGATCCAATCAAAAAATGTACACCGATATAGTTTATCTTGGGAGGGTATACATTATTGGAAGAACAAATGATGGCGGAAAAATTACAAAAACTTATAGCTGAGTCTTCAAGCTATAGAAAGGTTTCCCCTCAATCCCCTCTATCTATAAATGAAAAATAGAAGAGAGAGATATGATGAGAAAAAGGGACAATATCTTATAGAAGAATCGAGAATCGTAGTTGAGAGGATTGTAAGATATTTATTCAATTTTTTATGTTAATTGTTCTCTTTATATAATTTGAATCATTATAGAAATGTTCAATTAGTTAATAAATGATTCTCTTGAAGAGTATCACTCATAGAGTATATTTACAGCTGCTGGGAGGCAGGATATTTTATCTGCAGCATTGGTAAGGCCTGAACACCACAGTCATGTATGAGGATATCTGTTAGGTGTATCAGTAAAAAAGTTTTCCACATTCTACAATGTCTTCTATTGAGTGTTTTTATAAAAAAAGACTCATTGAAGGACAAATTGCATAATATTAATGAGGTGATAGAGGAAAACATTAGAGCGTAAGAATAGTCTATTTTTGCAGACATGCAAAGACAATTTTAGACTGCAACTCCCACTCCCCCACCTCCCCCTACATACCCCAATATTTGTCCTCCACCTCCACCTGAAGCTCCCACCCCCAACTCAGTCTAAAACCCCATTTTTTATCCTACTCCTTCACCACAACTTCTTACTTATTGTGATTTTTATGTTGATGATTCTCCCCATCATATAGTCACATATGGGATGGTATATTGTAATGGATATATAGTTCATCATCAACAGTTATAGATAGGGAAACATATGGTCATTTTACAAGATATTATAGATAGATTAGCTAGACTACTATTACCTAAAAATGAGGTAAATACAGTTGGACATCTTATCAGCCACTTTTTCGTTTTTCCATCAAGACTTCTGAGACTCATTACCATAGAGTTAAGTATGTTATATCTTTTATTATATTTTTTATTGAAATTTTAACATTTGAAAACTAATACATGTTTCTATTTATTTTTACATGAATACTTCAAAGGTAAAGAATTACTGTATAGAAAACAACAAAGAAAAATGACTATGAAATATGATATAGATTATAGTAGTCTTCACTGATTGTTACGATATTCAAATTTGTTGAAAGATTGTAATGCATTTCTAGTGGAAAATCATGTTTGCGGATGTGCAATCAATGTGGGGATTCTAAAAATGATATCATGGAGCTTGTTACTAGGGATAAGTTTGAAATCAATGTGGTGCAGATTTTTTCCATGTAATTCCTAACACCTTTCCCTGCATTATTTTCATTAAAAATGTATACTTATGTCTGTTCTGTATTTGGTATCTTTATAACTTGTGTGAGAAGAATGAGCGGACATATGTATTTGGATTCATGGATGCAGAATTTATTTCCCCTGAAGGATATGCATTGGATGAGGAACAAAGAACACTTTATATAGTTGAAAATTTTGATCAAAATATAATCACGTAGTGTTGGATGATGCCTTTTCAGGAGGGGTATTAAACATATATCTAGAAATGTGTTCATTATCTTTTAATATCAAAATTCACTTTCCATGAATTTTTGTTTATATCAGTGATCATTGGATGCTAGGTGTTTTCTTCCAAGGGAGAAAACAATTTATTAGATATGATTTGTCCATAGAAATGTGCAGGAAGGTTTTCATAATATGTAGGAAAAGTAAGATTCAATTTCATAATAGACGTTTATATTATAATTAATTTTAAATTTATCTGATTCGTATTATTTTCTAATAGGGAATGGGTCTACTTTCGAATAAAACAAAGAAAAAGAGTGTTAAGATCCAATATGTAATAGTAAATGTAAATATCAATTTATAATTTGTAATTTTCGATGTATTACATAAAAATTATATTTTTAATTGAAACTCAAAAAAAAATAATTGTCATGAACAACAATGTGTTGTCGAATTTGGATGTTATGTATTAAGATTTATGTATGAAATAATTATTACTGGAACAGTTGTGAAGTTTGACCTCGTTTGATTTCCATATAGACTTTTCCATAATATTTCATTTGATTTATTCCTTATAGATGCTAACTAATATCCTTTTAATTTTTAGGTATTTGATAACCCCAAACCCGATAGTTCTCATGTGGTCAAACACTTACATGTCGAATAGTAAAATTATTTTATAGGTTTGATTGAATTTTAGTTTTCTTGTACTGTGAAATGTTATTTTGAATATTATAATTATAAATTTGTATTTGGTAGTTGTTTTGGTTGGAATAAGGGTTTTTTAGTTTCCATTGAATATTTTGAATGATATATATTTGAATGATTAATTATTATCTGGTTCTACTTGTTTTGGTCTAGTTCTGATTTTTTTTGTTTTGGATTTTGGTCTAGTTTTGGCCTGCTTTCGGTCCGGTATCTACGTGTTTCATACATTGGAAGAGCATAGAAATGGTTTCATGTGTGTTGGGGGTGTCTAAGAGGGATTTACAAGGGGTAGGGGGTGTCCAGGGGAGTGGGGGGGGGTGTCCAGGGGTGGGGGATGTCCAAGTGAGTAGGAGTGTCCAGGGGGTGGGGCTGTCTAGTGGGTGGGGATGCCCAGGGGTTTGGGGCTATCCAAGGGGGTAGGGGGTGTTTAGGGGGGTCTCCAGTTGGTGGGAGGGTGTCGAGGGGGTGAGGGGTTTCCAAGGGTGGGGGTGTCCAGGGGGGTTGGAGGGGCTGTCCAGGGGGGTCGGGTGTCGAGTTGTAGGGTTCTGCGCAAGGGGGTTGGGGTGTCTAGGGGGATTGGGGTTATATAGGGGGTGGGGGTGTCTAGTGGGGAGGGTTCTGTCTTGTAGATGGGAGGGTGTCCAGGGGGTGGGGGTGTCCAAGTTATGGGAGGGGTTGTCTATGGGGGTGGGGGTGTCCATGGGTGGGGTGTTGTCTAAGGGGGTTGGGGTTTCTAGGGGTGGAGCTGTCCGGGGGGGGGGGGGGGGCTATCCAGTGGGGTGGGGTGGTGTTCGGGGGGTGGGAGGGTGTCCAGATGGTTGGGGTGGGGGGGGTCCATGGGAGTCGAGGGTGTCTAAGGGGCGGGGGATGTCCGAGTGGGGTGGGTTGGGGTGGGGGGGGAGACTGTCTCATGGGGTGGGGTGGTGTCCAGTGGGTGAGAGGGTGTCGAGTGGGTGGGAGGGTGTCCAGGGGGTTGGGGGTTTCTAGGGGGTTGGGGTGTCTAGGGGGTGGGAGGGGCTGTCCAAGGGGGGTAAGGGTGTCTAGGTCGGGTGGGGGACTGTCCAAGGGTGTCAGAGGTGTTTAGGTGTGTGTGTGTGGGGGGGGGGGTGACCAGGGGTGGGGTGCCTAGTGTGGTGTTTAGGGGGTGTGCTGTCCTAGGGGTTAGGGGTGTCCAGGGGGTGGGGGATGTCCCGTGGGAGGGGGTGGGGGGTTTCCAACGGGGTAGGAGGGTGTCCAGGGGGTAGTGGGTGTCCAGGGGGTGAGATGCTATCCAAGGGGGTGGGGTTTCTAGGGGTGGGGGGATGTCCAGTGGTCTTGATCTGTTTTCTTCTTGTTTGAGGTCCTCATTAGTAGCACACTGTAATGTTCGATCTATATTATTAAAAAAAATTGTTTTTATGCTAGTTATTTTATAACTGATGTAATAAATGCATGTGAATTATTTTTATTTATGTTATTTAATAACTAACAAAGTATATGTGTTTTCACGTTAGTAATTTTTTAACCGATGTGAAAAACTGATCCGTAGACTAGTTTATCATGCTGGTTATGAAAATAATTGACATGATAACCTTTTTTTCCACATCAGTTATTAGAAAACAGATGAGAAAAATGCTTCTAAGGGGTTCAATATTACATATGTTATTTAATAACTGACAAAATAAACAATATATTACAATGGTTAATTAATAACCGACGTAATAAATCACAACTATGAACCATTTTCCACCTCGGGTTTTTAGGAACTGATGTGAAAATTGCTTTGGGTTTCAATTTTTTTACATCAGTTTTCAAATAACCAATGAAAAAAACAATAGGTATATTGTCTCCAACAATAACCTCAGCCACAAAAAGACGTAAAAAATGAAGAATAACCGATGTAATTTTATTTCACTAGTTGTCACTGGGGTTTCCCCCATGCATGATGCGACCTATGATGCGAGCATGACCCCCTTGATGGATATAATAACCCATAATTTTAATACATATATATTAAATCTAAGTATATGAATATTCATTATATAACATAAATAACCATACTAGAACCCTATAGGTTTCCTGTATTTGGAAACATTAAAAAAACAACTGACTCATAAAACATCTACAGGAACTCTTTATTCCTTCATATGAAGAACCCTTTTTGAAACAAATTACTCAATACCTCTCTTCATATCGTAGGGAAAACATATGAAAAGGGTAATTTTAGATAACAAATAATTGAAATCATGGGGAATAACATATTCATAAGGGAATAGGAACAAGTACATAACTTTTGAATATTATATTCTGCATATAAAGCATAATGATCATATTTCATGGAATAAATATAAGTTCATAAAGAATAAAAGAACATATTCCATGAGAGCATATCATAAGACATGAAATTGTGTAATACACATAAGCATAGAAAATAATTTTCATATTAGTCAAGGATCACTACCAATAACATCATATCTATAACTTCCCTTGCTGAATTGAGTACTCTCCTCATTCTAACCTTATATTTTTGAACTGAGATTACACCCATTTCAGTCATGTATTACAAAACTCAGTTTAGTTCCCATTCCATTACTTTATATATCCTGAGATATAAATATTTACACAATACATTAGAGGGATATATAGTTACCTCTAATCACATAATGAAACCATACATATATTGTCAATAAGAACATATGCCATTTATCATATAAGAACCCATGAATAGGAATGGGTTTCAAAAACATTTCATCATAAGATAACCCATGGAAATGAAATGGGTTTCATAAATATCATGTCATCGTATCCACAAATCATTTATAAAATGAATAAGGTTGGTATCCTAATAAAGTTCCCTAATAAAACATAATAAAAATCAAATAATGTTATCCTAGATAAAAAAATCTTAATATATCCCTGGAAATAATTATTGAGGAAAATAACCTATCTGATGTGATTACATCTTTCTCTTAAAATACTACCAAATGTTGAAAGAAATATTTTTATTTGAAAATAAAATTTTTATATTATAATGGAATATTCATGAAATTAAGGCAGAATGAATGTGGAAAATATGTAAATTCCATGTAAGTTTTATAAAACATTCCTTTCATATATTTACTGAAAAAGTTAAAAAGAATGTCTTATAGAAAATGAATTTTTTTTCAAACCATTTTTTAAAAATTAATAAATTTGTAATAATGAATTTAAAAAATTTTATATGAATAGTTAATTTTTTTTTAAACAATTTTTTTAACATTAATATGGAATTTTAATATTCCCCAATAGATACTTACATATAAAAAATTTGAAATAGTAACAAAATTGTGAAATTTACTCCAACCATAGGATTGGTTTCCTTTGTATGTATCTGAAACACCTGTATAATGGTTAAAATAATATTACTAATTTATTCAAAAATTATATTAATATTTATGAAATCACATATAATCCCCATATATGATCTTATCACGTGTATTATTAATAATATTTCATTATTGACTATCTTTATGGATTTAACTACTTCATTTTCATATGAATTGTTTTCATATAAGTGGAAGTTATTTTACATAGGATATAATTACATAATATCCGTAATTATATTAAGGAGATATATATATATATCATATTTATTCATTATATATATTTATATTATTATTATTATTATTGAATACTGAACATGGAAAATAAATTGCATCATTTTAAGGAGATGATAAGCCGTACGTACACACGAGCGATGAAATGAGTCCCATAATGCTTAAATGGTAAGGAAGAAGATTTTTTGTTGGTTTTTTTCTAGAATAAATATAATTTCATAATTATGAAATGTATATAAATATATTTGATTCCATTATTGTACACATCCAAATAAATTGGTGAAGAAAAGAAGATTACACCACATCACAGAGATGGTAAGTCATACGTGCACATGCATAGGGATCTTGTTTTTTATAGGATTAATAAAAGGAGGAATATTATTGTTACATAATCATAAATAAATATCATAATATATGTAATACTATAGTTATTAATTTATATTCAAAACAACACATGAATAGTAATTAGAAAAAGAAATAATCTTGAAAGACTCAGTAAAGATGATTACCTCTTATTAAGTGAACTTCCTTTAAATATCCTCTTAGGGACACTAGAGTTGGTCTTTTGAGGAGGAAAAAACTCTAGAATATGGATAGGGAAGGTGAAAAGATAAATTTTTAGGAGATTTTTTATCTTGAAGGATCAATTTTATGTGAATAACTAAGGGAGAAGGTTCAATTTTATAATTGAGGTGAGGGGTACTTTCAGAATCTCTTTAAATGATAATTTATAATAAATTCAATATCAATAAAAATACCTAAAAAATGAAATTGATTCAAATATAAGATGACATAATGTAGAGATCTCATCAACCAATATATTTTACTCTTTTTTGGGTTTTATTTTAAACCTTATCATTTTGATTAACCCTCTTTTAACCTATTTTAATTTTTATTATCGTAACAAATAGTTCAATATTAAAATGATATAATTTTACTTGTGTGATTTAAATTTTAAAATATATAAATTTTAAAATATTTTAGACCATATTATAATTATTTTTTGTTTTTTAATGATGTTTTATGATTTTTAATCAATTTAATCGTATATTATTTTGATAAGATATCATTAGTGTCAATTTTGACACTATTTATTAGTTTAGCTTTTAAAGAAAATCAAGATAACATGTTAACTAAGAAAACAATATTTTATTAAATCTTTAAGAGGTAAAGGTAGTCAATAAAATTCATTTATTGCATTAATTATATAAAATTATATTAATTTTAATATGTAGAAAACATTTATTACATATTTACATAAATAAAATAATTAACTAATCAGTGTTGTGTAATTAATCAATACACTTCTTCAATTACTGAAATTAAAAATTTAAACCCAGGAAAAAGATATATTTCATATATTTAATTATAATATATTTACATTAATATAAATTTCAAGTAAACCTATATGAAATATGAAATATTATATAAAACATGAATGTAACATGTTAAAATTTTTATTAAATAAAATATTAAATATATCATAATCTCCTGTAGGTGGCCCGAAAATTAAAAAATAAATTTATATAATGAAAATATATTTTTTTAAGTTTTAAATTTACATTTTTATCAATTCATAATATATGTTGTTCCCCATGTAGACACATGGGGGATATTTAACACAAAGAAAATGACATTTTGTTACATTCTTCGATTTAAATATTTTATAATTCATTTTTGTAGAAAATTATCCATTAAACAACTTAATTTAGATCCTCAATATTGGGGTCCATTTATCTTAATCCAATAAAATATGGTATTTTAGGGAAATTTTATAGTCCTTATAATTTTATTTTAGACCTAGATTCCCAAATTTACCGTTTACTGTGGTATGAAAATTTAATAAGATTACTATTCAAATTGGCCAAATAAAAAAGGGGATTATTCAATACATTTTGACCTTAGGAGTAAATGTTTTCATTGATTTTTCAAAATTTAAAATATAAATGATGCAGAATGTAATTTTAAACAGTATGTAAAACAATATGAAAAACATTTTTTTTGGAAAAATGCTAATTTAAAACATGAATTTTTTTATAATACATTCATGTATAAAATAATTTCAAAAACCAATTATTAAATTATTTTAAATTAAAATTATTTTATTAGAATTTAAAACTAATCCAAAACAAAAATTGACCTCGTAATGACTTTAAACAAAAATACAGTTTCCAATAAAAATCTGTATTTTGACTATTTCGTAAAAACATATTTGTTTTTAGAAAATATAAAAAAATAATTTGAATATAATTTTGACATTATGAAATAAAAAATTAAATTAATTAAATGTAATTAAATTTTTAGAACTTCTAAAAATCAATATTCATTCATAAGAATAAGAAAAACTCATTTCAGATGAAAATGACTTTTTTTGCAGAATAATGTGATATTGCAAAAAATGGGGTGATCAATTTCTTAGAACATTCCAATACATTAATATTGAGTTGGAACATTATATATATTTAAGAAATTAATTTTTCATATTTATTTCTTCCATTTTAATTGGTAATTTATAATGGACATATAATATTTAAGTGGTTCGTTAAAACTCACAGTTACATGCGACGAATTCTATTGAAGAATTAAAATTATTTAAGGATAAATATTTTTTGAAATATTGGGGTGTTACATTCTACGCCCATTAAGATGAATTTGTCCCAATAAAGTTTCACTTGGAAACAAATAGATGAGGATACATCTGCCTCATCATATCCTCAGGTTCACACATAGCTTTCTCAAATTGTTGGTTCCATGATAAAACTTTAACCAAGCAAGTGGTTTTCTTTTCTAGAACTTTTTCTTTATAATCCTAAATATCAGTCCATTATTATTCATAAGAAATATCTTTCTCTAAAAAGATGACTTCTGAGATTAATACATGTTAATGATCATGTATTCACATCATCTAGGGAGACACCTGGAACATATTATGAGCTAGAGAGTGGTTTGGTGGAAGAACCAATATATAAGATACCTTCCCAACATGATCTGGAATATCAAAAGGAATGTTATCCCATGAGATTATATTCCCATTATTTCCAAATACCAATACTCTCTTCAAGATATATATTCATAGAAATACCATATCACTCACTTCAAAATCTAGCACATTTTACCAACTATCCTCGTAACTTTTTTTGTCGACTCTAATATGCTATTATATACTATTGAATAGATCTAACATGGGAATCCATCTACTCTACTATATCAGGTACCAATAGATTTATTTCCCCAACTTTATTCCATCATGTTGGAGTTATGCATTTGTTAAAATATTGTTATTCATAAGGAGCCATCTAAATATTTTAGTTAATGCTGTTTTTGAAAAAACATTATACCCACGGTAGGTGGTGATCCCAACTATATTCTAAATCCATATATAAGGATATCAACATGTCTTATAGAGTTTTAATTTTCTTATTATAATGGCCATCTATATTAGGATGATAAGTAGTTTTAAACTAAACACTGCATCGAGAACCTAATGAAGAGTTTTCCCAAATGTCGAGGAAAACCTCAGA
This sequence comes from Viscum album, assembly GCA_963277665.1. Classification (NCBI taxonomy): domain Eukaryota; kingdom Viridiplantae; phylum Streptophyta; class Magnoliopsida; order Santalales; family Viscaceae; genus Viscum; species Viscum album. Next base: position 387,792,049 of record OY728125.1, read on the forward strand.
TCCATATTAGAAATAATAGAATGTGGTACAATGTAAAATCCCACCAGTTACTTAATATATTCATATGAAAAGTGATTAAGAGAGAAATATTATCCTATATTAATTTAGTGTCCCGACTTCATAAGGTGATCAACTATAATCCATATAACAATATCATTTTTAGATGTTTTGGGAAGTCTGACAATAAAATATGTGGGGTTGCTTCCCCATTTCCATTCGGGTATGGGTAATGGTTGTAACAACATATTATACTTATTTCCCTAAATTTTAACTTGATGAAAACCCAAACACCATGAAACATATTTTACAACATCAGTCTTCATGCCATACCACTAGAAATACTATATCAAGTCCCTATACATATTTGTGCTTTTAGGATGAATAAGGAATGATGATCCATGAGACTCATCCAACAAATAATTCTTTAGTTCTGGTATGGGAAGGATACAAACACTATTCCAAAACCATTCATTCCATCATAATAAAGTTTTAACTCAAGAACATTTCTGACCATCATTTATAGATCTACATCTTTATTATGTACCACCTTAATCTTCACTTTTATAAATGGATGAAAGTTAATTTTAGAAATATAAAATTATTCTCATTACTATATGATGTTTTGGTTCATACATTTAATATCAGTAAATATTGAATATTTTTTGATCCTCGTCAAACATAGGGTTTCGTGGTCCTTTTGAATCATTGCATCTACTACCTTTCTCTCTTTCCTAGTGTGGTATTGTATTGAATAGTCGCAATCTTCAATCAACTCCAACCATATTTTTTTATGCATATTCAGCCCATTTTGATTGAAAATATTCTTCAATATTTTTTGATTATTATATATGTCACACCATTCTATATAATGATATTGACTCCATATCTTTTATGAAATTATTAACGTAGCTAACTCAAAATCACGAATTAGATAATGTTTCTCATGGATTTTCAATTTTCATGAGTCATAACCTACAACCAAATCAATTTTGAAGAGAAAATATATCATCCCCTAATTTTATGCATCACTATAGATCTAAAGGCTTCCTATAATACTAGGGTTTGTGAGGAAAAGTGCATTGACTAAACATATTTTCATCTCATTGAAATTATCATCACATTCCTCCATCCATATGAACGTAACTCATTTCTAAGTCAACTTAGAGATAGGATTAGATAATAATTTGAAACAAATTCAAAAAATAGTATATAATATATACAAAAACTAAGAAAACATCATATCCATGTTATTGTGATTGATCTAAGCCAATTTTTAAAATCCTTTGTCTTTACTAGATCCACAGATATCCCCTATCTTGAGATTATGTGACCAAAAAATGAATCTTTATGAAGGCCAAATTCACACTTGGTAATTTTTTCATAATGATCCTTATTTATTAGGGTATTTAGTAAGATCCTAAAGTTAACTTAATTATCTTACTTTCTCTTTGAATTTACAATAATATATTCTATAAATACTACCACAAACTGATCGAGATAGTATCTAAAGACTATATTCAATAAATCTTAGAAGATATCTGGGGCATTAATAAGACCATAATTTATAATTATAAATTTATATTGTCTATTAATTATATAGAGTGTCATGTTGGGAATATACACCTTCTTGAATATGAAGTGATGATATCCATAATGAAGATCAATCATAGAAAAATATTGAGCTCCACATAGTGGATTAAATGATTCATCGATATAGCGGAGAGGATGTTTTTTCTTAATGGTGATCTTCTCAAGTTCTTGATAATCAATGCATAGTCTTATTGATCCATATTCATTTTAAAAAATCAAATAGGTGCACCCCAAGGAGATGCACTAGATATTTTAAATCCCTTGTTATGATTATATTGTACTTCATCCTCCATTTCCTATAACAAAATTATGGATATTCTATAAGTTGTTTTTCAAATATTCATAACAACCAATATGAGTTATATTGAAAACTCAACTTCAATATTCAGTGCAAGACCAAGAAATTATTCTGAAAAGACATAAAAAACCCTCCGTACAATAGGTGAATCCTTAATATTGAGTTTCAACACATCTATCTGAGATAGATAACCTTCAATTATTTGAATTAGAACCTAAAATAAGGATTTAATTTCAATTGGAAGTTCATATTCATCCTTGTATCGATAAATGATCAAAGATTCAGTCATAATTTGAAATTTTACTTTTCCTTAATCTACAATTGATACGACATTCATATAGTGAAATCCAATCCATTCCAGGAATAACATTGTATTAAACTAAAGGATAGATCATGAGACTGGTGGAAAGAATATTCACAAAAACATTATCTAAATATGAATTTTAAAATTAAGATGTGAATATTTTTCCATGAGGAGTTTTCATTACTAAATCAACATTTAATTTTGTAGGTAATACAATGATAACATTAGAATTCTTTTTTAAAAAATATTGGGTGGCTCTAGAATAAAATAAAAAATTAGCTTCCATATAATGGAAGGTGAGTGTACCTTTCACTACTTCATTGTCATACTCTATATATCCTATATTTATCACATGAACCATTAATTTTTCTTTGGACTCAATAGACTGCTGACATCGATCATCATTGATAACCCTCACATTTGAGAATTAGTTAGTATAATTCCCATTTTCCTTGAAACTAAATCATTAAGGTGTTTGAGGTTCATTCTGTGCATCCTTTTTTCTATTGTAATCATTAGATATATTTTTCCCATCACATTGGAAGACAATTTCTTATTGACCAACTTTCCCAAACTCAAAACATTTACTAGTCACCTTGATATTGTTTCCTCTATTTTTAATTCCATATGATGAGCAAAAATGAAATCTCATCTTCTTTTAACTATGATTTTTTATATTTCCCATGAATTCCATTTTTCTTTCCTTATCAAACCCATAATATTGATGGTTAATTAAGATATCTATATCAACATTGAGATCACATAGAATGATTTCCTCACAGACAATGTTTTCATTTTTGGCTAATTCCATGAAGAGACATGGTCTCATGTCACTGAAGAATTGATATACCTTACTTTTAGATTAGATTATAATTTTAGGGGACTACCTTGAAAATATTGTAGAATTTTCTTCATAGGTACTAATATATTCATCATTGTTTTTAATAACCACAAGGTACTCCTTCTACATCTTTTTATGAAGAATGCATTGAAATTACTTACTAAAAAATTTGTTCTTGAACTCATACCATTCCATGGATCCAATTTTATCTCATTGCCTTGAATTTATGATGACATTACACTACGGATATTCTTCACATTCCAAATGATAGACTGCAAGAAATATTTTCTCATGTTTTGAACATTAGAGAATTGAAGATATATTTTTAGTGGTACTGATCTAATGTTCAGCCACTGGTGGATCAAAAGAGCCACTAAAAGAAGGTGGACACTATCTCATATAGGACTAAACATATTGTTTCCCCTCCATTACTCATTTAGACGTCAAGCATGATTCATAGCTTGAGAAAGTTGTCTGATTATAGCAATATGGTTTTTCATTCCATCCCCTATAACGTTAAATTTAGTAAAATAAATGCACGTCCCATTGTATTCAACATTATCATGGATTCTTTAGGTAACCACCATTGACTAAAAAAAACATTGTGTTAGAAAAACAAATCAATGTTGGAAAACCACATAATCAAGAGAATTTAATTAAAAAATTTCAATTCAGGACACCTTAGGTTTTATCCTTGGTTATTTATGATCACCCCCAAAAGACTAGGATTTTATCTTATATTTAGACTTATACTTATGGTTATTATTAAGGTTTTTTCATCATTGTTTCCAAAGGATAACTAAATATTTCTCTGATACCAAATAAAAAAATCGATACTTTTCATACTTATATATTACATCTAAATAGAAAAATATTCATTACATAACATAATAAAACCACACCTAAACCTTATTGGTTTAGTGTATCTAGAAACATATTAACATAAAAAACTGATTGATAAAAAATGTACAACGTATTCTACTTATTCTTTTATAACTAGAACCATTTTTACACATATTACTTAATAAATTTATTCATATCCATGGGAAAACAAACAAAAGTAAACTGTGAGCTCAGATGATCAATAAGGGAAATCAAGGGAGATAACAAAGGCATAAGGGAATAACAACAAGAACATAGCTTTTGAAAATTAAATTTAGTATATCAAGGATCATGATATTGTGTAATGGACTAAGTAAACGTTTATAAGGAATCAATGAACATATTTCATGTGATCTTAACATAAGACACAAAAACGTGGCATACATTTATGTATCGAAAATTATTTTCATATTAGTCAAGGCTCACTACCAAGACCATCATAGAGTAAAAATTCCATTACTGAACCGAGTTCACTCCTCATTTCGACCTTGTGTTACCTAACTGGCTTTAATCATCTTCTAGTCTTCTATTACTGAACCATGTTTACATAACAATCTAGTCATGTCTATCTCATGTGATATAAATCTCAACCCAATGCATCAGAGGGAGATATAGGTCCCATCCATCACATAAGGAAACCCATACATATGTGTGTCCTAATAAAATAAACATTTTATCATATTAGAACCCATGAAAATAAATTAGTTTAATAAAAATTTCATAATAGCATAACCCATTCAAAACAAACGGGTTTTAAAAATATCATTCCATCATATACATAAGTCAACAAAAAAAATTTCATTTTGAAAAATATTATTAGTAAATCATATGTATAAAAAAAATGTTATCCTGGATGGGATTCTTTTGAGATATCACTTGAAAGAATTCTTGAGTAAAATATCCTTTTTGTTTTTAATTTTTTTCTTAAAATACCATACAATTTGAAATGAAAACACTTTATTTGGAAAAAAAATTGTAATAATGTAATAAAAGCTTCAATTCTTTAAGTAATAATGAAATCATGAAAATTAATTCATTCTATATAATTTTAAGAAAACATTTGTTTCATACTTTTACAAAAATAGTCACAAATGACATAATTTTTAAAACTCTAAAAAAATTCCATTCAAACCATTTTGTAAAACTTATCACAAGCATGAAAATGACTTTGAAAAATTATAAATGAATAGAAAACATATATTTGAATTTATTTATGAAACATGGAAATACAAGAGAAATATTCCACAATAGTTACTTACATATAAACAATTTAGAATAATAATGATATTTTGAAATTAACCCTTAACTAATGTCAGATTTTCGTCATACGTATCTAAAAATCATGTATAATGGTTTAATGAATGTTATTAATCTATTTAAAAACCATATTAATACTTATGAAATCATATATGATCCTCCTATATCATCTTATTACCAATTTGTTAGTAATATTTCATCATTACCCTTATTTTTAGTGTGTACAACTTCATTTTCCTAGGTATGGTTTTTCGTATAAGTCATTGTTATTTTGCATAAGACATAGTACCATAATCTCTATAATTTTATTTAGGATATATATATATATATCATATTTAATCAATATATACATTTATATAATAATTATTTAATAGTTAACATGGAAAATGAATCACATCACATTGTGGAGACTATATATAACGACCCACACTTTACATACATTGTTATTACTTCAGAATTGAAGCATACTTATTACAACATATAAAAAACCATGGTAGGACCATGTAGGTATAGTGTCTTTAGAAACTGGTAAACATAAAAAACTGGTTCATAAAGCATCTACATTGTCTCATATTTATTTTATCATATCTAGAGTCCCTTTTAGGATATTCTACATAATAACCTTCTTCCGGACCCGGGTAAAGAAAACATAAAAAAAGGGTGAGCTCTAATTCTCAGTAAGGGTAAACAAAGGAAATATCATATTCATAAGCACATAGCATTTCTAAAATCTTAACCTACAAAAGAGGTCATAATATCATAACATGGGATAAATCATAGTAGTGAAATGTAATCCCAATAATCATAACTTGAAAAATTGTGGCATATACACATAATCATAGAGAATAATATCTTAGTAGTCAAGACTCATTTCCAAGACTATCTTAGCGGACAAAGTCCATTTCTGAACCGAGTTCACTCCTCATTTTAGTCCTGTATCACTAAACCAGTTTAACCTTCTCTTACATCCATGTCTATCTCATGAGATATAAATCGTTACCCAATGCATTGGAGGGAGATATAGGTCCCACCCTTCTCATAATAAAACCATTATTATGTGTGCCAAAAAATCATAAATCATACATCATAGCACAACCCATGTAATAAAAATGGAAATCATAAACATCATGCCGTCATAACATAATCCATATAAGATAAAAGGACATCATAAAAAAATAATTCCATCATAACATAATCATATCAGTGTAAAAATAGGGATAGAAACAGAACCCTATATTTTCTTAGATGGAAAATAATTTTTATAAAACACTTGAATTCCATTCTTGAGGAAAATATCCTTTCTACTTCAAAAATGTTTTTCCTTTCATAACATGTCATACAATTTAAAACTAAAAGAAGTTGATTAAAAATAAACATGAAAACTTGTAAAGGAATAATCATAGAAATAATGTTCTAAAATTCCATTCAGGTCGTATTAGTTAAAAAAATATTCTTCTCGAACATTGGCCGGAAAAGTCAAAAAGTACCTCATACGAAAAATGACAAAATATTCCCTTCATATCTTTTACTAAAAACTCACCAATTGGTAGAATTGGATTTAAAAAATTGTAGGTGGATGGAAATAATATTACATACTAAGGAAACATGGATGTGGATGATAAATATTCCCCAGTAAATACCGAAGTATAAAAAATCTCGGAAAAAAATTGAGATTGGAAGATTTTCCCTTACCTTAGACCGGATTTGCTTCGTACGTGTCTGAACCTCCTCTTCTTTGAAGAACCACTTCTTAACCTCATATTAGAGAAATAAATATGGTATTTGAAGAAGACCAAGACCTATAGAATGATTCTAGGGAAGTGGAGAAGAGAAATTGGAAGGGTTAGGCCGAGCTTGAAGGCTCAATGTGATGTGAGGAGGAAAGGGAGGAGGTGCCCTTTTATGATTGAGGAGAAGGGAACCATAGGAAAAACATAAAATATTATTTTATTATAAAGTCATATTGAATTTTTAATACATAAAAATTGAATTATTTTGAAGCTAAGGTGGGGATGGTTCGAAATCCTCTCAACCAATCGGTTTTAGACAAATTTAGGTTACTATTTTATCCTTATCATTTAGATTTAACTCTATATTAAATAATTTATCTTTTACCGCGTGTTTTTGTTTTCTTACAATATATGGTTAATAAGCATACTATAACAAGCCATACTAACCCCAAGTGGTTCATTATTAATATATATAACCTTATCTATGTCATTTGGCCAAACCTTATATTTTTAGGAATAAATAACAATTAATAATATAAAATTTGTTTTAAAAACTATTTTAAGTCAATTTTGACACTATTTGGTAATTGATTTTTGTGAAAATCATAAAAGCATTATTAGTTCTAAAATATGTTAATTAAATCAATACTAATATGTCATATTAACCTATAAAATTAGTGTAATTCATAAAAAGTGTCAAATTACATTTATTTAGCAATTTATAATATCAATTATGTTAATATTTCTTTAATAAGGTAGTTACTGCATCATCATTGTGTCATAAATAAATAATATTATTTAAAGTATAAAATTATAAATAAAATACCATTATGTATGAAATATTTTTATCTTTATAATGAATACTTATAGTTGACTTTATCTTATTTATAACCCTATATTAAAAATGACTTAGTTATTAAACTTTTATTTTAACTATTTTATCTCTTCCTTAAATAAAATAATATTAAATGTCCTAATATAATCCAAGTTGACCTAAATGTTCATATTTTATTCCTATGGTTGTTATTTATCGAATTAAACTTATCCAATAGAATTAAGACATGTGTTAGGGTAATAATAATATCATTTTTATCCTTAATTACCCTATTTACTTTTAACCGTTGTAAATAAAAGTAAAGAGTTACTATTCACCAAAAATTACTTTTATCTTATTGAACCACATTTTACTCCTTGAAGTTAATCGTGTCTCTTGGATTTTATAAATTACCCTCACAGATGCGGTAAAATTATGTTTTATGTAAATTTGTAAATTCTACTAGGAGGTGGGTAAAATACGGTGAAAAGTTCAATAAAATTTTTATACATGTAAAATTATTATAAAATGACTCCAATGAATTTCATTGAACTTATATAGGTAGTATGTATCAATTTTGACCTAAAATAAATTTAAATAAAATAATTAATTAATTAAAAAATTTCTGTTTTTAAATAGTAACCTAGTATTTTCACTATTCATCAAAAATTGAATGTTTTTAGAAAATTACCAAAATTTCACCCTAGGATAATTTCAATATTCCGGATACAAAAATAAAGTCCATTTTGAATGATAAAATTCATACAATTTTAAATTGAGGCTATTACTATTCATAACAGCTAGTTTTAATAATATTTTAATATCATATCGTTGTATAGTGAAACTCGGTATTGCGTACAACGCAAACTATCGATGAAGGCCATGATTCCGTGTAAAGAAGCCAAGCTAGTGTTGTGTGTAGTTAAAGATTCCTTCGATGATGTATAAAAACAAAATATTTCACATAAAAATATCGGGTGTCACATTCTACCCCCCTTAAAATGAATTTCTCCCTCAAAATTCGTCACTTTGTAACAAACAGATGAGGATACCTCTCCCTCATCATATCCTCAAACTCCCATGTAGCTTCTTATAATTAGTGGTTCATCCATAAGACTTTCACCAAGCGAGTGGTCTAGTTCTGTAGAACGTTTTTGCTACGATCCAGAATATCTATCGGTTATTCTTCATAAGAAAGATCTTGCTCAAGCAATAAAACTTCTGAGCTGAGTACATGTGAAGGATTGAGTATGTACTTTCTCAAACGTGATACATGGATCACATCATGAACTTGAGAGAGATTCGGTGGAAGCGTCAATCGGTAAGATACCTTCCCAACATTATCCAGTATTTCGAAAGGACTGATATACCTAGGGCTCATCTTTCCCTTCTTTCCAAATCTCATTACTCTCTTCCAAGGAGATATTCATAAGAACACATTATCACCCACTTCAAACTCTAGTTATTTTCTTCGGTTAACGGCATAATTTTTTTTCTGACTCTGAGCTGCTCTTATGTGTTGTTGAATAGATCTGACCTTTTCTACCATCTCATCAACAAGATCAGGTCCTAATAGCATTGTTTCCCCAACTTCATCCCAACAAGTTGGAGTCCAGCATTTCATTCCATAGAGAGCATCATAAGGAGCTATCTGAATACTGGAGTGAAAGCTATTATTATAAGAAAATTCCACCAAAGGTAGGTGTTGATCCCAACCAACTTTGAAATCCATAGAGAAAGCTCTTAACATATCTTCTAGAGTTTGAATAGTTTTCTCAGATTGACCGTCTGTATGAGGATGATAAGTACTGCTGAAACTCAAATATGTATCTAGAGTATGCTGAAGACTTCGCCAAAACATTGAGGTAAACCTAGGATCCCGATCAGATATAATGGAAAGTGGTACTCCATGCAATCTAACCACTTCCTTTACATATATTCTGGCAAGCTGATCTAGAGATAAATCCTCTCTAATATCAATGAAGTGTGTCGACTTCTTAAGACGATCAACTATGACCCAGATAGCATAATTTCCTTTGGATGTTTTAGGATGTCCCGTGAGAAAGTCCATGGTGATGCTTTCCCATTTCCATTCGAGTATGGATAATGGTTGTAACATACCCTTAGACTTCTTTCTCTCAGCTTTAACTTGCTGACAAACCAAGCATCGAGAGACATATTCAGCAATATCTCTTTTAATTCCATCCCACAAGAAGTACTCTTTCAGGTACCTATATATCTTTGTGCTTCCATGATTAACAGAGAATGAATAACTATGAGCCTCATCCAGCAGCTCCTTCTTTAATTTTGGGATGGGAGGAACCGAAACCTAATTCTTGAACCTTATTATCCCATCACAATAATGATTTAATACATGAACATTTCCACCTTCTTTAGTAACTCCACATCTTCTTTTTGTGCCTCTTTAATATTCACTTGTATAGATGGTTAAACATTCATTTGATAAAGATAATATTTTCCCCTTCCAGTATAATTGAAACATCCATCCTTTGAAAATTCATAAATGTTGAATATTTTGTGATCCTCACCATGGATAAGCTATCATGGTCTTGTCAACTTAATGCATCTTCCACCTCGTTTTCTTTCCTAGGGTGGTAACGAATTGAGCAGTCGTGATCCTTAATCAGATCCAACCATCATCTTTCGCACATATTTAGTTCCTTTTGTGTGAAAATATACTTTAAACTTTTATGATCAGTATAAATATCACACCTTTTACCATAAAGATAATGCCTGCATATTTTTAATGCAATGATTATCGCAGCTAACTCCAAATCATGAGTTCGGTAATTTTGTCATGGATTTTCAACTGTCGTGAGGCATAAGCTATCACCATATCGTTTTGAATGAGAACACAACCCAATACCTTCTTGGATGAATTACTATAGATCAAAAAACTTTCTCAACTACAAGGCAGTGTGATCAAAGGTGCACTGGATTACCTACTTTTTAACTATTTGAAATTCTCTTCACACTCCTCCGTCGACACGAACTTAACTCCTTTTCGAGTCAACCTGTTGTGTGGATTAGATAATCATGAAAAATAACTCAGAAAACGTTGATAATATCCAGCCAAACCAAGAAAACTTCGGATATCAGTTACTATTGTTGGTCTCGACCACCTTTCGATAACCTCTGTTTGTGCTGGATCCACATATTTCCCCTCTTTTGAGATTATGTGACCCAAAAATGAAACTTTTTGGAGCCAAAATTTACACTTGGTATGTTTGGAATAAAGCTTCTCCTTTCTCAGGGTCTTCAATATAATTCTCATGTGATCTTCATGTTCTTCCCTACTCATTGAATAGACAAGAATATCGTCTATAAGTACTACCACAAACTAATCAGGATAGTCTCTAAATACTCTATTCATCAGATCCATGAAGATAGCAGGGGCGTTAGTAAGACCAAATGGCATCACTATAAATTCATAGTGTCCATACCTTGTACAGAAATCCATATTTGGTATCTCCTCCCTTATGACCCTTAATTGATGATAACCTGAATGAAGATCAATCTTGGAAAAGTATTGAGCTCCGCATAGTTGGTCAAATAAGTCATCAATGCGTGGGAGAGGATATTTTTTCTTGATAATGATCATTTTAAGTTCTCTATAATCAATGTAGAGTCTCATTGATTGATATTTCTTCTTAACAAACAGTATAGGTGCTCCCCAAGGTGATGCACGGGGGTGTATGAATCCCTTATCAAGATTATCTTGGAGTATCTTCTTCAATTCCTACAACTCAATTGGGGCCATTATATAAGGTGTCTTTGAAATAGGCAAAGCACCCGGTACGAGTTCTATTGAAAACTCAACTTCAAAATTTGGTGGAAGACCTGGAAATTCCTCTGGAAAGACGTCATCAAACTCTAGTAAAATGGGCATATTCTTAATCAAGAGTTTCTCTCCAACCATTTGAGATATATAACCTTCATTTAGTTGAATCAAGACCGATAGGATGGATGAAATTTCCACTAGAAGGTTATGTTCATCCTTGCATCGATAGACGATCATAGATTGATCTGGAATATGAAATGTGACTTACCTTCTTTGGAAAATGATATGAGCTCCATATAAATAAATCCTATCCATTCCAAGAATCACATCAAATTCCACTATAGGAAGGATCACAAGGTTTGCAGGAAGAACATTCCCACAAACTTCAATCAGAGAAGAATTATAAACTTTTGATGAGACTATTGTGCCATTAGGGGTTGTCATAGCTAACTCAACATCTAATTGTTGAGGTAATATGGTGATACCGTTAGAAAATTATCCAGAAATAAAAGAGTGGGTGGATCCAGAATCAAATAAAACATTTTCTACTTTAGAGTGGATGGTAAGTGTACCTTTCACCACTTCGTTATCATACTCCATATCGATGATAGAAATTGCATGTGGCTTTCCTTTGTCTTTAGCCTTAAGAGTTTGTTGACGTCAATCATCATCATCAACCCTTGGATTAGGTCATTGATTAGTATAATTCCCCATTTCCTTGCACTTATAACATTGAAGTATAGGAGGTTCACTCTGTGTATCCTTTTCTTTGTTTGCATCACTAGACATATTCTTCCCATCATTGCGGCATTCAAATTCTTGAAGACCTTCTTTTCCACATTTGAATCATTTAATTGCCCCTTTAAGACAACTCCCTCCATGTTTCTTTCCACACTTTGAACATAAGGGAAAACTCATCTTATCTTCAGTGTGGTATTTAGATTTCCATTTGAATTCCATTTTCCTCTTCTTATCAAACGCATAGGACTGATGGGTTACTCTAGTCTCTATCTCAACCTTGAGAGCACATCGAAATATTTACTCATAGCTATTGAAGTCCCTTATGGATAACACCCTTCGAAGACTTGGTTTGAATCCACTAAAGAATCGAACGATCTTACTCTCATGTTGGATAATAATCCCAGAAGCGTACCTTGCATGTCTTGTAAAATTTTCTTTGTAGGTACCAAAAGATTCATCATCCTTTTGCTTTAGTTCAAGAAACTCATTCTCCATCTTTGTTCAAAGAATGTGATGGAAGTACTTATTGAAAAATAAGTTCTTGAACTCCTCTCATTCCATGGACTCAATTTCATCTATTGGCCTCGTATTCTTGATAAGATTTCACCGTTGACCAGCTTCACCTTCCAAACGATATACTACTAAGATGAATTTATCATTTTCAGAACATTGAAGAACCGAAAATATCTTTTGAGTGGTACTGATCCACTGTTCAGCCACTAAGGGGTTAGTAGACCCACTGAATGAAGGTGGAAGGTGCCTCATGAAGGATTCAACAGAATGTTGCTCCATACATTTCTCGTTTGGAAGTCCTACAAGATTCATGTATTGAGAATGTTGTGTGAGCATGGATACAAGATTTTGCATTACAACTCCCATAACGTTTGGTTGCTCATGGGGACAATCATTTCATTTCCCGTCGCATCCCGCATTAACACAATTCCTTTGGGTTCCAGCCATTGACTAAAACCAAGAAGAATAGTGTGTGCAACACTAATTATAATAGGAAAACCACATAATCAAGAATAAAATTTCACACTTAAGGTCTTATCATAGGTTGTTCATGTCCATTTCTAAAACACTAAGATTTTTCTATGCTTAGATATATCCTAAGGGTTTTTACTATGGATTTCACATCCTAGTTTCCAAAGGTTGACTATACCTTTCCTCTGATACCAACTATAACGAACAACACTTTACATACATTGTCATTACTTCAAAATTGAGGCATACATATTAAAACATATAACAAAACCATGGTAGGACCATATACGTATAATGTCTTTAGAAACTGGGAAACATAAACAACTGGATCATAAAGAATATACATTGTCTCCCATTTATTTCATCATATCTAGAGTCCCTTTGGGCATATACTACTTAATAAACATCATCCAGACTTGGGGAAAGAATACAAAAAAAAGGGTGAGCATAAATGCTCAGTAAGGGAAAACAATGGTCATATCATATTCATAAGGAAATAGCATTTCGAAAATCTTAACCTGCAAAAGAGATCATAATTTCATAACATGAGATAAATCATAATAGTGAAATGTAATCCCAATAATCATAACTTCAAACATTGTTTCATACACACATAATCATAGAGAATCATTTCTTGTTAGTCAAGACTTATTTCCAAGACTATCTTGATGAACAAAGTCCATTTCTAAACTGAGTTCACTGCCCGTTTCAGTCCTGTATCACTGAACCTATTTAACCTGCCGTTCCATCCATGTCTATCTCATGAGATATAAATCATTACCCAATCCATTGGAGGGAGATATAGGTCCCACTCATCTCATAATGAAACCATTATTATGTGTTTCAGAAAATAATAAATCATACACCATAGCATAACCCATGGATTAAAAATAGGAATCTTAAACATCATGCCATCATAAAATAATCCATATAAGATAAAACGACATCATAAGAAAAAATTCCTTCATAACATAATCAAATAAATGTAAAAATAGGGATAGAAACAGAACCCTATATTATCTTAGATGGAAGATAATTTTGATAAAACACTTGACCTCCATTCATGAGGAAATTAGCCTTTCTACTTCAAAAACATTTTTCCTTTCTTAAAATGTCATAAAATTTTAAACTAAAAGAAGTTGATTAAAAATAAACATGAAAACTTGTAAAGGAAGTTTCATGGAAATAATGTTTTAAAAGTCCATTAAGGCCTTATAACTTAAAAAAACATTCTTCTCGTACTTTGGATAGGAAAGTCAAAAAGTACCTTGTACGAAAAACGAAAAAATATTCCTTTCATATCTTTTAATAAAAACTCACCAGTGGGTAAAATTGGATTTAAACAGTTGTAGGTGGATGAAAATAATATTACATACTGAGGAAACATGGATGTGGATGGTAAATATTCCCCAATAAATACCGAAGTATAAACAATCTCGGATAAAAAATTGAGATTGTGAGGTTTTCCCTTACCTTAGATCTGATTTTCCTTTTATGTGTCCGAACCTCCTCTTCAATGAAGAGCCACTTCTTAACCGCTTCTTAGGACACTAAAGATGTTCTTTGAAGAATACCAGGACCTCTAGGATGTTTATAGGGAAGTGGAGAAAAGAAATTGGTAGGGTTTGGCCGAGCTTGAAGGCTCAAAGTGCTGTGAGGAGGAGAGGAAGGAGGTTCCCTTTTATAAGGAATGAGAGGGGCACCTAAGAAAAAACTTAAAATATTATTTTATTATAAAGACATATACTGTTTTTAATAGCTCCAAATTTATTTATTTTGAAGCTAAGGTGGGTATGGGTCTAAATACTCTCAACCAATATGTTTTAGACAATTTTAGGTTACTATTTTATCCATATCATTTAGATTTAACTCTATGTTAACTAATTTAACTTTTACCGTGTCTTTTTGTTTTCTTACACTATATGGCTAATAAAATTACTATAACAAGCCCAAATAATCCCAAGTGGTTCATTATTAATATATATAACCTTATCTAATCCATTAGTCTGATCCTTAGATTTTTTGGAATAAAATAACAATTATTAATATAATATTTGTTTTAAAAACTATTTTATGTCAATTTTGACACTATTTGGTAATTGATTTTTGTGAAAATAATAACAGAAATATTAGTTCGAAAAAAGTTAAATAATAAATACTAATATGTCATATTGACCTATAAAATTCCTTTAATTCATAAAAAGGCTCAAATTACATTTATTTGGGTATTTATAATATCAATTATGTTAATATTTCCTTAATAAGGTATTTACTTCATCGTCGTTGTGTCATTAATAAATTAAATTATTTAAGGTATAAAATTATAAATAAAATTCCATAATTTTGGAAATATTTTTATCATTCTAATGAATATTTATAGTTAAATTTATCTTATTTATAACCCTATATTAAAAATGTTTTTGTTATTAAACATTGATTTTATCTATTTTAACTCTTCTTTAAATAAAATAATATTAAATGTCCTAATCTAATCCAAGTGGACCTAAATGGTCATATTTTATTCCAAAGTTGTTTTTGGTCGAATTAAACTTATCCAATAAAATTAGGACATGTGTCAGGGTAATAATAATATCAATTTTACCCTTAATTACCCAATTTACTTCTAACCATGGTAAATAAAAGTAAAAAGTTACTATTCACCAAAATTTATTTTTACCTTATTGAACCAGATTTCACTCCTTGATGTTAACTGTGTGTCTCAAATTTTCAAAATTCCACTCACAGAAGCGATAAAATTATGTTTTATGTAAATTTGCAAATTCTCCTAGGAGGTGGGTAAAAGACGGTGAAAAGTTCAATAAAAGTTTTATAAATCAAAAATTATTATAAAATGACCCCAATGAATTACATTAAACATATATAGGTATTATGTATCATTTTTTACCTAAAATAAATTTAAATAAAATAAATAAATAATTAAATAAAATGTCTGTTTTTAAATAGTAACCCAGTGTTTTCATTATTCATCAAAAATTGAAGGTTTTCCGAAAAATACAAATATTTCACCCTATGCTAATTTGGATATTCAGACTCCAAAAATAAAGTCCATTTTGAATGATAAAATTTATCAAATTTCAAAAATTGGGTATTACTATTCATAATGGCAATGTTTAATAATATTTTAATAGCATATCGTTGTATAGTGAAACTCGGTATAGAGTACAATGCAAGCTATCGAGGAAGGCTGTGATTGCCTGTAAAGCAAGCCAAGCTAGTGTTGTGTGTAGTGAAAGATTCATTTGATGATGTATATAAACAAAATATTTCTCATAAAAATCTTGGGTGTTACACTATAAGTCGTATGCTCGCTCGAGAAATGATACCATTCCCTTAATGGAGAAATGGTAAGAAATTGGGTTCTATTTTAATTTAATTTTTATATAAATAATATAATTTTATGATTATAATATATATATATATATATATATATATTATTTGAATCATTATAAAAATCTAAATAAAGTGGTGATAAAAAACAGATTACACCACGATCTGGAGACGATAAGTCATAGGTACACACACACATGATGGTTTTGTTTTCATAGGATAGATAAAAGTTAGAATATGGTTTTTATATAATCATAAAAACAGATAATAATATATTTTATACTTTCTTTATTACTTTATTATAAAATCAACACATGAAGAGGAATTATAAGAATATGTAATCTTGAAAGAGTTGGTGAAGAGGTCTACCTTTTCTTCAGTGAACTTCCTTTATATATCCTCTTAGGGACACTTGGGTGTGTCTTTCTAGAATAAAAAAACCTCTATTATGTTTATAAAGAAATTTATAAGATAAATATTTTGAGGATTCTCATTCTTGAAGGCTCAATGTGATGTGAATAAGTAATGGAGGATGCTCCCTTTTTTAATTGAGGTGAGGGATACTTTTGGAATATCAAAATAAACAATTTATAATAAACTCAAACTCAATCCAAATACCTCAAAAATTACATGTATTAAAATATCACATGATAAAATTTTGCAGTCTCATCAAATAATATATTTTATACAAGTGTTTGTATTATTAAAAACCTTTTCATTTTTATTAATCTTTAGTAAACATATTTTAATTTTAATAATGGTAACAACTTGTTCAATATGAAAAGTTCATATGTTTTACTTATGTTATATAAATTAGAACATAAATGAACAATTTATAACATTTTTGAAAAACTTATAAATATTTTTAAATTTTTAAATATTCTTTATAATTTGAAAATAATTTAATAAAATTTTCTTTTGATAAAATATAATTAGTGTCAATTTTGACACTATTCATTACTTGGACATTTACAAATGTTATGATAACATGTAAACCTCAAAAAAAAAATTTCCCTTTGAGGTAAATGGAATATACAAAACTATTTAATAAATTTAATTATCCCAAATTATATTAATTTTAATATTTTTCTTAATAATTATTTTATATTATCATTAATAATATAATTAATGCATCAATATTGTGTAATTATTTATTATACATATATTTTTACTAAAAATTAAAAATAAAATACCATGAATAAAAAAATTCTACTAGATTTTAGAATATTATTTTTATTATAATATATCATTTGGGAAACCCTATATGAAAAATTATTTATTATTTAAAACATGAATGTGACATCTTTAATGTTTGATTAAATTAAATATTTTAAATATCATAACTCCATAAATGTTTCCCAAAAGATCCCACAAAAATTTAATCATTATATAATGTTTTTTAAGTTTAAAATTTAATTTTATCTTCATTCATAACATGAATTGTTTCCCATGTTTTCATAAAATGGATATTTCAGACAAAGAAAGTGACATTTTTTCGGCTTTCTTTGATTTAAATACTATATAAGCAATTTCATAGATAATTTTAGAATAAAAAACTTATTTTAAATTATTAGATGTTAAGGGTCTGTGTACCATTATACAATAATACTAGATAACTTTTACATTCATTTTATAGTTCTTGTTTTTTTATTTTTAACGTAAATTACCCAAATTACCCTATCTCTGATAATTAAATTTACTATATTTAATTTTTAAATTTCCCAAAATTCGAAGGGATTAATTTACTAAAATTTTAGATTTTAAATATAAAGTTTTCATGCATTTATTAAAATTTAAAACATTAGAGTTTCATAATTTAATTTAAAACAAAATTGTAAAAATGCCATAAAAACATTATTTGAGAAAAAATTACTTTTAAAACAAAAAAATTTTTCATAATGAATTCATGTATAAAATCCCATAAAAACCCATAGTTGGATTATTTTAAAATAATATTAAATAAATAAAATCAAAATATATTCCAAAACATAATTTGACATTGTAACGACTTTAATAGAAAATACAAATTTAAAAAAAAAATTAGTACTTTCATTAATCCATAAAAAATAAATGTTTTTAGAAAACTATTAAAAAATAATTTTAGGATAATTTTGAAATTTATAATTCAAAAATGAAATTAATTTTGTCAAATACACTCTTTATAGCTTCTAAAAATTAATATTAATTCATAAAAATTTTACAAACTCACTTTTGGAGAATATGTATTAATTGAAGAATACATCGACCTTACTAAATATTGTGCAATGATTTTATAAACACTTACCAATTAATTAATACTGAGATGGAAATTTATATTTATTTCATAAATTATTTGTACTTATTAATTTTCAAATATTTGACAACTAGGTTGTGACAAACATATTATAATTACACAATTTGTTTAAACTCAGAGTTGGGTGGAACACAAGCTATTAATGAATTCTAATTATTTAAATAGAAATAGTTATTAAAATATATTTATGTTTTGATTTATATACATCCTATTCCCATGGGAAGGATCTTCATACTATGGAATGTGTTCGGTTCATGTAGGACATCTGCATTGGTTAGTAATGGTGCGAGGATGACCCCTAAATTGGTTCGTGATGGTGTAGGGAGGACCATTGCATTGGCTGGTGATGGTACGAGGGGGATCTCCACATTGGAATTCCTCATCATGGGATGTCCCGTGATGGATTTTGGTGGTGATAGCTACTGAAAGAGTCATCTCGGACTGCCTAAGAGGAAGGTGGGTTTTGATTTAAGGCGGGAAAAGACAGATCTTGTTCACCAATTACAATGATATGATGGGATACACTGGTGGCGGTAGGGGCCACAAGAGTTGTATAAGATTCCTTATATAGAGAAATGTTTTTTGTTCTACCCCTAGTATCAGTGTCAGGTGTTTCAGATTAGGGATGAAAGAGTGGGTACAATGTCATCCCACTCGTCGACCTGTAGGACCTTTCAGTGTTGGTGATGACACATCATGGTGGGAGTCATTTCTAGAATCTCTCAAATGGTGGCCTAGATGAGTATAACTCAAACATCATATACCTCTTAGATATAGGGGAGTGAGAAGTCATAACACTCTCAAGAGAGGATACCAGTATGTTTTGTAGTTGGAAAGCAAAGTGGTTTCCCCCTATTCGTCCCATGAGGGTGACAGTGTTGGTGAGGCGTCAATGCCTTAGGGTCTTGGGTGGCAATATCCTTGGTGAGAATTACCCCTTCCTTCTCATACCTTTGAAAAGGGTGCCAATCAACCTCCTATAGATGAACACATTGGGTTAAAGGGGGAATCATTTCACAATTTCTAAAGGCGTGGTTTCCATCATTATAGGATTGTAGTCATTCGATATTACTCTAGCCACATCTCCCCTACCCCTAGGACTATTGGAATGAGGTCACCAATTCACTATTGCTTGGATCCTATATGACACGTGGATTTTTTTATCAGTATGAATACAATATAGGAATTTCTTAGTTCCCCAATGTGTCCCGTTTTTCTTGAAACAATGGAGGGATCCATGCTGACGATGTCAAAGACCATGGATACCCAACATTATCTTCCCTTGGTCATAAGAGAGTTTCGAACTAGGGCCATTATTTTCATGGTGGGACAGATCCCCTAACATTTTCATCTGATGAGAAAAATATAGTGGTGTCTTACCTATACTAGTCCCAATAGTGGAAGGAGAATAGTTTCATTCCATGTTCACCATTATTATTTATAAATCATTCACCATGGCCAATTCATTGTGCTGCTTTTAATCCCACATTCCTTATTTCCAAAGGTTGGAGGCATCTATCACGTTAATTGAGGATTTTATCTCCTTGATTAAAACAAGATGATGAGATATTGGTTCCTCCTCATATCTATTACTCCAGTCAGCTCATATCCTAGTCCACATATCCATTTTTTGAGTCTTGTCCATAAAACTCATTTCGGGTGCCATATTAAGGTGTAAACATGTTAATTATGCATCTCCTCCTTCAATCGGTCAGAAACCATGAGATAGAGTAGGTAGTTATTTTTAGCATGTGTTATAATTTATAGATTTTGCATTTGTTGGGAACCTATAAAATATTTCTCTTTTGGGTGGAATCTCATGTGCATCACATCTTAGTCATAGACCTATGGAACTACGTTTCAGTCATGGGGTAGTTCATACTAGGGGCATAAGTCTTCAAAGGCTTTTTTACCACATGCATCACACGTCTATTATAGTGGGTAATGTTTTTGGACATGGTCACAAGTTTAATGTGTTAAGGTGATAGATGGTTCATTGGTTTAAAATCATGGGGGAATATATGGGTCATAGGTTTAACGTCTTGTAGGGTTAGATGGGTCACTAGTTTAACATCTTGTAGGGATAGATGGGTCATAAATTTAACATATTTTGGGAAAAATGGGTCACATGTTTAATATATTTCAAGGAAAGGTTGGCCACCAGTTCAACATATTTCATTGATAGATAGACTACTATGAATTTCCCATAGGGGGAACATGGTCAAACATGGGGTTTCAGGATTGATCATCAAGAAGGTTTCATAGGATCCTTTTTAGAGAAATAGGAATCAAAACCCATGTAGTTCGACACCATATACTTTGGTCACATGACATAACCTGTCTATGCAGTTTAACATCATGTGGTGTGGATTCTTGTATTATAAAAAGAGAATCGGATGAGTGTTGTCTGATGCTTATGCATAGAAGCTTCTTTAATGAAGAGGGTCATTCTATGGTGGTTAGAAGGTGGAATCCCACGACAATTGTACATGAGTCACCATCTATTCATCACATAGGGTAAAAGGTGGGGTTTGTACCATGATTATTATATACGGAGAATCCTGTGTTCACTACACATGGTATGGCTATAGATTCTCATAATGTTCAAATGATGTTTCCATGATGTTTAACATCATTCAACTATGATGTGTATGCGTAATATTTTAGATTATGCTGCTCGGATATGGAACTCTGCATTTTTTAATCATACAACTCAGATGTGGACAAGGTTTATACCCTAAAGGGGTACCATGTAATGGTTATAGGAATATCCAAGACAATGATTCCACTAAAATAGGTAATCTGTTTCCCTCAATGATGCAACCTCTAGGTTTTACGTCTCAACTACCCATACACATTTTCCTCTAGAAGAGG
Source organism: Viscum album (assembly GCA_963277665.1). Lineage (NCBI taxonomy): Eukaryota > Viridiplantae > Streptophyta > Magnoliopsida > Santalales > Viscaceae > Viscum > Viscum album. The sequence goes on from OY728125.1 coordinate 387,813,807, forward strand.
CATCGTATCGACACTACTATGGTAGAGTGAAAATAAGGGGTCTAGATGTTATGGTTCCTATGTTTAGGTAAAAATTAATAATAATTATTATATTTTGAAACCAAAAAATACATGGTGGTACCATTCACATATATATTTGGGGTTCGGTTGAACAAGTCCTAGAATGGTATGGGGGTCCCCGAAACTCAACATTCGAAAAAGGGTGTTGGATGAAAGGATGAACCATAGAGAGGAATAGGGGACACATTTACTAAAAGGTTTGGTTTATTGAAAGTTGGGGGTCTTGATAAGTTCATATGTCTCATTATAAAATATTTTTCCTGAAACAGGGTGAGCCTTCCATTGAGTAATGTATTGGTTCCCATTGGGTTAGTTTCGTGAAGGAAAACTATACTAGGGAACCCCAATAGCCACGTAGGGATTTATTCTTACACAAAGGGCATAGAACTTCTTGAAAGGCTTCTCTACCATATATTTAGGTTCTAAAATACCCATGGTTGGTGGTTTAATTATATATAGATCCCCTTGGGAATTCACATCCTCTCTTTCTAACAAAGCTTTCGGGTTTCATGAATTCATATATTTTCTTGGAAAATAAAAGGTCATGTCCACATAGATGTTATACATGGGGGGTAGTAATAGGACTAGGGGAGGAAAGGGAATTAGTTTCAAAAAATATGTCATATATAATGGAATATTATAATCATTATTATTGAACACATTTCCATGAGTTAGAGTGATACTGCATTATGGTTACCACCAAAGCTTTGCTTTGAGGACTTTTTTGAACTGACATTCCACAAACTAAAGTAACATTAGGCTATGTTTTCCAACAAGATATACATCAAAGACATGCATGAATATTGGAAATTCATGATGCTTTTTTACCTTTACAAACTATACACCTAAATGGATTTAGGCTGTTTTTTCCTAAATATGTTTCAAACTGGCCATGCCTTCCCAACTTCTCCCATGACATGCATATTTAGGTGTCAACAGTGATGTTTTCCCATTTATTAGGATGGGAAATAGACAAAATATAGTTGTACCAAATGTATAGTATCATATATGTATAATAATTATATTTGATTTATATTTTTAGGATGACTAGAACACATTAATAAAATATATAAAAAGAAATAAGCTTGAAGGACTAAAAAAGATGATTACCTCTTCTTCAGTAGAAGTCCTCTTGATATATCCTTAAGGGACCTAAGGTAGGTATTTTTTGGGGAACAAAACCTTATGAATTGGGATAAGATTGATGAAAAGTGAAATGAGTAGTGGTTTCATGATATTAATTTCCCAATGTTGTATAAGGAAGTGAAGGAAAGGGTTCCCTTTCATAACTGAGGTGAGGTGTACTTTAATAATGTTTTAAACGTTAGAATATTATAAGACTATTCTAGATCTAAATGAATAAAAATTGTCAATATTTTGAATAAAATGTTTCTTGTATTAAAATAAAATCATCCAATTTAATTTAGAAATTTTTTGTATCATTTTAATCCTTATCTTTTTTATTAACATCTTGGATAATTATTTTTTACCTTAACCAATGAAATTAATATTTTATTCACAAAAGGTTAATAATGTTATTATAAATTCCCATGTGACTCATAAATTCAAAATTTATGATGTTTTAAACTGTTTTCCATTCACATGGATGAAGTTAATATTTATATGAATTTTAAATAATTTAATAAACTATTTTGTTGATAAAATATCATTAAAGTAAATTTTTTACTCTATTCACTCAATTTGACATTTAACACATCTATAAAAAAGTGAACTATAATATAATTATTTAAGCCTAACCAAAATTATAAAATTTCTCTATCAAAATTATGGTATATATTATCACATTTAAATTATATAACTGTTAATTTTTTTAAAATATTTATTTTTATTTTATGTATATTAAACAAATACTTTATTATTGTTTCATAATAATTTATTGTAATTATATAATTTATAAAATGATATAAATAAATTTATTTCATCAAACTAAAATCATTAATATAAAAATATATATTTAGGCTGATTAATATCTTGATTTTCCCCTATAGGGACAGAAAATAGATATATAAAATTTTGAAAGTTGCATTTTATTTTTTTATGATTAAAACATTATAAGGTAAAATTTATTAATGAAGTAAACATTAAAAAAATCCATTTAGAGACATAATTTATAATGTATAAATTATATTCATCAAATAAAAAATGAAAAAAACACGGCCTTATCACTGAGTTTCATCTAAGATTAACCTAATTTACCCTTTATCGAGATGATAAATCTTATAATGATTACTATTCGTATTGACAAAAAATAAAAGGGCCTATTTATCAAATTTGAACCTATAGATTCAAAATATATAATATATTTTAAAAAATTCTATACCAATAATTTGAAGAAACTAATTGTAAAAAAACACACAAAATGCGAGAGGAATCTATTTTTAGAAGAATTTAGTTTTTAAGAATTAAGTATACTTAGTCTTATCCCATAAATAGTGGAAACTAGTATTAATGTTAAAATATTTTTATTGAATATAGAATTTATAAATTTTATTAAATCTATTCACAGTTAGTGATAAAGAAAAAATATACATTACGTGCATAAAAATAGTTTTTCAGAAAAATGCCTTTTCAAGTATAACAATGTTTTTATATAAAATTTCAACATATAATTTATTCAAATAAACCTAATTGGTTTATACGTAATATAATTGAAAAAAATAATGACTTTAATACCATTTCAAAATAATATTTAACTTTTAAAATGGTTGAAAAAACATAGTTTTCAATATAAGTATATATATTTCACTACTCACTAGAAAATTAATCTTTTAAGAAAAATATAAACATTTCACCATAAGAAAATTTTCGATTCATTATTTAAAAAATGGTATTATTTCTATAAAATAAAATTTAATTATGTTAAAAGAATTATTTATAATAATTTCTCAATAAAAAAATTATTTTTGAAGAAAACATATTTCTTAAGCATAAAATAACCTTTCTAAAAATTGAGTATTGATTTTATAAACATTAATCAATGAATTTGTATTGAGTTATTCCTATATATTTATAAATCAATCTATATATTTTACAATTTGGTTAATTATATTCATATTCTCTAATTCAATGTCTAGTTTATAATTGTTACGTTAAATAATACTATTTTAATTGTATATTGAGGATTATTTAGACTTTGTGTTTCATGTCATGTATGCTATCAAAAACAGTGTTATTATTTTAAATTATAGGCATGTTAAAAGTAGAAAACCTAAGTATATTATTAGAATGGAAAATAGTGTGGTGTCATTTTAATTCCTCAGGTGTTTGTTTGAGTTTTTAAACCAAATGGATAATGCCAATTTTAAAAAGTATCACACATCAAATTTTATAATGTGAGGCTCGTTGATTTATTAACATTGTTGTTTCCCATTCCATTTTATGAATCCCATTATATTTGGTTATCTCCACTATCCCTCCATAATGGATCCTACAATAGAGCACAAACTTGTAATAACATTATATTTTAAAATAATCCTATGTTAGATAACATATGGCACACGTAACATTAAGGTGTAATGAATGGGAAATATTATTATTTAAATATGATATTTTTATCCTATTTATTGAATTGATAGATATTAATAGAATTAATATCATTATAAAATATATGTATAAAATTTCTACCCAATAAAAATCATTTATTAATTCTTACAAAATAAGACCATAATTTTTGGTAACGAATATTTATGATTCAAAAATACATTTTCATCAATCTATTTTTATGGGAGAGAATATTATAATTAATTTATAATAATTTTATAAAATATTATTTTTGAAAAATATATAATTTATAAATTTAGCATATAAAAATTATTTTAGTGTGGTATTTTTATATTTTTTTAAAAAGATTGATTATTTAGTGTATAGTGAGAAATACTGATATTATATAAAACTAACTTTTACATTCAAGTATTTACAAATTTCCATTTTTTTTAATTGATTTTAAATTTAAATGAGATAAGTTTTATTAAAAATAATAAAAAAAATTTAATTTTAGTTGCCACTATCCCTATTTTTTTATGAAATTTTTTTTGTATATAAAAATTTTGTTTTTGGAAAACCATTTTCTCGCGTTTGATAGCTTTATTTCAGATAAAATTTCTGAAAATATTATAAATTGTTTTCCATAATTGGAATCAAACATTCCAAATTTTTTAAAATAGTAAAAATTATTTTTTATGATAATGAATTGTAATGTTGGTAAATATTTATTACAACAGTGAATTTTAAATTGGGTTAAATATGGTTAAAAATAATGTGAAAAGGATTTAAAAATACCATATCATTGAAATTTAATCTCCATGAAGAGTTTAATTCTACAATTCCCCTCAAATATTCAAAACTGTGGAATTTTGGTTCTATTTTTCCTCGATAAATGCATTTAGATTTTTTTCTATAATGGAAAATTCAAAAATGTATCTTCATTTATTTTAATGATTAAATTATTTTTTATAAGGATAAAAATAATTAATATAGGGTTATAAAATGTTATTTCTAAAATGAATAATTTTTTAATGATGTATATTTAATTTTAATTTTTAGCAATGAAATAATTAAGTTAAATGCTTACTCAATACAGACACAGTGCTTCTTAAAGAAGTACAAAAATCAAGTAAATAATTTTCAAAAGTTACAAAGTAATGTTTTTGTTTGATTTATGGTATTACATGAATTTTTAAAATAAATATAAAGTATTATTTATGTTTTAATAATTTATATTCAAAAAAATTTAAATTGATATTTTTAAAAAAATCAATTATGTGAATAGTTCAAAAAATGACTTTTATTGTATATTATGTTTATTAGTTTTTTTAAATGATTTAAAATTATAAAAAATATTTTATTTTGTAACATTATTGGGATATGATTTTCTATATCAACTATTTTCTACTTATGGATTACTTATCCTTTTTTTGTAATATTCTCGACCCTTAAAGAGTAATCAAATTGTAATCATTATAATTGTTTAAAGCGTTATGAGGAAGTTAAAACTAAGGGATAATAGTTTCAACATCAACAAAACTTGTCTAAATTTTCTTTAATGAGATTATTTTTAGTCACATCCATACTATATTTAAAATATATCAATTTTATTCCACTGAAATATAAAAAAAATTTACAATAATTTAATACGTTATGTAATTTTAATGACACCACTCTCATCTTTTATATAAGGAAACCACCACACTAATCTTTCTCAAACATCATGTTCTTGATAAAACCTATAGTATCTAACCAAATAACTTTAAAACAACATTCAACAATTTTAAAGGTTTTTTAATAACAAAAAATCAACCTAGAAGTCTTAAGATGTAAACAAAGGTGGTTCTTTAAAGAGGAGTTAAACATATTACCCGATTATTTTCATTTTACACGTTCTTCTAACTATTTTAATTCTGTCATAACCATTACAATATAATGAAATAAGTATTTATAATATAATAATATGTTATTATATTTATGGTACAACCTTCTTTATCTCTGTTTCCATCATATGGGGAATGAAACCATGGTTCTTTTGTACATGTGGACTACTACCTCTACAAGTTAATATGTTTAATTTTTCATCATTATATATCTATTATGTTTACTATGATGTATTTAATGTATATATTTACATGATATTAATTATGTATTTTTTATTCAACAAATAAAATATATAATCTATCCATATACCATTCCAATTGTAAAAATTAGAATCAACACACGTGTGTCCGTATGGACTACCACCTCCACATAGCGATATAAGTCATTTTTCAAATAATTCCACTCATTTATGTTAATGGGTATGGATTTAATGAATTTATATGAAATTTATATAAATGTATTATTTTTCTAAAAAAGATTATTATATTTTATATCTTTATTTTTCATCTAATGAAAAGTGAAAACATCACCCGAGTATATGTGAGGACTATCTCCTCGTGGGATAATGAATTTTGTATTCACAACTACTTTTCAGAGATGAATGAAAACTTTTTATGTATAAAAATGAAAATTATGTCATTTTTATTATTCTATATATGATGGAGAAATAACATCTTTGACCATAGTCAAGCTACAAATGTACTTTTGTAATTATGAACTGAATTTCCTTAAAACACTTGTCATGAAGTTAACCGATTAAGTATTTAAATATTTCTAACAAATAAATAAAATAAATAGTTTAATTATGAAGTAATAAAACTATAAAACTTTCTTAAAATTTTTATAATTTTTATAATTGATTTATACTTGAGTTAAATGAAATTCATAAAATTTCAGGATGGAGGTTACGGGTTTCCCAACACAATTTCCTTTCATTTGGTTACAATTGTACTTCATTGATTTTTTTTATTCCATGGTTATGTGAAAATTAATTTCTAAATTTTTGTAAGATGTATTTTCAATTGTTTTATGTGGATGTAAAAATGTGTACATAATCACATCATGGATTAATTACCAATTCAAATGTTTTTATCTTTGTAAGTGTTTTCTTTGTCCTAATATAATTTTCTTTATAAATGTTTAATTTCATGCACCATGAAGTATTACTTAATTAAATTCATTCTATTTACATATCTATATAATATTATTTTTTCTAATTTATTTTTATTTTTATTTTACAAAAGTGGAGTGGGATTCTTCTATCCCTTTTATTTTTTTTTGAGTTATGAGCTATATTCAGAAATTTTGTCTTTAATATGGGTATATACATCCCATTTGATATGTTATAACATGGATTTATTTATAACAATTATATTTACTGTTTTATTTGAAGTTATTTATTTCTTAGGGGGGTGTGATATAAAAAGTTACCAAATAGGTAAGGGGTTTATGTTAGAATATCAATATTTTCTCTGGCTATTTTTTATTAACTTTTTATAATGAAAAAATATTATCTATCTCCCCCAAATATTATGAATGTTCATATAATATTTTTGTTTTTGGTAATTACAATGTTTAATTTCATTTTCCTCTCTCTGTGTACTCAAATGTTTGGATGAATATTTTTAAAAGAAACTCGACTTTTTTAATCTTTAATTGGGAATGGTTTTCTTTTGTGCCTAAATTTTCATTTAAATATTTTCACGATTTTTATACTTTCAATTATTGATTAAATTAATTTTTACCGATGTTTTTATTTCTTTAAATTTTTTAAAAAGGATTCTTCTTGTGGTTTTTTGAATAAGGTACTTTTTACCCATGGTGTGAATGTAATCTTTATTTTGAAAAATATTATTCAAATTGTGGTTTACACTTTCATAAATACAATTTTATTTTAATATTCATTTTCCTTGAAAATTATTTTCTCAAAATTTGATGAATATTTTGTTTTTAATGGTAGCTAAAGAGAATTGTATTTTCCCCAATTTTTAATGAAATGTATTAGATGTTGTTTTGAATCTTTATTCATATATTTCAAAATTATTTAATAATTCATCCATATAATTGGGAATATAATATTATGATTCCATCAATATTGTTTTTTTGGATGACTTATGATGATTGTTTTAAAGATATTATCCTAAAATACATTTATTTTTCATGCATAAATCATGCTATAATGGAATGCAGGATGTTTGTAATAGTTTGATAGTGAACATTCAAGATTCAATGTGTTATATTCATGTAGAATACATGAAAATTATTTATGATGATGGTAATAAAAATATAGATCATGATGATGGGTGTGATCGATATAGATTATTTGACAGGAGATCAATTTATAAATATCAAATGTATTGAGTAATGTTCCTTGCTGTTATAGGAAAGAAGGATGATGTTAATTAGGGAGGTTTATCCTATGAATTTAACAATTATATATTTTTTATGACATGAGTTGACATATGTTATAAATTTATTTTTCCAAGATACCAATAAATGTTTTCTTTATTTCCATTGGGGTTTTAATGGTACCATCGATCAATATTGACATCACATGGATCATGATTATTTATTGTCATGAATATTTCCTTTGAAAAATATTTATTCCATGTCACATGATTAAGGATCATGTATTTTTTTCGATTACTTAATTATAATTCCCTTTGAATATGTTATCATACCCTTATTCTCATTTTATGATCACCGAATATTTTCAATTGTTATTTACCATGTTTACTATTTCAGATAATTTTATCTCACCCTTCGTATGTTTCTTTTACTCAGGTAATAGAGAATGATATTGAATAAGATATGTCTAAAATGGTTCCATGTGTCTGATGAGGTTGACAAAATAAGAAATATTAAAAGATAGGTATTTTGGGAAAAAAATTTATTTAGTGACATGTATATGTTTATGTAAGACATTTCTCTATTTTATAAAACTGAAATCCTAAAATGTCCTTGCTTTTGTAAGTGATCAATGTTTTTTGGATGTTTCTTATTTTTGATGGCTAAAATTAGGCCATGTTTTTTAGTATCAAATCCATAAATTTAATGATTATTTTTTTAGCACCAGATCAGGTAGTGTGAGTTTAGAGTTATTAATGTTTCTATTATATGAGATTTAGATAAATTTCAAGATTAGGATGTTTTCAGGTGAGGCTAACAAAAAATTTATGGATTCCACCAGGATTTTAAAACATTATGGTTTATCATAAATTCAAAGGTAGAGAAACACCTTTTGATGTTTGAAGTGGTGAGATTTTAAGGTGATTAAAAATACTTTGTTTGAAATTTAATAGGTTTTGATAAATGTTTGATGTATATGTAGACCTTAATTTTTACTTATGTTTTAATGAACATAATATTTCAGTAATAATTAATATTTATTTTGTATACATAAGATAAAATGTATTGGTAGACATTAGGGTTAAAATGATCTTTGATGTTTTCGTAATTAAGTTTAACTGTGATAAAAGTGTTATTACATGGGAAAATATATTTTATCATATAGATAACCATTAGATTGAAAAGTTATTTGGTGACTATGTGATTAATGCTTATTTTTTATGATGTTCATTATTTTGGGAAAATTATATAATTAAGTTAAATTGAAATAATTTTTGATAATTTGATATCATTTTGAAGAATAATGGTTGACTTTTCTTTTAGAAGTATATATGTTTTTTAGGATTTATGGTGAATCATGTTTTTTATGGAAAATATTAGCATATTTTGGAAATCATTTCATTTGGGAATATACATTTTTTACAATATTATTTTATGAAGGACTAATGTTATTTTAAGACCAATATTAAATTGAATTTCGAAGAAAATGTGATTGTGTCATGATTTTTGGGTTTTGAACTTTGTTGTGAATTTTTTTGAAGGGTTTTAAGGTTTGTTATTTATGTAATGATTAAATATTCACATTAGGTATTATTGTTAAGGATTTTGTGATTAATGAATTATTTATTCCAATTTGATGTTATATTAACTTGTTCCAACCATTTTATTTTTGGTTGTTGTATAAAGTTGAAAATAATAGCATGATATCCTTTTAGAATCATGTAATACATTAGAATTTGATATTATTTATTCAGTCATGAAAAATTGATCTTGAATTTTAATTTATATAAATAGTATACATGATTGAAAAGGAAATTGATCGAAAAATGACCAATAGATAAAATTTTTCTTATGAAATAGAAATAAATTAAGTATATATATTTTCTAGAATACTATATCCTAGTGGTAAAAAACCCCCTTAACTCATGGAAAATGTTCTTGAAAAATAAATTTTACCCTTTTACAGTCATTTTTAATGAATTGATTGTCACTTATCATATCCAAAATAATAAAGCTATCTCATTAATTGATCTTATTTCCTAGTACATTTCTTTTCATTTAAAACCAATGTTCTCTATATTTGTAAATCATGTTATGTGTTATTATAGATGACCTTCATATCTCTATTTCCCATTTTTCAGAAGGATGTTTTATTCACACTTTTACAAAGTGGTTTTCCAAACAAAATGTTCTTTCAAAACTGAAACCTTGAATCACTAAGATCAATCATAAATTTTGAGGATGAAATTTCATTAACGGAGTATAAATTAATACTCCCTGATTTTCAAAGAATACTCTATTAGATAGCATATAGGACACACACCACTGAGTTTTAATTATTGCGAAATTTGTTTAGTTAAATATGACCATTTTAACCAAGGTTTTGAATTGGAATATATGAATATAGGTGATTGAATATTAAAATATATTTATAAATGTATTATCCAATAAATTTTTATTGATGAACTCCTAGTAGGTATAAACTCATTTTTTGTTAGTCATTTTATGCTTTTTAAATAATTTTTCTTTAAAAATTGTTTTTATTACTTTATGTGAGTAAATATCATAATAAATTTTTACCATTTTTATAAATTATACATTTTTAGAATGATATATTAGTTAAATTAATAATATCAAAATTATGTTGGAGTGAAATTCATATACTTTTTAAAAAATAAATGTTTTTTCATTGAATAGTGAAAATATCATATTTATAGAAAATTATCTTTTAAATTCAATAATTTACAAAGTTGCATTTCTGTAAAAAAAAATTTAAATTAATTAGTTAATTGTTATTAAAAATAATACAATTAATTATATTTTAATTCATATTATTATTAATTTTATATGAAAAAATGTTTATAATTATAAAATATTTTTGTCTGGAAAATAGTTTTCATCGCGTTTTTCAGGTTTAGTATAAATGTAATTTATTCCACATATTTTTATTGGATTTGATAAAATAGATTATATATTATGAATCAGAATTTTCATATTTGGTACATATTGTAAAATAAAATTTGTCCATAATGATTAGTAATCATGGTAAAAATCTCTCACCACAGTAAAGGGTAAATCAGGTCAACTAGGGCTAAAACTAATATAAAATGGCTTAAAAATCACCGTAAAACTTGACTTTAAACTATTATATAAATTAAATTGTAACATAATAATTTAGTAATAGAAAATTTGTAATTTTGGGTCTATATATATTTGATAAATAAATTTATATTGTGTTAGTAATAAATGTTTCAAAAAAGTCTCATTTTCCCTTTATTATCTATAGTATTATTTTACAGAGATAAAAATAATAAATTAATTATTATAAATTTTTATTTTTAATATAAAAAAAACTTTTTTATTATTTAAATTTATTTTTAATTTCCAGTGATTAAATAATTACCTTCAATTCTTACACAATGCTCACACAATGCATGTGTAAGGAATATAAACATCAATTAAATGACATTGAAAACTTACAAAGTAATATTTTATGGGTGAGTTATGGTGTTACAAATTTTTTTTACATAAATATAATGTCTTATTAATGTGTTAAATTTTTTTACATCAACTATTTTAAAATGGTGATATTATATATAAAATAAACTTTTTAAAGAGTCTAGAAAACAAATTTAATGATATTTTATTGGATGATTAATTTTTAAAAACATATTATATATGACCAAATTAATGTGATGTGGTTGATTATATCAATAATTTTACACTTCTAGTTTACTTTTAATTTAATGGTTACTTTCTGGACACTAAAATAATAAAACATATTGTTATTGTTATATTCACTAAAAGGGTTAATGATATGTTACACATAATAGATAATGTTTAAAACACAACATAAACTTCTAAAAAGTTTATTATATGTGAATACTTAGACTTATATCCATCTTATTTTATTAATATAACTATTTAGTGTGACTTGAATTTGAAAATTTATATATATTAATTTAATGCTTTATGTAATTTCAAGGAAGCCCCATCCTATCTTATATAAGGACAAAAACACACATCTCTTACTCACATTTATTTATCCATGTATCTCAACAAATATCTGACCAAATAAATTACAAAGATCACTAAACCACTTCTTAGAGGTATTTTTTTCAGTAAAAGACCATCCTAGAAGTCATAATTCATAAGAAAAAGGATGTTCTTTATAGAGGAGGTAATTATATCAACTGTGTATTTCCATTTTAATTATTCTTCTACCAACTTCAATTATATCCTAAAAATTATCATATAATAACATAATTATATCACATATACATAGTTTTTATTATTTTAATTGAATAACCTTATTTATCTTCTTTTATATACCATGGGGAATAAAAACGTCATTAGTACACACGTGTGGACTACAACCTCTACGTAGTAATGTGTTTAATTTTTCACAATCATCTTTCATAGATAATTATTTTGAATAATTTAATATAAATATAATATATTTATTATATAATTATCATTATTTAAATATAACATATCATATATCTTTATACTATTCAATCATCAAAAATGGAATCATCGCACAGGCATGTGTAAGAACTATTGTCTCCACCTAGTGATATTTCCCATTTTCCCAAAACCACATATCATGGATAATAATGATTATGGTTTTAGTGAAGTTATATAATTTTACTAAGTTATTAATGATTCTAAAAATATAATATTTCATATAACATCTTCATTTTCCATACAATGAATAGAAAAACAACACACCTGTGTATGTGCGATCTACCACATTATGATCCGATGTATTTTGTTTTTCATAACTTCTTTTCAGGGATGAATTTACCATTTTATTTGATGAATAAAACATATAATTATGTAATGGTTTTTTTCTAGATATTATAGATCATTTAACCTTTGACCATGACCAACATACCAAATTTATTTTTCAATAATGAATAGAACGACCTAGAAACACCAAACGTGAACATAACCAGTTAAGTAATTACTTATTTAGTTAAAATAAATATTTTAATGATAAATTAATAAACCTTAAAAGGCTATTAAATAATGAAATATTTAATATATATTTTTTATACATGATTTAGAGAACAGACATAGAATGTCTGAACATAAGGTTGTGGTATTATTAACTCAATTGTCTTTATTTGGGTTATAACACTTATTAATTTACTTTATTATAGCATGATTTTGTATAAATTAGTCAATAAATTTATTTATGATGTATTTAATCATTTGATGTGTATTTATAATATGTTCAGAAAAATAAATTCAGGGATTAATTATTGTTTCAGATGATATGATCTTTACGAGGTGGTTATTTGTTCAAATTTCAATTCCATGAGATATATATGGTGTCATGCTCTAGGATTTCTGTTTATAGTATAATTAATGAACTATGAATGTATTTTGACTTATACATTAATGAAATTAATTTTATTTATATATCCACATCACATTGTTTGTTCCAATTGATTTTTATTCTAATATTACCAAAGTATTAAGGGTTTCGTGTCCCACTATAGTTTCGATGAGACAGATTCCACATTCCATAATTTTTTAATTTAATATGGTTCATATTCTATCCACATGATAGGTTATATCATGAATCTATTTATAAAAAATTTATTTAATATATCATTTTATGTTATTTCATTAAGGGGGTTATGATAAGAAAATTTCCAAAACAGTAATACTTTTATGTTACAATATCACTTTTTACCAGGATAGTTTATGATTAAATTTATGATATTAGAATTATATGATATATCTCTCAAAATTATTTTTTAATTTACCCTCCTCTGGTTATTTATAAAAATTATAGTTTTCAATTTCATTTTACTCTCTTGAAGTACTCAGATTTGAGAAATAATATTTTTATTTAAAATTTACTTTAATTTTCCTTTTAGTTAGAAATATTTCTCTTATATATAAATATTTTAATATAATTTTCTAGAAAAATGTTTTTAATATTATAAATTTATTTATTGATTTCACGTTTCTGCATTTAATCTTTTTATAAGAAGTTTTAAATGGAATATTCTATTTGTTTTGTAAATGAGGAACTTTTTACCAAAACTGTGAATAAAATCATTATCTGAACATATACCACGATGATTATTTTTAACATTGTCATAACTATTATTTCCATTAATGCCTAATTCAAATTTTTTGCATGGTTGTTTTTAAATAAAATCATTTTCATAGTATTTGGTGAATTTTATAAAGGCACTGATGTAAAATGGTATTTTCCCAGGATTTCAAGGAAATGTATTAAATGTTCATTTAAAATTAATTTATTATATTTTAATAATACTTAAAGATTATTTATGCTTTATTGGGGATATGATCTTATTATACCATTTAAATTCTTTCTCTAGATGACAAATGATGATTATTTTAAAGAGATCATCTTAAAACCAATTTATTTACCATGGGTAAATCAATAAATAAAGGAATGAAAGTGGTTTTAAAATTTTGATGATGAAAATGAAATATTACATTTGTTATGTTCATGTATATCAATAATAAATTATTTATTATGAATGTTATTCTATATATATCTCATTATGAATGGTGATCTTAGTATAACTTATACAAGGGGTGACCCTGATATAAATCTCTAATTCTCTAGGCAATGTTCCCTCTATTTGATGTAATGAAAGATGATGATAAAAAATGATATTTCTCATTTGTATTTATCTAGGATTTAATTATTTAATAAAAGTGTGAACATATGTTATGATGATAATGTTCCAAGATACCAATATGTTCTTTCTATGATTTCTTTGATTTTTAATGGTTCCATTTATCATGATTGGCATCAAATGGATCATGTTTATTGATTCTTCTAAATCATTCCTTTGCTAATGTTTTATATCATGTCACATGTTTAATGATCTAGGTTGTGATTCTTTTATGTAATTCTAATGAAATTGAATATTCTCTCATATTCGTATTCTTATTTGGTTCTTTCCAAATTTATTCAAATGTTAATTCCTATGTTTACCCATAATAAAAATTTGAGATCACAATTCTTATGATTATTTTCCATAATAGGTAAATAAATATGTTCATTAAGATATACATAGAAGGGTTTCATGTGGGTGATGATGATGAATTAACGTGGAATATGAAAAGATATGTATTGTGTAAAAAATGATTACATAAATACATTGGTATTATTAAATTAAGGTTTTTTCCAACAATCTACAGCTATAATCCTAAAAGATCATTTGGTTTTCTAGAGATTGAATATTTCCATTTGAAGTTGTATGTTTTAAATTACTAAAATTATGTCACATATTTCGATATCAAATCCAGAATTGTAATTTTTATGTTTTAAACAAAAAATCTAGGAGTGTGGGTTCGGGGATATTCTAAAATATCTATCACCCTGTTATTTCAAACATGTGACAATCCATACTTTTGTTGGAACCATGGATATTCTATGCATGAATTGGAGTATGGTTTGTTTTTGTTGTCAATCCTCAGTGGATGTTCAGAATGTGTTCTTAAAAAGTGATCATATAGTTCCAGCAAACAACAATATTGAAGGTGGCGCTGTTTCCCAAGGTTTGAAAAATTTTTTGGCCAAAAAATCCGAAAATGAAGACAGGATTGTTGGTAAAATTAGGTGCGCGCAAATAGGAAGTGGTGCACGAAAAATAAAGGATTTGCGTGAAATATTTGAGTTGGGAGCGAAAAACAGCGGGGTGCGCGAAATAGTGGATCAAGGTTTTTCTTGAAAATAGTGTTTCAGAATCAGAACATCGAAAAATGACAAAGGCATGGGATGGGTGAAAAATCTGATGATGTGCGTGAAAAACAATAATGGCACAAAATATTACACACCAGATGAGATGTTTTTCATGGCAAAGGGGGTTATGTGCATGGGGGTCTCAGATTCCTATAAATAAGAGGTGACCCCCCTCATTCGGTATGGTTTAAGACATAGAGAAGATCTGAGGTCTGGTGCATGTAAAAGGTTCACGTAAAGGGGCTTGGGAGAAAATTTATATGTTTCTTGAAAAGGTAGAGATGTGCATAAAAATTGAGGTGGCACGTAAAATCTTCAGTTGCGCGAAAATGGGTGTTAGTGCACGAAATATCGTTCTGTGTGAAAACGAATGATTCCACGCAATTATAAGGTCTTGTGTGCAAAGGGTTGGTGTTGTGCGCAAATGTCAAAGAAACTTGTTTGCTCGTTCTGGTTATCTGGTTCATTAGTTCAGTGCGTACAGGTGCATCATTTCCGGAATTCGATGCAAGCAGAGTCTCATGCTGAGCAGAGATAAAGACTTCAATGCAAATCTATTGAAGAGACTTTCACGTCTATAAAATTATTGTGACTACACCAAGGGTAGTGAGAAAGTGGGAGTTAATGGGAGTGACCCGAGGGACGCTGTGAACTATCCCTCAAACCTTTGTAAAGGCAGTGAGCCTGGTATAGAGTGATTTTGCCTAAACCTTTGTTAGCCACAGCTAGTGGAGTTTAGTGGAATTTGGTATGACCAAAAACCTGTCGTCATATGCTCCTTGGATGTAGCCCTTAGTGGAAAACCAAGTAAAAAGTGACATGTCATCTCTCTGTATGTGAATGTTTTCTTTCTGTTCATATCCATCATAGAGGTTTAACAAGTTCCTACCATCGTGGGAACAAGATCCATCACTTTAAAAGAAAACTTTGACACTCTATTTCACCCCTCCCCTCTCAGGGTGTCCCGGGGTCCTACACCGTTTTTAGTGACAAAAATATATTTTAAATTATATATTTTCCTTTGAAACCTACATTGGTCAATAGATTTATTCACGTGGAACACCAAACCAAAACAAACCATGATAAATTATATAACCATGAAAATGCATCCATAACAGTAGAGGGTAAAAATAATGTTACTGAATTATGAAATATAATAAGGGATAAAAATATTTTTCTTTATTAACACTAAGGCATTGATAAATATACAATTAGTGTTTTTAAATAACTCGTAAGAAAGATTTATTCTTTAAAATGTAACCATTCATAAAATTTTATTTATTTTTAAAAACTAAATATATTTAGGATAAAATATATATTTTCATGTCAACAATATATTATTTGTAATTTATAATTTGTTGGAAGTAAAAGTAAGAATGATTAATATTTTAAAATTTTCATTTTTCTATAAAAATGATTTTCATTATATTTTTATATTTTTATTTAAAATTTAAACTTATAAAATTTTGAATTTTACTTTGGAAATTTTATCTTCATATTTGGACTTAGAATAACTACTTTAGAACATAATTTTTTTTGTATTTTTACGAAGATTTTGATTCTTAGTTGAAGAGGGAAAATAAAATTTTATGAAAATTATAACTTTATAATTATATATTAGAGTCCTATATGTTTAGAAAATTTGTCAAATATTTATTTAAGGTGTAAAAATATATTTATTAATTTAGAAATCTTATGGTTATCATTTTTGGAACATAGGTAATATTTTGAATAAAAAATATTTTTAGCCTCTTGAATTATGTTAAAAAAATTGGTAAAAATATGTTTTTTATTTATTTAAATTTAAAATAAATTTTGTTTTTTATAATAATATATTTTATATAATTAAAATAAAATATATTTATTATTTTATTCTACATAAAAATTTTAAGTAGAAAAAATACAATTGTTCTAAAAAAAGCTTTTTGCGTATTACATGTTATAATGTTAGAATTCATATTTCATGCACAAATAAATTTATACTGATAAAGTTTATTTCATATTTTGAATAATTAGTTCCATATTATTTTATAATTTTTATTTTATTTTTAGGTATAAAAATTATTTACTTTTGTCAAAAACTAGTTACTAGGATAAACCAAAAAAATGCTAAAATTGATAATTCTAAGATGAAGGGGAAAAAATGTTATAAAATTTATTATTGAGGTATTATAGACCTTATATAATACGGTCATAAATTAATGTAATTTTTTATCCACTTAACATGTTTAATATGTTCTCACTTTATACAAATGGTTATAATTATAAACATTCCACTATCACCACTTATAAAAGGGGACTTTCACCAACCCTTCAAGACACTGAAAAATCTATATTTAATCATGAAACAATTAAATTTTCCATAGAAATATAATTCTACTTCATTTAAATAATATTATTACCCTAAGGATTTAGCCCATTCCCTATATTTATGTGGAATCATCTAACTGAAACTCAATTTTATCAACATAACTACTCATTTTTTCATACGTTTTCTTCCATTCAATATTGATTTTTTAATTAAAAATGAACCATTACAATATTGTTAAAAAATTATTAGATTTATAATTAATTTTAATATTCTAATGAAATAACTAATATCCAAATTTATCCTTTTCTATTTAAGAAAATGAAACAGTCCTTTGTGTGTTGTACAAACTACAAATTTCACGAAGCGACAAATTCTGTTATTTCACCATCTCCCATAATTGATGATTAAATGGTGAAATTTAAGAATAAAAGTTATTTATTTGAAATAAATTATGAATATGAAGATACAAATCATAATACACCCTCATTCCCTCTCATTCTTTGAGAAATAAAAACCTTATTTGGGTGTTGTGCATACTACTATCTTTAGGAGGTAACATTTTATTTTTCAGTAAATTTTATTTATTTATAATTAAAATAAAATAAAATTATTCACAAAAAATAATTTATCTAAATAATATCATTATTTTTCTCTAATAATGATATTATGAAAAAATAAATTGCTTTCATAATCACAATCATCAGTTAATTACAATATGTTCATGTTTGGGTCTCTCTAACAACCTACTTGATCAATGATATAAATTAACATCATGGATGAATATGATAAATTAATAAATGATAATATATTATATAAATAATAAAATAAATATTTTATTTTTGTTATAGAATATTAACAATAAAATTAAACATATTAATTAAGATACTATTATTTTTAAAAATCATTGAAACACATGTGTCAAAAAATTTGTCTATAAAAACCATCATAAAAAATTCCATAGAATGTAATTATAAACATATAAATTATTATAATGAAAAATATATATAACTCAAGTGATTAGGGAATGATTAAATTATTGAAAATAATGAAGAAAAAAACTACTATTACGAGACTAGTTTAAAATGATCTAGATTACTAACACCTGACATTGATAGTAGATTATAAAAAAATATATACAAATACTCAATATGTATAAATTTTATTTTATAAAAGGTTATTGTAACGTCCCAATATTATATAGTAAGCATATTTTTAAATTTTATCTCTTTGATAGCTTATGTTTCACACAACTATGAGATTAAACGAACCATGATATACTATTAATATAATAATTTAAAATGAAATTATCTCCAAGCTGTTAAATTTGTTTTTATTAATACATTTAAATAACTTATGAAACTATATTATTTTATTAATTTATCACCAATTAATTATAATTAAATATGAAAACCAATTCAATATAATGAATTTTTTTATAAAAACTATTTAAATGTGCATAAGGGATATTTATGTTAATAAAATAAAAAAAATCAAACGTTTTGGGTTATATTAATGAAATAAATATAGTATTGTAAATATGTGTCTAAAATAAATCCTATGAGTTTTCTATAAATTATATAATAAAAAATCATATTTTATTCATTAAAGATATATTTTTATAAAGAAGACAATTTTACCACCTTTTGATGGCACATTTTTTTAATAAATTCGTTGAAAATTTATAAATTCTATATAAAAAATGATTATTTTAAGTCCAAATATAAAAATTTAATTTGTCCTAATATTTTCTATTTATCTGATTTGTTTGATGTTTTGGTGAATTGTTAAAAAATATTACAATTTTAATCGAAATTTTTTTTTCATCTAAATATTTTATATTTTAAAATTATATTTGAAATTATATTAAAGCATATTTAGATAAATTTATTATCATTTAATATAATTTTGTCCATTCTAATCAATTTGACATTGAATTTGGATATAAAACCATTTAAATATTTTGAACGTTTTCACTTTGAAAATGAGTTCACCCATTCCCCCAATGAGAATAATATTAAATTAATTACTACAATTTTTTATTTTGAAAAATAGATTCTATAATTTTAACCAGTGGATATAAATTATGTTAATAGTTTTCTTTTTTGTTTGGATAATATGAATAGTAACTTTAGTATTTTATAATTACCACTATTGTGGGTAAATAAGGCAATTTAGGGTAAAACTAATATTATATGTATTATAAAATTACTCTAACACATATACAAGCTCTATTGTATGAAGGAATGAAAACCAAAATCATCCTTTGGATGATTTTATTGCCACTTGGTTCCACATGGATGAATTTATGCCTTTTTAGTAATTTATTCAATAGAAAGTCTAATATGTTATACAAATGTTTTTAATAAGTGTTACATTTTTTATATGTCGTTACCCAAAATATGTTATCAAATAAAATTAGTAATTTGAAATATAAAAATTTTACCTTCATCAGACAAAATTTATTTTTAATTTTATATTATAAATAAATAAATTAATGGTGTTCACTATGATGATGCATTAATTGTTTAACTCATTAACATATCCAATATATATTATTAAAATTATTAAAAAATTTAATTTTGATACAATTAATGTCATACAAAACATTTTATAGAATACCTAGACATATTAGTGATGTATTAATGTTTTTGTCAAAGTCATCTTTTTTTATGATATTTATAAAAATTAATTTATAGAATTGTGTCAAAAAAGGCACTATTGATATTTTAAAATAAATAATAATATATAACATGATATAAAATTCATAAAAATGTAACATTAATCCATAATATTGGTATAAGGTTTTAAATTTAATACATTAATATTTTAATTTTACTTTTATATTTTATAGTATCTATATTAACCCTCAAAGTGTAAAAACACATGTTGACACAGTTAGAGTTAAATGGTTTAAATAAGGGTTAAAATAAATATATTATAGTAAGAATGGGGCCTAACCATTTCTAAAAATTGTAGGATAAATATTATTAGTCCCTTATAAACTTAATATCTAATTTTAGTGTTTTAATGTATATTATGTTTTTGAAGATAACTTATATATTATGTCAAACAAAGATAATTACAAAAAAATCACTCCTTTGGTATTTAATAACATTTATGTGGCTACATAGTGAGAAAACCAAGATATAGATGAAAATAAATGTATATTTTGATACTAATTAAATTATTTTTATTATATTAATTTATTTTTAATTTTTATAAATAATTTAATCAACGTAAATGCATCAGCAATGCTAATATGATGTATATTTAACTAAGAAAACAATAAAATAATTGATTTTAAATGTATGTATTTTGATATATTTGGGATGGTTTTAGGTCAATAATTAATTATATAGAAATATATGATATATTAGAGATGTTGTAAATAATTGTATTCTAATTAGTAATTTTTTTGTGATGTATTTAAAGCCATATTAAATGAATAATATCAAATTGAACAGTAATGATATGTTATTGAATTATTATTTAATTAAATTACATTTAAATAATTGAAAATTTAAATAATGAAAATTTTTATAATATACAGTCTAAAATGTATTACCATATTCATTTAAAGGCCATTTTTTAGTCTTAGTCTCTATAATAGCCTTATTATATTTTAATATTTTGAGGATTTCTAAAAGTGTATCACACCACAATTATAAAATCCCCCTACACATTATAGCACCAATTTTATCTATATATCTCACAAAACATATCAATTTCTCATACCAACATCATTATTAATGTTCTAAAAGTTCTTTTCCTTATAAACGGTCTACCTGAAATCACTTAAGAAGATTTTAAATGAAGTTCGCCAAAGAAGATGTAACCCTTTTTATTACCCATTCACTATAATTTCTCATTTTACATCCTCTTAATGTTTTTTTCCATGATAAAGT
Source organism: Viscum album (assembly GCA_963277665.1). Lineage (NCBI taxonomy): Eukaryota > Viridiplantae > Streptophyta > Magnoliopsida > Santalales > Viscaceae > Viscum > Viscum album. The sequence goes on from OY728125.1 coordinate 387,835,561, forward strand.
AATAAATATTTTATAATAAATATTTTTATATGTTATTATGGTTTTGGTACAACCATATTGTACCTTTTATCTACCATATAAAAAATGAATGTACCGTGCATCTGTATGTAAGACTTTCCATATCCACACCGTGGTGTAATCAATTTTTCATCATCACATTGCTTAGATGGGTAAAATGATGGAAATAGTATATATATATATATGTTAATTATGAAATTATATATTTTATGTAAAAATTAATATACCATCCACTTACTAACCCTTTCACCGTTAATGGAATGATATAATCGCTTATGAAAACAAATGAACTACCATCTCTATGATGTGAATTGATTAATTTTTTTAAACATTCAACAATGATTATAAAAATATATATAATAAATAAGTAATAAAAATATTACTTTAATATAATTATGGATATGAAATATCTATATCATATTCAAAAGAATCAGAACATACGTGATGAAGCATACATATGAAAATAAAGTATTTAACAGTAGAAATAATTGTAATAAAAAAATATTATTATCAATCAGGTGATAAGATAAAACACGAGGTTAATATATGACATAATTAATATTAATATGGTTTTATTATTTATTAATGAAATTATTTAAACCATTATAAAGGTGGTAAAATGAAGTTCAATTAAGAGAAACCACAAGATAAGGTGTTTTCCCATCTCACATTCATTTTTGTGGAATATGCCATATTCAATAATTATTCCTTTTATGTGGTGTACTTCCCATTTGAAATATCATATAACGAATCTATTTATATTCCTGTCATTTAATTTCTAATTTTATAGTTATTTACTTTTATAGGTCTTATGATTCAAATATTTCAATGTGGTATGAGACAATTAGATTTAAAAATATCTTCTAAAATTGATTATTAGATATATGATGAATGATTTGGACTAGACAACATGTGTGGAGATCAGTTATAGATAACCACTTGATGTATTTTTAGTATCATAGGAAAAACATTTTGTTCAAATTAGAGTAGTTTAAATAGCATTTATAATATATCTTGATGGTATTATGGTTCATTTTCCAGATACATGATGTCTAGTATTAAATCATTTCCATCATTCAGAATTCACTTTGGTTTTTATCGAGAGTATTTTCTATATGAAAAATCATATGGATGAATTTCATTTACATACAATTGATTAAATTAAATTTTTTTATGTTATTTACCTTACCATATTTTTTATTCATTATCTGGTTATTTGAATGACATGTGTTCTTTGTTACTTGCATTGCCATGTTGATTTATTCTCATTTATTTATAATAGCTTCCGCTATACCAAACCCTTACTAAGAATTGGAGCGTACCCTTATTTTGTTTCCATTAACATGGCTATGAAGAAGATATATTTCAATGTGTTTTCAATGATTAAGTATATTAGAAATTATTATGTATTACATTTTATCTTCTTTTCCCAATGTAAAATGGGTATCATGAATGTAACCAGTTTCCAAAACTACTAAATTGCTAAGTCCTTTGGTATTAAAATCTTATATTTATGCCAATGTTAATAAGTAAAACACAAGCATAGAGAATATTATTTTAGAGAGTTATAGTTATAAATATTTAAAAAGTTTTTAAATTAGATATTAAGATTGTTTTTATATAGGATATTTGAGAACAATAGTGGAAGTCATGAAAAACGGTTAGGGTTTATTGATCTAAATTAGATTTCTTTAATATATGATTCGTGTCTACCACTATTACCTAATTTTTTTTTATTATATTAATTTTTCATTGATTTATAATTCTCATAAATTTTATGAAATGAAATACATTTAAAAATCCATATCATGTACCACATTTCATGAGTTTTCAATTCAAAAGGCTATCACGCTGTAAGTGTTTGTGTTAACTCAAACACACTTTTCATTGGGATATAATATCTCACCATGAAATTATTACATCGATGTTTTGTTTCTTAAATAACAATTTTTTATATTAAAATTTATATTCCAATATTTTATAAATTAAGTTTTAAATAGAATATTTTATCTCTATGAATTTCCATCTTAAATATTATATTATTGTTGACAATAACAATAATCTTATTTAACAGTAGTTTGTAACACCCCAAGATTTTATGAAAAATATTATTTTAATTTCATTGATGTATTGTTTTTTACGCTACACCAAGATTACCTTGTGCTATATGCAACCCCGTATTAGCTTGCAGTATATGTAACACTATTCCTCGATCATGTTACACACAATTCCAAGTTCATTTGACAGTAGTTATTCTATGAAAAATTGAGTTTATATATATATATTCAATGTATAAATGGAATATGGTTCGATGTTTTTATACAAATCAATGAAGGATACTTGCACAACACGCAACCCTGGCGTGGCTTTCATTACACGCAATCACGACCTTCCTCGTTAGCGTGTGTTGTACGCCATACCAGGTTTCACTAAACAACGACATATGGTTATAATATTATTATGGACCATCCATTATGAATAGTATTAACTACATTTTTAATTTTATAACATTATTATTCATCTTACACATTTTCTAAAACATGTTATGAGAACAAAATAATTTTTTTGGGTAAAATAGGTATTTTTAAAAAAATGCAGTTTGGCCGCATTTTGATGGTGCACCTACTTTAAATCTAGTTTTTGAAATGTTTATAAGTTCTATTTGACAAAATAAAATTATTATTTGGAATGAGGATATCAAAATTTACTTTGGATAAATTTTTCATATTATTCTGATAACTTTTATATTTTAATGAAAATTAATAACACGCTAAATTTTAATTAAAAACAAATTTTTTCATCGCAATAATTTATATATTTAGATTCACTTTTTCATTGGTTTTAATGTGTAATTAGAATATATTTTTACCATTTAATCCAATTTTGGTCATTTTAATTAATTTTACTTTGAAATTGGACATAAACAAGTGTCGATCTTTTGATAGTTATTGTTTCATAAAAACACGCTATTTGTTTTGATAACGGGGAATAATTTTTAAAATTAATTAATTCCACTTCTATGTTTTGAATTTGGAAAAATAGACATCATTTTTTAATTTGGAATATCAAATATATCTTTGGCTGAATTTTTGGTATTTTTCTGAAAAACATCAATTTCTAATGAATAGTGAAACCACTTAGTGGTAGTTAAAAAAACGGACTCTTTCATTTAAATGAAATTTTACCACTTTTCTGAATTGAATTTAAAAAATCCGACATACATGTTTGTTATTACGAAATAAAATTTGGTTCCATATGATGAAAATAATTTTTTGTGAATAGTAACAGTTGACTTTTATTTACCGCGGTTAAAGGTAAATAGGGAAATTCAAGGTTAAAAAAATAATATAATAATTCAAAATTATCTTAACACTTGTCCAAGCCTTATTGGTTGAGTCATTTACGACCATGGGTATCCTTGGGTCTATTTTGGGACCCCATTGAGCTACTTGGTAGTGATAATGACAATTTGGATTAATTAATTTAATGTAAAGAAAAAATTGACATTAATAAAAATCTTTTAGTAATTAATCTTTATAAGGGGTTACATAAATGATATATTTGACTATAAATATTCATTGGAAGGATAAAAATATTTCCTACATGATGGTATTTTTTTATATTTTTTAGACATCAAATATATTTAATTATTCATGACACAATAACGTTGGAGTATTTACCTCATTAAGAAATGATTTACATAAATTAGATTATAATGATTAAAATATTATCCAAGACATGTGAAATTCTGTTTGGATGATTTTATTGCGACCATGAGTCACCTTATCTTCATATTTAATAATTTTTGAAACTTTTAAACCGAAGGTAAGTTTACAATAAAATAATATTTTCAGACTTTCCAAAAGAGCCCCTCCTCCCCCTTATAAAAGGAGACCATTTCTATCCAATGTATCACACCCCTCAAGCCTTTTGGCTCATCCAACCTCTACCCAATTAATTTTTTTACATCCCTCTCCTCCCTTTAGAAGCCTTACCTTAGGAAGAATGCATTTCAAGAAGTCATTTTTGGTTCAAACCAAAGGAAGCTACCCAAATTAAAGGAGATTAAAGAACGATCGAGTCAAGTCGGACACGAGGTAAGGGAACTTCTTAACCCACTTTCCATTCTTTGGGTTGATATTCTATTTATTGTTTATGTCGTTCTTTGATTATGTGAGAAATGAATTTTTATATCTTATCATGTATTTATACTTTCTTTGTGTGGCCTTATAGTGAATACACATAAGTGATCTATTTTATTTACAAAAAAGATCTGTTTAAGGGATAAATTTTCCAATCTCATTTTTATCTGAGATTGTTTATTCGTAAGTGTTTACTCTGGTTGTATTTATCATCCATGTCTGTGTTTTCTAAAAATGGTTTCATGTATGTTTAAAGTAATTTTTACTCATTTTTTTCTTTTACTACATTGTATGTAACGACTCTTTTTTTTTGTTTACCATATGAGGTACTTTTTGACATTTCTGGAAAAAGTACGAGAATATTGTTTTTTAACGTAAACGACATGAACAAACTTTTACAGTTTCATAACGCCTAATTTTCATGAATATTCCTCTACAAGATTTCATGATTATTTCCACCAAAATACTTTTCTTTTAAAATTGTAGGCAATTTTGTGAAAACAAAATGATTTTGAAAGAAGAAATGATATTTTCCTCAAGAATCCATTTCAAGTGTTTTATCAGAAACATTTTCCATCTAAGATGACATTATTTCATATGTATATGTTTCAAGTATAATATCTGTATTATTTACATGGTTTCAATTTTCTAATGATAAAATTATATCCATTTGTTTTATATGGATTATGTTATGATGGGATGATGTTTATAAAACCCATTTTTATTCTTTGGGTTATGATGAATAATGTATGATTGTTTTGTGGCACAAGTAAGAATGATTTCAATATGAGATGGCTGAGACCTATATCTCCCTCCAATTCATTGGGTAATCATTTATATCTCATGATGTAGACATGGATGGAATGACAAGTTAATCTGGTTCAGTGATACAGGACTGGAACCAGGAGTGAACTCGGTTCAGTAAGGGACTTTGTCCACTAAGATGGTCTTGGAAGCAATGCCTTGGCTACTATGGAAATACTATCATCTATATAATGTTTTCCACAATTACATGTTTTATTTCCAAGCTATTTTATCATAATTGATGTTCTATTATGATATATGCCTAATGTACTTCCATGTTTTATGTCATTTCTCAATATTTTGATGTTTAAACATTATGTTCGTGTTTTTATGTTCAAATGAGTATGTTTTAATTTGTTTTCTCCATGCTTACCCATACTGAGCATTGATCTCAGCCTTTATATGTTTTCTCTTCCACATAATATAAATAATTGTTTTAGGAATGAAAAAAATGGAAAATCTTTATGGGCGATTTTGAATATCTTTCACCATCATTAGAAGATTATGTTCCGAGTTTCCAAAGACACTAAACTATTACGATCCTTTGGTGTCTGTTTTTGTTATGTATTAAGTATTCCTCAAAAGTATGTTATTTTACATGTACGACAAGTTTGGGTCTCTACAGTTGGTATTATAGGAAAGGTTTAGTTAAACTTTGGAAACTAGGATGCAAAAACATTAGTGAGATCCCTAGAGATATTTCTAAGGTATGTCTAGGGATGTCACTAATGTTTATTATTACTATAGGTTGCAGTTCTAGAATTATTTTGACGATCATGAATAACCTATGGTGAACCTAGGGTGTCATGGATTAAAGAATGTGCGATAAGTTATACATCCCATAAGTTAATTTTTATGATTATATGGTTCCTTGTTATTTTAATGGTTTCTTACATCATGGTTTTTGGTTTTAGTCAATGGAGGGAACAAGAATGAATTGGGTCAACATTGAATCCAATGGACAAATTGGTGACTATGAGAAATGAAATTGTGTAATTCATAGAATGAATGATTTTGTGATTATTCCGAATCATTCATCGCGATATATGATTAACAAGGTGAACATTAGGGGTATTACTAATTCATCAAATAAGAGGAAGATTGACTTTTATGCATATTCTCATGGTGAGGAGCATAGAGAAAGGAAGATTGAGATTTATAAAGGAGGGAAGAAGAACCTTGATGAACATATCAAATATAGGGGAAGATGTTATCTGTGTGGAGAGAAGGGTCATATAGTGACATACTGTTATGGAGTTCAATGTCTTTTCTGTGGAGAACATGGGCATTACCAAACTCAGTGCCCTAACCTAAAAGGTTACTTCTAAATCAAGGAAGGACTTATTCCATTATAATCATTGAAGAGGATGGATTGAAGTGTTTATGTATTGGTATTCAATAATAATGTTGTTGAGTTACTTTTAGGATATATTGGAATATCTATGTATTAGTCCATTATGGTTTTCAATAATTTTATTGTACCAATAACCTTGAAAAGTGATTGAAATATTTTTGGAAAGCAGATGAAATGCGCATAATGAATGTATAAGTAGAAAATAATATGTATGATAGTATTCATGAGCTCATGAATGATATAAGGAAAATGTGATATCATGTTTTGAGTATATATAAATTTGGGGATTTTGGTATGTGGAAAGAGTTAACTTTAGACAACAATCATGTTTTCACAAAGGTGCTATGGTAATTCAAGTTTCAGAAGGATACATGATTAAGGTATTCACATGTTTAGAATGTGATAAACAAGATATATCTTATGATATATGGGGGATAAATGATTGTATTCATGTGCTTGTTATGTGACCTTTCCATTAATCATTTTCCTTATACTACGAGATTGGACAGATGTAATTTGGATAAGTCTAAATATTGGAATGGATTATTTTGGACATATGATAGTATTGCTTAAGGCTAGAACTTTTTTCGATATTATTACAGGAATGTTATAATAATGTATTTTTACAAAAACGGACAACCTGCAGGACAGGCGACAACCCATTGCGTCGGACAAGGTTGTAGGAATCGATCCCACAACTGAATTGCAACATGCCTTTATCGCCTACCACTGGCCTACAGAAAGTCCATAGTTTGTAGAAAATAGTTTTATTTTATAAAGCATGATGATAGATGAAGTATAAGTCCATTTTTGGAACTATATATGATTAATATCTCAATATATGGACTTTTGTATATATATTTTTCTAACCTTGTGTTTGAGACAGATGGAATGACCTATCATTCTATCGCATGATCTACTAACACATCATGAAAGACAAATTAATCTTCATTTCATTAAGAGATGAAGTGGAAATTGTTCAAGGCATGAGCGACGGTGAGATTGTACCAAAATCAAGTAAGCATTCTTTTAAATTTCATTGATTTCTTGTGTTGTACGCTACACCAAGATTACCTTTTTCTATACGCAACACCGTATTAGCTTGCAGTATATGCAACACTATTCTTGGATCATGTTACACCCAATTCCATGTTCGTTTGATAGTAGTTATTCTACGCAACACTGAGTATATATATATATATATATATATATTCAATGTATAAATAAAATATGGTTGTATTTTGTTATACGAAACAATGAAGGAGTATTGAATAACACGCAACCCTGACTTGGCTTGCATTAAACTCAATCGAGACCTTCCTCTTATTGTGTGTTGTACGCAATACCAGGTTTCACTAAACAACGACATATGGTTATAATATTATTATGGACTAGATGTTATGTATATTATTAACTAAATTTTGAATTTTATATCATTATTATCAATCTTACACATTTTCGAGAACATGGTATGAGAAGAAAATAAATTTTTCGGGTAAAATAAGTATTTTAATAAAAATGTAGTTTTGACGCCTTTTGATGGCGCACCATTTTTAAAATCTATTTTTTGACATGTTTATAAGTTAAATTTGATAACATAAAATTATTATTTTTAATCAAGATATAAAAATATATTTTGGTTAAATTTTTCATATTATTCTGATAACTTACATATTTTAATGAATAGTAAAAACACGCTATATTTTAATTAAAAACAACTTTTTTCATCGTAATAATTTATATAGTTAGATTATCTTTATAATTGGTTTTAAATTTTAATTAGAATACATTTTTACCATTTAATCCAATGTTGTTCATTGGAATTAATTTCACATTGAAATTGGACATAAACAAGTTTCGATATTTTGATAGTTATTGTTTCTTAAAAACACGCTATTTGTTTTGATAACGGGAATTAATTTTTAAAATTAATTAATTCCACTCCTATGTTATGAATTTGAAAAAATAGACATCATTTTTTAATTTGTAATATCAAATATATATTTGGCGGAATGTTTGGTATTTTTCTGAAAAACTTCAATTTTTGATGAATAGTGAAAACCACTTAGTGGTAGTTAAAAAAACTGACTCGATCATTTAAATGAAATTTTACCACCTCTATGAATTGAATTTCAAAAATATGACATACATGGATGTTATAAAGAAGTAAAATGTGATTCAATTAGATAAAAATATTTTTTGGTGAATAGTAACTTTTGACATTTATTTACAGTGGTTAAAGGTAAATAGGGTAATTCAAGGTTAAAATAATATTATAATAATTCAAAATTTCCTTAACACTTGTCCAAACCTTATTGGTTGAGTCATTTACGACCACATGAATCCTTGGGTCGATTTTGGGACCCCATGGATCCACTTGGTAGTGATAATGACAATTTGGATTAGTTAATTTAATGTAAAGACAAAATTGACATTAACCAAAATCTTTTAGTAATTAATCTTTATAAGGGGTTATATAAATTATATTTTCGACTATAAATATTCATTGGAAAGCTAAAATTATTTACTAAATGATGGTATTTTTTTATAATTTTTAGACATCATATAAATTAAATTATTCATGACACAATAATGTTGGAGTATTTACCTCATTAATAAATGATTTAAATAAATAAGATTATAATCATTACAATATTATCCAGAACAAGTCCAATTCTTATTGGATTATTTTTTAGACCATTATTCATATTATATTAATATTTAATAATTTTTGGGCCTTTTAAACCAAAGATAATTTTATAAAAAAGTAATATTTTCACACTTTCCAAAAGAGCCCCTCCTCCCCCTTATAAAAGAAGTCATTTTCTATCCAATTCATCACACCTCTCAAGCCATTTGGCTCTTCCAACCTCTTCCCAATTAAGCTCCCTACATCCCTCTCCTCCCCCTATAAGCCTTACCATATACAGAAGGCACTTCAATAAGCCTTTTTGGTTCAAACCAAAGGAAGCTACCCAAATTAAAGGATATTAACGAACGATCGAGTCAATTCAGACACAAGGTAAGGGAACTTCTTAACCAAAATTCCGTTCGTTGGGTTAAACTTCTCTTTCTTGTTTATATCGTTATTTGATTATGTGAGAAATGAATTTTTATACATTATCATGTATTTATACTTTATATGTGTGACCATATAGTGAATACACATAAGAGATCTATTTTATTTACAAAATGATCTTTGTAAGGGACAAATTTTTCAATCTCGTTTTTATCCGAGATTGTTTATTCGTAAGTGTTTTCTGGGGTTGTATTTATAATCCATGTCCATTTTTTTAAAATGGTTTCATGTATTTTTAAATCCATTTTTACCCACTTTTGACTTTTACTACATGGTATGTAAGGACTCTTTCTTTTGTTTACCATATGAGGTACTTTTTGACTTTTCTGGAAAAAGTACGAGAATATTGTTTTTTTAACTTATACGGAATGAATAGATTTTTACGGTTTCATAATGCCTAATTTTCATGAAGATTAATCTACAATATTTCATGACTATTTTCAACAAAATATGTTTCTTTAAAAATTGCATGGAATTTTGTGAAAAGAAAATTATTTTGAAGAAGAAAGGATATTTTCCTCAAGAATTCATTTCAAGTGTTTTACCAAAACCATTTTCCATCTAAGATTAAATTATTTCATATGTGTATGTTCAAGTATAATATCTCTATGATTTACATGGTTACACTTTTTTTATGTTAAAATGATATCCATATGTTTTATATGGATTATGTTATGATGGGATGATGTTTATAAAACCCATTTTTATTCTTTGGGTTATGATAAATAATGTATGAATGTTTTGTGGAACAATTATGAATGATTTAAATATGAGATGGGTGGGACCTATATCTCCCTCCAATGCATTGGGTAATGATTTATATCTCAGGAGATAGACATGGCTGGAATGACATGTTAATCTGGTTCACTGATACAGGACCAGAATGAGGAGTGAACTCAGTTCAGTAAGGGACTTTGTCCACTAAGATGGTCTTGGCAGTAATGCATTGGATACTATCGAAATCATATAATGTACATAATGTTTTACCAGTATTACAAGTTTTATTTCCAAGATATTTTATCATGATTGATGTTCCATTATGATTTATGCCTTATGTACTCCCATGTTTTATGTTATTGCTCAATATTTTGATGTTTAAACATTATGTTTGTGTTTTTATTTTCAAAGTTGTATGGATTGTTTTATTTTCTCCATGCTTACCCATACTGAGAATTTGAGCACACCCTTTATATGTTTTCTTTTCCCCAGGAAATAAAGAGAGGTTTTAGGTAAGAAAAAAGGGAGGATCTTTATAGGAGATATTGAAGATCTTTCACCATGATTAGAGGATTATGTTCTGAGTTTCCAAAGACACTAAACTATTACGATCCTTTGTTGTCTATTTTTGTTATGTATTAAGTATTCCTAAAAAGTAACTTAATTTCCATGTACGAAAATTTTTGGTCTCTACATAGTTTCTACTACTTGTTTATAATTTTCATTCTTTCAAATTTCCTTTTTTTAATTGTAATCCTAAAATGTTTTATCTAATTTAATCATCATATTTATATTTTAGTATTTTAGAAGAAATGTTTATTATCCTTTTTTATGATGTTAGATTTCAAAAAAGGTTTTTTAAAACATAAAATGGAATATTCTAAAACTACCCACACTACATTAGAGTTGCACATTATCTTTAATTTTCTCCCATTATCTACATATTATTAACATGTATCTTATAAATATGACTTATAAATGTTCCTTAAATATAAACATGGAAATGTATAACTTATTTTTTTGGGGATAATTCATGTTTTAGATTCCCTAAAAAATTACATAGTTTTACATAAACCAGACTTCATGGTACATTCATATTTCAAATTTCATGATAATTTTCACCTCCAAAAAATACATTTCACTATGAATAGATTTTTAAAACCCTCATTATTTTAAGGAAAACCATCATACGTAAATTATTTTCTAAATTTAAAAAACAATATATTTTCCTCCATAATATATATTATGCTCAATTCGAAAAGCATCACATAGGTGGTTCATTGTTTAGTAATTATCTATGACCTTTCTTAGAAATTTTCTTACATTGGAACTCAATCTCCAATACTGATGTTTTTATTAAATTTAAATATCCAATATGAATTAATTACTTATTCTCTTAATAATCCTTATGATATATCATTTGGTTATTCTTTGAGGAAAGATTATGAAACCTACTTCTTTGTCATTGGTGTTATTATGATTATGATTATATATGATTTATTTTCCTCTCACAACACTCCTATTCATGTACATATAATTTTTTTGTTTTATTACTAGGAATGAAATTATATAAATCTAAAATGCATTTGGTAATGTTTTAATGTCATGAGATACCATGTAAGTTGCACAAATGGTAAGCCTAAGAACACCGTGTTTTTTGATGGGTGGGCCCGAAATTATATAGACTACCAATTCATTTAGTTAAGATTTTATATATCATAAGGTGAAATATTTCACTATAGGAATATTTAAACTATTTCTGAGGGAATGAGGGGTGAATCCAATCCATCATAGGGCTTTATCATTTATGATAGTCTTATTAGAGATCCTTGACTTATGCTTACAATTTTATATTTTATTTTCTTCCCAAATAATTATTATTCCTCGATATTATGAAATAATTTCCCTATTTCTTGTTTTCATGCTTATCTCACATTATTATTTCATGGTACATGTTTTTTTCCTTTTATATCACATGACATTCCTTCATGATATATGGACACATCTTATTGTCCCATGTTATTTTTAGTGATAATTTCCTCCCTAATCTGGTTTTCAAAGATACTTATGATCTAACCCTTGAGAGAATGTTGATATGTTTTTCCATTACCAAGAATCTAAGATAACCCCGTTCTTATGTTTCCCTTCCCCATGTTTTAAAGATGAGTATGATTTATGAGAAGTCTAAAAGGGGGTATTGATGAGTTTGATTTATGAAGAACATTTCACATGTTTTGTTAAGCACATCATGTATGTAACTGGTCCTTGAAGAGAGTAAACTAAAAGGTTCTCTGATTTCCATGATATTGTTTTGGATTTAATGTTTAACTTACAACAATGAGGTCAACTAACGAAATGTTTATCTTGTGGAACAATATATTTTATCAAAGGAGTGTTTCATTATTTTTTATGATTATTTTAGTGGTTTAAGAAGTTTATTATAAAATAAATTTGGGGAAAACCCAAGGGATATGTCTAAGTCATATGTTTATGTATATGAAAACATCCTAATTTTTTTGTAAAGGTTAGATTGTGTGAATTTCCATTTAATAACATCCTTGTTTGGATACTGTGAATGGATATAGGCTATGGAATAGACGTGACTAGGGATAATAATATTAAATGGGTAATATTGGTTATTAACTCATCTTCCACATGATAAATGAAAAAGTGGCCTAATTGCACCCCTATTTTGAAACACAAAGAGGATATTATTTTATTCAATATTGTTCTCTTTATTATCTGTTGTGAAATATTTATTAATTTAAGTAATTAAGATAAGAATTTTGAGATAACCAATCTAAATAATCTTATATTGATCCCAATGTGATTTATATGGATGATAATGTTAATTTTATAGTTTTCAAGATTACTAAATTTCAATGTTGTTTCTTTTTAATATAATTTATTATGATTAATTTATAATCATAACTCATATTAACTTTTTTCTGTTTTTGTAATAGATAAACGTAAAATGAATAATGTGTATACAGTAGGTATAAAACCCCATGTCCGTACAAGTAATTAAAATTTAAGATAAATTAGAATTATCGACTTATCAGACTGATCATTTTAATATATTAGTTTCAAAATAGAATCTATAGAGTTAAAACACCAATGATAAGAATTATTGGGATTAGAAAAAGGTCTACAAGGTGTTCATGTTCAATGAAAGGGTACCAGAAGAAGGACAATAGGATGGGGCTATAGCCACCAGCCAGCTTATGATATGACATCATGTCACTAATTACTAGGCTAATGGACTTGGTAGTTTGCAAGTTCCACCGACTAAGTGGTAGTGGTTGATAGTGGAATGAGCCATTTTCTAAAGGCACCAACGGTATGATGAGGTTGATAGGGAGAAATTTAAATTTATTCCCTTGGTTTTTAAGGGGCATCCACTCTCTTTCCCCTTTATTTATATCATCCAAACTAAGGGTGGATCCCCCTCTCCTCCATATAGTTACCCTTCCTTTTTGGTATGGTTTTCAAGAAATTTCTTGGAGATTATTGGAAAGTCTCTCCCTATAATGACCTCAATTCTTGTGCTACCCACTTCATTGTAATTTTGGTTCTCTAAGTTAGGGATTTTAGTGATGATTCTTTCAAATAGTGGAGTAATCATACTGCGATTATGGGGATTCCATGAAACCTAGTTATAGTACATCCCAAAATGACCACATCATGTTGTCACCCATCAGTTTAATGGAGGTATGACACCTTATGAGTTTTTAATATTTTTGAGTTAAATTAAATGACTTTGCCTATGGTTTTGGTTCTTGTTAAAAGGATTTTGATTTGGTTAGTGTGGGGATCATGAAATAGGCCTCTAGAGGATAGTTAGTCTTGGTTTGGATGTGTCAAGAGACATCCATAGGTAACTTGGGTTTTATTCCTTGTGAATAAAATTTGTTAATTTTTTTTTGATTTTATAAATAATTACAATATGTTTATAATTATTTAATTTTTATTTTGTGTGAGATTTAGGTATAGGGGTAGTTTGGATTATGGATTTTGATCTTTGATGATCTTGGGAAGTTGGTTTTTTGGAAAATAATAAAATGAGAGTCTTAAAATTTAGCATATAGTCCATTATATTTATCACATAGTATCTCTCATTTTTCAAGTTATTAAATGTATATTCGTGATGATATTTCCTATGATTTACCTAATTTATATATAATGATTTATATGTGCCTTGTCTTAGTTAAGCACCCCATTAAAATGCTATAAATATCAGAGAGTCGATATTACAAGAGGAATTAGTTGGTTATGAATTGACTGTTTTTTGGATAATGAAAGGGTGAAGTTTGATAGAGAATATTGTGTAATTATGTGATGACATAGAATAATGTTTGGCATAATATTTTTAAACTGAAAACTATGGATTAAACAGTTTAAAGTGGTGATGAGATCTAAATCGTTGGTTTTGAAATTTAATTTCACAATAATCAATATTGTAAATGAAATTTTAATCTGATTTTGGAAATTTTAAAATTGGAAATGGGAAACCAATTCCTGAATTTCCATAGAATGAGATTTTGTAAATTTTGAATGTAAAATGAATTGCTTACAATGGTAAAGTTTATTGTTAAGTGTATTAAAATGGAATTGAAAAACCATAGGGGGGTGTTCCCGATTCATGAATTGAATATGATCTTTTGGGTTGGTTTTGATATTTTCTACAAAACAATAACTCTATTATGTTATCTATGATACTTTTTATAGAAAATTATCTATGATGTGGTCGATGATACCTTATACCAAAAATGTACCAAATAGTGGTTTATTATGACTAATTAAGACTACCATACATGTAGTCCATGATGAAGAAGGAAAAATTAGTTTGGGGGAATCCATGATGACTAAAGATACCTCCTATTTGAGAGGTTTGTGATGACTAAAGAAAAATCACTTAGGGGAAATCCTTGATAACTATAAAAAAATTCCTTAGGTGAGGTCTGTGATGACTAATGAAAAGTACCTTACTCGAGGTCTATGATACTCTAATAAAAAAACCATTTGGGATGGTTTGTTATATTCTAATGTAACTACCCATAAGGCTAGTTAGGATACCAAGGTTTGAATGATCTATTTTATGTTCTCTGAGACACAATACATTGGATGAAGTAGTTATGGTCAATCAAGGTCAGATAATTATGGATCAATGGGGGTATAGGTAGATCTTGGGTCTCAAATTTGAGCATAGGAATTGTTAGTTTTTAATAATTTTTAATAAAATAGTTAAATGGTTAAATTTGTTTATATGTGACAATTATTCATGAAATTTATTATAGACTGGTTATATATAAGGATTTCATTAGTTGTTTCATACTAAGTTGTACTCAATCCCTACCCTTGATTCCCTGCCACTTGGGTACTAGAGAAGATGATACATGATTTAAGGACTAGGCTTTCCAATAGATCATGAATTTTTATTTGGTTTCTAGGATGGAGCTTGGGAGTTTAAGGATAGGTTAGGACTCTGGATAATTTTTTATTGTTTTCCTTGATTTTCATTTCAACTTTTGGGTTTTGATGTGTAAAACATACTGCTAGTTTATGACTATTATTAAATTCAATATACAATTAATTTTTTATTTCACGGTTAATTTTAATTACATGTCATCACTTTCTTGGTTTCCATTTCACTGCTTCATTTATTTTGATACACCTATTTTATTTATTATTTTCATGGTTATTTATTCTTCGATAAAGTGGATATAGTCCCTGACCATACCACTTTAACCCCCCAATTCTAGTTAAAAGACACTTTTATATATTGAGGTGATCTTGATGGATAGTAGGGACCATTAGAATGATCACTCATTAGTGATATGAGGCTTCAGGACATTACAATGTGGTATCCTGGAGTCCTTTTTTTATTTTTCTATTCTGGACGATTAGATTAGAGTATGATATTTTGAGGAGTTTGGTGTGGAAATTATGCCTAAGACTGGCCATCCCAGATATGATGAGAGTCCATGTTTGCAAGGATGTCATTTATTCTCATGATGATGTCTTTTAATGTTGATCTAATTTCACCTCATGTGATACAACTTGTTATGTGTTTATTTTTTTAGGATTTTACCTCTTGTATGGTATGAAAAGTGGCCATGTTTTCATGAATCATACTAAGAACATATGATGAAAAATTTATTTTCATAATTACCTAATAAATGTTACCTCAAGTATGGAATGTGTTAATTATTTACATTTTTTCATCAATTTATATAGTTTTCTCCTATATAAATTTATATTGGAACCTTACTAAAATGACCCACTAAATGAATAAAACAATTATTTGATCACTTCAATTGATTATTATATGGTGTTAGATAAATTAAATGTTCATTATATCTGATAATATGTTTTCATGTATAACATATAATAGATGTTTCATTTAACTAATCCATAATAAACAGAGTTTTGGGAAATGAAACATGTAAAAATATAAATTTGTGAATCCTATAGAGGTATATGATGTATTTATAATTGGTATATGTCCTTTACCATGTGAATGGATAAAAATATGGGGGGGGATCTAGTATTGAGACCTTTATGATGTGGGGTGTCTAGGGTAGCATCATGTCATACCTTTTATAAATTCTGTATGAACTTTGTCCTTTATGGGATGTGATATGCTATGACAGTACATGATTGTTTGGGATACATGTATCTTATGCCAAACCCAATATCGGATAGGTTATCTTGAATTGAGATGATAGGGTAGACCCTTATGTTATTGGTGTGATAGTCTAGTAATCCTTGAGATATAGATACAGATAATGGTTAGTCGGTGAGTTTCAATGATCGATGGTAACTCAACAACTAGGTTAGCCTAGAAATGTGAGGTCTTTTGGAATGAGGATCATCGGTAGATTATTTTATTTTTATCATATCACAAAAGGTTTTGTTAGTGTATAATAAAATATCATGATATTCCTTGAGAATTATAGGCAAGTGTTTTCTTATGTATCTAGAAACCATTTTATGGGTTTGAGAAAGGGTAATTGGATATCTGGTGATGTTTTTGTATCAAGACCAATTTTGGATGGTAGTATTTTTGGGATTCTTATCCTTGTTGAGTGATAGTACTATTATAGTTAAATGGTGAGATATAACCCTATATAGTTGAATTTTGGGTGATCTGAGCATGGTTTGATTTTTTTTTCCGAACAATGATAGGGTTTTGACTATTATTGTGAATAGTTTCTATTCTATAGATTCCATTGTTTTGAATAGTATGTACAATGATTTTTCTATGTAATACTTTCACATTGCACAGGCATGGACAATTTCATTGACAAGTATCCTAGTTTGGATAACATGTAACTAACTATAATTTGATTATAGACTTCATAAAAATGTTTTTAACGATAATTAAACCATTAATTTTTTATGAGATCAATGAGGAAACCTCATGTTAGAGATGCACTATTCTGTTTGGCTCATGGATTAATTGGTACGGGAGTATACACTCATTTTGATTAATTCTTTTGAATTATTTCATACTGGTTAAACATGTAGTTTTTTAGGTTTTAAATTTGTGAGCAACCATATGTGAGTTGTGGAAAGATGTGTGTTCAATGATAGGCTTGCATGCATGACGAATTGAGTATTTGGTTCAAAATATTGGTGTTCCTATGGGGATAACAAGAACATAATTTGGTCAATGTGTGTTGGCATGATCGATCCAAGATTAAACCTTTTTATGGGTTAACATAAGGAATGTGTTGTCCACCTTACTCTCTATGTAATATTTGAATGATTAAAAATACATATTTTCATTTTTAACAATTTCTTTTGATGGTTTTAAGTGTTTAAATATAAAATATTCATATAGGTTTTAGACCAATCAGATAGATAAAAATCGGATAGGAGGAAAATTTTAGAGGCTTTCCCTAGTATGTGCCTATATTGACTCAATGGGACCTAGAAAAAACACATGTTCTATCCATACTCCACCAATTGTTTGTTGACACCCACCGAATACACATTGAAACCCATAAATACAAAAACTAGCCATTGTTAGTTACCCCTATAGACATTAATATGAATTTTAGTGGATTTATTTAATCTAGAATACTTATAAAATGATCCTAAATCCATGAGAGGCTATAAATACACCCCCAAGGGTACTTAGAAGCTACCTGTTTCCTTGGAGATTCATATTAAATCCATTTTGGGAAAATTTTCTCCCATTATTGTGATCTCTCACATTTTTCTCACTTTATCCCACATTTAGATTTTTATATTCTTATTATAGTATACATAATTCACTTTATAAGTACTATTATAAGAAAAAAACTTTTATTTTATTTTTTAGGTGATCACTACTATTGAGTGTGAAGGGGGTAGATGATAATAACCTTTAATGTGAGGTGATTTGGGTTTCTAGACCAAAACATTAAATAGATATCCAAGATTTTAGTTTCTTGGTATTTTCCACTTAAAACCTAGTCTATAACTCCTTATAATGAGTTCCTTTATATAACCACTAAAAATCAAGGTTTGAGTTTATTGATAAAATTATTGAAAAGAAATATTTAAACCAAATCCAATCATGGACACTAGAGGGGAACAGTTGAAGAGGTACATTGTAGAAACTTTTTGAACTGGTTTTTAAATTTCTTTTGACTTGTCTTTAATTTTTTCTACTCCATTTTACTTAACTCTTATAATTTTTATTAATCAGTTAAAATTTTATAATTCCATCAAAACGTATTTTAATTAAAAAAATGTTTTTGAAAGGTAAATTCAACAACTCTCATTCCATTTTACTCAGGCCACCAATTGGTATCATATCCAACCTTAATTTCAAAACCTTATGTTTATACAAGGAATGATTAATCAAAGATGAACTCTAGCACTTATTCTCACGGTGATAGGAAATGTCGCTCTATGGAAATAAACCCTTATTTTAATGGAACCATTAATAGTTATTTTTAAACCAAGATTCGTAATTTTCAAAGAAGAATATGATAACCATTTTTGAAAAAATGAAATTCATGGATATACTTCCACCTAAGAAAGGAAAGACAATTATACTTTAGGTGACATAACAACTTTTGAGCCTCATGACAAAGACATGAAATCTATAAGTTATTAATTAGATAGAAATATATTTGTTAGAGTATCTATATGTAAAATCACTCATGAAGTATGAATATTATTACAAGTTACAAATTTGGGTACTAATAAGTTAAAGGATACTAGACTAGATAGGTACCTAAAATGTTTTGAAAGCATTAGTAAACATCTATGTGAATCTATAACATAAAGTTTTACCTATTTCACTAATATTTAAAATAAGAGGAAGACTTTAAGGGATGATATTTCCAAAAATATGATGTGAAGAATATCCTTTGGGTAGTTACATGTTTTTGGGAACCTATAGTGAAAAAAATATAAGAAGCGAAGGATATAAGGAATATACCAGCTAAATAACTCAAAGAGTCTCTCCTAATCAATGAGATTATAATAAAAATAAAAGTGGATAAGGGGTCAAAATAGGTCAAGGAAAATAATACCATTTTTTTAAATACAACAATGATAAATCTTATTGAATTTTTGAGGATATTAAAAATATTATGAAGAAGATAAAAATATTCTTTTGGATGAATAAGGCTTACCGCCATGATAAAAAGGAGAAGATACAAGGTAAAATTGATGTAAGGTGCTATGAGTCTAACAAAAAGAGTTACATAAATCCAAATTATACCAACATAAAAAATAATTCAAATGATAATAAGAAATGAAAAACTACATTTAAGTTATCAATATGGAGTGATATTGATGACTCTATCTCTTTATCAAAATTAACTGATGGAAGCTACAGGTTCCTCATGGCTGACATAGAGCAATGTCAAGATGTAAATTCTTATACTTACTCTTTCTAATATATAGATTTAATTTATGAGGATTTAGGATTTTATAATGATAAATTTCAATAAATATATTGTGATTATACTATAATTTTTAAATAGATTTAAAAAATACATTCTTGTTAATGATAAGTATAATATTTTTAAAGAAAATGAGAAATAAAATGGAAAACAGAGAAATCCAAATATTTTATTTCAAAAAAAACTGAAGATCATGAAATAAGGTATGATTTCTTGTTAAAAAAATAATTGTTTGGAAAAGGATTAAGATAATTTTAAAAGGAAATAGAATCACTCTGATATATAACCCTAACCTTGAAAAATTAAAATATTCAATGAAGGATATAAAAACTGATCTAAAAAAATTCACCCAAAGTGAGAAAACCATGAATTTAATTTTGGGTTACCAATGGTATTAGAAAGGTACATATTGGATTAATTTTTTAAATAATTGTATAACCATAAAAAATAATACCGCATTTTTAAAAATTCGTACTCAATATATATTTGAAAATTATTGCTGGAAAACTGGGAATCTAATTTATGAATATGATTGAAAAAATTATTTTTATGAATAGACCAAATACATTAATCTTTCATTAAATAATTATTACATATAAAAAAATTCAATGAAAATTTGGGTTCCAAAATCTCTTTTAAATAAAATTTCTGAAATTAAATTTGAAGTACCAAAATCATTAATCCCATAAATTATACTGTAAGAAAAACAACTCAAGAATAATTCTCTAAGAGGTACATGTTATAAATATATTATGTACTCATTTAACATGTGTTATTATAGAACATTGTTCAAACACCATTGGGAGCATGATGGTGGGAATGTCACCTTTAGCAAAAAATCCCTGAGTAAGATTGTCAGTATTAGTACCATTGTCCTTTTAATCTTCTCTTTTTTGGAATATGTTTTGTAAATTAAATATGTGCATAATAATTTACTAAGAATTAGTAAAATATGTGAAAGTGGTTCAATTTTTTATTTGAAATTAATGTTTTCAATGTTTTTGATTCTCATAGACGACTTTTATTTCAAGCTTATATATATATCAAGATATTTATGTTATTTATTCGAAATATCTTACAAGTCAAAATGTTATATTATTGAATGTAAGATATTTTGAATCATGGATTTGGAAAACACTACTTGGTTATTGTATCACACACACAGTAGTGGAATCTGTCCTGAAACATATAGTATGACATTTACCCATATTTTATTTCAAAAAATGACTTTGTACTTCAACATGCTAACATAGTATACAAAAAAACTAATCCATTAAATATATAAATGAAGCATGGACATCTAAATCTCCTGAACTTATTTACCTAGATGTTTCTAAACCGACACAAGTGTCTCGTATAATAGTTAAGTCTTACTCATTTTTGATTTTCAATGAATATACAAGATTTAATAATGTTTATTTCTTGGGACATAATAGAAAGGATTTTATAGTCTTCATTAAATATAACATTACGTTTCAAGGTTATAACATCACATCCAATCATAGATATCATGGGGAGAGTTTAAAAATAAATAATTTTTAGGTTTTTCTTGTGTTCCAAAGTGTTATCATAATTATTTTTCCACTCTTAGAACTTCCCCACAAATTGGGTATATTGAAAAAAAAAATACTACATTACCATAATTTTCCAAAAATCTCGTTCATGAACTTTATATCACTACATATTTTTGGGTAGATGTAGTCAACACCAAATGTTATTCCATTAACCATTCTCTCGAAAGGCACAATCATAAAAAGATACATTATGACCTATAGATATGTAAGTCAACTATGTTTGATTATTTTAAAGAGTTTGGTTGTGAATTTTTTATACATAATATCAAGTACAACTTTGGTATATTTCACCATAAATCAGATAAAGATATATTTATTGTGTATTCTAACTCACATAAAGCTTTCCGAGGTTTCAATAGTAGGACCAAGACCATAGAAGACTGAATTCGTATCAAATTTGATGAGAGTTTTCCAAAACCACATACTTAAATTGGTAATTTCTAGGCAGAACATTATAATTTTACCATAAATAAACTTCAACCTCCAAAAACAATGATATTAATAAAGAACCTATACCATCACCTATGGAATGGGCTAAATCTAAATTTCAACCACTTGAAAATGTTTTCACTCATTTAAATGGTGATACTCATACAAGGAGGTCCATTTTAAATAAAGTAGAACATTATGATTTCTAGCCATACCAAATCCTGAAAATCACAATGATTCCATTAATCATTAAAATTATGTTCTTTCTATTGAAGATGAATTAAATAAATTTACATGTAATAATGTTTTCAATCTTTTGTAATGGAATAATGATTATATCATTATTGGAATAATGTGGGTGTTAAGAAGTAATTTGGATAAAAAAGGTTATATATTCTGTAATAATGCTAGACTTGTAGCCAATTCATACACTCAATAGGAAGATATTTATTATGTATATACCTTTTATAGAGTCAATAAGATAGATTACATAAGGATATTTTTATCAATTTAATGCAATTTAAATTTTACTCTATTTTAAGTTGATGTTATATTTTAATTTTTAAATGTTTTTATTTCTAAAAATGGATTTGGGGAATATCCTTACATTTTTTAGGATTCAAAATTTCTATATCATGTTTTTAATTTTACAAATTCACTTTATAGATAGAAACAAGACCATTAGGCTTGATATAAATGATTGACTAAATCTTTTTTATAAAATGGTTTAAATATCGTTTAGGTAGATTCTATGCTGTTTTTAAAGAATATTTCACATGATATTTTGATTTTTATGTTTATGTCCATGATTTCATTTTTGGTTTAACTAATGAATCTTTTTGCATGGAATTTTATTGATATAATGAGTAAGAAAATTTAAATGAATTTAATAGGTGAAATAAAATTTATCCATTTGTTTTATTGTCTTAACAAATTTAGATGGATCATTTCTCATCCAACAAAAATACACAAATTGTATTTTACTTCAATTTTTCATGGATAAAGTTAAAGAGATTAGTACTCTAGTGAGTAATTATGGTAATATTATATAGTATGAATTCAGTAAGCCATTCGAAAATATGATTTTTAGAATTATGATTTTTAGACATCTATATATTACTAAAACCCATACATCTATCAAAATAATAAAAATGAATCCCATTTTAATGATCACAAAATAATTTGAAAAGAACAAAAAATGGTGGTTTATTTTATCTAAAATAAATCCCTTTTAAAAAAATTATAATTTGTCAAGGCAGATTATGGAAGGTGATTACTAGTTATGAAAAGGAATTTTTTTATTCTCCCCAAACTTATAAAATACCTTATCTTAGGGAGTAGTAAGAAGAATAAATCAGTTTCACTTTCTACATTTTGAGCAGGATATATTGTCATGAAAAGTTGTTGCTCCCAAATCATATGGATGAAACATTAGCTTCTATATTATGGATTAAATAATGATCATAAATGTTCTATTTATATTTTTAAAACAAATAGGCTCTCTAACAATAATAATATTTACTATGGGACCTATTTTTATGGAGATCATTTCTAAAAGTTAATACTATGCTAGATTTAATTCTAACTAACAATTAATTTACCATTATTTTCATTAAAACCCTTGCACTTGATCATTTTTATTTTATTATGGGTAGTTATACATGTAATAATGATGATTTATTCATTTAAATTTTGAAATAATAAAGGGTTTTCCATTATTTTTCACCTTATTATTTGTTGAATTGTTAGACTTATTGGTCTTGAATTTAATTTATTTCACCATTTTTATCCCTGAAGAAATTCATATATCTCTTTCAATATCTTAGGTATTGTTTTGGTTATTTATTTAAATCTTGATTCACAATTTCTTGGGTTCCACCTTATAATATTATAATGATGAGTCATTTAATTTCAAGAAAATAATTTTAAAATTCAAATGTTCTATTATAGAGACTCATTTTAAAATTATATAGGAGATTTAGAAGCTTCTGAGATCTATCATTATATATATTCACATATAGTATGCTATTTTTTTAATTTCCAAAATTCATTTTCAAACATTGAAACCCTTTATGATTTGAATTTCTTTTTTCAAAATCATTTTTTTAGAAATATAGTTTCTATATTTCTAAATAAATAATTTGTTTTCTCTATCCCAATAGAACATTGATAATGGTCTTATTAAAATTCAAAAACTATTGTGTGTTACTTATGATTGGACCTTATATAATGATGAATATGTTAACCTCATTTCCCTAACAATATTCCATGGGATTGTCGAAAATATTAAAGTGTGAGACGACTTTGATAATGTCAATGGAATGCTTTATAGTATTACTAAACTCAAAGTATTATAATATATTTTACATTGATAAATAAATTTAAAATACATTATTAAAGACTTTTTAAGAATTTTGATAATCATAATGGATGATATGTTTTTGGAGTTGGATTGAAAAATACATATATTTTGTTTGAAATGAAATAGGGCACTATGGTTTCAAAAGAAATATTTTCCAAAAAAATAAACATAAATCATTTTTTCTTAATGAATATGGGTTTCAAAAAAATGGGATGAATTTCATGGGAAATTTTGGAATTCATTTGTATTGTATTAATTTAAAATTCATCACACTTGTCTTTATATAATTAATTTATTTAGTGTTTGTGATGATCATCAAAGGGGTTGGGGGAGTATTGTACACCTCACTATATTAGGTATTTGGGAATGATCTCAAACAGACATATGTGTTTATAATAGTTTCTTTTTAATTATTTTAGTGTTTAAATTATATAAATTATTAATGGAGGTCCTTGACCAATCTTAGGGCTCAAAAATAGTGATGATTCATTTTTTAGAGCCTTCCACTAGCTGATCCCGGTGGATACTCGGTTGTACGGAGACAAAACACCTATTTTTAATTGTTCCATCACGGAGCTGGTGGTGTTATGATAGAACCAATGTTATATCTAGTTATTTCAGTCTAGTCAGTGAAAACCAATAGTTACCTGATGGGACATCGATCGACCCAAAAATGAGTCATTGGTGGTGGACCTCACATGCATTAAATTTACTTTTAACAACTCTATTTGACCCAAGACACTTCTAGAATATTTTTAAATCCATGAAGGACTATAAATACCCAACCAATAGATCATGGAAGAAACTCGTTACATTATAAATTTATTTTAGATGTATTTTTTATACTTTTATATTAATATTGAGCTCTCTCAAATATCTTGATATTTATCCAAATGTTATCATGTTGTATTATTGCCATGGGGTAGAGAGTGTGATTCAAAGTTATTATCATAATAACTTATATCATTTGTTTATTTTTTATTTTTTAGCTACTCACTCTCATTGAGTGTGGAGGGGATAAGTGATCACTATATTTTAATTTAGGAGAGTTAGGTTTCTAGACACAACCATTAACATGATAGCTGTGATTTGGGGATTTATGGTATCAACCACTAAAAGACATGTGTCTTAGTTATTGTAAATTTTTTCTTTCTATAAATAGTAAAAATAAATGTTTATCTTTATTACTCCATTAACTGAATGTCATGGTTTAAACTAAATCCTCTCAATGACTATTTAGGGGTGAAAACATAGGGATACCATTTAAATTATTGTGAAACTCTATTACAAATTTCATGGAATTTTTATTTTATATTTATCGTTTCATTTTGATTAGTTATTATATAATTTGTCACTATAATTGTCCTAATTCCATAAAAAACTATTTTTATTTCTAAAAACATATTAAATATTAAATTCACCTTATCTAGCCATATTTTCCTTGACCAATAAAATGATAATGGTGGGAGTGACACACATGTTTTTATAATATAAGTTATTGATGATGTACGTGAGGAGAGAAATAAGATATGACATATGGTGGAGAGTGAACCATTTATTGGTTAATGTTGCAAACCTCATTTTGGATGAAAGTGGAGTGATAGAGGGGATAATGACCAAGGTGGTAAAATCCAGTCGTTTCATGCTATAATGGATAGAGGATAAAATTTGATGATTTGTACTCTGTTTGAATATTGTAAGAATTTGGGTACTACTATAACGAGGAGTGTAAAATTGGTCATGAACATGAGGTTCCATGTTGGAAGTACTGTAGATATATTGAGATTCATTAGAGGACTATTGAAATGACTCTCAAATGTTAGTGTGTAAATGGATCCATGTTTCTTGGGATTTATGGAGAATACCATATTTGAAATCCATGGATTGTTTTGGAATAAGTATGAGTGTTAGTGTCTGAATCAAAATTATATTTAGTGATCTGAATGGGATTTGGATCGATGAAACACCAATTCTCAAGGTACACACGATGAAATTATTCATTTGATGAAGATTTAATCAAGGAATGAAACAGGTTGTGAGGGTTTAACTATTGTAAAATACTTGGACTATCTTGGAATGACATTAGATCTAATTATCATGATCGAGAAGTGTATTAGTAAGTTAGTGGAGGTCAATCATTTTTTAGACTAGTCGACTAGAAGAGGCATAAATACCTCTCTTGTGTATAATTTCATATGCCTAGTTGGAAGCAATATAGGGAAAATAATTTGAGATATATATATGATGTTTTATAATTGGATGGTTATTTTTGTAGAAAAACATAGATGGATTGGAATCTAGAATTTATGGTGGGTACACACCCATTTTGATTTAGAATCACAAATAAAGAGTTGTACAAAACAATGATCTGAGTGTCATGGGTGATCAGGCATATTGATTTGGATACTACACTGGGTGTGTTATTAGAATGTGAAAATTTCATTCTTAAAGGAATGTCTTATGATGGGGAGAATTGTTTCTTAGAAGAGTTCCTTTGAACAAAAGCCATGGTGAGCAGTTCCATGTTCTATCTAAGGAGTTTAATGATGAAACAGTCACATATTAGAATACATTGGTTTAAAAATGCACAATAATTACATTTGGATAATGTTTATGAGAATTGGATCAATTTGGGTGGCCTATGTTCCTTACGATTCAGAGTTTTTATATAAAAGTCTGTTTGGAGTTTTGGGATTAAACATGAATTTTTTCTAGAATTTATGATTTAGGTGATGTGAGATATTTAGTTGGAAGGAACAATTAAGGATGAGATGTGTTATGTTTGGGAGGTTCTAAAACAGCATACTCGTATGAGTGTTTGAAATTGAAGAGATATTTGAATTATTTGAATTAGAGTACATGTAATTTATGGAACTAGTGGGGTGTTTAGGGGCATAATTGAATTTTTTTCCCATTTATGTTTAGAGGGGTAACCCCTGTAGTTCCCATCTCATTTTCTTCCAGAGACATGATGTTGTTTCCACACTCATCTCTTTCTTCCCCATCGTTTTGTGGTGGTTTTGGCACTATATTCTAGTAATTACTGGTAAGACTCTTCCTATAATGACCTCTATTCCTATCCTCCTCTTGTCTATCTAATTTTAGTTCTCCTAGTTAAGTAATAGAATGATGGTTAACATGAATAGTTGTGGAATTTTTAGAATATTATGGATCATCTATGGAGAGTAGTTAGAGGACGCCTGAATACAATTCTTGCATGTTGTTGGCCATCATTTTGATGGAAGAAGGATTCCTTATGAGTTTTCAGTGGTTTTGAGTTAAATTATTTTTTTTGTTTTGGTCTCCATTGATTGGCATATGTTACATCATAGTGATAGGATCATGGAATGAACCTCTTGAAGATAGTTGGTCTTAGTTTAGGTTTTATAGGAAAACCTGATGGTAAATATTATAACATTCTTAAGTGAGTTAAATTGGTTAATTGATTATGAGGTGGTAACTATTGATAATTTATTTTTATTAATTAATTTGGTTTTTGGATGGGAGTTTGGATCCGGGGTGGTTAGAGATATATATAGTGATCTTATATGATCATAGTCGTTGTGTTGTTTGGATGAGAATAAATGGGGAGACACTTCAATTGAGGTAGGTGGTCCCTTAAATGTTACCCATAGTCTCACTCATTTTTCAAGTGATGTGTTGTTCGATAATGAAAACAATCCATGAATTGAACTAATTTATATTAAATGGAGAAACCTTTTCTTAGTTGTGTTATGTGTTAAAAAGATATGAACATCTGTGAGAAGATATTCTAAGTGGAATACCATTGATATGAAATTATTCGGGTTTTGAAAAATAAATTTGTAATGATTGAAGATATCTATTGTGTAATAATGTGAGATCATTGAACAAAGTTTGGAATAATATTTTTAAATTGTAAACTCTAGTCAAAATAAAATAAATAGGGGATGAGAACTAAATAAATGATTTTGAAATAGAATTTTAGAATCTTCAATGTTCTAAATGAAATTTTAAATTTATTTGGTATGTATTAAAAATAATAATGGTTCACTAAGGGACTTGAATATCTAGATATTAAGATCCTGTAAATCAAACATTAAAATGAAATTATTAGTGTGGAATATTTTAGGAAATTATAAAATTAGTTTTGAATTATATTAAAATAAAAATAAATTTACATTTGGGTTGGTCTTGATGCATGAATAGTAGACACCATTTAGGGATTTTTTTGATACATTATATAGAAAATTACCTTTGTGGCTGTCTGTCATACTGGTTAGAGAGAAATCCTTATGATTTGGTCTATGGTACCTTAAAAATAAAATTTCATAATAATTAATTAATTATGTATAAAGAAACCATCCTTATGATATGTCTATGAATAATATGGAAATCTCTCTTAGTGTTGGTTCGTAATCTTTAAAGGAAACTCTCTTATTAGAGGTATATTATGACTAAACAAACCCCCCTTGGGGGATGTATAGGATACTATAAAAAAATATTTCGTGGGATCTGTGATACTCTAATTAAAAAAACATTAATGGTATGTGTGATACTAAAGTTATTATATTCCATATGATGTGATCAAAGACACCTAACATTGGATGATGTAGGTATAACTGATCTGGGGTATTGTACTATGAATTACAGGTGGCATTGACCAACCTTGAGTGTCACCGTAGTGATCAAGAACTGGTGGTTATTTTTTTTATTTTAATTAAAATTTAATATTTATTTTTTTATTAATTTTCAATACCCATTGTTCTAGACTAGATATATTTAGGAACATCATTGTGAGTGGCTTACTATGTTGTACCACACCCTGGTCAGTCCACTAAAGAACTAGGTTACATGAGAAATTGTTTTTCAATTATAGGACGGATCCTGGGAGAGGATGGTTTTTTATTATTGAATTACTAAGATGGATCACAGAAGTATGGGAATAGTCCCATAATGGGGACTATTTTTAGGTTTTTTCCTAGTTTCCATTTTTTTTATTTTTGGTTTTCATGTACATGTATTATTGCTAGTGTATTCATGTTTATATGTGTTTTATATAATTCATTGTTTATAGTATATTATATTTTAATTATTTTTCAACACTTTTAGTGTAAAATAACATTACATTGGAATGATAAAAATGAATCAAATCCTAAAGGACTAATTAGTTTAGTATTCTTGTTAATCAAGATGCATACATGAGTCTTGTATTAAAATGAATACTAAAATTGCGATATTTTCTTTTCAATAATAACTTTATTCCCTCAAATATATCCCTATATATCATTCATTGTAAGATTCATTGAATCCAAAAGAAAAGGAAACAAAATAAGGATGATCTCAAATTCTTAGTAAGGGTTAAATAAAATGGAATTAATAATGAATCATTGAGATTAATCAATATGGAAAGGTAATAAAATAACATACATCCCATATAATATTAATGACATTGTGATAATAATATAACCCAATGGAAAGGAATTGGGTTATGAAATTCTTTACCAGTTGGTAATTTTTAATTCAAATCCCCTAAAATGAAGTAATTCTAATTGAAACCTAAAATAAAATTTAAAAATAATTATTAATGATATTTAATTTTAGATGGAATTATATACATCATATAAAATAAATTATGTGAATAATTATAATTAATTATCAATGGAATGTAAAGTGAGATGAAATCACATTCCTTGATTTTATTTTTGGGGGAATATCTATTAAACTCTTGTATAAATTGTTAAAAAATTTATTTAATTGAAATAGAAGCTTTTTAGTATCTATGATATCATATATAGTCATTTTATAACATATTTTAGCCCGTTCATTAAAAATCGTTCATTATTTTCATCGTTTTGGACGTTAATTTCCTTGTTTCTCAATTATGTTTTGACTAGTTATTTTTTGTACTTATTTTTTTGATCATGATTACATAATATCCAGAATTAAAATATTTCCTTAAATATCATATATATTCATTATAAATTTAATTATAATAATCCATAAATTTTTGAGATATATATGAAATGCATCATTCATGGAGACAGTTGACCAAATGTATGCATGATCTTTAATTTAATTTTCTAGTCATATTAAAAGAATTAAAAGTAAATAGTATATATGTATATTATAATTCTAGTATCATATATATCTAATAAATTACATATATGTTTCATAAAACCATTATATATAAACTCAATGTATAGTGTGGACAAATCACATTGCTTTGAGAAGATGATAGTCCCCACATCCACAAATAATGTTATTGTATTCACATATAATGGAATGCATGAATGTATGTGTTATAAAAAAATTCTAGAATCATAAAAAAAAATTAATATCATTTTTTTAAGTATAATATAAAATATAATTCCATCATTGTTCCCAATTATTAAATATTTTAATGTAATAAAAAACAACATCGGTTTGTGAGGTGGTAGATCATCGGTCACACGAAAGATGATTGTGTATCCCATTTGGAAGAATGATGTATTATTTTATGGCATAAACTTGAAATAAAAACCTCTAATAATATATAATATACTGAGGTTATTATATTATCAATATATAATATGTATTTTAGGGTTGATACTAAAAATAAACAAAAATGATAGGTGAAGAACATTATCTCATTTTCGAGTAACTTTTTTTTTGCCAAAATACTTATCTAGTTTGATTTTTTACCAAATTCATTATTCAGGTATGTTAGGAGGTATTTTGGGAGATTATTTGGGTGGCTTATGGATGAGAAAAAATGGATTAATAGGTGTAAATAACTGGGATGAGTAGCTGCTTTTTTATATTGGTGGAGGTGTGGCATTCTTGTACAGTTTTCGGAAGAGGGAATTCCACCCACATTTGTTACATCCCATGTGTTTCTAATAAAGAAAAAAATTATATAAATGAGGGTATATGTTATTGATTTGGCCCGAAAATACCTTTTTGACATGTGTATAGGTAATTTTATCCCTTAAGTTTAAGGTGTAGTCCCTTCTTAATCTCGTTTTTCTCTTAATCGCTGTAATTAATTAAAATTTCGTTTACTAATATATTTAGTCAAAAATGTTGACCATACTATAAATTATAAATTATTATTATTACAAATATTTAATCTATTTTTATAAAGTAAATAACATAATTGGTATAAATAAAATTAAAATTAATCTTGTACATGAGGTAAGAATGTGAGGTTTTAAAGTAAAAATTTTCAGAATATTAAAATATTTTATGTACAATTTTAATTTAAAATTAGTACAAAAAAATTATATTAGAAGCATATCTATATAATTGAACTAATAATATTTTAAAACTAATTATAATATAATTTATCCAAAAATTATTTATATACAAAACCAATTTTTAATTAAAATTTAGTATTTTAACTATTAATCAAAAAATGAATCTTCTCAAAAAATTACAAAAATACACCCTAATATAATTTTGATTTAATTATTTAAAAAAAATAATAATCTTAGTTTTACATATAAAATTTATTAATGAATCAAAATTTTGTTATAAATAGCTACACTATTAAAAGGAGACAAAACTACCTTTATAAAAATATAGATTTTATGCATATAATTGGGGTTATTTTTATGTTATGCCAATAAAATCTATGGAATGAATGAAAAAAATATTTTATTGAATATATAAAATATAGATTTCATTAATATCATTATCTAATAGTAATTAATTTAATTTATGAAGAGAAAATGTGTTTGGGATCATAAAATAGCTTTTTAATAAAAACATTTCCTTTATAATCAATTAGTTTTTACAATTATTTATAATAAATTGGTATGCTATAAATTCATTTAATATTCGTTTAGACCATATATTTTCATAATATAGTTAATCCAATTCACAATCACCAATTTAATTTCTTGGTTATGCTTTATTATATTTAGTAATGATATCTTAATACTATATTATTTTTTAGAAAATGTGAGTCTTGCGTGTAATAAAATATATGAAAATAATTAATTATTGTGATTTTTGAAACCACAATAAATATTGTGTGAATTTTAATATATAGAATATATTAAATTTATTTAAAATATTAAATATACAAAAAATTCTCTAGATGTTATATTCCTTTCTATGTTTGGTGTTGTGTGTCACACATGTTGTTGAATAAAATTTACTCTTTTATAATTTTTGTGGTGTTACATCCTCGCCACCTTAAAAAATGAATATTTGAATTTATACTCAATCTAGGTAGTCAAAGATTCAATATTTATAAATTAATTTCTTAAAAAACCCCCTTCATAAAAGGGATAGTAAAATATCCTATTAATATGAGATAAAGGGAAGTATAATAGTCATATATGAAAAACATATAACTACGTTTCAATGTTTGAAACCATTATTTTAAGGAAAACATATCGATTCAAAGGAAAATCATTAATAATTATAGGGAGGTATTGAGTTCATTGATCACAAACTAGTGAATGATCAAAGGAATGTCAAGGACCACAAAACCACAAATCAGTGATTATTTAACAGACACTGGGATCAACAAAAACTAGGGTATTATGTATAAAATTTCTAAAGATATTTTCCCTAAATTTGAGTAATTATTTTACTTCCTAAGGATAAAAAAATATGCACGATATATTTTATAAAAAAAATCATCAATTTTTTTGTTCTTTGATCATGTTTTAGTTTATCCCATTAAGAAATGAATATAAAGAAAAAAAAATTTGTTCTTGAAGTTATAAAATTTTCTTATAACGGATCATTATCTCTATAAAACAGAATTTACATTTGTCTCTAATTATATTACCAAACTCATATGGTTAAACCAAATTATATTTTATAAATAATTAATCTCTAAACCTCAAAATTAATACCATTTTTCATAATTAATAGATATTCCTCAAATTGTTTAACTAAAAATAATGATATATTAATCAAGACATCACATAGGTCAATGGTAGGTGAAAAACCCTTATTATCCATCTTTCATGGGCTAAATACCTACCACCTTTCTGGATGAAATTGGTTTTCACCATGTATGTGCGTTTTCCTTTTTTTAAAGCAATATAATTCCAATAATATTCCAAAAAATATGATGTAAATCCTTAAAATATGGTTAAACATTAAATATCATTGCTGATATGGTTTTGAGTACCACATTTTTTTTAAATCCTAATACTCTTATTTTACTATTAATAAAATTTCATTAATGATTATAATAAAACTAATGTTTATTAATTCCTTTAAACCCATGTCTTGAAAGTGAAAAGTCAATATTCCTAATATAATATTTCCTCTAAATATTTAAGAAACTAATGATTTCTATTTCTAGAAATTTCCCCCAAAATATCCTATCATTTATAAACTCACATTACATTAAAATTAAATAGAGTTGTTTATGACATAGAAATAACTTTCAACCTTAATCATATAATCCTGTAATGGTATCCATAACCCTAATGTTAATGAATATATATGTGCTTATATGCTAGTCCCCAAAGTATGTTTTTGAGATGTGTCCCCTAATCTATGTTTTCCTAAATCTTGTCAACAAGGTTGCTTATAAACATCATTTTATACCAAATGCAGTGACCCAAACCCAGTAATCCTAGAGTTGGTGTCTAGTACCGTTATATTTTCATGATTATAAGTAGAAACATCTCATAGGACTAATCAATTTATTATTCTAGGAATACTAAATACATACATGAGGCTTGTATTATAAATGAATACACAAAGTACAACATATTTTTTTCAATAATAACATTATTATATCAAGCATGTTCTTATATATTTTTCTTGGTAAAATTGATGGAATCATAGGGAAAGGAAACCAAATAAGGATCAATCCAAATGCTCAATAAGGGAAAAATATATCAGAATGAATAATAAATCAATGGGAATAATCAATATAGAAATTTAATAACTGATCAGGCATGCAATATAATAAATATACTCATAAGGACATGAATACACAAAATGAAAGATGAGTAACTAAAAAAAACATTCGATATAATCAATAAACGTAAAAGGATGTGAATAAACAATATGAAAATGTAAATAACTAAAGAACCCATCCATTTAATAAATAAATTGAGTGTGAAATTCGTCTATAGATATTTCATTGTAAAAATCCATTAGAGAATAATAACAAAAATGAATGAAATTCTTAATTATTGGAAATTATGTATCTTGAATAAGATCCACTGTACCATCAAGATATATCATCATGATGGTTTATTCTTCTAGGTAGAAACCTGGATAATACTTCTTAGAAACAAACATTAAGGGTTTTCCTCGAACTAATTTTCTCTTATGAGACTACCAATGTATTGGGGGGATTTCATTTATAGGCCCCCAACCACTATCTTTCATGTCCAATTCATTCCCCATATATCGATTCATTGATTTAATTCATGAAAATTTGCATTATAAAACATCCATATTGAGTAAAAGATATAGATTTTTCAATATTAACTTGTTTAATCAAATAAAATTCAAATTAACCACCCTAAATAGACGTTTTATATTGATTAATAAAAAAATATATCAAGGATAAATTATATGAATATTTAAGAGAAATTTAATTCCTAATGATCATAAGAGTGTGAATATTTCAATTGGACTACAAAAATGAAACAAGGAAGTGAATATCAATACTATAATCGTCCAAATATATCATAATCCATCAAAAACATAACGTGGATTACATTAATAAGACATATAACCATTGAATTAATAATAATGAATATTGTCACTGATTGAATAACGTAAGATCTTTAAAAACATTATTTGGATAAATATATTTTTTAAACATTTTCTTTTAAAAATACCTTTAAAATCATTTTATTTAAAAATAATTGTTCAACCTTTTAATTAAGTATTCATTTAAACGATAGATTATAATTTCATACTAGTCGTACAACGTTAAAAGAACATTTAATTTTTACGATAAAATGTTAGAAAATGACTTGTTAGGAAAGAGACAAGAATATTCCTTTTGAGACATTTTTAATATAATAAAGTGGTAATTGTTTTTATTAATAAATAATTTTGAAAATTAATAAAAGAAAATACTTAAATAAATCATGGTTTTGATAGAAAATAGATTTCCGATCGAAGAATGAAATGATGTTGGGTTTCAATAAAAACATTTTCTAAACCATTTGGATTAAAAAAGAGTGGAAAATAGTAATATTAATAGAAAAATATCATGAATAACCATAAGAGAATTAAATTAAAGGGTTTATTAAATAATTATCAAATAATTTTCTGTAATGTAACTTTAATTGTAAACAATACGAAATAAAATGAGATTGTAATGTAAACCCTTGAAAAGAGCACAATGTTAAAATCAGAATAAATAAATTTATATACTATGTGTATCAAAAGTAAATCGAAATAAAAAATGTGAGAAAATATATAATGAAATTTTATCTCACACTTAATCATCGAATACTAAAAGAAACAAGGAAGTAATATAACCTAGTGAAATGGAATTAGGTTATGATATTATTTACCACATGGTAACTTTTAATTCAAATACCCTTAAATGAAATAATTCAAAATGAAACATAAAATAACATGAATAATTAATTATTAAGGATATTACATGTAAAATATTATTATATATTCTATATAAAGTAATTAGGTTCATAACAACAATTAAGTATCAATGAAATGTAAATTAAGATGAAATCCCTTACCATGCACTTCATTTGGGGAGAACATCCTTTAAAATATTGTATAATGCGTTAAACCATGTTATTAAATTACAATCTAACTATATTAATATCTATTATATCATATATCTTCCTTTTATAGCATAATATAACCCTTTGATTGATAATATTTTGTAATTTTCAAAATTTCTTGTGTTAATTACCATGTTTTACCAGTATGTTTTGACTAGTTACTTTTTGTTCCTCTTATATTGATCATGATTTTATTATATAAATAATTTAAATAATTATTCAAAAATCATATATAAACTTGTTATATATGTTTTTATAATACTCCATAAATTTTAGTGATATAAATAAAATGCACCGTTCATGGAGACGGCAGGTTGTACATACGCATGGACACTATTTTAATTTTCTTTTAATTTTGAATGAATGAAAAGTAAATATAATATTTTTATAATATTATTGAAATACCATATTTGTGTAATATATTTCAAATATGTTTATTAAAACCACCATTTATACATTCCTTGTCTAACTTGAACGTGTCACATCACCTTGAGGAGGCGGTAATCCACACGTCCACAAACGATGCTATCATATGTCCAAAAAATTGAAGTAAATAAGTTATGTGTTATAAAATAATTTTATAAGAATAAATAAATTATAAGTAATATATATATATATTAATTAAACTATAAATGCTTCATTATTCCCAACTTTGAATGGTGGTAATGGATGAACGAACAACATCAGCTGGTGATTGGGTAGTCCACTATACACATGATTGATGATTTTATTTCTAATTTGATGGGCGTATATGTGTGTAAGTCCTATACTTTAAATAAAAACATATTATTTTTTTATTATACTGTGGTTATAATATTATAAAGATATTATAATAATTTAAGGGTTGGACAATAGAATGAAACAAAATTGATCATCGAAGACTGCCACCTCTTTTTTTTTGTAACTCCTTTTAGTTTATACCAAATGGTATATTTGGTTGGATTTATGCTCTAATATATTATTATATGATTACTTAATTTATTTTAACATATTATTTGGGTAGGTTTTGAATGAGAAAAAATGGCTTGAAAGGCGGGAATAAGTTGTAGTGGTGAGTTCCCTTTTATAGTGGCAGAGGAGTGGCATTCTTATATATTTTTGAAAGAGGGGATTCCACAAACGGTTTTTTCATGTAAAGTGGATCCATAAATGAAAACATTTATGTAAAGGATATCATATTGTCAACCTATCATCATAAAATATGTTTTGGACATATTTCTACGTTATTTGGGCTCTTGAGTTTACTGTTTAGTCGATTGTTAAACTACATTTTCCCTTAATTGAACTAATTAATTTTAATTGATGCAATGTTATTTTTGGTAAAAATATATGTTCAAAATATTATAAATTACAAATTATTTCTTTTCAGGGCATGTAATTTATATTAAAAAATTTAAATCTCTAAATTTGAATAGTTTAATTTAAAGTTAATCCCGCATACAGGAGGATAATGCGGGCTTTAAATGTAAAAATATTAAAAATATTGAAATATTTTTATATACAATTTTAAAATTAAATTGATTCACATGAAATAAATTTGATCATTTTATGTGAAATTGAATTAATTATACGTTTTAAACAATTTAAAAAATAAATTAACACTATAAATTACTTAGATGAAAAAGTTGTTTTTAATTAAAATTCAGTATTTTCACTTTTCATTAAAAAAACTATAAGAAATATGACATATAGCCATGGACCTATAGCCATAGTTTTATAAGACTGTGGCTATATGTTAATTTATATCCACACTTAACTTAAAACTCCATGGCAATTAATGTTTGATATCGGGCATTTCCTTTCTCTGCACGACCCCCTCACATTTCCCTCACATCTGCGCAGCCCTCCTTCCTTGACGGTGCCACCTCACGATCTCTCTTCTCCCCCGACCCTCCTCCCCCGACCGTGCCCGTGCGACGGTGCCCGTTCAATGTTGCACTCGCGACACTACCCCTCGATGCAACCCCGCCACCGCAAGCTCTCATCTTCGACCCTCCTCCCCGGGCGCAGCCACCGAACGCGGACACCTCACCTCCCCATGTCGATGCTGCTCCTAGGTTGCCACCCAACATCCTCCTCTGGCGCCCCTCTGATGATGCCCCCCCTCCTGGTGATCCTCCTCCTCTATGGGGATCTTGGTCAGTCAAATCTCCTGAATTCGCATACCCACAAAGGTATTTAGAGTTCTATATTCTATATTGGGTGCCTCAAATCTCAATATATCTATTGATTTATCTTCTCCCAATTCATACTCATGTAAATAATGTGAGTCGGGTCATCTTAGAGAACCCTTGGTTTTGGGGAACATGCATCCTATTAATTTTCATGATGGAATAAGGAAACCGAATAACGAATATGTATAATAACAGACTGTGTGAGAAGTGCAAAACACATGGTAGAGATTAAACAATGTAATGCAGTAACATGAGGATATATGTGTGATGATATGATTATGTGACCTCATGATACATCCATATTCCAACAGCAAATGATACAAGTATAATGTGAATGCGTGATTATCATGCAGATATGATCACACCGACTGGTCCTTTTGGAATATATCATGTGTATGTC
This sequence comes from Viscum album, assembly GCA_963277665.1. NCBI lineage: Eukaryota > Viridiplantae > Streptophyta > Magnoliopsida > Santalales > Viscaceae > Viscum > Viscum album. The sequence continues at coordinate 387,874,233 of OY728125.1, forward strand.
TCTTGTATAATTGCTTTACATGGAATTTTCATATAGTATTTTTTTCTATCGTATGTTATGATTGAAAAAATATTTTAAAATATTAAAAATTTATATATTGAGTTGTTTTAAAGAATTTTTCTCACATGATTACATAAATTAGTCAATGTTTTTAAATGATGATAATTATGGAAGGCTTGAATGATGATCTGGGTGATAATTACTGATTTGTAACATCAATTTTTATTCTATGATAATGTGCTCTTTTTTGTTCTAGGATTATTATAATTGGGCTATAGCAACATCTAATTGAGAAAAAATTCATGGTTGTACTAAAGAGACTGAAGAGTTATGGAAAGAGTTTGGATGTTTTAAGAATTATGTGCTTTGGATTCAATTCACATAAATGTTATATAATTGATATTCATTTCTATAATAACACAATCAGGCCTCATTTCTGATTTTTTTTTTATGAATTTTATTCTCTGTGTACCAGGGGTTGGGTACAAGAACATCCCATGAAGGAAAAGAATACTTCAGTGAGCTCCAAAAGCACAAGAAGGAATTTTTGTGGGTCGATGATGAAGATGAAAATGCAATTGAGCTTGCATTCAGAAAGAAAAATATAGAATCTAGAAAGAATTGGCTTTGGCAGCTTGAGGTTCGGAATTGACTTTAACATGTGATTTCTAGGGTTGTATAAGTCTTAACTTATTATATTATATGTTTCTAAAGGCTGAAACTTAGCTTAATCAGAATAATAATCTTATCATGTACCGTGAATTTGTGAACAAAAAGATAATATTGTTTTCAATGGCGGACCTTTAATGGTCAATTCAATCGATGTCTTAAAGTCGGGTAAAGGGAGATTCTCTTCTACTCTATCAAGAGGAATTTTGTAAAGGAGGTGAAGGTTGCCCAATTCTCTCATTATATATCAGAACACTCAGCTTAGCATAATGGGGAGACCAGCCTTGTCGGTACCATAATTGGAATGGCATAGGATTTTGTTGGGAATAACAACATTAACCTACTTCAACAAAATGGTCAATTTGGTACCATGCAATAGGTAATGATTTTTGCAAATTTACATCATTTGAGAACAAATTCTGCCCAAAATCTTACTTTATGAAACGTGTGTTTTAACCAGGGGAAAAGACCATGCCAGTACCATATACGTGTATGGTAGAATATCTATGATTACCAGTTTCTTATTCCTAAAGGATGATGATATTCTCCTCAACTACTTGAATGAAGATGGATAGTCCATTGAACCCACTTGGTATGTGTGTGATTACAGTGTTATGAAGATTGTTCCTAACTTTTTTATGGTACTTATAAGGTATACCAGTGATACCAATGATTATGGTTAATGGGAGTGAAGGTATCAGTACGGGGTGGAGCTCTTATGTCCCAAATTATGATCCCAGAGACATTTTACAAAACTTGATATGCCTTTTAGATGGGGAAATGATGGAACCCATGGATCCATGGTACAAGGGATTTCAGGGGGATTTTGAGAAAATAGCAACCAAGGTGGGGCAACCTACAATGTCACTAGAAATATAGAAGTTGATGAAACGACCTTGAGGATTACAGAGATGCCCAACTAAATGTAGACTCAAGATTACAAGGAGTTGTTGGAATCCATCATGATGGGGAATGAAAAAAGAAAGGATCCCTTAATTAAGGTGTTTAGGGCCAGACATAGTAATCTCATTTCCTTCTCTACAGTTCATCTAAAAAATGTTTTTTTCTTAAAAATACAGGATTCCAAGGAGCACAATGTTGTCACCACTGTTCATTTTGAGGTCATCATGTGCAAGGATAACCTTGGCATGGTAAGGAAAGAGGGTTTGTTTAAAAAGTTTAAACTCAAGACCTTTATCAACACAAGAAATATTCACCTATTTCATTGAAATGGCATTTTTAGAAAATATGATACACTAGAGAAAATTATGTTCACCCTCAAACCCAATTTTTCATTTTTCAATGATGATTTTCAGGTATTTATGATGTTTTTTTCCTTGCAGTTCTTAAATATTTCTTTCACTTGTAACTTGAATTATATGAGAAGAGAAAAGTATGCTCGGATCCTCCTAAGTCTGGTTTATATATAATATCAATCCTTTACTAAAATATCTTACTGCTACTGCTATGTAGAGAGTGCTCTAGGATAATCTTGAACTGGATCTGTTGAAATTATATAATACATTTTTGTTTATTCTTGGGGTGGAGAAAGGGGAGATCATTGTGAGCAACCGCAAGTGGGAAAAAATGGGTAACAAAATAGTGAATCATATCTGCATGTACTATATTTTCTTATTTCATTCTAGTTTTGTTCTGTGTGTTGAGGATTTTTTAATGTTTATCATGATAAATATATGGGCATTCAACTTATTATATGTTGGTCACATGTGGAAGCTTTCCACTGGTTGAAGGAGTGGGTGACTAATAAGATTTTGGATATAAAGGGATACTTTTATCCAATATGAATTCATATTTTACTTAATCCGTTTGTGATTTTTTTAATTATTTTATTTCTAACTATTGGTGGGGAGGATAACCAGGTAGAAGACCTCTATACTAGGTTATGTGGGAGGTTATGTGTCATGAGAGGTATTGTGGGAGACATAGGTTAAAATATATTAATGCATTTAGTCTAGTTATTTTGGATAATCAAGGGTGATGCATTTTGCATGAACCAAATGACCTTTGGCATAGAGTTTTGAAGGGAATTTTCTTTCCCTAGACTGATTTTATTTTAGTACATCTTAGTTTGAAACTATCATATGTTTATATGGGGTTAATATAGTCTCAGGCGATCCTTAAATTAGTTTTGGGCTTGAGGGTGGATTATTAAAGGAGTATTCATGTTTATAATGACAAATTACTTCCCTTTCCAACTATATTGGGTGATTTTTCCTAGGGAGGTTCTGATAGTGACATAAGGGTTTTAGACCTCCAAACAAATGAGCACTAGACTTTTTTCACAATTAATAGTAGCTTGTTTGTCCCATTTAAGGCTAATTTGATTATTAATATTCCTTTTCTTATTATTAACACCACTAACACTCTGATTTGGGATCCTTATTCCATAGTGCTTTTTAAAGTTAGTTCTTCTTACTCAATGACTTGGAAAGTGTAGCGTCCACCAGATCCAACTTCAAAATTCCACTCGGGATGGGGAGAAGGAAAGAGATAGAATGTAGGGATAGCTACCCAGCTATTTGGAGGAAAATGAGGTCAAACTATAATATTATTAATTAATTAATTATATTAATTGACATTTAAAAAACTAGATAGGAAATACATTGTGGTACGACTCATAGGGTTCACAACACAATGCCTCTGCAAAACCCACCTTATGATGGGGCCCTTCAAGTCATGTCGTGACACATATCCCCTAGTGAGAACCCAAGAACATAACACCACTACCTAGGACTATGTTACAACATGATCCTTCCATTCATAGTGAAACCACCCTTTATGGCTAGGGCATTATGGGGTAAGACTGTGGGTCATGGTGTGATCCACCTTTAGATCAACAATGCAACCTTACTTTAGATGAATTTATTTTTATTAAAACAATCAAAATGCTGTAACGTCCTTGGCTATATCGTGGTCCTTCACTAGCCTTAAAAAAATCTATTATTATGAAACTACACATCATGTCATGGTTCCCTTGGGTGTGGTGTTACCACTGAATTCCTATAGAATTGTAGCCTTGAGCCCTATCAAAATTCTTAAAACTCAACTCTTGGTCTATGCCAGCACCTCTAAAACATCATAAAGGTTCAAATACACCATTAAAACCTCAAAAAGTTTCAAATACACAAGGTTAGTTTAATATTAGTGTAACTCCCCAACCCCAGTTACCCAGAGTCGGTGCATTATTACATAACATTGGCATGATCACAAGATAGATCAAGTCTCGATAGACCAATTAGTATTGTATCCTTGGAATAAATAGACACATTAATAAAGTTTACATTACATCATAAAATGAAAAATACAGCAATATAGTCTCCATATTCCACACTCTTATCCCCTCATACCATCCCTGCAGGTCATTCATAAATTACTTCTTCACATCCTGGAAAAAATAAAACATAGAAAAGGGGTGAGCTCAAATTCCCAGTAAGGATAAGAATATAGCGGAAACATTTATAAATAAGAATAAACATTAAATGAAATGTATAACTAAAACAAAATCCTTTTAAACATAAACTTCAACATAGTATGGCAAAAATAAAATGAAATAATTCCATTTAGTTATTCAGATGGATATTCTACTAATCGAATATTCACATGCAATATCAATAACCACTTTCATAATGATGTAATGCATAATGCCAGACTATCATAACCATATAGCCAAGGCCTCGTGCCATGACTAAAAATAAGATTTTGTCAAGGCCTTCTACCAAGACACTAGTTTCTCTCATGAGACCTACCGATGTACCGAGGAGCTATAGCGGGCTCCACCCTTCACATATTAAGTCCAATGCATTCCCATATGAAAAGGTTTAAACATAACATAAACCTTCGTATTAAAACTAGAATACGAAATGTAAATAATTCATCCATATACCATGAATGGTATAAAAATAACACATCCACAGTCAAACATATCACAAAACCTTCAATACAATATAGTAGTTTTTTATCATAATAAATGAACTTCTAATTAGCGTAAAATCCATCAAAGGTTGATGACATAGATGAAATAAAAACTATTTTTAAAGAAATGTCTCTTTCTATTTTGAAATCATTTAAGAGTAATATATTTATAAAATAAAACATTTTCTTTGAAAATATTATTATAGGCTTTTAAGGGAAGCTTCGATGATTTTATAACGTCGGAAAATAGCTGCACCCGCCATATAAGTTAAAAACAACATTCTTACCTTAATTCTGTGAAAAAGGCTAAAAAGTACCTTTTTTAGAAAACGACAGAAATATTAATTTATAAAACACTTATAAAAGTCAACAAGGGTATAAATTTCTTTAACCCATATTCTAGTAAATAGTAAAAATGTTTTTAAATTCATTTTTAAGAAACTTGGATGTGGATGATAAAGAAGTCCCAGTATATTATTACCTATAAACAACATCTGATAATGAAGAGATTGAGAAATAAACCCTTACCTTGTACTTTTCCTTGGTTGGGGTAGGTTAACCTTCTGTATAATGGTAAAATAATTGTTATTAAATTATAAAATAATCATATATATTAATATGATATCATATATGATCTTTTAACATTGCTTTGTTAATAATATTTTAGAATTATCGTTGTTTCGGGTGTTAACTTACTAGTTTTATTTTATATGTTTTTTTACATAAGACGTGTTTTTCATGGATAGGTTTTATTTTACTTATATCGATAATGATATCAAGTCCTTAAACATTATTTTGAAATCATGAAATTCTAATTATACTTGAATGGATACGATGGATAATGAATCTCATCGCGTTCGTGGAGACGGTAGTCCGTACGTACGCACGAGCGACAATATCATTCTTTTGATATTAAAATAATATATAATTGGATTTTATATCATCTATAAAGAATCATTATCATGTTATATTTATAATTTACATGAATTACACATCATTTTTATACACATCCAAATAATGATTTATTGAATAACAATTACACCCTGACCTGGAGATGGTAAGTCGTACGTACACACGTATGGTGACATGTTATTCAAAGGATGGATTGAATACTGAATATGGTTGTACCATATTTATAATACCATCATAGTATATATAAGATACTTGAGTTATTATTTTATAATGGGAAAGAAAGAAGAAGTTGAAGAAGAAAGGAACTTGAAAGAGGGTGGTGAAAACATTACCTCTTCTTCGGGATCTTCCTTTTGATTTGATCAAAAGGGATCCTTATGTTAGCTTTATGACTAAAGGAAGACCTCTAGGATAAAATGAGGGAAGTTTAGAGTGTATTTGGGTAGTTTTTTCTGAGAAAAATGGCTTTGAAGGTGTGAATTAATGAGAAGGGCGAGTGCCCTTTTATAAGAGGGGTGAGGGGCACATTTGGAAAAGCTAGAAATATTATTTTATAATAAATTCATATTCGGTTTTTAATGGCTCCAAAGTGTATTATTTAGAGTTTAATGTGGGTATGGTTCGAAACTCACTCAATCAATAGAATTTAAAACGTTTTGGGTCATTATATTAACCTTATCTTTTAGTTTTAACTCTTAGTTAAATAGTTTGACACTTACCATGTCACTTTGTATTTTTATATTATATAGTTAAAAAACATACAATATAACTCCAAGAGACCCCCCAAGTGGACCATTAATGATACACATATCATTATATAAGTCTCTTGTCCGAACCATATATTTTTAGGAATTTAATATCAATTAATAATTAATATTTATTTTAAAAACTCTTTTATGTAAATTTTGACACTATTCAATAATTGATTTCTTTAAAACTCACAAGAGAAGGATTACTTAGAAAAAAGTTAATTAAATCAATACTAAAATTTCATATTAACCAATAAAATTAGTGTAATTCATAAAAAGTCTCAATTTATATTTATTTGGGTATTTAAAATATCAATAATTTTAATTTTTCACTATTATGGTAATTACTGGATCATCATTGGGTCATAAATAAATTAAATTATTTATTGTCTAAAATTTATAAATAAAATATCATTATTTAGGAAATATATTTATATTTCTAAATAATATTTACAATAGAATTTAACTTATGTATTACCCTATATTAAAAATGTTTTAGTAAATAAACTTTGATTTTAACTCTTTTAACTCTTCTTTGATTTAAATAATAATAAATGTCCTAATCTAATCCAAGTGGACCTAAATGATAACATTTTATTCCTAAGGTTGTTTTTGGTCGAGATACACTTGTCCAATAGAATTAGGACATGTGTTAGGGTAATATAAATATCATTTTTGCCCTTAATTACCCTATTTACTTTTAACCGTGGTAAATAAAAGTAAAAAGTTACTATTCACCAAAAATTATTTTCAACTCAATGAACCACATTTTACTCCTTGATATTAACCGCCTTTCTCGGATTTTCTAAATTCCACTCACAGAAGCGGTAAAATTGAGTTTTATGAAAAATTCAGTTTTTTTAACTACTACTTAGTGGTTTCACTATTCACCAAAAAAATGTTGTTTTTCAGAAAAATACCATAAATTCACCCTAGACTAATTTTGACATTCCGAATCCAAAAATGAACCCCATTTTGAAATATATAATTTATAAATTTAAAAAAGTGGGTATTACTATTCATAACGGCTAGTTTGATTGGTTGTGGTGTGTTAGAACTCGATGTTGCGTACAACACACGCTATTGCATTATTCAAAGAGAAGCATATCATAGAAGCTTGGGGTGTTACATTCTCCCCTCCTTCAAATAATATTTTCCTTGAAATTTCTAGAATACTACCGGATGAAAAGCCTCGGGTGGTTCTTCATCATAAGTTCCTTAGGTTCCCACGTTGCCTCTTCCATATTATGGTTTCTCTACAAGACTTTTACCAGACGAGTCATCCTGTTTCTCAGTACTTGTTCTCTCGTATCAAGAATCTTGGCGGGCTCTTCGCAATAAGATAGATCGTGTTCCAGTTCTAATTCCTCATAGGTGAGTACATGCGTTGGGGCATGCATGTATTTCCTCAGTAGTGATACGTGGAACAGATCGTCAATTTTGGAGAGACTTGGCAGCATTGCCAAACGGTAATCTACAACCCCAATTCGTTCTAGAATTTCAAAAGGTCCGATGTACCTGGGACTCAATTTACCTTTCTTTCCAAAACGTATGACTCCCTTCCATGGAGATACCTTCAGGAAAACATGATCACTGACTTGAAATTCCAAATCCGTCCTTCAATTATCGGCATAACTCTTCTGCCTACTTTGAGATTCTTTGATATGGTTTTGGATTACCTTCACCTTTTCCATCGTTTTCTCCACCAGTTCTGGGCCTACAAGTTTTCTTTCAGCAACGTCATCCCAACAGGTTGGTGTGCGAAATCTTGTTCTGTATAACACTTCATATGGTGCCATCTGAATACTCGAATGGAAGCTATTGTTATAGGAAAATTCTAACAGAGGAAAATATTGACCCCACATACCCTGAAAGTCAAGTGAGAAGGATCTCAACATGTCTTCTATGGTTTGAATAGTTCGTTCTGATTGTCCATCTATTTGAGTGTGGTAGGCAGTGCTCAAATGAAGTTCATTATCCAAGGCTTTCTGAAAACTTTTCCAGAATCTTGAAGTAAAATGGGGATCTCGATCCGAAACAATCGATAGAGGTACTCCATGAAGCCTAAAAACTTCGTTAATATATAGTCTTTCTAGTCATTCAAGTGGTAAATCTTCCCTTATAGCAAGAAAATTTGCTGACTTGGTAAGACGATCAACAATGACCCATATTGCATCGTTCTTTCTAGGAGTCTTTGGTAGTCCCATGTCAAAGTCCATAGTGATATTGTCCTATTTCCACGTAGGTATGGGAAGAGGTTGCATGACTCCTCTAGGCTGTTGCCTTCCAGATTTCACTTGTTGACAAACCATACATCTTGACACAAAATCCTCAATCTCCCTCTTTATGTTGTCCCACAAAAAATGTTCCTTCAAATCTCTATACATTTTGGTGCTCCCAGGGTGTATAGAGAAATTGTAACTATGATCATCATCCAGAAATTCTCTTTTTAGATCCGGTATATCGGGAACACAAAGCCTCTTCCCGAATTTCAAAATTCCTTCTTCATACACTAATTCTCTCAATCTACCATCATTCATAGCTTTAATCTTTTTTTGAAATTCTTCATTATCGGTCTGAGAACTCTTAATCCTTTCTAGTAAAGATGGTTTGGAAACCATTTGAAAAAGCATTGATGTTTCACCTTCCCTGGTTATTCCCATGGCCATCTTCACTAGAACCATGAAAATTGGATCCCTTTCAATTCTAATATTGTTCAAAACTCGATGGTCTTTTCTACTCAATGAATCTACCACCTTTTTTTCTTTCCCCGGGTGGTAGTGTATCGTACAATCATAGTTCTTGAGTAATTAAATCCATATCCTTTGTGTCATGTTGAGTTATTTTTGTGAGAAAATATACTTCAAACTCTTGTTATTAGTATAAATATCACATTTTCCACCATAGAGATAGTTTCTCCATATCTTCAAAGAAAAGATCACAGCTGCTAACTCGAGATCATTAGTAGGATAGTTTTGTTCATGAATTTTCAACTGTCGTGATGCATAAACAATAACCCTATCATTCTGCATAAGGACACAACCAAGTCCTTTCTTCGATGCATCACTATAAAAAACGAACCCATCATTCCCCAATGGTAGAGTCAATATAGGAGCATTGACTAATATTCTCTTCAGTTCATCGAAAAATTCTTCAAACTCTTTTATCCAAACAAATTTAGCCCCTTTACGTGTGAGTTTCGTTAATGGGTTTGCTAATCGGGAAAAATTCTGGACGAAATGTCGATAATAACATGCTAAACCAATAAAACTACGTACCTCAGTTATACTCATCGGTGCAAGACATTCTTGGAATTCCTTGGTCTTAAGATTATCAACAGAGATTCCATCTTTAGAGACCATATGGCCAAGAAAAGAAATCTCTTGAATCCAGAATTCACACTTTCTAAACATCCCAAATAATTCATGTCTTCTCAGAGTCTTCCGGATAATGCGCAAGTGATTTTCATGATCTTCGTAGATTTTGGAGTATACCAAGATATCATCAATAAAAACCGCCAAAAATTCATCGAGATATTAGTTGAAAACTCTATTCATCAGATCCATGAATACAGAGGGTGCATTAGTCAATCCAAAAGGCATTACTGTAAACTCGTATTGCTCGTACCTGGTTCTAAATGCTGTCTTCGGAATGTCTTCCTTCGTCACACACAACTGATGGTATCCAGATCGAAGGTCAATCTTTGAAAAGTATTGAGCCCCATGCAGTTGGTAAAATAATTCATCAATGCAAGGTAGGGGATACATGTTCTTTACTGTTATAGCATTGATCTCCCTGTAGTCGATAGATAACCTTATAGATCCATCATTCTTTTTAACAAAAAGAACAGGGGCTCCCCATGGAGAAACACTAGGGAGAATAAATACATTATTACTCAATTATTATAGTTGTTTCTTTAGTTCAACTAATTCTATAGTGGCCACTCTATAAGGGGTCTTCGATATAGGCCTTGATCCAGGAATTAAATCAATGGAAAACTCAACTTCTCGTTCTGGAGGATGTCCTGGTAAATCTTACGGAAACACATCTACATATTCTTTCACAATCGGTACATCCTCTATTTGAACATTCCATTCCTCACCCACTGTAATTTCATCCTCTTCCTCCCCAATAATAGAATTTAGTTGAGATATTGGGGGTGGATCTAGATAAAAATTAGGTGGTGACGAGTCTGCTCTAAAGATAAGGTGGTCCTTATCATCATCATCAAAAATCGTAACCTCCTTCTTCTTACAATAAATCTTCGCATCATGTTCCGATAGCCAATCCATACCAAGGATTATATAAAACTCAATCATAGGTATGACGATGAGATCAGCGGATAAAGAATATTTATGTGCTCTAATGGGGCTGATTCACAAAACATTGTTGCAATGATACATCCCTTAGGAGTTTTAACTGACAACTCCGTTGTTAAATCAAATTGAAAATATCTAATTTTCTTAGAAAAATGGGTAGATATGAAACAATGCGATGATCTAGAAACAAATAATGCATTTTCTAAACTTGAGGAAACCATTAAATTACCTGACACCATGTCATTCGGAGCTTCTACCTTAGCAGTAGTGATATTATAAGCTTGTCCTTGATCCCTTGGAATTTTCTGAGGTAAGTTTCCCTGACGCTTAGGGAATTCGTTTTCATAATGTCCCATCTCCCAGCATTTGTAGCATTGGACATCGGTATCTTCCTTCTTCCCCTTGCAATCACGATCTTGGGTGCCTTTTTTCACCACACTTGTAACAGACACCCATTCCCTTTAAGAAAGTACTGGGGTGATTCTTCCCACATTTACCATAGGATGGATATTCCACCTTTTCCTTCTTCCACTTATTTCCATTCCTACATTGATCAGCAGATCCCTTCTTCTCTTGCTTTGCTTTAAAGTCATAAGACATAGATAATTCCTTTTCTGTCTTAATAGCACAGGAGACAATGTCTTCGTACGATGAAAAGGATTGTGAGACTAATGCTCGACGGAGAAATGGTTTAAACCCATCAAAGAAATGATCAATCTTACTTCTTGTGTTACGTATATAATCTCTATAATACCTTGCTAACCTTGTAAAGTTAGCCTCATACTTTGCGACATTCTCATCCTCCTTTTGTCTCAGACTAAGAAATTGACTTTCCATATCTGCTCCATGGTCACAAGGAAGGTATTTTTATAAAAACAGTTCATTGAACTCCCTCCATTCCATATTTGATAATTCATCATAATCCTTCATGTTTTGAATCACTGACCACCATTGATCAGCATCTCTAGTGAGGCAGTAAACTACCAGGATAACTTTTTACCTTTCACTGCTTCCCAAAGCCTGAAATGTTTTCTCTAGGGAATTTATCCATTGCTCATCTACTAAGGGATTTGTACTCCCATTGAACGTTGGTGGTTGCTACCTCATGAAGCGATCTAACATTGATCCTCCATGTTGTGGATCAGGGTGCTCCATACGGGTAAGGTTATTATTCATAACCTGAGTGAGTTTTCTGAGTATGGTGATTAGTTGATCTGCACTAGTTGCATCGCCAGCTCCACTATAATTATCTTGAGCAGGAGGGCAATCCCTACATGGAGTGCATGCATTGATACAGTTTCCATTTCTTCCACTAGGTGCCATTTCTAAACAATGGCATAAACTAGATCAGTTTATGAATCAAAATTCATAATTCTATACTTATAAAAAACTTATCATAAATTGAACTATTTATGGATATAATCCATAATCATACAAATGTTTTCTTAGAGGAAGTTTATACTCATAAACCATTCACAATGATTTTTAAAGAAAATGAGAGTTATCCTAATCATATTCCCCAGGAGTGTCGTAACCAATAGTGGAGCAAGGACCGTTGTCATGCACCAGTTCCCATTCGAGTCTAGCTCAAAGCGGTGTTTTTGGGTTTTACCCCTAGGTACATTTGTGCCAGAGCCGCCTCTACCTGCTAATATCCAGACAGGGATGTATTTCTCAGAAAACTGACAAAATCTCTACAATACCAATATTATAGGAAGTTCTTCTAAAATAATCCTCAAAGTCCATATTAAATCTATGTGCTCTATTCAGAGTTTATCTAAATATAGCTTCCAAGGTTTGTACTAAACTTCCTCTGATACCAGCTATAACGCCTCAACCCCAGTTACCCAGAGTCGGTGCATTATTACATAAAATTGTCATTATTACAAGAAATATCATGTCTCGAAAGACCGATTGGTTTAGTATCCTTGGAATAACTAGATACATTAATAAAGTTTACATTACATCATAAAATGAAAAATACAAAAATATAGAATCCATAGTCCACACACTTATCCCCTCATAATATCCATGTAGGTCATTCATAAATTACATCCTCACATCCTGGGTAAAATAAAACATAGAAAATGGGTGAGCTCAAATGCCCAATAAGGATAACAATATAGTGGAAACGTTCATAAATAAGAATAAACATTTAAGGCAATGTATAATTAAAACAAATTTTTTTTAAACTTGACCTTCAACATAGTATGGCAAAAATAAAATTAAATAATTCTATTTACTTATTCACATGGACATTCTACTAATCGAATATTCACCTGCAATATCAATAACCACTTTCATAATGATGGAATGCATAATGCCAGACTATCATAAACACATAGCCAAGGCCTCATGCCAAGACTAGAAAATTAGATTTTGTCAAGGCCTTGTGCCAAGACACTAGTTTGTCTCATGAGACCTACCGATGCAACGAGTATCTATAGCGGGCTCCACCTGTCACATATTATGTCCAATGCATTCCCATATGAAAAGGTTTAAACATAACATAAACATTCGTATTTAAACTAGAATACGAAATGTGAATACTTCATCCATAACCCTTGAATGGTATAAAAATAACACATACATAGTCAAACATATCACAAAACCTTCAATACAATATAGAAGTTTTGTATCATAATAAATCAACTTCTAATAAGCGTAAAATCCATCAATGGATGTTGACATAGATGAAATCAAAAATATTTTTAAAAAAATATCTCTTTCTATTTTAAAATCATTTAAGAGTCATATATTAATAAAATAAAACATTTTCATTGAAAATATTCTTATACTCTTGTAATGTAAGCTTCGATGATTTTGTAATGGCGGAAAATAACTGCACCCACCGTATAAGTTAAAAAAACATTCTTACCTTAATTATATCGAAAAGGTTAAAAGGACCTTGTTTAGAAAATGATGGAAGGATTCCTTTATAACCCACTTATAAAAGTAAACAAGGGTATAAATGACTTTAACCCATATTATAGTAAATAGTAAAAATGTTTTGAAATACATTTTTAAGAAACATGGATTTGGAAGATAAAGAAGTCCCAGTAGATTATTACGTATAAACAACCTCGAATAATGAAGAGATTGCGAAATAAAACCTTACCTTGTACTTTTCCTTGGATGGGGTAGGTTAACATCCTGTATAATGGTGAACTAATTGTTATTAAATTAAACAAGAATCATATATATTGGTATGATATCAGATATGATCTTTTAGAATTGCTTTGTTAATAATATTTTAGAATTATCGTTGTTTCGGGTGTTTACTTACTCGTTTTCTTTTATATGTTTTGTTGCATAAGCCATGTTTGTCATAGATAGGTTGTATTTTATTTATATCTATAATTATATCAAGTCCTTAAACATTATTTTGAAATCATCAAATGATAATTATACTTCAATGGATACGATGGAGAATGAATCTCATCGCGTTCGTGGAGACCGTAGTCCGTACGTACGCACGAGCGACAATATCATTATTTTGATATTAAAATAATATATAATTGTATTTTATATCATATATAAAGAATAATTATCATGTTATATTTATTATTCACATTAATTACACATCATTATTATACCCATCCAAATAATGATTTATTGAATAACAATTACAGCACGACGTGGAGACGGTAAGTCGTACATACACACGTATGGTGGCATGTTATTAAAAGGATGGATTGAATAATGAATATGGTTTTAACATATTTATAATAACATAAAATTATATATAAGATACTGGAGTTATTATTTTAGAATGGGAAAGAAATAAGAATTTGAAGAAGAAAGGAACTTGAAAGATGGTGGTGAAAACATTACCTCTTCTTCGGGTTCTTCCTTTTGATTTGATCAAAAGCACTCCATAGGTTGGCTTTCTGACTAACGTAAGGCCACTAAGATGATGTTAGGGATGTCTAGAGAGTGTTTGGATAGATTTTGGCCGATCCAAATGGATTTTAAGGTGTGAATTAATGAGAAGGGGCGTGCCCTTTTATTAGAGGGGTGTGGGGCACATTTGGAAAAGCTAGTAATATTATTTTATAATAAATTAATATTCGGTTGCTAATGGCTCCAAAGTAGATTATTTAATTTTTAAGGTGTGTATGGGTCTAAAAAACTCAACCAATTGAATTTATACTGGTTTGTGTCATTATATTAACTTTATCTTGTAGTTTTAACTCTTAGTTAATTAGGTTGACACTTACCATGTCACTTTGTATTTTTATATTATATAGTTAATAAACTTAATATATACCTCCAAGATACCCCCCAAGTGGTCCATTAATGATACAAATATTATTCTATAAGTCTCTTGGCCGAACCATAGATTTTTAGGAATTTAATATCAAATAAAAATATAATATATTTTTTAAAAACTTTTTATGTCAATTTTGACACTATTCAAGAATTGATTTTTGTAAAAATAAAAAAAGAAGCATTACTTCAAAAAAATTTATTAAATCAATCCTAACATGTCATATTAACCTATAAAATTAGTTTAATTCATAAAAAGTATCAAATTATATTTATTGGTGTATTTATAATATCAATTATTTTAATTTTTCACTATTATGGTAATTACTACATCATGACTGGGTCATTACAAATTAAATTATTTATTTTCTAAAAATTATAAATTTAATATCATTATGTAGGAACACTTTTTATCTTTATAATGAATATTTACAATCGAATTTACCTTATGTATAACCCTATGTTAAAAATGTTTTAGTAAATAAACTTTGATTTTATCTCTTTTAACTCTTCTTTGAATTAAATAATAATAAATGTCCTAATCTAATCCAAGTGGACCTAGATGATAATATTTTATTCCTAAGGTTGTTTTTAGATGAGATACACTTGTCCAATAAAATTAGGACATGTGTTAGGGTAATATTAATATCATTTTTACCCTTAATTACACTATTTACTTTTAACCCTGGTAAATAAAAGTAAAAAGTTACTATTCACCAAAAATTATTTTCATCTCAATGAACCACATTTTACTCCTTGATATTAACCATGTATCTTGGATTTTCGAAATTCCACTAACAGAAGTGGTAAAATTAAGTTTTATGAAAAATTCAGTTTTTTTAAGTACAACTTAGTGGTTTCACTATTCACCAAAAAATGAAGTTTTTAAGAAAAATACCAAAAATTCACTCTAGGCTAAATTCGATATTGATAATCCAAAAATGAAGTCCATTTTGAAAAATAAAATTTATAAATTGAAAAAAGTGGGTATAACTATTCATAACGGCTAGTTTGATTGGTTGTGGTGTGTTAGAACTCGATGTTGCGTACGACACACGCAATTGCATTATTCAAAAAGAAGTGTACCGTAGAAGCATGGGGTGTTACTATTAGTCCAGAATTACCTCACTTGAGAACTTGAACCATTATAACGTCCCCACCATATGATAGCTCGCTCCCGAGTGACTCTAGTTATGACACCGACCAATGTCAACTGAAACCTGAGTGTCGTCTACACAACACTCCCAAAAATATCAAGATGAGGCTGAATGCATCTATCTATCCCTAGTTACCTTGAAAAATAGACATAAAAATCCTAATTCCAACAACAAGAACTCCCTAAAGGCAGAATGATGAGCTTCAATCTGGATTTTCAGATTTCTAACTGCATGCTCAAGAATTATCTACCATTAAAATGTGCTGATGAGATGCTAGAGCATATGACTACCAATGCATTTGTGAAGTTAGACTCTGATAATCGATCTGGTGTCCCTTTCTATGTGAGTTTTTATCTAATCTGGTGATATATTTAATGGAACTTCACCTAAATCTAATGTTTTTGAGAGCTGCGCATGAGACTTTCTCTAAGGTGATGGTACATATGGGCCAGTAGTATACTAATCGGGGAATAATGTGCACCTTTCTAATATCCAAGAATTGAAGGTAAATATTGTATTCAATTTTTTTTTACTCCATGCTACATATGAAGAAAGAGAAAATATTCTGTTTGTAGTTCTTGGTGGATTGTGATATTTTTTATTTTAGCATGTCTTCCCATGTTAGAAATTGGTATATTGCCTTGATTCTGAGACATGATTCTCATGAGCAAGAAAAAATATCGAGCCTTGGGGTTTTTTAATTAATATTCATGCGATCCTTTCTACTAACAATACTAGTTTGGTTTTTATAAACTGTTGGCTCAGTGGGGTGAACTCCATCCGTGTTAATTTCATAGTGGTTTGTTTAATGAATGACTAAATAGTTTAAATCCATATAATAGGAAAATCTGAAATATAACTATATCTAGGAAGGTGATTGAATAATTCAGCTCATCACATATGAGGTTTAAATTTTACTAGATCATCACAATCGGATCAATTTATTAGATCACCACTAATAAGGGAATGATTTCACTCACTCTTCACTAGTGTGTTGATTTATCATATCATTACCAATATGGGTAGGACCTCACTATCCCATCACTAGTGAGTTCAATTATTAAATCATCACTAACATGGGTATTAGATTACATTCATTTAAAATGTAGGTTGATTTATTTCTAAATAACAAATAAGGGTATGATCTTATTGTCTTGTCACTAGTGGGTTGATTTACTATCATGTTAGTTATAATGGGTGTGAGCTTACATTCATTTAAACGTGGAATAATATAACATTGAAGGCCATGTGATAAGAGACATATTTCTTCCTTTTATGGGGTTACATAGATGACTAATGGTGTTCCATTATAGGTTATATAATCAATGGAACATTGTGCCTATAGTTTATAGTTCCTTTTTTGAGTTTGAGAATAATTTTTAGGATTTAAACATGACTGTCGTGTTTTGGTGTATTTCCCCCCTCCCTAGCCAAAAATATTTCTAATTTTTTGGCCATTGGATCATGCACTTATACGGCCTCTGGTTGTGAATCATTCCCAGAGACGCTCCTTATGGAAGCTGGTGAATAGTGAACCTAGACATGGAAATTCAATTGTTCCCCGTCTCTGTCCCTGATAGGCTTGTTTCATCCCACGTAATACTTTAAATTTCCCTATAGATTGTAGATTTCCTTTTGAGTTTATGTTGTGGGGAACTGTTAATGATTTTTGCAGAAGTAGCTGAGAGAGCATCAGTATTTTTTACACTTGTCTCATGCCAAATTTAAGATTTGTAGCATCCAACAAAAACACTACGCTCATAGCCAATTTGAGAATATTTTGTGGTAGATCCGAGCTCACTTTAAGAAACTATACAAGTCTTTTCATCTCATTCCTCCTATGTTATGAACTGTTGTGATTCGATTATCATAAAGAAAATGATCCACCACCTCACTACATTCTTCATGTCTTGTTCATAGAATGGTGAAGCATTCTACATGGTCACAGTTAATTGTAGGTGAGATTTCTTCCTCAAATCCTTGGAAATACTGTATAGTGGAAAGAATGTTTAGACACAACAATTCTATATAAAGTTGTTCTATGTTCAACTATAGTCCCAACTCCTACATAATATGACATTGATATGATAACTCCGTGATTTACCGTTCCTATTCCCGCATGTTCTTCTGCTGATCATAGTACGATTCATGCACCCTAGAAAGGGATTTAAAAAATGTTAGTAGTTCTTGAATCTTGGATACCTACTCATGCAACAACTGCTCCAACTATGACTACTCTGTACCATATCTAGTAACCATTCCAGTAGGAACACTTAAAAAATCAGAGGCAATCATCTTGAACTGCTACACTACAACAATGAATTTTTTTGGACGGTCTTACAACAAATCATATCAGCACCTCTGCCTCTTTCTGTGCAGCACAACAATCACCGAAAGTTGTCACAAATTCCACTCAATGTTTGGCACTAATGATACAACACACAACAAAAATTGCAGTGTCACCACTTTATTACAACATTTGGACAACATAGAATATGTTTGGTAGAGATGATAGAACTTATTACAAGTTGGCACCAACATGGATGTCTAACAATGATGTATCTGATCACTTCATGCAGTAGAATGCATAACTAAATCTATTTTTATATTTTTCAGAAGTTATCATGTGTGATCCAACAACAAAAATGGCCCTCCACTTCATTTTTTCATAAGGAACGTTTTCACTATGATCGCATGTAGTCAAACAAAGTCACATCTCAGCTAAGATTGATCTTTCACCTTGAGTTCTTTATCCAACCAGTGGAGTACGTCCTCTAAGGTCTCAATGAAAGAACCAAATTATTAGGATTATATCTAAAAATAGACACATGATAGAAATAGCGTAAAAGGAAAGGACTTTTTTTTGGTATTCACAACAATGACACCCTTTTCAGTAGATTATTGTATCCAAATGTCTGTTATTAATGAAACTTTAGAATTTTATTATTGTAATATATTATAATATATTTATATTAATTCATTTTTTTTCATTAAATGTTTATTGTTCAATGATATTTTTTAAATATATGTTAGCTTCAATATGGAATAGCTAACATTACAATTATTTGAGGTAATTTTGATGCTTCAAATTATATTAGGTACATTCTACACCACTACATTCTTCTGACCTCATGCATTTTTAATTGTTAACATCTAGAAGTTTGTCTTTGTTCACTATTTTATGATTTTAATTTTTCGATTCCCAATTAGCATTTTCTTAATTTTGACCTTTTATATTACAAGTACATGCACTATGACACAGTTATCATCATAATGTTTGCATAAGTCTACAATGTTTTGATGATATCCAAGGGGCGTTATTTTATTGTTTTGTGATATATAAATTTGAGTTTATACAGGGAGTAGGGCCTATGTTTTTTTCGGCTACTTGTTTCTGTTTTAGTAGGGAGCAGGAGGGAGGAGGAAGGATGTAGGGAATAAGGAGAAGGGAGTACGGAGTAGGATGATATCCAAGAGGTGCTCTTTTCTTCTTTTTTGATATATGAATTTGATTTTAATCAGGGAGTAGGGCCTGCTTTTTTTCTGTGATTTTTTTTGTGTTTTAGTAGGGATCAGGAGGCAGGCGACAGGAGGCAGAAGGTAGGAGTAGGGATCATGAGGCATGGCCAATGTTTTTTTTTCTGCAGTTTTTTTTACAGGGAGGAGGGAGCAGGGAGAAAGGAACTGAGGCAGGGGAAATGGTTGAGCCAGGGAGGCAGGGAGCAGGAGGCAAGCACCATGGGGCAGGAGGCACTAAGGCAGGGAGGCAGGGAGCAACATTGAGGTAGGGATCAGGGAGCAGTGTTGAGGCGTTGAGGCTGGGAGGTAGGAGGGATGGTGGGAGCAGGGGGTGGGAGTGGTTTTTCATCGTCTGGAAAGACGTTTATTAGGATGGATTTTTGTTGTAGATTGGATTTTTGTATGGTAGTACATAATTTATTTTTTATATACTTTATGATGTAGCCATGGTTGTGAAGCATGGAAATAGGGTTAGTTCCATTTTTATAAACCGTACCATTAGGATTATGTCCACGGTTATAAAACTTGGTGATAAATATACATGGCATAGTCTATAGCCACGGTTTCAAACCGTGGCAATAAGTCTATAGCCACGTTTGGAACCGTGGTTATAGACCTATATCCACAGTTTCAAACCGTGGCTATAGATGTTTTCCTATATCCAAGCCAATAGTAACCATGGTCAGTGAAACTGTGGCTATTACCTATAGCCACGGTTTCGGTGTCTATAGCCAGGGTTTTAAACCGTGGTTATTGCCTGGTTTTCTATTAGTGAAATAAAACTTCATAAAAAATACCAAAATTTATCCCAGAGATAATTTTGACATTATAATGTAGAAAAATTTTTATTTTTAAATATTAATTTTTTAAAATTTTCGAATTTGGTTTTAAAAAAGGTGTGCCATTAATGTGTGGCAAAACTGCCTTTATAAAAATACAGCTTTTATGTGTAAATTTGGTTTTGTTCTTTTCTTATGCCTATAAAATCTATTATATGACTGAAAGAAACTATATTATTGAATATATAACATATATATTTCATTAATATCATTTAATAATAGTAATTAATTTAATTTATTAATACAAAACACCTTCAGAAGAATAAAAATAGTTTTTTAATACATACATTTCCTATGTATTCAATTGATTTTTGTTATCATTTAGAATAAATTCATAACAAATGATATAATATTAAATTTTTATAAACCATATAATCTCTTATTTTAATTAATCATATACATAATAGACAATTTAAGGGATAATTTATATCTTATCATTTTTAATAATGGTATTTCAATAATAAATTGTTGTTTAGTAAAACTCGGTCTTTCGTGTAACACAAGATATAAAAGAAAATAGTTATTGAGTGGGATGGAATATAACTCAATATTGTGTATATTAAGAGCTACAGAATATACAAAATTTATTTAATATATTAAATATACTCTAATGTATCAAGAGGTTATATTCCTTTCTACGTTTAATGTAGTGTGTCATACACACTATTGAATAAAAGTTACTCTCTTAGAATATTTGGGGTGTTACATTCTCCCTAACTAAAATAAATTATCTAATAGAAATTTAAACTAGATATTGGTAGTAAAAGGAAGATATTTGGAAATTATTTTGTTGAAATGTGAACATTATTAAATGGAAAAAAATTATCCTCTTAATCTGAGAAAATGGGAAGTATAATGTTCATAAGAAATAACATATTACTAATAATATATTTAAGAAACAATTATAAGAATGTGAATGTATAGACATATAGGGAAAGAATAAATAATTAATGGGAGGGATTTAGTTAATAGATAAAAAAACAAATGAATGATTAATGATATGTGAAGGTCCTCAAATCCACAAATTGATAATGATTTAAGAGACCATTAGTTCAATAAAAATTAAGGTATTTGGATAATAAAAATTAAGATCTTTTCCATCACATCAAATAATTATTTTACTACCCATAGATATAAAAAATATACATGATATATTTTATTAACAAAATTTCATCAATTGGATGTGGTTTTTTCGTGTTATAGTTCATCTCTTTCATCAAGAAATGAATATCTAAAAATGATTTGTTTATTCCAGTAGAACTAAAAATTAATATTAATAGATAATAAGATCAATAAAACAAGTCTTTAAATTTGTCTCTAATAATTCTCCAAAACTAATATAGTTTAACCATGTTATCTAACATGATTAATTAATATCTAAAGCACAAAACTAATTACACCAGTTTTGTATTAATATTTATTTGTTATTTTGATCATCAAAAAGAAATGATATATTAATCAATACATCCCATTGGCTAGTGGTAGGCATAAAACCATTATCATCATTTGGTCGTAGGATCAAGACCCACCTCCTTTTTGAAAGCAACAAGTTTTCCTTTTTTATATAAGCTGTATAATTTAAATAATGTTTCCACAAATATGATGTACATCGTTGAAATAAAGTTAATCATTAAATAACATTTTCACTATGGTTTTTAACAATACATATTTTTTTATAATTCAAAATAATATTATTTGACTATTATTAAAAAATTATTAATGATCACAATAACACTAAAAGTTATAAATTCATTTAAATTAATTTCACTAAACTGTAAATAAATTATTTATAAAATAAATTTTACACTAAAACAATATGTAAACTAATGAGTTTTATAACTATAAATTTCTCTTAAAATATCTTTAATCTTGTTATAATCCCATTAAATTAACCGAAAAAAGATGTTGAAGAGTTTGGACTTATCATCATCTTTAATATCATAATCACAATATGGTATGCATCACTCCTGAGTTAATTTTGAAATATATGATTTTATGCTAATCCTGAAAGTATATCTTACATTTTTGTTCCCTAATCTATGTTTTTTAAATATATTTTCTTTGGTTTCTAATAAATTTCCTTTATTACAAACTATAGAGAACCAACCCCATTAATCTCAAAGACAATGTATACTACCAAAAAAATTTCATGATTATAAGGAATCAAATTCTAAAGGTGCGATTAGTTAAGTACACTTGTTAAAATATATATATACATGGTCCTTTTATTATAAATTAAGACAAAAATTACAAAATAATTTTTTTGATAATAAATATATTCCACATATAATATCCTTTTATGTATTTATTACTATACTACAAGGAATCATGGGGAAAGAAAATAGAAAGAGGGTGAGATCAAATTCACAATAAGGGTTAAATACAGTATAATTAACAATGATTCAATGAGAATAATTAATATGGGAAGATAATAAATAAATTCGCATGTCATATAATCAATAAATTGAGAAGTAATTGTATATAAAATATTCCAGGGTAAATAACTTAAACAAAATTTCATATAATCAATAAACTAATAAATAGGTGCATATAAAATATATAAAGGTAAATAATTGAAGAGATGTTCTATTTAATATATAATCTAAGAATGAAATGAATCTATAGATTTTTTTCATAGTGAAAATCCTCTAGATAGAAATAAGTGAAATGAAGGAAACTCCTAATTTTATGATGTCATTTATCAGGAAAATGAGCCACTATATTGTAAATATATATCCTTAATACAATGTATGTATTTTGGTATAAAATCATCTTATACTAATTGGAAACAAACTCAAAGGGTTTTACCCCAAATTATATCATATAATGAGACTAAAAATGCATCAAGGTGCATGTATTAACTGGTCCCTAACAAATATCTTTCGTATACAAATCATTCCCCATACATCAAATAATCAATTAAGTTTATTAATCATTTGCATTATCAAATATCATTATTGCGTTTAATATAATGATTTATCGATATTTCCCCTTCTAATAAAATAAAATTTGATGTAAACACATTATACTGAATGGAATATGTTTTAACCAATAAACATGTCCATGATAAATCATATGTATATTTAGGTGAAATTTAATGCCTAATGATCACATGAGTGTGAATATTTCACGGGGAATAAAAAATGGATCAAGGAAGTAAATTTCAATACTATACTTGGACCAAATCAATCATAATCCATATATATAATGAATAAGGATGGTATCGATATGGCGTATACCCATTAGATTTAGAATAATGGTAGTATTCATTGATGAAATAAAGCAATATCTTTAAAAAGATTCTTGAGTAAAATATCATTTTTATTTCGAAAAACATTTGGAAAAATAATTTATTTTAAAATATCTTTTCCAAAAATTTCTTTAAAATTATTTTTTAAAAATATTAATATAGGCTTCAAAAAAACTACAGTGGTTAATTCCCTACACTCTATACAAGGTAAAAATAACATTCCTGATTCATGGTAAAAAGGTTAGAAAACATACTTCTTTAGAAAGAGAAAAGGATATTAATTTGAAAATAATTATAACAGTAAAAGATGGGTAAAAATTCAATAATAAGTCATTTTTAATCATTTAAAAACACTTAAAAACTTTTTTATAAATTGTGGATTTGATAGAAAACAAATTTTCGACCAATGAAACAAATGACATATGATTTTCTTGAAAGCATTTTCTAAATCATTTTGATTTAGAATGAGTAGAAAAAATGGACTATCACATCCAAAATAACACTTAGATCCATTTTATAATAAAATAAAATGATTTATTAAACATTTTTAAAATACTTTCATTTAATGTATATTCAAGTTAATCAATCGCGAATACAATGATAATGTGAAATATACCATTGAAAATACCATAACATTAATTTGAGAATAAATTAATGGATAAACTATTTGTATATAATTTATATACACATAAATGTTTTTTAAATACAAATATATATATTATAAACTTATTACACACATAATAATATAATATTAATGACAACAAGTAAGTAATTTTACCGAATGAAAAGGAATCATGTTATCAAATTCATTAAAACATTATAACTTTTAATTAATATCCCATTAAATTAAATAATTTAAATTGAAACATATAATACCATGAATAATTACTTATTTATTATATTACATATAAAATGTCTGTATATACACCATATAAAATGAATTAGGTTTATAAAAATAATTTAACTCGAAATGGAATGTAAATTGAGATGAAATATCTTACCTTGTGTTTTCTTTTGGGTGAATGTCCGTTACACAATTGTATAATTGGTTAAAACAAGATATTATGTTATAATAGAACAATATTAGTATATATTATATCATATATAGTAATTTTATAATATATTATAACCCATCATTAAAAATCTAACATTGTTTTCATCAATTCGGGTGTTAAATTACTAGTTTTGTACGTATGTTTTTACTTGTTATTTTTTATTCATCTAAAATTTATCATGATTTTATCATGTATATAATATAAATCATGACATAAATATCATATATATTCATTATATATTCACTAATAATAATCCATAAAATTTGGATATATATATATATTGCACAATTCATGGAGATGGTTCATCGTACGTACACTAGAAAGTTGTTTTCATTTTCTTATCATATTATAAGAATGAAATATGAATCATATATATTTATATTATAATTTTAAAATAATATTATTTAATATATTTCACATATTATTATTAAAACCATTCTTTATACAGTTCATGTATAGTATGAAAGAATCTCATCGCTTTGAGGAGGCAGTACTCCAAACCTCTATAGACGATATTAACATATTCCCACATAATGGAAAGGATGAACGTATATGTTATATAATTATTTCATAAGAATAAAGAAATTATGAATATATATATATATATTTATCAAATATAAACTATAAATATTTCATTATTCCCAACTTTTAAAAGAGATTATGGAAGAATGAACAACATCAATTTGTGGGATAGTAGTCTGCCATCCACACAAACAATGATTGCCTATCTCATTTGATGGAAGTGTGTGAGTGCTGGAAATAAAATTGAAATAAAAAAATATTAGTATATTGAAAATAATTAGGTCATTATATGAGAAATATATAAGAATACTTTAAGGGGTGGATAATGAAATGAAACAAATGTGATCGTTGAGGAACGTTACCTCTTTTTCAAGAAACTCTTTTTAGTTTATAGAAACATACATCCTTGGTTGGATTTCATCACAAAGTTATGATTTTAGGATCATTGATTGGATTTTGGGATCATATTTTTGTAGATTTTTATGTGAAATAATGTCTTGTGAGGTGTGAATAAGTGGGATGGTTGAGTGCCTTTTTATTGTGGAGGAGTGACATTTTTGTACTTTTTTGAAAGAGGGAATTTCACCCACGTATTATCCACATAAATTAAATCCAATAATCAAAAAAATAGATTAAATAGATTAAATTGTATAAATGTGTCCGTAAAATAGGTTTTTTCCTAGGTTTATAGGTCATTTTAGCCCATACGTTTAAGGTTTTGTCCCTATCTAAGAAAGTTTTTTCTCTTAATTCCTCTAATTAATTTTAATTTCCATCATTAATATTTTTGGTAAAATATTAATTTGAACTTATTGTAAAACATAAATTTTTATTATTAAAAATAAGGAATCCCTTTTTCCAAATTCAAATAATATAAGATTCCGAGTCTAATTTAAAATTAATCCCATATAGAAGATGAGACAACATGATTTTAAATTAAAAATGTTCAATAGATTGAAATGTTTTTATATACAAATTTTAAGAAGAAACTGATTAAAATTACCTAAATTGGATTAATATATCAATAAATTAAATATTTATGCTTTAATATAAATTTTAACTATAATTTAACAATATAAATTATTTATACAAAAAAGAAGTTATCAATTAAATTTCTGTATTTTTCAATATTGATCAAAAAATGAAACTTATTAAAAAAACACCACTTATTTTCCCCAATATAATTTTGAAATTA
The DNA here is from genome assembly GCA_963277665.1 of Viscum album. NCBI lineage: Eukaryota > Viridiplantae > Streptophyta > Magnoliopsida > Santalales > Viscaceae > Viscum > Viscum album. The sequence continues at coordinate 387,900,621 of OY728125.1, forward strand.
TTATTTAAAAAAGAAATTTTATTTTGAAATGTAAAATTTAAAAAGGATACAAATTTTATTTTCAATATAGGTTAACCATTAAAATGATGGAAAATTTTCTTTATAAAAATATAGCCCTTATACATAAAATTGGGTTTGTTCTTATGTTTTCCCTATTGGATGAATGCAGAAAACATTTCATTGAAGATATAAAATATATATTCCATTTATATAACTTACTAATATTAATTAATTTAATTTATTTGTACAAAATATTTTTGGGAGGAAAATGTTTTTGTTTGTAAAAATATTTCTTTATATTCAATTTCTTTTTATTTCTATTTATAGTAAATTGGTAGCCTATAAATACATTTTATATTTGTGTAAATGATGAATTTTAATAAGTTAGTTAATCCTATTCATTACCACCAATTTAACATCATGTTTATATCATATATATATCTGTAATATATCATCTATAAATACATCATTATTCCCAACCTTGAATGGAGATAATTGAATAATTAAAAACATCAGTTTTGTGGCTGTAGTCCGCCATTCACACGAATGATAATTAAAAATCCCATTTTATGGAAGTGTGTGAGTGTAATAAATAACTTTTAAATAACAAAATATGAATATATTAAGGATACTTAGGTTATTATATGAGCAATATATAAAAATATTATATAAGGCAGATAAAGAAATGATACAAAACTGATTGATGAATAATGTTACCTATTTTTCAGGTAACTAATTTTAGTTTATACAAAAACACATCCTTAGTTAGACATCATCACAAATTAATGCTTTATAAAATTATTGAAGGGAATTTTGGAGCTTATTTAGGTTGTTGTTTTACGTGAATAATGGCTTTGGAGGTGTGAATATGTGGGAGGGTCAGTGCCTTTTCATTATAGAGGAGGATGGGCATTCATATATTTTTTTAAAGAAGGAATTTTTCCCACGTTTTATTGATGTAATTTAGATCCAATAATGAAAAATATTAGAACCAATAGATGATATGGTATAAATATGTCCATCAAATAGGGGATAAAATCGATTTTTAGGCCATTTTGTCCCTTACCTTTAAGGTTTAGTCCCTAGTTCAACTTGTTATTCTCTTAATTACGGTACATAATTCTAATTTCCTTCAACAATAATTTGGGTAAAATATTAATTTTAAAATATTAGAAATTTTAAATTATTATTATTCAAAATAGGGTATATATTTTCCCAAATTCGAATCATAAAAGTGGTAGAATATAATTTTAAATTAATCCCACATACATGATGAGATAATGGGGTTTTAAAGTAAAAATGTTTAAAAGATTGAAATGTTTTTATTTAAAATTGTAATGTGAAATTGATTAAATTTACCTAAATTGGATTAATTTTTATGTAATTTAACTAATTATACTTTAATTTAAATTTGAAATATAATATAATAATACAAATTATTTAGACAAAAAGGTAGTTTTCAATTAGAATTCAGTATTTTTCATTATAGATCAAAAAATGAAATTTCATAGAAAAATACCAAAAATTTACCCTAAGATAATTGAATCCTTATTATTGAAAATGTAATGCTTATTTTTTAATAAAAAATCTATGAAATAATAAAAATTTATTTTTAATAGAGGTTCACTATTAAAAGGTGAAAAAACTTGCTTTATAAAAATATAGATTTTATACTTAAATTGGGGTTGTTCTTATATATTTCTTATCAAAATTATTAGATGAATGTATAAAATAGTTGATTTAATATATAAAATATATATTTAATTAATATAATTTATCAATATTAAATAATTTAATTCATTAATACAAAATTCTTTTAGGTTCATAAAAATGGATTTTTTTTAAAAATATTTCATTTTTATTCAATTTGTTTTTATTTTCATTTCAGTTAAATTAGTGTCCAGTGAATTCATTTTAAATTTGTGTAAATAATATATTTTAATAAAATAGTTAATCTTACTAATTTCCACCAATTTAATGTCTAATTTATATCACATATATATATATATATATCTTTTATAATATAAAAACTATAAATTGATTATTATTCCCAACATTGAAAGGAGATTGTGAAAGAGTGAACAACATTAGTTCGTGTGGATGTAATCCGCCATTCAGACGTATAATGATTGCATATCCCATTTAACTTAAGTGTGTCAGTGTAGGAAATAACATATAAATAAAAAAACTAGTATATTGAAGATACTTAGGTTATTATATGAGCATTATATTAGAAAATATTAAGGGGTGGATAATGAAATGAAACAAAAGTGGTCGTTGAAGAACACTACATCTTTTTTGGTAACTCCTTTTAGTTTATACAAAAAGAAAACCATGGATATATTTCAACACAAAGTTATGATTATAAGATTATTTAAGGGATTTTTGGACTTTATTAGGGTCTTTTGTATTTCATAAAATGGTTTGGGGGTGTGAATAAGTGGGATGTGTGAGTGTATTTTTATTATGGAGGACGGGTGCATTCTAATAATTTTTTGAAATAGTGAACTCCACCAATATTTCATCCATGGAAAGTAGATAAAATAATGAAAAAAATTAGATAAAATATATTATATTGTATACATGTGTACATAAAAAAGTTTTTTGTAGGTTTAAAGGTCATTTTGGCCTTAATATTTAATGTATCAGCCCTAGTTAAATTAGTTTTTCTCTTAATCACTGTAATTAATTTTAATTTCCTTCATTAATATATTTGGTAAAAAAAATTTAACTTATTAAATATTAGAAATTATAATTATTCAAAATATGGAATCCAATTTGCAAATTCAAATCATAAAAGGGGTAGAAACTAGTTTAAAATTAATTCCCCATACAGTAGGAGAGAAATTGTATTTTAAATTAAAAATGTTCAAAAGATTGAAATGTTTTTATATCCAATTTTAATGTGAAATAGATTAAAATGAACTAAATTTGATTAATTAATATATAATGTTACTGATTAAGCTTTGATATATATTTTAGATATAATTTATACATTTAATGTATTTAGAAGAAATAACTGTTTTCAATTAAATTTCGATATTTTTCAATATGGATCAAAAAATGAAACATCTTAGAAAAATACAAACAGTATACCCTAAGTTAATTTTGAAATTATTATTTAAAAAATAAATTTTATTTTGAAATTTTAAATTTATATGGGATTCAAGATTTAGTTTTAAAATAGGATCACCATTAAAATGTGGCAAAACTAGCTTTATAAAAATATAACTTTTATGTGTTTAATTGGGTTTGTTCTTTTCTTTTGCATATAAAATCTACTGGATGAATGTAAAAAATATATGATTGAATATATTTAATTTATATTTCATTAGTATAGTTTATTAGTATTAATTTATTTATTTTATTAATACAAAATTATTTACCAAGAATAAAAATACTTTTTTTGTAAAAACATTCCCTTTATATTCAATTGTTTATTTATTTTCATTTATAATAAATTGGTAGGAAATTAATTAAATTTAAATTTGTTTCAATACTATATTTTCATTAGGTAGTTAATATTATTCATTACCACTATAAGGCCCCGTCCTTAAACCTTACTTAATATTGAATTAAATGAATAATTCACATTGAGGATCTTTTTAGGTTTAGATTTTTAGAGAATTAGAACATAACTATTACATCTCAAAAGATTATAAAGTAGACACTTCTACTAAGTTTCCATAATAAAAAAAACTCTTAAAAAGAAACATGTCTAGTTCCATGTTTTATATAGCATGACATTCCCTTGATCCCATCCTTGACCTTATTCCACATTAAGTCATGTGAAAAACATTTCAAAAAACATAGGGTGAGCATAAAAAGCTCAGTAAGGGATACAAAAAGAATGAAAACTGTTAGTTTTTCAAACATCAAGTAAACCATGTATACTCTATCAAAGTAATACCTTCACCTTCATGAAGTAGTAAACACTCTTCACTGAATAAAGTATCATTACTTACCTTTTTGTAACTAAAGGATTAACATAAAACCCATAAAAAGAACACATAACATATATAATGGTAACTTGGGACATAAACATACTTAAGTGGAATAACCATACGGCCGACTTCCACACATATCACTTAATGGAATAGCCATACGGCAAATTTCCATACATACATAATGGAATAGCCATACGACCAACTTCCATACCCAATGAATTAGAGGTTATAACGTAACCACCCGTCCAGGTATTCACGACACCACCCGTCATATGGTTTATCACGTAACCACCCGTCAAATGTCCAAGTTCCAATATAAAATCATAAATCATAAAACCAATATAAAGGAATGATAACATTTCCACATTTCAATCACAATATATCATAATATAATCCTTTATCAAAACCATTTTCAATACCAAAATACATAAAATAGTATATGGTATTTATTTTATTTTAAAAACATTACGGCTTGTTGAGGAAGCCAAAGACCAAATAATACTCGCGGTGGCGGAAAAGGTCGTTGTCACCGCATACGTTAAAAAAACATTCCTTTTTGTCGTTTAGTAAAACGCTTCGTATAAAAATATTCCTTTTGTATACAAGTAAAAGTCAAAGGGGTTTATACACCGTATAAAAGAAAGTTGTGTATAAAACGAAATATGCCTCAATGAAAGGAGATTGAGACAAAGTCCCTTACCTTGGGTCCGACTTGACTCGATCGTTCTTTAACATCCTGAATAATAAACTTGATTTATTTTATACTTGATTAAGAACCTTTTTAAAGTTCATTATTCCTTTTATATCACTTATTTCCATGTTATAAACATTATTTAACCATTTAAGTTAATAATGTTTGTTTTGTCGATATTTGGTTCTTAAGTCGAAAGTGGACTTCTTACAATTACATGTTGTTCGTGTGGTCAAAGGTTAATTATATCCAGAATGACATTCCTGATTTGGATATCATATATATCATATATATCCATCATATACATGTATTTATAATATTACATAATCATTTATAATTAAGAAAGGAAATGCACCGTTCATGGAGACGGTAAGCCGTACATATGCATGAACGCTACTTTCATTTCTTTGTCATATTAATGGAATTAAAAATAAATGAGAGGTATGTAAATTTAAATTCAGAATTATATTCATCATTTATATATATCATTCATTATATATATCCATTATATACTTGTACTTTTAATAGTACATTACATTTGAGGATAAGAAATGAAATGCACCGTTCATGGAGACGGTAAGCCGTACGTACGCATGAACGCTACTTTCATTTATATCTCATACTTTAATGGCAAGAAATAATAATTATATAGAGGTATATTATAATTCCAGTATAACATCATATATAATAAATTTAAATCCATCCTTTACACGTCCCACATATGGCATTAACGAATCACATCACTTTGAGGGGGCGGTAGTCCACACTTCCTTAAATGAAGATATCGTGTTTACCCATAATGGAAACCATAAATGTATGCCCAAAATAACAAATACAGAAGATTATGGAAAACATAAACATATTATATATCATATATAAATATAGTGTTATCTTAATGGCCACCTTTGAAGGTGTTAAAATAATGTTGAACAATCGTCATTTCGGGAGGCCGAAATTCGCCATCCACAGAAACAGTATGTTCTTTAACCATTAGACGTAGGTGTGTGTACGTGTAGCTCGAAACCTTATTCTAACAACATCCTAATATATTTCGGATACATGATTTGTTACAAAAGAAAATAATAAAAATAGTTTAGGGGGGTTGGAGAAGAAAAATAAAACAAAAGGACTCAAAAGAATACATTACCTTAAAATCGGGTAACACCCTTTGGTTTGAGCTCAAAGGCTTCCTTGGGAAGACTTATTCACAAAGTGAGGCTTCAAGGAGTAATAGAGGGATTTGGAGAGCCAAAATGTGTAGGGTTTGGCTGAGCCAAAGGCTTTGGGAGTGTTGGTAAGGAGGTAGAGGTGGGGGCCTTTTATAAGAGGAGAGGAGGGGTACTCTTGGAAAGTAAAGAAAAGTCACTTTATTTTAAAATGGTATTCGGATTTAAGAGGTCCCACATTGATGTATTTCGAGGATAAGGTGATAAGGGTTCTAAATCCACTCATCCAATAGGTTTTGGACATGTGTATGTCTTAGATATTACATTATCTTTCCATTTTATTAAATTGTTAAATAATGAGGTCATCGCTGCATCATCATAATGTCATATATAATTTAATTTATATAATGTCTTAAAATTATAAAAAAAATACTATGATGTAGGAAATATTTTTATATTTCCAATGACTATTTATAGTAAAAAATATTACTTCTATAACCCCATGTAATAATTGGTTTAGTAAAACATCTCATGTGTGTGTCATTTTTACTTTAACATTAAATAAAAAGTTATTTATGTCATTTCCCAACCAAACTGGCTCCATGGGGTCCCCAAGTTTACCCATGACTTGTATTTGTCGTCCATGACACATCCAATAAGGTTAGGACATGTTTCAATGTATTTCCATTTTATTATAATATCATTTTTTCCTTAAATTACACTAATTACCTGTAATCGCGATTAAAAACTTAATAAGTTACTATTCAACAAAAAAATATTTTTATCTCATTGAACCAAATTTTACTTCTTAATGAAAACCATGTATGTTGGATTTTTGAAATTCAAAACACAGAAGTGGTAAAATTTCATTTAAACGAAAAATCAGTTTTTATAAGTACCACTTAGTGGTTTCACTATTCATCAAAAAATTGATGTTTTTTAGAAAAATACCAAAAATTCACCCTAAGCTATATTTGATATTCCGAATTCAAAAAAGAAGTCCATTTTACAAAATTCACAACATATAAGTTGCATTAATTAATTTAATAATTAATTCCTGCTGTCAGAGCAAATAGCGTGTTTTTATGAAACAATAAGTATCAAAAGATTGACACTAGTTTAAGTCCGATTTCAAAGTGAAATTAATTCCAACAACCACTATTGGATTTAATGGTAAAAATATTTTATAATTTCACTTTAAAACCAACTCAAATTATAATCTAATAATATAAATAAATTAGATTAAAAAGAGGTTTTGAATTAAAATACAACATTTTACACTATTCATTAAAAAATGATCTTTATCGGAAAGATACCAAAAATTTACACAAAGTAAATTTTGATGTCCTGATTCTAAAGAAGAGTTATATTTGGTCCAATAGAATTTATAAGATTGATCAAAACTATATTTAATGATGGTTTGCCATCAAAAGGGGATAAGTGAACCCTTAGTGAAAATTAGGGTATAAATGCCTAAAATTGATTTCTTTCCGTATTTTAAGCATTTATCTTTTATTGGGTAAATGTAAAAACATTTAAAAACATATATAATCATATTTTAGTTATTTCAATCCATTCCCGACAGTACAACGGCTACGTGTTAACTGACATTTAAAATAATATTATTTTATTACTAGTGTGCAATGTAAGTTTTCAAAGAAACTCATCGTTGCATATTGAGTACACTATCGAACGTAGAAACCCCTTTTAATTAAAATTAATATTTAATTCGTAAATATTAATAAATATGAAAATTCCTTATTCTTTATTTACCTAGGATGTTACATCCTTCCCCCCTTTTGGGAATTACGTCCTCGCAATTTTATTCACTTATCTAAATAAGTGGGGGTATTTATCCCTCATAGCATTTTCAGATTCCCACGTTGCCTCTTCAATCACATGGTTTTTCCACAAAAATTTTGCCTGATGAATCACCTTATTCCGTAACACCTTCTCCCTATGGTCAAGAATCTGGACTGGTTGTTCTTTATAAGATAGGTTCTCCTCCAACTGAACTACCTCTGGACTCAAAACATGAGATGGATCTGGCATATACTTCCTCAACATCGAAACATGAAAAACATTGTGTACCTGAGATAAACTCGGAGGTAAAGCCCCTCAGTAAAGAGCTGATCCAACTCTCTCCAGAATTTCATATGGTCCAATAAACCTTGGACTCAGCTTTCCTTTCTTACCAAATCTCATCACACTTTCCAAGGATAAACCTTGAGAAAAACATGATCACCTACCTCGAAAGATAGATCCTTCCTTCGGTTATCTGCATAACTCTTCTGCCTGCTCTGAGCTGTTCTCATGTGCTTCTGAATAAACTGAACCTTTTCTGCCATCTCTTCTACCAATTCTAGTCCCATCAGCTTCCTTTCACCCACTTCATCCCAAAATGATGGAGTTTGACACCGCTTCCCATAGAATGCCTCAAATGGTGCCATCTGTATACTGAAATGAAAGCTGTTATTATAATAAAACTCAACCAACGAAAGATGTTGGTCCCAACATCCCTGATAATCCATCGAACAAGCTCGTAACATATCCTCCAAGGTCTGAATTGTTCGTTCTGACTGCCCATCTGATTGAGGATGAAAAACTGTACTAAAATTTAATTCAGTACCCAATGACTTCTGAAGGCCTTTCCAAAAGTTAGAAGTGAACCTGGGATCATGGTCAGATACAATGGAGAGAAGAACTCCATGTAACCTGACTATCTCTTTAAGATACAAACGGGAAAGTTGATCTAGGGAAAAAGTATCCCGTATAGCAAGTAAATGAGTAGATTTAGTCAAGCGATCAACAATAACCTAGATTGCATTATTACCTCAAGATGTCCTCGGTAATCCCACAACAAAGTCCATGGATATGTATTCCCATTTCCACTTTGGCACTGGTAAAGGCTGAAGCATCCCTTTCGGTAACTGCCGCTTTTCTTTAACTTGCTGACAAGTCAGACACTTCACAGTAAAATCAGCGATATCTCTTTTCATTCCATCCCACCAGTAATACTCCCGCAGATCTCTGTACATCTTAGTACTTCTAGGATAAACTGAAAACGGGGAACTATGAGCCTCACATAACAACTCATTCTTCAACTGTGAATCACAAGGCACGCATAATCTCTTCTCAAACCTCAAAACACAATCATTATCAATGTTGAATTCAGGCAACTTACCTTTCTGAACCAGCTCTTCCTTTTTCTACAACTCACTGTCTCGCTTCTGTGCTTGCTTGATTCTGTCTGATAGAGATGATCTCACTGATACCTAAAATAAAACATAAGAACTTCCTTCACCAACAACATCTATTCCAAAGTTCATCAAATCAAAAACCAAAGGATCTCATTCCAAACTTAGAATGGTTATTGAAGCATTACTTTTTCGACTCAAAGCATCGGCCACTTTATTTTCTTTTCCCGGATGGTAGTGAATTGTACAATCATAATCGTTGATTAATTCTAGCCATCTCCTCTGTCTCATGTTCCATTCTTTCTGAGTGAATATATACTTTAAACTTTTGTGATCAGTATATATTTCACACTTTACTCCATACAAATGATGCCTCCAAATTTTTAAATCAAAGACAACAACAACTAATTCCAAATCATGTGTAGGGTAATTTACCTCATGAGTTTTCAACTGTCGTGAAACATAAGCAATTACCTGATCATTTTGCATAAGGACACAACCAAGTCCCTTCAACAAAGCATCACTGTATATAAAAAACTCACCATTCCAGGAAGGAAGTTCCAAAACTGGAGCATTCACCAATCTTCTTTTCAACTCCTGAAAACAATCATCACATTATTTTGTCCAGAGGAACTTAACACCCTTACGAGTTAGCTTAGTCATTGGACTAGATAACCGTGAAAAATTTTCATCAAACCTTCAGTAGTAACCTACCAAACCAAGAAAACTACGGATCTCGGTTACATTTGTGGGTCTTGTCCATTTTTCAACAACATTTGTTTTAGCAGGATCAACAGTTATGCCATCTTTTGAAACAATCTGACCCCGGAAAGAAGTTTGTTGTAACCAAAACTCACACTTGATGCATTTTCCATATAGTTTCTTTTCTTTTAAGGTTTGCAAGATAACCCTTAAATGACTTTCATGCTCCTTTTTACTTTTAGAAGACACCAAAATATCATCGATGAAAACAACCACAAACTTATCCAAGAACTCATGGAAAATTCAATTCATAAGGTCCATGAATACAATAGGTGCATTGGTTAACCCAAAAGGCATAACTAAAAATTCATAGTGGCCATATCTAGTACAAAATGCAATCTTCAGAACGTCTGCTTCTTTTACTTTCAACTGATGGTACCCCGACCTCAAGTCAATCTTTGAAAAATACTGAGCTCCCAGGAGCTGATCAAACAAATCATCGATACGAGGAAATGGATACTTTTTCTTAACAATAATATTATTCAAGGCTCTATAATCAATGCAAAGTCTCATTCATGCATCTTTCTTTTTAACAAACAAGACAGGAGCACCCCATGGTGATGTTCTAGGTCGAATGAAACCTTTATCTAATAACTCCTGCAATTGTTTCTTTAACTCTAAAAGATCAACTTGAGCCATTCGATAAGGGGGTTTTGAAATTGGATTAGAATCAGGAACTAAGTCAACAGTAAATTCAACTTCCCGATCATGAATAATACCAGGCAACTCATCAGGAAAAACATCAAGATACTCATTTATCACTGGCACATCATTAATCTGAACAGTTCCTTTATTTTCAGAAATATGTGCAAGGTAACATTAATTTCCATCTTTTACTAGTTTCTCAACTTCCTGATATGTTATCAAAATCAAGGTTTCATTCTTGTACACAAACTGAAAATCTTTCGGAAAAGAAACCATTTTAGCTCTGCAGTCAATCTTAGCATGATAGACAGAAAGCCAATCCATGCCCAAAATAACATCAAAATCTACTAGAGGCAAAAAAAAAGGTTTGCTAGTAGATTCTTTCCACACACAAGAAGAGGAAGGTTCTTATAATTCATTTTTGTCTCAACATTCCCTCCGGGTGTTTTTACCATAAGTTCAGGGTTCATATCCTGAGATGGAATTTTCAATTTACTAGAAAACTTCTCAGAAATGAAAGAGTGTGTAGACCCTGAATCAAACAACACATTGGCATAATCTGAACAAACAAACAGTGTACCTGATACCACTTCATTCGATGGCCCAACAACTGCTGAAGTTGTTGTAAAGGATTTCACCATCCCTTTCTGCTTGTAGTCTGGATGCATTCCCCCAGTTGAGTTCTTCGTTGGACACTCGTTTACATAATGACCCATTTCATTACCCTTAAAACATCTTACCGTTGGCTTTTCATTACCTGCTTGATCATCTTCCTTACAGTTATGAGCAATGTGACCAGACTTACCACACCGAAAGCACTTACCAGACTTGGATAAAAATTCTCCAGGATGCATTTTACCACACATCTCACAGGATGGATATTTGGTTTTCTTACCTCCTTGCTTCTTTGATGAATTCTTCCCCTTTGCCTGCCAACTAGACTTCTTATTCTGTTGTTTGTCATAGAACACCTGATCATCGGCAAACTCCATTTCCACCTTCTCCGCACATCGAACAAGTTTTTCATAACTTTTGAACTCACGAGAATCGAAATCCCTTCGATACTTTGGCTTTAACCCTAAGTAAAAACTGTTCATTTTACTATCAAGATCTCGTATGAAGTTTGGATCATACCTTGCCAATGGAGTGAACTTTTCTTCATAAGCAGCCACTGAATCATCCTCCTTCCTCAGTTCTAGGAACTATTTTTCCATCCTAAGACGAACCACCTTAGGAAAATATTTCTCAAGAAACATACCTTTGAATTCATCCCAGTGAAGATCCTCAATCTCATCACTATCCCTGATATTTTTCACCATCGACCACCACTGATCAGCTTCTCCTTCAAATCGGTAAACAACAAGACTAACCTTTTGATGTTCTGAACACCCCATGACATCAAAAATCTTCTCCAGTGCTTTAATCCACCCTTCAGCTTGCACATGGTCAGATGATCCTCTGAATGATGGGGGATGTTGCCTCATGGAATGTTCCACCACTGACATGTTCCTCTGCGGTTGATCTGGCTGATCTCGTGCATGGATACCACCAACATTTATATACTGAGTCAACTGTGCCATCACTGCAACAAACTGTTCAGTTTCGACTCCGACCATCTCAGGTTGCTGATTAGGAAGGTTGTCTTCCTCCTGATGTCGTCCCAACATAGCTGCTTTGTTTCCTCTGCGGAAAACCATTCTGATCACAGAAATATCTTAGGTGAAGCAACATGGTAATCTATAAATGCTATATCATTTCAATCATATTATAATTTAACACTTTTCTAACTCCTAAAGTTGTCTAAACTGACCTCTGATACCAACTATAAGGACCCGACCTTAAACCTTACTTAATATTGAATTAAATGAATAATTCACATTGAGGATCTTTTTAGGTTTAGAGTTTTAGAGAATTAGAACATAACTATTACATCTCAAAAGATTATAAAGTATACACTTATACTAAGTTTCCATAATAAAAAAAACTCTTAAAAAGAAACATGTCTAGCTCCATGTTTTATATAGCATGAAATTCCCTTGATCCCATCCATGACCTTATTCCACATTAAGTCCTGTGAAAAAAATTTCAATAAAACATGGGGTGAGCATAAAAAGCTCAGTAAGGGATACACAAAGAATGAAAACTGTTAGTTTTTCAAACATCAAGTAAACCATGTATACTCTATCAAAGTAATACCTTCACCTTCATGAAGTAGTAAAAACTCTTCACTGAATAAAGTATCATAACTTACCTTTTTTGTAACCAAAGGATTACCATAAAACCCATAAAAAGAACACATAACATATATAAAGGTAACTTGGGACATAAACATACTTAAGTGGAATAACCATACGGTTGACTTCCACACATATCACTTAATGGAATAGCCATACGGCCAATTTCAATACATACTTAATGGAATAGCCATACGGCCGACTTCCATACCCAATGCATTGGAGGTTATAACATAACCACCCGTCCTGGTATTCACGGCACCACCCGTCATATGGTTTATCACGTAACCACCCGTCAAATGTCCACGTACCAATATAAAATCATAAAACATAAAACCAATATAAAGGAATGATAACATTTCCACATTTCAACCACAATATATCATAATAGAATCCTTTATCAAAACCATTTTCAATACCAAAATACATAAAAGAGTATATGGTATTTATTTTATTTTAAAAACATTACCGCTTGTTCAGGAATCCAAACACCAAATAATACTCACGACGGCGGAAAAGGTCGTTGTCACCACGTACGTTAAAAAAACATTCCATTTTGTCTTTTTTTAAAACGCTTTGTAGAAAAAAATTCCTTTTGTATAAAAGTAAAAGTCAAAGGGGTTTATACACCGTATAAAAGAAAGTTGTGTATAAAACGAAATATGCCTCAATTAAAGGATATTGAGACAAAGACCCTTACCTTGGGTCCGACTTGACTCGATCGTTCTTTAACATCCTGAATAATAATCTTGAGTTAATTTCTACATGATTAAGAACCTTTTTAAAGTTCATTATTCCTTTTATTTCACTTATTTCCATGTTATAAACATTATTTAACCATTTAAGTTAATAATGTTTGTTTTGTCGATATTTGGTTCTTAAGTCGAAAGTGGACTTCTTACAATTACATGTTGTTCATGTGGTCAAAGGTTATTTATATCCAGAATGACATTCCTGATTTGGATATCATAGATGTCACATATATCCAGCATATACATGTATTTATAATATTACATAATCATTTAGAGGTAAGAAATGAAATGCACCGTTCATGGAGACGGTAAGCCGTACGTACGCATGAACGCTACTTTCATTTCTTTGTCATATTAATGGAATTAAAAATAAATGAGAGGTATGTATATTTTAATTCCAGAATTATATTCATCATTTAGATATATCATTCATTATATATATCCATTATATACATGTAATTTTAATAGTACATTACATTTGGGGATAAGAAATGAAATGCACAGTTCATGGAGACGGTAAGCCGTACGTACGCATGAACGCTACTTTCATTTATATCTCATAATTTAATGGCAAGAAATAATAATGATATAGAGTTATATTATAATTCCAGTATAACATCATATATAATAACTTTAAATCCATCCTTTACACATCCCACATATGGCATTAACGAATCACATCACTTTGAGGGGGCGGTAGTCCGCACTTCCTTAAATGAAGATATCGTGTTTACCCATAATGGAAACCATAAAGGTATTCCCAAAATGAAAAATACAGAAGCTTATGAAAAACATAAAAATATTATATATCATATATAAATATAGTGTCATCTTAATGGCCACCTTTGAATGTGTTAAAATAATGTTGAACAATCATCGTTTCGGGAGGCAGAAATTCGCCATCCACAGAAACAGTATGTTCTTTAACCATTTGACGTAGGTGTGTGTAAGTGTAGATCGAAAACATATTATAACAACATACTATTATATTCAGGATACTGACGTTGTTACAAAAGAAAATAATAAAAAGAGTTTAGGGGGGTTGGAGAAGCAAAATAAAACAAAATGACTCAAAAGAAGACATTACCTTAAAATTGGGTAACACCCTTTGGTTTGAGCTCAAAGGCTTCCTTGGGAAGACTTCGGCCCAAATTGAGGCTTCAAGGAGTAATAGAAAGATTTGGAGAGCCAAAATGGGCAGGGGTTGGCCGAGCCAATGGCTTTGGGAGTGTCGGTAAGGAGGTAGAGGTGGGGGCCTTTTATAAGAGAAGAGGAGGGGCACTCTTGGAAAGTAAAGAAAAGTCTCTTTATTTTAAAATGGTATTCGGATTTAAGAGGTACCACATTGATGTATTTCTAGGATAAGGTGATAAGGGTTCGAAATCCACTCATCCAATAGGTTTTGGACATGTGTTGGTCTTATATATTACATTATATTTCCATTTTATTTAAATCGTTAAATAATGAGGTCATCGCTGCATCATCATGATGTCATAAATAATTTTATTTATTTAGTGTCTAAAAATTATAACCAAAAATACTCTGATGTACGAAATATTTTTAGCTTTCCAATGACTATTTATAGTCAAAAATATTACTTGTATAACCCCATGTCAAAATTGTTTTAGTAAAACATTTCATGTGTGTGTCATTTTTACTTTAACATTAAGTAAAAAGTTATTTATGTCATTTCCAAAACAAAGTGGCTCCATGGGGTCCCCAAGTTGAACCATGTCTTTTCTTGGTCGGCCATGACACATCCAATAAGGGTAGGACATGTTTGAAGGTATTTTCATTTTATTATAATATCATTTTTTCCTTAAATTACACTAATTACCTCTAATCGCGATTAAAAACTTAATAAGTTACTATTCACCCAAAAAAATATTTTTATCTCATTGAATCACATTTTACTTATTAATGACAACCATTTATGTAGGATTTTTGATATTCAAAACACAGAAGTGGTAAAAGTTCATTTAAACGAAAAATCAGTTTTTATAAGTACCACTTAGTGGTTTCACTATTCATCAAAAATTGAAGTTTTTCAGAAAAATACCAAAAATTCACCCTAAGCTATATTTTATATTCTGAATTCAAAAATGAATTCCATTTTACAAAATTCACAACATATAAGTTGCATTAATTAATTTAATAAATAATTCCCACTGTCAGAGCAAATAGAGTGTTTTTATGAAACAATAAGTATCAAAAGATTGACCCTAGTTTATGTCCGATTTCAAAGTGAAATTAATTCCAACGACCACTATTGGATTTAATGGTAAAAATATTTTCTAATTTCACTTTAAAAACAATTAAAATGATAATCCAATCATATAAATAAATTAGATTAAAAAGAGGTTTTGAATTAAAATACAACATTTTACACTATTCATTAAAAAAATGAACTTTATCCAAAAGATACCAAAAATTTACAGAAAGCAAATTTTGATGTCCAGATTCTAACGAAGAGTTATATTTAGTCCAATAGAATTTATAAGATTGATCAAAACTATATTTAATGACGGTTCTCCATCAAAAGGTGATTAGTGAACCCTTAGTGAAAATTAGGGTATAAATGCCTAAAATTGAATTCTTTCTGTATTTTAAGTCTTTATCTTTTATTGGGTAAATGTAAAAACATTTAAAAACATATATAATCATATTTTAGTAATTTCTATCCATTCCCGCCAGTACAATGGCTACGTGTTAACTAACATTTAATATAATATTATTTTATTACTAGTTTGCAACGTAAGTTTTCAAAGAAACTCATCGTTGCGTATTGAGTACGCTATCGAACGTAGAAACCCCTTTTAATTACAATTAATATTTAATTCGTAAATATTAATAAATAAGAAAATTCTGTATTCTTTATTTACTTGGGATGTTACAACCACCAACATAATTTCTAGTTTATATATTATTATATTTAATAATTATGTTTTAATAATATATAGATGTTTGGTAAAACTCGCACCTTAGTGTAATACATGCTATCAAAGAAACTAATTATTACATGAAATTGAAGATAACCATTTATTTCAATAATTACAATCTATAACATATATTAAATTTATTCGAAATATTAAATATTCCATAATGTCTCAAGATGTTATATTGCATTATACCATTGGGGTGTGGTGTAATACACGTTAATGAATAAAAGTTACTCTTTTAGAATCATCGAGGTTTTAAATTAATGGTTGTTGTTTTACAAAATTATTTATCAATATGTATATCTTTTCTTTATTATTTCAACTTTGATGAATGGTGTATATTCTCCCCAATATAACACCTTTGACCCTTATTTCTAGTTTGAAGACTTTTTAATTTGGGGAGGCATTCTTGATATATAGTAGCTATTGATTTTATTAGCATAGATTAGTTTTATATAGTGTTTATAGGATATCGGAGGCTATGAAAAAATTAGTGATTTTTCCAATGAAAAACCTAATCAAATAAAATTTAGAGTGAAAAAAATATGAAAATTCTAACACAACTATAAAATATTATGATTAATATCTTATACTTAGTATAATATTCATATTCCCAAAATAAATAATGGATGAAGTCTCATTGAAGTTTAAGTGATGAAAATGTTGAAGGAAATAAGACTCAACCTCATCCTTATAAAAAATGTCGTAAGTGACTCCTAATGGAATGTATAAAAGTAATTGGATGATTTTTTATTTTTGGTAAAGGAGTGCATCAATAACATGTTTACAATGAAAAATGATGATTTTTTTAACATGATGGGGAAAATAATTTCCTCTCTATGGACCCACAAGAAATTTAATGTCTTACATGTAGGGAATTTGGGAACTCTGAAAACCAGTTTACTAATCCAAGGGATTAATAAAAAATCAACACAAACAATTATATAGATCATGGGAATGGGGAAAATATTATGTAATTAATACTCTTAAAATAGATAATATTAATTATGCTTTCTTAAGTACACTTATTCAACACTCTAAATTTTTGGATGTATGTTTTTGAAGACTATATCCTATTGAAATAAAAACACATTATGGTATCATTATTATATAAAATGTGTATGAATCTTCTTCAAGGTGTGTGGGATTATGATTCACGTATGTATTGTATTCCTTCCATTAGATGAAATTTATGGGATTTTTGGGATTTAATTAACTATATCCATATGGACTCCAAAGTAACATATATGGGAGATCGTATTTCATATCTCAAATCAACTTAAGAAATCCTATCAATATATTTATGAAAAATAACTCTAGGAAACATAGATTAGTTATATACATTTTAAACACAATTGTATAGATTATTTAGCTTTAATTTTCTAGAAGAAACACCACATGGTTATATGTCTATAATTAAGGGCTAAATGAGTTTCTTAGAATTTCATAAATTACTAATGTTAATACCACTTTATAAATAAAATTTGAATTCATGTCTCTCTTAGGTATATCAATATTTTTTTAATAATATTTAGTAATTAATATTAAGACATAACATATTAACTAAGGTGTGTGGTGAAAATTGTACAACTATAAATTTTAAAAAATTTATTTTCCATCAAAACCTTAAATGTTCAATTGATATCATTACACGTAACAACAAACCCAAAAAACCATGATACACCGAATAACCTTTAATATGTGGCCATATAATTAGAAGTTAAAAATAGAGTAAAAAAATTGTGAAATATTTGTTGAAATAAAAATAAAAATAATTATTAATTATAAATAATTTTTAAAAATTCTATAAGTTAGGCTAAATTACTAATATGAAAAATTTATTATTCAAAATACAACCGTTATCGAAATTTTCTTTCTATGTTATTTATTTTAAGATACTATGTATTTTATAGATAAAATATATTTTTTATCTTAATAATATATTAACACTAATTAGTATTTTAAAGTTAATAAATGTAAGAACAATTAATTTTTTAATAAGCCTATGTTCCTATGAAAACAGTTTTCATCATATTTTTTTTCAATTAATAGTTAAATTTATAAATTTTATAAATTTGCATTGAAAAAATGAACTTTATTTTTTTATTTATAATAAAAATATTATATTAGAATTATTTTTTGTGATTTTTATGAAAAATTTGTTTTTTAGGTGAATACTGTAAATTATATTTTTACCAAAACTGCACCTTTATAATTATATAAGAAAGAACATGATGTTTTTAAAACTTTTATGTGATCAATGTTGTGTTACAGGACTAAAACTATACAATATTCCTTAAATAAAAATAAAAATTTAAAAAACCTATGTTTAACATTTTTAGAACTTAGGAAATATTTTCCAAAACAATTCATTTTTGGTATTTTTTATTAATTAAATAATATATTTTTTAAATTTGGTTTTGGATTGATTTTAAATTAATATAATGTTTATTTTATAAAAAACCAAATTATATTAAGAAAGTCAAAGTATTTATAATTTTATCTTACATATACATTTTAAGCTTAATAATACACTTTTACTAAAAACTGGTTTTTACAAGTTAATGTCAAAATTGAGTTTTTTTGCTATAAATATAAATTTTATCTGATAATGTGGATTTAATATTTTTAATCTATATGTATAAATAAAGTAATAATATCAATTTTTATTAATCATAAAAAATGGTATACTTTGGTAAAAAAAACTAGTTACCACAGTAAAACAAAAAAGTTGTAAAATTGAAAATTTTAAGATTAATAGATATTAAAACATGTGTAAAAAGGTGTGACTTATAATTATTTATGGTTTAATAGCCTTATATAGTACCCCAATCCATTATTTTCCATTTTTGGATCCACCTAACAGATTTGAATTATGCTCCCTTAATATTAAGTGGTTACAATTAGAAAAATGTAATTCTCATTACTAATAAAAGGGGACATAAACCACCCATTAAAAGAACTAAATTATTTATTTACTCTTAAAACATATCCATTTTAAATTATAATATAATCCTATTTAACTTACATAAGAATTTGGTTACAAAGAATTATCCTAAACCTTTCATTTCATTGAACCCTCTAAGGAAAAAGCAAAGTAAGTACAAATATTTCCTTATGATTATTCATTTCTATATTACCTTTTCAATTATTATTTCCTATTTAATATATAATTAAATAATCATTTTTATATAATTAATTTTTTTTCTAATAGTTAATAACTATTAGCTACCATTTCCCTTTTTTATTCGTAAAATCAAAACTGTCCCTCATGTGTTACACGAACTATCGCCTTTGTGAAGAGATGAAAATTTTTTTCAACACCAAATATTATCCACTATTATATGGTTGAAATTTAATAATTTATTTGACTTATATAATAATATTATTAATATTAACATAAAAATCGTAATCTACCCTCTTTCCATATTATTCTTTGAGAAATGAAAAAATTAATCATGCGATGTGCGCAATACCACATCCACCAAGTAACGTATATAAATTATCATCTAGTTTCCTTATTATTTATTAAAATATATTAATATTATATTCATAACATTAAATGTATCTAAATAATATCATTATTATTAGGTAAAAATTATATTATTTTAAAATAATCTTATTGCATAACCATAATCATCCCATAATTATTGTATGTTCAGGACTTGTTTTGTCTAACACCCAACATGAACAATACTATAAAATAATATCAAGAATGACTATTTGAATGTAATTACTTATTATATATGATATAAATAAACAATTCAATACTTTATTTTGGTTTTGGAATGGTAAAATTAATATTGAACTCATTAATAGTGATACCACCATCCATTTATTAAAAAAATAAAAACATGCTTCTCTCCAATTTCATGTACAAGAATCAAAACAAAACATTCCATAAATTAAATTATAAAATTATAAACAATTAAAAATTATCATTTCATGTACGTTGTATCAACTATAAAAAATTAGTTTTTGGAGAAAATGAATAATAACGACTCAATTATGAAACTAATTTAAAGAAACCATAATTTCTATCAAATGATATTGAAAATAAATAGTAACTATTTAATATAAATAAAGATAACAATAATAAATGAAGCTGATAAAAGGTTATATATATTAAAAATGTTTTTAAATAGTATGTTAATTTTTTTAAAATATAAGATTTAATTTATTTAGTGTATGTCAGGAATTAAGGTAATGGTTTTTTATCTCATTTTTGTTTCACTAAGATATGATTTATGTTCACTACTTTTACATTTTTTGTTGTTGTTTGTGTATTGTAAATGGAATTATATTTTTCATAAATTTCATGAAAAAACTATTTAAATATCTATACCATTTTCTACCTACCATGAGTTTTTATTCTGAAATAATACAATGTAGTAAGGGTTTTGTTTACTCAATATACCTCTTGTTTAGGATATAAGATCTCATATTGAACTTCTTATTTGTTTGGTTGGATTATTCTGAAAAATGATATTTTAATTAAATCTTTTCATCCTATCTCAAGTAAATTTACATTTTAACTCAATTACCCTTCCTTATAGATTTGTTTTTCATAAAAATAATATAATTGATGAGAATAATTTTCACCCTCTTTAACGTAGACTTCCCATCCTTATCAATAATTTTTCATCCCATAATTGTATTATTTTTTACATAGGATACTAATTATGTGTTATCACATGTGACTTTTATATTTACCTTCTAATATTTTCAAATTAAACTTCTATTATCATTTTTTGTTTGTTCAATTTCAATAATGGTGTTTTAGAAACATAAAAAAAATATTTTCAAAAACCGCCTTCATTACTTTTGGGTCACACATTCTCATTTTCCCCCAATTTTTACATATTATAATAATTTATTTATTTTATATGTTTTATATACATTCATTAAATATATTTTTTTAAAATATAACTTTATTTTATGTGGTTAATACTTGTTTTATGTTTCCCTTGAAATTCTCACTATTATTAAACTTGACATAAGGAATCTTTCGTGATTTCTTATTTCATGAAATATTCCTCCCCAATATATTTATTTTCAGCATGAATAGATATTTAAAGCACTAATTTTTTATTGAAAAATATCTTAGTTTTATTCCTTTATAATGTGTAAAAATATTCTATATCCTTCCATAAATTATCTCTTGCTCAATTAAAAAAGCATAACCTATGTAGTTCATTTTTATTCTTACATCTCTATGATAATTATACTCAATTTAAATACATTATAAATAAATTATGAAGACATACATTTTATATTTATCATAATAACATAAAAAATGATTTAATTAATTTTTATATGGGGAATCCTTGTGATATAACCATCAGTTATACTCTGTGATAAAATTATCAAACTCATTCATTTTTATGCTTTATATATGACTTTTTTTCATCTTTCAGCACTCGTATGCATGTTCATATTGTTTTATTCATTATGTGATCGGTGTTTCTAGAATTTGATATCCCTCCAATGAAGTAGGTAATGTTTATATCACATGAGATACAATGAATGGTTCACATGTTGTTATTTAAAGAAAAATTTGTTATGTGATGACTGAAAACACAATTTTATATCACTTCAATGCATTGGGTGTTGACACCCTCAAAATGATCATTGAAAAATATATAAGGGTAGAAATACTTGAATCATTGGTATTATTTTTTAAAAAAAAAAAGTTAAGTTGGCCTGCTCATGTGGATCACCTAATATTTTAAAGGACACATGATCACATGAACCTCAGGGTATCATGAAAACAGATCATGCATAATGCATGATGTGATATTGGTCAGAAAAATCAAATTTAACAAGCCTCGCTATTCTTGAAAATGTGACCAAAAAATTATTTATGATTATGCAGATGATTATAAACAAGTTCCTCAAATCATCCAAATTGTCAGATGGAGGAAACCTAACAAGAATCTGTAGAACCTTTATAAAATAAACATGGAAATGGTTTTTAAAAAGCAAAACATTACATAAAAATATATTAAATATTTTTAGATGAGTATTCATGACAAGAAACCAACACATGCCTGACGACCATAATAATTTAGTGAATTTAGGAACATTGAAAATAATATTCAAGTTTGGTAAATGATATTAAATGTTTTACATTTTTATATTCTCAATAAATACTCCCTATAAGAATACCTACTTAAAAAATGCGTCATATCATAGAAAAAATAATTAAAAGAAAAAAGTGGGCTCAAATTCTCACTAAGGGTAAGCAGGGGAGGTATCAAACATAAAAGAAGCTAAAATGAATAGGAACATGAATATCAGATTTTAAAATTGTACCCTACATATCAAAAGTCATAATACCAAGTCATGGATTAAATCATAGAAGATAATAAGGCATAGATCATAAAATAATCAAACATAATCTATAAGAGCATATAATTAACATGAAATATGAAATTGTGGAATACACATCAACCTATAAAATAATGAATTTTTATAAATAGAAATAGGTTCACTTTTTATATTAATAACATGAAACTAAGACCTTTAATAAAAATGTAGACATGAATTTAAGTCCATCAATAATATTATAGATATGCAATCCAGGTCTACACAAAATCATATGGCTATGAAACCGTAGTCTATGTACATAACAGTGACCATGAAATTACGTTTACACAGAACATATTTACCTATGAGTTATCCATATTACCCAATGCATTGGAGAGAGATATAGGTCCCAACCATCACATAATTAAATCATTCATACAAGTTTCACATGATCACAGACATTCTTTATATTATAACCCATAAAATGATATGGATTTCATAATAAATTTATTACGGTATAACTCAAGGAAGGGAAATGAGTTTCATGAACATCATTCCATAAAAACATAAACCATACATAGAAAGAATTTTAATGTTACAATTGGATATTATCCTACATATTTTATGAGTAACACTAATGGATTTCATCTTAGATGGAAAATAAATTTGAAATATCACATGAAATATTTCTTGAAAAAAATAAAATTTTCATTTTAAAATTATTTCTTCTTATAAATCCGTGAAACTATTATAGAAAAAAATTTCATTTAAAATAAATTTTAATGATTTTAAATGAATCTTCTTGGATTTAAGGTATCATTATGTGTGGAAATTAAATTAATTCAATATAAGTTATAAAAATATTCCTTCTATATTTTTTAAAAATGCAACAAAGTACATTGGTTAGAAAATGAACAAAATGTACATTTTAAAAAATTATTAAGAGGATTAAATATTGTTAAATTTTTTGTTGAAAAAATAGTAAAACAAAATTGGAAACATTTTTAAAATACATGGTAATGGAAGATAAGTATTCCCTAGTATATTCTTAAACATAAACAATCTAGAATAACAATGAGATTATGTAATAAATCCTTAACAATTTGTTATTGTTTGAATCATATTCACATGAAGGAAACGAAAATTATACAGATATTTAAATTACATAATATTCAAGATAATACTATAAAAAGAAAAAAAATGGACAACATATAAACTATACAAAATAAATAAGTAGTGTATAAGGCATGTGTCTTATAGAAAGGCAAAGTGAGAAAAAAATCCCATACACTAAGTCTTGAATTTCGTCATACATGTTCAAACATCCTGTATAATAAATATAATTTTATTTTAAATATATCCCATTAACATATTCATTTATATAATACCTTATATTATTTACTTATGACTTTATGTTACTCATTTTTTGTCAATTCCATGTTAAATTTCGGTTTCAGGTAATAAAGGATTTTTTTTTCTTAAATTTTTTAACATGTTATTCTTGGCCCCATTACATATATCAAGATTTAAAAATATATATAATTATAAATATGACATAAATATCACATATATTCAGTATATATGTATTCACGATTATTTAAATAATAAATATTTTGAAAATAAATTACATAGTTGATTAAGATGGTGGGTGGTCGTACGCATGAACACGGTTTTCACTTTCTTATTAGATTAAAATCATGAAAAATATATGATATTTTAAAGTTATAGAATAATTTTTAATTTAATATACATCACATATTTTTAACATAACCATTCTTAATACATTTCATGTAAATAATGAATGAATCACATGGCTTCATGTGGTGGTAGTCTTTAATGCAGGTGAACAACATTATTGTATTCCCATAAAATGGAAATCATGAAGGTATGCATGATATAAAAATTAAATAATCATAATAAAAAATACCAAAAACATATAAACTATAAATAAATTGATATACCCAAACATTAATGGTGGTAAAGGAAGAACGAAAGACATCGGTTCGTGGGGTGGTAGTCCTCTATACATAGGAACGATGATTGTGTACCCCATTTGATGGATGTGTGTGAATTTTTTTGATGTTCCCCTAACATAAAAAATATATAAATTTATTTAATATACTACGTTTTTCATAAAATCATGACATAAAAATAATTTATTGGGTTTAAGGAACAAATATAACAAAAACATTCATTGATGAATGGTACATCTTCTTTAGGTATCTCTTTTTGGTTTACACAAAAGGACTTCCTTGTTTTGATTTATTCCCATGGAAATACTTATAAGATTAAGGGATGTGATTTTTAAGGATATTATTATAGGGTTTGTCTGAACCAAATAGTTTTTGATGTGTGAATAAAAGAGATGAATAATTTTTCTTTTATAAGAGAGGGGTATGGTACTTTTGTAATTTTACAAAAGACTAATTTATAATAATATAACTATCAATAAAAATACCACAAAAATACCCTATATTATATTAAAAGATAATATAATGTTGTAACCTCACCAACCAATAGTTTTTAAACATTTTTTGGTTATTTTAATCCATACTGTTTTGAATAACCCCTAGATAAACTATTTTAATTATAAATACTACAACACATTTTTCAATATTAAATGTCTATAAAATTTAATTACCAGTGCCAATTTGACCATAAATAGAACATTTATGAAATTATACACCTTATATCAATCCAATTTTCATCATATATTTCTTATAATTTTTAAATAATTTAATAAAATATTATCATCATAAAATATCATTAGTGTAATTGGTGACACTATTCATTTAATTGACAATATGATAATCAAGAAAAAATTATATATCAGAAAAAAATAATTTAATAAAACCATAATGAATTGAATAATTGAATAATTACTGCATCATCATTGTGCAAGCCTTTAAGGTAATTATTTCTTCCTAAAAAATTAAAAATGAATTTCCAGGAAGAAGGTAAATATTTTATATTTCTAAATACTATTTATGGTAAAATATATATATTTAGCATAAATTAATTATTTGAAAATTTTAAAAACATTATGGTGACTATTTGACTTTTCTTAAATTAAAATACTATAAGGGGTATAAATTTTTCCAAGTGACTCCAAGAGGTAATTGTAAATCCCAAAGCTAGTTCATTTGGATTCAGTAAAAGAAATCATGTGTATTTCATTTAATAAAATATATTAAAAAAATAAAAAATATATTATACAATCAAGGGCCTTTTCAGTCTAGGTTCTAGAGAATTCGACATCAATTTACAAACATTGAATTAGAGACTAAAATAATCACTACAATATAACTAATGATATTCATAAGCATTAGCAACTTAACGGTCCATTTTACTTCGAAGGAATCATGGGAAATTTTTTTTAAAACCATGGTTTGAGAAAAAAAATCTCAGTAAGTGCGATAAAATAAATAACAAAATATTTAGCACATGAATACATATAAACATAAGAAATCATTTTCACAATGAAATAAATATCACACATAAAATATCATATACCAATTTCTTTGAAACCTGAGATTTACATAAAACAAATAAACTATAGAAAAAATTATAACGGTTTATTGGGGAATTAAATAATTATGTTTTAATCCTCATGGATACCTTACAATTTGTAACCCTCACAACTACCTTACAATGTAACCCTCACAGCTACCATAATGTGTTACCATAGAAGCTGCACTCAGAGTGACCATACGATCGACGTCCAACATACACATACCTAATGGATTGTATGGAAATATAATCAACAAAATTGATCATATACAATTACCAAAAACCAAAACATAATCATAAAACATGAATAATTTCATAAAAATAATTACTTTTGAATTTTGAATAACAGAATTTTAATAGAGGATTTTAAAAGAAAAGATCCTTAAAAATATCATATAATTGAAGTGAGATTTAATATAGTTGAGGGAATATGTATATAAATTATAAATTCACATAACTAATAATATTATAAACAAAATTAATTGAATAAAAATTTCAATAACATGTTATTAATTATGTAGAAGGTTAACCTAATGAATTGGAATTGGGTTAAGAATTCCATTACTGTATGTTTTCCTTACTTAAAACATGTTTAATCCACCTGTATAATGGTTAAAAGAGTGTAATTAATATCTTAAATAGACATATTCGTGTTTATAAAACCTTATATGATCATTTTATAAGATCATTTCACCCTTTAATTATTAGTATTTTGTTCCATCCATTGTTTTAGCTATGTTCTTTACATGATTTCCATGGTTTATTATTTATTTTATTTTCTTATCATATAGAAATGAAATTACAGAATTGGAATGAAATATTATTTAGTATATTTATAGATTAATAAATTATTCCATAAATTATTTGTGTTATATTGTATGAGGAAAAATCATAAGATAAATCTTTAGTGATATCTATGTAGATCATTATGGTTGTTGTTTGATAATCATGAACTCGTTTTATTATATAAAATAATATTATGTATATATATTAACAATAGAATATTTAAGAGGATATATCATACACATAAAAATATTTTTCAACCATTAAAATGGATTTATAACTAGTTCTAAAAGAATTAAGGTTTATTGGAAACACATCATCCATGATTTTGGTAAATCTTCACATCACGGGTGCTGTTTTTTTAGAATAACAGGAAGTGGAGAGGAAGAGTGATTATTAATTTTATACATAAACATGATAACATAACGAATATATAATATTAAGGATCATTCATACCTCTTGAATTAGTATAGGGGAAGTGAGTATATGATACGAAATGGAATTGAAAAGAAAGCATAAGATATTGAAAGAGGATTCTTACCTACTGATCTCTTCTCCTTGAGATCCTACTTAAGGCCTTTGGTTTTGGAATTTTATTGAGACCATAAGGTCATAGAAGTTGGGGTGGGGCTAGAAAAAATTATTTCATATAACTCTGAAAAGCCACAATGTTTTAGTGGTGTGGGAGGAAGAGGGGGTGAGGGTGGTATTTATAGAGAATGAAAGGAGGTGTTTTACATTATTTTAATCATTAGTTTAATATGTTTTCTAAAGACTACCAATATTCTTAATTAATGTGTCCCAAAATAGTAATAATTTCATGCATGTTTAAAAAAATGGTAGTTTAGATCATCCAAACTCAAGCATCATGATGAAATTAATTTATTTAGCATATTTGGTTAATTACTGCATTTCACTATTAACCAAAAAATCCAAGTATTTCAGAAAAACCCAAAAAATCACCCTATCTAGTTTTTCACATATATAATTCAAAAATGAATTCCATTTTTTAAAAATAATTCACTAAATATGATGAATTTAATTTTTAAACAAAATCATATTTTTTCCAAATAAATAAATTTTAAAACCATAAAAAATTTTATATCACCTTAAAAAAGTAATCAAGATCCAATTATCTTGTAACCATAAAAAAATAAAATAATAATATGATTTACCATTAAAAAGGGCCATATTATTAATAATATTAATATTAATAAGGGTATGTAACTAGTCACTAAAAAACTTTTTGGTTATATAAGAATCTAAATAACTTACTAATTGTCATCGTGTATGTCTATTTTTCAAAATTTGAAACACAAAAGGAGAGAAATTATATTTAATTGGTACATTATAAATTCAGAATAGTACATAGTAGTTAATTTAATCACATAGTGTATACTTTTAAAATATTTGGATGTTACATTCCCCCCCTAATTGAATTTTTTTCCTGCAATTCATCCATACACAAAGGAAAAGAATATCACAAAGGTTATTCTAATTTTTAAAAGTTACCTAGACCACTCTTCTATTACCAATTGTAAAGGCCAAAACCCGTACTTCCAGATTTATTAGGAAAATATGTAGTGTATTTTTTAATAAAATATAATATAAAAATATATAGTACATTATAAAATCGATGACCTTTTCTCGTCTATGTTTTGAAAAAATAGACAAAAATTCACATACATTGAATCTGAGTTTACAAAACTAATTACAATATAATTGATTAGATTCATTTTCATTAGAACCATAACTGACCATTGAAATTATAAATAACCCATTGAATGTTTTTTTAAAAACATTGAATTTGCATAAAAATCTCATTAGGGGACATAAAAGAAAGAGATTAACCGTTAGCACGTGAATACTTATAATCACATGAAATCATTTTTCGTAAAGACAAACTTCTCACAAATAAGTATGATATAATTATTTTTTGAAACATTAGATTTATATAATAAAAATAAATAATAAATAAAACCATAAAGTTATCTTGGTGAATTACCAACTTATATTATAACCCTCGCAACTACCTTACAATTTGTAACCCTCATGACTACCATATAATGTAACCCTCACTGATATCTTATTATATTGTCGTCGTAGTTACAGTTGGAGTAACCATGAGTCTGACCTCTAAATTACACATACCCAAATAATTTATCAGATATATTAGTCCCACCCTTGATCATATATAATTCCGAAGAACTATAACATAATCATACAACATGAATAATTTCATAAAAACATTGATTTTGAATTTTATAAAATAGAATTATAAAAGAAAAAATAAAAAAAAAATCATATAATTGAAGTGAGACATAATAGAGTGGATGGAATATGTATATAAACTGTAAATAAACATAATTAAATATAATAAAACATACTCACACAATCAACATTAATACAACATAATTAATTAAGTAGAAGGTCATCCCAAAGAATGGAAATTGGTTTAAGAATTCCCTTACCATAGGTTAATATTTAATAAAAGGTGTTTAAAACTCTTTTATAATGGTTAAAATAGTGTTATTAATATCTTAAAGAAAAAAATTAGTGTTTATAACACCTTATATGATCATTTAATAACATCATTTCAACCTTTAAATATTAGTATTTTATTCCTTCCAATGTTTCAAGTGTGTTCTTTACATGATTTCCATGACCAGTTTTGTATTTGATTTTCTTGTCCTATGGGAATGAAATTATTGATGTGGAATTAAATATTATTAATTTGTTTCAATAATATAAAATTATTTCATAAATCATTTTTATTATATGGTATGAAGAGGAATCATTAGATAAATCATTATTGATGTCTGTTTAGATCATTTTGGTGATTCTTTGATAGTCACAAACTAGTTTCATTATTTAAACTAATAGTATGTATATATGTTAACTAAAAAACATTAAAGATGATATAAAATAAGTATTATAATATTTATTCCCCCTAAAAATTGATTTATAGAATTTTTTATGGAAGTAATGTAAATTTGAAACACAATGTCCACAATTTTGGTAAATTGGAAAATCATGAACGATGGTTTTATTTTTAGAATAATAGGAAGAGGAGAGAAAGAATGTGGATGACTTTTTTATATAAACATGTTAAAATAAAGAATATATAATATCATTTAACATTAATACCACTTGGATAAGAGGTGGGGAAGGGAGTATATAAAAATAAAAGGAGTTGAAAAGAAAACATACGAAAATGAAATAAGATTCTTACCCCTTGATCTCTTCTCCATTAGATGCTTCTTAAGGACTTTAGTTTGGGCCTTATGTTGAGATGAGTAGGGCATGGAAGTGGTGGAGGGGAAGGGTAATAGTATTTTATAGAATATAGTCAAGGATAAAGGCTTGAATGTTGTGATAGGAAGAGGGGGTGAGGGTGGTATTTGTAGTGGAGGAGAGGAGGGGTTTTATCTTATTTTAATCATTAGTTTAATATTTTTCTAAAAACCATAAATAAGTTTGATTAATGTGATCAAAAATAGCAGTAATTGAATTTTATTTTGAACCAATGGCCATTTACATCATCCATGACTCATGCATGATGCAGAAACTCATTTATTTATCACATTTGGTTAATTACTGCATTCGACTATTCACCATAAATTCCTGTATTAATGAAAAATCCAAGAAGATCACCCTTACATTTTTTCGATATTTGAATTTAAAAATTAACTCCATTTTTTGAAAATAAATTTCTGTATATGATTAATTTAATTTTTTAGTTAATTAATATTTGATTCCAAAAAAAACACTTTTAAAACTATAAAAGATTTTATGTCACCCTAAAAAATTAATCAAGATATCATAAACTTATAAAATTAAGAAAATAGAATAATAATTTGATTTACAATACATAAGGGTCATATTACTTTTCAAATTACTATTCATAATGGTATTTTCTGATTGACAAAAAAAGTTTGGTTCTATAAGACAACAAATAACTTACTAATCACAACCGTTTATGTCCGTTTTTTGAAATTCACAAAAAAAATTGAAAAATTTATATTGAATAGCTAGACTATAATTTCCACCAAGTACATAGTAATTCATTTAAGAATATAGTGTTTCTTTCTAAAAATTTAGGATGTTACGGTAATAAATTAGACACATTGATTATTTTAGTTTAAAATTACTCATCTAATAAAACTGGGACAAGTTTTACAATAATCGATAATATTTATAATATTATTTTTACCATTAATAAAAAAATTTACCCCTAACCGTGGTAATTAAATTACTACATTTACTATTCATATTATCAAAAACTAAAATCGGAATATTTAACAAAAATTGATATTCAGATTAAAAATATGGAATCCATTTTATAAAATGAAAAATATATATGTGGCTAAAATTAATTTGAAATTAATCCCATATATGGGATAGGAAGGTGGGTTTTTTAGTGAGAATGTTCAAAAGTTTACTATGTTTTTTGTATCTAACATCAAATAAAAATTGATTTAAATAAAATAAATTGGATTAATGGATTTATAATTATACTATACTGACATTAAAACAAATTTAAAATATAATTTAACATTATATTTTAGTTAGATTAAAAGTTAGGTTTCAATTACAATCCAATATTTTTTTTACTATTAATCAAAAATGAATCTTCTCAAAAAATCCAAACAATATCCCTAAGATAATATTTATATTATTCTTTCAAAAAATAATTTTATATTGTAAAAAAACATTTTTTTAAGTATCAAAATTTTCTTTTAAAACTGTTATTCTTTTAAAAGGCGGTAAAATTTATTTTTAAAAAAATATAGTTTTTATGCTTGAAATTTGATTTGTCCTTAATTTATGTATAATAAACCATATTATATGAATTAAAAACTATGTCATTGAATATATAAAATATAAATTTAATTAAGATCATTCATTAATAGTTATTAATTTAATTTATTATGTTATTACACCTTTGTGGGAATAAAATTAGTTTTTCATAAAAACCACATCCTTTATTTTCAATTTGTAGTTATCTTCATTTATAATTAATTGGTAACCCAAATATTTATTCTATATTTTAGTTAATAAAATTTATAAATACCATTACAAAGTCTTGGTGATATCTATCATAATATTAATAGTATATTGTTGTTTGGTAAGACTCATCCTTGTTTGTAAGATAATTTATCGACTAAACTCAATGTTAAGTGCAACATAAGATAAACTTGGTATGATGTATAACACAAGATTAACTATAAATTTAGTGTAATAAATTGTACCAAATGATTTATATGATATATAATACATTTCATATAAATCTGTGGTTATTAAATTCTACCCCCCTTAAAATGAATTTTTCCCTCAAAATTCATCGTGGTCAAAAAGGTTTTACAATTGAAAATTCATACAAAGATACCAATATTGTAAAAATGAATAATTACATTTCCTGAAAAAGGTATAGTTGGAAATAAAATGTTAACCTAAATTTATTCATAACTATGTTTCCATAGAGGAAAAACATTAAAATATGGATTTGGATGGGAAACTCTATCCCTATGAAGTAGTATAGGGTGATAGAGAACACTGCCATGATAAGGTTAATGAATAAAACAACATATAATAAATAGTCTGAAAAAATGTTATTGGTATCATCATAAATGATGATAATAGGATTAAATTTTATTTCAATATAAATTTAGATTATATACTTATTTTATTTTATTTCATAAGTAAAATTTATCTATTTGGATGTTCCAGGAACAATCTTTTCTTAATCTCTTACTCTAAGAAATGAAAATGAAATTTTAATACCGAAAGAACTAGTGGATAAAATGATAACTGATGGGATAATAAATAATTAATTAGGTATCTAATTATCAATATATTAAAATGGTTAGCTTATTTTATCCAATATTAAAAAATATTCATATCATGAAGTAATACATTAATCTCTAAAACATCATCCAAAATCCAAAATAAGCGACTTGATAAATGGTTACCCTCTTGGAAATTCAAAAAGATTAAAATCAATAACATTATAAACAAGTTCATTAAATTCAAAATATCTAATTATCATTTATCCCCATGTATTTTAATTTTCAGACAACAAACTTGTGAAAACCATTATCAATAATTCTTTTTAATTATAGAAATAACTTGTATTTTAAAAACACCTTAGTAAAGAAGATGAATGCTTTAAAAAATTATCTCTTTCATCATACCATAAACTGGAAAATTATATAAACTCAATAAATGACATCATAAACCACATTTTCATCATATTACTAATCCGTTATAATGTTAATAATACTATCCCATTTATTTTACCACAACCAAACATCTATTTGTATCATTGACACAACATCAAGCACATATTAATAGTTATTATTCCCTTAATCACATTTTCTCAAAATCCACAACCTTAATAACATTTTATGAATATTAGTATCATTCAAAAAATTATCTCAAATACTAATGAAAAAATATAATGGAACAATATTTTGATATATCACTCTTCAATAATATTTTTAGAGGGATATAATAATATAAAATTTAACTAAAGGATAAAAAATAATATATTCATAGTTCTCACACGTATAAAATTATACCTGATATTAAAAACTAAATAAGGGAAGATAACTGTGCCCAGATTAACATGATTTACATCTTCTATTATGATTATATAAGACTTACCTTAGTAATTTTCCTTGAAAGGTTGTTGTGTATTATATTCCATATTACCCATGGATTGGGGAATTGATTTTAATAGTTGATAAAGACTCCGCATTTATATCACTAAAGTGTGAGTGGTTCATTTTTCTAAGATTTATCTACATTCATTTCACTGATTGGCCTCTTTAAGTCACTCTGACACTCTTTTTCTCAATGGTCAGGCTTCCAACTCTTGAATCATCTTATTGTTCATTTCAGGGATTCCCCAGAGTGATTTTTCCCACATTTTTTGGAAAGTATGAGGTTTAAAATTTTTCTTCTCTCCCTGTGGAAAACCACTAGAATTTCCATTAAGTTCCATATACATTTTTTGATCACTAGAACCTTGAGGGTTACAAACATCCATTCCCACATTTAGTACACAATGAACAATATATTCTTTACCTCAGAAGTCTCATATGGATAATTCTATTTGAATAATTAATTCAAGACACTAAATAATTGATCAATTTTACTTTCAGTTTTGATGATAATTGTTTTTTGTATACCCCACAAGTATTGTAAAAGTTTCTTTATAGGTTCCAATAGATTTATAATTCATTTTTTTAACTCAAGGAATTCCTTCCCTATTTTCATATTAATAATATAAGGAAATTTCTTATTGAAAAATATGTTCTTTAACTTTTCCTAATTCAAGGATTCAATTAATTATTCTTTTCTTGTATTCCTGACAAGATTTCACCATTAATATGCTACAAATTTTAGATATTAAACAACAAGGAAAAAAAATTTCATTTCCCAAGAATTAAAGAATATAAAATATTTTCTCAAATTTGTTGATCCATTGCTCAGCCACTAGTGGATCATAAGACCAACTCAAAGAAGGTGGATATTGCCTCATGATGTTCTCAATAGAATATTGTTCCCCCATTTCATGATTAAATGTCTAGCATGATTCATATATTTTATGATCATAGAAATATTATGTTTTTTTTTCTCCCATAATGCTCAATTCTATAGGAGGAATATTGCTGCATTTTCCATTGCATTATGCATTAGCATGGTTCCTTCTGATTCCAAGCATTGACCAAAACTGAAAATAATAGTTTGAGAAACACAAATCACACTAGGAAATCTTTATATTCAAGAGAAATTTCTAATAAAATTTCAATCTATGAAACCTTAGGTCTAAATTAGGTTAATCAACATTGTTACCAAAACTCAAGGATTTTAACCTAGCCATACCATTAGGGTTATTACTAAGGTTTTACCATTTTAGATTATAAATACAGACAAACCCATTCTGTTGATACAACCTATAAATACCCAAGATTTTCATACATAGATATTCTATCTTTTTAGATGAATTTTTATTACATAACACAAACACATTCCCAAGGACCTTAATAGTATAGTGAAATTGGAAACATAGATCATAATTTTCATTACTGGTAAAATACCATAACGTTTTCCCAAAAATATCGTCTAACATATTAATATTAATGTAAATACCTTCTAAAACCATTATCAATATCCTGTGGAAATTAAACAAAAGAAAAGGGAAAGCTCAGATGCTCTGTAATGGTAACCAAGAGTGATATCAGTCATAACATAAGAAAAAAGGAATAAGAACATGATAATAAAATCTGAAATATATAACCTCAATATCAATGGTCATAATAATTAGTCATGGAATGAATCATAGAATATCATAGGACCTGAATAATAAAATTCCTAAAGAACATAATTCATAATTGTGTAATATTTTCATAAAATGAAATTATGGAATACAAAAAAACATATTCCATTGTAAACATGTATAAATATTTATAGGCTCACTCATTATGTTAAGGAAATGGAATGAGACCCTTTTATATAATTGTTTGGAAAGAATTTTGGTCTATGCATAATCTTATGGACATGAAATCATAGTCAACACATAAACTATATGACATGAAAACCAAGTACACCCATATAATTGTTAACAAGAAATCAGGTTTCTGTATAAAATATTTACCCTATGAGTTATCCATATTATACAAGATAATAAACATTCATCAAATTATAACCCATAAAAATAGATTGTTTTCATAAGCATTTTATAATTGTATAACAGGTGGATGAAAAATGGGTTTCAAAAAAATCATCCAATAAAAATATATACCATTCAAAGAATGAATATTAATTTTACACTTGGATCATAACCCAGAAATGAATCAAAAGGCCAATATATTTCAACTTATATGGAATGTAATTATGAAAGATCACATGAAATAATTCATGATGAAATAAAATTCCATTTTAAAATTATTTCTTTTTAAGGAGATACATAATTAAAAAAGAAAGAATTTTATTTGAAAATATCCTTTTATGCGTGTAAATTAAAGTTAATATTATTAAGGCATAATGTTGGAGGAAAATTTCATTGATTCTGTATAAGTTAAAAACATTTTTTTTGTACTTTGTTAAAAAAAAATCCACAATGTACCTTTTTTAGAAAGTGATTAAATGATTCTTTTTAAATCATAATTTAAATAAATCAAAGATGGGTTTAAATTATAATTAAATATAATAAAAACCAAATTGGATACATTTTTTGAATATATAAAAATGGAAGAAAAATATTCCTTAACATATACTTAATCATAAACAATCTTGAATAATAATGAGACTGTGGATTACACCCTTACCACTATGTAATCTATCAAATAATATGCCACGGAAAGAATGGAAATTATACGGATATTTAAATACCATAATATTAATGAAAAGTCCCTTCAAATAAATTCATGGTATGTATATACACTGCAATAAAAAACAAGTAGCGTACAAGGTATGTGTCCTAGAGAAAAAAAGTGAGACCTAAATCCATAACATTAAATCACGAATTTTTAAATATTAAAACACACGATATAATAAATACAAGTTTAGTATGCATAAAACCTAGAACCATATTAATATATATAATTTCATATAATATTTACGTATTATATTATATGAAATTTTTATTAACTATTCCATGGTAATATTATGATTTGGGTAATATATACATTGTTTTTCATAAATGTTTTGACTTGATATTCTTGGTAACCATTCATATAACATGATTTTATAATATTCATAAAGATAATAATGATATAAATATCATATATATTCATTATATATGTATTTATGGTGATTCAAAAAAAATTATAGGATGAAAAAATATATCTTATTCACGAAGACGGTAGGTCGTACGTATGCATGGATGATATTTTCATTTTATTAAAGGATTAAAAGAAATAAATGGATATGACATATTATCTTTATTGAATAATTTTTATTTCAAATATATCACATATTTTTATTAAACCTTCCTTAATAAATTCCATTTAAAGTTTGAATTAATTGCATCACATTACGATGTGGTAGTCTATCGTACACACGAATGACCTAATCGTATTCCCACAATATAGAATGCATTATGTTAGGTGTGATATAATAGTTAAAGAATCATAATATCACCATTAAAACAATATATATAATATATAAACTATAAATCCATTATTATTCTTAACCTTTAAAGCATGTAATGGATGAACGAATGACATTGGTTAATGAGATGATAGTCCACCGTACAGATGGGAAATAATTACGCATCCCATTTGATATCCGCATGTGAGTTTTGAGTTTGTACACATAAATATTAGCATATATGTATATGAAATATAGTTATTTTATTATATAAACAATATTCAAAAAAT
The DNA here is from genome assembly GCA_963277665.1 of Viscum album. Taxonomy (NCBI): domain Eukaryota; kingdom Viridiplantae; phylum Streptophyta; class Magnoliopsida; order Santalales; family Viscaceae; genus Viscum; species Viscum album. The sequence goes on from OY728125.1 coordinate 387,937,944, forward strand.
AATATAACTGTTTTAAGGAAACAATTAAACAAAAACGTTTGTTGATGATCATTACCTCTTCTTCAGGTATGTCTTTTTGGATTTCCCCAAAGGGCTTACTTGGATAGCCTTATTCTCAAAAGAAGGATTCTAGGATTAAGATATGTAGTTTGGGAGGTGATTGGGATTGTATTTTTGAATAAAATAAGTTTTTATTATGAATAAAAGTGAAGTATTGGTGACCTTTTAGAGGAGACGGGAGGGACACACTTGGAATTTATTTGAAGATTAGTTTATAATAAAATGAATATAAAAAAATACATCTAAAAGGAAATATAATATAATATTAGATAATATAAGGTTTTAGTATCCTAAAAAAATATATTTTATATATATTTTTGTGTTAGGATAAACCATATCATATTGATTGACCCTTAGTCATGCTATTTTAATTTTTATAAGGGCAATACCTTTATTAATATTCAAACATTGTAATGTTTTTATATAAAGATTGAATTGGGCCATATATGGATAACTTATGATATTTTATACCGCATATAATCCTTTTTTTAGTTTATTAATATTTTTATGATTTTTTAAAAAGTTAATAAAATATTATTTTCAAAAAATATCATTTGTGTCAATTTTGGAAATATTCATAAAATATCGTTGTTCTAGCCATTAAGATAATTATTTCTTCCCCATAAAATAAAAATAAATTATCATGATGAAGATAAATATTTTAGATTTCTAAATTATATTTATTGTAGAAGATTTATTTTTAATAAACACATATCAAAAATATCATAATTATTAAATATATTAGTGTTATTAGTTTGACTTTTAATAAATTAAAATATTGTAAGGGGCTTGATGTCATACAAGGGGTTATATGTTGTCATACATTCTACACATGTATGATTTTCGTAAACATTTTCTCATATAGTAAAACTGGGAAATGTGTTATGGTAATTGGAAAATATTTATAATATTATGTTTACTCTTAATTACCATATTTACCCTTAACTATGGTAATAAAATTACTATATCCACTATTCATATTATCTAAAAATAAAATATAACTATTTAATAAATGTTTATATTTCTATATCAAATAGTTAATCAATTCTTTAAAATTATGAAAATATAATTAAATAAGATTAATTTAACATTAATCGTGTTGGTAGTATGAGAATTTCAGTCTTTAAAGTTAAAATGATCAAAAGTTTACATTGTTTTTATATAAAAAATGTTATATAAAATTCATTACAATAAACAAAATTTAATTAATGGATGTATAATTGTATCATTTTGACTTTAAAACTAATTTATAACATAATTTAACATTATATTCTTTTCATATGGAAAGGATTTTTTCAATTAAAATCTATTATTTTTCATTATGCATCCTATAAATGAATATTCTCAAAAAAATAAAAATAATCAACATAATATATTTCTGATATTATCCTTGAAAATTGGATTTTTTAAAAATTATAATAGTCTCAAAATATAGTTTTAAAATAAGTATTCTATTAAATGATGAAAAAACAACTTTTTATAGAAATACATATTTTCATGGTTAAATTTAGATTTATTCTTATTTTAAGAATATAAGACATATTTGATAAATTTAATACCATTTAATTGAATGTATGACATATAATTTTTTTAATATCATTCAACAGTATTGATTTATTAAATTTATTAATATAGAACACATTGGTGGGAAACAATACAGTTTCATGATATACACATCCATTATTTTCTATTGTTTTTTTCTGTATTTAAAATTAAATAAATTCCCAATTATTTAAGTCACAATTTAGTAAATACTAATTATTCTTTTCATTATAATAAATAAGTGATAAGTCTCATAATATAAATAGTATATGTTTATTTGGTAATACTGGACCTTGTGTACAACTCATGTTATCAAAGAAACTCGATGTTATATGCATTTTAAGAAAAAACTGGTGATGCGTAGAAGACAAGATAAACTATAAATATTGTTTAACACATTATACCAATTAATTTAAATTATTTAAAATCAATTTCATAATAATATCGAGGTTTTACAAGGTAGAATCCTTATGCAAAGGATAATTGTGTTGATTTTCATGCGATCTACTCCTACAATTTGCAAGACCTTATAAAGGCCACTGGTGATATGTTGACATTGTAATGAAAAATCTTGTTGGAATGAAACCTATTATGAGGTACCCATAATATCCATTAGATTATGTGATGCCCATTCAGCACCGCAGGTAAGTGGAAATATTTTTTATGAAAACACTCCCAAATCATCATGAGGCCCATCATTGACCACGAGACACCGCAAAAAAAAGAATGATTGAACATGAAAATAATCACATGAATTATTTAGATCTCATAAACTCTTATAATAATTAGTTAAATAAAAATGTATAAGGATGAAGCTTCTTATGCGTGTAAGATATGTTTATCTACACAAAAACAGGGTTATGCACCCCAGGAAACCACCATTGATCACACATGGCCTCCTAGAGAAGAAAATATGAACTTAAGAGAGGACAATGGAATTTTAGATTGATCCTAACGTTCCTCCCCTTGAAAACCCATTATTGACACTCCATTTTATCACATCGATAAAGAAGTGATAATGGGAAATCGCTTAGAAAAAAGAGGAGAAAATATATGAATAAAATCAAGATTTGAAAAGACATGAAATTTGGATCGTCCCAATCAAGATAAGGCACCATCGATATGAAAATTATTTTCACACCACATTTTTGGAATGAATGCCTATAGAACACAAATTCACTATTTTCCCATGGTTACTTATTTACCTATAAATGGACCCTTGTTGTCTTCATTTGTACGAACAAATTTCTATAAATCTCAATTGCTTATCTCGTCACCCTAGTGCATTTCCCAAGGCTTTTGAAACCCTCAAAGTAGTTCTTTAACACCTATAATGTAGGAATTAATGGAAAATCATAGTACATATGCCTCTTTAGTGTTTGAAATCCAAAACACTTGCATGCCTAAAGTGCCCAACCCCCCTAAATCAAAAGACTTATACGCCACCCATTCCTCTAAACAAAACCAGAGCGCCACGCTTCTGGGAATACTGGTGAATAATCTTGAAGGCCTTATTCAATCCTTGATTATGTTTTAAAATTCAATATGTTTTCCACTTATGTATAAATCAAGTCACCCAAGAATACTTTATCTCCCATAAAAATGCCCCAGATACCTACTAGGGCATACCTCTTTGATTCACCTTATCACTTTAGCCTATAGAATAAATTTATTAAGACTTCTTCAAATTCATTCATGGCATGGATTACTCATCATATGATCCCTTTTTGAAAGGTGTTATATTGAAACCTCTTCCAAATCCTCAGGACTTACCAAACACTTTGGAATGGAACATCAGCGTGTCTCAAATTTGGGTTTGCATATCCTTATTCAGAGGTTTCCCACATTATTTTATAATAAGGTCAAGATTCATGGAATTTATATAGGTTTATATATCTACAGTCACAGGGACCTATCTCCCATGAAATGTTTTGGGGAGTTCCTTGTTTTGAGGATTAGGTTTTGGTCCATTCTTTACACTTATCATCTCTAAATCATTGAGCATTAGGTCCATGGTAAGAAAGGTACGGTTCAAACATAAATTTCTTTTTCAACAAAGGATAAGTCTCACTCCCATACTAGGACCAATTTTAAGTCATACCTCTAAATGTATTCAACTAGCCTTCTGGGTTAGATCCATTGATCATCACCTTTAATTCCACATAGAACGGTTCATGATTCGCCCCCTCATCCCCCATTGTCGCCACAGTCATGTCCTCTTCCACCAATGGAGGAGGAAATGTGTGTGTTACTTTGTTGAATTTTTCACATCCCTTTGTTTCTCACAATGAGTATGACTCGCGAGGGAATAGAGATTTTTTATAGCCACAACATTTTCACCAACACCTCATTTAATGAACTACGAGAAATCTAATTCCCATCAAAATTAGGATACGTAGGAAGCCTACATAACGCCTGATCTCCATCTCATCTCTCCCATTAATATGCATCCTCGATAAGATTAAGTCCCAAATTTGTCCCCAAAATCATCAGGGCATCCTATTTTGTAGTATGCCCCGACCTATTTCTCTCAAAGGATCATAAAGACCAGTGAGACTCCCCGAACTACATTGGCTTTGATTCTCATTAAAATGAGATACATAGGAAGCATCCTTGTGGTTCAAAACCATCAGTATAAAATAAACTGGTCTTTTCTAAGACACATTCCTAGAAGGGTCTAATTCACCATGGAAATTCATATCCCTTCCAGGTACCTAGGGATGCTTAGCCATAAGTCCCACACCAAACTTTAACTAAGCACCTTCCGCTTAGATGTTCGTATCACATGCATTAAAATATATGGTTAGGTTCTTATCACATGACCTTAAAAGTTATGATGTTTCCTATTAAGTGGCACTGAAAAATGAGGTTTCTGATTCTATTTACTAGGATACATATTTAGCCCATTTATTGGTACAATCCCATCATCGAAACAAACTTTCATCTCCCTAGAAAACAATAAATTCCAGAGTGTCCCCCTGAGTGGATTAAAAACCAATATATTTGCAACGATGACTAAAAGAATATAAAAATAGTATATGGGTGGATTAAATTTATGGGGAACCTCTAATAAATAAGAATATGTCTATTAATAAAGAACCTTGAATATATACATAAGACTCTAAATTTCACATAATCTAATAATTTATTACCAATTGCAAGAGAATATGACATTATACTTAGTGAATTAGTAATGATTTATGGAAATATCTCAAATATATAAGAGAGTCCCATAGTAGAAATAATTCTCCTAAAATGGGTGTGATGAGTCTGAACTCCCATCATCTCTACCAATGTTTGTTATTAGGTATCGTAGGTCCAAACCTAATGAACACTGCCTTTGTAAAGAAGTTCCCTTTTGATAAAGAAGCATTAGATGTTTTTGGTTCCATTAATAAATACATTGATAACTTTCTAGAAGTATTGATTTTTAAACTAAATGCATATCCTGAGAGGTGACAAAAAATATGGTGAACCCGACGTGAATCCCTAACCAAGATGATAGTATTACTCTCTCCTCCAATGGACCAAAGGCCTTCATTTTTTATTTATTTTTTATAATCCATCGATCAAGGGGTGAGGTGGAACCCTTATAAGGCCCATAGGTGTATGAATTAAATTTCCCATAGGCCTTAGAGGAATTCATTGCCCGTAGGCTTCAAACATTACATACAACCCAGACTAACTACATAGAACTTCTCCTCCCCAGTATCTACATCATGAAATCAGCTCTCCACCTTCACATGGCTGTTTGGCTAGGAATTCCCATGCATGCAAAGGCTTGTCCCGGTGGCATGTGCCATACCCTCTCATTCATGAATCCATTTAGCTTCTGCTATGGTGAAAGCTCCATGCTCATCCTTCTTGTAGAGCTAGTTCCTTGTAGGTTTTATGGTTTGCATCTGCACTTAATGGTGTCCCGAAGGACTTGTGGTGGCCCTATGGCCTTACTGAATAGAAGGCCTGGGCGGCCCGAAGTCCTTAAAGGAATCAAGGACTATATCGGTGGCCTGAAGGCCAAAACTGGGGCCTATTCCCAGATGCTATAGTGCCAAACAGTGACTTCTACAGTCCCACTAGAGTACCAGCTACAGTAATGTACAGTTCATGCTACAGTTCCTGCTACAGTACCTCTACAGTACTACTACATTACAACTAATGTACCTCGGAAATTCTTCCTCCACCTGGATTTGATCCCTAATTGCTTGGATCCACTTACGGAGTCCTTACCAACCGAGCTAAGGCTCTTGTGCAAGATGATAGTATTGCCCTTATGTTAGGCCCATATCAATTAATAATGGAATGCCATTAAAAATAATCTACCATTCATGTGTCTATCTAAATGACAGTATATTAATGGAGTTCATTATTTGTATTTCTATTGTTTTCTCAGAACTCCCTTCACTCCAAATGGCTACCTCCAAGTTTTCACCAGTGAATGCCCCAGCTATTGCTCAAGATGTAACCTTGTATGCTGGAAGAACTTCATTTCCAACTCAAATTCTTAAGTGATGGTTATAAAATATATTCATTCATGAATATGATAAACATGGTAGTATCCTAACCTTATAGGTTTCCTGACATGCTCTTCATGTTAACAACAACCCTCGATCATTCAGTCTATGATGACCGGGGGTTAAGAATCAGATTGTTCCAACCAATGTCTTCAACCATTTCAGGTCTTTATCCCCAGAACGTGATAACTAGTACCTTTCATACTATAGGTAGTTGGAACAAGTGGTCACTCATGTCTTCAACTATAAGACATAGGGGTCCTTCTCAAGGGCTCTCACCAACAATCACCGCTAACAAAATCAAGAGGCTATAAACCCCCAACATGATAGGGGTGTTGCCTTAGGTTGTTCGGACGAGGTCCCTTAGACCCGAGAATGAATAAATAACCACTAAGTACTACATCTAGCCAATAGGGTTATGGTTCTTACCTTTTCCCCATCCAGAGAATTCCATCTACCTATCTTGGTGGAAAATAATGAATGGGCACATACACCCATTAACCTTAATTCCTCCAGTCAATAGACTTATCTAGGGGCACCCAACCAATCCCTCTATCAAAATCTAGTGGATTAATTCAAGGTTTCACACACAACTACTTAAAAAAATCATCCAATAATCAGACTCATCTGGTTTCATTCAAAGAAGTTCACCAATCAGTTATGGTGGCCACTTGTATGCAGGAACATACACCTGCCCGCACTCACTAACCCTTACAATAGATTCTTATTTTAGCATTTAAATAATATCATAGACCATAATTGTTGGACAACAACAAGAATAAACATACGGCTTCTTACACGCATCAATCCTATGAACAGTCTTGTTTGGCATCACCCAGAGAAGTCAGTCGAAAAGATCTGATGACAATCCTAGGGCAGAATCGACTCTCTATCACCATACATGAGTACTATTAGTATCCACTTACATGAATGGGAGGATAGAAGATGGTATATCATCCTACTATAGAAATAGAATGGATTTATATTCCCCTTCTATCCAATGATGTCATCAGATACCTTTTAGAAATGTTGAAAGGGAAGAAAAAAATTACTACCCATATTCTAGAAGCCTTCCAGAATATCATAAAAGAAACATCAATAGTAACAGGGGAACACACACATAATTATGTCCCCACACAAGAGATAACTCATTGGCATGTCATCATGGAGCATATACATACCTCTATTTTAGAACAGGTGAGTTATGGTTAATTCATCCCCATATCATATATACAACAGGATTAGGAACATACACACATTCCAATTGGATATAATTAGCCTATTCTGATGACCACTCTAAGGCAGGAACATACACCTACCTATGATAACCTCTTCTCCTAGCAATTGTCCCCCACTATGTGTAAAAGGGAATCTAATAAGAAGGGTCTCCAAACAATGTTGGAAAATAATGTGAAAATATGTGATCTGGAACCTCTTAATGATGGAGTTCTTGAAGCCCTCAAAAATTTATCTATTACAACTCAAGATCCTACCCTCCCATATCAACATATGGGAGTATTATCAGAAATCTGAAGTTCACCATCAGAAACATAATCATGAAGGATTTCTTCATGAAAATGAATTCAATCTTGAGAACCTATCTACGAATGAGATCCATGAATCCCTTATGTGTGTCCAGAAGACTAAATAGAGAGAGGTTTCATACATTGCTATAATCCACCATGGTGGTCCTCCCATGGTGGAATTCACTGTGAAATTTCTCTCCATAGTAGTGTTTCATATTTTCAAAATAATTCTCCAATTGACAATGTAGTTATGAAAAACTCCCTCATATCTCGAGGCACATACCAACAGAAGGATAGTCATGTTGGATTCCTTGTTATTAATAGGTGAAATACTTTCTCAACCAGAAGACATCCCATGGAGGGGTTCATTCTCATAGCCTCCCTCAGGTCATTTCCCTCTTAAAATAGTATAGGAAAAAATAATTGATCCTATTTTTTGTGATTTAACATTTGATAAGAGGCCCATCTAGCCAGACCTAGTTGAGAAACCTCTAGAAAAATATGATTATGATATCTTTAATATGAAAAAAAACTAGAAAAGGGTGAAATACTAGTCATGTTCTAGACTTTGGAAACCTCTCGATACAACATTTGATAATTTATGGTAGGATATAACATTCAGGATGTCCACCAAAACATATGTAAGACTCTTTATCATCTGAAATCCAATGTATTTACATATGATGAATATCATTATCATGTTAATTTAATAGAAGGATTACAATTCTAAATAGACATGGCATCTCTCTGGGTTTCCCTACATCCTATGGTTGATAAGAAACATTTAGCACTTTAATGTTAATGCCTCGATGAACTAAAAAGGATATGCATCTCAAGATTTTTTTTATAATCAAAGATATGATGAAGAAAAGGCCTCAACATGTACTTAAAAATTCAGTCCAAAATAGAACAATATATTGAGATACTTTTGAATCATGTGTCTAAAAACATTAAATAGATCTCTCACATAGAGTATGTCAACCATCAGATTGAGCAGATGTCTTAAATTTCACAAAGGTCTTATGAAACATGCAATTTATGTTGTTGTCTTATAATGAATCCATCAAATGATCAAACCAGAACACATAAAATTAGAAGTGTAGCAGCGCTAATATCATCCATATTATTTTAGGATCCACCTCATCCATTAGGGATAGGGGGCTTGTTTAACTTGACATTTTAATTCAATAAAATATGTTTAAAGGTTTGATGAAGAAGAACAAGAAAAGCCCCAAACTATATGGATTGGGGATTTTACACATCCACAATCTCCTCCTCAGTAGAAGTCACTTTTCTCCTGATTATGGAAGAATCCAAAAATTTAATGCACAACTGAACTATCAATGGATTCCTATATGGTGACTCTCCATCGAACAATTCCTGGGAATTTAGCATATTGGAAAACAATGCCTCTTTTAGGACACATAAGAAAACAATATTATAGTGATACTGATAAAATACCATAAATGAATTTGTGGTCGGTGAATGTCATTAATACCATTATGGAAGATCCTCCAGAGAATGAGTCCAGTTCAGGGGTATCATTGGATGATGTTTTTATTCATAATGTTACAAATAATGAAGCAGATGAAGGAGGTTTTAATTCCAAAAAACAGTGGCTTTTCCAGAATCTAGGTATTCTCCTACGTATCTAACACCCATCTCTTCAAAAGGAATCTAACAAGGGGAAAGGTAAAGGTCAGATCATGTATCTAATTCCCACTGAAGAATGTTAATCAATTTTGAATGAAAAATTATTTTCTCTATAAGAGGAAGAGACGAAGGAGTTGAAAATACTCAACATAGAATTAATTTGAGGCAGCATTTCATCCAGACATGCTTCACAAGTAGGTCCTCATCTTTCACATACTGTTGGAGCTCCTTAGTAAACAGGGGTTTTTGCAACTACGTATAAGGATAATGAATTCTCTTTTTTGGGTACACATCCATAATAGGATCAAACACATTATAAAAAAAATATCCCCATTGTTTATCGAGGAAACACACTAGCATCACTACCACCATTGGTTTTCCAAGTTGTCATGCCAGTTCAAGCCCCATCAGTTGTACCTGTATAGGTCCCAACAAATCCAGATATTATCCAAATGATTATGAATACAATTGATGTATTAACAAATCTATTAGAAGATATGGAAGAATGGAGTACACCAGTGCAACAAAAAAATAAAGCTTACCCTGAATGGGTAGATCTGATCCCTCCCCCACTTAACTTTGTGAATACCACATTTCCAGTCTTTAATGGTTCATAAAATCTAAAGAAGAACTTAAATCATTTTGTTTCACATTGTGGTCCAATGATGGGGACACCACAACAGTAATCAGCAGTATTGTTAATATGTTTTGTGCAATAATTATGGGGGCCACCCTTTTTCTCGTATACAAGTTTTCACTCTATAAATTATTGGATGGAAGGACCTCCATAAGAAAATTGAAAACAACTTTTTTTATGTTAAAAATTGAAAACATATGGAGAATAAAATGGTTTTATATTTTATTTCTATATGGAATGTATTAACATGGTACTTCAATATACCACTCCCTTGAGATGAATTACTACCTATTTTTATATAAAATCTACGTGATGAGTTTCTCAGACCACTAATCCATGTGAAATACTCATGATGGTTTTCAGACCATGCTTCAATCTCCCAACAAGTGGGGGATTCCATTATGGAATCCAAAGATAAATCTTGTGTAATCCCATCATCTATAGGAAAGAGAATAGGGAAAGAATAGGCTACTACAATCACAGTCAAACAAGAACATGTACCATCTTCTGCATCAAAATCTCCATCATACCATAGGGATCCACCTCTTGTGAATTAGAATCAATTACCACCTCATAAATATATTAATAAAGATCAATGGAGAAGACATATTGATGTGTTAAAGATCAAATTTTATTCTGTTCAGAATTTACTGGTTCCTAGTTTCTTAATTTCAACTTTGGAAAACAATTTAGTTTAGTTTCCAAGGCTGAAGAAACTGAACAAAGAAGGATTTGAAGATCTCTTAAATTATTTCCCCGTTAATCAAATGTTTGGTCACCCCATTAAATTTTTTTTTGTTTTCAAAGACCTTATGAAAAAAATGGTAGTCTATAGACAAGTGAAACTAAAAACTTCATCCAACCAAGTAGCACATGTAACTACTACCGATCTAGAGGAAGACGACGGATGGTAGGAATTCAGAAGAAAAAATGAACAGAAGTATGATGATTGGGTGGTTAGGAAAATAATCTATCTAACTCATTCCATTCTATGAACACATTTGAAACAAACAATTACTCCTCCTTCCACTTCCTCTATAAAAAATCCATTTTCATCAAATGATCAGTCCTCCAAAGTTCAATCCTTGAGGAAGTGACATGATTAAAAAGATAATGAGAAGTTTGAAGAAGTTGATATCATTTCAAGGAGAATGTTTTCCATGAATTTGGAAGATTTAATTCCATCTATCTCAAAATCACAAGCACCGCCCCACCAAACAGCATGACAATAACTGACCTATCTAGAGGAATCTCCATCAGTTGAAGAATTGGTATTCAGTTCAGTTAATAATATCCACATAACAGACCCATATATGAATAATGATTCCTATTATGAACCTAAATTCCAATAATATGATTAGGGAATTATAGGAATAAGTCATGGACAATGATATAGGGGAAGACATGGATATGCTTGAAGCCACTATTTTAATTTTACCCCTATTCAAACTATTTATGTGGTAGAAAATCATGGGAGATCCCATTAGTGGGATTGAAAAGAGCACGAGAACTCTCCCACACAAGATAGTTTTATCCCTAACATGATCATTTTGGAAGACCAATTAGAGGTTACACCATCACTCTCTCACCTGGTAGATAATCAAAGTTAGTCTAATCTACCAAGAGTATAAGTATTTCCAACTTCTGCCATGATATATGATATATATACACCATGAGAATCAAAATACAAGGTGCCTACAAAAACAAATCTCTATATTGGAAAACTTTGACATTTGGACCAAAATAATGATGTTTTGAAACCACTAGTCCATGTAATGATAATTTTTCTATCATCGATTATTTGAATCTGTCAAAATATTTTTGCGATGCACTTATTGTGGATATGTCAGATCTTGAATAGTTTGAAACCAAGGTTGGTACTAATGAGGTTTAATGTATAGAGAATGAACTTGAAAAATTTCATGCAGTTATAACTTCCATAGATCAACATGAGAATGATGTTGTATGTGGGGACATCAAAACCTTGTATTTATCTAGTTAGGTTAATGATATAGACATTAAGTGATCCTTCATTGATAATGGCTAAAGAATAAAAATCATTCCCATTCATTCCCTTTGTTGATTGGGACTCAATAAATGTGACTTATCTCCTTCCACTTTTATGTTGCAAGGTTAATACAAGAATAAAAAAGAACCTCTAGGTGAGATAACACTCAGAACTCGGTTTGGGTGACTTGTATCAACTTCATATTTCATTGTTGTATGAAATGACACATCTATCAACATTATAAATGGAAGGGCTCAGATACATCAACAAGTATTCATACCTTTTTCATATTACCGATATCTCATGTATTGCTTCAATGGTCAAATTGGGACATTTCATTATGACATAACTCCATTTAAAATTTCCGAATCTTAGTATATTTGGAATAATTATATCACACAAAGGGGAAAAGGTCCATGGAAAAAGATGTAACAAGAACCAATGCTCTAAATTGTCTGAAAAAGATCCTGGCTAACCCATTTAAACATATGGGTATAAATTAAAAGTTGCATATCAATCAAATTGAAAGGATAGACACAAATCCAAATAGTGGGGAAATCTTAAACAGAGATGTCTTCATTTCATCCACTAAACATAAAAACATATTTTCTTCATCATTTAGTCGATAAGAAGTTGATTCATTAGTAGAGGAATGAAAATACATCAATTATCAACAAATATTTTTCTCTTAAATTCTCCATGAATATCCTTCATCATCAGTATGGTCAGAAATGATTACCTCTACTTCAAGATGTCAAAATAATAAATCTTCCACTAACTCTGAAATTTTTTCTTAATAAACTACTTGTAATGAAGAAACAGAATATGTGACACATAAGGAAGATGAAGAATAAGATCTTAAGGATGCCCCTCCAGCATTTGGGGAAGGAAACTCCACCACTGTGGATGAGCTCAAAGAAATAAATATGGGTACAGAAGAAGATCCACGCTGTATTATAATTATTGTGGGCATGACTTCTGAAGGTAAAAGGATGTATACTTCATTTACAATGTAAAATAAAGAGTTATTTTCTATGAACAATATAGAAATTATAGGCCTTAATCCCAATGTCTCCACTAATCATTTTGTTTTTCCCCTAGCACATCGAACGTTTAGGCAAGAAGCAAGAAGAATGCACTTGACATGTTTCTCTGAAATTAAAGCAGAACTTGACAAGTTTATCAAAGATAAAATTCTCAGTGTGGTGAAATATCCCATATGGATGGAAAAAATTTTCCTAGTGTAAAATAATAATGGAAAAATCAGGGGTTTCATTTATTTTAGAGATCTCAACTGGCATTGTCCCAAGGAGGAGATTCCTATTATGATCATAGAACTTTTGACTGATTCAAAAACTGGCTAAAAATATCTCTTCATCCAATAATTCTATTCTGGGAATAACCAAATTTGAATGGACCTATAAGACGAGGAGTCTACATCCTTCATATACCCTCAAGGTATTTTTTTATATCAATTAATTCCCTTTGGCGTAAAAAATTCTAGTGCAATGTATCAACATTCCATGCCTCATATCCTCAAAAAATTTCTAGGAAATTTTTTCAAATTTTATGTGTATGATCTAGTGGTTAAATATAGATAGCGTTATATTAACCTATATATTCTAGAGACCATATTGAGTAAAATTTAGTAACATGATTGGAATATTAATCCCTTGGAATTTTCTTTTGGGGAACCATTATGAAAATTCATCGGATATGCCATCATGAGACATAATTTGATCTTAAGAAGACAAAATAAATCCTTGGAATTCCACCTCCTTGAAGATTTATGGAACTAAGAGGACTTCATGGACACACCGACTATATTCATCACTTTATCGCCAATTTGGTAGGTAAGTGTTTACCCTTCACTAGATTATTAAAGAGGGGAGATACTTATCAATGGACTGAATACTTATAATAGGAATTACAAATTCATAATAATTGTCTCTAAAGTCCATCGATATTAATTCCACCTAAAGAATGATAGATTCTTACGCTTTGTGTGACTGCTTTAGAGAGATAACTGGGTGCCTTCCTCACTCTAAGGAATGGTGTTGGGAATGAAAATATCCTTTACAATCTCAGTCTAACCATGATTGACATGAAGAATAGATATTAAAGTATCAAGAAGTGCTGACTAGCATTAATCATTGCAGTTCAGAAGGTAAGGCCCTACCTACAACATCATGAGAGCCCCATGTTGTCTCACAATGAACAGATCTTGTTTATCCGCTATCATCTTATGCTAAAAGGTCATGTAGCATGGTTGGTAGGTATTTGGAAACAGTTCTATATCCTTTTTTTTCCTATCAACGAAGTAAAAGGCTAAGACTTGGTAGACTTCCTTGCTGAACACCCATCTGCAGAAGAGACATACTTGATTACTGAACTTCTTAATGAATAAATCTTCATTATTCAAGATAATCGCAAAATGTTGAAAATTTCCATTGATGGTGCTTCCAGATGTCCAATAAGGAAGAGAATAGAAAACCCTAAACACAAAAAAGTGTGGTTAGGAATTTTGATTATCTCTCTAGGAAAATTAGTGTTACCATATTCCTTCCTTTTATTAGAAGGTGATGCCAACCATGAGGCAGAATATCAAGCTCTTATTGCATTCCAAGGATTGGCCCTCTGGGTAAAAGTTAACCACTTGAATGTAAAAGGTTATTCTAAATTATAAATAAAACATATCGATGGTGATTATGATATTAGAAAAGAATATTTAACCCCTTTGTGTGATTATGTCATAGGTTTAATGGATGAATTTCCCTGAGATCCAATATTACCATATGTCCCATGATCACAAAAATCCCAAGTAGATGCATTGGATAATATATCCAAAGCCCAAGAAGATCCTAATAATGATGATACAATCATAATTATTTACCATCATCAAGTGGTTTCACATTTTGTACAAACTAGAATGGAAAAAATTAATGAAATCATCCATATTTCTGATCCAAATCATCAAACTATAGGACTGATGAAACCTATCATGGAATACCTTAAAAATGGAATAATTTCACTAAATTTTGTAAAGAAATAGAAAATTCAGTCGAGAGTGGTGAATTTAACCCATTAAGATAGCTAAAATCACCAGAAGATCCTATTCAAATGAGGCTTTGATGGAGTCCCCTTCAGGTGTATTGATGGATAAGGATCTTTAGTTGTCATGAAAGAAGTACATACAAGTGATTGGGGTACTCACTGGTCTAGGCATAGATTTCTGATCAAATCTGAAGTCTTGGATACTTCTGGCCTTCAATGACGTAGGATTTCACATATTTCACCAAAATTTTCATTCCTTCCAAGTCATGAAAACTTCATTCATCGACCCATTAAGCTTCTACATATAGATAAAAACTCCTTTCCATTTTCCACATGGGGAGTTGATGTTGTAGGACATTATCCTCTATATATGGCTAATAAGTTCAATTTTATTCTTACTACTACTAATTTTTATTTCAAATGGGATGAGGTAATACCTCTCAAATTATTTGGGACCAAAGAATTATTAACAGTGTAAAAGATAATATTATTACTACATTGGTGTCTCTTATACAATATTAATGGAAAACGACACAATTTTCCATTTTTTTGAGGTAAAGAAGTTATATCAATAGAACAATATCAAGTCTAACCATTCATCACACTACCATGCAGCGACCAATGGACTGATAAAAGACATTAAATAAGAACCTATAAAATATAATCCAAAAATAGTGAATAAAGATAATATATCTTTTCCTGATAATATTTCACATGCTTTATAAGATTATCTCCCTACTACCCGTACTATCACTTGGGAAACTCCGTATTCATTGGTGTATATAACATGAATAGTATTTCATATTTAAATCCAATTTCCTTAAATCTGAATTATAATTTGTGATCATTTATCTATAGATAATCAGTCTAAGAAGTTATTTGTCGAGTTGCAATGATTACAAGAAAACATATTTTATGCTTTGTATCATTTGGATGTCTATTGCAACAGAATATGATGAGATTTTAAGACGAAATTTCACCTCCACACATTTCTTTAAGGAGAATTGGTATTAGTTCTCCGGACTCTAATGATACCAGGAAAGAAGAATCCAAATCTTGAGCCAAAGTGCGAAGGACCATAATCTGTACATAAGGTATACTATAATGGAGCTTACTACCTAATCTCAAGCAATGTAGAAATAATTATAATAGTAACCAATGTAAGATACATGAATAAGTAATTTGTGTTATCACAAAAAGTAATGTACTTGCTGTATGACTTGAAAATTCTCTGTATAATGTCTTAGTTTCAATAATTAAACTTTAGCATCCATAAGCATCCATGATACATGAATTTAAAATGCACAGAATATTTTCCCTTATCGCACAACATTAAACTCCATGGTATCATTTTTCCTTACTACACGACATTAAAATATATGGTTTACGTCTAATTCATTTTACATTAAGAAATCCCATATAATACTGGAAATTGGCATTCCTTGTGTTTCTAAAAAATGATTAGCTTCCATGCGCAAGAAATACTCAAATCATTGATACTCTTATGCGTAACATTATTTCCATTTATCCCTATGTTTGAATCTGATCTACGTAGATTCCTCATTTCACGAACTATGTTTGGATTGATTCTCTTTTCAATAGCATACATAGAGATGATTATATCTCCAATCATGGGCCAAACAATGTTATAAAAAACACATTTATTCCATGTGTGTATGAATCAAACATGCATATGGTATGTTTCAAGAGCTACATGTGTCTTGATTCACATCCATATGAGATATGTAGTGACACCTAGGTTAAATTCTATAGTCTGACCACAATATTGATTTTCATGTTAGAATCACTTCATATCCTTGTTGTACAAAATTAAACTATAAAGTATCCAATGAACTACATATGTAATGATTATCATTACATTGTTATACGTAGGGAAAACTAGGCCTTTTATCCAAGTCAAATCCATGTAATAATATTTTATTTCTCTTCCACATATATTTAACAATCTATGTGGGAGTCTTTATTTTGGGACATGTTTCCCTCAGAATTAGGGGATGACCTCTTTGATGGGTTGTTCAAACATTCTGATCGGTTTCTAACGGGTTTGTTCATATAACCAGAAACATCCAATGATTCCACATCCATTTGGACCTACTTTCCAAAGGTTGGCTCTCATTAGTTTTTGGTCTGATGAGGCTTCGGAATTTGCATTGGTCGAGAGGATGGGTGGTCAGACTCATCACACCTTTTTGAGGGGAATTATTATCTACTCTGGGAATCTCTTTATAGATTTAAGTTATGTTCGTGTATCCTTATTACATTACCAAGTATAAAATGATCTTTCCTTCATATTTGACAATCAAAGATTAAATATGTAGGAAATTTATAGAATCTTTTATATGTATTTGAGGTTCTTCATCAATAGAGAATCATCTTTATTTATTTAGAGATTCTTGGTCAATGATATCCTTTGAAACATTTATATAGAAGTATTTTGGTCATTATGATGACCAGGATGGTTTTAAAGCCACTCAGTGGGGAACATAATGTTTATTGTCATTCAGAAGGAAATGGATTATTTCAGAGTTGGGAATGAACCCGCAGATGGGCTACCTACGTATCCTTTGTTTAGAAAAGGAATCATAACCCACATAGTTCAAGTAATGGAGTATGATGTTTATGATTGATGGCTCAAAGAATGATGTAATAATTGATTTTACACTCTAAGATCACGTGAGTCATGCTCGGTGTGAGAAACAAGAGGTATTGGTAAAAATTAGACAATTGTTCCATGAAAAATTCAATCATAAGAAATAATGTGGGATTTATGTATGTATGACTGCCCAGATAAATAAAGATTAGGATTTACTTCAGGGAAGAAATCCAGGAATAGGGTCCATAAAGTTATATGTGATTCATGAAGATTTGAATACTCTAACTTGGGGCTTACTCATGAAAAAGAGGCCCAAATTAGGATAGGACTTATGATTGGGTTTAACTCCTGAGAAAGAACCTTGGATCAAAGGTAAATTAGGACTGGTTTAGAGGAATTAGGACTGGGGAATACTCATGAAAAGGAGGCCCATGTTAAGAGACTTGAAAAATTAAGGGATTTGGGGCTTACTACTGAAGAGGGTACCCATATTTGAGACTGGGCTTACTCCTGAAAAGGAGGCCCAGGTTTATGAGAATTATGGTTGGGGCTTCCTCCTAAGGAGGATGCCCATATTATGGGACTACGGCTTACTCCTGAAAAGGAGTCCCCTGTTAAGAATTATGAATGGGGCTTCTTCCTGAAAAGGAGTCCCATGATAAGAATTATGATTGGGGCTTATTCCTGAAAAGGAGGCCCAGGTTAAGAATTATGACTTGGGCATATTCCTGAAAAGGTTGCCCAGGTTAAGAATTATGACTGAGGCTTATTCCTAAAAAGGAGGCCCTGGTTATGAATTATGACTGGGGCTTATTCCTAAAAAGGAGGCCCTGGTTAATGATTATAATTGGGGATTATTCCTGAAAAGGAGGCCCAGGTTAATGATTATGACTGGGGCTTATTCCTGAAAAGGAGGCCCAGGTTAATGAGTTCTCTCATCATAAAGTATGAGGTTGATTGAATGAAATATCAATATTTAGTTACATAAAGATGTTCAAATCACTAGTTTTGAGATTTATTCCAAAGAATTACTTTCATATAAGGAAGTAAAATCAAGAAATCATGCCATAAATGACTTTGAAGAGTGTCTTGAAGACTGAATCTTGAATAGGAGAGGAGGAATGGCATAAGAGAGGTGAAATGGGAAAGAAGGGCACCTGAAAACGCAGGGGCGCGCAAGTCCTGGCAGGCGCGTAGGTACTGCGTTGGCGTGCAAGTCCTGGTCGCACAGGTATACCTGTGCGACACATGGGTACTTGTGCGATGGTTAACCATCAGGGTAGTACATGAGCGACTCTTGGTTAAAGCCTTTATAATCCTCTTTAGGTTCTCCCGTAATAAGGGAGCGCATGTTCTATTGAAGGAGTAAGGTGACGCGCAAGTGTGTCCATTTCCCTTAAGGGATGGCCACTCAGGCGTGCATGTTTTGATGAGTTTCAACACTTAGTCCTTCATCCCCCTCTTTAGATCTTCTGCTCTAGGTAAGAAATTAACATACAAGTGTTTCGGAAGCTTTGAGAAGAGACTAGGGCACCAGGAGCTTAAATATGAGTTTCTTGAAAAATTCCTTCCCTCCAAATGGGGGTCCCACAGGGTCTATTTATAGGATGGTGAAGACCTTGGGCGGTTATCACTTAGGGCGCGCAAGTGTACTTGCGCGACCATTGTGGCGCGCAAGTGTACTTGCGCGACCATCGTAGAACTTGCGTGACCCTTGTGCAGTATTCTTCTTATTCCTTCCTTTGTCAATTTTTTATATTCATCCAAAGGTTGAATCACTTTGAGCTAGGATATTCCTGTTTTCCAATCTTTAGGCTCTGTGATGAAAGGAGCGTCAACAAAAGTCCCCCCTCAGAGTTGGATCTGGAGAGAAAATAGGATTTGACTCTGAGGAAATCGAGAATCAAAAGGAACAAAAAATCTGGCAGTTTAAAGTCATGCATATCGGACATAAAAAGGCTAATGTTTAAGGTCGAAATAGCTTTGACCAAAATGGATTAGAATTGGCTCAATTCCTTGACAACTCATCTGAAAACATAGTACCATACTCAAGTATGAGGAAAAAAATGTAAACTATAACTTAATAATATTTGAACCTGAGGAATGATAAGAAAAAGAGCTAAAAGGCATTAGAAGAAGTATTTTCAAAGAATGAAGTTACCATTATTTAACAAACCCCTTAGGGGGTCGAATTATGCAGGGCCACCTAAGGACATTGGCTACATAGTTAAATAAAATTGTATCTTTTGGATAACAAGTCTGTTATGTAGACTGTTTTTGCAAGGCCGCCTATGGGCACGTGCTGCATAGTCAGAAAAAAGTACCCTCAGAAATTTACATTCCTAGTGCTAAAAGCCAGTGAATGTTTATGGATATTCAGATTTTCCAAATTATAGAGTTTTCTGTATGGAAAGAGGTACTTGAATATGCAGAAGATATTTCCAAACCAGATTATCGAAGAACTGAATAGATATCACTCTTACGAAGGTCTGACCTAAACATTGGGAAGGAGAATATAATCCATAGACTTAAATACTTTTTATATCATGAAAAAGGATATGGGAAAAATATGTTAGGGATGGCTATTTTTGCGGATCCCTACATACTGTAATTTAAGACCAATAGGGACAAAAGAGGCTTTCTTCCCAAGAATGAAGTTACCATTATTTAAAAAATCCGTTAGATGGTTAAATTATGCAGGGCCACCTAAGGGCATTGGCTGCATAGTTAAATAAAATAGTATCTTTTGGCTAACAATTCTGTTATGTAGACTGTTTATGCAAGGCCACCTAAGGGCACATGCTGCATAGTCAGGAAAAATAATTCTCAGAAGTTTGACATTTTTGTGACTAGAAGTCATGAAAATGGTTATGAAGATCTGAAAATATTTAAGGTTAGGATTATGACACATAAATATTGGTATTGTCCAATGTATATAGAGATACACAGATCAATGATAACCATAATCATGTTGTGGCTGGGCCCTGAATTGAAATGATGGACTTCACTACTTATCCCATAAGGATGAGAATCACACCATACGTAGTTCTAAAACTACAATTTAACATCATATTGGACAAAAGGATTAGAGATCTTAGTTTAGGGTCACAGATCATGGACCATTATAAGAAATACACTGTGTGTCTTTTCATGGGGACGTTTCAGCGACGGGACTGAAAGTGGAATTTGGGGTTAGGCCCAAAGACTTGGGGCTGGATTCGATGGACACCCAAACATTCCTACGTATCCCATAAGGATGGGAATCAAGCCCACGTAGTTCTAGAAATACCCTCTGTACAAATTTGGTTCGTACATGTGAAGGGTGAAAGGCGACTTTAGTACAATGATGGTTTAACCCAAGATAAAAGGATTGGGCATTTCCATGTATGCATGTAGTCTTTGAAATGAAACATGATTGAAAGTAAATGTAAATAGTGATTCCCTCTCAAGTGAGGGTATCAATGAATATTGTAGTTTTTTGTCATACTGGACAAAAGTTTTGTATAGTTTAACGTCGTATAAAAAGGACGAAAGTGAACCAATGTAAAGATATTGATTCTAGGGGCGGTTTCATGAATCAACATCGTATGAGATGGAGGTGAACCAATGTGAAGAGATTAATTTTGGGCTTGAACCTTGGTAGGTTGCCTATGTACCCAGCCTGGAAGTCAAGGATCAACGTCCGCGTAGTTCAATTAAAGAATGAATTAATGATCAAGTTGTTCTTGGGAAAAACGACCTAAAAATGATGTTGGGACTTACACATGGTCAGTATCCCATAGAGAGTGTTATGGTTGAGGTTTTCTCTAAGATCATGTGAGTCATACTTGGTGTGAGAAACAAGAGGTAGATACAACCTTAACGATACACAGTTTAACGTCATGTAGGACGTATGAAGGGACTGTGCAGTTTAAAGTCTTGCAGTTAGGACTATTGGGGTTGCACAGTTTAATGTCATGTAGCAAGGACATAGTACAGTTTAATGTCATGTAAGACGTATCAAGGACTTTCTGTAAAGTTTAGCGTCATGTAGTTAGGACGATGGGGACAATATAGTTTAACATCATGTTGGACGAAAGTGGGACTGTGCAGTTTAATGTCATGCAGTGAGCACAAAAACGTACACCCTTTATCGTCATGTTGGTCACATTGGGGACTTTGTTTCCCAGTTTAATGTCATGTTGGATGAAAAGGTATGATACAGTTTAGCATCATGTTGGACGAAAGTGCGAATAGTTTAAAGTCATATGCATGGACCGTGGATAGTGACGTTTAATGTCATGCTGGACGATGGTGTAGTTTAAGGTCATACAGGACCTTTGATGATTATGTAGTTTAACGTCTTTCCAGACGTAAGGGACTTTTATACATTTTAGCATCATGTAGTTAGGACGTCACAGTTTAACATCTTGCAGGACGTAAGGGACATTCAAATAGTTTAGGGTCATATGTATTGACCGTTAATGATGCAGTTTAAAGTCATACAGGACCTAGTTGTAGTTTAACGTCATACTGAACCATTTAGGGAATGTTGTCATAGTTTAACATCGTGTGGGACGAAAGTAAAAATAGTTTAAGGTCATATGTATGGACCTTTGCGGTATAGTATAACATCATATAACAAGGACGATAAAGGGGACACAGTTTGACATCTTGCGGGACGATGGTGCAGTTTAAGGTCATATCGAACCATTTAAGTAAATTTTTCACAGTTTAACGTCTTTCTAGATGATGGTGCAGTTTAAGGTCATACCGGACCATTTAGGTAACTTTTTCGTAGTTTAACGTCGTGTTCGACGATGGTGCAGTTTATGGTCATACAGGACCTTATAGGGAACGTTTTCACAGTTTAACATCGTGTGGGATGATGGTGCAATTTACGGTCATACATGACCTTTTAGATGATATATTTTGTGTTTATACAAAATACTTCTTCAAAAATCTGGGATTGGTTGGAGTAGTGATGAGTTCTCCATCCATCGAGATTAATGAATAAGCTCCATTGGAGTAGACCCTATGTATTGAGTAAGGTCCATCCCATTTTTGATCAAGCATGGGAGGTTTCTTTCCTAGTATCATTGAAGTTCTGAGAACTAATACCAATTCTCCCTGAGTGAATGAATTAAAACAAATTTTTTTTGTTAAAATCTCGTGCTATTCGATTCTGATAGACTTCCAAGTGGTGCAAAGTGCACAATCTTTTCTCATCTAACCATTCCAATTCATTCAATTGCTTTTGAGATTTTTCATCTGTATATGACTATTCAAAAATGGCTACTCTGAGCGAAGGAAATTGAACTTCAATGGGCAAGACGGCTTCCGTTCCATATACCAGTGAATATGGAGTAGACCGAGTTGTAGTGCGGGTGGTAGTCCGATAATCCCATAAAGCATGAAAGAGTTTATCAGGACATGACCTCTTATATTTATCCACCATCTTTTGCAATATATTTGAAATATTCTTGTTAAAGGCTTCTATCTGACCTTTGGTCGCTGTATGATATCGAGATGTATGGTTGGATTTGATGTTATATTCTTGATATAACTTCTTCACCTCGGATGAACAGAAGTCGGTGCCATTGTCCGTCAATATGGTATGAGGGGCACCAAATCTGGTAATGATGTTAGACATGATGAATCTAACAACACATTTAGAACTTACTTCCTTGAAAGTTATTGCCTCTGCCCATTTGGAAAAGAAGTCAGTAGTATTAAGAATGTACTTAAACTGCTTGGTCGTAGCCGAATGGTAAGGTCCCACCACATCCATTCCCCATGTGGAAAATGGCCATGAGTATTTATCTATATGAAGCAACTCTGGAGGTTTATGAATGAAGTTGGAATGTACTTGGCATTAATGACACTTCTTTGTGAAATCGACACAATCTTGTATCATTGAAGGCCAAAAGTATCCAAACCTTCAAATCTGATCAGACAGTCTATGTCCAGACTGGTGGGCACCACAGACTCATGCATGCACTTTTTTCATGACATCCATTGTCTCTTCACCATCAATGCATCTAAAGAGAACTCCATCAAAATCACGTTTGTAGAGAATTTTCACTAAGTGATCTAGGCTATCATAAAGAGTAAAATTGACCACATGTCGCCGAATTTGTTCTTTATCGGCTCTATCAGGTGCAAGTGTTCCATTTTGAAGGTATTCCCTGATAGGTGACACCCATCCTAAAGTATGACCATAAGGTTCAGGAATGGGACTAATTTCATTAATTTACTCTGTTCTGATTCGAACATAAGGTGAAATTGCACGACGGTGGGCATTACTGATGGTTTTCTCATCCCGATTTGGATCTTCCAGAGCTGTAGCTGTATTAGCCAGTGCATCAGCTAGAGCATTTTGTGATCTCGGGACATAAAATAATGTCGGTTCTGAAGGGGATTATGCCATTAACTCTTTGACATAATCATATAAATGGATTAGTTCTTCTTTTCTGATGGCATAATCCCCATTACATGATTGATAACCATGTCTGAATCACCTTTCAATTTTAAGTGATTCACTTGTTCTTGAAGCGCTAACTCCAAGCCTGCGATGAGAGACTGGTATTCAGCTTTATTATTGGTACCACCTTGCCACAATAAGAAGGAATAAGGTAACACCGTCTTTTCTGGAGAAATGGGCACAATTCCTAATCCAACATTGTTTAATTTAGGATTTTCCATTTTCCTCCCTGTTGGACTTATGGAAGCACCATCAAAATATATTTCCCTTTTCCTGAGGACTTTCTTGAATAGAGAAGACTTCCTCATCAGGGAGTTCAATATCTGAAGATGTGTCTTCCACTGTAGGGTGTTCATCCAGGAAATCAGCCAGAGCTTGGCCCTTTATCGCCTTTTGAGACACATATTGTATGTCAAATTACTGCAAAATTACTTCCCACCTTACCAGACATCCTGTAAGAATTGGACGACTAAGAATGAATTTGAGCGGGTTATTGCGAGATACCAATTGGAGCTCGTGATGTTGCCGGTAGTGTCTCAACTTCTGAACTACAAAGATTAATGCCAAGAAGAACTTCTCAATACTTGAATATCGGGTTTCTGCTTCATGCATAGTTCTACTGAGATAGTAGAGGCGGTTTTCATTTCTAGCATCATTCATTTGAGAAAGAAAGTCACCTAATGGTCGCTCTAGAGATGTCACATAAAGGATAAGTGGTCTTCCTTCAACAGGTGGCATGAGTACCGGTAGACTCAAGAGGTATTTCATGAGAATATTGAATGCATTCTGACATTCTTCAGTCCACTGGTAAGTGACTCCCTTCTTCATCAATTTGGTGAAGGGTAAACTTTTTCCTACATAATTGGAGATGAAACGCTGAATATAGGCTAAGTGTCCTTGAAGTCCTCCTAATTCTTTCAAATTTAGAGGAGGTGACATACCAAGGATTTACTTGGTAATCTCAGGATCGACTTCAATACTATGATGACGTACAACAAAGCCAAGAAAGTTTCATAAGGTTACCCCAAAAGCACATTTCAAGGGGTTCATCTTCAAATTATGTTGTCGAAGCTTGCGGAATATGACTTCCAAATCAGCCATGTGATTAGAAAGTTGTTTTTATTTAACCACCAAATCTTCTACATAGCATTCAACAAACTTCCCTAATAAGGGTTTGAAGATACGATGCATGACATGCTGATATGTTGCACCTGCATTCTTTAAGCCAAAAGGCATTACCCGGTAGCAAAACAGACCCTAAGGGGCTATGAAGGCTGTGGATCACTCATCTTCTAGGGCCATTCGGATCTGATTATATCCATAGTATCCATCCATGAAAGAAAGTGATTCATAGGCAGCTGTTGCATCAATTAAAAGTTCTGTAATCGGAACTGGGAAATCATCCTTAGGACAATGCCGATTAAGATCTCTGAAATCGATGAAAAATCTAATTTGTCCATTCTTCTTCTTTACAGGGAAAATATTTGCCAACCACTTGGGATATTGAACTTATCTAACGAAGTTATATTTGATAAGCTTATCCACTTCAGCCTCAATTTTGGAAGCATAAGTTGGGTGTGTTATTCTCACGGCTTGCTTAAATCCTCGTTGTTCTTCTAGTAAACCCAAATGATGAGTAGAAACATCATGATCAAGCCAAGGAATTTCTGAATAGTTCCAAGAAAATATATCACTTTTTTTCCTTAGAAAAGAAATATACATCTCTTTCTCTTCAAGAGTCATGGCCGCACTGATTAAAGTTGGGCATGGATCTTCTTTTGTTCCAAGATTTATTTCTCTGAGTTCATCCACAGAGGTAGAGATACCCTCTTCAAATGCTGGAGGAGCATCTCTAAGATCTTCCTCTTCTTCTTCATCATGTGTTATTTCTTCCATTTTTACATGCATAGTATATGATAAAGCGGAATTTTCATGATCAGAAGAGATTTCACAATTTGCACATCTTGAAGAAGAAGCTTCCATTTCTGACCCGATTGATGATGAAGGGTATTATTTGGGTATTAAAGGGGAGATGATGGATTGAAAATAAACAACATTGTTCACCTCCGATGTTTCTATAACTTCTTCTGGCCTAATTGGAGAAGTATAGACTTGTTGGATTTCAGTAGATGAAATGAAGAGGTCACCATTTGTGCTTTCATCACTGCTTGGTGGGTTACCAATTTCTCCCATGTTGTCTGGCTCGATTTCCAAAATTGACATTATGGATCTTTCCATAAGAATATTTTTTTTTGGGTCTATCTTTCCAATTTTACTGATATGCAACACATAATTTGTACTCACATGTGTAAATGGATTTACTGGAATCTTCTCTAAACCATATGGAGCATTAACTTTGGTAATCTCCTTTGTTATGGATTTCTCCCTTCCATTCATGTGATAGAATTCCGCCTCAATGTATTGAGACTCACATGTCTTGAACGGGGCCTTGTCACCATATAATGTCCCAAATACACCATCAAAACAATATTTGAGACATTGATGGTATGATGAAGGGATCGCCGCATGCTGATGTAGCCAGGGTATTCCAAGCAAGATGTTGAAGGCTGAGTCTTGATCAACAACCCTGAAATCTGAATTAGATACAAGATCTCCAAACTGATTTCTGAGTGTAACTTCACCCAGTGGTTCTTGTTCATTTTTATCATATCCTTGTAACATCATGGTAGAAGGAGATAAATCCGATTTTGTGAGGCCCAATCGATGAAGTGTACGAATGGGTATGAGGTTGACTCTTGAACCATTATCAATGAAAGATCTTCGAACATCTACACCATTTACCTTGCCATATAAGTACAATTGTCTAATATTCCCATGCACAAAATCATAGTCCTCTTCATCAGTAAAAGATATTATTGCATGGAATTCTGCAGGATTATTCTCTATGTGATAGACTTCAACTGCATCAATTTCAGTTTCAAACTACCGAGGACTTGCAAAATCCTCAATGAGTGCTTCCCGAAGATATTTTGATAGATTAAGAGCATCCAAAATTGATAACATGGCTGGTAAATGGGCCAAGTGTTTCAATACATCATACTTTTGATACAGAGGTCTGCGTTTCCCTCCAGGAATATGTGGTTTAGCAGGTACCTTGGAAGGAGATACTTTGGAAGTTGATGCATCTTGTATCGGGATAGGAGATTGAAATATCCTTGGTTTTGTAAGATTAGACCAATTTGATCCGTTTACATGATGAGAGGAAGAGGATGGAACCTTCAACTGGTCTTCCAAAATAACTGTGCCAAGACTGAATTTGTTATTGTTAGAAGAACATTCTTGTTCTTTCTGAGCTCGCTGAAGGGCTCTACCACAAGTTTCTACAGCGTACACAATTCTAGCTGGGGTAGAATTGGAGTAGTGGATTCTGAAAGATCTATGTATTCCCCTATATCCTAAGCCTCTGGAAGTTCCTGTGATTCCCATGTTTGATACAGGGAATTCATGCTCATTGAAATCAAAACTGCAACTGGAATATGGATAAGTTAATTGAATCATATTAACAGAACCGAAGATTAATTCTTCGTCTGATGAAGACTATGTCTGATTAGCCTATTTAGGATGTTTTGTCTGGTGGGGCGATGCCTGTGGCTTTGATGTAGATGGCATGAAGTCTTCCAGATTCAATCAAAACTTAGGCTTTGACACATACTCATCTTCTTCAAATTATTTTTCTTTTTTTGAATCATTTTGTTTTTTTGAGGAATTTCCCTCTGATGAAGAGGGTTTTGCTGCAACATTCATGGCAGAAGACACAATCAGTTTCTTTAATTGTGTTCACAACATAGCATGAGTTCGGTTGATTGTCTTTCTGACCATCCAATAATTGTACATCTATGCATGTTTTTTTAATTCTTTCCATTTTCCTTCCTCCTCTGAAAGAGTAGCAGTGACACATGTTACCTGGGCTGAATAGCCTTTCAGTTTAACTTGTCCCTAGTCGACCATATTTTGCAGGAGGTCATTGAAGAAAAAACACTCCTGGATGGGATGCCCCAACATTTGATGAAAGGGGAAATAATTGGGACGGTCTTCAACTCCTTCCTTGTTTGGCCTCTTGGGCTTTTGTAGCTGAACCAAATTATTCTCTAAGGCCGAAATGAAGTAACTAGGATCTTTTTCATTTCGGAAACAGTATGTTTTTCACTTCAAATCCTCAAATTATTTTCATCTTTGATCTATTTGATCATATGGACAAAACGGTCTTTGTTGTTGGCGCTCAGGAGGTAGAGCCCTTCGAGAACATGATGGTTTTGAAGTAAGAACAGGTACAGGTGCTTGGTTAACCATAACTGTAGCAGTTTCTGCTTTACCCAATCTCCTTCCTATAGATGATGGAATTACACGAGATTTGGCCTTAGCCTGTATAAGGGGATCTTCAATCAGCTGAGCGATTTAAGTAAGGTCTCAAAACCCTCCTGTGTATTTCACAGGGATTAACGGCGTGCGTAATTCGTCACGCAGATTTGCCACATAGATTGGCAACACTTCCTCATGAGGGAGTTCTATGTTTTGGGAATATGTAATCCCTTCCAACGAGCAATGAAATCCGAGACCCTTTCAATCTCTCTTTGCTTATAGTTTTTAAGATTGAAAACTGTTGTGTTTGGAAAGGTTGAGCTGAACTAAAGAAGGAATTTTTGGCGAAGATCCTCCCATCTGGTAATTGGCCAAGATTGCAAGCTTGTATACCAAACAAAGGCTGGTCCTTGCAAGGTCCATATGAAGCATCTGAGTTTTACTACTTCTTGCTACTCCGGAGTTCCCATCATAGGATCACAACAAGACATGTAATGCGTCAAATGCTATTCGGGGTCGCCTGATCCATTGAAAATAGGGAATATAGGGTTTCCAAAACTGGATGGCGGAGAGATTGAATCTACCCATTCAGGGTAAAATTTCTTTTCTGGTTAAACCTGCACATGTTTCCCTTCCATAGTTTCCAACCGAGCTGTTAATGACTCAATAGTAGTTATTAACTTTTGAGAAACATCCAGTTGAACTTGTACTTTGGTAGGTACAATGACTGGAGCTTGGACACATGTGGTGGTTGGTGCTACAACTGATGGTAGCACTGCCAACTGTTGTTGCACTTGACCCGTGGGATTAGACCTGTGAGGGTGTACTGATAGAGGATATATTCTTGATCAATCTCAGTAGCTGCAACAAATTCCCTTGGATGATTGACTCCAAAACGCTCACGAAGAAGACTATCCTGATGTATTTTAGCATTCAACCTCCTTAATTCCTTCATTTCTTCCTCCTTTTGTGCAAACCATTACTCTAGTGAGAGCGATTGGCCTTCTCCAGAGGGAGGATATGTAACCCGATTTTTTCACCTCCCTTTGTTGGATCCTTTTCGGAGAGGGGGAAGTGGGTTACTCAAAGGATTACCTAGGTTCCGAGTAATCCTTTGATTTCGTGTATGCACACATTCTTCATTTGTGTCAGTGCATACATCTTCTTGAGAAAGAACCTCTTCATATGAGTCCCCTGAGTGAGCCTGATCTGGTGGAATAGCAACAACAACATTGATGAAATTGGTTGATGCATAATGCATCACATCCCTTCTATCAACATTTCTATGATATTTTCTTCTTTCCTATCTTTGATGAGACATTGCCTTTTGTTGATTTGATCCCTCAGGAACTTCTTGACGAACTGTAATTTGGAGGGAATCTCCTGATAATTTGGCTCTTATTTCCTCTTGAGGCTTCTTCCCTAATCGAGAAAAGACCAAATTTCTCTGAGGATGGGATTGATGATTTGAAAAAGTCCCCAGTCCGGTGGACTACAGCTTTTCGTGATGTTCCCACTCAATTCCTCAAATCCTATTTGTTGATTCCGATGGTTGGTTTAAAAGATTCCCCATTCTAGCAAGCTGGGATGGCTCTTGACATGATGTCTCTGAGACTTTCTTAAAATCTCTCCTGATCTTGAGAACCTTAGTTCGGAAATTAGCTGGATTCATTAACCAGTATCCACTTTTATCACTTGGTTCAAAAGACCATTGGATGATTTCCAACACTTCTTTCACTTGATGATGTGCTTTCTCCATACGAGAGGCTTGGTCAATATTATCATTTGCTTGATGCAGGAGTAATTAAAAAACTTGTTCTCTGTATGCTTGATTTAGTTAGGAACTAGTTGAATCCTGTTATTGGGCATGCTTTTGATTAGAAACAAAGCCCATTGACTGTGGCCAGCCATGGCCAATAACATTGCATGATACCATTTTCGGCGGGCTTTGCTGACTGGAGAGCACCATGAAATGCAGTGCTCCATGAACACCCCATCCTCTGACATGAATACCAGATGGGGCATAGGCAATTAACTAACTCAATCTTCTTAGTGCGCCAAGGCATGAATGTTTAAGGGGTCTCTATTGCTTTTCCGCCTTCAAATATCGAGAGTCCGATAGAGATGCCAAATCAATCTGGTGTTTTAACCCTTCTATTATCTTAAGATGATTTTTATATTCATCATAAGATAATACTTTATTTTTCAACTGACAAAGAGTTTTCCATATGTTGAGACAAATATCATTAATTTCATCTTCTGTCAACATTTCTAGAATGTCACACTAAGAGTCAACCAGAGGCCAAAACATAACTGGCACTTCACCTTTCGCCAGTTGTTTTCACATGTTTAGAATTTCATCTTTATCGTTCAATGAAGATTCTTCTACCTGATTTGACCAGAGTTAGTGTTTCCTTGTTGCTTTATCGGATTCAACAAAATTGGTAGAGAAATCATTGATCAAACTAAAAGATGCATGACTTAGGGGTGGCTCGGAAATTGACCTACACCCTGGGCTATCTTCTGATTGAGAAAGTATTTCACCTGCTAGCGATGAAGAATCGAACATGACTGGTTTCGCATTTGAAAGTGCCTCAAGATAAGAGGGCTTTCCCAGCACTACATTGTCCACTGGAGCATTTTCCGAGAAATGTGCATCACTACTGCGGAGAGGACTTTTGTAGCGAAATTCATCATAATGGGGAGGACCACTATAATGGGTTACAACAAAAGATGAAATATCTTGATCCTTGGTCTTCTAACCACACAGAGGGTTCTTGTGGCTCTCATCTGAAGATGAAACTTCGAGATCGACCGAGGTGTCATGAAGTAAGACTTCATGAGGAAGTGTCTGTTGAAGACCTTCGGAATTAATGTTCCCATTATTGGGAAATGAGGGAGTATAATCTTGAATTCCAACAGATAACTGTCTGAGGGCTTCAAGAACTCCATCATCGAGCAAGGCCTTGTTACAGATTGCCTCTTGATCTCCTGATTGTGATGGGTGGGTCTTTTTCTTAGACACCTTCTTACTCCCCTTGGACACCAATTGTTGAAAAAAGTGGCTACTCTGAGTAGGTGTATGTGCCTGATCAGGAAAGATGGCCAGGTTTGGCTAACGATCTCCACTCAAATCAGGTGTATGTGCCTGACTTGGTTGTCTGGATGATATGGTGGAGTATGCCCCACAACCCTCTTGGACTAGAACAGATGTGTGTGTCTGTTCCAGAGTGAACTGTTGATGTGTCACTCCACTAGTAGGGATAGATTTATGTGTCTTTCCCTGAGATGTTGTTGAAGATGCTATAATATCCTGGAAAGCATCCAGAATATGAGCATGGATTTGTTTTTGATCTTTCACCATTGATAGAATATACTTGGTGACATCAGCTACCGGAACGGGGATATACGTCCATTCCGTGCTTGGAGTAGGTGTATGTTACTGTTCCTGTCCTCCTTTTCCTGTTAGTGAATCCTGACAGTACTCAAGTGTGGGGGAGAGAGTTGAGTCTGCCTCCTGTTTGTCACCGGAGCTTTCCGACTGACTTCTCCGAATGCTACCAAGCGAGACTGTTGGTAGGCTTGATTAATACTAGAAGGTGTATGTGCCTACTGATTGCACTTCGCCAAACATGGTTGACGAGCTCCATCATATGTAGTCAGAAGAGCCTGCTGACTACCTGATGATGTATAAACAGATGTATGTTCCTGCCTATAGTACTCCGCCGGAATTGCCCGGTGGGATTGGCGTGATGCTGCCAGACAGGTCTGCTGGATAGCGGAATTAAAACGGGAAGGTTTATGTGCCCGCTTGTTGCATGCCACCAATTTAGGTTGGTGGACTTCTCCGGAGATGACAGAGATGAGAACCTGCTCACTGTTGACCGGATTCCGCCTCTGGCGGTTCGTCTTCCCTGCTCAGGTTCGAGGAACCTGAGCCGAATGCCTAGACTTGGTACCCTCATCATGTTGATGGAGCACTGCTGCACCAGTCTGGAGGCGATTGTTGGTGGGAGCCCTCGGGAAGGAGTCTTGTCTACTTGAATTATGGCCCTGGGGGACCTGCTCATTCACCTCCTCAGAATAAGGGAGCGAATGGTGATTGTGTTCTGGGGATAATGACCCAAAACGGTTAGATACGGTAGTCAGCACCACCGTCTTCTTGATCACTATTCGTCGTTGTCCAGACGACCGGTGTGATTTGTTCACTTGAAGAGCTTGTCGGGAAGCCTCCAGAGTTGGGATGTTATCGTGTTGACGGTACTCCTAAACCAGCGCATTTGATACACAGCGTTGAAGACGCTGAGTAGGTGATGTCTTGCTCAGAGCGGACGATGATCCAGTAGGAGTAGCAGTAGTGGCATTTCCAGCAGTAGTATTCAAAGATGTGAATTTGAGAGCAGCCATTCTAGAAATGCAGAAGATCTTGGAAAAGAGTGCATGTTTGATATAACAGACGTAATCAAGATAAATTCAGCCACTACATCTTTTGTATTAGCACATATTCCAATGATTGTTTTTGTTGTCCCTCTCATTGAGTTTTAAATAGGTGCCTAAAAAATAGGTAAAACATCATTTTAACTTGGTTAAGGATTCATGTCAGTTTCACCATTTTTTGTTTCCCTCGGAATTAGGGGATGACCTCCTTGATGGGAGGTTCAAACATTCCGATCGGTTTCTAACGGGTTTGTCCGTAGAACCGGAAACATCCAATGATTCCACATCCATTTGGACCTACTTTCCAAAGGTAGGTGCTCATTAGTTTGTGGACTGATTAGGCTTAAGAATTTGAATTGGTCGAGAGGATGGGAGGTCGGACTCATCACACCTTTTTTAGGGGAATTATTGTCTACTCCAGGACTGTCTTTATAGATTTAAGTTATGTTCGTGAATCCTTATTACATTACCAAGTATAAAATGAGCTTTCCTTTAGATTTGATAATCAATGATTAAATATGTAGGAAATTTAGAGAATATTTTATATGTATTTTAGGTTCTTCATCAATAGAGAATCATCTGTATTTATTTAGAGATTCTTGGTCAATGGTATCCTTCGAAACATTTATATATAAGTCTCTTGGTCATTATGATGACCAGGCTGGTTTTAATGCCACTCAGTGGGCCACTTGAAGTTTATTGTCATTCAGAAGGACATGGATTATTTCAGAGTTGGGATCAAACCCGCAGATGGGCTACCTACGTATCCTTTGTCTAGAAAAGGAATCATAACCCACATAGTTCGAGTAAGGGAGTATGATGTTTATGATTGATGTCTCAAAGAAGGATTTCATTATTACTTTTACACTCTAAGCTCATGTTAGTCACGCTCGGTGTGAGAAACAAGAGGTATTGGTAAAAATTAGACAATAGTGCCATGAAAAATGCAATCATAAGAAATAATGTGGGACTTATTTATGTATGACTGCCCAGATAAATGAAGATTAGGATTTACTTCAAGGATGAAATCCAGGAACAAGGTCCACCAAGGTATATGTTCTTCATGGAGATTTGAATACTCTAACATAGGGCTTACTCATTAAAAGGAGTCCCAAATTTGGATAGGACTTATGATTGGGTTTTACTCCTAAGAAAGAATCCCAGGTCAAAGGTAAATTAGGACTGGTAAAGAGGAATTTAGACTAGGGATTACTCCTGAAAAGGAGGCACAGGTTAAGAGACTTGAAAAATTAAGGGACATGGGGATTACTCCTGAAGAGGTTGCCCATATTTGAGACTGGGGATTACTCCTGAAAAGGAAGCCCAGGTTTAAGATAATTATGGTTGGGGCTTATTCTTAAAGAGGATGCCCATATTATAGGACTGAGGCTTACTCTTGAAAAGGAGGCCCAGGTTAAGAATTATGACTGGGGCTTATTCCTTGAAAAGGAGGCCAGGGTTAAGAATTATAACTGGGGCTTATTCTTGAAAAGGAGGCCCAGGTTAAGAATTATGACTGGGGCTTATTCCAGAAAAGGAGGCCCAGGATAAGAATTATGACTAGGGATTATTCCTGAAAAGGAGGCCAAGGTTAAGAATTATGACTGGGGATTATTCCTGAAAAGGAGGCCTAGGTTAATGATTATGACTGGGGCTTATTCCTGAAAAGGAGGCACAGTTTAATGATTATGACTGGGGCTTATTCCTAAAAAGGAGGCCCAGGTTAACAAGTTCGCTCATCATAAAGGATGAGGTTGAATGAATGAAATCTCAATATTTAGTGTCATAAAGATGTGTAAATCACTAGGTTTGGGAGATATTCCATAGAATTCCTTTCAGATAAAAAATTAAAATCAAGAAATCATGCCATAAATGACATTGAAGAGTGTCTTGAAGACTGAATATTGAATAGGGGTGGTGGAATGGCATAAGATAGGTGAAATGGGCAAGAAGGGAACCCAAAAATGTAGGCGGGTGCAAGTCCTGGTAGGCGCGCAGGTACTGTGTGGGCACGAAAGTCCTGGTCGTGCATGTATACCTGCACGACACATGGGTACTTGCGCGATGGTTAACCAGCAGGGTAATACTTGAGCGACTCTTGGTTAAAGCCTTTAGAATCCTCTTGAGGTTATTCCAGAATAGGGCCACGAAAGTTCTATTGATGGAGTAAGGTGGCGTGCAAGTGTGGCCATTTCCCTTATGGGCTGGCCACTCTGGTGCGCAAGTGTTGATGGGTTTCAACACTTAGGCCTTCCTCCCCCTCTTTAGATCTTCCGTTCAAGGTAATAAATTACCTTAGATGTGTTTTGAAAGCTTTGATAAGAGACTAGGGTCCTAGGAGCTTAAATCTGAGTTTCTGGAAAAATTCCTTCCCTCCAAATGGGTGCCCACATGGTCTATTTATAGGCTGGAGAAGACCTCGGGTGGTTATCACTTAGGGTGCGCAGGTGTACATGTGCGACCATTGCAGCACGCAACTGTACCTGTGCGACCATCGTAGAACATGCGTGACCCTTGTGAAACATTCTTCTTATACCTTCCTTTTTCAATTTTTGATATTTTTCCAAAGGTTGAATCACATTGAGCTAAGATATTCCCGTTTTCTAATCTTTAGACTCTATGACGAAAGGAGCGTCAACATGACCTCTTTTTAAAGATTCCACCAAGGAAACAAGAAATGTCACAATTTTATAAATGAGTCATATCTATGAAAGGGACTCCAAACTCATAGAAACTATCGATTCAAATATTTCTCTTATGCGTTGTGAATTACCCCATTTCGTATTTCACACTATTTATATTTAATACTTTTAAATTTTTGTAATTTTTTTTCAGTTTTGGTGGTAAAATTTCTGATACCTGAGGGATGTTTTTCATGACTATGCACTACGTTCCCCTAGGGGGCATTGCATATGTCACCTACATAATAGAAATGTTAGTCAAAATATACCACTTTTTGGCTATGAAACATATTCCCCAGTTGTCTGCTCATAATACTGTCCCCATAATAGCTTTTTTCAAATAATGGTAACATATTTCTTGGTAAAAGAATATTCTTACCCCTTCAATCATTGATGAAGATATAAAAGAATCCATATATTAAAGAGGTCACCCGTTTATATCTCTCCCAGTACCTTTCAATCAATATTAAAGTCTCCAAGACCATGGTTTACACATTTACCTCTCCATGTGTTCAAATCATATTGAAATAACAAAGGATCATTTGACAACATATCATCCATTATATCCATTATATTTTGATCCTAGTCGAATGACCTAAAACTATAGACATCCTACTTCCCACGTTTGGGAATGACCATCGTAAAAATATAATTCCTCTAATTCTTTGGAAATCATGATTTGAAATACTCTTTCTATATTCAAGTAAATTTCACTATAAACCCACCTTTTTTTATATGGAAAATTTGAATCTCCATAATCATTCTACGGTTTTTAGCAATAGAATTTTTGATACCCAGGAGCTCTTTTTCCATAATATGTAGTATGTACCCCCTAGGTGTCCTTGTATAAGTGGCCTACATAACAGTTATTTCAGTCAAAGGATACCACTATTTTTTTATTCATCATATGCCCCAGTTTTCCCAGTGTAATACAACCACCATAATGGGTTCTTCAAATAATGGTAACTCCATTTGTGGAAGACAATTCCTCTAACTCTTTTAGACATTTTCCCATACCTTTCTCTCGATCTAGAAAATCTCTAATCATACTTTAACAATATATATTTTTATACCAGAAAATGGTTGTATGTTTCCAGAAAAATTATCAAGAAATTGGAGACTCATAATCTTTTGGTCAAATCCAAAGACATTAAATTTAAATCCCTCTAATTTCCTTGTATCATGACATAAAAATGCATGAAATAATTTCCTTGCAACATGTCTTGAAACTGCCCAGTATAATGTTCTTACTGCATGACTCTAAAGAGAACATCATAATATCAGAATGCCCCATTTCTGAACACTGTTAACCACTACTAACACACGAAATCTGTGTAGGAATGGTTTCCCAATTTAGGACCTATGTTTTCGTAGATTTCCATTTTAGATCTATTTCCATGTAAAAACCACCCACTGTGGACTTGATTCACCCAAATAAAAATTTCCATTCTCTATCAATAATAAAATTTGATATTTTTGAGATCTATTTTGTATGACTATGGCGTATGATCCCCTAGTGGCCTTTCATAAAATTCTCTTACATAATGGGCATATCAATCAAAGGATACCTCTTCCTGGCTATTCATAACATGCCCTTATTGGTCCTATATAATAAAGGCCCCGAAACAAGGTTTTTCAAATAATAGTAACTTATTTATTTAGAGAGACCTTCTCTATTTTAATACTTCATGTTTTATATTTGGTGACAATAAAAATCATGACTCAAGATTCCCCTTGTATGTATCTAAAGAATATTGGAATATTTCAAAACCACAAAGCCTTGTTTGTGATATTATTTCAAAATTTATGGTCAAAGCTCTTCTACCATAAACAGTAGCCGTATTAGTCCAATATGCATGACTCTCAAATACCCCTAAAAAAGACATGGTACTCAGAATATTGAAAACCCTCCAAGTTATCTCTAGACATATGTCAAAGTCCCAACTCACTAGACCTACATTTTGTATAGTTTAGGTAATATTGAGCAATAAAAGGTCCAAATATACAATGTTTGTGTGTTTTTTCCATAAACCTATTAAAAATTAAACTAACCTAACTAGGAAAATTTAATTAGGTAAACAATTCTCATTCCATCCCTATCATTGTAATTATGGTTATCCAGTATGAAAATATCATATTATGGATGTCGGCTTTAAAATTATATTTTAATGGTAGAAAGGATGAAGACACAGATGACCAGAGACAAAATTATTTTTATTTTTGAGTTATCAATACTTAGGGGAACATCCAAAAACATGAGTCTCTATGTTATAAATCACAAGAGGTTTTCTACATGACTTCTCATTTGAATAATTCCCTCTTGAGCTCCATTAGCTTCCTGTTGATGTTCTGTTATCCAACTAGTCTAATTCTCTTTAACTTGATGAAGTGATTCCATGGTATCCACAATGGGATTTTTTAATTATCTTTCTAGAATTCATCAATTGAATCATGATGTGGGTCATGATCCCCTGTACCAATATCCATGTCTTGTTGAAGACGAAACTGTTGTATAATATTTTCATTAACTTTCTGCTTGATTCCTGTCAAATTTGTAGTATGACTGGCCTCATCATGGGATAATGGTGCTTGGAATCCATCAATGTTGGAAAATAGTATTTATATTATTTGATCTTGTCAATGTCTCAGCTCTTGCTCCTTTTCTAAGATGATCTCTTTCATAGTAGTATGGATTTGAAAGTATTCAAAAACACCAGATCCTAACACAACGAACAGAGATGAAATCCATAGAATAACTATGGCCAGTTCTTCATGTAGAATTTTATATATTATCATCCATATGATATTCCACCCCATGTGACATGGGATAAGAAGAGACTTATGAAGATCCATATCTGATTTAGAATCACTTTCGTAAGGGGGAACATATTTCAATCACAATGCACACAAAGAAGTTCCATGTTCTTCGCCTTCCTTGACAGTAGTCTCTTCACTTACTATTTCTGTTTGAGATGATTTAGAAGCCTCACATCTTAACCTATCCCATGAAGTTGATAATCCTAGGTGGTGAATTAAAATTATAGTTAGTTTCAAAAGATTAAATAGAGTGAGGACAATCACAATATTGGTAACCCTTACCTAACAATAGGACAGATTCTTAAAAAGACTCATCCCTAGTATTCTAACATCAGTAGTTTTGGTTGAAGTATTTTGGTGATGAATTATATCTTTAACCATATCAAGATTCTTCAAATGAATTTTAGGTGTATTTTCTGTTTCAAGGATCACCTGAGACAACATCTCCACAATAGTGGGATTGATAGTGATAAGGACGCTTCCTTCAGACATCACCTCTATAGTAGTTTTTTTAGATGGAACTGAATATTTCATCCCATCGTGTTTTTTTAAATTAATAATAAGAAGAGTGATTTGATAAACAATAAAACCCAAATCCATTTGGTTCTATACTAGTAACATCAAAATATTCTAAATTATTTTGCATATTAACATGTTGCAATACTTCTTCAAAATACATGCCAATATTAATCATAGCATCAAATGATATACCAAATCCCATGTTACTCTCATCCATGGGAGCACTTGGATTGGTAATTTCATGACCCTCCATTTAAAAATTTTGACCCTGAAAAACTTCTTCAGTGACAGATTTTGGGTCAGAATCAGTTGTTGTAAGATTTTCTGGGGCATGCTATGTACTGAAAGTATCACAGAGTGGAAGTCAAATTTTGTTACACATAGTTTCCCATGATGCACTAATGATTTACCAGAGTTCTACTCTCTCCTAGTAATAGGATCATGAGTATTTCTAGGAACAAATGTTGACCCCTCTAGACTAAGTTATACTTTAGTCAAAGGATCCACTTGGTTGGAGGGAATTTGTTCTTGTCTAGAAGCACCCACCAGTGTTCCTCGAGGATCAACATTAATTTCCCTAGGATAAAAAAAAAGAAGAAGTTAAGGTAGTTCCATGATGATTAAAAACCTTCTATGAATAAATCTAAAATTCACGTTTTCATGAATACTTACCACTACTGAGAAGATGTTTAACTATAGTTTTATTTCATTGATTTTTTTGTTTCGTTTCCATAACTAGAAGACTTTCATAATTATCTCCAAAAAAAATTGGTGTTAGAGACCACAAGCCCCCCGCTACCTCATCCTCTAGGGCCTGTTGACTAGGAGAAATCTCCCTCGACTCATGGGGTGATCCACCAGCTTTAAGTGTTGTACCACTAGGGCTATAATGTGGTGATGAGACATCAGTATATTTTCCTATAGTCAATAGTAAGTTATAATGGTATTTACCTTTAGTAATAATTCATTGACTTAATTTAAAAATAAAAGTAGGAAAAATGTGATTAAAAGAAAATTTACACCCTCAAGATCAACAAAATCATGCCATTATTCATGAAATGAATGGTGATTCCCTTTATCTGCACCACAATCTATCATCTCATTCAAAAGTTTTGTGGTAGTAATTTATTCATATATTTCATATATGATCATCTATGGTTCCCAAATATATGATCTTACATCATTAGGATTGTTTTAAAAAGAATATCAGAAGAGGATCATAGATCCCCAATTCCCTGAATACACAACACTTCACCTATATCTATCCAAGTTGTTTATAAATCCAAATTCAATCTATTCCTTTATTTAAATGATTATGGTTTTACATATTTAGTGTACATTACAGTTGGTTGTGAGATGATCCCACAGTTTTCGATTTCAGTTTCTTCTTAATTACGTCAATTATAGATGGTGGATGAGAAAATAGAACCTACTACTCTTCTGAAAAATGGTTACTAGACTAACATAGTTCATCTTCATTTGGTATTGATATATTATCTCTCTAGACAATAAAATTTGGTGTCTCTCTTTCTTGACGACACTTTGGTG
Organism: Viscum album; assembly: GCA_963277665.1. Lineage (NCBI taxonomy): Eukaryota > Viridiplantae > Streptophyta > Magnoliopsida > Santalales > Viscaceae > Viscum > Viscum album. Next base: position 387,978,337 of record OY728125.1, read on the forward strand.
GGATTGGATACTCGTCACCCTCACCCTCGGACTCCAATGAATCAACCTCTAATAGCGAGGAATTACCTTCCAAATGATAGGGTTACTTTCTATATCCTCTATTTATCGTGACCTAAGGGACTACATGGTTTAACACCTGTTCAAGTAATGATTTATCCCAGTTCTCATAATACGATATATTCAATATATTGTTGCATTAGCTGCGGGTAAGATGAATATTTCTTTGGTTTTCTCTACAATCATCAATAACCATAGTTGTTGAGCCACTATTTGTTGTTACTCTAATATCACATACAAAGGAGGAGATATGGTAATTTGATACAAACATTTTAATTGATGTGAGAATCTATATGGACCATAGGCCTCACATATGATTTCCTGGTCAATCATGGTGGCCAATACGACATCCCTACAAGCTAACACATACCCCCTTTCATCTAAAATGGACATCCTATCATAAAAAATCGCCTCATAGGTGGATTCCCATAAGGGAAAATTTTAAAATCCCTGTAAATAATTACCCAGGCCTTGTTGTCATAAGTATTCAAATATAGAGGTGAAATACTATAAATATCCTGAACAGATGGTCGAAATGAACTTTTAAGGACTTAAAATCCACTCTTCACAACATAATTTCTGAAATGAGTGGCTATCCACCCCCATAAAACCTGGAATGGTATTTTTTTTCTGAAAGGAGAGTACCCCCAATAGATATGAAAACAAACTATGGATATTTTATAGAATAGGAGTACCCAACCCTACCACCCCCTTCTCTGCCATCCTGGCTAATATAGAAAACATTCTCGGCCTTATGACTCCTTTAGAATATAAAACGGTCAACATAAATACACTGATTCACAAGGAAAATAATCCCACAAGATTTGTTTTTTTAGTAATTAGAGATTACTTCATTCCCCCACTTTTCAAATTCTCACTTCACTAATGTTGGCCATAAAGTGTAATGTGTAGCTCTCTTTTCTTCCTTTTGACAACTTTTTAGACTAGTGTAAGTGGGACCATTCTCCTTGTTATTTATTAGGATTATTTCCATCCATTCCTCTGGGTGAATATCCATTCATGGGTGGGACTTTGTTCTGTTTGTATTCTTGAGTTTAGAAAATATCTTCATTAACTCACGAACCAAGGTAGGTGTATTTTTTGAGTCTGTCCATTTCACCTTTGTAGGAATAAATCCATCATACATGTCTCCTAAGATTGGAGCTCTAGAGATATTTTAGACATACCACTAAGTAATTAGTACTTATCCAGAAGTAAAATATAAGGAATTAGTCTCTGGACACTGTAAAATCAGAAAATATGGCATGGAATCATAATTTGTCTATTCATAGGTTTTCCCGACCCATGAAGCTTCATAAAATTTGATACCTTTTAAGTCATCTATAAACTCCTCACATGTCTTGCACACCCAATAAAACCACATCCATGAGGGTTTAACACTCCCTCATGGTATAAAATACCTACTTTTCATTAACCCCTTTCATTGATCAATCTATGAATCTAGAAACATAGATGAATAGTAGTGCGATTGTATCTTGGGTGTACGTTCCTTGAAATATGGATCACACGGAGTGGTGATGTAAGAAATGGTCCCTAACGTCTATCCAATCATTGATATATGTTCCTAAAACAGATATATTGGAAGATGAAAAATTGGTTTGGTCTTGAAACAATGAAAGTGGAACCTAATTCTTTGGGTTCAGTATATTGATATCCTACATATGGACATAACCATACAAAGGCAAATAAATAATCCTTGGAAAATCAAAGTGATATTTACTAAGATGATTTTCCAAATCTGGGTGAGTAGATTCAAAGATTTCAAAGTAATCATGCCCTAAAAACATCATCATAGAGTTAATTCTCTTTCTATCATATTCATCAGCAGTTCCGATTATCTTGGGAGCCACTAAATATGAAAAAGAGATCAATATTCATCTTACTGTGAGATCATTTTGGATTTTTTTTAAAAAGAATAAATAAAATTTGAAAAAGGAATTTAGGGCATTAAAATTTGGATTTAATTCACAAGTATAAATCTTGCGTGCATGTATGTAGCCCATTTGTGGGACACAAATTAGAAATGTACAAAAGGATCTTGACTAACAGGAGAATCAGAGCAAAAACACTTGCACACTGGGAGTTGAATTTCGGGAATCCTTTGTAATGTTCACTAATGTGAAGCCATTATATATAAGTGATGAAGACTACCTAGTGAACCAATACATCACACGCTATTCGTTTGTGCACCATATCTACCACCTTGACCTTTTTCATAACATTACCTCTGTATAAGACCCTCTCTTTATTTCGGGTGAAATTATGAGGGGGGAGGATTTTGATGACACTCTGTTCCATCACATTTATGAAAAGGAGACAAAGGTAAATTCCATTGAAAATAGAGGAGAAAATACATAAAAAAGATGATTTGTAATGGATTGAAATTTGGATCACTGCAGTCAAGCCAAGGAACATTCAGCATGCAAGGTACCAGCACACCACATTTCTGGTGTGCAAGTGACTTCCGCGTAGTCTCCATTTGCATAGGGTCACTTATTTGCGTATAAATAGAGCATTGTGGTCTTCATTTTAATGGAATAATTTTCCTGAAATCTTAATTGCTTCTCTAGTCACCCTAATGCTCCTCACAAGTCTTCTAAAACCATTAAGGATGTTCTTTAACACCTAGAGCAGAGGAATTAATGGAGGATCATAGGACTTAAGAAACTTAATTTTTTTTAATTCAATAATTCTTGCACTCCTAAAGTGCTTAACCTCCCTAAATCATAAAAACCTGTGTGTCACCCATTTCACTCAAAGGAACTTGAGTGACACACCTCTGGTAATATAAGTGAATACACTTGACGGCTTGAGTAAAGCCCCACCCATGTTTTTAAATTCTGGTAGTTCATCAATTAATTAAACACTAGGTCCCCCAACCATACCTGTATTCTCATACCTCTATGATAGATACCTACATGGGCGCCCATATTTGATTCACCTTATCCCTTCAGCCTATACTAGAATTTCATAAATCCTTATTCAAATTCTTTCATGGAAAGGCTTCCTCTTCATATGATCCCTTGTCTAAAATTTATTATGTTAAATCATCCACCAAAACCTACTCACTTACCAAACCATTGGAAATGGCACATCATCTAGTCTCCCATTTGGATTTTATATTCATAGTCATATCTTTACATCAATTTTTTTATAATGGGGTCAAGATTAATGGAGTTTCTGTGGGTTTCTATATCCACAACCACATGAAAAAATGTGTTGGGGTGTTCCCGGTTTGTAGGATTAGCGTTTGGTTTATGCTTGTTCCTTATCATCTCTAAAACATGGAGCATCATGTCCTTGGTAGGAATGGTATGGTTCAAACCTACATTTTAATTTGAAAAAAAAGGAGAAGTATCCCTCCCATACTAGGAAAATATTATTGACATCCCTCTTGGAGTAATCCCTTAGACTTTTGTGATAGATCCAATGATCATCACCTTTCATTCTACCTTAAAAGGATCATTGCTCTATTCCCTCATCCACAGTCGCCACCATAGGCCCATTCTCTTCCACTAATGGAGGTGGAAAAGTGTGGGTGCCTTTATTTAATCTTTCAAAGCCTCTTGTTTATCACACTTAGTGTGACTAACATGGGCTTAGAGATTTTTTATGGTCACAACATTCTCAAAAACCCCTCATTCAATGAACTATGAGAACTCTGATTCCCATCAAAACTGGGATATGTAGGAATACTTATTATGGCCCATGATACATATCATATCATCCATATATGGGAATACTTCTTAGGAGTATGCCCTAAATTAATCCCCCAAATCATCAGCGATTGTTATTTAGTAGTAATACCCATCATATTTCTCTAAAAGGATCATACACCTCTGTAAGACTCCCTGAACTATGTGGTATTTGATTCGCATCCAAATGAGATATGTAGGAAGCCTCCCTGAGTTTCAAAACCAACAATATAAATCAACCATGTCCCTTCTAGGAAACATTCCTAGAAGGGTCTTATTTATCATGGAAATTCATTTTCCATCTAGGTTCCTTGGGCTGCTTAGGAATAAGTCCCTCACCAAGATTTTATTAAGCACCTTCTGCTTAGATGTCTTCATCACATGAAATTAAATTGTAAGGTTGGGTCCTCATCAAACGAACATACAAGGTAATATTTTTTCCTTTTAAGTGGAACCAAACAATGAGGGTTATGATTCCTTTCACAACGATATTTAGGTAACCCATTTATTAGTATGATCCCAATATCATAAAAAACATTTGTCTCCCTTGATGAAAATAAATTCCAAAGTTATCCACTACGTTTCTTAGAAACTAGTATCATCATAAAAATGACTAGAAGAACCTATTAATATTATATGGGAGGATACCATTGATGTAGATCCTCAAATACATAAAAACATGTCAATTAATGAAGAACCTATAATACATACGAATGATTCTAAATTTCACATATGCTAATAATTGATTCCAAATTCATAGGAAAACATTCATTATACATGTTGAATAAATAAGGATACATGAAATTATATCAAATATACAAGAGAGTCCTCGTGTAGATAATAATTCCCCATAAAAATGGGTTATGAGACCGATCTCCCATCATCTCGTCCACTGTATGTTTTAAAGTATTGTAGGCCCAAACCTAACAAATGTATACCCATGGAATGCTGGTCCTTTTGGATAAAGAATCATTGGATGTTTTCATGTATGTAATTAAATCAAATGGAAACCACTCAGAAGTAGGGATTCTCAACCAGAATGATGACTAAGGAGGAGTTGAAATAACCACCATTGAATCCCTAGGGACCTACAATTCATCATATTTATAGACGTGAAAGCCTTTCCAATGGAATATTGATCTCATAAATACACCAAGACATGTTGGTCATACCATGATAAATATATCAAACATACATATTTAGTTAAGTGAGATCTTATTGATTGGATAGGGTTTAATAAACATTGTGAAGAAGGAAAATTACCATGGTCACTATCATCATGTGGTTCCATAGATTACCCACGGAAGTGCCATGCGAAGAGCGTGATATAAGAATACCTACACCAAATCCAATTCCTATTTATGAGTTAAGTGTCTCCAAAGGAATTGTATAATTGGTGTAGATAGACCAATAATCCCTAGTAAAAAACACGCAAAATTTCAATGAACGAATTATTCATTGGAGTATAGGAGAAGACTTATCGGAGCATCCCATCATGAAATCACCAAGGTATTCAACTAGGTAATGTTCAGGGAATGGACTATGGGATCAAGAAGAATGTGTAACACCCCGAGATTTTATGAAAAATATTCTTTTAATTTCATTGATGTCTTGTGTTGTACGCTACACCAAGATTACCATGCACTATATGCAACACTGTATTAGCTTACAGTATACGCAACACTATTCTTGGATCATGTTACACAAAATTCCATGTTCGTTTGATAGTAGTTATTCTACGCAACATTGAGTGTTTATATATATATATATATATATATATTCAATGTATAAATTAAATATTGTTGTATTTTGTTATAAGAAACAATGATGAAGCCTTGCACAACACGTAACCCTGACTTGGCTTGCATTACATGCAATCACAACCTTCCACGATAGCGTGTGTTGTACGCAATACATGGTTTCACTAAACAATGACATATAGTTATAATACTATTATGGACTAGCCATTATGAATATTATTAACTAAATTTTGAATTTTTTAAAATTATTATTCATCTTACACATTTTCTAGAACATGTTATGAGAACAAAATTAATATTTCGGGTAAAATAATTATTTTTTAAAAGATGCAGTTTTGTCGCCTTCTGATGGCGCACCTACATTAAATATTGTTTTTGACATGTTTATAAGTTCAATTTTACAACAAAAAAATTCTTATTTGGAATCAGGATATAAAAATTTACTTTTTATAAAATTTTCATATTATTCTGATAACTTTCATATTTTAATGAATTTTACAAACACGCTATATTTTAATTAAAAAAACTTTTTTCATCACAATACTTTATATGGATAGATTCATTTTTTACTTGGTTTTAAAGTTTAATTATAATATATTTTTACCATTTAATCCAATGTTGGTCATTTTAATTAATTTCACTTTGAAATTCGACATAAACAAGTGTCGATCTTTTGATATTTATTGTTTCTTAAAAACACGCTATTTTTTTTGATAACGAGAATTAATTTTTAAAATTAATTAATGACAATTATATGTTTTTAATTTTGATAAATAGAAATCAATTTTGAATTTGTAATATCAAATATATATTTGGCTGAATTTTTGGTATTTTTTTGAAAAACTTTAATTTTTTATGAATAGTGAAACCACTTAGTGGTAGTTAAAATAACTGACTTGTTCATTTAAGTGAAAATTTACCACCTCTGTGAATTGAATTTTAAAAATCCGACATACATGGTCATTATCAAGATGTAAAATGTGGTTCAATAAGATGAAAATAATTTTTGTTGAATAGTAACTTTTGACTTTTATTTACTGCGATTAAAGTTAAATAGGGTAATTCAAGGGTAAATGAATATTATAATAACTCAAAATTATCTTAACACTTGTCCAAAACATATTGGTTGAGTCATTTACGACCATGGGAATCCTTGGGTTAATTTTGGGACCTAATTGAGCCACTTGGTAGTGATAATGACAATTTGGATTAATTAATTTAATGTGAAGACAAAATTGACGTTAACAAAAATATTTTAGTAATTAATATTTATAAGGGGTTATATAAATTATATTTTCAACTATAAATATTACTTGTAAATATAAAATAATTTAATACATTATGGTATTTTTTTTATAATTTTTAGACATAATATAAATTAAATTATTCATAACACAATAATTTTGGAGTATTTACCTCATTAATAAATGATTTAAATAAATAAGATTATAATGATTAAAATATTATCCAAAACATGTCCAATTCTGATTGGATGATTTTATTTAGACCATGAGTCAACTTATATTCATATTTAATTTTTTTGGACCTTTTGAAACCAATGATAAGATTATAATAAAATAATATTTTTACACTTTCCAAAAGTGCCCCTCATCCCCCTTATAAAAGGAGACTATTTCTGTCCAATTCATCACACTTCTCAAGCCATTTGACTCATCCAACCTCTACCCAATTAAGCTCCCCACATCCCTATCCTCCCACTAGAAGCCTTACCTTATACATAAGGCACTTCAATAAGTCCTTTTTGTTCAAACCAAAGGAAGCTACCCAAATTAAAAGAGTTTAAAGAATGATTGAGTCAAGTCAGACATGAGGTAAGGGATCTTCTTAACAAAATTTCTGTTCTTTGGGTTGACCTTCTCTTTCTGGTTTATGGCATTCTTTGATTATGTGAGAAATAAATTTTTATATCTTATCATGTATTTATACATTCTTTATGTGACTTTATAGTGAATAAACGTAAGTGATCTATTTTATTTACAAAAATATCTTTGTAAGGGATAACTTTTCCAATCTCATTTTTATCCAAGATTATTTATCCGTAAGTGTTTACTGGGGTTATATTTATCATCCATGTACCTGATTTCTAAAAATGGTTTCATGTATGTTTAAAGTCCTTTTTACCCATTTTTGACATTTACTACATGGTATGTAAGGACTCTTTCTTTTGTTTACCATATGAGGTACTTTTTGACTTTTCCGGAAAAAGTACGAGAATAATATTTTTTTAACTTATAAGGCATGAATAGATTTTTATGGTTTCATAACGCCTAATTTTCATGAAGATTACTCTACAAGATTTCATGAATATTTTCAACAATATGCTTTTCTTTTAAAATTGCATTGAATTTTGTGAAATGAAAATTATTTTGAAGAAGAAAGGATATTTTCCTCATGAAATCATTTCAAGTGTTTTATCGAAACCATTTTCCATCTAAGATGAAATTATTTCATATGTCTATGATTCAAGTATAATATCTCTATGATTTACATGGTTTCACTTTTCTTATGATAAAATTATATCCATTTTTTTATATTGATTATGTTATGATGGGATGATGTTTATGAAACCCATTTTTATTCGTTGGGTTATGATGAATAATGTATGATTGTTTTGTGGCAAAAGAAAGAATCATTTCAATATGAGATGGGTGAGACCTATATCTCCCTCAAATTCATTGGGTAAAGATTAATATCTCATGAGATAGACATGGATGGAATGGCAAGTTAATTCGGTTCAGTGATACAGGACTGGAACGAGGATTGAACTCTGTTCAGTAAGGGATTTTGTCCATGAACATGGTCTTGGAAGCAATGCCTTGGCTACTATGGAAATCATATCTTGTACTTATTGTTTTTCCACAATTACAAGTTTTATTTCCAATCTATTTTATCATGATTTATGTTCCATTATGATCTATTCCTTATGTACTACCATGTTTTTTGTCATTGTTCAAGATTTTTATGTTTAAACATTAAGTTCATGTTTTTATGTTCAAATGTGTATGGTTTCTTTTAGTTTATCCATGCTTACCCATACTAAGCATTTGAGATCACAATTTATATGTTTTCTTTTCCACAAGATATAAATAAATGTTTCAGGTAAGAAAAAAAGGGAAGATCTTTATGGGAGATGTTGAAGATCTTTCACCATGATTAGAAGATTATGTTTCGAGTTTCCAAAGACACTAAACTATTACGATCCTTTGGTGTCGTTTTTTTGTTATGTATTAAGTATTCCACAAAATTAATTTAATGTCCATGTACAAAAACTTTGGGACTCTACAGTTGGTATCAAGGGAATGGTTTAGTTAACCTTTGGAAACTAGGATGCGAAAACATTAGTGAGATCCCTATAGATATTTAAAAGGTATGTCTAAGGATGTCTCTAAGGTTAAGTATAACTATAGGTAACTATCCTAGAATTATTTTTATGATCATTAATAACCTAGGGTGAACCTAGGGTTTCAGGGATTAATGAATGTGCGATAAGTTATACATCCCATAAGTGACTTTTTATGATTATGTGGTTCCTTGTTATTTTAACGGTTTCTTACACCATGGTTCTTTGTTTTTGTCAATAGAGGGAACCAAAATGAAATTGCGTTAACATTGAATCCATTGGAAAAATTGGTGACTATGAGCAACGAAATTGCGTAATTCTTAGAAATAATGATTTTTGACTATGTCGAATCAGTCATCGCGACATATGAATAACAAGGTGAACTTTAGTGGTATTCCTAATTCATCAAATAAGAGGAAGATGTAATTTTATGCATATTCGCATGGTGAGGAGCATAGATAAAGGAAGAGTGAGATTTCTAAATAAGGTAGGAAGAACCTTGATGAATACATCAAATGGAGGGGTAGATGTTATCTGTGTGGAGAGAAGGGTAATAGAGTGACATACTATTATGGAGTTTAATGTCTTCTCTGTGGAGAACATGGGAATTACCCAACTCAATGACCTAACCTAAGAGGTTACTTCTAAATCAAGGAAAGACTAATTCCATGACAATCATTGAAGAGGATGGATTGAAGTGTTAATGTATTGGTATTCAAGAATAATGTTGTTGGGTTACTTTTATTGCATATTGAAATATATATGTATTGGTCTATTGTGGTTTTCAATTATTTTATGGTACCAGTAACCATGATAAGTGATTGTAATATTTTTGGAAAGCAGTTGAAATGCACATAATGAAGGTATTTGGAGAAAATAATATGTATGATAGTATTCATGATCTCATGACTGATATAAGGACAAAGTGATATCATGGTTTGAGTATATAGAAATTTTGGGATTTTGGTATGTGGAATTAGTTAACTTTTGAAAAAATTCGTGTTTTCACAAAGGTGTTATGGTAATTCATGTTTCAAAAGAATAAATGATTACGGTATTCACATGTTTAGAATGTGATCAACAAGATATATCTTATGATATATGGGGGATAAATGATGGTATTAATGTTCTTGTAATGTGACCGTTCCAGTAATCATTTTCTTTATACTAAAAGATTGGAGAGATGTATTTTGGATAAGTCTAAAGATCAGAAAGGATTATTTTGGACATAAGATAATATTGTTTAAGGCTAGAACTTTTTCCGATATAATTGCAGGAATGTTATAATAATGTATTTTTAGAAAAAGGGACAACCTGCAGGACATGCAACAACCTGTCGCGTAGGACAAGGTTGCAGGAATCGAACCCACAACCGAAGTGAAACAGGCCTTTATTGCCTACTAGTGGCCTACAAAAAGTCCTTGGTTAGTAGAAACTAGTCTTATTTTATTAAGCATCATGATAAATGAATTATAAGTCCATTTTTGGAACTATATACGATTAATATCACTATAGATGGACTTATGTATATAATTTTTCTAACATTATGTTTGAGACAGATGGAATGACCTATCATTCTATCACATGATCTACTAACACTTCACGAAAGGAAAATTCAACTTCATTTCTGTTAGAGATGAAGTGGAAATTGTTCAGGGCACGAGCGACGGTGATATAGTACCAAAATCAAGTAATTATTCCTTTTAATTAGAAAAGTCTTCAACATTAGGGAAATGATCGTGAAAACCAAAAATGTTGTCCTAGTGCCCTTATATCTGATGAATCATATGGTACCTTACATCATCAAAAATTTATGGCTTTTTTATTGTTTTATTTTTCATAGCCATGTTCTCTACAACTCTCCATTAGAAATTTATGGTTAGATTTCTCTTCCATATCCATATTTTCACCTATGTTCTCCTATATGGAAACCCAGTGATTAGTTAATTTGGGCAACAGTTTTGTTTCATACTTCACTTTTTGAAATTATGTTTTAGTATTCCTTTTTATGATGTGGGTTTATATTAAAGAAACATTCAAGTAGTAAACCATTTATAACCCCAACGAATTTTGAGGGCGAAATTCATTTTAAGGGGGTAGAATGTAACAACACGGGATTTTATGAAAAATATTCTTTTAATTTCTTTGATATCTTGTGTTGTACGCTACACCGAGATTACCTTGCACTATACATAACACTGTATTATCTAGCAGTATACACAACACTATTCTTGGATCATGTTACACACAATTCCAAGTTCGTTTGATAGTAGTTATTCTACGCAATACTGAGTGTATATATATATATTCAATGTATAAATGTAATATGGTTGAATTTTGTTATACGAAACAATGAAGGATTCTTGCACAACATGCAACCCTTACTTGGCTTTCATTACATGTAATCACGACCATCCTTGAGAGCGTGTGTTGTAGGCAATACTAGATTTCACTAAACAACGACATATGGTTATAATATTATTATGGACTCGCCATTATGAATAGTATTAACTACATTTTTAATTTTATAACATTATTATTCATCTTACAGATTTTCTAGAACATGGTATGAGAACAAAATAAATTTTTCAGATAAAATAAGTATTTTTAAAAAAATGCAGTTTTGCCTCATTTTGATGGCGCACCTACTTTAAATCTAATTTTTGAAATTATTAAAGTTTAATTTGAGAAAATAAAATTCTTAATTGGAATCAGGATATAAAAATTTACATTGGATAAATTTTTCATATTATTCTGATAAGTTTCATATTTTAATTAATAGTAAAAACACGCTATATTTTAATTAAAAACAACTTTTTCATCGTAATAATTTAAATGGTTAGATTCCAATTTTAATTGGTTTTAAAGTGTAATTAGAATATATTTTTATCATTTAATCCAATTTTGGTCATTGTAATTAATTCCACTTTGAAATTGGAGATAAACAAGTGTCGATCTTTTGATAGTTATTGTTTCTTAAAAACACACTATTTGTTTTGATAACGGAAATTAATTTTTAAAATTAATTAATGTGACTTATATATTCTGAATTTGGAAAAATAGACATCATTTTGGAATTTGTAATATCAAATATATCTTTGGCTGAATTTTTGGTATTTTTCTGAAAAACATCAATTTTTGATGAATAGTGAAACCACTTGTGGTAGTTAAAAAACCCGACTCTTTCATTTAAATGAAATTTTTACCACATCTGTGAATTTACTTTCAAAAATCCGACATACATGGTTGTTATCAAGAAGTAAAATGTGGTTCAATAAGATGAAAATAAGTCTTGGTGAATAGTAACTTTTGACTTTTATTTACCGTGGTTAAAGGAAAATAGGGTTATTCAAGGTTAAAGGAATATTATAATAATTCAAAATTACCTTAACAGTTGTCCAAATCTTATTGGTTGATTCATTTACGATCTTGGGAATCCTTGGGTCAATTTTGGGTCTCCATTGAGCCACATGGTAGTGATAATGAAAATTTGGATTAATTAATTTAATGTAAAGACAAAATTGACATTAACAAAAAACTTTTAGTAATTAATCTTTATATGGGGATATATAAATTATATTTCATACTATAAATATTAATTAGAAATATAATAATATTTATTACATGATGGTGTTTTTTTATAATCTTTAGACATAAAATAAATTAAATTATTCATGACATAATAATGATGGAGTATTTACCTCATTAATAAATGATTTAAATAAATAAGATTATAATGATTCAAATATTAGCCAAACATGCCCAATTATGATTGAATGATTTTATTTAGACCATACGTCATATTATCTTCATATTTAATGATTTTTGGACCTTTTTATACCAAAGATAAGTTTATAATAAAATAATATTTTCACACTTTCCAATAGAGCCCCTCCTCCCCCTTATAAAAAGAGACCATTTCTATCCAATTCATCACACCTCTCAAGCCATTTGTCTCATCCAACCTCTGCTCAATTAAGTTCCCTACATCCCTCTCCTCCCCCTAGATGCCTTACCTTAGGCAGAAGGCACTTCAAGAAGTCCTTTTGGTTCAAACCAAAGGAAGCTACCCAAATTAAAGGAGATTAAAGAACGATCAAGTCAAGTTGGACACGAGGTAAGGGAACTTCTTAACCCAATTTCCGTTCTTTGGGTTGATCTTCTATTTCTTGTTTATGTCATTATTTGATTATGTGAGAAATGAGTTTTTATATCTTATCATGTATTTATACTTTCTTTAGGTTACATTATAGTTAATACACATAAGTGATCAATTTTATTTTCAAAAATATCTCTGTAAGGGATAACTTTTCCAATCTCGTTTTTATCCGAGATTATTTATTTGTATGTGTTTACTAGGGTTGCATTTATCATCCATGTACCTGTTTTCTAAAAATGGTTTCTTGTATTTTTAAAGTCCTTTTTACCCATTTTTGACTTTTACTACACGGTATGTAAGGACTCTATCTTTTGTTTACCATATGAGGTACTTTTTGAATTTTCTGGAAAACTTATGATAATAATGTTTTTTTAACTTATACAGCATGAATGGATTTTTACAGTTTCATAACACCTAATTTTCATGAAGCTTCCTCTACAAGGCTTCATGAATATTTTCAAAAAAATACATTTCTTTTAAAATTTCATGTAATTTTGTGAAAAGAAAATGATTTTTAAGAAGAAATGATATTTTCCTCAAGATTTCATTTCAAGTGTTTTATCAAAACAATTTTCCATCTAATATGAAATTATTTCATATGTGTATGTTTCAAGTATAATATCTCTTTGATTTACATGGTTTCACTTTTCTTATGATAAAATGATATCCATTTGTTTTATATGGATTATGTTATGATGGGATGATGTTTATGAAACCCATTTTTAATCTTTGGGTTATGATGAATAATGTATGATTGTTTTGTGGAACAAGTAATATTGATTTCAATATGAGATTGGTGGGACCTATATCTCCCTCCAATGCATTGGGTAATAATTTATATCCCATGAGATAGACATGGCTGGAACGACAAGTTAATTCGGTTCAGTGATACCGGACTGGAACGAGGAGTAAACTCGGTTCAATAAGGGACTTTGTCCACTAAGATTGTCTTGGCACAAATGACTTGGCTACTATGGAAATCATATCATGTACTTAATGTTTTACCACAAATACATGTTTTATTTCCAAGATATTTTATCATGATTGATGTTCCATTATGATATATGCCTTATGTACTGCCATGTTTTATGTCATTGCTCAAGATTTGGTTGTTTAAACATTATGTTCGTGTTTTTATGTCAAATGTGTATGGTTTGTTTTATTTTCTACCTGATTACCCATACTGAGCATTTGAGCTCACCCTTTATATGTTTTATTTTCCCCAGGATATAAAGAAAGGTTTTAGGTAAAAAAAAAGGGAAGATCTTTAAGGGATATGTTTAAGATCTTTCACCATGATTAGAAGATTATGTTACGAGTTTCCAAAGACACTAAACTATTATGATCCTTTGGTGTCTATTTTTCTTATGTATTAAGTATTCCACAAATGTAATGTAATGTCCATGTACGAGAAGTTTGGGTCTCTACAGTTTCTGTCAGAGGAAAGGTTTAGTTAACCTTTGGAAACTAGGATTCGAAAACATTAGTGAGATCCCTAGAGATATTTCTATGGTATGTCTCAGGATGTCCTTAAGGTTTATTATAACTATAAGTTACTGTCCAAGAATTATTTTGACGATCATGAATAACCTAGGGTGAACCTAGGGTGTCATGGATTAAAGAATGTGCGATATGTTATACATCCCATAAGTGGATTTTTATGATTAGGTGGGTCCTTGTTATTTTAACGGTTTCTTACACCAAGGTTTTTGGTTTTAGTTAATAGAGGGAACGATGAGGAAATCGGTCAACAATGAATCCAATGGAAAAATTGGTGACTATGAGCAACGAAATTGCATAATTCTTAGAAATAAAGATTTTGTGATTATGTCGAATCAGTCATCGCGATATATGATTAACAAGGTGAACTTTAGTGGTATTCCTAATTCATCAAATAAGAGGAAGATGGAACTTTGTGGATATTCTCATGGTGAGGAGCATAGAGAAAGTAAGATTGTGATTTCTAAATAAGGGAATAAGAACCTTGATGAATACATCAAATGGATGGGAAGATGTTATCTGTGTGGAGAGAATGGTCATAGAGTGACAGACTGTTATAGTGTTCAATGTTTTATCTGTGGAGAACATGGGAATTACCCAACTCGATGCCCTGACCTAAGAGGTTACTTCTAAATCAAGGTAGGACTTATTCCATGACAATTATTGAAGAGGATGGATTGAAGTGTTTATGTATTGGTATTCAATAATAATGTTGGTGAGTTACTTTTATGTTATATTGGAATTTCTATGTATTGTTCCATTGTGGTTTTCAATAATTTTATGGTACCAGTAACCTTGAAATGTGATTGAAATATTTTTGGAAAGCAGATGAAATGTGCATAATAAAGGTATAATGAGAAAATCATATGTATGATATTATTCATGATCTCATTACTGATATAAGGACAAAGTGATATCATGGTTTGAGTATATAGAAATTTTGGGATTTTGGTATGTGGAAAGAGTTATGTTTTGACAGAATTCATGTTTTCAAAAAGGTGTTATGGTAATTAATGTTTCAAAAGAATACATGATTAATTTATTCACAAGTTTAGAATGTGATCAACAAGATATATCTTATGATATATGGGGGATAAATGATGTTATTCATGTGCTTGTTATGTGAACTTTCCAGTAATCGTTTTCTTTATACTACGAGATTGGACAGATGTATTTTGGATAAGCCTAAAGATTGGAATGGATTCTTTTGGAAATAATTTAGTATTGTTTAAGGATAGAAATTTTTTGGTATTATTGCAGGAATGTTACAATAATGTATTTTTATAAAAAGGGACAACCTACAGGACATGAGACAACCTGTCACGTCAGACAATGTTGTGGGAATCGAACCCACAACTGATGTGCGACATGCCTTTATCACCTACCACTGGCCTACAGAGAGTCCCTGGTTAGTAGAAACTAGTTTTATTTTATTAATCAAGATGATAGATGAAGTATAAGTCCATTTTTGGAACTATATAAGATTAATCTCACCATAGATGGAGTTATGTATATAACTTTTTCAAAACTTATGTTTGTGACAGATGGAATGACCTATCATTCTACCTCATAATCTACTAACACTTCACGAAATACAAATTCAACTTCATTTCTTTAAGTGATGAAGTGTAAATTGTTTAGGGCATGAGCAGTGGTTAGATTGTATCAAAATCAATAAGTCTTCCTTTTAATTTGAAAATTTTTCAACATTTGGGAAATGATCTTGAAAACCAAAAATGTTTCCCTAGTGCCCTTATATCTAATGAATCAGATGGTACCTTAAATCATCACAAATTTATGGATTTGTGATTGTTGGCTTTTTTAAAGCCATGTTCTCTACCACTCTCCATCAGAACATGATGGTTTGATTTCTCTTCCATATCCATATTTTCACCTATGTTATCTTATGTGGAAAACCAGTGATGAGTTAATTTGGATAACCGTCATGTTTCATAATTCACTTTTAAAAATTAATTTTTAGTATTCATTTTTACGATGTGGGTTTCGATTAATGAAACTTTCAAGTAGTAAACCATTTATAACCCCGATGAATTTTGAGGGAGAAATTCATTTTAAGGGGGGTAGAATGTAACACCCTGAGATTTTATGAAAAATATTCTTTTAATTTCATTTATGTATTTTTTTGTACTCTACACCAAGAATACCTTGCTCTATACGCAACACCGTATTAGTTTGCTGTATACGCAACAATATTCTTGGATCATGTTACACACAATTCTAGGTTCGTTTGATAATAGTCATTCTACGCAACATTAAGCGTATATATATTTATATATATTCAATTTATAAATGCAATATGGTAGTAATTAGTTATATGAAACAACGATGGAGTTTTGCACAACACGCAACCTTGACTTGGCTTGCATTACACACAATCACGACTTTCCTCGATATCGTGTGTTGTACGCAATACTTGGTTTCACTAAACAACGACATATGGTTATAATATTATTATGGACTAGACATTATGAATATTATTAACTATATTATTAATTTTATAACATTAGTATTCATCTTACACATTTTCTAGATCATGTTATGAGAACAAAATAATTTTTTCGGGTAAAATAACTATTTTTTTTAAAAATGCAGTTTTGCAGCCTTTTAATGGAGAACCTACTTTAAATCTAGTTTTATACTCTTTATAAGTTCAATTTGACAACATAAAATTCATATTTGGAATTAGGATATAAAAATTTACTTTGGATAAATTTTTCATATTATTCTGATAACTTTCATATTTTAATCAATAGTAAAAACATGTTATATGTTAATTAAAAACAACTTATTTCATCACAATAATTTATATGGGTAGATTCTCTTTTTAATTGTTTTTAAAGTGTAATTAGAATATATTTTTACCATTTGATCCAATTTTGTTCATTGAAATTAATTTCACTTTGAAATTGGACATAACCAAGTGACAATTTTTTATTAGTTTTTGTTTCTTAAAAACACTCTATTTGTTTTGATAAAGAGAATTAATTTTTCAAATTAATTAATGCCACTTCTATGTTTTGAATTTTTAAAATTAGAAAAAAAAAATTGAATTTGCAATATCAAATACGGCTTTGGCTGAATTTTTGGTGTTTTTTCTGAAAAACTTCAATTTTTGATGAATAGTGAAACCAGTTAGAGGTAGTTAAAAAACCGAACCATTCATTTAAAAGAAATTTTACCACTTCTGTGAATTGAAGTTAAAAAATCCAACATATATGGTTGTTATCATTAATTAATATTTTGTTTAATAAGATGAAAATAATTTTTGTTGAATCGTAACTTTTGACTTTTATTTACCGCTGTTAAAGGTAAATAAGGTAATTCAAGGTTAAAAGAATATTATAATAATTCAAAATTACCTTAACACGTGTCCAAAACTTATTTGCTGAGTCATTTATGACCATGGGAATCCTTGGGTAGATTTTGGGACCCCATTGATCCACTTGGTAGTGATAATGACAATTTGGGATAATTAATTTAATGTAAAGACAAAACTGACATTAACAAAAATCTTTTAGTAATTAATCTTTAAAAGGGGTTATATAAATTATCTTTTCGACTATAAATATTCATTGGAAAGCTAAAAATATTTCCTATGTGATCGTATTTTTTTTTAATTTTTATACATCAAATACATTAAATTATTCATGACACAATAATATTGGAGTATTTAAATCATTAATAAATGATTTAAATAAATAATATTATAATGATTAAAATATTATCCAATACATGTCCAATTCTGATTGGATGATTTTATTTAGACCATGAGTCATATTATCTTCATATTTAATGATTTTTTGACCATTTGAAACTGAAGATAAGTTTATAATAAAAAAATATTTTCACACTTTCCAAAAAAGACCCTCCTCCCCCATATAAATGGAGACCATTTCTATCTAATTAATCACACCTTTGAAGCCATTTGGCTCATCCAACCTCTGCCCAATTAAGTTCCCTACATTCCTATCCTCCCCTAGAAGCCTTAACATAGGCTGAAGGCACTTCAAGAAGTCCTTTTTGTTGAAACCAAAGGAAGCTAGGCAAATTAAAAGAGATTAAAGAACGATCGAGTCATGTCGGACACGAGGTAAGGGAACTTCTTAACCCAATTTCTATTATTTGGGTTGATCTTATCTTTCTTGTTTATGTCGTTCTTTGATTATGTGAAAAATTAATTTTTATATCTTATCATGTATTTAAACATTCTTTATGCGACCTTATAGAGAATACACACAAGTGATCTATTTTATTTACAAAAAGATCTTTGTAAGGGATAACTTTTCAAATTTCGTTTTTATCCGAGATTGATTATTCGTAAGTGTTTACTGGGGTTTTATTTATCATCCACGTCCATGTTTTCTAATAATGGTTTCATTTATGTTTAAAGTCCTTTTTATCCATTTTTGACTTTTACTACATGGTATGTATGGACTCTTTCTTTAGTTTACCATATGAGGTACTTTTTGACTTTTCTGGAAAAAGTACAAGAATAAATTGTTTTTAACTTATATAGAATGAACGGATTTGTATGGTTTCATAACTCATAATATTCATTAATATTACTATACAATAATTCATTAATATTTTCAACAAAATACTTTTCTTTTAAAATTTCATGGAATTTTGTGAAAAGAAAATGATTTTGAAGAAGAAAAGATATTTCCCTCAAGAGTTAATTTCAAGTGATTTATCAAAACCATTTTCCATATAAGTTGAAATTATTTCATATGTGTATGTTTCAATTATAATATCTCTAATATTTACATGGTTTCACTTTTCTTATGTTAAAATGATATCCATTTGTTTTATATGCATTATGTTATGATGGGATGATGGTTATGAAACCCATTTTTATTCTTTGGGTTATGATGAATAATGTATGATTGTTTTGTGTCACAAGTAAGAATGATTTCAATATGAGATGGGTGGGACCTATATCTCCCTCCAATTCATTGGGTAATGATTTATATCTAATGAGATAGACATGGTTGGAACGACAAGTTAATCTGGTTCAATGATACAGGACTGGAACGAGGATTGAATGTAACACCCGAGACTTTTATAAGAAATATTTTGTTTTTATTTTATATAAATCATCAAAGGAATATTTCACTACACACAACACTATCTTGGTTTGATTTTCACGCAATTGCAACCTTCCCTGATAGCTTGCGTCGTAAGCAATACCGAGTTTCACTAAATAACAATATGCTATTAAAATATTATTAAAACTAGCCATTATGAATAGTAATAACCACTTTTTGAAATTTTGTAAATATAATTTTTCAAAATGGACTTCGTTTTTGGATTTGGAATATCGAAATTATCCTAGGGTTAAATTTTTGTGTTTTTCTGGAAACTTTCAATTTGTGATGAATAGTGAAAACACTGGGTTTCTATTTCAAAACCGACTTTTTATAATTATTTATTTTATTTAAATTTATTTTAGGTCAAAATTGATACATAATACCTATATAAGTTTAATATAATTCATTGGAGGTATTTTATAATAATTTTAGATATATAAAAAGTTTATTGAACTTTTCACCGTCTTTTACCCACCTCCTAGGAGAATTTGCAAATTTACATAAAACTAAATTTTACCCCTTCAGTGAGTGGAATTTCAAAAATTCGAGAGACACGGTTGATGTCAGTAAGTAAAATTTGGTTCAATGGGATTAAAATAATTTTTGGTGAATAGTAACTTTTTACTTTTATTTACCACGGTTAAAAGTAAATAGGGTAATTAAGGGTAAAAATGATATTATTATTACCCTAACACATGTCCTATTTTTATTGGATAATTTTAATTCGACCAAAAACAACCTTAGAATAAAATATTACCATTTATGCCCACTTGGATTAGATTAGGACATTTATTATTAATTTATTTAAAGAAGGGTTAAAATAGTTAAAATCAAAGTTTAATAAGTAAGTAATTTTTAATATAGGGTTATACATAAGATAAATTCAACTATAAATATTCATTAGAAAGATAAACATATTTCCTATATAATGGTAGATTATTTGTAACTTTTAGACATTAAATAATTTGATTTATTTATGACACAAATATGATGGATTAATTTTCTTATTAATGAAATATTGACATAATTTATGTTATAAATACCCAAATAAATGTAATATGTGCCTTTTTATGAATTACACTAATTTTCAAGGTTAATATGACATGTTAGTATTTATTTAATTAACATTTTTAGAACTAACAATTCTGTTATGATTTTCACAAAAACTCAATTACTAAATAGTGTCAAAACTGACATAAAATAGTTTTTAAAACGAATATTATATTATTAATTGTTCTTTTATTCCTAAAAATCTATGTTTCGGCCAAATGAATTAGATAAGGTTATATATATTAATAATAAACAAATTGGTGTTCTTTTGTCTTGTTATAGTACGTTTATTAACCTTATAGTGTAAGAACACTAAAAGACATGGTAAAAGTAAAATTATCTAACCTAATGTTAAATCTAAATGTTGTGGTTAAAATAGTAAACTAAACTTGTCCAAATTCTATTAGATGAGATTATTTAGACCCATACCCACCACATCTTCAAAATAAATCAATTTGGAGCTATTTAAAACCGAATATGTCTTTATAATAAAATAATATTTTTAGTTTTTCCAAAGGTTCCCCTCTCCTCCCTTATAAAAGGGCACCTTCTCCCTCTCTTCCTCACACCACTTTCAGCCTTCAAGCTCGACCAACCTCTGCCAATTCCTCCTCTACAATTCCCTAGAAACATTCTAGTGGTCTTTTTCTTCTTCAAAGACAAATTTTAGTTCCCTAAAAGGAGTTCTCAAAGAGGTGCTTCAAATAAGAGGTAATGTACGTTGCCAATTCTTTCAACTTTATTTCTTCTTCCAATTATTATTCATTATTTGTTTAATTATGAATTAATAACATCAGTATCACTCATATAATGATACGTTATTATAAGTATGAAATAACCCTATTTCACCATCTATCCATCCTATCGAAAATTAAATCACCGCGCGTGCATACGTACGGAATACCATCTCCACGCCGTGGTGTAATCTACTTTCCACCACCACCTTAGTTGGATAGGTATAATGGTGTAAATAATGAATATATATGATTATTGTATAGTGATATTGATTCTGAAATAGTATACATACATTCCAATACAATTCCACGATCATGGGAACGATATCATCGCTCGTGCGTACGTACGGAATACCGTCTCCACGATGTGGTGCGACTCATTCTACATGATTTTCATTGCATAATGATTACATAAATGAATTGAGTGAATAAATATGATATATATTACACTAATACCATTCTGTAAATGAGGTATCTATAACCTAAAAATAAGAATAAGAATTTATTTGACAAAACATGCATAAGAACAAAAAGTAATAAACACCCGAATAACAAGTAGCAAAGAAATATTACTAATAATAAGCTAATAATATGACCATATATGATATCATAACAATGAGTATGATTCTGGAATAAGTCGATGACATTATTTAAATCAATATATAGGAGGTTCGGATACTTACGAAACAAATCGGACCTAAGGTAAGTAAAAATATCACAATCTCATTTTTATCCGAGATTGTTTATACTTTGGTATTTACTGGGGTGTATTTTATCATCCACATCCATGTTTCCTAAATATGTAATATTATTTCCATCCAACTAAAATTTTTTAAATCCAAATTTACCCTTCGGTGAGTTTTTAGTAAAAGATATGAAAGGAATCTTTTGTCGTTTTTCGTACGAGGTACTTTTTGTCTTTTCCGACAAATGTACGAGAAGAAGGTTTTTTTGACATATACGGCATGCATGGATTTTTAAAAACATTATTTCCAAGAAGCTTCCTTTACAAGTTTTCAATATTATTTTTAATCAGCTTCTTTTAGCTTAGAATTGTATAACATGTTAATAAAGGAAAAGTGTTTTTGAAGTAGAAAGGATATTTTCTTCAAGAATGGAGTTCAAGTGTTTTATCAAAATTATTTTCCATATAAGATAATAGAGGGTTCTATTTCTATCCCTATTATTACATTGATTTTATTATGTTGTGATGGAATTCTTTTTATGAATTCTTTTATCTTATATGAATTGTTTTATGATGTCACGATGTTTAAGAATCTCATTTTTATTACATGGGTTATGCTATGATGTATGGTTTATGATTTTGTGGCACACGTAAAAATGGTATCATTATGATATGGGTGGGACCTATATCTCCCTCCAATGCATTGGGTAAAGATTTTATATCTCATGAGATAGACATGGCTAGAACGACAGGTTAAACCGGTTCAGTGAAACAGGACTGAAATGAGGAATGAACTCGGTTCAAAAATGGACATTGTCCACTAAGATAGTCCTGGAAATGAGTCTTGAATAATAAGAAATGATTCTATATGATTATGTGTGTATGCCACAAAGCATCATGTTTTATGTTATGATTATTGTGATTACATTTCACTACCATGATTTATCCCATGTTATGAAATTATGATCTCTTTTTCAGGGTAAGATTTCCAAAATGTTATGTTCTTATGAATATGATGTGATTGATATTTATTTTGTTTACCCTTACTGGGCATTTGAGCTCACTCTTTTGTATGTTTTATTTCCCCAGGTCAGGAAGAAGGTTATTAAGTAGGATATGCCAAAAGGGACTATAGATATGATGAAATAAATTGGAGACATTGTAGACGCTTTATGAACCAGTTGTTTATGTTTCCCGATTTTTAAAGACAATATACCTATACGGTCCTTTCATGGTTTTGTTATATGTTGTAATAAGTGTAATTCAATTTTTAAGTACTAACAATGTACGTAAAGTATGGTTCGTTATATTTGGTATCAGAGGAAAGGTATAGTCATCCTTTGGAAACTAGGATGTGAAAGCCTTAGTAAGAATCCTAAGGATAAGTCTAAGAATAAAACACAATATTAGTGTTTTTGAAATGGCCATGAATAACCTAGGATAAAACCTTAAGTGTGAAATTGTATTCTTGATTATGTGGTTTTCCTATTATAATTAGTATTGCTCACACTATTCTTCTTGATTTTAGTCAATGGCTGGAACCCGAAGGAACCGTGTTAATGCGGAATGTGACGGGAAATGAAATGATTTTCCCCCTGAGAAACAAAACGTTATGGGAGCTGGAATGAAAAAACTTTGTAGCCATGCTCACAGAACTTTATCAAGCTAGGAATCAAGAAAGACTTCCAAACGAGCAAAGTAAGGAGCAACATTCTGTTGAATCCTTCATGAGTCAGCATCCACCTTCATTCAGCGGGTCTACTGATCCATTAGTTGCTGAACAATGGATCAGTACTACTGAAAAGATATTTTCAGTTCTTCAATGTTCTAAACATGATAAAGCCATCTTAGCAGTGTATCATTTGGATGGTGATGCTGATCAATGGTGGAATCTTATCAAGAATACGAGGCCAACAGATGAAACTGAGTCCATGGAATGGGACGAGTTCAAGAACTTATTTTTCAATAAATACTTCCGTCATATTCTCCGAACAATGATAGAGAAGGAGTTTCATGAACTAAAGCAAAAGGATGATGAATCTGTTGGTACCTATGAAGAAAATTTTACAAGACTTTCAAGGTACGCTTCTGGTTTTGTTATCCAACCTGAGAGTAAGATCGATCGATTCTTTAGTGGCTTAAAACCAAGTCTTCGAAGGGTGTTAGCCATGAGGGACTTCAATAGCTACGAGGAAATCGTTCGATGTGCTCTCAAAATTGAGATGGAGATTGGAGTAACCCATCAGTCATATGTGTTTGATAAGAAGAGGAAAATGGAATTTAAAGGAAAATCTAAAGAGCACACTGAAAAAAAGATGAGTTTTCCCTTATGCTCAAAGTGAGGAAAGAAATATGGAGGGAGTTGGTTTAAAGGGATAAGTAAATATTTCAAATGTGGAAAGGAAGGTCATCGGGCATTTGAATGTCGCAATGATGGGAAGAAGATGTCTAGTGATGTGAAAAATGAAAAGGCTACACAGATTGCACCTCCTACACTTCAATGTTACAAGTGCAAGGAAATGGGGCATTATGCCAATCAATGCCCTAATCCAAGGGTTGTTGATGATGATCGATGTCAACAAACTCTTAAGGAAAAAGACAAAGGAAAGTCACATGAAATTTCTATCAGCGATGTGGAGTATGATAACAAAGTGGTGAAAGGTACACTTACCATCCACTCTAAAGTAGCAAATGTTCTATTTGATTCTGGATCCACCCACTCCTTTATTTCTGAAAAATTTTCTAAGGGTATCACTGTATTACCTCAACAATTAGATGTTGAGTTTGCTGTGACAACACATAATGGCACAACAGTCTCATCAAATGTTTATAATTCTTCTCCGATTGAAGTTTGTGGGAATGTGCTTCTTGAAAATCTTGTGATCCTCCCTATAGTGGAATTTGATGTGATTCTTATCATGGATTGGATTTCTCTATATGGAGCTCATATCAATTTCCAAATAAGGGAAGTCACATTTCATATTTTAGATCAGTATTTGATCATCTATCAATGCAAGGATGAACCTAACCATCCAGTGTAAATTTCTTTTATCTTATTGGTCATGATTACACTAAATGAAGGTTATTTATCTCAAATGGTTGGTGAGAAACTCACAATTAAGAATATTCCCATTGTACGAGAGTTTGATGATGTCTTTCCGGAGGAATTTCCGGGTCTTCCACCAAATCGTGAAGTTGAGTTTTCAGTAGAACTCGTACCGGGTGCTTTACCTATTTCAAAGAATCCTTATTGAATGGACCCAATTTTGTTACAAGAATTGAGGAAGAAAATCCAAGAGAATCTTGATAAGGGGTTCATATGCCCTAGTGCATCACCTTGAGGAGCACCTGCTCTGTCTGTTAAGAAGAAAGATGGATCAATGAGACTCTGCATTGATTATCGAGAACTTAACAAGATCACTATCAAGAACAAATATCCTCTCCTACGCATTGATGACTTATTTAACCAACTACGCGTAGCTCAATACTTTTCCAAGATTGATCTTCGTTCAGGGTATCATCAATTAAGGGTCAAAATGGAGGATATACCAAAGACGACTTTCCGTACAAGGTATGGACACTATGAATTTATAGTGATTCCATTTGGTCTTACTAATGCCCCTGCTATCCTCGTGGATCTGATGAATAGAGTCTTTAGGGACTATCTTTATCAGTTTTTCATAGTCTTTATAGATGATATTCTTGTATATTCAAAGAGAAAGGAAGAACATGAAGATCACTTTAGAATTATAATAAAGACCCTGAGAAAGGAAAATCTTTATGCCAAATTTACCAAGTGTGAATTTTGGCCTCAAAAAGTTTCATTTTTGGGTCACATAATCTCAAAAGAGGGGATATCTGTGGATCCAGCAAAAACAGAGGTTATCGAAAGATGGTCGAGACCGACAATAGTAACTGAGATCCGAAGTTTTCTTGGTTTGGCTGGATATTATCGACGTTTTGTGAAAGATTTTTCAAAATTATTTAATCCACTCACCATGTTGACATGTAAAGGAGTTAATTTTCTTTGGACAGAGGAATGTGAAGAGAATTTCAAGGAGTTGAAAAGAAGGTTATCCAGTGCCCCTGTTCTCACACTGCCTTGTAGTGGAGAAAGGTTTGTGATCTACAGTGATGCATACAAGAAGTGATTGGGTGTTTTTTATGAAAAATGATATGGTGATAGCTTATGCCTCACGACAGTTGAAAATCCATGAGAAAAATTACCCAACTCATGATTTGGAGTTAGCTGCGGTAATCTTTGCATTAAAGATTTGGAGGCATTATCTTTATGGAGAAAGGTGTGACATTTATACTAACCATAAAAGTTTAAAGTATATTTTCACACAAAAGGAGCTTCATATGCACCAAAGAAGATATTTGGAGCTGATTAAGGATTATGACTGCTCAATTCATTACCACCCTAGGAAAGAAAACAAGGTGGAAGATGCATTAAGCCGACAAGACCATGCCAGTTTATCCATGATGAGGATCACAAAAGATCCAATATTTATGGATTTACAAAGGATGGATCTTGGAATTATAATGAAAGGGGAAAATCGTATCTTTATCAAACGAATGTTCAACCATCTATACATGTTAAGATTAAAGAGGCACAGAAAGAAGATGTAGAGTTACAAAAGAAGGTGAGAAATGTTCCTGAATTCAACCTTGAATGTGATGGGATAATAAAGTTCAGGAATCGGGTTTGTGTTCCTCCCATCCCCGAATTAAAGAAGGAGCTGATGGATGAGGCTCATAGTTCTTCATTCTCTATTCATCCTGGAAGCACGAAGATGTACAGGGACCTGAAAGATTACTTCTGGTGGGATGGCATGAAAAGAGATGTTGCTGAATATGTCTCTCGATGCTTGGTTTGTCAGCAAGTTAAAGCTGAGAGACAGAAGTCTAAGGAGATGTTACAACCATTACCCATACCAGAATGGAAATGGGAAAACATCACTATGGACTTTTTCACAGGACTTCCTAAAACATCCAAAAGAAATAATGATATCTGGGTCATAGTTGATCGTCTTACAAAGTCTGCACACTTCATTGCTATTAGAGAGGATTTCTCTCTGGATCAGCTTGCCAGGATATATGTAAAGGAAGTGGTTAGATTGCATGGAGTACCACATTCTATTATATCTGATCGGGATCTGAGGTTTACCTCAAAGTTCTGGTGAAGTCTTCAGCAAACTCTGGATACAGAGTTGAGTTTCAGCACTGCTTATCATCCTCAGACAGACGGTAAGTCTGAGAGGACAAATCAAACTCTAGAAGATATATTGAGAGCTTGCTCTATGGATTTCAAAGGTTGTTGGGATCAACACCTACCTTTGGTAGAATTTTCTTATAATAATAGCTTTCACTCCAGTATTCAGATGGCTCCTGATGAATCTCCCTATGGAATGAAATGTAGGACTCCAACTTGCTGGGATGAAGTTGGGGAAAGAAAGCTATTAGGACCTGATCTTGTTGATGAGATTGTAACACCCCGAGATTTTATGAAAAATATTATTTTTAATTTTATTAATGTCTTGTGTTGTACGCTACACCAAAAGGAGATTGCACAACATGCATCCTTGACTTTCCTTGCATTACACGCAATCGCAACCTTCCTCGATATCGTGTGTAGTACGCAATACTGAGTTTCACAAAACAACGATATGCTATTAAAATATTATTTAAACTATCCGTTATGAATAGTAATAACCACTTTTTAAATTTTAGAAATTTTAGCTCTCAAAATGGACTTCATTTTTGGATTCGGAGTATTGAATTTAGCCTAAGGTGAAATTTTGGTACTTTTCGGATAACTTCCATATTCTGATGAATAGTGAAAATTACTAAATTATAATTAAAAATAACTTTTTTAATCAAAATAATTATTAGTGATAAATTATTAATTTGAGTTGTTTTAAAGTATATTTAGAATATATTTTTACAATTTAATACAATGTTGGTCATTGGATGTAATTTCACATTTAAACCAGACATAAACAAGTGTCAATCTTTTGATAGATATTGTTTCTTAAAAACACGCTATTTGTTTTAACAGCGGGATTTACTTATAAAATTAATTAATGAAACTTCTATGATATGAATTTGGAAAAATAGACTTCATTTTTGAATTCGGAATATGAAATATATCTTAGGATGAAATTTTGGCATTGTTCTGAAAAACATCAATTTTTGATGAATAGTGAAACTACTAAGGGGTAGTTAAAAAAACTGAATTTTTCATAAAACTTAATTTTACCGCTTATGTGAATGGAATTTCAAATATCCGAGAGACACAGTTGATGTCAGTAAGTAAAATATGGTTCAATGAGATGAAAATAATTTTTGGTGAATAGTAACTTTTTACTTTTATTTACCACGGTTAAAAGTAAATAGGGTAATTAAGGATAAAAATGATATTAATATTACCCGAACACATGTCCTAATACTATTGGAAAAGTGTATCTCGACCAAAAACAACCTTAAGTGTAAAATATTATCATTTATGCCCACTTGGATTAGATTAGGACATTTATTATTATTTAATTCAAAGAAGAGTGAAAAGAGTTAAAATCAAAGTTTATTTACTAAACCATTTTTAATATAGGGTTATACATAAGATAAATTCGATTGTAAATATTCATTAGAAAGATAAAAAGATTTCCTACGTAATGGTATTTTATTTTTAATTTTTAGACATCAAATAATTTAATTATGACACAAAGATGATGCAGTAATTATCTTATTAATTAAATATTGACATAATTGATATTATAAATACCAAAATAAATGTAATTTAAGACTTTTTATGAATTCCACTAATTTTATAGGTTACTATTATATATTAGTGTTGATTTAATCAACTTGGTTCGAACATTTAATTCTTTTATGACTTTCACAAAAATCATATATCAAATAGTGTCAAAATTGACACAAAATAGTTTTTAAATCAAATATTATATTATTAATTGTTATTTTATTCCTAAAAATCTAAGGTTCGGAAAAATGACTTAGATAAGGATATATATATTAATAATAAACAATTTGGGGTTCGTTTGGCATGTTATAGGAAGTGTATTAACCATATAGTGTAAGAAAACAAAAAGATACGGTAAAAGTTAAATTATTTATCTTAGAGTTAAATCTAATTGATAAGGTTAAAATAATAACCTAAACTTGTCTAAATCCTATTGGTTGATAGTATTTCGACCCATCCCCACTTTAGCTTCGAAATAAGACCCTTTGGAACGATTATAAACCGATTTTGACTTTAATATAAAATAATATTTTGAGATATTCCTAAGGTGCCCCTCTCCTTCCTTATAAAAGGGCACCTCCTCCCCCTCCTCCTCACACCAATTTGAGCACTCAAGCTCGGAAAACCCCTAACAAAATCCCTTCTCCACTTCCCTAGAATAATCCTAGAGGTCCTGGTCTTCTTCAAAGACCAATCTTAGTTCCCTAGGTGAATGATTCAAAGAGGCGTTTCAAAGAAGAGGTAATATCCATTACCGATCTTTTCAATTTCTTTCTTCTTCAACTTCTTCTTCTTTAGTTGTTTCATGATAAAGTAATAACATCAGTATTACTTACATACTGATATGTTATTATAAATATGAAACAAATCTAATTAACCTTCTATCCATCCTACGGAAATAGGAAATCACCGCGCGTGCGTACGTACGGAATACGTCTCCACGCCGTGGTGTAATCTATTTTCTGCCACCACATTAATTGGATGGGTATAATGTTTTAATGAGTAAATATATATGATTATTATAAAGTGATATTGATACTGAAATATTATACAAACACTTCAACACAATTCCACGACCATGGGAACGATATCATCGCTCGTGCATATGTACGGACTACGGTCTCCACGACGCGATGAGATTCATTCTCCATGTTAACCATTTAAGAATGATTATAAATTATATATAATATGTACTAATGAAATATATGACATAATAATGATACTGTATTTATTTATATATTTATATGTATGTCATGTACTTAATTCCATTCAATTCAATAAGGAAACGAAAACAGCGTTCATGCGTACGTACGGACTACCGTCTCCATGAACGGTGTATTTCTTTCCATTTAATGATTTATTATATATATGTATATCCTGAATATATATATATATATAAATCATGTTTTATGTTCTGGAATTAAGTAATCATGATCTAAGTAATCATATGAATAATTACAAGTCAAAACACGGACGACAAATGAAACAATTTTACCCAAAACGCTCTTTAACATGGAATTTACAAAAGAACAGGTAATATAAAGTCATAAGTGAACCATATATGATATCATAACAATGAATATGATTCTGTAATAAGTAAATGACATTATTTAAATCATTATACAGGAGGTTCGGACATTTACGAAGCGAATCAGACCTAAGGTAAGGGAAATATCACAATCTCATTTTTATCTGAGATTGTTTATTCGTAAGTATTTACTGGGGTGTATTTTATCATCCAAATCCATGTTTCATCAATATGTAATATTATTTCCATCCACATACAATTTTTTAAATCCATTTTACCCTTCGGTGAGTTTTTAGTAATATGTATGAAAGGAATCTTTTGTCGTACGAGGTACTTTTTGACTTTTCCGACAAAAGTACGAAGAATGTTTTTTTAACTTATAGGGCATGAATGGATTTTTAAAACATTATTTCCAAGAAGCTTCCTTTACAAGTTTTCAAGTTTATTTTTAATCAACTTCTTTTATTTTAAAGTCGTATGACATGTTATGAATGGAAAAATGTTTTTGAAGTAGAAAGGATATTTTCCTCAAGAATGGAGTTCAAGTATTTTATCAAAATTATTTTCCATCTGAGATAATAAAAGGGTTCTTTTTTTATCCCTATTATTACATGGGTTTGATTTTGTTGTGATGGAAACATTTTTATGAATTCCTTTATCTTATATGAATTGTTTTATGATGTCATGTTGTTTAAGAATCCCATTTTTATTACATGGGTTATGCAATGATGTATGGTTTATGTTTATGTGGCACACATAAGAAAGGATTCATTATAAGATGGGTGGGACCTATATCTCCCTCCAATGCATTGGGTAATGATTTTATATCTCATGAGATAGACATGGCTGAAATGGTAGGTTATACCGGTTCAGTGAAACAGGACTGAAACGAGGGTTACTTCATTCAAAAAGGGACTTTGTCCACTAAGATAGTCTTGGAAATGAGTCTTGACTAACAAGAAATGATTCTCTATGATTATGTGTGAATGCCACAAAGTTTCATGTTTTAAGTTATGACTATTGTGATTACATTTCACTGCCATGATTTACCCCATGTTATGAAATTATGATCTCTTTTGCAGGTTAAGATTTCCAAAAGTTATGTGCTTATGTATATGATGTGATTGATATTTCTTTTGTTTACCCTTACTGAGCATTTGAGATCACCCTTTTATGTTTTCTTTTCCCCAGGATATAAAGAAAGGTTTTAGGTAAAAAAAAGGAAGATCTTTATGGGAGATTTTGAAGATCTTTCACCATGATTAGAAGATTATATTCCGAGTTTCCAAATACACTAAACTATTACGATCCTTGTGTGTGTGTTTTTTTTTGTTATGTACTAAGTATTCCGCAAATGTAA
Organism: Viscum album; assembly: GCA_963277665.1. Taxonomy (NCBI): domain Eukaryota; kingdom Viridiplantae; phylum Streptophyta; class Magnoliopsida; order Santalales; family Viscaceae; genus Viscum; species Viscum album. Next base: position 388,010,118 of record OY728125.1, read on the forward strand.
TGTAATGTCCATGTACGTCAGGCATAGGGTCTCTACAGAGATGGCAGAAAAGGTCGGATCTATTCAACAACACATAAGAATATCTTAGAGTCAACAAAAAAGTTATGCCGACAACCGAAGAAAAGACTTAGAGTTTGAAGTGGGTGATAATGTGTTCTTACAAATATCTCCTTGGAAGAGTAATGAGATTTGGAAAGAAGGGAAAGCTGATCCCTAGGTATATCGGTCCTTTCGGAATACTGAATCGTGTTGGGAAGGTAGCTTAACGATTGGTGCTTCCACCAAATCTCTCTCAAGTTCACGATGTGTTACATGTATCTCTCCTGATAAAGTACATACCTGATCCTTCACATGTACTCAGCTCAGAAGTTGTACCGCTGGAACAAGATCTCTCTTATGAAGAACAGCCGATAGAGATTCTCGATCATAGTGAAAAAGTCCCATGGAACAAGACCACTCGATTTGTGAATGTTTTATGGTGGAACCACCAATTAGAAGAAGCTACATGGGAGCTTGAGGATATTATGAGGGAGAGGTATCCTCATATGTTTGTTACAAGTGAAGAATTTCGAGGGAGAAATTCATTTAAGGGGGGTAGAATGTAACACCCAAGAATTTTGTAAGAAATATTTTGTTTTTATTTTATATAAATCATCAAAATAATCTTTCACTACACACAACACTAGCTTGGCTTGCTCTACACGCAATTGCGACCTTCCCTGATATCTTGCGTCGTACGCAATACCGAGTTTCACTAAACAATGATATGCTATTAAAATATTATTAAAACTAGCCGTTATGAATTGTAATAACCACTTTTTAAAATTTGGTAAATTTTATTTTTCAAAATGGACTTCGTTTTTGGATTCGAAATATCGAAATTAGCCTAGGGTGAAATTTTGGTATTTTTCTGGAAACTTTCAATTTTTGATGAATAGTGAAAACACTAGGTTAATATTTAAAAACTGACTTTTTATAATTATTTATTTTATTTAAATTTATTTTAGGTCAAAATTGATACATAATACCTATATAAGTTCAATGTAATTCATTGTAGTAATTTTATAATAATTTTAGATATATAAAAAATTTTATTGAACTTTTCACCGTCTTTTACCCACCTCCTAGGAGAATTTGCAAATTTACATAAAACATAATTTTACCGCTTCTGTGAGTTGAATTTCAATAATCTGAGAGACACGATTGATGTCAGTAAGTAAAATGTGGTTCAATGAGATAAAAATAATTTTTGGTGAATAGTAACGTTTTACTTTTATTTACCACGGTTAAAAGTAAATAGGGTAATTAAGGGTAAAAATGATATTATTATTACCATAACACATGTCCTAATTCTATTTGATAAGTGTAAATCGACCAAAAACAACATTAGGAATAAAATATGATCATTTAGGCCAACTTGGATTAGATTATGACATTTATTATTAATTTATTTAAAGAAGGGTTAAAATAGTTAAAATCAATGTTTAATACGTAAATAATTTTTAATATAGGGTTATACATAAGATAAATTAGACTCTAAATATTAATTATAAATCTAAAAATATTTCCTACATAATGATATTTTAATTTTAATTTTTAGACATTCAATAATTTAATTTATTTATGACACAAATATGATGCAGTAATTATTTTATTAATGAAATATTGACATAATGGATATTATAAATACCCAAATAAATGTAATTTGAGCCTTTTTATGAATTCCACTAAATTTATAGGTTCATATGACATGTTATTATTGATTTACTTAAATTTTTTCGAACTAATCATTCTGTTATGATTTTCAAAAAAAATCAATTACTAAATAGTGTCAAAATTGACATAAAATAGTTTTTAAAACAAATATAATATTATTAATTGTTATTTTATTCTTAAAAATATAAGGTTCTGCCAAATTACATATATAAGGTTATATATATTAATAATAAACAACGTGGGGTTCTTTTGGATTGTTATAGTTATTTTATTAACCTTATAGTGTAAGAACACAAAAAGACACGGTAAAAGTAAAATTATCTAACTTAAAGTTAAATCTAAATGATAAGGTTAAAATAGTAAACTAAACATCTCAAAATACTATTGGATGAGAGTATTTCGACCCTTCCCCACCGTAGCTTTGAAATAAATCAATTTGGAGCTATTTAAAACTGAATATGGCTTTATAATAAAATAATATTTTTAGTTTTTCCAAAGGTTCCCCTCTCCTCCCTTATAAAAGGACACCTCCTCCCTCTCTTCCTCACACGACTTTGAACCTTCAATCTCGGCCAAACCCTACCAATTTCACCTCTCCACTTCCCTAGAAACATCCTAGAGGTCTTTGTCTTCTTCAAAGACCAATTTTAGTGCCCTAAAAGGAGGTCTCAAAGAGGCGCTTCAAAGAAGAGGTAATGTCTGTTGCCGATTCTCTCAAATTTACTTCTTCTTCAACTTATTCTTTTTTAGTTGTTTCGTTATGAATTAATAACATCAGTATCACTCATATACTGATATGTTATTATAAAGGTGAAACAACCCTATTTCACTATCTATCAATCCTACGGAAAACGAAATCACCGCGCGTGCGTACGTACGGAATACCGTCTCCACGCCGTGGTGTAATCTATTTTCCACCACCACCTTACTTGGATGGGTATAATGGTGTAAAGAATTAATATGAATGATTATTTTAAAGTGATATTGATACTGAAATAGTATACATACACTCCAATACAATTCCACGATCATGGGAACGATGTCCTCGCTCGTGCGTAAGTACGGAATACCGTCTCCATGATGTGATGCAACTCGTTCTACAACATTTTAATTGCATAATGATTACATAAATGAATTGAGTGAATAAATATGATATATATTATACTAATACCATTCTGGAAATGAGGTATCTATAATCTAAAAAGAAGAAGAATAATTTATACAACAAAACACGCATAAGAACAAAAAGTAATAAACACCTGAATAACAAGTAGTAATGAAATATTAATAATAATAAGCAAAGAATATGACCATATATGATATCATAACAATGAGTGTGATTCTGGAATATGTCACTGAAATTATTTAAATCATTATATAGGAGTTTTGGACACTTACGAAGCAAATCAGACCTAAGGTATGGAAAATATCACAATCTCATTTTTATCCGAGATTGTTTATACATTGGTATTTAGTGGGGTGTATTTTATCATCCACATCCATGTTTCCATAATATGTAATATTATTTCCATCCGCATACAATTGTTTAAATCCAATTTTAACCTTTGGTGAGTTTTTAGTAAAAGACATGAAAGGAATCTTTTGTCGTTTTTCGTACGAGGTAATTTTTGACTTTTCCGACAAAAGTATTAGAAGAATGTTTTTTTAAATTATACGACATGAATGGATTTTTAAAAAAATATTTCCAAGAAGCTTCCTTTACAAGTTTTCAAGTTTATTTTTAATCAACTTCTTTTTGTTTATAATTGTATGACATGTTATGAAAGGAAAAGTGTTTTTAAAGTAGAAAGGATATTTTCCTCAGGAATGGAGTTCAAGTGTTTTATCAAAATTATTTTCCATATAAGATAATAAATGGTTCTGTTTATATCCCTATTATTACATTGATTTGATTATGTTGTGATGGAATTATTTTTATGAATTCCTTTATCATATATGATTTTTTTTTGATGTCACGATGTTTAAGAATCCCATTTTTATTACATGGGTTATGCTATGATGTATGGTTTATGATTTTGTGGCACACATAAGAATGGTATCATTATGAGATGGGTAGGACCTATATCACCCTCCAAGGCATTGGGTAAAGATTTTATATCTCATGAGATAGACATGGTTGGAACGGAAGGTTAAACCAGTTCAGTGAAATAGGACTGAAACGAGGAATGAACTCGGTTCAGAAATGGACTTTGTCCACTAAGATTGTCTTGGAAATGATTATTGACTAATAAGAAATGATTCTCTATGATTATATGTGTATTCAACAAAGCTTCATGTTTTAAGTTATGATTATTGTGATTACCTTTGACTGCCATGATTTATCCCATGTTATGAAATTATGATCTCTATTTCAGGGTATGATTTCCAAAATGTTATGTTATTATGAATATGATGTGATTGATATTTCTTTTGTTTACCCTTACTGAGCATTTGAGATCACCCTTTTGTATGTTTTCTTTCCCCAGTTCAGGAAGAAGGTTATTAAGTTAGATATGCCAAAAGTGACTATAGATATGATGAAATAAATGGGAGACAGTGTAGACGCTTTATGAACCACTTGTTTATGTTTCCCAGTTTCTAAAGACACTATACCTATACGGTCCTTTCATGGTTTTGTTATATGTTGTAATAAGTGTAATTCAATTTTTAAGTACTAACAATGTATGTAAAGTATGTTTCGTTATAGTTGGTATCAGAGGAAAGGTATAGTCAACCTTTGGAAACTAGGATGTGAAAGCCTTAGTAAGAATCCTAAGGATATGTCTAAGCATAAACCACAATATTAGTGTTGTGGAAATGGACTGAATAACCCAGGATAAGAACTTAAGTGTGAAATTGTATTCTTCATTATGTGGTTTTCCTATTATAATTTGTATTGCTCACACTATTATTCTTGGTTTTAGTCAACGGATAGAACCCGAAGGAACCGTGTTAATGCGGAATGCGAAGGGCAATGAAATGATTTTCCCCCTAAGCAACCAAACGTTATGGGAGCTGGAATGAAAAATCTTGTAGCCATGCTCATAGAACTTTCTCAAGCTATGTATCATGCAAGACTTCCAAATGAGCAAAGGAAGGAGCAACATTCTGTTGAATCCTTCATGAGTCAGCGTCCACCTTCATTCAGCAGGTCTACTGATCCATTAGTTTCTGAACAATGGATTAGTACTACTGAAAAGATATTTTCAGTTCTCCAAAGTTCTGAACATGATAAAGTCATCTTAGCAGTGTATTGTTTGGAAGGTGATGCTGATAAATGGTGGAATCTTATCAAGAATACGAGGCCAAGAGATGAAATTGAGTCCATGGAATGGGACAAGTTCAAGAACTTATTTTTCAATAATTACTTCCCTCATATTCTCCGAACAAAGATAGAGAAGGAGTTTCATGAACTAAAGCAAAAGTATGATGAATCGGTTGGTACATATGAATCCAATTTTACAAGACATGCAAGGTACGCATCTGGTATTATTATCTAACCTGAGAGTAAGATCGATCGATTATTTAGTGGCTTAAAACCAAGTCTTCGAAGGGCGTTAGCCATAAGGGACTTCAATAGCTATGAGGAAATCGTTCGATGTGCTCTCAAAGTTGAGATGGAGATTGGAGTAACCCATCAGTCATATTGGTTTGATAAAAAGAGGAAAATGGAATTCAAAGGAAAATCTAAAGAGAACACTGAAAAGAAGATGAGTTTTCCCTTATGCTCAAAGTGTGGAAAGAAAAATGGAGCGAGTTGTGTTAAAGGGACAAGTAAATGTTTCAAATGTGGAATGGAAGGTCATCGGGCATTTGAATTCCACAATGATGGGAAGAAAATGTCTAGTGATGTGAAAAATGAAAAGGATACACAGATGGTACCTCCTACACTTCAATGTTACGAGTGCAAGGAAATGGGGGATTATTCCAATCAATTCCCTAATCCAAGGGTTGTTGATGATGATCGATGTCAACAAACTCTTAAGGAAAAAGGCAAAGGAAAGTCACATGCAATTTCTATCAGTAATGTGGAGTACGATAACGAAGTGGAGAAAGGTACACTTACCATCCACTCTAAAGTAGAAAATGTTTTATTTGATTCTAGATCCACCCACTCCTTTATTTCTGAAGAATTTTCTAAGGGTATCACTATATTACCTCAACAATTAGATGTTGAGTTAGCTGTCACAACCCCTAATGGCACAACAGTCACATCAAAAGTTTATAATTCTTCTCCGATTGAAGTTTGTGGGAATGTGTTTCTTGAAAATATTTTGATCCTCCCTATAGTGGACTTTGATTTTATTCTTGGCATGGATTGGCTTTCTCTATATAGAGCTCATATCAATTTCCAAAGAAGGGAAGTCACATTTCATATTCCAGATCAATATTTGGTCATCTATCGATGCAAGGATGAAAAAACCATCCAGTTGAAATTTCTTCCATCTTATTGGTCTTGATTCCACTAAATGACGGTTATTTATCTCAAATGGTTGTTGAGAAACTCATGATTAAGAATATTCCCATTGTACGGGAGTTTGATTATGTCTTTCCGGAGGAATTTCCATGTCTTCCACCAAATCGTGAAGTTGGGTTTTCACTAGAACTCGTATTGGGTGCTTTACCTATTTCAAATACACCTTATAGAATGGCCCCAATTGAGTTGTAGGAATTGAGGGAGCAACTCCAAGAGAATCTTGATAAGGGATTCATACTCCCTAGTGCATCACCTTGGGGATCACCTATTCTGTTTGTTAATAAGAAAGATGGATCAATGAGACTCTTCATTTAATATCGAGAACTTAACAAGATCACTATCAAGAAAAAATATCCTCTCCTGCGCATTGATGACTTATTTGACCAACTACGCGGAGCTCAATAATTTTCAAAGATTGATCATCATTCAGGGTATCATCAATGAAGGGTCAAAAGGGAAGATATACCAAAGACGGCTTTCTGTACATGGTATGGACACTATGAATTTATAGCGATTCCATTTGGTCTTACTAATGCCCCTGCTATCTTGATGGATCTGATGAATAGATTATTTAGAGACTATCTTGATCAGTTTGTGGTAGTCTGTATAGACAATATTATTGTATATTCAAATACCAAGTAAGAACATGAAGATCACTTGAGAATTATATTAAAGACCCTAAGAAAGGAGAAGTTTTATGCCAAATTTACCAAGTGTGAATTTTGGCTTCAAAATGTTTCAATTTTGGGTCACATAATCTCAAAAGAGGGGATATCTGTGGATCCAACAAAAACAGATGTTATCGAAAGATGGTCGAGACCAACAATAGTGACTGAGATCCGAAGTTTTCTTGGTTTGGCTGGATATTATCGACGTTTTGTGAAATATTTTTCACAATCATCTAATCCACTCACCATGTTGACTCGGAAAGGAGTTAAGTTTGATTGGACGGAGGAATGTGAAGATAATTTCAAGGAGTTGAAAATAAGGTTATCTAGTGCACCTGTTCTCACACTACCTTGTAGTGGAGAAAGGTTTGTGATCTACAGTGATGCATCAAAGAAGGGATTGGGTTGTTTTCTTATGAAAAATGATATGGTGATAGCTTATGCCTCACGACGGTTGAAAATCCATGAGCAAAATTATCCAACTCATGATTTGGAGTTAGCTGCGGTAATCTTTGCATTAAATATTTGGAGGCATTATCTTTATGGAGAAAGGTTTGACATTTATACTGATCATAAAAGTTCAAAGTATATTTTCACACAAAAGGAGCTGAATATGCACCAAAGAATATTGTTGGAGATGATTAAGGATTACGACTTCTCAATTCATTACCACCCTAGGAAAGAAAACAAGGTGGAAGATGCATTAAGCCGACAAGACCATGCCAGTTTATCCATGATGAGGATCACAAAAGATCCAATATTTATGGATTTACAAAGGATGGATCTTGGAATTATAATGAAAGGGGAAAAATTTTATCTTTCTCAAATGAATGTTCAACCATCTATACATGTTATGATTAAAGAGTCATGGAAAGAAGATGTAGAGTTACAAAAGAAGGTGAGAAATGTTCCTGAATTCAACCTTGATTGTGATGGGATAATAATGTTCAGGAATCAGGTTTGTGTTCCTCCCATCCCCGAATTAAAGAAGGAGCTGATGGATGAGGCTCATAGTTCTTCATTCTCTATTCATCCTGGAAGCACGAAGATGTATAGGGACCTGAAAGACTACTTCTAGTGGGATGGCATGAAAAGAGATGTTGCTGAATATATCTCTTGATGCTTGGTTTGTTATAAAGTTAAAGCTAATAGACAGAAGTCTAAGGGGATGTCACAACCATTACCCATACCAGAATGGAAATGGGAAAACATCACTCTGGACTTTGTCACAGGACTTCCTAAAACATCCAAAGGAAATAATGCTATCTGGGTCATAGTTGATCGTCTTACAATGTATGCACACTTCATTGCTATTAGAGAGGATTTATCTCTGGATCATCTTTCTAGGATATATGTAAAGGAATTGGTTAGATTTCATGGAGTACCCCTTTCTATTATATCTGATCGGGATCTTAGGTTTACCTCAAAGTTCTGGCGAAGTCTTCAGCACACTCTAGATACAGAGTTGAGTTTCAGCACTACTTATCATCCTCAGATAGACGATCAGTCTGAGAGGACAATTCAAACTCTAGAAGATATGTTGAGAGCTTGCTCTATGGATTTCAAAGGTGGTTGGGATCAACACCTACATTTGGTGGAATTTTCTTGTAATAATATCTTTCACTCCAGTATTCAGATGGCTCCTTATGAATCTCTCTATGGAAAGAAATGCAGGACTCCAACTTGCTGGGATGAAGATGGGGAAAGAAAGCTATTAGGACCTGATCTTGTTGATGAGATGGTAGAAAAGGTCTGATCTATTCAACAACACATAAGAGCAGCTCAAAGTCGACAAAAAGGTTATGTCGACAACCGAAGAAAAGACATAGAGTTTGAAGTGCGGGATAAAGTGTTCTTACGAATATCTCCTTGGAAGAGAGTAATGAGATTTTGAAAGAAGGGAAAGCTGAGCCCTATGTATATCGGTCCTTTCGGAATACTGGATCGTGTTGGTAAGGTAGCATACCGATTGGAGCTTCCACCAAATCTCTCTCAATTTCACGATGTGTTCCATGTATCTCTCCTGAGAAACTACATACCTGATCCTTCACATGTACTCAGCTCAGAAGTTGTACCACTGGAACAAGATATTTCTTATGAAGAACTGCCGATAGAGATTCTTGATCGTAGTGAAAAGGTCCTACGGAACAAGACCACTCGCTTGGTGAAAGTCTTATGGAGGAACCACCAATTAGAAGAAGCTACATGGGAGCTTGAGGATATTATGAGGGAGAGGTATCCTCATCTGTTTGTTACAAGTGAAAAATTTCGAGTGCGAAATTCATTTAAGGGGGAAGAATGTAACACCCGAGACTTTTATAAGAAATATTTTGTTTTTATTTTATATAAATCATCAAAGGAATATTTCACTACACACAACACAACCTTGGATTTCTTTACACGCTATTGCGACCTTCCTTGATAGCTTGCATCGTACGCAATACCGATTTTCACTAAACAATGATATGCTTTTAAAATATTATTAAAACTAGCCATTATGAATAGTAATAACAACTTTTTAAAATATTGTAAATTTTATTTTTCAAAATGGACTTCGTTTTTGGATTCGAAATATCGAAATAAGCCTAGGGTGAAATTTTGGTATTTTTCTGGAAACTTTCAATTTTTTATAAATAGAGAAAACACTGGGTTAATATTTAAAAACCGACTTTTTATAATTATTTATTTTATTTAAATTTGTTTTAGGTCAAATTTGATACATAATACCTATATAATTTCAATGTAATTCATTGGAGTAATTTTATAATAATTTTTGATATATAAAAATTTTATTGAACTTTTCACTGTCTTTTACCCACCTCCTAGGAGAATTTGCAAATTTACATAAAACATAATTTTACCGCTTCTGTGAGTGGAATTTCAAAAATCTGAGAGACACGGTTGATGTCAGTAAGTAAAATGTGGTTCAATGAGATGAAAATAATTTTTGGTGAATAGTAACTTTTTACTTTTATTTACCACAGTTAAAAGTAAATAGGGTAATTAAGGGTTAAAATGATATTATTATTACCATAACACATGTCCTAATTCTATTGGATAAGTGTAATTCGACCAAAAACAACCTTAGATATAATATATGACCATTTAGACTCACTTGGATTAGATTAGGACATTTATTATTAATTTATTTAAAGAAGGGTTAAAATAGTTAAAATCAATGTTTAATAAGTAAATAATTTTTAAGATATGTTTATACATAAGATAAATTAGACTCTAAATATTCATAATAATGCTAAAAATATTTCCTACATAATTGAATTTTTATTAGTAATTTTTAGACATTAAATAATTTAATTTATTTATGACACAAATATGATGCAGTAATTATCTTATTAATAAAATATTGACATAATTGATGTTATAAATACCCAAATAAATGTAATTTGAGACTTTTTATGAATTCCACTAATTTTCTAGGTTAATAAGACATGTTAGTGTTGATTTAATTAAATATGTTCGAACTAATCATTCTGTTATGATTTTCACAAAAAATCAATTACTAAATAGTGTCAAAATTGACATAAAATAGTTTTTAAAACAAATATTATATTGTTAATTGTTATTTTATTCCTAAAAATCTAAGGATCTGCTAAATGACTTATATAAGGTTATATATATTAACAATAAACAAATTGGGGTTCTTTTGTCTTGTTATAGAAAGTTTATTAACCTTATAGTATAAGAACACAAAAAGACATGGTAAAAGTAAAATTATCTAACATAATGTTAAATCTAAATGATAAGGTTAAAATAGTAAACTAAACATGTCCAAATACTATTGGATGAGAGGCTTTCGACCCATCCCCACCTTAGCTTCGAAATAAATCAATTTGGAGCTATTTAAAACTGAATGTGGCTTTATAATAAAATAATATTTTTAGTTTTTCCAAAGGTTCCCCTCTCCTCCCTTATAAAAGGACACCTCCTCCCTCTCTTCCTCACAAGACTTTGAGGCTTCAAACTCGGCCAAACCCAGACAATGTATCCTCTCCACTTCCCTAGAAACATCCTAGAGGTCCTGGTCTTCTTCAAAGACCAATTTTAGTAACCTAAAAGGAGGTCTCAAAGAGGCGCTTCAAAGAAGAGGTAATGTCAGTTCCCGATTCTTTCAACTTTACTTCTTCTTCCACTGATTTTTCATTAGTTTTTTCATTATAAATTAATAACATCAGTATCACTCATATAATGATATGTTATTATAATTATGAAACAAACCTATTTCACCATCTATCAATTCTACGGAAAACGAAATCCCCGCGCGTGCGTACGTACGGAATACCGTCTCCATGCCGTGGTGTAATCTATTTTCCAACACCACCTTACTTGGATGAGTATAATAGTGAAAAGAATGAATATATATGATTATTTTAAAGTGATATTGATTCTGAAATATTATACATACACTCCAATACAATTCCACGATCATGGGAACGATATCATCACTCGTGCGTACGTACGGAATACCGTCTCCACGATGTGATGTGACTCGTTCTACATGATTTTCATTGAATAATGATTACATAAATGAATTGTTTGAATAAATATGATATATATTATACTAATACCATTCTGGAAATGAGGTATCTATAACCTAAAAAGAAGAATAATAATTTATTCGAGAAAACACGCATAAGAACAAAAAGTAATAAACACCCGAATAACAAGTAGCAATGAAATATTACTAATAATAAGCTAATAATATGACCATATATGATAGAATAACAATTAGTATGATTCTGGAATAAGGCAATGACATTATTTAAATCATTATATAGGAGATTTGGACACTTATGAATCAAATCAGACCTAAGGTAAGGAAAATATCACAATCTCCTTTTTATACGAGATTGTTTATACTTTGGTATTTACTAGGGTGTATTTTATCATCCACATCCATGTTTCATCAATATGTAATACTATTTCCATCCACCTAGAATTTTTTAAATCCAATTTTACCCTTTGGTGAGTTTTTAGTAAAAGATATGAAAGGAATCTTTTGTCTTTTTTCGTACGAGGTAGTTTTTGAATTTTCCGACAAAAGTACGAGAAGAATGTTTTTTTAAATTATACGACATGAATGGATTTTTAAAAAATTATTTCCAAGAAGCTTCCTTTACAAGTTTTCATGTTTATTTTTAATCAATTTCTTTTAGTTTATAATTGTATGACATTTTAAGAAAGGAAAAGTGTTTTTGAAGTAGAAAGGATATTTTCCTCAAGAATGGAGGTCAAGTGTTTTATAAAAATTATTTTCCATCTAAGATAATAAAGGGTTATATTTCTATCCCTATTATTACATTGATTTGATTATGTTGTGATGGAATTATTTTTATGAATTCATTTATCATATATGAATTGCTTTATGATGTCACGATGTTTAAGAATCCCATTTTTATTACATGGGTTATGCTATGATGTATGGTTTATGATTTTGGGGAACACATAAGAATGGTATCATTATGAGATGGGTAGGACCTATATATCCCTCAAATGCATTGGGTTAGGATTTTATATCTCATGAGATATACATGGTTGGAACGGATGGTTAAACCGGTTAAGTGAAACAGGACTGAAACGAGGAATGAACTCGGGTCAGAAAAGGACTTTGTCCACTAAGATAGTCTTGGAAATGAGTACTGACTAATAAGAAATGATTCTCTATGATTATGTCTGTATTCAACAAAGCTTCATGTTTTAAGTTATGATTATTGTGATTACATTTCACTTCCATGATTTATCCCATGTTATAAAATTATGATCTCTTTTGCAGGGTATGATTTCGAAAATGTTATGTTCTTATAAATATGATGTGATTGATATTTTTTTTGTTTACCCTTACTAAGCATTTTAGATAACCCTTTTTTATGTTTTCTTTCCCCAGTTCAGGAAGAAGGTTATTAAGTAAGATATGCCAAAAGGGATAATAGATATGATGAAATAAATGGGAGACAATGTAGACGCTTTATGAACAAGTTGTTTATGTTTCCCAGTTTCTAAAGACACTATACCTATATAGTCCTTTCATGGTTCTGTTATATGTTGTAATAAGTGTACTTTAATTTTGAAGTACTAACAATGTAGGTAAAGTATTGGTCGTTATAGTAAACTCGGTTCAATATGGGACTTTGTCCACTAAGATGGTCTTGGCATAAATGCCTTGGCTACTATGGAAATCATATCATGTACTTAATGTTTTTCCAAAATTACATGTTTTATTTCCAAGCTATTTTATCATGATTTATGTTCCATTATGATCTATTCCTTATGTACTACCATGTTTTATTTCATTTCTCAAGATTTGGATATTTAAACATTATGTTCGTGTTTTTATGTTCAAATGTGTATGGTTTGTTTTATTTTCTCCATGCTTACCCATACTAAGGATTTGAGCTCACCCTTTATATGTTTTCTTTTCCCCAGGATATAAAGAAAGGTTTTAGGTAAGAAAAAAAGAGAAGATCTTTATGGGAGATGTTGAATATCTTTCACCATGATTAGAAGATTATTTTCTGAGTTTCAAAATACACTAAACTATTACGATCCTTTGGTGTCTGTTTTTGTTATGTTTTAAGTATTCCAAAAAAGTAATTTAATGTCCATGTATGAAAAGTTTGGGCCTCTACAGAATGAGTATGATAATTGCATAATTATTCTATTGATCACATGAATGAAATCTATTGTGACCATAAAATTATGTGGAAGAGGTCATATATGTTTACTGGGTAAAGAAAAAACTAATATAAACTAACGCTTTATAAAACATGAGGCACACATGAAATAAAAACTAAAATAAAGACTGTAAATGATGATATACTTATGTCAAGATAGATATTTTGACCCTTATGTGTTGTACATGATCTACCTTGATCATGAGAGAACACAAGGACATATAACCCATGACATGGGAAACTCCCTCAATATGCCACATGTATCATGTGGTGTCCCGTAGACATTTCAATCCAGTCATGTGACTCCCTATGGTCATGCCACTTAGGACATGTGAAGACCTCCAAGTTCACTTGTAACGATATTGAAACATCCTATAGACATGTCATTAATGTTCTATGAAAACACTAGTGAATGTCATCTAGGTCTCGTGATGTCCTCTGGATAATTCAGCTAGATAATGTGATGGCATCTAGAAAATTCTACCTTATCATGTGATGTCTTCCTTATATGTCAAATTCGATCAAGAAATTTAATACTGACAACCCATTTAGATTACGTGATGTCATTGTAAAAAGTAAATAGGATTATGTGATTGGATATAGAAATTAATACCAGGAAACCAGAATATTCCCAAAAATTCTCATTTGCTTCATGCCAGCACCATAGGAATTCTTGGATGACATTTAATTCATGTTAGACAGACAATCAGGACTTTTTAGGAAAATATACTCAGATATGTTAACCTTATCCAGTGAAAATATTCAGAATGAAGGTCAATTTAACTAAGAGAAATTTTATTACTTCTATAACTAGGATATATAGGATGACCTCCTATGGCCCGAGCTCAAAGGGGAACCCACTTTTGTGTAATCCACTTCATGTCTCTTATATTCCAACCATATAGACCCAATATCTTCTATGGTATTATCACACGTTCTTATCCACCAACAAATTGAGAAGAAAAAAACTAAGATGACTCTAATTTATTGCATAAAATGGATACACATGACAACTTACTAAGGATCAAGATCCATATTAAACCCCTCATAGATCCTTCCTAGCACATGAGTTCCATAACTATATGTAGTTAGACTGATTAATTCTTGTACCTTGTTTCCCACATTGAGCATGGATGAAATGGGGATTCAGATTTGAGATGATCTAATCATTTTCATCAGGAATCTACCCCTATCCAAGTAAACATAGAGTGTGTGACCCATTCTGTGGCATGATATGACTATCCCCACATAAGGGCATCAACCTTGTAAAACCATGAGATTTTATGAAAAATATTATTTTTAATTTTATTGATGTCTTGTGTTGTACGCTACACCAAAAGGATCTTGCACTACAGCCATCCTTGACTTGGCTTTCATTACACGCAATCACGGCCTTCCTCGATAGTGTGCGTCGTACGCAATATTGAGTTTCACTAAACAATGATATGCTATTGAAATATTATTAAAACTAGCCGTTATGAATAGTAATACCCACTTTTTTAATTTTTTTAAATTTTATCTTTCAAAATAGACTACATTTTTAGATTTTGAATATCAAAATTAGAGTAGGGTGAATTTTTTGTATTATTCTGAAAACATTCAATTTTTGATGAATAGTGAAAACACTGGGTTACTATTCAAAAACCGACTTTGTATTTAAATAATTATTTATTTTATTTAAATTTATTTTAGGTCAAAATTGATACATAATACCTATATAAGTTCAATTTATTTCATTTGAGTCATTTTATAATAATTTTATATATATAAAAATTTTATTGAACTTTTCACCGTCTTTTACCCACCTCCTGGGAGAATTTGGAAATTCACAAAAAACATAATTTTACCGCTTCTGTGAGTGGAATTTTGAAAATCTGAGTGACACATTTAATATCAATGACTAAAATGTGGTTCAATGAGATGAAAATTATTTTTGGTGAATAGTAACTTTTTACTTTTTTTACCATGATTAAAAGAAAATAGGGTAATTAAGGGTAAAAATGTTATTATTATTACCCTAACACATGTCCTAATTCTATTGGATAAGTGTAATTCGACCACAACAAACTGTAGGAATAAAATATGACCATTTAGGCCCACTTGGATTACATTAGGAAATTTATTATTAATTTATTTTAAGAAGGGTTAAAATAGTTAAAATCAAAGTTTATTAACTAAATAAATTTTAATATAGGGTTATGCATAAGATAAATTCGACAATAAATATTCATTAGAAATATAAAAATTTTCCGACATAATGGTATTTTATTTGTAATTTTTAGACATTAAATAATTTAATTTATTTATGACACAATGATGATGCAGTAATTATCTTATTAATGCAATATTGACATAATTGATGTTATAAATACCCAAATAAATGTAATTTGAGACTTTTTATGAATTCAAATAATTTTATATGTTAATATGATATGTTAGTATTTATTTAATTAACTTTTTTCGAAATAATATTTCTCTTTTGTTTTTTACAAAAAGCAATTACAAAATAGTGTCAAAATTGACATAAAATAGTTTTTAAACAAATATTATATTATTAATTGTTATTTTATTCCTAAAAATCTAAGGTTCGGCCAAATGACTTATATAAGGTTATATATATTACTAATAAACGACTTGGGGTTTGTTTGGATTGTTATATTAAGTTTATTAACCTTATAGTGTAAGAAAACAAGAAGACATGGTAAAAGTTAAATTATCTAACTTCAAGTTAAATCTAAATGATAAGGTTAAAATAGAAATATAAACATGTCTAAATTCTATTGGATGAGAGAATTTAGACCCATCCCCACCTTATATTATAAATAAATCAATTCGGAGCTATTAAAAACCTAATATTACTTTATAATAAAATAATATTTTTAGTTTTTTCTAAGGTGCCCCTCTCCTCCCTTATAAAAGGGCACCTCCTCCATCTCTTCCTCACACAACTTTGAGCCTTAAAGCTCGGACAACCCCTTCCAAATTATCGTCTCTACTTCCCTAGAAACATTCAAGAGGACCTTGTCTTCTTCATAGACCAATTTTAGTTCCCTAAGAGGAGGTCCCAAAGAGGCTCTTCAAAGATGAGGTAATGTCCGTTACTGATTCTTTCAACTTTTTTTCTTCTTACACTTCTTCTTCTTTAGTTGTTTTGTTATGAAGTAATAACATTAGTATAACTCATATAATGGTATTTTATTATAAGTATGAAACAACCATATTTCACCATCTATCCATCTTACGGAAAACGAAATCACCGCGTGTGCGTACGTACGGAATACCTTCTCCATGTCGTGCTGTAATCTATTTTCCTCCACCACCTTAATTGGATGGGTATAATGGTGTAAATAATAACTATATATTATTATTGTAAAGTGATATTGATTCCTAAATATTATACATACACTCCAATACAATTCCATGATCATGGGAATGATATCATCTCTCGTGAATACGTACGGAATATCGTCTCCACGACGCGATGAGATTCATTCTCCATGTTAACCATTCCTGAATGATTTTAAAGTATATATAATAAGTAATAATGAAATATATGACATAATAATGATACTGGATTTATGTATATATATATGTATGTCATCTACCTAATTCCATTCAATTCAATAAGGAAACGAAAACAGCGTTCATGCGTACATACAGCCTACCGTCTCCATGAATGGTGTATTTCATTCTATTTATCGATCTATCATATATATATATGTATATGCTGAAGATATATTTCATATAAATCATGTTTTACATTCTGGAATTAAGTAAATCCGGATATAAGTAATAATATCGAGAACAACAAGTCCAAACATGTAAGATAAATAAAACAATTTTACCCAAAACGCTGCTTTAACATGGAACTTACAAAAGAACGGGTAATATAAAGTCATAAGTGAACCATATATGATATCATAACAATGAATATGATTCTATAATAAGTCAATGACATTATTTAAATCATTATACAAGAGGTTCAGATATGTACGAAGCATATTGGACATAAGGTAAGGGATTATTTATCAGTCTCATTTTTATCCGAGAATGTTTATTCGTAAGTATTTACTGGGGTTATCTTTATCATCTAAGCCCATGTTTTCTAAAAATGATTTCATGTATGTTTAAAGTATTTTTTTACCAAATTTTTTCTTTTAATACATGGTATTTAAGGAATCTTTTTTTGTTTACCATACAAGGTTCTTTTTGAATTTTCCGATAAAAGTACGAGAAGAATGTTATTTTTAACTTATACGGTGTTAACGGATTTTTACGGTTTCATAACGCCTCATATTCATGAAGCTTACTCTACAATATTTTATGACTATTTTCAAAAAAAATACTTTTATTTTAAAATTTCATGGAATTTTGTGAAAATAAAATTATTTTGAAGAAGAAAGGATATTTTCCTCAAGAATTCATTTCAAATGTTTTATCAAAAACTATTTTCCAAATAAGATGACATTATTTCATATGTGTATGTTTCTAGTTTAATGTCTCTATGATTTACAGGGTTTCACTTTTCTTATTGTTAAATTATATCCATTTCTTTTATATGGATTATGTAATGATTAGATGATGTTTATGAAACCCATTTTATTTATTGGGTTATTATGAATGATGTATGTTTATTTTGTGGAACAAGTAAGAATGATTTCATTATGAGATGGATGGGACCTATATCTCCCTCCAATACAATGGGTAAAGATTTATATCTCATGAGATAGACTTTTCTGGAATGGTAAGTTAATCTGGTTCAGTGTTATAGGACTGAAACGAGGATTGAACTCGATTCAGAAAGGGACTTTGTCCACTAACATGGTCTTGGAAGCAATGCCTTGGGTACTATGGAAATCATAACATGTGCTTAATGGTTGCCACAATTACATGTTTTATTCCCATGCTATTCTATCATGATTTATGTTCCCAAATGATATATGCCTTATGTACTTCCAAGATTCATGTCTTTTCTCAAGATTTTGATGTTTATATTTTATGTTCATGTTTTTGCATTCAAATGTTTATGGATTGTTTTATGTCCTTTATGTTTACCCTTACTGGGAATTTGAGATCACCCCTTTTATGTTTTATTTTCCCCAGGATATAGAGAATGGTTTTAGGTTAGAAAAAAATAGGGGATGATCTTTATGGGTGATGTTGAAGATCTTTCACCACAATTAGAAGATTATATTCCGAGTTTCCAAAAACACTAAACTATTACGGTCCTTGTGTTTCTGTTTTTGTTATATAGTAAGTATTCCACAAAAGTAATGTAATGTCCATGAACCTCAATCTTTGGGTCTCTACAGTTGGTATCAGAGAGAAGGTTTAGTCAACCTTTGAAAACTAGGATGCGAGAACTTTAGTGCGTTCCCTAGAGATATTTCTAAGGTATGTCTAGGGATGTCTCTAAGGTTAAGTATAAGTATAGGTTATAGTCATAGAATTACGATGACGATCTTATAATTAAACCTAAGATGTTAGATATCTAAGGTACTCCCCCTTTATTATGTTGTTTTCCCTAGCATGATTTTTTCCTCTCACACTATTCTTTTTGGGTTTTAGAAAATGGCTGGAAACTGGAAGATTCACGATAATGGAGGATATGATGGACAATGGAATGATATTCTTCATGAGCAAGCAAATGAAACGGGATTTTGAAGTCCAAACATCGTTATTATGCCTAATGAGAAATATCATAATATGATCAATAATCTCAACTATGGTAAGTTTCCCAACTCATATAATAAGAGAAAGATGGAGTTTCGTGATTATCATAGAGAAAAGAATGTTCAATTTCCCTCATGTAAATCACATGGGAAGAGGCATCAGGGAGATTGTTTCAAAGGAACTAGAAGATGCTTTTGGTGTGGAAAATAAAGACACAAAGCTAGTAAGTGAAAATGAAAAGTTTCAGTTAACACCATGGACAAGGATAATGGTATTTATATGACATCAAAAATGATTAGATGTTTTAAATGTGTAATGTATGGGAATTATGCAAACCAATTACCTAAGGGAAAATCTCATGAAGAGAATCAGCATGGTCATATGGGTAGTATTTATGTGGATGATGATGAAGTGACTACAAATGAAATATGAGATGAAAGAAATGATGAAGCTCAGTCAGTGGTTTGAGAAGTTAGTGGAATGATTGTATATTTATCAAGAATAATATATGGTACTGTGGAATAAAGAATCATCTAAGGATTGTTACACTATTGTTTTTCCTAAAGTATTTGAAAGTATATGTTGAATGGTACTAGTAACCATGAAAGGTTATTCAGATATTTTTGTAATGAAGATGATATTCACATAATGAAGGGATAAGGATAAAATAATATGTTTGATAGTATTCATGAGCTCATGGATGATAAAAGGACAAAGTGATATCATGATTTGAGTATATAGATTTTATTTGGGATTTTGGTATGTGGAAAGAGTTAACTTTTGATAGAATTATTGTTTTATCTAAGGTTCTATGGTAAATAATGTTTCAAATGAATACATGATTAAGGTATTCACATGTTTGGAATGTGACCAAAAATATATATCTTAGTATATATGGGGGATAAATGAAGGAATTCACACGCTCGGAAGATGAAATTTCTAGTAATCGGACAGAAGTATTTTTGATAAGCCTAAAGGTTAGAATGGACACCATTTAGTATTGGTTAAAGATATAAATTTTTATTTATGAAATGTTATGATAGTATAGTTTTAGCAAAAGGACAACCTGCGGGACGGGTGACAACCCATCGCGTCGGACAAGGCTGTGGGAATCAAACCCACAACCGAAGTGCGACTGGCCTTTATCACCTAACACTATCCTACAGGAAGTCCCTGGTTAGTAGAAACTAGTTTTATTTTATTAAGCGGTATGATATATGAAGTATTAGTTCATTTTTGGAATCGTATATGATTAACCTCACCATAGATGGACTTATGTATATTTGATAACTTTTTCTAACCTTTTGTTTAAAACAGATGGAATGACCCATCATTCTATCACATGATCTGCTAACACATCATGAATAACAAATTCAACTCCATTTCTTTAAGGGATGAAGTGGAAATTTTTCAATTGACAAACAATTATGAGATTGTACCAAAATCATGTATGTATTTCTTTTAATTCATCAACTTTAGGGAAATGATCTTTAAAACCCAAAATGTTGTCCTAGTGCCCTTATATCCGATGAATTAGATGGTACCTTAGATCATCACAAATTTATGGCTTTGTGATTATTGGATTTTTCATAGCAATGTTCTCTACCACTCTTCATCAGAACATGACAGTTATATTTCTCTTCCGTATCCATATTTTCACTCATGTTCTCCTATGTGGAAACCCAGTGATTAGTTTAATTGGGTAACCGTTACGTTTAATACATTAGATTTTAAATCCAACTTTTGGTATTCCTTTTTACGATGTGGGTTTCTATTAATGAAACTTCCGAGTAGTAAACCATTTATAACCCTGACGAATTTCTAGGGCTAAATTCATTTTAAGGGGGGTAGAATATAACACCCCAAAATTTTTTGAAAAATATTTTTTTTAATTTTATTGATGTCTTGTGTTGTACGCTACAGCAAAAGGAGATTTCACTACAGGTATCCTTGACTTGGCTTGCATTACACGCAATCGCGACCTTCCTCGATAGCTTGCGTTGTACACAATATCGAGTTTCACTAAACAACGATATGCTATTAAAATATTATTAAAAGTAGCCATTATGAATAGTAATACCCACTTTTTGAAATTTTTTTAATTTTATCATTCAAAATGGACTTCAATTTTGGATTCGGAATATCGAAATTAGCCTAGGGTGAATTATTTGTATTTTTCTGAAAACGTTCAATTTTTTATGAATAGTGAAAACACTGGGTTACTATTCAAAAACCGACTTTTTATTAAAATAATTATTTATTTTATTTAAATTTATTTTAGTTCAAATTGATAAATAATACCTATATAAGTTCAATTTAATTCATTGGAGTAATTTTATAATAATTTTAGATATATGAAAATTTTATTGAACTTTTCACCGTCTTTTACCCACCTCATAGAAGAATTTGGAAATTCACAAAAAACATAACTTTACCGCTTCTGTGAGTGGAATTTCAAAAATCCGAGAGACACGGTTAATATCAAGGACTAAAATGTGGTTCAATGAGATGAAAATAATTTTTGGTGAATAGTAACTTTTTACTTTTTTG
The DNA here is from genome assembly GCA_963277665.1 of Viscum album. Taxonomy (NCBI): domain Eukaryota; kingdom Viridiplantae; phylum Streptophyta; class Magnoliopsida; order Santalales; family Viscaceae; genus Viscum; species Viscum album. The sequence continues at coordinate 388,031,891 of OY728125.1, forward strand.
CCACGGTTAAAAGTAAATAGGGTAATTAAGGGTAAAAATGTTATTATTATTACCCTAACACATGTCCTAATTCTATTGGATAAGTTTAATTAGACCAAAAAAAACTTTAGGAATAAAATATGACCATTTAGGTCCACTTGGATTAGATTAGGAAATTTATTATTAATTTATTTAAAGAAGGGTTAAAATAGTTAAAATCAATGTTTAATAACTAAATAATTTTTAATATAGGGTTATACATAAGATAAATTAGACTATAAATATTAATTATAAAGATAAAAATATTTCCTACATAATGGTATTTTATTTGTAATTTTTAGACATTAAATAATTTAATTTATTTATGACACAATGATGATGCAGTAATTATCTTATTAATGAAATATTTACATCATTGATGTTATAAATACCCAAATAAATGTAATTTGAGACTTTTATGAATTAAATTAATTTTCTATGTTAATATGACATGTTATTATTGATTTAATTAACTTTTTTCTAACTAATATTTCGGTTGCGAGTTTCATAAAAATCAATTACCAAATAGTGTCAAAATTGACATAAAATAGTTTTTAAAACAAATATTATTTTATTAATTGTTATTTTATTCCTAAAATTTTAAGGTTCGGTCAAATGACTTATATAAGGTTATGTATATTAATAATAAACAACCTGGGGTTCGTTTGGCTTGTTATAGTAAGCTTATTAACCTTATAGTGTAAGAAAACAAGATGACACGGTAAAAGTTAAATTATCTAACTTAAAGTTAAATCTAAATAATAAGGTTAAAATAGAATCCTAAACTTCTATAAATTATATTTTATGAGATTATTTCGACCCATACCTACCTTATCTTTTAAATAAATCAATTTGGAGCTATTAAAAATTGAATATGACTTTATCATAAAATAATAGTTTTATTTTTTTTAAGGTGCCCCTCTCCTCCCTTATAAAAGGGCACCTCCTCCCTATATTCCTCACACCACTTTGAACCATCATGCTCATCCAACCCCTGAAAAATAATCTTCTCCACTTCCCTAGAAACATCCTAGAGGTCCTGGTCCTCTTTGAAGACCAATTTTAGTGCCCTAAGAGGAGGTCTCAAAGAGGCCCTTTAAAGAAGAGGTAATGTCTGTTACCAATTCTTTCAACTTTATTTCTTCTTTCACTTCTTATTATTTTATTGTTTCATTATAAAGTAATAACATCAATGTCAATCATATACTGGTATGTCATTATAATTATTAAAAAACCCTATATCACCATCTATCCATCCTACGTAAAAAGAAATCACCGCGCATGCGTACGTACGGAATACCGTCTCCACGTCGTGGTGTAATCTATTTTCCACCACCACCTTACTTGGATGGGTATAATGGAGTAAATAATAACTATATATGATTATTGTATAGTGATATTTATTCTTAAATAGTATACATACACTCTAATACAATTCCATGATCATGGGAAGGATATCATCGCTCGTGCGTACGTACGGAATATCGTCTCCACTACACGATGAGATTCATTCTCCATGTTAACCATTCATTATTGATTTTAATGTATATATAATATGTAATCATGAAATATATGACATAATAATGATACTGGATTTATGTATACATATATATGTATGTCATCTACTTAATTCCATTCAATTCAATAAAGAAACGAAAACAACGTTCATGTGTACGTACGGCCTACCGTCTCCATGAACGGTGTATTTCATTCAATTTATCGATCTATCATATATATATATATATATGTATATGCTGAATATATATTTCATATAAATAGTTTTTTACATTCTTGAATTAGGTAAATCAGGATATAAGTAATAATATCAAGAATAACAAGTCCAAACATGTAAGATAAATAAAACGATTTTACCCAAAATGCTGCTTTAACATGGAACATACAAACAAACAAGTAATATAAAGTCCTAAGTGAACCATATATGATATAATAACAATTAATATGATTATATAATAATTCAATGACATTATTTAAATCATTATACAGGAGGTTCGGGTAGGTATGAAGCATATCGGACCTAAGGTAAGGGATAATTTATCAATCTCATTTTTATCTGAGATTGTTTATTCGTAAGTATTTACTAGGGTTATCTTTATCATCCAAGCCCATGTTTTCTAAAAATGTTTTCATGTATGTTTAAAGTCATTTTTACCCATTTTTTACTTTTAATACATGGTATGTAAGGAAACTGTTTTTTACCATACAAGGTACTTTTTGACTTTTCTGACAAAAGTACGAGAAGAATGTTATTCTTAACTTATACGGCTTGAACAGATTTTTACGATTTCATAATGCCTCATTTTCATGAAGATTACTCTACAAGATTTTATGACTATTTTCAAAAAAATACTTTAATTTTAAAAGTGCATGGAATTTTGTGAAAAGAAAATTATTTTGAAGAAGAAAGTATATTTTCCTCAAGAATTTATTTCAAATGTTTTATCAAAAACATTTTCCATATAAGATGACAATATTTCATATGTGTATGTTTCAAGTTTAATGTCTCTATGATTTACATGGATTCACTTTTCTTATTATGAAATGATATCCATTTCTTTTATATGCATTATGTGATGATGGGATGATGTTTATGAAACCCATTTTATTTATTGGGTTATTATGAATGATATATGTTTATTTTGTGGAACAAGTAAGAATGATTTCATTATGAGATGGGTGGGACCTATATCTACCTATAATGCATTGGGTAAAGATTTATATCTCATGAGATAGACATGGCTGGAATGGTAAGTTAATCCAGTTCAGTGTTACAGGACTGAAACGAGGAGTGAACTCGATTCAGAAAGGGACTTTGTCCACTAAGATGGTCTTGGCAGCAATACCTTGGATAATATGGATATCATATCATGTGCTTAATGGTTTCCACAATTACATGATTTATTCCCATGCTATTTTATCATGATTAATGTTCCCTTATGATAAATGCCTTACGTACTTCCAAGATTCATGTCTTTGCTCAAGATTTTGATGTTTAGATTTTATGTTCAATTTTTTGCATTCAAATGTTTATGGATTGTTTTATGTTCTCTATGTTTACCCTTACTGGGCATTAGAGCTCACCCATTTTATGTTTTCTTTTCCCCAGGATATAAATAAAGGTTTTAGGTAAGAAAAAAAGGGGAAGATCTTTATGGGTGATGTTGAAGTTCTTTCACCACGATTAAAAGATTATATTCAGAGTTTCTAAAGACACTAAACTATTACAGTCCTTGTGTGTCTATTTTTATTATGTACTAAGTATTCCGAAAAAGTAAGGTAATGTCCATGTACGTCAAGCTTTGGGTCTCTACAAACCTGTGGGAAAGTCCTGGGGGTGCAATCCAACTACAATGACCCTGATTCTTTCCATAACCATGATATGTATGAATCCTTCCTAAATATTTATATCAATACCCATTTCCTATATTCCCTCTCATATTCCCCTTCTAAGTGATTTTCAACTTTATATGGTCAATAAACTATATGGATTTTGATTCTAGTTAGAAAATAGATATGTACAACGCCTCAAAAAGGCCAAATCCCATCCTTTAGATGTTAAATGCCTCCTCAGATAGAAATAAAACCTCATAGTGCTTAGTGATATGGTTTCAAAATATAATAATATACCTACTAACATTGAATAGATAAAGAACTTCACATACATACAGATGGAATCATTAATGGAATACTCTATACGCATAAAAGGATTCATCATATGATTATTTTTATTGGGTAACTAGTCACATATCAAGATTAGGATGATATTAACAAATATATATTAAATATATAAGATAGACATAGAGTATGATAAATCCCCTGAATAAGGGTATGATGATCCCAAACTTCCATCTTCTTGATCAATGTGAGTTCCCAAGTGTTTTTGGGTTTAAAACCCCAAATGACCTCCTACCTTTGGAAAGAAGGTATGTACCCCGTTATGGATACTGGAACCACTAGGGGTTTCTATAGAGGATTAAAACATGGATGGACCAATTTTCATTCATTTTACTATGACATCTCTTAAAAACATAAAAAGTATATACTAATCAGTCCTCATTGAACCCTTTTGTTCCTACCCTGCGTGTGAAGAGATCCATCAATCGAAAAAAAATTGTGAACCTAACATGATTCTATCAAATAATAAAAATAATTGGTTGACCATGAATCCAAACATTTAGTTGTGTAACACCATAAAAAATAAAATTACATGTCCAATGTGTAGTCATATGTAATCAAGGTTCTCATTAAATATGTTCATCGTTATTGTGACAAGTCAATGTTAGAAGAATGAATGCACTAGGATTATGAAAGAAAAATTATATTACCTGTGAATATCTGATTAATGAGTTATAATTACAATAATTCTTCAATGATCAGTGAAAATATTACTTATTGCCTTAATGACTACCGATACTAATTTTGAAAGCAACACCTTGACTCAAGATCATGCGATCATCCAATGACCTTTCTAGAAAATAAACTATGGCCGCAATACATCTAGGTCACATAACAAACTCACCCACCTAAAACTTTCGGAATTAGGTGGAGAATGAAATGGACTAGTAATCCCACTGATGTGATAGAATATCGACCCTACAATCTACCTGGACGTGTTTAAAATCTCTGAAACTAATGAGTTTGCTTCAACCAAAAAAAGATGCAGCAAAATTAATGGTTACTATTTCCATCCCCAACCACTATAGAAGCTTACCTCCGGATAAAGACAATCACAACATTCAGTATCTGATGAATGTCAATCAATGATCCAACTACGAATCCCTTCTTTCTTAGGAGTTACCATGGAGGGATCTTTTCAACCACCGTCACTAGTGGTATCCCATCAGTACCCCTTCTTCACCTTCTAATGGAACCGCCTGACACATTTCAACCTATGGTGCTCATTAATATACACCAGGGAAGTCATATCAAGTGAATAAATCATTATATGACTAAGAGTAGGCACATTCTCCCACTTCCACTGATGAAGCCTACATTCATATTCTAGATGTGGCCAGTGAGAAGCCTCATATCCCTCTTCACTTAGAGAATGTTTGTTGGAATATTCGGGATCCAAACATTTGAGAGGTGTATATATCCACCTCCCCACATTATGTCCATATACATTTTCCGATGGCATAATTTTGAGGGATATTGGATCATATCCCTTACTCATGTAAAGATATCTGCCAATATATATTTGAGTTGGAAAATGTGCATACCTACATTCCTATGTAGATTTTTCTAAAATTTAATTTCATTTTAGAAGAATTTGAAGATCTCTAATGAAATATTCCTTAAATTTCATAGATAAGGGAATAAAAAAACTTTCCTATTTAAATATCCAAGGAAGAAAAACACTCTTATCAGCATGAAAAATTTATTTCTCCATTGGAAGAGAACATTCATACTCCCATCCATGAGGATGATCAATATATTATTGTAAAGCGTGAGGCATGGATTGAGATTATATTATCATTACTATAGTGGATCACCAACTCAGAGTTTCACATTCCTTAGAATAGGTGCACATTCATATCGAGAAATACAAGTGACATACTACAAAGGCTCCAGACCGAGATTATATTCCCCTTCCAACCAAGGCTCACTAGGTGAGATAGTCACATTCATTGGGATACGATCATATCCCTATAAAAAAGACCAGAAACGTACTCCAAATTAACATGATTATTCTCTTTATCCCTCTTTTAATGGGGGTCACTAAGTGAGTGTGGTAGATTCCTCGGTATAGGTGCACATTATTGTCAAACAAGGACAGATACATACTCCAAAGGCACTGGACTAGATACATATTCCCGTTCCATCCAAGGTTCAACAAGTGATATCGGCAGGTGCCTTAGGACATTCTTATATCACAGTAAATAAAGACTAGTAGAATACTTAGAAAGAATAAGATTAGGGTCAAACTATCACTCCGATTGGGACTCACTAAGTGAGAGCAACACATTCCTCATGATATTCAAATATATCTATAGAAAAATATTTATAACATACAATAAAGGAACGTGATTGATCTCATATACCCGATATAACTAGTTTCCACCATGTGAGAGTAGAACACAGCTATGGAATTCTTATATTATATTTAGGGAAGATACTTGGAATATCCAAAGTCTCATAAAAGCTAAGATCATATCCATACTTCATAGAATGAAAGACTACATCAACGTTTTTCAGAGGCTATACAGAAGGAGGATCATAACCCTTCTCTGCTTCTAGAGGTTTGTAAGTATATTCTTGTAGGGAATGAATATTTAGACCAGGATCATATTCCAACTCTATCCACAGATAAACAACATATTTCTGAAACCACCCAAATGAATGCTCATATTTTAACCAACAATAAAGATTGTCACTGGTATACTCTAGAATCTTATCGGTGGGGTAACTTCCATCAACAACAGATTCTCATCATCATATTCTAGAAGAAATCATAAAATAGGCTCATTTCCCTACACAATCCAAAAAGGTAGGTCATCATTTTCTGGCCATGATGTAGAATGAGACTTATAAACTAAATATTTTCAATTCTAGTGTCATTGAGGATATTTTAGACACATTATAAAAATCCCAAGGGTCTATCAACTCTTAAACCAATGTAGAAGGAGATCATTACCTCGATTGTCCCTCATATGGTTTTGTGGAGAAGTATCATAGATACTCTACTTCTGAAATCCATCATGGTCAACCACCCCATTGTAATATCTATACCATAAAATTAATCCACACTTTTTAAACAACTTCATATATATCTATTCTCAAAACACCAATTCCATCATACTAATAGGTTCTCGAAACAATGAGGTCACTCGTATATTGTTCCCTATCAACTACCAACAACCCTCCATCAATGTCAATAGGAATCCTCAAAAAGCATCTTTGATGGTATGACTAAGTTGACATGAGTAAGTCTAACAAAGAAGATTCCAAAAATTATATGTGGATAGATTTATATGAAAAATCCTCACAACCATGTTCTGGTCCCACACCATTCCTGACTAAGAGGTCCTAGATGATCTAGAGAAGGATTGAATTCATTACCTACCACAAAATATAAGAATCTCATAAATGGTTAAAGGATAGAAAAATAACTTATCAAAGATATGAGGTTCAACTTCAAACCATCAATATACTATATTTTCAGCTAGAACTAGATGTGTTCTCCATGGACGAAGATCCAAGAATGGAAAACCACAATACAAATATACAACAAGATCATTTCCATTTTATACAATCACTTGAGAAACTGATCATCAAATCCTCATCATGGATATATAGTTGAGGATGGGTAATGTATGAAGCATTACACCTTACCACAACCCTTGAACAATAGTTACCCATGGAGATTTCATCATTCAATGTTAAAACCTCTGGTGAAATTATGAGATTGGGTAAAGCACGAGCCAGTTGGTCACTATAATGGAATGACCATGAATTAATGATTACAAGAACCAAAAAATAATGGGATAGGGACACCAAGAAAACATATAATTATTCCCCTAAAAATATGAGAACACATTTAAAACATTGAATCTAAAGTAGCTATAAATATGGTAACTCTCCCTATAAAATAATTCCTACCATGGGCATCAATTGCATACAACTCAAACAAGATCACAACTGTTGTAAATCAAGAAATTCATTGTAGAAGCTACTATAACTACCATCTAGGAGTTATGCCAACCCATAGGTATGGGGGAGTACCTACAATTACCGATAACCCTAAGATAATAAACAACTAAGTGAATTCAGAAAAAATTAGTAGTAGCTGAAAACCAACCCCATACCATTGGTATGGGGTAATATTTATCTCAATGTATATCAGTAGGTTCATCAAAATTTGAGAGGGTCCTAGAGGAATCAATGATGGTCCAAGATGGACCCCATCCTATAAGGATGGGGAAATTTATACAATAATCACCATCTCAGGATTCATCATATCCTTGACACGAATCATTAAATCCCCAACAACAAAAACCAAAAAAATTAATTTCAATCTTAGGGAGTCCCCAACCCATATGATTGTGGGAATATTTATCATCATAATCACAATGAAGAGATTCACTAATCTCTAGGTACAGAAATAAATATCAACGGTCAGTATCCCATATGTTCCTCACAACACAATATGAGCTTATAATATTCAGGGTCTATTCAAAAAATATGATTGGAAACACCCTCTAAGTCACCATTTATGTTTGATATTGGGGTAATTTATAGGTAATTAAATCGACCCCCATACGGTTCAAAAGGAAAAGTTGTCTCATGTGAGAAAGGGTTAGAGAATCGACCCTGATGTAAGTGGTAATAAATCATTAATTGTATTGAGAGTAATGAGAAAATACCATTTCATGATATACTTAAGTGAATTTGGTCACCATAAATATAAAAAATAATGTGGATCAAGTTGATACTATAGAGGAACACAACATAGAAAATTCACATCGAGGGGAGGGTAATTTTGATACACTAATTGAGGTTGTATATATGATAAACCAATGGGGAATCCCAAACTTGGAACCTCAGAATATCAAGTTCTCACCTATATGGTTGAAAATATCGAGGGATAAAGGGAAATAAGTGGTCATATCCAACTCATACCCCCAGAAGAGTTGAAATTCCTTCCACAGAGGTGGAGTTGGCATAATATAAAAATGGGATGCCTAATCTTGGACAACTAAATGAGGAGATACTAAGGGGAAGAAATCCCACTAGGTATTATCTTCAGTATGAGATAAATATTCCTCCTCCCATATATAAAAAAGATATGACCCACCTACAAGAGAGGTGGAAGGAAGTTAGAACGGCTCCAAATCTAGGAATGTGATCTATATAAATGAGTTCTTCATAAATGATCATGTATTATTTAAATTACATGGATATCCTTTACATTTCCATAATGATCATTTATCTTTAGAATGGATCAATAACTAGTAGGAAATTAAAATACAGCCACACCAGAAAGCCTCACCCACTCTTTGTAGACCAAGGGAGGCCAAGAAAGAAGTTCCTAAAAAACTATTTAATTCCATTGAGACACTAGATTCTTTAATAGAATCCATATAAGGGAGAAACAGACCTTTACATTGTGAGAATAATCCAAATCCTGAATAGTTTGATGAAACATTTCCCCTCCCAATTTCAGAAATCCAATATTCTCCAAATTGGATGGCATGAGAGATCTAAAATAGAATCTCCTGCACTTGGTATAATGATATGGTATATTTATGGGCCCTCAAGGAAAACATGAGAAAACCAAGATGAGGTGTTTGGTATAGAATCTTGTAGGGCCAGTCATTTTCGGTTAAAAATCCTTTTAGTGAGATTCATTCCACTATTAGTTCCCATTCAAGTACCTAGACCAGCCCCAAATCATCTATCTCCTCATATTGAGTAGAAATAATAACAAAATCCCCTAGATCAGATGAAAAAGGAGATTAGGTTTTCTTGGGATTTTAGGAATATATGAGTAAATATTACTCTTGAAATGAGAAGGCCCCTATTTATTTCCATAAAACCACCATAAATAACATACTCAATCTGCTATAACCCAAGAAACCCAATGTGGTCATCCTCTCTAACTAAACAAACTATTTTACTTTTCATAGAATGTGAGGTCATAGCATCTAAGACTATTTCATTTTTCAAATAATTCTTGGAAGGCATGATTGCTTCTAGAAAGGCGATGCTTTCATATTCCATAACACAAGTAACTTGTGTAATCGTATCCCAGTATAATGATGAATGTGATTGGAAAAATGTTTTGACTACATGTGGGTAGAAGTTTGAAAATTGTATGACTTGAATGATAGTCGACCAAGCTAATTCCTCCCAAATAGAATAGCTTAAAAACTTATAATGGTTACATTTTATTAGTAGGTGACAACAAATTCACCTCTTGGAGTCATACATAATCATTACAATCAGTAAGTGAATGGAGATGTAGAGTAATATTCATCTATAATGTAATATCTGACTCTTATATTTTATTTCCATCATTGCCGAATCAACGAGCACTACCCCACCCAATGGAATCCTTATTGGAATAAGTAATCATATTTGGTTCTATTACCATATTACAAAGAGAATAACACTTCTATGATGATGAAAATTCCTTTATGTATGAGTTCCCCATACTGGCTGGAGAGTCGGAGGCTAATGGAACCGAAGCCTAGGTTACATGGGACAACACGAGTGTTGTCGGACCCAATATCTTGGTCACATCCCCAATGTAAACATATATGCAGCTGATACCCATGGGGACAAACTACAATAACCCCTATAAAATCATGAAGGTGTCCCATAATATTCTAGCGGTCGTCTATGCCAAATAATCTTCCGCGATCGTCTAATAGGGGTGAGATTATCTGATCATCACTGACAACAGGGATGGATGACATGACCTATGCCAATAGTTGTATATTTAGCCCCAACCAATGAAAAATAATCAGGCCCATATACCACAAATGAGTCATCTCTTGAACCACAAAATTTGGAGAAACCCCATCTTGGAAAGCACCAAACATTTGTAGAAATTTATTACATTCGAAAATAGATGGAATTTATCCCAGCCAATCTCTAAATACTAAAAACACACCATATTCAAATATAACTAAAAGAGTCACTCATTGAATCCCTTCAAATCCCATATGATATTGAGATAGATGTTACTTTTGAAGAAGTTTATAGACTGGGGATTATGGCATCATAATTCCAATTTGACATTTCATTCACATATTAGGACCAGGAAGATGTCATCAAGGGACACATCAAGCCCATATATGTTTTAGTAGACTGGAAAATGTCAACATTATAAGGCATCTGATTGAAAATGATTCATGGATCAACCTCATACCAATTAGGGACCATCAACATTTGTGATATAGAGAGGGACACTTATCTCTAACAATGTATTTCATTAAAGGGTGTGGTAAGTGCCATAAAATACCTCCTGATAAGTTAAAGATCAAGGCTCAATCTAGGTAACCAAAATCTAATTCTATATCCATGGTCATCCAACAAGGCACCAAATATAATGTATATCTTATAAGTATTTAGATTCATGCTATATAGAAGAACCTTTAACATTCCATCAATGCTTGAAAAGCCTCATTGATGGGAATGTTAGCATAATTTATGGTGATATTTCCCCCTTTGAGTATTGAAAATCCACATATACTAAGGAAGTATTATTTAATAGGGATGAAAAACTACCAATAATTGATGAAAATATGCCGGTTTTCATCCCCAATGTCATAGGGACCACCTTGGTAAACCCCTGAAGTAATCTTTATAGTGATTATGTGATACCCGTAAATTTAATTGTGGTAGTATATTGAATCCCATCTGTCCAAGGTTCTTTCTTACACTAGTGATAGTGTAAAAGAATATAAGAAACTTTGGAATCCTTTAGAAATTAATCTATTAATAGGGGACAATGATGTCTCTTTCCATGAACTCTCCCATCTTGATAAGGGAAAAACTCCATCGTATTTCCTACCTCATATGAAAAGTGCCACCATGAACTCAAAGATTGTGGGAGAAGAGGGATACCTCAGGAACACACCTCTAGTATTTGAGGACGGTGTCTCCACCAACATTGATGATATTATGAAGGAAAACCTGGGAACATTAAAAGGATTGTGACCTATACTCATTAGTGATGCCATGCCTTTCAAGGAGAAAGTGTTGTACATTTCATTTTTATATGAACTAAATATTTGTTCACATGGAATTATATAGAAATTCTTGGGATAAACACTAATGTTTCCACTCATCATCTAGGAATACCCAATGACTGTCATGGTTTCAAGTAGGTGTCGATAATAATTCACACCTCTCATGCCTACAATATGGAATAAGTAGGTAAAAATTTCATCAATGCTATTTTTTCTAGGAATTGTAATTCCCAATATTGATAACCTACATTATCCATATCATGAAAAATAATGGGTAGATTAGGTTATGAAACAATTTCAGATAGGCTCATAGACATTACCTAAAAAAGTAATTCCCATTGATGTTTATGGAATTCATGATCAATGTTGCTACTAGATTCCAATCCATTTCCATCATGGATTGGTATCAAGGGTATGAAAAAAATAGCCCCTAAAGAGGAGGAATCAATTACCTCCAGAGAACCACCGTAGATATCTTATTATTAAGTTATGCCATTTGGGTTAAAGAATGTTCTATATACATAAGAAGCTTCCATGAATCATATCTTTTGTCCCATTATAGTCAAAATGGTAGAATTTTATGTCGAAGAACTAGTGGTTAAATATCTATGGCAGAGTGATCACCTCACGTATCTTCAAACTATACTAGACAAGTTACAACATCATAGTTTGAAGATAAACTATCTGGAATATGATTTTTGGGTAACATCAGGGAAATTATTCATATTTATGGTATGAAAACATGGAATCAAGGCCAGCCAGGAAAAGGAAAGTGAAATTATAGAAATTTAACCCCCTTAAGATCTCAAATAACCAAGTGGGATTCAAGGGATCAACATGTACATTCATTGTTTCATAGCCAACATGGCCATAAAATCTCTCAACTTTTTCAAATAATGATGAACGGAGTCAACTACCCATGGGATGAGGACTACCTAGATTCAATTAATTTTTTTAATAAATACCTTCTCAAACCACTGATCTTGATTCCATCGATGGATGAAAACCCACTATTCTTATATGTTGACACTATGGAATGAACACTCGACACTCTCCTCACACATAAAAATGGTGCAGTGAAAGATAGATTTATATACTACCTCATAAATTAGAGATAATAAATTGGATAATGATATTATAAATGAGGAGGATATTTTTCCTACGATACTCCCTAAACATGAAAGATTTATTTTGAAAGTGCCTCCTGAAGTCCTATCGGTAAGTAGCTCGGAGACTCGAAGCTCAATCATATTGGTTTGCGGATTGCATTTTTTTCTACAGAAAAATAGCATTTTCCATACCCTTTATCACTATCTAATGGTTATATGAATAATGATTCTGAATACCAAGTCCTTACCATAGGATTGAAATAAGACCTATAGTTTTAGAGATCCTACCTGAACATCAAAAGGGATACAGAGTTACTGATTGTGTGTTTTAGTGTAGAATATTCCATAAAAAAATAATTGGACACTATAACTAGATATGTCATAGTATTAATTTCATAATTAACATTTGAACCCACATTTAATAATGTACCTAGGTTACATAATTATCATGCTGACATACTAGCTAATGCAGCTACAGTTCTAGCCCACCCTGATCAGGTAGAAGTGATTTTCTACATCATGCACCAACGAATGGTCACATTTATAATCATCTGTGTCATGAAAAATAATGGTAAAACCAATTTAGATCTTGATATATCAATATACACCCCTTGATATAAGGAAACAAAAAATAATTATCGCCAAAATAAAACTCTCCTAACAGACCAAGCTACGAGGGAAACAAATTCAGTGTTAAGAAGCAAAAATCACCCTCTAGGATGCATCAAATGAGAAAAAATCCCTCTAAAAGTGAGCATTCAATTGAATACTCATAAATTTCATAGTAAAAATAGATATTCCTGCCATAATGGAAGAATACCAGGAAGGAACATATGGAAATCATCAATCTAGGACAAGGATCTTCCATTAAATTAAGAGGCCTGGCTATAATTGATAAATAATGATACAAGATTTTGTGTTGTTCACCATAAAATCACATTCATGATAGATTCATTCCAAATACATCCATTAAATTTCATAATTTATACATTCAATCAAATTATCATGTCCATAAATTATACGGGGAATGGATTTAGTGGGGCTATATCCCCATCCCCTTCTAAGAAGTTAAAGTACATCCTTATTGCTATTGACTTATTTTCAAAATAGGATAAAGTGATACCCCTCAAGGGAGTAGGGAAAAGTACTATCATCAATTTTGGGAAGTCCACTCTTATCAGAATATTTTGATTTAATCAAACAATAATGATGGAAAACAATATTGACGTTTTATCTACGGAATTGATGAAATTGTACAAGGAGTACAACATCTAGTCTAACCATTCATCCCACTTTCATGCATCCAAAAAATGAAAAAAATAGAGGCTATTAATAAGACCTATCAAATATACTCACGAATATGGTGAATTATGATATGAAGTCCCAGCCAAACAAGCTTCTCCGTAATTTATGGGTCTACTACACCACTACACAAACTACTACACTAGAAACCCTATATTCATTGGTATATATAACTGAATCAATGTTTCACATAGAATCCCATTTTCCCCTCACTAATAATATATATCTATAAAAAAATCAGGAATCATGATCAATAAAAAAAGTGTTTGGCTGAATTGACGTAGATCTATTATAAGAGGATTGGTAAATTTCACAACCTTTAAGTCCATCGGAATCAGGTCGCATGAGTCTTTATCAAAAAGGTTGTCCTCCATTCATTCCTTGGAGAGATGCTATTGGCTATCAGAACCCCAATTACACTAAGAAAGAAACACCCCAAGATGGAAAAAATTAAAATGGACTTATATTGTACATAAGTTCTATCACTATAGAGCTTACTCATTGGCTAAGATGGATGGGTAACACATCACACCCCAACCAATGATAGGTTTCTTAATATATTCTTTTCCTGGATACCATCAAGCATTATTCTAGTCCATGATTCAGGATGTTAAACATCAAAAATACATCTTGATCAAATGATGTTAAACTGTATGGAAGACATCTTGGTTGGATGATGTTAAACTACAAAAATATATCCTTTCCACATGACATAAAATTATATAGTAGATGTATATATATCACAACTTTAAACCATGTTAGAAACATCATATCATAGACGATCCACCACACTCGAGCTTGATATATAAAAATTAATTTAAGTTCCCAGGTCTATTTGTGTGAGTCAAATACACACAGGGAATTACTTATTCAAGAGCTATGTGTTGCATGATTCCGATCATGAGAGGACACATTGTGATTCCTAAATATCAAATCCTTTGTCCAACTACAATAATAAATGGGAACAATTACTCAATATTCTTATATTACAGACCTACATGGAGAATTTACTACCCATAAACTATGCGTGTCTTGATACCTACCCTTATTGGATACATAATGATGCACTATTCTACATTCATATTTCTATCTATGATCATGCTTTATATGAAGTTTCCATTTTCCTTATCTTATGATGTTAAATTTCAATATAGATATCCTCTCTATAAGACACTAAAATAAACAAATTTCTAGGACTATATATGAATTGATTCTCATTCAATTGAGATAAGTATGGATACCTAGATCATACATCGTGAGCCAACCACCACATGATATAGAATGAAAATGAAATTTATTTTAATTTCTTTCGTTTCATGAAGGTAAAATTTGTTGTTTTTTGTTTCTCACCCCAAGCATAGCTAATGTGGGATTAGGAATATTGTTAAGGCATCCCTAGATGATTGAGACATATCATTTCATGATAGGATTTACATGGTTCTAGATAGAATACATTAAAAGGTTCACTATAAGTCATTTCTATATTACATTAATCTACAGGGTTAATGTAATGGCCCTGCCCCTAATAGCCTTGAGATAGTGCCTTACATTGTTATGTTCGCATAGACACAAGATTTGAATTCTAAAGAATCGACTATTTTAGCAGTTTTAAAAGCAAAATTAAATATATAAGCCAAATTGATGGAGGAGAAAGAGTAGAAACCGTCATTGCCACACCCCATATCTTTTTCGGCCCTAATTGACCTGCGCGATATCAATATTCACTTATTTGATGCAGTTCTAATCACAAACTGGATTATTTTGGCTCTAGAGGAGAAGAAAGATCATGAAGCTCCAAATAACCTATCCTCCTTCAAGAGTTTCTCTGGGGGATCATTCATTCCCCTTGAAAATCTCACACCTCATAGAATAATTCAAAAAGGGCCAACAACGCATGTATCAGCCTCTGAGGATGCAATAGAAGCTAGGATTGATCTGTGCAAGCATTATTTTATTGCTCGCATATGTGTAATGAAAGGTATGAAACCCTGGAGAACATATGATCTTATCTCTTAGTTTTCTGGTATTTAGGGATTTTATGAATTCAAATGAATGTCCCATGGTCAAGGACTTCTTCATATCTTGTTTCCTTCAGTGGATCTCAAGGAGTGAGCTTGGAGAATCAGTTCCATCAACATCAGGCTAGGTACACTTAGAAATCAGGAAAGGAAATTGATCTTCAATTTGATTGATTTTATGGAAATTTTTGTGCAAGTATGGATATAAATACATGGTCTCAACTGGGTTATTTGGAATGCTATGATTTTGTTTAATATTGCATCTTCTAGAGGGATTCTGATTAGAATGGATCAAGTTACAGAATCAGTAAGTTATGATCACTTTTCTCGGGTTCTAGTAAGGGTTGACCTTAGTAATACATTAATAGATAAGGTTATTTTATCTATTCAACAATATGATATTTGGCTACAAATTGAATATAAAAATACTCCTCCTTTTTGTGTTTCATGACGAGTTATTGGGCATGAAGAATCCGCATGTTGAATAAATATTATTTTTAAAAACATTCAACATAAAGGGAATAACCTATAGGACTGTAGGAAGCCACCTAAATATGGTATAACACAAAGCACCGAGTAGAATAAGAAAGTTGTTGTAATTAGTTATGACCTTCTAAAGGAGTCTGATAGAAAGAATATTGAATCTACTAAAAAATCTCCATGGTATCTTGATGAAGAACCTAATGCCAAAAAGGGATGTTCTGAAGAGCCTATCAAGAACAGTTCTTCTGCAAAAAAAAATAAGAGACTTAACTTATCCTGGGCAGATCATAGTGATGCTACTCATCTATCTATAAATGACAGTTCTGTTGTGGCTGATATAAATGGAGCCTCATTCAAAGATATATTGTCTAGGTATCTCAACAATGAAGATGATATTGAATCATTTGAAAACCTTGATGCTCTGGAAACAACTACTCAAGACGATGCTGACTCCTGCCTAAAGCAAGAACAGATTTTGGTCAATTCCAAAAGCTGAAGAGGCAAGGAAAATATGGACCTTCCTATCTCAAGGAAATATAATGATAGGAAATATGTGAACAATGTTTGTAACTATTCATCGGAACAGGAAAATAAAAAGGTATAACCCCTAGCCTCAAATGTCAAAGACTATGTTAGGTTTACAGCGGATAGAGAAGCATATGTTTCTACAGCTCTCAACGACACTAATGTAGAGGTGTCCCCTTTGGAATATAATCTTATATCCTATGTCAAATCTATTTTATTTCATGGTCTTCCAACTATGGTTAGTGCTAGAAATACATCAATGTTGCATGCTTAGAACTGTAGGGATACCATCATTTCTGTTCCAGCCTATTCCTATTTTAGAGAGACTAATGCATAGGATGCTAGGAACACACATATATTACGCCATAAACACTCTCCAACTGGGTAGCATGAGCAGACATGTCCCTTGAATTAATTTGTCCAAGACTCTCTGAATTGCATGGGGACTTACCTATATTAGAGATAATAACAAATGCCAAAGTGGCTGGATCACCCCATCCTCCACCAAGCTGTGGCACCCCACAATCTCAAAATTCAGAAAGTTATGAAAATTTTGAGTACTTATAATTCATTTTAATTGATTTCATCTTCCAGTAGTGATGAAGAAAGGAAAACAAAGGAAGATCAAGATGGATTTAAGTGAGCGAACATTGATGTAACCTCTGAGATCCTGGATGATGGTGGAGGTCCCTGGATGCATGCAAAGGCTGGGTGGAGGGGGAGATATCCACGTGTCGGGGGTGCTCAAATATCTCATCATAGTATGAACAGTCGCTCAGGAGTACACTGATACCATTTTCATGCACCTTTAGTGTTGTGATGGATCTTCTCTCTTTATTTTTATTATGAATTTCTTTCTTATTTAATAATAGTGGCCCATGCACCTCATCCTTCTATAAAAAATGTAAAACAACATATTAAATCATTTGATATCAGTTTTATTCCATTTTCATATCTCTACATGTAAGTTATAATATAAATCATCACATCCTAGGGAAAAATAAAACATAATAAAGTGGGGATCTCATATGATCATTAAGGGTTAACAATACCACAAAATCATTCATAAATTAACATAAATAAAAACGAAAGGTGAATAAAAAAAAACATATGAAATTAAAGCAAATCTTGAGAAAAATTTTGGAGGGATATAAGATGATAAATTAAATGAATAAAAATAGAAACATGAAAAATACACATATCCATGGATATTCTACTAGTCGAATAATAACTTGAAATGTCAATAAATAATCTCAAAATTAGAAAATGCATAATTTTAAACATCATGAAAATTTCCATAATGTTTCGTCCAAGACACCATACATAAACGAGAAAGAAATTAGCCAATACCAAAAGTGAATTATCTCAAGAGACTTACCATTTCATTGATGTACTATAGTGGGACCCACCCATCACTTACTAAGTCCAACACATTCATTATATGAAAATGTTGAAATATAACCATCATAAATATTTATATTAAAACTAACGTATGAAATATTTAAACATTAACAATCAACCATGAATGGTATCAAAATACCCCATCCACAGTCAAAAATTTCATTAACACTTAAAATAAAACACGGAAGATGGTATCTTAAGAGACCAACCTTATTTAAGCATAAAATCCAACAATGGATGTTGGCATAGATGAATGTAGTCTAATGAAATCATTAAAAACCTATTCAAGGAAATAACCTTTTATATTAAAATTTTATAAAATGGGGAGTGGACTTTTAAAAGAAAATATTTTTAGAGAAATGAATATTGTAATCTTGTAATGGAAGACTTTTTCAGGCCGTATAAGTTAAAAAATAAAATTGATTCTGTATTTTTTCAAAATGGATGTAAGGTTCCATTTTTTGAAAATGAAAAAAACATTCATTTAGGAACATTTTCTAAAATGTCAAACATGGGTAAAAATGGATTTAATCAATTTAAAAATAATCTTAATAATATTTTGAAATAAATTTTTAAGAAACATGTACATGTATGATAAATATATATTAGTAAATACTTATATATAAATAGTCCATGAAAATAATGATATTGTGATGTTAACCCATACCTTATACTTTCTATTAGTAGAGGGTGTGTTAACCTCATGTATAACGGTTAATTAATTTTTTTAAATTATACCATTACCATAACCATATTTATCTTAAATGACCCTATTATTTTATTTTATCACCCATTTGTCAATAATATTTCATTATTACTCGTATTTCACGTGTTAATGAATTCATTTTTTTATGTTTGTTTCGTCATGTAAGTCTTACTTCTTCTGTGTACTATATATTTTCTTCATATAAATATTTATATGTTGTTCAATATTAATATATTCACAAATCATATATATTTTTTATAATTATTATTGAATGGGTAATGTGGATACTGAATCTCATCGCGTTGTGGAGACGGTAGGTCCTACGTACACACGAGCGATGATATCATTACATTAATATTAAAGTGGAACCGAATTTAACGGTATATTAATTGTAAAAAATAAATATCACTTAATATTTATTATTTTATCCATTATATTCAAAATTATACCCATCTAAATAAAATGGCGATGAAAAAATTACATCATATCATGAAGATGGTATGTCGTATGTACGCATTAATGATGATATTGTTTGTCAAAGGATGGATCAAATGAGTAATATGGGTTTCCATAATTATAATAACATTTCAAAATATATATTATACTGAATTTTAGTATAGAAACAACATAAGGAGAGTAATTAGAAGGAGAAATGAACTAAATGTATTGGAAAAACAATTACCTCTTCTTCAGTGGAAATCCATTGGATATCCACATTGGGACACTAGGGATGGTATTTTTAGAAGACCAGGACCACCATAAATTAACTTGTAATTTTCGGAGGATAAATGGGCAGGGTTTGGTTGATCAGGCAGGCACAATATGCTATGAGGAAGTGAGGTTGGATTTGCCTTTTTATAAGAGAGGGGAGGGGCACTTTGGGAAAATATCAAAAATATTAAATTAATATGAATTTATTTTCAATTTAAACTATACTAAAAGAGAGTTATTTAAATTTTAATATGAATAGAGATCTAAATAATTTCAATAATTTTTTTATATAAGTTTTGGTCAAAATAATGGGTTTATCTTTTGGCTTTAACCCATATTTAACCCCTTTAACTCTTACCATAACAGTTTGACTTTGTACACATTAAGGTCAATGTAACTACTATAAAATTCCAAAAAGACCACAACATGGATCAACTTTGAAATATTTAACATTATCATATTTATTTGGCTGAATTATTGATTTGTGTTGAATTTTATATCACTTGAAATAATGTTATTTACTTTAAATTATAATTTATGTCAATTGTTATACTATTTATTTTTTTTCTTTTTAAAAATATCATAACAACATGATAACATAGAAAGAAACTTATAATATATCAAAAAAAATTATAATTTATATATAAAATTTATATATTAAATTATTTATTTAAAATATGTATTATTTTAATATTTTTTAAATCATTTTTTAGTATTTTCATCGATTAATGAATTGTTGCATCATTATTATGAGAGTATTTAAATAAATTATATATTATTTAAAAATTTAAAATAATTTATCATCAAGAATATAAATTTATTATCTTTAAAATGACTATTTATTTTTGAATTTACCTTCTGTATAACCATGTATTAAATATACAATACATATTAAAATCATGAGTTTGACATTTTTAACTTATGCGTAAATAAAATATTATAAAATCCATTTTCTCACACATGTTGCATAAAATGGGTTATAATTTAACAAAAACTATAATTTTAGTCTGAAAAATTCATCCAAATAAATTATTACATGTTTTTGGGTAATTGTAATAATATTTTTACTTATAATTTCCTGATTTACTCTAAACTGTGGTAATTAAAATGTTACAAAATTTTACTATTCATATGATAAGAAAAAATAAAACTATTTACATTATTTGGACCCAAAATTAAAAACATGAAATCCATTTTTAAAAATTCAATATATAAGTGTTTTATTAACTAATTTAAAATTAATATCATTTATGAGGTGAGAAAACGAGTTGTTTGTGTTTAAACATATAAAACATTGAAACATATATATATATATTAAATTTAAAATTGATTACAACGGACTAAATTGGATTAAATGATAAAAAAATATATTTAAAATTTAAAACCACTCAATAAAATAATTTTACACTATAAATTACTTTGATTAAAAAGTTGTTTTCAAATTAAATTCAATATTTTTGATCTTGTAATCAAAACATGAAACTTGTCAAATAAATACCATGAATTTAACCAAAGTAAATTTTTATTTTTCTAATCTAAAAGAAGAAGATTATTTTTTTGAAATATAATATATAAAAGCATCAAAAATGTTATTTAAAATATGGTCACCTTTAAAAGGTTATAATAGTTTTCTAATAAAAAATATATGTTTTTATATGTAATATTGGGTTTGTTTGTATTTGATGCCAATAAAATATATTGGACAAATGTAAAAATATTTTATTGGGTATATAACTTATAAAATCACTATATAAATTATATGTAAGTTATAAAATTTAATTTAATGTGGAAAAAGTGAGGAAATAATGGTTTGTTTAATCTTAGAGTTGCGTGCATTGTAAGAAATTACAAAAAAAATGTATTCTAAATGAAAAATATGGTAATGTCTTGGGTTGATATAGTTAATGTCCATTGCGTGATATACAACTTCACATACCTCTAGACCCCACCTGAGAGAGCCACTGTCTTTGGAAATGGTCTCCCACCGCATATCTATTCACGAAATATATGTGGCATGATTCCAATAACCATATGATATGCAGTGATGCCAAGATATCCAATATTGGGCCTAGGCACAATATCTACTTTTTTCACATCAATTCACCTCCATCATTTTTACAAGGTGTTAAACTAAAAGGTTTTTTATAAACTATTCATGGATTTATTGCTTTCCACATAATAAATGTAGTGATGCCCAAATCCCAAATCATGGACCCAACTATAAAAATAAATTGGAAAGATTCCTTATCAACATATGGGTCAAAATTACATGGTGTGTTTCCGATTCAATAACTACATGTGGATTGATTCCTATCATCACATTATATGTATTGACCTTAGATCTAAGATCCTTGGTCTAGTTATAATATCCATATAAAGAAATTTCCCCCACCTTATGTATGGGTTAGATCTGCTCAGGGATCCACCATCCACAACATATAAGATAATAAAAATTCACTCTTAATTGGACCTATAAAACATTTCCAATAGTAAGAATTTAAAATACATGGAATATATACATACTTATAACAATAAATTTAACTACAAGTAACGGTAAACTGTCATGTCACCTTAAATTAAACAACACAAAAAAAATACATCCCTACTACTAATTGTTAAAATATGGATTCCACACCCCATTTTCATTCCTTGTCAAAGGACCAAGAGCGACTAACCTCAATCCACTAGAGTATGGGGTGCCTTAAACATATTTTAATGAAACTAAACCCATAAAAGACACTTCGTGTCTTGATCACCTTAGGTTTCCACCCCCCCTTCATGGACAATGGAAAATGTCACCCAACTTCAAGGGAACCTTTGTTTGACTATTTATTTCTTCTCCTAGTTCCTACATATGACCCCATCCATTAAATAAATTCATCATTAAATTGAAAAAAGGGGAATTTGATCCATTTTACCCCACAAATCACTATGGATGAACTATTATCATTAGAATGTTATGGGTCATCCCCATCATGGTTGTCCCATATCATTACTCATTACATTAGAACCTCAAGAAATGATTCATAACGTTTTCATCTACCTATCATAAGGATATTGGAGTAATCGTGTCCCTGATTATCCTAATTTGTCTATTGGGAAACATTCCTCTCATACCAAGTCAATGTGCATCCTGATATTAAACTATTTACACTAATATCAATGCTACAAAACCATTAACATTATCCTTTGATGATCCTAATCCCATGACCATAAACTACTAGGTAAAGAGACACAAAACTTTTCAGGTTGAGATCACATAAAATAAATCTAGAGAAAAATTCATGACTCCACTCAGTAATCTCTTCATCTCCAGAGTTATGAATAAATTAGATAAAAAATAAATGAGGTATAAAACATAAAGGACCCATGTTGTGGACATGTAAAAGAAAACCACATTCTATTTGGGCCCCCTAGTATAAGAAAAAGGTTGAAAAATGATTTTTTAAATCTCATCTCCATGAAAACATGTTCACTAGTAAGGGACCTGACATTTTATTATTCTAAAACCCTTCTGGAATATTATGTTTACAATAAATAACACTACATGAATTGAGTGACTTAGATCACCAAAAATATTCAATGTCCCTTGGAAGAAGATATCTAGCTTCAAGAGACCATTTTCTTGACTATGCATATATGCTTATGGCTCATACATATATATGCTTTTGACTGTTAACCAAATGCATTATAATCTTACAAAACATGATTTTCGATAATATTGATCCCTAAAGTCACTAGGGAGAAACTAAACACATTAGTTTGTTCTTGGTCATCCGCGGAATGATTGTCACCTATCATCCTCATGACCTGTGAACTTTGGACTATGATTTATGATCACCAAAACCAAAATATTCAAGTGTATTCAAAATTATCAACATTATACCACTGTGTATTATAACGTATCTCAAAGAATGAATGAAACACTAATCTCTCAAATTTTCTGATTTCCCACATCATGACACATGAAACCACTTGTAGTGGGGCTCGAGCTTCCCCAAAAAAGGATAAAATTTAATATGGTGTCAAAAACCATCATGCATAGTTATTATATCTTTTTCCCACTTCATCATATATACATTTAAGTCTTCATAGATCATTCATGGACACCAGAAAAGAGTGGGGATCACCTCAACTTGACCATCTATATAATACCTATGGACTCATTTGTAAGGGCTTAGAACTTCCCAATAGAGGCATCACCTCAAAATAGGGAATGACCATGATCCTCATAAGCCCCAATAACACCCATGGTAGAACCCATCACCTTAGGGTATTATGGGTCATCCCCCACATATCTTCCTCATCACATATTAATAGATTCAAACATTTGGCTTTGAATTACACCATCTTCACTCTAACCATCTAGGTGAACTCGAATTCCCATGGACTATAATTTTTTAGTGTATTTGGATACTTGGAAAAAAATATTCTAACTTGGTGAAATATATTCAATGATTCCCACAAATATATTCCCCTTTAGTACTACTAATTAACACTTTATTCATAACCTAGAGAAAGCGAAAATAATAATGTGGTGATAATATATGCTTAGTAAGGGTAAAATATATATATATAAGAATAACATGAGAATAAGGGTATGATAACATGATAATAACATTTGAAGATCAATCCCTATATATCAAAGATCATATACTTGAGTCATGGAATAAAGATTTGTATTTCATAAGCCATGAATCGTAAGAGATTGAAAAGAATTATCCATAAGTGAATAATAATGGAATAAGACTTGGAATTGTGTCAGACACATAATCACATAAAATGATTTCTATTTTATTCAAGTCATAAGGATAACTCCTTGTTAGTGGAATGCATTCACTCTCCAAACCACCTTATTTGGAAAAATTCACTAAAAATACCATCTTAATCAATAAATACCTCTAATGAATTTGGTTTAATACCCATTCCAAAAATATATTACTGAACCAATATAAATTCTCCTTCCATCCCTATAATATTGAATTCAACTCACTCATCATTACACCCCTGTTTTATTAAACCGATTTCACTCCTCATTTTATCCCTATGTTACTAAAGCTTGTTTACTTATCATTCCAGCCTGATCATACTCATAAGATGGAAATTATTTCACAATGAAATAGATGGAGATATAGGTCCCAAACATCTCAAAATGAAATCATACAAACATGTTCTATAAAACATTCATCTTATCTTTACCCTTAATCAGTGATGGGTTTCATAAATATCATATAATAAGACATGAAATAAATTGGGGGAAATACAATTTTTTACAATATCATAACCTATTAAAAAATAGATAGGTTTCATAATCATTTTATCATAGAATAAATCATACAAGAAAGAGAGTTTCGTAAGTTGTTTTCGTGGTATAACCCGTTAAAGAGAATCTTGTTTCATAAACATCAAGCCATCAAAACATAAACCATTCATAGAAATAAAATTAATGGTGTCCTTAAATCACATCCATAGAAAATTATAAACTATATCCCAGGTTGCAATTTTAGATAGAGAAGGATTTAGAAAGATCATTAGGAATGAAACTTTTTGAAACATAAAACACTATCAAAATCCTTTTCTTTTAAACCACATTGGAATAATATAAATGATCCTTGGAAAATTGTTTAAGTCATTTTTTTTGGGAAATTTTATTTTCTTCTTTGAAAAAACACTCATTAAAAAAAATCATTTTGAAAATATTTTTCATTGAAAATATAATAGAAATATTTTAATGAATTATTGTAAACATTAAAAAAGTTTTTAAAAATTAAACATTTGTCAAATACTTTTTAGAACATATGGTTTTGAAGGAACTCTATTTTCTGAATGAAGAGATAGATAACGTTATGTTTTTCTATTTTTTAGTTATCTTATGTACTAATGATTATAATAATGGTACCAATACATGAAGATTTTATGATAAACCTATGTATAAGGAAACTCTTGAGAATTCTAGAGAGATTTATCATAATATTTCATTAAAGTAATCATAATCATAAACAATCTTGATAAATGATGAGATTTAGCAATAAACCATTACAACTTTAGTATCTTTGACTCATTCTACACATGAGAGAATACAATTACAAAAATATTAAAATATCATGAAATAATAATATTCCTGATATAACATTTCAACAGATAGTATATACACCCCCATTGAAAAATGATGGAGTTTAACATGGCATGTGTCACAAAGGAAAATTGAGACAATACTACTTTATCGATTTGGAAACTATTGAAACATAAATCCCATGAAAGAGAGATCGGAAAATGGATATGTAAATACCATAAATTTAATTATAACCATCAGATAATACATTCAAGGTTAGTATATACACCATGCGAAATAAATGAGTGGTGAACATGGTGTGTATCTCATGGATAATAAATAGTGAGAGGACAAAACCCTTACCTTAAGTCATGAATTTTTTCATACACATTCAAAAATAATATATAATAAGTATAATTTTGTTAAATATATACCAAATAACCATGTTATTATATATAATATCATTCATATATTTATTATGACTTTATATTACCTGTTTGTTAACAATTCCAAGTTAGTGTTACATTATGGGTAATATCCAATTTTTTTCATATATGTTTTGACTTTTTTTATCATCTTTATTATAATATGATTTAAATATTTATAAAATATAAAACATAATATAAATATCATCTATATTCATTGTATATGTATTTATAATAATCTATAAAATATATAAATGTTTAAAAAATACACCGTTCTGGGAGAAAACTGGTCTTACAAATGCATAAAAATTGTTTCCGATGTCTTGTCATATTTATTAAAAAAATTAAATTAAAAATATATATAATTAAATAATAATTTTTATTTAATATATATAATTTATTTTAGTAAATTCATATTTAATATATTCCATGTAATATGTGAAAAAAACACATCATTGTGAGGAGGCATAGTCCACACATCAACAAATGAAGTTATTGTACATTAACAATATAGTTATCATGAAGGTATATTTTATATAAAAATTAAATATGTATAAAAATATAATAAATATCATATATATTATTTATGAAAATATTTTACATAAAAAGTTCCACCCATGAGGGGCGGTAACGGAAACAAATATCATCATTTCGTGAGGAATTATTACTCTATACAGAAGAATAGTATGTTCATAACCCATAATATTAATGTGTGTATATGTGAAGGTAACCACTGTATAATAAAAATATCTTAGTATATTTAGGATACTAATGTTATTACAAAATAATTTAATAAGAAGATATTATGGGATGTATAATTAAAATAAAACAAAATTAGCTTGAGGAATGATGTTCACACTTCATTGGGGAACTTTTACTGGTTTGCAAAAAAAGGATTCCATGGATGGATTTATTCTCAAAGGATTATTCAAGGAATAAGTTATGTATTTTTGGAGTGTAGTTTAGTAGATTTATGTAGATAAAAAAGGTCTTAATAGGTTTTTATAAGTGGGAGGTGTGAGTGCCTTTTATAGTGGAGTAGTGGCATTCTTGTAAATTTTTTAAAATAGAATTTCACCCACATTTTTCCTAATAAACGTGGATGCAATAATGATCCAAATTATTTAAAAGGTAAAATAGGGTCTATATATGGAAATAAAATTGCATTTAGACAAGTATCTAGGTAGTTTTGTCCCTTAAGTGTAAGGTTTAGTTACTTATTAAGCAAATTTTTCCATTAATCATTGTAATTAATCATAATTACTCCTGGTAATGTTTCTTAAAAAACTAAGATGACCTTATTATAAATTATAAATTTTTATAATTATAAATATGGAATCCATGATTCCAAATTTAAATCATATAATTGGAAAAAATAATTTAAATTTAATCCTATAGGAGGGACGACAATGCTGGTTTTTAATGTAAAAACATTCAAAAAAATCTATGTTTTTAAATCTAATTTCAAAGTGAAATTCATTAAAAAGAACCAAATTGTATTAATTGATATAAAAGATATATAAATTGAATTCAAAAAAAACTTACTATATAATTTAACCATATAAATATATCACATGAAAATGTAGTTTCAAATTAAAATTTAGTATTTTCACTATTCGTTGAAATATAAAACTTCATTGAATATACCAAATACTCAACCAATATAAATTTTGATATTTGAATTTCTAAAATGAAATTTATTTTTTAAATTAAATAATATAAATTTTTCAAAATTATATTTAAAATGGGTTCTCCATTAAAAGGTTGTAAAATTTCCTTTTAGAAAAATACATATATATATTCATATAATAGGATTTATTTTTTTCTGATGCCGATCAAGTCAATTGAATAATTATACAAAATTTGATTTATTATATAAAAAATAAATTTTATTAACAAAATTCATCAATAGTGGTTATTTTAATTTATTAATATAAAATTGTGATTGTAAATATTTTTCTTTGAAAAAGAATTTCATTATTTTCATGTAGTTGTTACATTAATTTCTAACTAATTTTTAACTAATGGAACTAAATTAATAAATAGGTGTAAACTATAGTTTTGTAATTTATTTAATCACTTTTATATCGTCCATTATAATGGCTATGTTATAACTATAATATTTTAATAATAATAGTATATTTTAGTTCTGTAAAACTCAGTTTTTCATATAACTCAATCTATTGATGGAACTCAGTAATGTGTGTAACACAATCCCAACATTGTGTTGTTTGTACCCAAAGCTGACCAAAGTGTTTCATATGGCAAAACATTACTTTAGTGTTTTATAAAATGAAATCCTAACATTGTGCTTTTATATATATATATATATATATTTTAAGTGTTGTGTGAAATAAAAAATATCAAAAAGATTAATTTTATTTGGAATAAAATATATATTTCACAAAATCTGTGGGTGTTATATTTTTCCACCCTTAAAATTAATTTCTCTGTCTGAATTATTCTCGGTTATTAATGTTTTAATAATATAAATTTATTTTCTTAGAAACCCCATCCTAGAAATTAATACTAAAACTTCCTTTGAAAAGGAAAGGTTGGAAACATATCGGTTACACAATGTAACACAAGACAAGGTTTCCAAATAGGATAACATTTGTGGAAAGTGAAAATATGGACATAGAGGATATACATAAATATTTATAGGGATTTATTGAAGCCATAAATCTAAGAACAAGTGAATGATCAATTGTATTTAGTGGGCCTCAAAGTCATAAATATGTGATGATTAAAACAGATATCACTTCAACAAAAATTTATGTATTAGGTAAAATTTTAATTTCTAGAACATTTTTATAAAGCGGAATAATTTTCATTACATCAATGATTTCATGACAACATAAACCTTTATTTTTCCTTTATCAATTTCCACTTCATATTTTAGTTTTGGAAGTGAAGGTGGATTTTTCATTCACGAACCATTATAAGATCACGAGATCCATAAATAGAATGATAGTTCATTCCATTTATCATAACAGAAAGGTTATCATAAGTTATCTCATATGAATATATCCATAAATGGTAAAATAATACATTAATCTATAAAAGATCATCCAATTAATATCATAAACCATTAAATAAATATTTAGCAATATAACCCTTCTGGAAAAATAAAAATAAAAAATAAGTGAAATCAGGTCATGAAATTAGCCTAACATTAATCCACCTTATATAAAAAAAATTAGATCTTGGTTGTCCCATTCCAAACATGTGAGTAACATCATTGTATATTCTCTTTAAAGATTCAAATTTACTCGAATTACCATAAATCCTTTTGAAAAACATACATTCTTCCTTATTCAAAAGATCATTGGATATATTCCATAAATTCAAGAAGTTTTAATGATTATCATTAATGACATAGAATAATTTTAAAAAAATCAGTTCTAGGGTAATTAGTACTATCTAATTTACTTCATCTATTTCATGCATCTCTTTATACAAGGTAAACACAATTGTCTCAAAATTTTGAAAAGATTAAGGGTTAGTTTACACTATTTCAAAATATAACTTTTCTATATATTAATCACCATTAAAAATTTACTTTTCAATCATTAATGAAAAAAATATACAAAAAATACTTATTCATTTCATGATTCATGTAATATAATATTTGAATTCCAAAACATACACACTTCAATAATAAAAATTTATTCTTAAACCATTACTCATTCATAATTATCTTATTCTTTAATACCCCTTTTCCTAGAATATTAAATTTGAATCAGGACTTAAGGTTCCCCTAACAAAACCTTATAATGATTCTTACAATTAATGTAAAAATTATTATTTGAACAACTTATACCATTCACATCCTATTTATAGTCTCTTTATCATTAGATGTATAACCAATACCCATAGCACCTTCCTAATTCTCTCTATGGGACATCCACTTAGGACATCTATTTATATAGTGAATATAATTTAAACATCTAAAACCTCTAATTTCAACAGATTTCTTTCCAGTTCCAGATATTTACTTACACAAAAAATCATAGTGTGAGAAACACATATCATAGCATAAATCCAAATAATCGTGAAAGAAATTACATATAAGATGAATAGATCTGGACACCTATTTATTTAATATATAAAACATTAATTTTATCCTAGTTTATACATATTAATAATAAATTTAAATCAGTCATCATGGTTTGTAATGAGCTTTTTAATATCCTAAGCACATCCCCCAGGATTGTCAAACTCGGTGCCCAACAAGGCATGTTCCTATCTACTAGGTTACACTCGAGTTAGGCCCGACACACATTTTCAAAGTTGTTACCACTGTGTACATTTCTTCCAAATCCATATCCACTTGATGTATCTAGATATTCATATATTTATAGGAAATAGTCACTCTATCCATTAAAAAAATTACAAGACATTCTCATATTCATTTCTTTAACTGTAGTCTTATCCTTAAATATTTTCTTAAGGATATCACAATGGTTTTATCTTCCTATTTTCCAAATTATGACTAAAAATTTACCTGTATACCAACTATTCTGACCTAGGATTAACATACATGGATATTACATCATTTTTTATGAATATTAATCACATTACAGAAATACATGCTTGGGGGCCTTAATAGTGTGGTGTATTTATAAACATGAAAAAAAATATTGTACATCAGTGAATGATATTAAATATTTACCATATATATCTTACCATT
The DNA here is from genome assembly GCA_963277665.1 of Viscum album. Classification (NCBI taxonomy): domain Eukaryota; kingdom Viridiplantae; phylum Streptophyta; class Magnoliopsida; order Santalales; family Viscaceae; genus Viscum; species Viscum album. The sequence continues at coordinate 388,063,048 of OY728125.1, forward strand.
TATTACATCTACATGAACACAACATCATTACTCGTGGAAAACTGCTAAAAAATAGTCCATTAATAGTGTTAGAAAGGATTTTTCTCTACTCTAGAAAAGTAATGACTACCTGAGTGAGGTCAAAATCTCTGTTATTTTATCACCACTTAAAAAGAACTGATAATGGGGACATTCATCCTCAATATTAAAATAAATGATAAATGGTTCCTCTATCATCTATATTAAAATTTTTGGTAAAATAACCATTTATCAAGGTTGTTTTGCAGAAATAATGTCCTTTTGTATCAACACTAATAAAAGCGCTGAAAAAAATGGTCTTTTATTAGTGCATATAAAAATGATAATTAATTATTCCTTTATCCGCACATATATAAGTAATGATAAACGGACTTTTATCAATACTCATAGAATCAGTGATAAGGTATAAATTTAACCGTGATTTTAACAGTACTGATAAATGTGACCTTTCTTAGCGCTTTTAAAAACGCAAATAATTGCCCATACTGCTGTGTTCTATAACAACACACTCCAACACCACTACACTATGCTATAATATCACAATGAAACACAAAATACACACCATATATTAATAAAAACATGTCACAATACAAATTTTAAATTAAATGAAATTTACAACACAAACACAAGAAAAAAACTATATTCTAGAAATTTTAAACATTGGTTTATACAATTACAAAAATTAAAATTATGGCATACATTCAAAAATATCAATGATACTTCGTCATTTAATCCTGAACCAACTCATCATTTTTTCAATCATACCACCATTGATTGAGAAAAAGAATACACCTGTATAACAAAACAATTATTTCTATAGTGACAAGGTAAAGAAATAAATTAACCTAAAGTGTTAATTTTGCAAAAATTAATGTCAATTATAAATAAAAAAGACACACAGGGAGTCATACTAGTAACAACATTCATCATATTGAGATGAAGTTGATTCCTAAAAGTCCCAAATTACTTTTGGATCTTTTTACTAATGTATGAAAACAATTTAAATGTGTTTTCTATATTTTTAGTACGTCATTTGTCTTTTTTACTAATATGAAATTTTATACTCCAATCACGCATTTTGACTCATTCCAATCATAACATGTATTTGATTCATGTGAAATAGATTCTAAAACATCAAAAATGAATTATGAGTCATTTTAATAAATTATAATGAAAATCATAGTGTGTTTGATCATTTTTCGGTGAGTGGCACGTTTTGAACTAAAATATTGATTTTAAACTGATAACAGACACTTTGAGTCATACCAGAAATATCTTGTATCATATTTAGGTTTGGATGATTCTTACACATAGTAAATGACTTATGGATCATTTTCATAAAGTATCAAAAAAATTGAATGTGTTAGCATGGTTTTGAGTTGGAATTTTTTTCATTTTACTAAAATTGATGATAATTTTAAATAAAAGGCTCACTTTCAGACATACTGATCACACCGTTCATTGGATCGAGGTGAGAATAATTAATACACATCCCAATGGACATATGGATCATTTTACAAAATTATTAAATTAATATTAATTATTTTTATTGGTTTGGAGTAGGTTAGTAACCTTATTTACTAAAATGACATTTTAAACTAGAAATATGTACTTTTGACTCATTCAGATCACACCGTGTATCAGTTAAACAAGAAACATATTCCCACACATCCCAAATGAATTATTAATAGTTTTAAAAAATTATCATGAAAATATGAGTGCCTTTGATCGGTTTTCATTGAGTGAAACATTTTGAAATAAAATATCGACTTTAAATTGATAACAGACACATTCAATCATACTAAGCACATCTTGTATCATATTGAGGTGTGGTTGATTTTTACACATCAAAAATGACTTATGGATTTTTTTAATAATTTATGTAACCAAATGAATGTGTATTCTTGGCTTGGTGTAGGACAACTTTCCATTTTATTAAAATTGATGACAATTATATATAAAATGATGCACTTTGATTCATACAGGTCACACTGTGCCTCGGATTGAGGTGTGGTTGATTCATACACTTCCCAAATGACTTGTGGAATTTTTTCTATAATATGAAAACAATAGGAATTTTTTTATTAGTTTTGAGTATGACACATTTATTTTTTACTAAAATGTGATTTTAAAATTGAGACACGTACTTTGACTCATACCGATCACATTGTGTATCGGATTGAGCAGAGTCTAATTACTATACATCCAAAATAATATATGGATCATTTTTCCAAAATATTAAAACAATTTGAATTTGTTTTCTATATTTTTACTAGGTTAGTTTTCTTTTTTACAAAAATTGATGTCAAATTTAAATAAAATAATGCATTTGGAGTCAAACAGGTCACACTGTGCATCAGATTAAGGTGTGGCTGATTCAAGAACATCTTAAATAACATATGAATCACATTACTAATGAATTAAAATAATATAAATGTTTTTCTTCAATTTTGAGTTGGTCTATTTATTTTTTTACTAAAATTAATTTTAATTTTAAATAAATAAGCATATATGGTAATACCAGTAACACCATGCATCCGATAGAGGTGTAGATGCTACCTACACATTCAAAATCACTTACGAATATTTTGTCTTAATCTATAAAAACAATATGATTGTATTTGATTTTTTTAATACATCAATTTTCTTTTCATAATATAATTTCATTTTGAAATTAAAACACACACTTTGACTCATATCATTCACATCGTGAATCAGTTTAACAAGAGATCTATTAATAAATTTAAAAAATGATTTATGAATCAATGCCCTAAATTATAAAGTAAATATGAGTGAGTTTGATTGGTCTTCCATGAGTGGAACTTTTTAATGTAACATGTAGATTTGAAATAGATAATACACGCATCTAGTCACATCAGGCACATCTTGTATTATATTTAGGTGTGGTTAATTCTTACACATCAAAAATGACTTATGGATCATTGAGTTAAACAATAAAAACAATATGAATATGTTTTCTGGGATTTTAGTGTGTCATTTTTCATTTTTACTAAAATTATTATCAAATTTAAATAGAAATAAATACTTTGAGTAATACTGGTCTATTGACTTTCATTGGAAAACTCCCAACACTACATGAGTTGCTTAGAAGAAACCATGTCAACTCAAAAACATAATTTACATATATAAGAAAAAACTATTATGAGTCATTATAAAAGGGAATAAACTAAAAATAAATATAAAATAACAAATTTATTCTATGAAAAATGATTTTACTATGAAAATATCAATATTTTCTCTGTGATTGAATAGTGGAGGTAATGTAAAGGAAATTAATAAAAGCATACACTACAGGGTTGAATGGTTTTGAGGGAGAAGATGTCTGTGGAAGTTTTTGTTTAGAAATGCATGAAAGATAAAAATATTACCCCAAATCAATCAAAATAATTCAAATATATAATTAAATAAATATTATGTGAGTAATACTAAATATAAACAAATTAAACATAAATATGTACCAATAAATTAAATCTATGGAAATTGATTTTATTATTAAAAATTCAAGATAACCTCTATTATTGAGCAGAGTTAGTTTTGTTGTTCTTTATGTAAAGTAAATAGAGATAACTCAAGAGAATTTGATAAATACAACATAGTAGGGGTGAAACGGTTTTGAGGGAGAAGAAATAAATGGAATTTTTTGTGTAGAATGGAATAAAATATTGATAGAACACCTGAACTCAAACAAAATAATCAACCAGTATAAGAAAACAAATATTATTTTAGTAATACTAAATAAAAATAAATTAAACATAACTATGAAATAATAAATTAATTCTATGGAAAATGATTTTACTATGAAAACATCAAGAATACCTCTATAATTGAGCATAGGTAGCATCATTTCACTTATTAAAAAGTAAATGGTGATATCATGAAATAAATTGATAAATGAAACACTGTAGGGGTGAAACTTTTTTGAGGGTGAATAAGTATATGGTAGTTTTGGTTCAAAAATCATAAAAGATGGATATACCACCCCAACTCGAACAAAAGAATCCACCTATATTAGAAAATAATTTTTATGCAAGTAACACTAAAAAGAAAAAAATTAAAAATAAATAAGAAACAATAAACTAATTATATGGAAAATTATTTTACTTTTGTTAAATCAAGATTACCTCTATGATTGAGTAGAGACATCATTATTACTCTTCCTACAATTGATGACACATGGATTGAAATATTCTAAAATAAATGAACACTACAATGAATATTGAAAAATAAATCTTCCATTCATTATATATTTTTTAGTAAAATATATAAAGAATATCATAACATTACCTTTACATCATTCCAAAGGGTTTCCTACATTATAGATTGTTTTCCAATAGAATGGCAACGTCATCATATGTCGAAGTCATTATCCACATCAGTAGTGAAAAAATTAATCTAGATTGCGTTAATGACGTAGAGAATACATAATTAAATTAGTAAAAAGATAATATATAAAAAAATTTACCCTCTCATTGAACTCTCTATATTTTTTTCTTATGGTTTAAACGATTTGGTTCCTCATTCGAGATAAAAATCACATCTTTATGGTCCCCTATAACGTTCAAGACAATGTCTACATTGGGAATAACATGAACATATTGTGATGTACAAATGAAAGGGTCAACCTTGATTGAATTTCCATCTAACTCAATATTTCATTTAGTCTCCACCATCACAATTTTCTAATTCTTCTTTGATAGACAAGATAAATAAAATTCTTTTACTCCATGTGATTTCATTTTGAATGGATCGTCTTTTTCCCTTTACATCTGGAAATTCACTATCAGAATTACCATTTCTTAAAATTCCACTACACTGATATTGCCAGGCCATTTTCAATGGAAAAGAAACAGTTGAAATTCTGTATGATCCAATTCATATATCTATTATATAATTAAAAAAATATGAAATATTTTCATTAATTGAATTTTGATCCCTGGAGAAAGATATTTGAATCACTTCATCCAAATCATAACACCAAAATATTGAATCATATTGAAGTTTTAATTTTCTTTTTTATAGAACATATAATCATTTATTAAAAAACTACTGTTGGATGTAACATTTTTATTCGGTAATATGTCTAGAAAATCAATTCATTCAGCAAATGAATTCAGATATTCAGACAAATCCTTATAAATATGATATCTAAACTATCATATAAACTGTTGATTAGTTGTATTTGATATAAATAATTCATACTTAGATGGATTTAAATCTCTAATAATTTCTTTATGGGATTCAATGTATTGACCAACAGCTTCATTGTTATCTAATATATAAAGGTATTCTTTCTCCCTCTCTATCAAGGTAATTGTAAAAACATCTCTCCCATAAATCCCTCCTACTAGACGACATTCATTTTGAAGAGACTTTGGAATACTGATGCTTTAATGACATGATAGTTAATGTGTAATGAACTTAATTACATCATTAACAATAAAACTCTCTACAATACAATGTTTTTTTTTCATATTTGATTCTTAACATACCCTTTGAAAAACATCATCTACTAGTCAATAGGTTACAACGATCTGTAATAGGAAAGAACACACCATTGAACCTCCCTCACTAAGTGAACCATCTAATGTACCACTATATCCATGAATTATGGTGGCAGAAACATCTCTAAATAACATAATATGACTCCAATATCCTTATTCATTATTGTAAACATCACTAATTCTATACATTTATTATATATTTCTTTAAAAAATAAGAAAATTATGGTTAATGTATGTCATACATTATGAGGAAATATGAAATCGAATGAAATGGGCAATATATCATGCATCCAAACATGATAGTTGGGTTATTTTAGTCCATGTAACTTCAAATAATTCATTGACACAATATTCTTGATAACTGATGAATACCCTTTTGAACTTTTACACAATTAATAAAATGTAAAAATAGAAAATTTTCATGTATGGATAGAGTGTATGATGCCAGAGGAAGAAAAGTCCTAATTTTACCGTTCTATAGTTCCAACTCTTCCTTTATCCCCATTTCAATTATGTTTATCCATTATTTTAATCCATGTTTTGTTTTTCATGGAATATTTATTAAAATTCCAATAACACTATAAAATACATTTTATCTATATACATGAAATCACGAAAATATATAACATAAACAAAATTCCAATATAGTAATTGAAATAAATTTGATCTCTTCATCCAACATGTTTTTGTATGTTTTTTAAAAAATGGTTTACTAAAAGAAATGCAAATATATTTTTTCTTTATTGAGTTTTTGATCAACCGTTAATGGAGATTGTGTTGTACTTTGTTAAATATTCCCATTGAATTACAGAGTCCAGGATTGATATTTATATCGTTGATGTAAAAAATTTTGATGTCCTAAAAACACTATCTTAGAATAATGTTTCACATGAAATGAGTATGTGTGTTTTTTAAAAATGGGATACCCTTACATTCATTTAATTATATAGAGTGATAACTTTCCAAAATTGGTAAGTCTTTTATCATTCTTTATAACATGGACCTCAATGTGAATTCTTCACTTCTATAAGCATCATACATTATAACAAATTTATCCAACATCAATTTTAGATCATCTATCAATGGATCCAAATTGATATCAATATCATTACTGGATCACTTTGTTCCTGATATAATTATAGAAAAAATAAAATATTTGCGCATCATGCATAACCATGTAGGAAAGTTAAAATTTACCAATATTATGTTCTATATACTATACATACTAATCTATACACCAAAGTATTTATTCCTTCTATAGATAATACAAGACGCAAGTTTCTTGTCTCATTTATAAATTCTGGAAACTCATAATCAATTTTCTTCCACTATAGAGAATCTACTAGATGAAAAAGGATCTCATCTTTAATTATTGTATCATCATTCCATGTTAATTGTATCATGGTTTCTAGACATCCATATAGTCTTCTAAACCATTGAATTATTGGAAGGTACAATACATATTTTGAGGGACTAGATTCATTTTTATTGTATCGATCCATGCCATACCTATGAACTTTTATGAGCGGTTCATGGTCTTTGCGAATCAATATGAAATCATTTAGAGAAGAATGTATTTTTAGAGATAATTAACATTGAATTTTATATTAGTTTATTATCATATGTTCATAATTGTAGTTCATTTTCTCCTAGTATCATGTCACTCAGGGGACTAAGTAGTTTGTTAAATTTTGTGTCACTCTATCTGCTGCTAGAATTCCAATTATATACCTTCAATATAGCTGAAAATGTTGTGTATTTAGCACAACTGGTATACAATTGTTTCTTAGAAAAAATAATTTAACTCCTAAAACAACATTGGATAATCAAGAAGGTCGTCATCAATTTTCATTTCCATTTTCCATGAAATCTCTATCATCATTTACAAAGGTATTGTTGTAAAATGATTTATAAACCAAAGTATCATCCCAACTAGTGTCCACATTCAGTTTATCCCCATGTTTAATAACAACAATATAAACATGCACAAAAGATTTTAGATACGTTCTCTACATTCTCTCTTACAAAATTGCTAAACTCCTTAACTCTATATTCATACTTGTTCGATAAATGATTTGCGTGAATCCATTTTTGTTTCATATCCATCATATTGGGTTCATAACTGATTAATTTAGTGAAATATATAAATAAATACACACTAGTTGATCATTATAAAAATTGAAACTTATAAAAAATTCAAATAAGGGAAAATCAACATTGGATTGTTTCAAATAATTTTAGTTTATTGATCATAATGAGTAATTGTATTTTAAAACATAATTACTCCACTATGGAAGGTGTTATCCTATGAATTCATTCAAAGGTGAATGTTATAGACAACTTGTACTCATTTCATTTTCGAGGATGTATACCTACCCTTATATTTTTTCAATAATGAATAAAACATATCAATTATTTTTTCTCATTGGATCCACAAGAGATGTATATTTTTATTTATCACAACTTAAGGTATGGGCATTTGAGAACATGAAACTCATTATAAATAATAGTGAAACCCCAACCCCACCCTTTCAGAAGAACAACTAAAATTATGATCCCTTAATATAATCTACAAATGATCTTCAAAATTTTCATCCGTTACACTTTTTAGTGGTACAAGTCTCAATATGATGTCTTAAATTATTCAAAATAAATCAATATTTCAACAAAAGATATTATTTAATTTATTTAATTAAAAATTTATTATAATTATTTTTTATTTAGCTTCTTTAAATACTAGTTCATTATAAAAATTTACCACATAAATAAAATCAAAATAAAATAATTATATTTCTATAATAAATATATTACATTAAAATTAACTTCATATTAATTCTCATCTATTGATTATTGCATGAAAATTTTTATGTGAATTTGACTACCACCATTATGGATCATATAAAATTATACCATGGATTGAAATGAAAAAATAATTAATTTTATATTTTATATTTATAATGAAATGATTTTTATTTTTGGTACTATAAGGGTAACATGAAAAATGACCCCATATTTAATAAACCACCTTATATTTTTTAAAACATTACTAAAACAATAATTCTATAGATTCTTTGTTGGGGAACTATACGTAAAGCATCAATGGATTGAAAATTTTCCATATTTACTCACAATGGAACTGTAATTGTATGACTATTAGTATTAAAAATAAGATGAAATATTTTACATGGATCAATAAATTATATCGATATATAGAATTAGAAAATGAGTAATTGGAGCAATTATCAACCAATGATAAATCTAAATTTAAAACTCGGAATTATTATTTCACAACAAGCTGGGGTGAATTTGTAGAAAATAATGAAAATTGATTCAAAATAACAATTTAAAAAGACTAAAATAAGGTATCCCAATCGATAGTCAATCAAACAACTAATCATAAACAAATAATTATATTGATAATCTAAAATAAAAATAGTATTCAAGGACTAGACCACAAATAAATCATGACATCATCGAACAAGAAATCAAAAAAGAAATAAAAAATATATATAACATCTCAGGGCCTAACTCGCTAGGTTGAAGAAAATATTCTTTAGAAACCCTAATAACAATCGAACAATCAATGTATGATGAAGTTTGAGAGACTGGAGGCCGTCAGGTGGTGTGATTCAAGCATTGATTAACCGGGGAAGACTGCCAGCAGAGGGAGGCTTCCGCAAAAATCTTTTGATATCACGATAGGTTTTAAAATGGTGTAGGGTTTATAAATATATCAGGACAAATTTATCAGCACTTGAAAAAATGTGATGACAATGGATTGAATTTAAGAGTTCTTTTCTTACGCTCTAAAAATACCTATTTATCAGTACTAATGTATGAAGAATGATAAACAATAATTTTTCCAGGGTGAAAAAAGCACTAATAAAGACATATGTTTATCATTTCTTATTACAATAGCACTGATAATGAATTTATAATTGTAATTATAAAAACAAATCTGAAGATATATATACATAAAAAAATATATAATTTAAAATATAGAAAATATATTCCTTTTTTTATATATTTGATATTATTTGATAATTATTTATTTATAATTATTGAATTATTTTGGAAAAATAATATTTAAATATAAGTTTAAGTTAATAAATATTCATATTTTTTAATAATGAGTATGATTGAATAAATTAAAAACAAGTACAAGTTAAGAATATAGAAAAAATGGATAAATTTCATGTGTGTGCATTTTATATTAAAATGCATCAATTTAGTATATGTGAAATATAAGGAACCGACCTTATAACATTACATAATCATGTATTAAAGGAATAATTCACATAGAGGATCTTTTCAGGTTTAGAGTTTTAGAGAATTGGGACATAACCGTTACATATCAAAAGATTACAAAATAGACACTTCTACTAAGATTCCATAAAATAAAAACTCTTAAAAAGAAACATGTCTAGTTCCATGTTTTATATAACATGCATTTCCATGATCCCATCCTTGACCCTATTCATCTTTAGGTCCCGTGGAAAACATTTCAAAAAAATGTGGGACGGGCATAAAAATCCTAGTAAAGGACACACAAAGAAGGAAAACTGTTATTTTTTCAAAACAACAGGTAAACCATTAATACTTTATCAAAGTAATACGTTTCACCTTTACGAATTAGTAAATACACTTCACTGAATAAAAGACCATCACTTACCCTTTGTAACCAAAAGATTACCATAAACCAATATAAAGAACACATAACATATAAATGTTACTTGGGACATAAACATACTTAAATGGAATAACCATATGGGTCGAATTCCACACATATCACTATATGGAGTAGCCATACGGCCGACTCCCATACCCAATGCATTGGAGGTTATAACGTAACCACCCATCCTGGTATTCACGGCACCACCCGTCATATGGTTTATCACGTAACCACCCATCCAATGTCCATGTACCATTATAAAATCATAATACATAAAACAAATATAATGGAAAGAATACATTTCCAAATTTCGATCACAATATATCACTTAAATATATTGACATAAGAAATCTATTATAAAAACCATTTTCAATACCAAAATACATAAAAGTGTATATGGTGTTTCTTTCATTTTAAAAACATTACAGCTTGTTTAGAAATCCAAAGACCAAATAATACTCACGGCGGCGGAAAAGTTCGTTGTCACCACGTATGTTAAAATAAAAATTCCTTTTTGTCATTTAGTAAAACACTTCATAGAAAAGGATTCCCTTTGAATTAAATGAAAATTAAATGGTGTTTTATATAGCGTATAAAATAATGTCTCGTATTAGAACAAAATATGCCTCAATGAAAGGAGATTGAGAGGAAGTCCCGTTCAAAGATGGTATCCTTAGATTAAGGATAAATCAATTATGTAATTATGTGTGCATGATATAAATAAACCCAATATAACTTTATATTAAGTGTAATATAGTGATAGGTCATTCACACATATTCATATCATTATAGGATCAAGAATTAGAGTTTTAACCCAATGAATTGAAATTTGGTTAAGAAGTTCCCTTACAAAAATTCGACAGCCTAACGACGTCACATTAAAATTCAGAAAAATAGTTGATGGGAGAGAAAATGGTATCTCATCACGTGTAAAAAAATTTAAATCAATAAGGATATATAAGAACATATCCCGACATAATAATATGTAAATTAAAAGATATAACGAAAAGGAGTCTTTTGAAAAAAGAGGCGGGTGAACGGTTCCCTTACTGATTTGGTAACTTACAAAACTTAAGCCACATGAAAGAAAGATCATAAAATGAAGATGTCAATACCCATAATTTGACTTATATTAAATAATGAATACACTCATGGGCAGTATATACACCACACAAATTGAAATAGTGGAAAATGTAGCATGAATCTCACGGAAATAAAAATGAGATGAAAAATCCCTTATGAAAACTCGGCAGCCTAACGATGCCACTTAAAACTTCCAAAAAATGGTTTGATGAGATCAAATATGGTCTATAATCATATTAACATTAAAATTACAGAAAGAGTAATATAAAATAACATCCCCCAACATAATAAATAGGAGCTTAAAGTAAGTCACATAAAAGAGCGTACATAAAAAGAAAGAGAGAGGTAGGATCCCTTACCTCAAGTCTGGCTTGCCTTGTTCGTTTCTTTATATTACTAAATAATAAACTTTGGTCAATTTATAATTTTTTAAGTACCTACTTTAAATATTATTATTCATTTAATATCCCATATTATAATGTTATAATAATTGGTTAATAATTCGAGTTCATATCAGATGAGTTTGTCGATGTTTGCTACATGAGTAAAAACTGAACTTTTTGGAGAATAATTTTCCATGTAGTTATAAGTACATCAAATACAGAATAGTATAAATTATTTAAATATAATATATATCCAGTATATATTCATTTTATTCTATTACTTAAAATTTGGATATAAAAATAAATGAAATGCATTGTTCATGTAGACGGTAGGCCGTACGTACGCATGAACGTTACTTTCATTTATTTGGAACATGAATGGAATTAAAACTTGATGAGAGAGATATATATATTATAATTAAAGTATAATATATATGTTATATATGTCAAATAATTTCATCAATTTCATTCTTTATACATTCCATGTATTGCATGAACGAGTCAAATCACTTGCGGTGGTGGTATTCCACACTTCCTCAAATGAAAATATTGCATTTTCACAACATGAAAAGAATAAAGGTATGTATTAAATATAAAATAAAGAATAATAGAGATGAAATAAATATAATATATATCATAAATAAATATAGTTCATTCATAATGGCCACCATGAAAGGTGGTAGGAGAAGATAGAACAATCATCGTTTCGTGAGGAAGTAATTCGCCATCCACGGAAATAGTATGTTCTTTAACCATTAGACGGAGGTGTGTGTAAGTGTATCTCTAATACATCTCATAAAAACATCCTAGTATATTTAATATACTTTTTTTTTTCAAATTAAAGGAATATAAAGAGTTTAGGTGGTTGGAGAAGAAAAATAAAACAAAATAACATTAGGGAAGATGTTACCTTTAAATCGGGTAACTCCTCTTGGTTTGAACCAAAAGGGTTTCTTGAAGAGATTTCTGCCTAAGGGAAGGAATCTATGATGAATAGAGGGATGTTTAGAGATACAATTATCTGATTTTGTCCGAGAAAATGGCTTGAGATGTGTGGGTAAGGAGGGAGAGGTGGGGGCCTTTTCTAAGAGGGAGGAGGGGCACTCTTGGAAAGTCATGAAATGTCACATTATTTTAAAATGATTTTCGGATCTTAAAGGTTCCACAAAGATATATTTATAGGATAAGGTGATAAGGGTTCGTAAAACACCCATAAAATAGATTTTTGACAAACTCATGTCTTATATTTTCCATTGTCTTTTCATTTTATTTAAATCGTTAATTAATGAGGTAATCGTTGCATTATCATGGTGTCATAAATAAATTTATTTCATTAATGTATAAAAATTATAAAAAAATTATTATGATGTAGTAAATCTTTTTATCTTTCCAATGAATATTTATAGTAAAAAATATGACTTTTATAACCCCATGTAAAAATTGTTTTACTAAAATAATATGTGTTTGTGACATTTTAATTTTAACTTTAAATAAAAAGTTATTAATGTCATTTTCTTACCCAAGGGGCTAAATGGGGTCCCAAGTTGACCCATGGATTGTCTTGGTCAGACATGATTCATTCAATAATGGTAGGACATGTGTCAAGGTCATTTCATATTATTATAACATTATCTATACCCAAAATTACACTAATTACCTTTAATCGCGATAAATTAAACTGAAAAGTTACTATTCGCCAAAAAATTATTTTAATCCAATTGAACCACATTTTAATTCTTAATGACAACCATTTACGTCAGATTTTTGAAATTAAATTCACATAAAAGTTTCATTTAAAATATAAATTAGTTTTTAACTACCACTTACTGGTTTCACTGTTCATCAAAAATTGATGTTTTTCAGAAAAATACCAAAAATTCACCAGAAGCTATATTTGATATTCCGAATTCAAAAATTATTTCTATTTTAAAAAATTCAAAACATATAAGTTGCATTAAATAATTTAATAATTAATTCCCGCTGTCAAAACAAATAGCGTGTTTTTAAGAAACAATATCTATCAAAAGACTAACACTTGTTTAAGTCCAATTTGAAAGTGAGATTAATTCCAATGACCACCATTGGATTAATTTGTAAAAATATATTCTAATTTCACTTTAAAACTAATTATAAAGATAATCTAATCATATAAATAAATTATATTAAAAAGAGGTTTTTAATTAAAATACAACATTTTTTCACTATTCATTAAAAAATGAACTTTATCAGAAAAATACCAAAAACATACACAATGTAAATTTTGATGTCCCGGTTCTAAATAAGGATTTAATTTGGTCCAATAGAACATATTAAATTGTCAAAAATAGGATTTAAAAACGGTTTTCCATCAAAAGGCGGTTATTCGACTTTTTAAAGAATATTTGAAAATTTATGCTTAAAATTGGATTCATTTGCAATTTAAGCCTCTAACATTTATTTGGATAAATGAAAAAATATTTGACAAGCATATATAATCATTTGGTAGTTAGTTGTGTTCATTCCTACCGTTACAATGGCTAGGCGCTAGCTACCATTTAAAATAATATTATTATATTATTAGTGTGCAACATAAGATTTCAAAGAAACTCATTATTGCGTATTGGGTACACCATTAAAATAGCATTACCTTTAAAGTAATATTAATATCTTATTCTAAAACATTAATAAATAAGAAAATTTCATATTCTTTATTTACCTGGGATGTTACAGAAATTAATATTACAAACATTTGATCTATATTAAATTAAAAAATCAAATGATACATTCAATTATATGTCCATTACACTATGCAATTAATCAGTATTTTTAATTCATATTAATTTTAAATTAGAAACAATTATTAACTAAATATATGACTATTTATTGTAAATCACATAAATAAATTGTAATATATACATAATATTTATATAGACAGATATATATATATATATATATATATTTAAGCTATACAATTTGATAACATTAATTATCATAATTATCTAATTAATAAAATGGTTAATATTTAATAATTTGTAATTAATTTATCGATTTTTATCAATACTTATTTAATTAATAATATTTTTATTATCTTTTTATAAACATGTTATTTATTTTTAGTTTATTTAATTATGTCATTTTATTTTTTCAGAACATTATTAGTTCGAAAAAACACTAATAAAATCAATTTTTATTACTGCGAAAGGTAAAGCACTAATAAACGGTACCCTTTATTAGTGCTAAAGATACTAAGAAAAAGGTTCAATAAATCTATTCTAAAATAAGAATTGATAAAAGTTTGAACTTATAAGTTCTTTATTTAGTGTTGATAATGATTCCATTTATCATTGAATTTTTTGTAGCACTGATAAATACCACCAATATTAAATAATGGTTTTGTTGTAATAGAAAGGAATCATAAGAATGGGGCGATGTCAAATTCTCTGTAATGGTAAAAAAATTGATACATAAGCATAACATGAGAATAAGGGTATGATTACTGGAGAATAACATATCAATATCATAACCAATATATAAAATATAATATACATCATTCCTTTAATACATATTTTTAGTTAATAATAAAGTAATCATAATGAAATCCATAGAATGATCCATGAAATAATAACATAGGAATATAGCATTGAATTGTGGAAGGCACATAAGAATACAAAATTATTTATAAAGTATTCAATGCTTAATTCCAATGTCATATTAGTGGAATGGTTTCACACCCCAACCCATATTAGTAGTCAAGGTGCACTCCTAAGATATTTTTGAATAATGTCCCCTTTTGAACTGGGTTCACTCCCCGGTCTAGCCATATATTATTGATATGGGATCACTTCACATTCTAGCCCAGTAATATTTAACTAATTTCAATACATAATCTTGATTTATATTACAAAACCAAGTTCACTAATCATTCAATCCTTGTGTTTCTACATCGAGGTTACTTCAAAATCCATCCCCTTTTTACTCATAAAATATAAAATTTTACCCAATGTATTGGAGGGAGATATTAGTCCCACCAATATCTGAATGAAATCATACATACCTATACGATAAAACATTAATTATATCATGAACCAAAAAATTATAGGGGTTATATAATCATCTTATCATAATACATGGAATTAAATGGGTATCATAAAAATTTAATCATAACATAACCTATAAAAAATAGATTGGTTTCATAATAGAATTCATCATATAATATCCTCTGAAAGGAATAGGGTTTCATAAAAATTTATCATGATATAATCCTTTCAAGATAAATGTGTTTCATAAACATCAATACATCAAAAAATAAACCATTTAGAGAAATAATATGAATGGTATCCTTATATCATATCCCTAGTAAAGAATAAACTATTACCAGGGATTTCATCATAGATGGAGAAGTATTTTTAAATATGACATGGAATATCAAATTTTAAAAGCTAAAATATTTTCATAATTTGTTTCATTGAAAGCACTTATAAATCACATAATGGTATCATTAAAACGTTTAAATAATTTTTATGTACAATATATTTTCTTCTTTGAAAATCACTCTTTAAAAAAAAGCATCTTGAAAAGAAATTTCGTTAAAAATATATATAAAAACATGTAAAGGTATATTCAGAACATTTAATACAATTTTTTAATATAAAATTTATTTCATAACCTTTATATAAAACATGTTGTTAAAAGAGTAGAGATTCTTGATCAAAGAGTGGGATAAAGTGGTATTTCCCTAAAAAATATTTCTTAATTATTTTAAGTACCATAGAAATAAAATGATACAAATACACAAATATTCCATAATAAACTATTGGATAAATAAATTAATGAGTTTTATAGAGATATGGATCATAATATTTCATCAATTTAAGCATAATCTAAAATAATTCTAATAAATGATGTGATTGTAGAAATAATCCATTACCACCATAGTAACCTTTAATCATAGTCTACATTAGATAAATACATTACATGAATCTTAAAATATCATTAAATAATGATATTCATGATATAACATTTTAAAGAGTAGTATATACCCCCCTAAGATAAATATAGGTGGATATCATGGCATATATCTTAAAGAAGGAAAATTGAGACACAACTAGTTTATCGATTTGGTATCTATTGAAACATAAACGCCATGAAAGAGATAGAATATAATGTGTATTTAAATACATATAAATCAATTTTTATGTTTCATATAATAAATTAATGTGCAATGAGTACACCACAAAAAAACAAATGAGTAGTGAACATGATTGTATCTCATAGATAATAAAACATGAGATGAGAAAACCCTCACCTTAAGTATTAAATTTATTACTATATGTTCAAAAATACTATATAATAAGTATAATTTTATTATGAATAAACAAAATAACCATGTTAATATATATAATACCACATATTATTTGATTCAGACACTATATTACTCTTTTTTAACAATTCCATGTTAGTGTTACGTTCCAGGTAATATCTGCTTTATTTTTGTATGCATTTTGAATTTTTATACATGATCCTCCTACATAGATCATAATTTAAAAATATATATGTTATAAAATATGATATAAATATCAATTATAGTCCTTATATATGTATTTATAACAATTTATAGAAGATATAAATATTAAATAAAATGCACCATTCCATGCTACGTTAGGTCGTAAGTACGCATGAAAGTTGTTTCCATTTTCTTATAATATTGAAAGAAAGAACATAAATGAAATGAATTTATATATAAAAAATAATTAAATTATAATTGATATGTAATATATATCGTATATTTTCCCTAAAACCATTCTTAATACACTTGATGTAATGTGTGAATTAATCACATTGCATTGAAGAGACGGTAGTCCACCACAAATAAAAACAGAACGTTTATTACCAATTAGGTGGATGTGTGTATATTTATAGGTATAAAACATATAACTAGAACATATATGTAAATTTAGTTTACCTATTTTATTATATATTAATTTAATATTAAGAGTTTATCGGTGGATAATGGAAATAAAAGAAAAGAGCTTGAGGAAGGACTTTACCTCTTCTTTGTGAAACTCATTTTGGTTTTCCCCAAAAGGATTCCTTGGATGACTTTATTGAAAAAGAAATTATTTTTGGGTGAATTTAGGGATGTTGGGATATTATTTTATAAGATATTTGATGAGTAAAAGGGATTTATTGATGTCAATAAGTTGGAGGATGAGTGATTTTTTATAGTGGAGGAGGAGTGAAATTCTTGTTATTTTATAAAGGGAACTACCCAGACATTTTTTCATTGAAATGTGGTTCAAATAATTTACAAAATTATATTAAATGTATAATAGGGTCTAAATA
The DNA here is from genome assembly GCA_963277665.1 of Viscum album. Classification (NCBI taxonomy): domain Eukaryota; kingdom Viridiplantae; phylum Streptophyta; class Magnoliopsida; order Santalales; family Viscaceae; genus Viscum; species Viscum album. The sequence continues at coordinate 388,081,047 of OY728125.1, forward strand.
TGGCAATAAAATCGATTTTTGTAAATTTAATTGGTCATTTTGTCCCTTAAGTGAATGGGTTTGTCCCTTATTAAGCTATTTTTTCTCTAAATCATCTTAATTTATTTTAATTACATTCAACTGTATTTCTTGTATAAAAATAATTTTATCTTATTATAAATTATAAATTATTATGATTAATAATATTTAATCCATTTTTCAAAATTACAATCACATAATTGGTCTAAATGAAATTAAATTTAATTCCACGGACGGGGCGACAAGGCATGCATTTAATGTAAAAATGTCAAATGATTTCTATGTTTTTATATCCATTTAAAAATTGAAATTGATTCAAAAAACCTAAATTGGATTAATTTATGTACAAGTTGTATAATTTTACATTAAATACGATTTAAAATATAATTTAATCTTATAATACATCATACGAAAAACATGTTCCGAATTAAAATTCATTATTTTTCACTATTCAATGAAATATGAAACTTCCCAAAAAAATACTAAAAACTATCCCAAAGTATATTTTCATATTTAAATTTAAAAAATGAATTTTATATTTTAAATCAAAAATATAATGGTGTCACAAATTATATTTAATATGGGTTCTCTATTAAAAGGTAGTAAAATTACCTTTTAGAAAAATACATCTTTTTATTCATATAATTGGAATTATTATTATCATATTCCTATGATGACTTTTAGATATGTGTCGAAAATTATTTAATATATAACACATTAATTTTATTAAAATCATTAATCAATAGTTGTTTATATAAATTTTTTAGATAAAATGGTGTTTGTACAAAGTTTTCAAAAAAAAGGAATTTCAATATTTTTTAGTATTTCTTATATTAATTCTATATAATTTTTTACCAAATGAATTAATTTTATATACATGTTTAAATGATATTTTAAGTATTTATTAAATCACATTCATATATTCCATTCTAATTAATACTGTATGACTATAATATTCTAATAATAATATTATATTATAGATCGTTAAAACATTGTCTTGTGTGTATTGAAAGCTATTAAGGGAATCCTGCATTCTGTGTAATACAATGCCCAAATATAGTGTTCTGTGTGCTACAAGGTAATATAAATGTTTCTTACGGCACAAAATTAACTTGGTTTTACATATAATGGAATCCAAACTCAATTCTAATATATATATAAAACTACATTTAGTGTTATGTGTAATGAAAATTATCAACATTATTAAATTAATCTGGAAAAAAATATTTCACAAAATCTCTATGTGTTACATCATGAGCCTTAGAAACAATTCCATTTAACTCAACAACCTATAGTGCTTTGGACCATCTCAGGTATGTCTTCCCCATATTCTACATTCATCAATCAAGTCATGGAATCATGGAATTAAACGTCATAGAATCTCAATGTCTAATCTAAAAACCATAAAATATAATAATTAATGGTCCATGCTAAAAGACCCTAAGATACATCAATAAAATTCTCAATCTAAAAGGCCCTAAACTACAAAAATAGAATTTTGGAGACAAAAGGCCGTAAACTATATCAAAGGAGGGTCCAAGTTGAAATAACCTAATCTACATTAATATAATGTCTGAGATAAAAAAAACATACACTAAAATAATGGTATAGTTTTCACGACCATAAAATAGGCAATTGAAAATTCAAAAAACATTATAAAAAAACCTGTAAGAGGGTTTCCCCAGAAAAGGATGAATTCATTCCCATTTAGTCTTTATCTATTAAATTATTTGGTAAAAAATTATGGAAATATAAATGAAAATATATAAATATTATATGGATTATAATTTATCCCTATAAAATTAGACTACACTCCTTAAGTCAAACTAACATTAGGAAAGGAAAAAGGCTTTTACATTTAATAAATATATTATAACCATGTTACCCTTTCTAAATTTGGTAATCTCAGAATAGTTGGAGCACTTAAATCAACAATGAATCTCATTTTCGTGGGAATTAATAAACTTTAATCAAGAAAAAATATATTTCGATTTAAATATTCAAATCTAGGAAATTACATTTTCTTGATATAAAACAAATTATGGGTATCATTGACGATCTATGTAACATTATATCACTGGAACACTTTCACATCAGGAATAAAAAACATGAAAAATTATATATAATGTTATGAATATTTGGTCATTGATATCATGTATAAGGAGGAATCTACACATACTCGAATCTATAACATGAATAAACAAGTAAAAGAATGAGAACACGATTTTAAGACCATCACATCATGTGTTCATAGGAGTCCTTGAGATATACATAATTATTCTATATGGAGGTAATGAATTAGTGTAAGGAATCAACATATTAATGTTCCACCTTTAAAATCCACTATAACTCCTACACCAAGAAAAAACATAAATCCTATCATTCTCTACCATGTTCAGGAGTCCCTATATCTCTAGAATTGTTTTCTAATATTTGAAGTAAATGTTGACGCTAATATTGATCTTATTGAAGATGGATAATGTCATAATATATATGTCTGATTTAAACCTTCCCAGTACTGACCATGTCCCAGTGAGTTTCCACCTCCATCAAATGTTGGGAAACATCGTTTAAGGTCTCATCGCAATATTGTTTTACTAAGGATGAATCCTTAGATGTTACTTCCATTAATTCAAAAGAACTATTTTTTCCTTTAGAGAGATCACCTCAATCAACCAGGCATGAATTATATTATAATCAAATTCCTGATAACCAAGAGTGGTGAGCCTGAATAATATAAGACCAAACTGTTCCTCCATCCCTTCTAAGGGGTCCTAGAAAATTAAGATCTAAATCTCCCTCTATAATTATGCCAAATTGACTGATAAAGTGATGTGAACTTTGATCCTTGACTCAGGCCCATTATAGGAATGTAGATATATTCTTTTAATAAATCAATAAGGTAGGGATTCATGTTTGTAGTATTCGATGATGTGGGTATGGACTTGTCCTCTACATTGGTTAACTCAGTTGGAGGAATTCATGAGGAACACGAGAATGAATCTTCAGATATCTAGGGAAAATGCACTAAAATTAGTGGCACTAAGGCTTATTAGTTAGAGGATAAATGGTATGATACCATTATTTAACCGATATATATAACCATTTTGGGAATCTTTCCATTATTGGTTGCATTAGTTGCAATAACTATTTCCCCAACAACATATTCAGGAAATGAGGAAACACCGACTTGCAATGAGTAGCTAGGTGGAACTATAGGTGCCTTCTCTGATGTTTAAATTTAGTCACCTCTATTTAGGTATTCAAGAGAAAAAGAAATATTGTACAAAATGAAATAAAAAGAACCATATGTCTGATTGATTAACAAGTGTTGATATAATTAAAAATGACCCTCTGTAATGATAAATAGGTAGTGAAGTATCTATCATCATCATTTTCATACAAGGGTTACTTTTTTGTGAAAGATCATATAGAAAACCGTTAGAATATCAACAGCAGCAATCCATCATAATGGAGTTGGAAATTAGACCATATCCACTACTAGAGTAGTCGGTTCTAGTAGTGAGGTTCTTGCAGAAGCAATAGAATGTTCACCCACCTCCTCAGGATAGGATTCAGGAGGGATCACTAGGGACCTATACATTTTTGACAAATCAGGATGTATTGCTTGAGTATTCCAAAACAGGGAAAGAGTAAAATTCATCACATTAGTGATTCTAGGGGATAATACATTGATAATTCAGAGCCCATACTTCTCCCTTTCCCGTATAATGAGGGATATCAAGAAGGATCAAACGCTAAAGGTATTAAAAAACTCTCCCCCAAAGGTGTTGTTATCAATGGAGTTCCTCTAACAATGGTAATTATAACACTCATTAGATCCATTTGACCGAGGTAACCCTCATCAATGGTCCCCTAGTCACCACTCAATTTAGCGCCATTGGTCTAACCGCTATGATAATACACTATAGATAACAGGAGAAACTAGACATCATATTCATCTTTCTATATCTACAGAAATGGAAAAGGTGGTGGTACGATTGTAATAGAACCCGGACCATTTGAATATGGGGGGAAATCGTCCTTACCAATACCTTGTTGATGGTATAACCATATTAATCCATGGTAGCATCCATTTTTTTTACAACAACCATTTACTACAACAAAGGTGAATACAAGACCAGACCCTTCATGCTTTCCATCATTTCATCATGTTCTCAAACTAATGCCTTGAACTTTGTAGGTAGGTTTTTGAAATTTGTTACCATGGGAGTGGTAACATGAGAGAATCCTTATAATATTAACTCTCCCTAATCCTATATTTTGTAGAGATAAAATTTTGAGTTTGTTGTTATCCAAGTCATCCATTGATGAAATATGATAGGAAATAATAGCATAGGCACAGATTCTAAAAATGGAACCACATTCTCTGTTGCCATTCTTGTTGACACTACTACTGGAAATGAGGGTAATTGTAAACATCTCACTTTCTTATGTTTTCATACTCTGGATTTTAGTTCTCTCAAAAACATTTTATTTTCAATCCTTGGATTGGATAAAATAATTAGTAGAAATATTCCATCCTCTTGTACTAATGTGGATAATTTTTCATTTGGATATGAGTGAATCCAAATTGTAGCATAATGATGAGACAAACCAACCATAACATGACAAGAATAAAATTTTACCTAAACTATAGTCTCTTCCATGGTAAATATCATCCATAACTGGAGATATATGATTAGATAATTTGTGAATAGAAAATGAATGGGGGGAGGTATTCTTGATTGAACACACTAGAAGTGATAGAAAAACTAAAAATGTGAACACCATTCAAAAAGGAGACTCCCATTGATTTTGGAATATATGGTTCCCTCACAGTGTGACATCATGCAAGACATGGACTCAAGGATTCCCCCACCATTTTAAAAAAGAATACTGATGGGAATTATCTAATATAGTATGAATTAGAGGTGATCATAACGACACAAAAATTCTCTAACCTACAAATCCATTAGTGAAATGGGACTTTCCCCATTGATGCACTACAAGAATGGTTTGAATTAATCATTTGGAATTTTTTATATTCTTAGGAAATCATAGCCACACAGATGATCCCCCATCCACTCACATTATTCAAGATAGTGCGTAAATATTCTGTGTGGGGATTATCCCTTATAACTATGATGAAAGAGGTAGTATATTTTGTATAATAGAGGTATATATTACCTAATGTACTTCCCTCTTTCTAAAGATTTCACCATCATGAATGTGGAAACATTGAATCCACCATTTTAATTCATTAGAAGTAGGTACCCACATAGGTTCATGGAAGAAAACCATATAGTTGAACGGTTTGTTCAACATTGGGAATAACCTTCCACACAAAGTCGGTAAAGTTATCAACCTCTACTATGGGCCAATATTGTCCCACAACACTAAGAGACCCCTTCTTGGGGAAGTCCATTGGATTATTTTCCTCTAGAACAAAACAAACATTGTTGATGACATGTATTCCCCAAGGACTGAATGAGATATCTTCCCAAGAAAGAAAGTCTTTCTTTAGGTCCTCTCATCCCAAACACATCAACTAAAAAGTAAGGGGATGGGTCCTCTCCACATTTTCCCATAAGGATTGTGGGGAAAGTCTCATCATTTATCCCCCAATATGAGTTCACCTCCAATCTTCTCGACCTCCCAATGTTTGATAACCACCTTTACATTCATCATTTGTAATTGTTTATTGTCTATAATATATGAAATACACTTGTCAACCATAAATATCTTGTTATAGTAGGAAATAGTTCGCAAGATACCGATAGCCTCATACATATTGATCCTTTTCATCCCCATAGAATATTTATTGGCAATATGCTGCACCCAAGAGGAAAAACCCCAATTGATTCCAAATAATCCCCCCTTGATCAGAGGACCTAGTTGGTAAACCACATGAACCACTGATTTTTGGAAGATTTTCACATTATATATTTGTACATATGGATGTCGGAGTCAGCTTCACAGTGATTCTTGTCAATGTTTGGGGTCGTAAATTTCATCTTATACATTTCTATATATTAGTACATGGTAATGAAATGTATTATATGAATGATATTCACCCACATGGTGTTGTGGGATTCTAGAATCCATACAGGAGGCACGATTGAAGATAGTCATGGATGTATGGGAGGATAATTTGTAATATGTATGAGGCTATCGGGATATTGAAAACCATTTCCTACTATAACAAGCAATTGATGGTGTATTTGTTTAGTCACTAGATTCCAGACACTAAAACATTCCTATTAATTCCTAGAAAGGTGGATATTAAACATTCGGAGATCGAGAAGATTGACTATGAACTAATATTTGGGGGATAAATGATGAGTCATTCCCCAAAAATCCACATGGGAAAAAGGAGATGCATGACTCCAACATCATCATGAAATTCACATGAACCATGAACAGATTCACGATCACATAACCTAATACTGGTATTGGGAACCCCATAACCAATGGAGGCTTAATAAATTGCATATCCCATAAAGCATATTTCAACTACAAAACTAGTCATAAGACTCATGATACTATGACCATGAGATGGTTAAGAGAAATGAATAATAATTGAGAAATCATGGGAATTAACCAACATATAATGATCAAACTGAAAGATATCCATACAACCAAGGATGGAAGTCACCATTAAAGAAATTACAGAGAATTGAATTTTTATCGGTTTGAACAAGAACTGAGATAAGTTTTCCATGTAGCATGAGAATACCACTAGTTCATGCAAAATAGTTCATGGGAATTATTCTTATCAGAAGTCTTTAGAACAAATTATCATGATCAGTACTTGCCGGGAGGTCCTTGAAAGCATGTATCCTGATTAGATCATGCCATTAGATCTTGTAGATTGATCATGCAATGGAAGCAAGTGCAATATATTTGGAAGGTTGAGATCACCAGTGAAATGATCCACTCCTTTCCCTCTATTTATTGTTCATCCAAGAAAATAATAATTGTTTCCCAGGAGACCAAATGTCACCCAATACACCTATTTAAGGTAACCCCATGGAATCATGTGGGAATTTACATTCCTCAGAACCATACCCTTTTCCCTACTGATGTTTCTCTTGAGGGGGGGGATTTATTGATTTCTGTCAGATAAGCATTATAAAATTTACATTGAATGAAGTTCCCAATGCATGGTTGTTATTCTATATTAAAAAAATGTAATATAATTCGACGAAAACACATTGATCACATAACCTTTAGAGGTACTTGAAATCACATGACCCATAGGAGATCATGAAAATGAATCATACACAACACATGATCAGATATTGATCACACATATGCCCCTTTACAAGCCTCTCTATTATTGAAAAGGCACTTTGACTAATACTTCTAATCATGTAGAAGATTATATTAATGTTTCTTTAATCATGTGACTTTTCAAACGACAGATACCTCAAAATCATCCATAACCCCCTTTATAACATAGAGGTGGAAAAGGAAGAATATGTATGCGAAGGACAACAACATTTTTCTTCATGAGATGTACTTATATGATCAGTAAGACCTCTAGAACTCCCCTATAGTTTTTTTGGCCTTGTCACATTAAAGTGTGTGGCCATGAAACCTCCATTTTATTAAGGACCCCAATATATACATTCAATTGTGGGATGAACCTTCAAAACCATAAGAACGTGGGTGTATTTTATATGATAATAATAATGATTCATTGCAAGGCCCATCATCGACCACATGACACACCATAGACAAGGATAATGATTTCCCATGAGTAAACTCAAATGACATAAGAGATCTCATAGACTTGTATAATAACAAAGGAAAAAAATGTGAAATGGAAGAAGCTTATTGCAGGGGAGATATTATAATCTTCACACAAATATGGTTATACATCTTTTAAGACCACTATTGATAATGCAAGGCCCCCACTATATTCTAACATGATATCATGAGAGGCCCTTGGAATATCATATTGAAACCAAGGACCCCCTGAAAATCTACCTTTGTCTCACTAAGAACCTCAAAAAAGTCCTATTTAATCAAGATAAAACATTTACAAAGGAATCCTGATATCAGGAAGACTCATAAACATTTCATCCTTACCACGAGAAAGCTCTTCGACATAAAAACAAGGGTAGGAAATATTCCTTTCATCAGTCCGGGTCTAATAAACTAGGCCATGAAAGAATATTATCATAATCATTTTCATCATGCAGTTCCATGGATGAACCATGGTAGGATCATGTGATGCATATGGTACTAGAATAAATCCACATACTCCATCTCATATTTTTGAGATATGTGTCGCATAATTCTATATATAACTGGGTGTATAGTTTTATAAGTACCTCCCCTCAACAAAAAAACTGACACAAAAAACCACAAGCGACTGCTAAATGGGAGTGTAGTAGAGGACTTGTTGAAGTAGCCAATCATGCGATCATAAAGGTCTTCTGCTAGGTAATGTTTGAGGAATGGCCTTTGGGATCATGAGACATGAGTTTTCACTTTGTGAGATCACAATATATATCACATGAATGAATTTTTTGTGACAGTTAAATGATTAAAAGGAGGTCCCGAATGTTGATTAGGTGATGAGAAACCAAAAATAAGATAACCCTGGACACAACCTAAGGATCATATGCAGTCAAAGTTGGTATAAACACCGAAATAGATGAGAAACTTATGGAAAGATAGATACATAGATCCTCATGTGCTTCTCATGACAAGCCAAGATCATGTGAAAACACATTGACATATCACCCATTTCGTGCTGAACTCATCAACATTCCATTAGAATAATGTGGAATCCATTGGACATGGAATGAAAGTCATGTGACACCCTCCATGCATGCCACCTAGGTCTTGTAAAGACCTATGGGCTGACCAACCATAATCACGTGACATCCTCTATGTTATGCAACACCATCGGTGTCTGGAAACCATGTCTCGTGTTGTCCAATTGAAAAGTTAGCCAGGTCATGTGATTCCATGTATTCAAGTCCTCCATATCATAAGATGTCATCCAAACATGTTGGCCTCGATCATGCAATGTCCACCTTCCATTCCATTCTAATTATGTTATTTCCTTAAGACAATCAACTGAAACATGACATTTCCTTTGGAAGAGTTCTCTAGGAAACCACGAAATTCCTAGAAGTCTTCATATGTGTCATATATGAATCATAGGAATTCATTCGGGACATGCGAGGAAGAAAATTTGGATAGGTATGGAAGACGTCCTAGGACATGATAACCATGTGCAATGGACATATTCAGGAATACACAGAAATGAACTGTGACAAATATTGTTGTTGATATACCTAGGATATATCAGATTCATTCCTAAGGCCTGATCTCAATTGGGCACCAACGTTAATGTAAGAACCATCATGTCTCAGACAATCTATCAATCTTAACCCATTCCATCCATTGGTCTTATCATTCTTCCTCACCAACCAGTGGATTATGAATCAAAACAAACTATGGTGAATCATATTTTTAATATAAACAAGACATATTGGGCTCCTTAATATGGCTCAATCTCTTTATTAAACATCCTATAGGGATGCCCGAGCACATTAATCCCTGTATCCACAAGGAGTGAGATTGATTAGTTTTGTCCCCTATTTTCCACTCTAATCATGAGGCATGTGAGATAAGGAATTTGAGATGATCATATCATTCAAATCATGAATATATCCCATCCAAGGAAACCAAAACGTGTAAATCCCACTTAAAAGTATGACATCAAAATACACACATAAGGGCATCCACCTCAGGGTAAGTACCCGGGAAATAATAGATCTAGGACGACTCTAATTACTTCCATAACCAAGATACAAATGATGTTTTCTTAAGTCATAAGATCAATAACTAGTTCCAAATTTCCCCAACATATATCCTTTATACCTGACATTAAACTCCACAAGTTCAACATACTATGTGGGTTTTTAATATTTTTAGAAATGAGATATGTAGGATGTAACATAAATGATTTATCCTATACTCAAGATTATAACAACTACCATAGATAGTAGTAACACCCCAGGGTTCCTGGTGATATGGATCCCAAATATAAGAAGCTACCCACTAGTGAGGAACAGATGAAGAACCTTATATAGAAATTGATGGACTCATTAATGGAAACAAATTTATATATGGATAGGTTCAACCTCTCATTATCTTATTTGGGTAATTGGTCCTATATCAGATGTATGAATATATTCAATAATATATATGAAATATGTATGAGATTCTTAGATTAGGTGAAAATTTCCACAAAAAGGTGTGATGAGCATGAAATCCCATCCTTTAATCCAATGTGACTTTGCATGCATCATTGGTTCAAAAACCCCAGTTGACCTCGTATATTTGGAATGAAGGTATGTACCCAGTAATGTTTGTGGAAACCATTAGTAGATTATATAGAGGATTAAAACATGGTTGGTGCAATGGGAATTAATTTAACTATGAAATTTACTTCCTAGGTTAAAAAGGATAGACTCTTCACTTTTTATCAGACCATTTTGTTCCTTCCATGCATGTGTCGAGACCATTATAACTAATCACTGGGTAATGTTTTATATCTTATAGGAAGTTATTATTGACACTAATTTTCGTCATAGTGTCTAAAAGAATGGAAAGGGAAATACTTAAAGTCCAAAGTAATTCATCCTTTGAAGAAACATCAAAAATCAAGAAAGGGATGAACAAGGAGAGCATTTCCCATAGGTCGCGCAAGTTCCATCACTGTCGTGCAAGTCCACTTGCGCGACACCTAATGTTTGAGAAAGTTACTTTTGCTCCTAATGTGATAACCGCCCGGGGTCTTCTACGGCCTATAAATAGACCAAGTGGGCCCCCCATCCAGGAGGAATTTTTTCAGAAACTCAGAATTGAGCTCTCAGCGCCCAAGTCTCTTCTCAATGCTTCTGAAACACTTCTAAGGTAATTTCTTACCTAGAACAGAAGATCTAAATAGGGGGAGGAAGGTGTAAGTGTTGAAACTCAACAACACTTGCGCGCCTGAGTGGCCAGCCCTTAAGGGAAATGGCCACACTTACGCGCCACCTAACTCATTCAACAGAACTTGCGCGCCATTCTTCTCGAAGAACCTCATGATGATTCAAAAGGAATTAACATAGATTTTCTCAAGTATTACCCTACTGGTTAACCATCACACCAGTACACATGTGTCGTGCAGGTATACCTACGTGACCAGGACATGCGCGCCCATGCAGTACCTGTGCGCCTGCCAGGACTTGCGCGCCCCTGCCTTTTTTGGGTGCCCTTCTTTCCCATTTCACCCCTCTTAAGCCATTCCACCTCTCTTATTCAAGATTCAGTCTTCAAGACGCTCTTCAAAGCCATTTATGGCATGATTTTAGGATTTGAATTTTTTTAACTAAAAGGAATTCTGTGGAATATCTCTCAAAACCTAGTGATTTGCACATAATTATGTCACTAAAGATTGAGATTTCATTCATTCAACCTCATCATTTAAGATGAGAGAACTCATTAACCTGGTAATCCTTTTCAGGAGTAAGATTCAGTCATAATTTCCAAATATGGGCATCCTTTTCAGGAGTAATCCCCTCTCATAATTTCCAAATATGGGCAACCTTTTTAGGAGTAAGCCCCAGTCCCCTAATTTGGGCATTCTCCTTAAGATTTAGCCCCAAGTCCTCATTAATTTGGGAATACTCCTCATGAGTAAGCCCCAACCATAATTCTCTTAACCTGGGCCTCCTTTTCAGGAGTAATCCCCAGTCATTAATATGGGATCCTCTTCCAGAGTAAGCCCCAAGTCCCTTAATATTTTCAAATCTCTTAACCTGGGCCTCCTTCTCGGGAGTAAGCCCCAGTCTTAATTTCTCTTAACCAGTCCGAATTTACCTTTGATATGGGATTCCTTCTCATGAATAAAACCCAATCATAAGTCTTCTTCTAATTTGGGCCTCCTTTTCATGAGTAAGCCCCAAGTTAGAGTATTAAAATCTCCATAAATCACATATACCTTTATGGACCATGTTCCTGGATTTCTTCCCTGAAGTATATCCTAATCTTCATTTATCTAGGCAGTCATTCCTACATAAGTCCCACATTATTTCTTATGATTTCAACTTTCATGGAACAATTGTCTGATTTTTACCAATACCTCTTGATTCTCACACCAACCATGACTCACGTGAGCTTAGAGTGTAAAAGTAATTATGACATCCTTCTTTGAGCCATTAATCATAAACATTATACTCCCTTACTCGAACTATGTGGGATCTGATTCCTTTTCTAAACAAAGGATAAATTGGTAGCCCATCTGCAGGTTCGATCCCAACTCTGAAATAATCCATATCCTTTTGAATGACAATAAACTTCATGTTCCCCAGAGAGTGGCTTTAAAACCAGCATGGTCATCATAATGACCAAGGGATTTCTATATAAATGTGTCGAATGATACCATTGACCAAGAGTCTCTAACAAATACAGATGATTCTCTATCGATGAAGAACCTCGAATACATATAAAAGATTCTCTAAAATTTCCTACATATCAGTCATTGATTGTCCGATCTAAAGGAAAGCTAATTTAATACTTGGTCATGTAATAAGGATTCATGAACATAACTTAAATCGACAAAGAGAGTCCCATAGTAGACAATAATTCCCCTAAAAAAGGTGTGATGAGTCTGACCTCCCATCCTCTCGACCAATGCAAATTCCTAAGCCTCATCAGTCCACAACTAATAAGCGCCTATATTTGGAAAGTAATTTCAAATGGATCTGGAATCATTGGATGTTTCCAGATCTACGAACAAACCCGTTAGAAACTGATTGTAATGTTTGAACCTTCAATTAAGGAGGTCATCCCCAAATTCTGAGGGAAACAAAAAAATGGTGAACCCGACGTGAATCCTTAACCAAGTTAAAATGATGTTTTACCTATTTTTTAGGCCCCTATTTAAAACTCAATGAGAGGGCCAATAAAAACAATCATTGACATATGTTCTCATCCAAAAGATGTAGTGGCCGAATTTATCTTGATTACGTCTGTTATATCAAACATGCACTCTTTTTCCAAGATTTGTTTCATTCTAAGAAATGGCTGCTCTCAAGTTCACACATGTGAATACCACTATTGTGAATTCCACTGCTGCTACTCCTGCTGGATCGTCGTCCGCTCTGAGGACCATATCACCTACTCAGCATCTTCAACGCTGGGTATCAAATGCGCTGGTTAAAGAGTATCGTCAACATGGTACCATCCCAACTCTGGAGGCTGCTCGAAAATCCCTCCAAGTGAACAACTCACACCGGTCGTTTGGACAATGATGACCAGTGATCAAGAAGCAGGCTGTTCTGACTACCGTATCCAACTGTTTCGGGTCGTTATCCCCAGAACGCAATCAACATTCGCTCCCTTATTCTGAGGAGGTGAATGAGTAGGTCCCTCAGGGCCTTAATTCAAGTAGACAAGATTGCTTCTCGAGGTCTCCCACCTACAGTCACTGCTAGACTCATCTGGAAGTTTTCCCTCAACATGATGAGGGTACTGACTCCAGGTGTTCGGCTCAGGTTCCTCGAACCCGAGCAGGCAAGATGAATCGCCATAGGAAAAATCCGGTTAACAGTGAGTAGGTTCTCATATCTTCCATCTCCTGAGAAGTCCACCAACCTAACTTGGTGAAAAGCAATGATAAGGCATACACACCTGTCCGTTTTAATTCTGTTGTCCAGCAGACTCTTCTGGAAGAAGCATGCCAATCCCGTCAGGCAATTCTGACAGAGTATTATAGATAGGAACATACACCTGTTTATACATCATCAGTTTGTCAGTAGGCTTGTCCGACTACATATGATGGATCTCGTCAACCACATTCGGCAAAGTGAAATCAGCTGGCATATACACCTGCTAGTATTGATCAAGCCTACCAACAGTCTCTCTTGGTAGAATTCGGAGAAGTCAGTCGGAAATCTCCAGCGACCAACAGGAGACAGACTCAACTCTCCGCCCCTACACTTCAGTATTGTTAGGACTCACTGACAGGAAAAGGAGGACAGGAGAAGGCACACACACCTACTCCAAGCATGGAATGGATGTATATCCCCGTTCCGGTATCTGAAGTCACCAAGAATATTCTATCAATGGTGAAAGAGTAGAAGAAAATTCCTGCTCATATCCTGGATGCCTGTCAGGATATTATAATAGCTTCAACGACATCTCAGGCAAAGACACATAAATCTATCCCTACCAGTGGAGTGACACATCAACAGTTCACTCCAGAACAGACACACACATTTGTTTCAGTCCAAGAGGGTTGTAGGGAATGGTCCCTCATATCATACGGACAACCAAGTCAGGCACATACACCTGGTTTGAGTAGAGATCGTCAGCCTAACGTGGCCATCTTTCCTGATCAAGCACATACACCTGCTCAGAGCAGCAACTTTCGTCATCAAGTGGTTTCCAAAGAGAGGTAGAAGGCGTCTAAGAAAAAGACCCACCCAGCATAGTCAAGAGATCAAGAGCCAATCTATAACAAGGCCTTGCTCGATGCTGGTGTTCATGAAGCCCTCAGATAGTTATCTGTTGTAATTCAAAATTATACTCCCTTATTTCTCAATAGTGGGAACATTAATTCCAAAGTTCTTCAACAAAGACTTCCTCATGATGGCTTGCTTCATGAAAATTCGGTTGATCTCAAAGTTTCATCTTCAGATGAGAGCTACAATAACCCTATGTGTGGCCAGAAGACCGAGGATCAAGAGATCTTATATTTTGTTGTAACCCATTATGGTGGTCCTCCCCATGATGATAAATTTCGCTATGAAATTCCTCTCCGCAGTAGTCATGCACATTGCCCGAAAAATGCTCTAGTGGACAATGTAGTGCCGAGAAAGCCCTCTTATCTTGAGGGACTTGAAAATGAAAAACCAGTCATGTCTGATGTTTCATCGATGGCAGGTGAAATACTTTCTCAATCAGAAGATAGCCCAGGGTGTAGGTAATTCTCCGAACCACCCTTAATTCATCCATCTTCTAGTTTGATCAATGATTTCTCTACCAATCCTGTTAAATCCAATGAAGCAACAAGGAAGCACCAGCTCTGGTCAAAACAGGTATAAGAATCTTCATCAAATGATAAAGAGGAAATGCGGAACAAGAGAAAACAACTGGCGAAGGGTGAAGTGTTAGTCATGTTTTGGCCTCTGGCTGACTCTCAGTATGACATTCTAGAAATGTTGATGGAAGATGGAATTCATGATATTATCCTCAACATATTGAAAAATATTTGTCAGTTGAAAAAGAATGTATTATCTTACGATGAATATGAAAATCATCTTAAGATAATAGAAGGGTTACAACATCATATTGATTTGGCATCTCTCTCAGTCTCTCGATATCCGAAGGCTGAAAAGTAGTAGAGACCCCTTTAGCGTTCATGCCTTGGTGCACTAAGAAAGTTGCACCAGTTAATTTCCAAATCCCCATCTGGTATTCATGTTAGAGGATGGGGTTCTCATGGAGCACTACATTTCACGGTACTCTCCAATCAGCAAAGCCCACCGAAAATGGTCTCATGCATTTTTATTGCCCATGGCCGACCAAAAATACCAGGCATTGTTTGTAATCAAAATAGTTCCCAAGAGCAGGCTTCAACAAGTTCCTCTCAAAATCAAGAATACAGAGAACAAGTTGTTGAATTACTCCTACATCAAGAAAACGAGAATATTGAACATGCCTCTCGTTTGGAGCAAGCACGTCACCATGTGACAGAAGTGTCAGAGATCATCCAATGGTCTTTTGAACTGGGTGATAAAAGTGGATGTCGATTGATGCATCCGGCTAATTTCCGGACCAAGTTCCACAAGATCAGGAGTGATTTTAAGAAAGCCTCATACATAGCATGTCAAGAGCCACCCCAGCTTGCCAGACTGGGGACTCTTTTAAAAAAACCCTCATAATCAACAAATAAGATTCGAGTAGTTGAGAAGGAACAATAAGAACATCCCTAGTCCACCGGACCGGGGGACTTTTTCAAATCATCAAACCCATCCTCAGAGAAATTTGGTCTTTTCTTGATTAGGGAATAATCCTCAAGAGGAACGAAGAGAAAAATTATCAAGAGATTCCATCTAAATTACGGTTCGTCAAGAAGCTCCTGAGGGATTGAATCAACAAAAAGAAATGTCTCATCAAAGACATGGAAGAAGACAATATCACAGAAATGCTGATATAAGGGATGCAATGAATTATGAATCAATCAATGTCATCAATTCCATTGTTGCTGATCCACCAGATGAGGCTCACTCATTGGACTCAGATGAAGAGGTTCCTGCTCAGGAAGATGTACGCACCGAAAAAAATGAAGAAGGTGTGCGTACACGAAATCAAAGGGTTACTCAGAACCTAGGTAATCCTTCAAGTAACCCACTTCCCCTCTCCTAAATGGATCCAACAAAGGGAGGGGAAAGAATCAGGTTACATATCCTTCCTCTGAAGATGGCCAATCTCTCTTACTAGAGAAAAGGTTTGCACAATAGGAGGAAGAAATGAAGGAATTAAGGAGGTTGCATACAGAACTACTTTAGGGTAGTCTTCTTCTTAAGCGTGTTGGAGTTAGTCATCCAAGTGAATTTGATGCAACTACTGAGATGGATCAATAATATATTCCTCTATCAGTAAACCATCATAGGTCTAATCCTACGGGTCAAGTGCAACAATAGTTGACAGTGCTACCATCAGTTTTAGCACCAACCACCACATCTGTCCAAGCTCCAATCATTGCACCTACCCACGTCCAAGTTCAATCGGATGTTTCTCAAAGTTAATAACTACCATTGAGTCATTAATAGCCCAGTTAGAAACTATGGAAGGGAAAAGTTAACAGGTTCAACAAGAAAATAACATTTATTCTGAATGGGTAGATTCAATATCTCCTCCTTCCAGCTTTGAAAACCCTGTATTCCCTATTTTCAAGGGATCAGGAGACCGTGAACAGAATTTGATGCATTACAGGTCTTGTTGTGATCCTATTATGGGAACTCCGGAGTAGTAAGAAGCAGTAAAACTCAGATGCTTCGTACGGACCTTGTAAGGACCAGCCTTTTCTGGTATACAAGCTTTAAATCTTGGGTCGGTTACTAGATAGGAAGATCTCCGTCAACAATTTCTTCTTCAGTTCAACTCAACTTTGCCAAAGACAACAGTTTTTGATCTTACAAACTTTATGAAATGGGAGAATGAAAGGGTCTCATATTTCATTGCTTGCTCGAAGGGGATTAACATATTACCTAAGATTATCACTCCCTCAAGAAGAATTATTGCAAATCTTTGTAGAAAATTTGTGTGACGAGTTACCCACGGTGTTGATCCATGTGAAATACACAGGATGGTTTCGAGACCTTACTTCAATCGCTCAGAATATTGAATATTCCCTTATACATGAAAAGGATAAATCTCGTGTAATTCCATTAGCTCCCGGAAGGAGAGTGTGTAAAGTAGAAACTTCTACAGTTATGATTAAACAAGCACATGTACCTGTTTCTACATCAAAACCTTCTTCTTATCAAAGGGATTCAACTCTTCAGCGCCATCAACAAAGGTCGTTTCGTCCAAATGATCAAATAGATCAAAGACGAAAACAATTTGAGGATCTGAAGAGAAAAACATACTCCTTCCGAAATGAACAAGTTCTTGGTTACTTCATTTTGGCTCTAGAAACTAATTTAGTTCAATTTCCAATTCCAAAGAGGCCAAACAAGGATATGAAGACCGTCCCAATTATTTCCCTTTTCATCAAATGTTGGGGCATCCCATCCAGGAGTGTTTTTTATTCAAATACCTCCTGCAAAAGATGGTCGACTCAGGACAAGTCAAAATGAAAGGTTCTTCAGCTCAGGTAGCATGTGTTATGGCTACAGTTCCAGAGGAGGAAGGGGAATGGAAGTAAGTCAAAAGCAAAATTGCGTAGAAGTATAATGATTGGATGGTCATAAAGACAATCAACCGAACTCATGCTATTTTGTGAACACAATTAGAGAAACCGCTTGTGTCTTCTGCCATGAATTTTGCGGAAAAAACCTCTCCATCAGAGGGAAATTCCTCAAAGAAACAAAATGATTCAAATAAAAAAAATCAGAAGAAGATGAGTATGTGACAAAGCCTATGTTTTCTTTTACTCTAGCAGACTTCATGCCATCTACTTCAATGCCACGGGCACCTCCCCACCAAAAGGCACAACCTAAACAGGCTAATCAGGCAGAGTCTTCATCAGACGAAGAGTTAATCTTCGGTTCTGTTAATATGATTCAATTAAGAGATACATATGCCAGTCGTAGTTTTGACTTCGATGAGCCTGAATTCCCTATACCAAATAGGGAAATCAGAGGAAGTTCCAGAGGCTTAGGATACAGGGGAAGATGTGGGTCTTTCAAAAGCCACTATTTTAATTCTACCTTTGCTAGAACTATGTATGCAGCAGAAACCCGTGGTAGAGCCCTTCAACGATCTCAGCAAGAACAAGCATGTACTTCTACAAATAGAAAATTCAGTCCTTGAACAATTATTTTGGAAGACCAGTTGAAGGTTCCATCTTCTTCCACTCAGCAAGTAAATGGATCTAATCAGTCTAATCTTCCAAAACTAGGAATATTTCCAACTCCTATTTCAATACAAGATGCATCAACTTCCAAATCATTTTCTTCCAAGGTACCTGCTAAACCACATATTCTTGTTGGGAAACGCAGACCTCTGGATCAAAAGTATGATGTATTGAAACACTTGGCCCAAGTACTAGCAAGATTTTCAATTCTAGATGCTTTGAATTTTCTAAAAGATCTTCGGGAAGCACTCATCGAGGCTTTGTCAAGTCTTCAAGAGTTTGAAACTGAAATTGCTGCAGCTGATGTCTATCACATAGAGAATAATCATCCAGAATGCCATGTAATAATATATTTTACTGATGAAGATGAAGATGATGTTTTTCATGGGCATATTAGACCTTTGTACTTATCTAGAAAGGTCAATGTCGTATATGTCTGAAGAGCTTTCATTGATAATGGTTCAGGAGTCAACCTCATGCCCATTCGTACACTTCATCGATTGGGCCTCACGGAATCTGATTTATCTCCTTCTACAATGATGTTACAAGGATATGATTAAAATAAACAAGAAAAACTGGGAGAAGTTACACTCAGAAATCAGTTTGGATATCTTGTGTCTAATTCGGATTACATGGTTGTTCATCAAGACTGAGATTTCAACATCTTTCTTGGAAGACCCTGGCTACATCAACATGCGGTTATCCCTTCATCGTACAATTAATGTCTCAAATATTGTTTCTATGTTCATGTTGGGACATTGTATAGTGATAAGTCCCCGTTCAATACATGTGAGTCTCAATAAATTGAGGCGGAATTCTATCACATGAAGGGAAGGGAGAAATCCACAACAAAGGAGATTACCAAAGTTAATGATCCATATGGTTTGGAGAAGATTCCAGTAAATCCATATACACATGTGAGTATAGATTATGTATTGCCTATCAGTCAAATTGACAAGATAGACCCAAATCAAAATACTCTTATGGAAAGATCCATAATGTCAATTACGGCAATCGAGCCAGAAAACATGGGAGGAATTTGTAACCCACCAAGCAGTGATAAAAGAACAAATGGTGACGTCTTCATTTTATATACTGAAATCCAAAATGTCTATACTTATCCAATTATGCCAGAAGAAGTTATAGTTACATTGAAGGTGAACAATGATATCGATTATCAATCCATCATCTCCTCTTTATTACCCAAAGAAGACCCTTCATCATAAATCGGGTCGGAAATGGAATCTTCTTCTTCGAGATTTGAAAATTTTGACATCTCTTCAGATCATGAAAATTATTCTTTATCATCTACTATGCAAGTTAAAATGGAAAAAATAACACATGATGTAGAAGAAGAGGAAGATCTCAGAGATGCTCCTCCAGCATTTGAAGAGGGTATCTCTACCACTGTGGATGAACTCAAAGAAATAAATCTGTGTACAAAAGAAGATACACGCCCCACTTTAATAAGTGTGGCCATGAATCTTGAAGAGAAAGAGATGTATATTTCTTTTCTAAATAAAAATAAAGATATATTTGCTTGTAACTATACATAAATTCCCAGGCATGATCCCGATGTTGCTACTCATCATTTGGGTTTACCAGAAGAACATAGAGGATTTAAGCAAGCCGCGAGAAGAACACACCAAACTTATGCTTCCAAAATTGAAGCTAAAGTGGATAAGCTTATCAAAGATAACTTTGTCAGAGAAGTTAAGTATCCCAAGGGGATGGATAATATTGTCCCAGTAAAGAAGAATAATGTACAAATTAGTGTTTGCATCGATTTCAGAGATCTTAATCGGCATTGTTCTAAGGATGATTTCCCAGTTCCGATTACAGAACTTTTTATTGATGAAACATCTAGCTATGAAGCACATTCCTTCATGGATGGATATTCCGGATATATTCAGATCCGAATGGCCCCAAAAGACAAGGAATTCACAGCCTTCAGAGCCCCTCAAGGTGTGTATTTCTACCGGGTAATGCCCTTTGGCTTAAGGAATGCAGGTGCCACATATCAGCGTGCCATGAATCGTATCTTCAAACCCTTCTTAGGGAAGTTTGTTGAATGCTATGTAGACGATTTGGTGGTTAAATCCAAACAATGTTCTAATCACTTGGATGATTTGGTAGTCATATTCCGCAAGCTTCGACAACATAATTTGAAGATGAACCCCTTAAAATGTGCTTTTGGGGTAACCTCAGGAAAATTTCTCGCCTTTGTTGTACGCCATCGTGGTATTGAAGTCGATCCTGAGAAGACCAAGTAAATCCTTGGTATGTCACCTATCAAAATTTGAAATAATTTAGAAGACTTCAAGGACACTTAGCCTATATTTAGCGTTTCATCGCCAATTTGGCAGGCAGAAGTTTACCCTTCACCAAATTGATGAAGAAGGGAGTCACTTACCAGTGGACTGAAGAATTTCAAGAAGCATTTGATATTCTCAACAAATACCTCTTGATTCCACCGGTACTCATGCCACCCGTTGAAGGAAGACCACTTATCCTCTACGTGACAGCTCTAGAGCAATCATTGGGTGCCTTTCTTGCCCAAAGGAATGATGCTGGGAATGAAAACAGCCTCTACTATCTCAGTCGAACTATGATTGAAGTAGAATCCCAATATTCAAGTATTGAGAAGTGTTGTTTGGCATTATTCATTGTAGTTCAGAAGTTTAGACACTACCTGCAACATCACGAGGTCCAATTGGTGTCTCGCAAAAACCCGCTCAAATTCATCCTTAGTCGTCCAATGCTTACAGGATGTCTGGCAAGGTGCGGAGTTATTTTGCAGCAATTTTACATTCAGTATGTGTCTCAAAAGGCGATAAAGGGCCAAGATTTGTCTGATTTCCTGGTTGACACCCTTTAGTGGAAGACACATCTTCAAATATTGAACTCCCTGATGAGGAAGTCTTCTCTATTCAAGAAAGTCCTCAAGCATGGGAAATGTATTTTCATGGTTCTTCCAGAAGTCCAACAGGGAGGAAAATGGAAAATCCTAAATTCAACAAAGTGGTCTTAGGAATTGTGCTCATTTCTCTAGAAAAGGCAGTGTTACCTTATTCTTTCTTATTGTGGGAAGGTGGTACCAATAATGAAGTAGAATACCAAGCTCTCATCACAGGCATGGAATTAGAGCTTCAATCACAAGTGAATTACTTAAAAGTGAAAGGTGATTCAAACTTGGTAATCAAACAAGTTAATGGGGATTATGCCATCAGAAAAGAAAAACTAATCCCTTTGTATGATTATGTCAGAGAGTTAATGGCGGAATTCCCTGCAGAACCAACATTTTCTTATGTCCCAAGATAAAAAAATGCTCAAGTTGATGCACTGGCTAATATAGCCACAACCCGGGCAGATCCAAATCAGGATGAGACAACCATAAGTATTGCCCACTGTCATGCAATTTCACCTTATGTTCGAATCAGAATAGTGTAAATTAATGAAATTAGTCCCATTCCTGAAATGTATGGTCATACTACAAGATGGATGTCACCTATATGGGAATACCTTTAAAATGGAACACTTTCACCTGATAGAGCCGAGAAAGAACAAATCTGGCGACGTGTGGTCAATTTTTCTCTTTATGATAGCCCAGATCACCTAGAGAAAATTCTCTACAAACGTGGTTTTGATTGAGTTCTCTTCAGATGCATTGATGGTGAAGAGACAATGGCTGTCATAAAAGAAGTGCATGCAGAAGTCTGTGGTGCCAACCAGTCTGGACATAGACGGTCTGATCATATTCAAAGGCTTGGATACGTTTTGCCTTCAATAATACAAGATTTTGTATATTTCACAAAGAAGTTTCATTCATGCCAATTACATGAAAACTTCATTCATCATCCTCCAGAGTTGCTTCATACAGTTAAATACTCATGGCCATTTTCCACATGGGGAATGGATGTGGTGGGACCTTACCCTTCATCTACGACCAAGCAGTTTAAGAACATTCTTACTGCTACTGACTTCTTTTCCAAATGGGCAGAGGCAATACCTCTCAAGGAAGTCAGTTCTAAATGCGTTGTTAGCTTCATCATTTCTAACATCATTACCATATTTGGTGTCCCTCACACCATATTGACGGATAATGGTACCAAATTCTGTTCATCTGAGGTGAAGAAGTTGTATCAAGAATACAACATCAAATCCAGTCATTCATCTCAGTATCATGCAGCGGCCAATGGCCCGATAGAAGCCTTCAACAAGACTCTTTCAAATAAACTGCAAAAGATGGTGGGTAAAGATAAGAAATCATATAATAGATAAGCTCTTTCATACTTTATGGGATTATCGGACTACCACCCACACTACAACGCGGTCAACTCCGTATTCACTGGTATATGGAAGGGAAGCCAGCTTGCCCATTGAAGTTTAATTGCCTTCGCTTAGAGTTGCCATTTGTGATCATTCATCTATAGATGAAAAATCTCAAAAGCGATTGAATAAATTGGAACAGTTAGATGAGAAAATATTGTTCACTTTGAACCACTTGGAAGTCTATTAGAATCGAATAGCACGAACTTTTATCAAAAAAGTTCATCTTTGTTCATTCACCTAGGGATAATTAGAGTTAGTTCTCAGAACTCCAATGATACCAGGAAAGAAACCTCCCAACCTTGATCCAAAATGGGAAGGACCTTACTCAATACATAGAGTCTACTCCAATAGAGCTTATTCATTAATCTCGATTGATGGAGAACTTATCACTACTCCAACCAATGCCAGATTTTTGAAGAAGTATTTTGTATAATCACAAAATGCATTATTGTTGGTCCTGTATGACCTTAAACTACATCAACATCCAGCAAGACGTTAAATTTCATAACCAACGGTCCATGCATAGGACCCTAAACAATTTTCACATACATCCAACATGAAATTAACTATGGAAAAGTTCCCTAATTCGTCCCACACGACGTTAATCTGTGATGTCGAAACTACATGACGATAAACTGTACAGAAGTACCATATGTCTAGCAAGACATTAAACGACATCATTGGTGGTCTGGTATCGCCTTAAACTGCACCACCATCCAGCAAGACGTTAAACTAAATCATCAACGGTCCATGCATATGACCCTAAACTATTTGCACTTACGTACAACATGTTATTAAACTGCATCCCCCTTCATTGTCCTTGCTATATGACATTAAACTATAAAAAAGTCCCTTACGTCTATCAAGAAATTAAACTGCATAACCAATGGTCCATGCATACGACCTTAAACTATTCGCACTTACGTCGAACATGACACTAAACTATATTGTCCCCCTTCATCTTCCTTACTATATGACGTTAAACTATGAAAAAAGTCCCTAATACGTCTAACGTGACGTTAAATGGTGTACTATTTTTTCCTTACTGCATGACATTGAACTATATCGTCCCCCTTCATTGTCCTTTCTATAAGACATTAAACTATGAAAAAAAAGTCCATAATACGTCCAACATGACGTTAAATGGTGTAATATTTTGTCCTTACTGCATGACATTAAACTGCACAGTCCCCCTTTCGTCCAACATGATGTTAAACTATATTGTCTCCATCGTCCTAACTACATGACGCTAAACTGTACAGAAAGTCCTTGATACATCCTACATGACATTAAACTGTACTTTGTCCCTGTTACATGACACTAAACTGTGCAGCACCAATAGTCCTAACTACAAGACTTTAAACTGCATAGTTTCTTTATATGTCCTACATGACATTAAACTATGCATCGTTAAGGTTGTTGTTACCTCTTGTTTCTCACACCAATTATGACTCACATGAGCTTAGACCAAACCTCAACCATAACACTCTCTCTGGGATACTAACCATGTGTAAGTCCAAACAGCACATTTTAGGTCGTTGTCCCCAAGAACGACTTGATCATTAATTCATTCTTTAATTGAACTACGTGGAATTTGATACTAGCTTTCCAGGATGGGTACGTAGGCAACCTCCCAAGGTTCAATCCCAAAACCAATCTCTTAACATCGGTTCACCTCCATCTCATAGGATGTTGATTCGTGAAACCGCCCCCAAAATCAATATCATTACATTCATTCACTTTCGTCCTTGTTATACGACGTTAAACTATACAACACTTTTGTCCAGTATAAAAATAAACTACAATATTCATTGATACCCTCACCTGAGAGGGAATTATTATTTACATTGATTTTTCAATCATGTTTCATTTTGAGGACAACGTGCGTACCTGGAAATTCCCAAAACTTTTATCTTGGCTTAAACCATCATTGTACTAAAGTCCCCTTTCACCCTTCACATGTAAGAACTGAATCTGTACATAGGGTATTTCTAGAACTACGTGGGCTTGATTCCCATCCTTATGGGATACGTAGGAACATTCGAGTGTCCCTTGAATCCAGCCCCAAATCTTTGGGCCTAACCCAAAATTCCACTTTCAGTCCCCTGGATGAAAATTCCCCATGAAAACACACACTGTGTATTTATTATAATTGTCTGAGCTCTATGACCTTAAAATAAGATCTCTTATCCTTTTGTCCCACACAACTTTAAACTGTAGTTTAAGATCTAATTATGGCTTGATTCCAATCCTTATGGGATACGTAGTGAAGTCCAACATTTCAATTCAGGACCCAACCACAACATGATTATTGTTAGCATTGATCTGTGTATCTTTGTATAAATTGGACAATACCCATTTTTATGTATCATAATCCTATCCTTAAATATTTTCAGATCTTCAAAACCCTTTTCATGACTTCTAGTCAGAAAAATGTCAAACTTCTGAGAGTTCTTTTGCCTGACTATGCAGTACGTTCCCTTAGGCGGCCTTTCATAAACAGTCTACATAACGGACTTGTCAGCCAAAATATACTATTATTTAACTATACAACCAATTCCCTTTGGTGGCCCTGCATAATTCAACCCCCTAACGGGTTTGTTAAATACTGGTAACTTCATTCTTGGGAAGAAAGCAACTTTTGTCCTTATTGGTCTTAGATGACAGTATGTAGGGATCCACAAAAAATAGCCATCCTTAACATATTTGTCTCATATAATTTTTCATGATATAAAAGTATTCAAGTCTATGGTTTATATTCTCTTTCCCTACGTTTGGGTCAGACCTTCGTAGGAGTGATATCCATACAGTTCTTCGATAATCCTATTTGAAAATATCTTCTCCATATTCAAGTACCTCTTTCCATACAGCAAACTACATACTTTGGAAAATTTGAATCTCCATAAACTTTCACTGGCTTTTAGCACTAGGAAAGTAAATTTATGAGAGTTCTTTTGCCTAACTATGCAGCAGATGCCCATAGGCGGCCTTGCATAAACAGTCTACATAATAGACTTGTTAGCCAAAAGATACTATTTATTTGACTGTGAAGCCAATGCCCTTAGGTGGCCCTGCATAATTCAACCCCCTAATGGGTTTGTCAAATAATGGTAACTTCATTCTTGGGATCTACTTTTTCTAATTCCTTTTAGATCTTTTTCATATCATTCCTCATATTCAAATTTTCTTAAGTCATAGTTTACATATTTTCCCTCATACTTGAGTATGGGAATATGTTTTCAGATGAATTGTCAAGAAACTGAGTCAATTCTAATCTATTTCAGTCAAATCTATTTTAACCTTAAACATTAGCCTCTTTATGTCCGACGTGCATGACTTTAAACTTCACACAAAAGAAAAAGGAAATCTGAATAAAAGTCAAGTTTCAGGTCACTAAACATACATTTTTTATGATTTAGGTAATATTGAGCAATTAAAATATTCAAAGTTTGTATGGTTATTTACATTAATCATAGTAATAATCAAACTATGTTTACTAGGCCCATTGTCTTAGTTAAAATTTAAAGCAGGGAGAAAAATAGAATGCGTGCACAAATTATTGAAGTTGAAAGTGTGTTTCATTGATGCACAAGAGTTAGAAGGACATCCATAGACTGGAGTCTCTTCTCTTTTTCAGGAATTACAAAAGACTTTCAATATAACTATTCATTTTATTTATGGCATCCCGAGCTTCATCAGTAGCCACCTGGAATTCATTCATTCAGCTGGATACCATAAAAGATGCAGTGATACCAGCTCTTCTTGGAACAATTGTAAAAGATTATTCTTGAGTACGGTTTGAGAAAATTTTCTGCTGATCAAACAGTGACTCTGTTTCTGTCCAAGAGACTTGGAAGATGGATACCTGGATTTGAGAATGAATTATTGGAAGTAAAGATCCATTTGGAGAGAGTAATCTTTTCAGATATTTCTCTAATGCCATCTTTGGTTTCTCTCCACCAACCGGCAGTGGAAAACATTTCATCCCATGGGCTTTCCATTTTCATATCTGCAAGGAAATGGCATGCAGGAAAAATTTGAAAGTTCATGAAAATATTGTTGCCCTTAATGCACAGAATAACCGAAATAGAGGAGTAGTAGTGCAGCTGCATCTCAGGAATATAATTATTTTCATCTGGAACATTTACTCCTTGCAGATGACCATGACCATATAGAGGCAGGTAGATGCTCTGTGGGAAATTAAGCTGATATTTTCTCAAGTACGTAGCCAAATCTAGGAGAGTGTTATTACAAATATCATAGTAATAATGTCCAATTATGTTCAGCATGTCATCAATCCTCTTGATATCCAGTTCATTAGCCGTTCTGATTATGTTGGGAGCCACTGAATCTGCACAAAGGATAAATAATTAACTCTTAAGTAAGTTTATTTTTCATACAATTTGTGAATGAATTCGAAAAAAATGGAAAAAGCATTACGACACGCAAGTCTAAAACTTGGCACGCAATTATGGTGGTGTCGCGCAATTATTTGGCGCACAAGTATCACCATGCAGTCCAGATACCTATACAGCAACACGAAATCAAATAAACAGCGGGAAATAGAGTAACTTGCACGGAAAATGCAACTTGCGCGACGAGATCTCAAAAGTTTCAAATCCATATTCCTCATACAGAAGTGAGGCCCTCTATTTATAGACACGGTCAGGACCCTGCGTGCCGTACCCTGCATGATCAAGGGCCATATCCATGTGCACCAAACCCTACACACCCAATTCTCATTTGCGCCCCCTACCTTGCATTCCCCAATTTTCTTTTGATTCTCGATTTCCTCAGAGTCAAATCCTCATTTCTTTTGGATCCAACTCTGAGGGGGGGGGGTACTTTTGTTGAATCTTTTTTTCGTCACAGTGTCTAAAAGAATGGAAAGGGAAATACCTTAAGTACAAAGTAATTCATCCTTTGACGAAACATCAAAAATCAACAAAGGGATGAACAAGGAGAATATTGCCCATAGGTCGTGCAAGTTCCACCACTGTCGCGCAAGCCCACTTGTGCAACGCCTAGTGGTCATGCAAGTTAATTGTGGGCCCTAAGTGATAACCTCCCGGGGTCTTCTTTAGCCTATAAATAGACAATGTGGGCCCCCCATCTAGGAGGAATTTTTCTAGAAACTCATATTTTAGCTCTCGGTGACCTAGTCTCTTCTCAAAGCTTCCGAAACACTTCTAAAGTAATTTCTTACCTAGAACGGAAGATCTAAAGAGGGGGGGATGGCCTAAGTGTTGAAACTCATCAACAATTGTGCGCCTGAGTGGTCATCCCTTAAGGGAAATGGCCACACTTGCGCACCGCCTAACTCCTTCAATAGAACATGCGCGCCACTCTTCTGGAAGAACCTCAAGATGATTCTAAAAACTTTAACCAACAGTCGCTCAAGTATTACCCTGCTGGTTAACCATCGTGCAAGTACCCATGTGTTGCGCAGGTATACCTGTGCGACCAGGACTTGCGCGCCCACACAGTACCTGTGCTCCTTCCAGGACTTGCGCGCCCATACCTTTTTTGGGTTCCCTTCTTTCCCATTTCACCCCCCTTAAGCCATTCCACCACTCCTATTCAAGATTCAGTCTTCAAGACACTCTTCAAGTCCATTTATGGCATGATTTCTTGATTTGACTTTTTTTATCTGAATGGAATTCTGCGGAATATCTCTCAAAACCTAGTGATTTACACATCTTTATGTCACTAAAGATTGAGATTTCATTCATTCAAACTCATCCTTTAAGATGAGAGAACTCATTAACCTGGGAATCCTTTTCAAGAGTAAGCCCCAGTCATAATTTCCAAATATGGGAATCCTTTTCAGGAGTATGCCCTAGTCATAATTTCCAAATATGGGCATCCTTTTCAGGAGTAAGCCCCAGTCCCCTAATTTGGGCATCCTCCTTAGGAGTAAGCCCCAAGTCCTCATTAATTTGGGAATCCTCCTCAAGAGTAAGACCCAACAATAATTATATTAACCTATTCCTCCTTTTCAGGAGTAAGCCCCAGTCATAAATATGGGCATCCTCTTCAAGAGTAAGCCCCAAGTCCCTTAATTTTTTCAAATCTCTTAACCTGGGCCTCCTTACCAGGAGTAAGCCCGAGTCTTAATTTCTCTTAACCAGTCCTAATTTACCTTTGATCTGGGATTCCTTCTCAGGAATAAAACCCAATAATAAGTCTTCTCCTAATTAGGGCCTCCTTTTAATGAGTAAGTGCCATGTTAGAGTATTCAAATCTCAATGAATCACATATACCTTTATGGACCCGGTTCCTGGATTTCTTCTCTGAAGTAAATCGTAATCTTCATTTATCTGGGAAGTCAAACATACATAAGTCCCATATTATTTCTTATGATTGCATCTTTCAGGGAACATTTGTCTGATTTTAACCAATACCTCTTATTTCTCACACCGATCATGACTCACGTGAGCTTAGAGTGTAAAAGTAATTATGACATCCTTCTTTGATCCATCAATCATAAACATCATACTCCCTTACTCAAACTATGTGGGTTCTGATTCCTTTTCTAAAAAAAGGATGCGTAGGTAGCCCATCTGCGGGTTCGATCCCAAATCTAAAATAATCCATATCCTTCTGAATGATAATAAACTTCAAGTGGCCCACTGAGTGGATTTAAAACCAGCATGGTCATCATAATGACCAAGAGATTCCTATATAAATGTGTCGAAGGATACTATTGACCAAGAATCTATAACAAATATAGATGATTCTCTATCGATGAAGAACCTCGAATATATATAAAAGATTCTCTAAAATTTCCTACATATCAATCATTGATTGTCAGATCTAAAGGAAAGATCATTTTATACTTGGTAATGTAATATGGAATCACGAAAATAACTTAAATCTATAAAGTGAGTCCTGGAGTAGACAATAATTCCCCTCAAAAAGGTGTGACGAGTAAGACCTCCTGTCCTCTCGACCAATGAATATTCCTAAGACTCATCATTCCACAACTAATGAGAACCTAACTTTGGAAAGTAGGTTCAAATGGATATGGAATCATTGGATTTTTTCGGTTCTACGAACAAACCCGTTAGAAACGGATTGGAATGTTCGAACCTTCAATCAAGGAGGTCATCCCCAAATTCTGAGGGAAACAGTTATGTATGGTAAAATAGAGTGAAACTAATCCATAATGGTATTTTGTTATGTATTTTTAAGGGAATGGGGAGTGGACCCAATCTATAATTGGAGTCTATCCACTATGATTGTCTTGGATGTTATCCTTGACTAATGCTTATGATATCATGTTTTATATTTTTTCACTTATTTATTATTCTTTAAACATATGATATAATTTAATTATTCCATGTTTCTATCATCATATCTTACTGTTATGTCATGGTGCATGTTATTATTTTGAGATTACATGTCCTTCATTCATGATTTATGGAAAACGAATATTGTGCTCTGTTCTATTCAATAATAAATTTCTCCCTCCTCGTGTTTTCTCACTATATTATGATCTAACCTTTGATTATATGTTCATAATTTATTCCCATGAAGAGTTTTTATCTCACATGATTCTTATGTTTCCCTTCCATAGGTTGTGACGATAATTATAACAAATTAAAATTCAAGAAGTGTTTCTAAAGTGTTTAATTTATAGATAAGCGTTCATATGTATTGTAAAATAAGTTTTCTATATAACTAGTTTTGAATTATAATAAAACTAATAGTTCTATGACCTTTGTGAGATTTTTTTGTGATATAATGATTAAATTTTTTGTAAATTTTTAAAATAATGATATTTTAATCTTGGTTTACTGTCTTGCTTCACCCATTCACCTCCATGGTTGAACATGGACTTGACAGTTTTAATCTCAACCAATACTCAAGAACATTCTTATAGAGTGTATTTATCTTGTTTTTAATATAATCTCAACAAATATATTAATGAAATAAGGACACTATCTCCTTATCCAAAAAATCCATACAATATAATGTCTTATCCTCAACATTAATATTATTAAAATTCATATTAACTCCATAAAATACCTTCCCAATCCAAAAAACATCAATCAAATTATAATTTTATTTTTTCCCAAAAGTATTCTTTAATCATCTATACATTATTTTCATTATCCACACTGTAAATAATATATAATTTCCAAATACCATTACATGTCTTAAAAATTAATACCATCTCACCCCTCATCAAAGGTAAATTCATTCATCATGAATCCTTTAATTGCATAAAATTCCATTATAACCATATTTTACTCCTTTGGTAATTTATGTATGAAAAAAACCTCATCTTTATGTAACACATATTTACACCTTTTCTATATATACAATGATCTTAATTAACAACTAATTTAATCCACACACATGCAGTTTAGTCTCTATCAATTAAGTGAAATTATTTTAATGAATATTTGATCTAGTATTTAAGAATTTTCTTGATGAAATTCACAAAAATGAATGCAATTCAGTAATAAAGAAAGATATGGTCAAATTGGACCATTAATGACAAGAAATATGAAATCTCAATGTTATGGGAAAACAAACTAAAGTGTATATCAATGATATACAAAATTATATAGTATTTTCAAAAATCAAATCTCAAGTAATATATGATTACTAAAAAACAATTAACATGAATGAAATTTTAAATTTCATTTATAAAATTATTTTTGGAATAAGTATCCACTTTGAAGATTTAATTTTAAAAAGGTTATTAACAAAAAAATGGAAAGTATAAAAACAATTTTAAAATGGATATATAAATAAAAAATATTTTCAAACATCGGAACACATTATTTACCTTATATAATTTAAAAAAATAGTTGAAATGGAAGAATTAATTTTTAGTAAAAAGATTCATATAATGTCTCAAAAAATAAAAAAATAAGTATTAATGGAGTTACCTAATATCAATATAACATATATGTGAACAAAATAATTTGTTAAAATTCATAAATAAAACTAAAAATTAATAAATGAAACAAATTCTATAGATGTGGAAGTATCATAAAAATACATTCTCTATTATAAGGAAACACACAGAACCTGAACAAAAACATGGTATGTCAACCAAAAAATAAAAAATGAGGTTGGATTTCTTTTTCATTAAAAATGTAATTATAATATGTACAAACTCTGTTAAATATAAAAAAATAAAACATGCATACTTTTCTTTAGAGAGTCATAAAATTTACTCTAGCACACATTTTATAAAATATAAATATGTTAAATATAATAAACATAAATTGTAAAAGTAGTGAAAAAATTAAAATTTTAAAAATATTTCATCAAAATTCTCGGAATAGAGGTTATTTTAAAAACATGATATTCTAATCAAACATTACATAATTGTAAAAAAAAAATTAAATATATAAGTAAGGAATTTATTCTATTTAATAAAGAAAATAAAATAGTATAATGAATATATTTTTTGTATCTAAACATTCTTATAATTTTTATAAAATTTATGTTTTTAAATGATTTTTAAAATATTTAAAACTAACAAAAAACATATATTCACATGGAAAAAATATACTTACCAAAACAATATGCCTAATTTTTTTATATAAATGAATATTTAAACTCACACATGATTATAGAACAACAAAAACACATATTTTTCTAGAATTAATTAATATGAAAAACCAAAACAACTAAAACAAAAACTACAAATAAATAATATACACTCAAAATAAAAAACACATATACACAGCCTCTATAGATAAAAAATTTACATAAAATAATTTTTTGTTATTTTTAATGTTTATTATGATTTTTTTATTTTCAAAATTTATGTTTTTTAACTTTTTTATTTTAGGATAATTTTAATTTTCATCTTTATGATTTTTTACATTTTAATGTTTATTATTTTTTTACATTTCTATTTATATTTTTATAATAATATATAAAATTTAATAAAAATAAAATGTATCTATACATTTTATATTTACAATTTTAAAAAAAATTTCAATTTTTTTGATATATTTTTAAAATTCAATAAAATAAATATAGAAGAGAAACTAAATGTTAGAATATCGAGGTTAGAAAACACCATTATTATTGTATCAATGCACACAAATCCCCAATGGTCAAAGGGAAATTGGAGGTCTATATGAATTTTGGCTTTCAATGTTTTGGTTCCCAATGGAATCTTATGTCTCTTTGGAATAATTGTAACACCCCAATTTTTTGGAGATAAATTCTTTTAAATTCATTGATGTCCTGTGTTGTATGCTACACCAATATTAGCTTGTGCTATACAAAACAACGTGTTATCTTGCATTATATGCAAAAATATTCTTGGCTTATGTTACCCACAATTTCATGTTATTTATATAGAATTTATTTCATTTCATACCATGTATAAGTGATAACTAAAAATTATACCCTAGTCATTATAAAGGATGCTATGAATAGCATTAACTTCCTTCTAAAAAACTATTTAAATGAAAATAAGAAAGTCTATAAAATCATTAAATCACTCTTTTTGGATTTTATTAGTGAAAATATATGTTTTATATTCAAGGAATTGTTTTAAATTCATCATATATGTTTTTAATATATGATGTAAGAGAAAAACAATTTTTTTAAATATAAGATCCATTTTTTAGTAAAATACAACTTTACCACCTTTCGATGGAGAACCATTTTTAAATCTATCTATTGAAAATTTTATATGTTCTATTTGACCTAATAAATTTATTATTTAGAAGCGGTACATCAAAAGTTACCTTGGATGAATGTTTTTGTATTTTTCTGATGAAATTCATATTTTAATAAATAGTAAAACATACTACATTTAATTAAAAACTACCTTTTCATCTAAATTCCTTATAGTGTTAGATTATCTCTTTAATTTGTTTTATAGTGAACTTATATTATGTTTTTATCATTTAATTATATATTAATTAATGGAATTAATTTCACATTAAAATTGGACATAAAAACTTGTCAATATGTTAACAGTTTTGCTTCTTAAAAACCCTCTTTCTAATTTTGTTTGTAGGAATTAATATTAAATTGATTAATGAAACTTATATATTTTGAATATTAAAAAATGGATTCCATATTTGGAATTAGTGTTGTCCAAATTAAATTAATAGGCTACTTTTATTTTCTTAATATTTTGAATATTATCTATGGTGTTTTTTAAATACCATAGTTAAAGGTAAATCAAGTAAATTTTGTTGACAAACAATATTATAAAGATTGTAAAATTACCCTAAATTCTTCCAAAATCTTATTGTATTAATAAAATTCGACAAATATAACCTAAGGTACATAATTGATTTATTTAATGTTCTTTTTTTCCATTAAAGTGATTTAATAATAATTAAAACAAAAGAACGTGATAACATGTCACTCTCTTATCTATTATAAGTTCGTTAATTTTAATGTAGTTATAAACTTAATAAAACATAAAAAATAAATAGTCTTCGGAAATAAAATATAATTATACACATCATGTTAATGTATTTATAAGTTTTAGAGATTAAATAAATATCCTTAATGATGACACAATAGTGAGGTAGAAATTATTTTATAAATTAGAAGATCAAATAAACTGTTTTAACATTTTTATAAGAAATATATCTTTAACTAATTAATATGATCCAAAAATTATCTAGGTTACTTTGTCATTTTAGGAGTATATTAATGTATATTTAAATTTTTTTGTGGGGATTTTATTTATAGAAAAATAATTAAATATTGTCAAAATTGACAATATTGATATATTATAAAAATAATATATTATCATATTTTTTATATATCACAAAAAATACTTAAAGATAAAAAATTGAAAATTATTAGGTCTAAAATGACATAAAGTATCCAATTATGGATTATTAACAACACATAAGAAAATATTTTTAACTATTTATCCTTAAGAATATGATTACCACCATTAAAATTAAATAGATTAAATAAGGAAACATCCAAATGGTAATGATTAAAATAAAATCAATACTTGTCTAAATTCTTTTTGTTGAAAGGATTTATACCAATCAACATATAATCATCCAAATAATCCACTTTGGACGTATTTTAATTTAATAATTAATTTATATTAATCTAATAGTTTTTCTATTTACATTGCCACCCATCTCCTTTTTTATAAAAGGGAACCTCTCCTTTTTTAATCACAACTCAAAAGACTCATCTCTCAGCCAAAACCTACACATTTACTCTCCCAACATCCCTAAATTCATCCTATAGTCAACATATTGGTCATAAATATATCCTATGTAGGTATTTTATGCAAATAAAAAGAAATACCGGAAAAGAGGTAATTATTCTATCACCTCTTTCAAAATTTTGTTCTTCTTCTACATCATCTTCTTACGGTCTTCACAGAATAAATTAATAAATACAGTATATTTAAAATTATATATATTATTATACTTATGGAACAACCTTATACCCCCTTTTATCTTCCCTACGCATAACAATATCACCATGGGTGCATACGTACGACCTATCATCTCCATGTTGTGGTGTAATTTGTTATTCAACAATAGAAAACTTGGAAGGGTATAATGATGAGTATAATTGATGTAAATAATTAATATAACATAA
The DNA here is from genome assembly GCA_963277665.1 of Viscum album. NCBI lineage: Eukaryota > Viridiplantae > Streptophyta > Magnoliopsida > Santalales > Viscaceae > Viscum > Viscum album. The sequence continues at coordinate 388,116,571 of OY728125.1, forward strand.
CAATTATTCTCAATAATTAATATACAATCCAATTCTATTCCATTTAATCATTAAGGGAATCGTATTGTCGCTGTTGTGTACGTAAGACCTACCATCTCCACAATGCGAAGTGATTCACTCAACATGATCCTCATTAAACCACAATTATATACACGAATGGAGTGGATAAATTTGATATATGTTACAATAATATAATTCTCTAAATTATATAACAATAACCAATTATGTGGAAGAGGAACATACTCGACAAAACATGTATAAGAACATAATGTAATTAATATTCAAATAACGGGTGAGAATGAAATGTTACTAACAGATAGATGATAATATAATCATATAAGATATCATAAAAATTACTATTATTATAAAATATGTAAAAAATATATATATATTATTATAAAATAGTTTCTAATACATATGAGGCATATAAGACCTTAGGTAAGGGTTAATTTTGCAGTCTCATTATTTTCTGAGATTGTTTAAACGTAATACTTACTGGGGTATTTTTTTCATCCACATCCATTTTACCTAAATATGTAATACTATTTGTATTCTTCTAAGAAAATTTAATGTCAATTTTAACCATTGGATAATTTTTACTAAATGGTATGAAAGGGAAATTTTGTCATTATTCGATATGCGGTACCTTTATGAGTTTTCTAGAATAAATTTGAGGTGAATATTTTTTAACTTATATAGAAAGAATGGAATTTTAAATCCTCATAACGACTAATTTCCACAAAGATAATTTTACACTATTTCAAGTTTATTTTAAACATAATTATTTTCATTTAAAAGTATTTTGAACTTTAAAAAAATAAAATGTTTTTGATGAAGAAAGGATATTTCCCTCAGTAATTTTGTTTGTGTGTTTTATCAAAATTATTTTCCATCCTAGGTGATGTTTTATAAATATTGTTATGTTTGTATCCCTATTAATAGTATGATTTGATTGTTCTAATTATGTAATTATATTTTATATGGATTATGTTATGATGGAATGATGTTTAAGAAACCTATTTTATTTCATGTGTAATGCTATTATTATTGATATATGTTTTTGTGGAACATATTTGTATGATTTAATTATGAGATGGGTGGGACCTATATCTCCATAGAATTAATTATTTAAAGATTTATATCTCATGAGATAGGAATGGATAGAATGTAAAGTAAACTCTATTTAGTAATATAGGGTTTGAACAACATGTAACCCCGGTTTAGTAATACATGGCTAGAATGCTAAGTAAACTTGGTTTAGAAATGAACTTTTTCCACTATGATAGTCTTAAGAATAATACCTTACCTCCTATAGAAATCAAATTATGTGATTATTTGTTTTCCAAAATTCAATTTTTTATTCCAAATTTATTTAATCATGGTTTATATTACTTTATTATATATTCGTTATGTACGTAAAAGAATTATTTCATGAATCATGATTTTGATATTCAAAATTTATGTTCTGGTTTTACATTCTTATGTTAATGTTTTGTCTTATTTTATTAATGTTTACATTTTCTAGGAATTTGAGCTCACCCTTTTTATGATTTATTTTCCACAATATATAAAGAAATGATTTAGGTAGGAAAACTAAAGGGGAATATCTTTTTTGGGTTGTTGACGATCATTCACTATGTTATAAGAATGTTGTCCGTGTTTTCAAAGACCCTAAACTAATAGGTTCTTTGTAATTCTATTTGTGTAATTTTTTTATGTCTTTAGCAAAAGAAAAATAACATCCTTGTACATCTATTTTGAATCAGTATAATAAATGTAGTGTTTAGGATAATTCCCAGTAATGGGACTTTGTTAAATTATATGTCTTTCCCCTCATAGATAGGTGAATATCAACCCCAAAATCCATGAGACATGATCATAATATATAATATATAATTAAGTTAATTAAATAATTAATTAAATCAAGATTGAAATATTTATTCATGGAAAATTGGATGACTGATTCATGTATTACCATAATTGTGCTATGATATTCAAGGGTATAACCCTTATACCATTGATCCACATGTTCACTGTAATCCACTAAATGTTGTCATATAAATCCCCATGTGTTAGTGTAGAATATTTTAACACCTATGTCATTCATTGTTGACTAAATATTTTAGATCAACAATATATGAATATTTTCCAAACCATATAATAAAAATGTATTTATTCAAAAAATTAAATTCAGGTATAATTTTACAGTAGTTTTGGGTACATTTAGTGTGTGACCATACATGTTCCTTTCACAATTACATCAGGCAAACCCTCGAAAACTCCAATGTTAACATATAGAAACAAGATGGGGACCACATTTAGAAAGTAGATATTTCCATAACATTAAAAAACATCATATATATTATTACTATGAAATATTATCTTATGGACTCTATATATCATTCATGTTGGTTAGATGGATTTTTCGTTCAACCAATATGCTTGAATTCACATTCATTGTTATTTCAAAAATGATCATGTTAAAATCACATTACTGGAAAGGATTTTTAAGAAACATCCATACCAATAAGTGATCCACATATATATATATATATAATTCCATCATATCTAAGAGAGAAATATTTTCTGGACATATTCATTAACTTCATTTAATTCATCAAGAACAAATTCTATTATACCTCACCACACGTATATGTTTTCATTGTTTTTTAAATACATAAAAGTACATGACTCGTTATATATATTAATTATAATCTCAATTCAAAGGACCATTACACACATCCATAGATAAAAATATCCAATAAAATAGAAACCACATTGAATTCATATTGATGATTTTATTCTCATAATATCCTCTCTTGAGACTACTAAGGATAAACTACATTAAAATATTTTTCAATGTCTTATGAGACCCTATCCCTAATATCTTGTATCATATATATCCTATTAGATAAAATCATATATCAAAAAGAGAGTATTTAAAAATTGTTTTCAATGCATTCAATGGTTTTCATCATTGTGGTGAACATCAATAACTTTTTTGATACAACAAGTACTATAAGGAAATTATCACATAGATTTCATGTAGAATAATTAACATCATTTGATAAGATATTAATATATTTTCATGATGATTTATATAATCCTAATATAATTTTAAATGTATTTTTTATAGGTAACAAACTCAAATAGACTCATACTTTCACTATAACCATCTAATAACGGTCACACAAGTTTTCCACATATAATACAAATTATTTTTCCGAGATATGGAAATAGCAGCTGGGCCCACTATACTTTATATCATTGTTTTTCATACTGTGACTTTATCTCTCTATGAAAATCCCTCTTGAGTTGATATAACTAAATATATATCTTGGGTCTATTATCATCCATAAAAAATTGGATTGTAACAAAGTAAAAATTCAACATAATATGATTTATTTTACAATCATGTGAATTTGGTTTATCATATGTTATTATTTGTTGGTTATAATAAAAAATTAGTATTTTGGAGATTAAATTGTTAAATGTTATTTCATTATATTGTTTTTTAGAAATTATTTTAATTGTTTTATTGAGTTTATAATGAAAAATTATTTATAATTAATTTTTATAGTGTTGGATTTCTAGAATTAATTCCTCATAATTCCATATGTTTGTTTTTAATATCAATTTTGGGGTTTAATTTTTTAATTATTATATGAAATTTTAAGAATCAAATTTCTGTTGGAATTTGTAAATTTTTATTTTTGAGTTGATCAATTTATTTATGTTATAATTATTTTTATTTTTTACAAGATACCATGAAATAAGAGAAGTTCCCATATGACAGTTCAAATTACCATAAAAATCATCTTGGATATATACATGTAAAAGTTTCAACATACCACATAAATTCAAGATACTATGAGACCTTCCCAATATGCCATACCCTTGACCTATTGTGAAGCATGATTTGTCACACGAAAAATGTTCCTACATACCATGGACAATAAAATATGCCTATGAATAAAAAACCATCTCTATATTACCGAAACTTTGTTCTACCATGTTGATCATTTTTCGAGTGACCATATGGCGAGAGTCTCAATAAATCATGAATTGGAAAATCAACCATGAGATGGGAACCCAAAATGCGTTTACATGACCACCAATTGAAATTGAAATTGAAAAATATTAGGAACTCAACAAGAAACTAATTGTTTTAATTATTATAGATAAATAAAATGCTAGGAATTTAAGAGTAGAACCCATCCGTAGTCCATAGAACTTATAGGAGAAAATAATGGGAGTTTCATACACACTCAAATTTAAGGTCATGTGATCAAATTTCAAACAGTATGTTAAGATGAAACCTAAATTAAATGAATGAATCATGAATAAGGATTCAAAGACACTTCACTACTATTTGAATAAGATTTAGTTTCTGACGATTAAGATTAAATGAGGTTTATATACCCTAATAATATTCCATGGACTATGTCTTCTCAAATTACTCAAGTATGAAGGAGATGAAACAATTTTAAATGATAAAAATACCAATAATAATTTTCCAAAATTTTCTAGGCAATTTAGTTTTCCTTATTTAAATCAAAGAGGAAGAGGATTATGATACCTCTATCTTCCAATTGTTAAATCTTTAAGATAATAGATTGTTGTAACAAAGGTGTTCAAAGTAACACCCCAACCAATTCGTGAATATCAAGGATGATCATATGGGCATGGGTTACCAAATGTAGCACATCCGAATGTGTTTCATAACATTATCCATGATAAAGGAAGTTGAAAATACTGGTTGGATTATTTGTTTTATGTGAAGATGATAATAACTGTTTAAGGCGATTGAGCTTATGTTAATGTATAGTTAAATACACCATGTGATCAATATTATTCTTAATAGAAATTTATATCTTCAATGGAAGATAAATGTATCTATTTACATTCTTGGATCTATTGTAGATCATATTTTATTTGTGTGTTATAGTATTATGATCAATGGAGGACAATTTAAGATCATTTTTGATAACAAAAGGTAATTACACCTAAGCGTATCATTGTTTCATATCGAGTTATGTGAAATGTGAAATTTAAAATGAAAGGGATCCCCTAAATTCAAAAATGGGGGAATAAAATAAATATCGTAGGTTTTGGAAACTGTCAGATTAATTAGAACCAAAAAAATTTTGATATAAAATATGAGGATATTACTCTATTTTTTAATGACATATAACTATCATATTTTGTCAAAATATATTTTATACCTTCACTACATATTTGAATAGAAATAGGTGAAGAGAATTCAAGTGCATTCCACATGGATGAAGTTTCCATTTAGATTTATTTTCACCAATTTTATGTTTTTTGAATATAAATGTGGGGATCAAATATTTTTTACCCATTCAAAAATATTAAAATATTTCTAATTCTGAATCAATTGGAACTAACATCAAATATTTTTTTTCCTGTTCCTCTCTATATTATTATTCCCAACTATAAATAGAAGTGTCGTGTTGGTTTTCATTATATGTGTTATGATATTAGAAATTCAGTGATGGAGGGATATGTTTCATGAAAAGATCAAGAAATTGAATCCTGATATATCATGGGGTTCAAAAATATAATTGATCAACACATTAATATTCAAAAATGGTTAATAATGATGGTAAATCAGATATGTGAAATTATCTCGACTTGTAGGATCTGTTTACTACTATTACCCCTGTGACATTATACTTCTAATTCAGTTGGATTTATAGACACTATTTTATTGTTGAGGTTGAGTGAGTGATGATATCCTGATGATTACTTCATCCAGGAGTGAATTCTTGACAGGAGTAGTTTGATTGAGTGATTCATTCATTTGTATTTGTCTTTTGATGTTGTGGAAGGTTTTTTTGTTCATGAATGATCATTTTTTATTTGATAGGGCTGTGTGAGTTTGGGAATCAACCATAAATTTAACTAGGTTAAGACTTGATGATATGATCCTTTATTGGTTCAATTATATTTAGTTGGGGGTGGATTGACATGGATATCGGTATTGTTTTACTAACTTCAATTTCTATTATTTTGTCTTTTTTTCTCCTTCTTTGTTATTACTTCTATATTTTTAGTTATGTTTCCCCTATTCCCATTTCATCAATTTTTATCATTATTTTCACTAATATTTTATCGTGTTTTCATTTAATACATTAAAATATATATAAAAAAGATATATTTTATGATTCATTGGGATAAGAGACAATACTTCCTTGAGAATAATCTTCATGGTATCCATGGTGCAATATTTTTTGAGATTATAATTGTATCTATAAAAACTCTGATGATGAGGGAACTGTTAGTAATTTGATCATAGAAATAAATAAATTCAATATAAAATCAACATAAATACTTACGTTTTAATATAACACCCTATATCAAATATACCTACTTTGGAAAACATCAGATATCATTGATCATGTCTCATAAATCACCAAAGGGGGATGAAGTCCTGCCCCATGAACAAGTACCTAATTATAAAACCAATTTCATCTCTTGAAGAAGTGCCATTGATCACAATTAACCATCTGAGAAAATATATTGATCCTCAAAACATAAGAAATAACCCCAAAAAATATACTCATCTCTGAAACATAAGAAGCCAACCAGGGGAATATTACGACCCAAATAACCATAAGAAATCACCTGCTGGAAATATAACCATTTCTAGAACCATAAAATCATTAAAACCGGGGGATGGATCCCAACCCAAGAATTAGGAACATTCCCATAATACACAAGGGTCATATCCCACACTTGGCTCTTTAACCTAGATTTTTTGTACATCTTGTAACAATATACATATTTTAGATAAATCACATATACCAAGTGGCATGTCCCACACAAAACCTCACATTACTTGTACCATAAGTATCCTAACATAGAACTAATTATGTATCATATTTAAAACAGTAAAACATATATCATGAACACTTAGTTTCAAAGATCACCCCAAAACATCAGGTCATACAATACGGGCTAGAAACCTCCTCAACTATGACACATGTTTCATAGCATAAACTATTAAACACACAACCCAGTATACCACAACTAATTCTTAGTAACTATGTTTATACTAGGAATTTATGAAACTATCTTCTCTACACTGCCACAATATTTGGTCAACAGGAATATAGGGGAAACAATGAAGGTTCCCATAGTCACATATTAACTTTTACACCCTATATGAAATCCTCTATATCACTATAAATACCAACCTAGATCACATCAATAATATGGGATATCATCTCTAAACATATCCTTGATTTCATCATGGACACATTGGCCCCTTTGTCCATAAAATATAAGCACTTCCTGTGGGAGATGAGAATCTGCCTCCCCGTTTCCTCCCTGGTTAGTTCTCATGCACCCAACCTATCTATTGTCCATCCCAAGGTATACCCACCCAGGTTACTCACCTAAATCATGGGAGAGAACACACACCATATTCTATTGTATTATAAGGAAAATTATTTAAGTAATTTTATATGTTCTATCATGGTTTACTAGGGTCAATAGTTCTCAACACAGCACAATCCTCTACCCAGTGGTCACAAAGGGAACCTAATAATAGAGATATTATATGTTTTTTACTTTACTTAATTTTTAAAAAAATTATGTTCATACATCATAAGTGATAAAATTTATTATTAATCCATCAAACAGTGGTGGTCAAGGCCCTGAGATAGAGCACACACGACCATTGTGTCACTTATCAATTTATCTATTTCAAGGAATTTTATTTAAATAACTTGATAATTTAAATAAAACATCGATCACCCATAATGGTGAAACCACATATCACATGATACATATCATGTCATAAAAAATGGATATGATCAATGGACCACTTACCTATATCCAATGCAATTCCATTTAATAAAACTCGTGAAATATCTCCCATGATTTTTCAAGTCCAAACGATCATCAAAAAACCAGTTGAGAAACTAAATAAAGTTAAAAAATTCAAATTAAATAATTATAAATTTTTTAAATTAATTATTGAACATAATTTAAATATTTATATTCCTTAAATCTTACTATAAACATCATCTCACTGAAATCATATCCAACATGATATGGTCCGCCATTGACACACATTGGTGAAAAAGCCACGCAAAATACCCAATTAAATTTCCAAAATCAATGACAAATTTGATTTTATATATTCAAAAAACAAAATAAAACTTCATCAAGTGAAGTAACCTCATCCATATGAATTAAAATGGAATGAGATCATCCTCTTGGAATATACCATAGCCATGTCAAAAAAATAACTATCATTGATGAAGATTTACATTATGTAGCAGTGGGAATTATTTCCAAATCCCTATTTTAAATCACATCAAAATCAGAGGCGATCAAAGGAAAAAATGGAAGGAAGAGGAGGATAAACCTAACATAAATCACCATGAAAACTATATAAAAATTCTTAAGATCAAGGGGAAATAAATTAGGGAGAAATGGGAGGATGACAAGATGAAATGGCATCCCTAGAATGACATGTTTGAATAAGAAATAAAGGGGAACACCATAAGATTTTCAGTTTACCACTATTTCTAAACATAGATTAGAATCTCAGTAGTGGTTTCGACTATAGGGGGAAAAATGTGATACAACCTCTAGAAGAGGAACCTTTCTAGGCCATTATAACTTTCAAAGAGTTATCAACTATACCACACTCTTCTCATGATACAACACCACCAAGAAGAGGGTATGATCCCTTGCACATCACTAATCACTGTGAAACCAATCAAAGATGTTGTCACAGAATACTATAGTAAAACCTCATACCACCTCACTGATTTTAGTCATAATTTCACCAACATGCTTCAATGCGATCCTTTCCTAGCTAAAAAATTTTAACAGATCCCTATATCAGTTTTATTGTTTGAAAAATTGCATATTCATCCTCTCAGGCCTCAATCCTCTTCCAAAAACATATCTGTAACATGTTTTAACTCCTATAATTCTAATCCAAATAATGATTTTCAATGAAAAACATGATCCAAAGACATAATTTCATATTCCATCTATAATTTTGAACACCAAATGAAATTGGGTTTTACACATATATCATCACATGAGATTTATAAAATGTACAACATATGTGTCTTTATGTGATTAAAATGTATCATTTCACTATATTCCATGCCCCATTAGTAAATAATTTTTCATATCCTTGCCTATCAAAGGATATCCTTGAGAGCAGGTTGAGATGAAGTCTTTGTACATTTCATACATACTTTAGGGTGATTGTGTGTCAAATATTTTTCTTGAATTGGATACCACCCATGCCAAAAATATTGGCTAAATTGGTATTTCCCCTATTTTGTAGACCAAATTGACCTTAATGATAAGTAAAAAATTATTATTATTTATTTTAATGTGGTAAGATACTGTAATGTTGAACACCAACTCTATTTCATATCTTTGTTTTTGATAGAAATTTTGTTCACCATCTTTCGAGAAATGGAAAACATCTCTAGTTAATGTCATGAGTATCTCTCTAGTATTAATTTATTGTTCAATAACATGAAATTTAAATTATATTAATTATTGATATATCTTCTTTAGTAGTCCTTCACCAATATATTAGTAGAATTTTTATTTTATCCTCCATCCATTGGTATTTGTGGTTTTACTTTTACCTTTTCATCTACTTCCTTCCCCTCAAACACATTATACTTTTCTCCCTTTCTTCAAAAGGTCAATATCATTTATCTGGTTGTATATCAGGTCCTTATATTGGGACTTATCATTAAATAGTTCATCCTTTACCAATTACATGGTATGTTTTCCTCTATTGATGACATATGTCCTTAGGGGTTGTGAATATTTTGATGGAATTTTAATAAATGATTATAAGTGGATTGTTTTAAAAATTTAGATTTAGATTTCAATTTTGAACTTTCGGAAATCTCCAGTGGTTTCTTTGGGATGTGTTTTGATGCCTATTTGATGGTATGGGAGCTCAAGAGATCATTGAATAGGGATTAAGTGACCCAGGGGATGAATTTCATCTACTGTATCCATTCAAAACATTATCCATAGTTGTAAAGATGTGAATGAATTTTGGGTAAAATATGATCTAATGCCTTATGTTTTTCACATCACGTACATATCTGATTAACATTAATGAATCTTGGATAATAATATCATGAAGATCATAAATCCTTTTTACCTCATAATATCTTATATTCACTAGTTTATCAGCTTGATTTAATTGGTAGAAACACTCGAAACCTTCCTGGTATTTCAGATGCTATTATTAAAAAGACGGTCCATATTGAGTGAAGTAATGAATCTAAACTTATAGGAACTCAAACGAGATGTTATTGACTATCTTTTTATTCTAGGAGGGGGTATTGTTGATGTCTCAAACTCCATTTAATCGCCACTTGAATAGGTTTTCAGTGCTAGGGGAACCAGCAAAACCAATAGAAATGAGATATTAAAAGGGTTTTAAGGCATGGAAATGTTTGAATGTTGGTTTTATTATAGTTGATAGTGGGAACATCACTGGAGACTGAGAAAGGGAGATGAAAGTAACATGATATGATTTTATGTCAGGTATGTTAGGCCATAAGGCCTTTTCATCTATCATTTAAAGATACTTATTATTTAATGAAATGATCATGTATTAGGAGTGAATGTGAATTGTGCCCTCATTAGTTTTGAGTAGTGAGGAAGTTATGTGTACATTTTTGTTATTTTAGAGACAATGAATGGATTATAGTGTATCTCATTATTTTTCAAAAGTATTGGTTTGGATGATTGTATGCAAGCAAATAAATGAAAAGTGCATATTTTAAATTTTTTTAGAAACAAGGTATGTTATTGGATTTTGTGGAGGATTATTAATTTTATATCAAAATTAAAATTAGTAAAGGGGTAATTATCTCGTATTCTCCTACATATTTTCCAATTGTGAGGTTTCATAAATAATGGTTTCGTAACAGCTTCTATACTTGTTCCAACCAGGGTACGTAAAATGGTTTATGGGGGGAATTTAATATAGTTGTCGAGGCTTTAGATAAGAGAGGAAAAGTTAGTTTATATATTAGTATAATTCAGGACATCAAGGAGTTATTATATTCTATGGTTCTTTTGGACAAGTGTTTCCCTAGAAGTATGTACATGCAGTGTACCAATCATATCGTATCCAAGAGAATTTGGAGTTGAATAATTAGTGTCATTCGAATCTTCAGGTCATGTATATGTTTACATATCCTATTTTCAAACATCTGAACAATTCCCTATCTGATTATTCTTCTATTCTGGTGCTATTAAATAATTTAGATTAGTGTAAAAATAATTACTTTTATTCCATCAATTGGTATCAAAAGAAATTATTATTGCAGGTGGTAAAGGGGTTATAGGAAAAAATATAGTGTGGTTCTTCTTTGGTCAAAACAATTATGTTTCTCCAGTATCTGAGAAGGGACTCACATAAAGGGATAGTGAACAAAACAGATTACGATTTCAGTAGGTATTGAATAAGGGGGGACATTGAAAGACTATAGGATAGTTTCAAAGATGGTAGCGATGATGATATGTCTGTATTTTAAGATGAAAAGAAATATATCTATCCTGAGAAACTCTAGGACATTAAGAGGGTATTTAGATAAAAAATCAAGAGCTATGCAGATAATGGAGGGGGATATTAACACAACATAATTTTAGGCGTGTTTGATGGAAAAGAGAGTGAGAGAGAAGATCAACATAAAATTAGAGTCCATTCATTTAAAATGTGGATGTGGATGAGAAGATAGTGATGAGTTATTTTGAGGGTATTCTAAATAGATTTAGAATTTTCAATTAAGGATGAAAATTAGGATTAGTGGAGTGGATATGTTTATGGAATATATTCGGAGAACGGCGGAATAGAAGGACATAAGTGTCCTTGAGGATATCTTAGAAGAATAAGATATCAAGAAAACTATTTCCAACATGAATAAAGGGATATCACCTTATCCTAATGAATTTTATAGAGATTTTTTATGCCTATGATTGTGATAGTGTTAATGTCTATGTGGTTGAGGTGGTATGAGATTTATTCATAGGTGGATTATTTAAAAGGGTTTTTTTGCTTCGAATGTTTTCCTTGTATACAAGGTGAAGGATCCCATTTCCATTTCTCTATACAGGCCAATCTGTATGTGAAACTTTTCTCAAAGGATTATTTATAGACATATCAATGAGAGGCGTAGTAGTTTTATTCAAAGATTAATATTGGAGGTGTATCATGGATTTTTGAAGGGGGTTAATATTTAAGGGAAATTGGGTTTTCAAAATAATTTATAAAGGGTTAAAAAAAATAAACATTTGATCCAATTTCATGATCCTGGTTGACATGGAAAGGTATTTTGATAGATTGGAATCAATATTCCTTATAATTATCAAGAGAAAATTTGACTTCCATAAATGGTTTTGTGACTTGTTTTTCAGATGTTATGATTCCCCATGAATTACAATATCATAAATGGGAAGGAGCTTCATATTTTTTAATCAATATGAGGTGTATGGTAAAGATATCGATTTTCTTCCAGAATTTTTATCATTGACTAGGAGAAACATACAAGGAATATTCAATAATTCTTTGAGGATGGGGAATTATGGATTTTAAAAATAGGTTTTTTCATTTTTTTGGTGTCTCTCCTCATGTTTTCTGAATACATGTTGTTGTTTATTAATCAATAGAAATGATCAATTAATTAATTCCATCAAATCATGGAAACTTATAGAATTTTGGGCGGTCAAATCATCAAACTATGAAATATAATTTATTTAATATCCATCATATGTTTGTGAAGTTGAATTAATTAAATTCATGAAAAACTCGTCATGAAATGAAGACAACTACTAATGCTTTATCTTGGCATTCATATATAAAATGAATGTTCAAAAAGGGTTTTATTTGAAGAAATAATCAATCATAACATGGGAATAATTTGTTATTGGAATAATAAGTTATTCTAATTATGGAGGAGGATTTCAATGATTAATAGTATACATACCTCTATAACAATTCTTGTGTTATCCATCATCATGGAGCTGAAGGGGACAATCACAAAGCTAGAGAATGTTTTGAATGATTTACTTTGGGATGAAAATTATTTTGTACAATGTCACTGTGCATCATGTAAACATATTTCAAGGTCAATTTAGTAAGTTGGCATCGGGTTACCAAATGCGGTTGGAACCATGTAGGCCATGTTAGTGAGGTTGGCATGTGATGTGAATTAAGGGAATTCATTATGGGAAATGTTCATCAGAGACTTGTATGATGATGACTGGAGGGACTAGACATGCCGAACCAAGAGACTGCCAAGATTAGTGTGGTGTATCATTGACCAAATGGACGAACTATAGGGAAATTTTCTGTGGATTGTTGGTCTCAGAGATACTAACTTATATATGATGAAATGGTCAGAATAATTTTTGAATTAGTTGAGGTTCCCAGTTCCAAAAATTTCATTCAAGGAGGATAACTTGTTTTTAAATTTCCCTGAATCCCTTTTGAATCAGAATAAAAATAATTTTTATGGGAGTATTAGATGGGTTGTTTAATCAGACATATGTATCTTTTCAGATTTATATTCATGTAAATTTTGTTTACGGGACATTAGGAAAATGGTTCATGTAAGATATAGGACATATGAATTGGAATTGAACCTTTGGTAAAGGAGATACTATACAAGATAAAATTTCTTATATGTATAATAATGAATAAAATAATACCTAAGGATGATAATGTTAAAAAACATGGTATTTTATTGGCTTCTCGTAACTGGTGCTATGAAAGGAAATAATAGGGAACAACCTGGAAAATTATGTTTAAAGGTGAGTTGGGGGAATGGAAATGGGAATTCATTTGGGAAGGAATGATTAATAAAGTACATAACGACTTGGTATTGGGGATCAATAAGACTTGGTTCTTGGGAGCAAGTCAAAAATGGTTATCGGTAAAGGTTCTTATAAGGAAATATACAGTTGTGTGTTAGATTCTATGGGAAGAGAGAAACAATGATAATTATGGTATAAAGCACACATCCATATTCTATCAGGTTCTGGTAATGGAGATGGTTTTACAAATAGAAGTCCTAATTGGGGGAATGATGAAAGACACTACTTTAAGACGGATTCACCTAGTTTTATAAATTTATATAGAATTCAATCGAGGTAATCAGGGCTTGTGGGTTCGATGGAAGCCTTTGAAATTGAATTTTGATTGTTCATGTATTGATTGTGTGGTGATATGGGGTCATCTGGTGAGAGACAACATGGTGTTTGTGTTTTTTGACTTTAGTTAATTTTGACCAAGGTAATTTCATTAGAGAGGAGGAAATATCTGTGGATATTGGTCATATGCTATGTATAAGTTATAATAAAAAGATTTCAAAAGTGGAGACAGATTTAGCAATATTGGTTGGATTCCTTCAAAATAAGAATAATTTAACATAGAATTTAGAATATTATATTTGTAATAACGAAATTTTCATCAATCAAGGTATTTTTATTTTCCATATATGGAGGATCAAAATTATACAACTGATATTTTAGGCAAAAAAGGGAGACCATGACATAGATTAATTATATATAACATTTTTTTATCCCTACCTAATGATTATAGGGCTATTGTTTTGGGTGATTTCCATAGTTTACATCACTTCCATCTCCTATGATTTGGAGAAGGTATGTATGATTGTATTCATTTCATGTTCTAAATATTTATATTTAAGTCAATTATAAATTGTAATAATTTATGGTTTTGAAATTCCTTCTATTAAATAGGTCCTTATATTGATGGAATTGTATATTTGTACAAGGATGAGGAAATAAAAATTCTAGTATGAGTTGTTAGGATGTAAAAAAAACTGAATGGTTTCGTAAATGTTGTATGTGTTCCATATATGTTTACCTATGGTATTATGAAATTTATTAATGTTACATGGGATATATCGTCTCACCATAGAGGGTGATTGGACTATTTAATGTATATATATTTTTTTAATTAAATTACATATATTTTTAGAGAGAAAAAACTACCAAGGACCATGTTGGACTCCTATATATTTGTTTATTTACCTCAACCATTGATGGTTGATGCCATGATTATTAATGCTTACCTAGTGACACATAGACCATAATGATTGAAATTAAAGGAATTAACTGTAATGTAGGAGCTCTAATGCATCGTATTTAGACACTTCTTATATAAGAGAGTGTGGTTTAGGATATTTAACATAGTAGGCCATGTGAGAAGGAATTGAATCCATAAAGTTACTTGGATTATGATATGAGTGTGGGATGGGAATTATTCTACCACTGAATTTAGATTTACTTCAGTAGGTAGATACTATGGATATATATTGATAAATGGGATGTGAGGGATGAACTAGTGTATTAGAGAAGATAATATGCTTGAGATAATATCCCCTTGTGTGACATATATATTAGGGTAATGAAGACATTCTATGATTGCGATGATGTCAAGGGATGTTATGCCTTCAGAGTGATAGGGTTAGACCTAAGGGATTTAAATATGATATAGAATATCTGATAGAGTTCCCTAAATATGATGATACCAAGGGTTCCCCATTAGGTGCAACCATTATATATTGACCCTAATAGGGTGTGTATGTAAATGGGTATTGATGATTATAGGTTTCCACCTAGTACCTCAATCAATGGTACGAGTCTTATTTGGTCATATTGATATTTATATGTCAAGCACGTCAAAGGCCAATCATGGTTGTGTGGTATGGGTTCAAAAAGAGGGTTGACCCCATTGAGATATATTTTGTGAGATGATTTGTGTTTGACATAATAATATCTAAGATATATGAATAGAATATTATTCCATGAACATGTTCTCTAAATTCTAAAATTATTCTTGATACTTATGGATTTCTCGGACATTATCCATGGGTTTGAAAAATATGCTTGGTACTTATTGATGCATTTTAAATAATTATTGAATCATAATGTTTTGTCTAATACTTATGTACTCCATGGAAATTCTACTTGGATACGACTATGTGTCCTGATGTATATTGAATACCATGTTGGTTGGATTGAGTCTTTAGGTCTACACAATTTACTAGGTTTACCTCCTAGTTATCATCAATGATAAATGATGAATATATATTTCATAGGATAACATTTTTGAGATTGACTTGGATCCTAATGAATGTTGGTCACCAACTATTACCTCATAAGGATTATATTGGATTTTGATTCAATATGGGTTCATTGTAATTTATCATTAAAAAAAATATTGTAACCTATTACTTAAATTATAATAGTAACACCTTAAGAATCATAAATTATACAACGTGATACTAGATTACCATTGAAATGCTCTAAAGAACCAGTTATTGATCATAATTATAAATTTTTTTCCAAATTTATTATAGGAATAATTCATTGGTCTTGAGTCAACTACAATTCCTAGTAAATGGTTCAATGAATCATCCATTGTGCCTAATAATATTATTTTTTCGGATTTTTCCCTTAGGAATAGATTATAGGCATGATATAGATTGTTACTTCCATATGTCATGCTAAGAGAAACTCTAATACTGGTTGAAGAAGGTTTGGGTCAGTCCCTGGATTCTATTTTGAACCTAATAATTAGTACTGTTTTTTTATTTATTTAATCATTCATATTGTATTTATTTATTAATTTTTGTATATCGATTACCTTACAAAACATTTACAAGTTATGTGAAGTACAAAATTTTCGGTTCCCTACTGAGTCATTCTCACCCCCTACCTAGGTGGACACACAACTTCGGTACATGAGTAAAAATCAATGTAGACATGTTCAAGATAGATAGAGGATCAAAGTTACATGATTGATAAATCTATCTTACATAATGTCTAGTGACTATGATACAGTGAGACACAGGGATGGCTATAAATCCTCAATTCGTTTTTTATTTTGTATATGTGATTTTCTAGTTGGAAATAAATTTATATATATTGGAATTACCATGAGTTTTTATGAAATTGTGATTATGTATTCGTTATTACCATGAACAATTCTTATCAATTGGTTCAATGTAATTTTATTTTTTATGGATTGTAGATTATGTTTGGTTTGTTTATATATTGTTGCACACTCAAATATGGTCTATAATATCCCCATGGTAACACCCTAGACTGATGATGTTAGTATGAAACATCTGGAATATTGGGAGGAATTCATGATATCCTCATGGAAAATTCGTAATTTAGTCACTGATCAGTGGTCATAGACCATTAAATACTTTATAAAGCGGCATTAGATGTCTTAAGTGACTGATATCATAGATTTTATCATAGTTTTATTTTTTTATTACTATCTTGGGAGATGGTAGAAAGGTGAAATAGAAATCTATCAGACCTTGTGATGGATATCCAACTATTGATTCAAAAAAACCTTTTTAGTAACGAATTGTTTTTTACTAGGGATATAGGGATTCATTTCATTGTTTTTTATGTAATAGTTATATTTTTTCAATTATCACATAACACATTAGTTTTTGATATATAATTTAAACTATGGTTTTAGATATTGTTCGATTGGGAAAGGGATAATTATAAATCACTATATTTTTCTTATAGGATTAAAATTAAATTCTCATTCCCATGTTTAATTAATATCACTAACAAATAAGGTTTAGTTTTTTAATGGATTTTGAACAAAATATATGGTTTTTCCCATATAACATTATGGTGACATTCTAATCTGATATACCTTACTATATTTTATTTTGATGAATAATCATTTAAATATTATGATGGGATGCATGATTGTTATGTATATATAGTTCCTATTTAAATTGTGGTATGGTGACCCAAGAAGGTTGGTACAAGCTTATTTTTCCGTTGTAATGAACTCGTAGTGGGTGATTATGATACTAATTACAAAAAATGGTGTAGTTATTTAAATTATCAAAACCATCCACTACAGTGATTTCCTATAAATCTTATTGGTTTTATTTTACATGAATGGACCATATGAATATGGGTTTCCTAATACAGATAGTCTTGTGTGATGTTGTTATAAACCAAAATAATGATAGATGAAAATGTGATCTTAAAGGGGGAACATTTGTTTATAAATTCCAAGTGTTGATCAATTAAATAATATTATTCTTGATGGGATAGTATTTTATTCTAATTAATATATATAATAAATTCTTTAATGTTAGAATGACTCGGAATGTGACTACTAGAGTTCATATACTCAAGGGTCCTATAGTGGGTGGTTTGGAACATCAGTTTCCATGTGATATTTGAGATGTGAAGAGAGAGATGTTTCCCATGAATTATGGCCTATGTGAGATATGACTTTTGATCTAGGTAGAGGAGGTTAGTGACCCTTTATAAATGCATAATTGGATAGTGGTGAGCTGGGTAATGTTGTTGAGGTGAGTTGTGACATGCGAGGGTAATTTGAAGGAGAAGTTAAACTAGCCTTATGAGTTCCTCAGAGGAAAAAAGAAAATGTAGATATTTCTGGTTATGAGATCAGTTTCTTCAAGGAGATTCTGTGTATATGGTATAGTAATAGTCATGACATTGACTTTATGATGTAAAATGATTGAGGTGATTTGGTATCAAAGATTGGTTTTGATGGTAAAGATTAGTAAGATGAATAGAATGGTGATATTGGGTTCGGTCCTAAAAGAGATAGTAGGTAATAATCCTAGAAAATTTTATCAAATATGGATAGATATTGTGTAGATGATTTTGATTTTATAATGATGCTCCCTTATGAGTGATTATATGGTAGTCCAAGGCATAGGTCAAATCCATCATATTAAAGAGTAGTACTGATGTTGTTTCTAGATAAATGAGGTTAAAATGTGATAAGATCAGGGTTGGTGGTTGGGAATCCATTATTTGGTTTTAGGATGAGAGACTCATTTAAGAGTGGGACGGTTCGATAAGATACGGAATTACTATAGCATATACTCATTGATTTATATGCGGCGAAGATAGTGCATTCTAGTTAGGAATAAAACTATTTGAATTAAAAATTGGAAATCAACCATGTATTGGTCGATGACTAATGGATCCAATGTGATGTTATCATGTAAAATTTTCTCAATATTAAATGATAATTTTGAATTCCCTTATTTGGTTATAGTTGATCATGGATTTCGATCATGTTTCATGGAATAATAGAATCGAGTGTGGACCTTGACTTGTATTTTCAAGATGGTGTGGTGTCATGTGGGAAAGGGGTGGGCATGGATTGAGATTAGAAATTAATATGTGGTGTTATAACCCATTACCACTTCACTCTATGAGTCATATAAAGAAATCCATATAGAGGCGAATCCACTATAGGCTGTTGGAGTATGTAACACCCATTATGATAGAAATTTCAGTTGATTGTTGAGGGTGACATTCTTATTTTCTAGGAATAGGTTGAAAATGGTATTTCGTGCTAGTGAGTAGGTAAATGTAACATGGTTTCATCAACACATTATATGTGGTAATGGATGTAGAATGATCCACAGAGGTTTAACCCCATGATATTAGGTTCATGGGGTGATGAGATCGCCAATGGGATGGACAATTTGGTTTTTAGATATTAGTGATTTATAGAGAAATATTATAAAATATTTCATGAATAATACTAGATTTGAGACACATATGTGTTTTTGGATGATGTTTGTGCATTTTCATTAGGCTCATGGTTTTTTTGATGTGGTATGACTATGTGTCAGATTAGAGGTATGATGGTGCTCAAGGGAAGACCACGATGAGTCTTATAGATGGTAGGTTACTTACCAAACAAATTAATTACATAAGAATTCGTGTTTCTACATTGGTATATATTTCAAATGAACATGGGAGGCATTTCCTATTTATGGTATCGAGGTTGTGTGATATTATAGTGTGTTAGTGGTTGAAGTGTAGTACTTTTGATAATGGTTGTTATAAAGAGGTATGACCTGAGTATTTATGTATTATTGGGGGTAGTGATGTTGTTAATGCTCCGGGTGGGTCATTAGGCCAGTATATGTTCTATTTTATTTTGGAAATAGGTTCTGATTATTTGGAGCACCATGTACATGACTTTGAGTACTTGAATAAATGAATTTGGTGGGGAGAAACATATTTTTTGGAGATGAATTGATAATATAAACTTTGATTTTTCATGGTATAAGGGTGTAATAGTGCACTGTCTAAGTGTTTCAGTGATTGTGATGGGTAGTTACTTGTTTTTAATTGAGAATTCACCTCATGTTGGGTGTTATTTATTGTAATATCATTTATAAATCTAGGCTGTGATGGGGTGAATTTATCATACATTGATGACAAGGATAAGATTTGATTTATAATATAATGTTCAACACAATTTCTTACGGATTATAAGTTTTATAGTGGGGGAACTATAAAGACATGAATTTGTACATGTTGTGAGAATTCAAAAGGAATTTATATTTTTGATATACTAAGATGCTTTATTTAGAAATTTAGATTTGTTTTTAAAATATATGTCTGGTGAAATCTTAATCTGTGTATTTAAAATGTGGTTTCTAACTGGTCTGCTTCAACGAGTGATTAGGAAAGAATTAAAGTGGGGTATAGTGGACCATAGGGTGAATTTTAGTAGATGTATACATTTATTCCATGAACCATATGTGGTATGACCAGAATGAAATTTTTCCATGGGAGGAGACACTTCTCGAAGTTATTCAAGATATGACCCAAGGGTTCATAATGTGTATGTATCAAGTGCATTACATTCACTCTATAAACCCCATTTTCATTTTATGAATAGTTTTTTTATTGTGTGTTTTCAGTGGGGGATTTTTTTCCTTTTCATCATTGGGGCCCTCATGTTTTTGCGGATTAGGGGATTGAGAGAAGAAATGTTTCGGACATCTCCCCTAATCCTATCCCAATTTCATTTTTTCTACAGTTCATGATGGTTATATGGTGTTTTGTGGTATTTTGATTAATATTCCACCTTTATCTTCCCCTCATTTTTGTTTCCCTTTATCACAGTAGTGTTCATTATAGTTTTAGTTTTTTTTTCTGGATTCCAACCGAGAATGGTGGAATCCTTTGAAAATGACGGGGCTTCCATGTGGCATGGCTAGAGGATGTTTTGATATAACTTTTTCATGTAATTTCTCTTCATTTCAATTGAGAAATGATGAAGTGTGAATTTTCTTAGATTTTTTCTAATTAATTAAATTAATCTGGTAATTGAAAAGGGAGAATAAATTAGGTATTTTTCATGAATTATGCCCTAGTTCATGTTGGGAGTGGTCTATACCTAATTACTCATGGATATAGTGAGTGAATGATGCTTGGTGGGATTTTAAAAATTTATTCCAATTTAAATTAAATTGAATTTAATTGATGAATTTGTTTTAAATTATTATATTTTTTTATATTGGCTTGTTATAGGGACTTATGTTGATGATATTGGCTAGTTGGACTTGGATGAGGCATGGGAAATCCAAGGTATATCTAATGGGCTATGGAAATAAAAAGGCAATGAATTTATAAATTTGGTAGGTAGTCCTGATGAATGACCCACTTATATTTTGAGATTTATTAATATTTTAGGGGAAATAAATTATAACCATATAGGGAGATAGAATTTTTTTCAGTTAAATAAAATTGTTTAATTAAATTTAACTTCTTTTTTAGGTGCAACAATGTGCCAAGGGCCATGTTGGACTCTCATGCACTGGCTTGTTTGCCTCAAACATTATGGTTGAGGCATTGATTATAAATGCATGAATTAAGAAACATGGACCCTGATGAGTATAAAATAAATGAAATGAATGTAAAAGAGTGGTCACACTTTTGAAAAAATATATAACTCCTTGTAGATGATAATGACGGTTTGAGATGCTTGGAACAAGTTGGCTCTGTGAGCAATAAGTGACTCTATAGAGCCATGTATCATATGATATGGGTATAAGGAAATTATTCTTATGATGATGAAAAGAAATTTACCTAGGTGGGTAAACCATATGGATATTTTTGTATAGGTTTTATGAGAGGGCCAACCTATGGTATTTCAAAATGGATTGGTATCGAGGTCATCTCCCTTGTTTCATATATATATGACGAAAATAAGTCCATGATATGATTATGATGATGTTGAGGGACAATATTGCATTTAAGTGAGTGGATAAGACCAATGTGATGGAAATGAGATGAAGAAACCTAGGTAGATTACCCTATAAGTGATGAGACACTGGGAACCATGGTGGGTTCCCTAGTGATATATATAATACAAAGTGGGTTTGTATGGGAAACATGTATTAATTAATATGGGTGATACGTTAGAACATGAATCAAAGATGGTAGCCTTATTTGTTAGTTTTGATAGTGATGGTCAAACACTTGATAGGTAGATATCAATTATGCTAGTTTTGTTTTGGTAGAGGGTCGAACTCATCAATATGTATTATATAAGATGATTTTAGTGGGATATAATTTCATTATAGATGTATGAGATATCTTTCATGCCTTGGTTATTCACATTGGATCTAATAGTTATAACTAATACATTTGGATTCCTTCAAAATGATCCTTGGATCCAACAATTGTGACTAATACATATGGATTCCTTGGAAACACTCCTTGGATCCAATAGTAGTTCCTTATTCATATGGATTCCTTATACATTCTCATGGGATCTAGTGAAGGGGAATCATACAAAAGCAATTCCTAGGATGATAATATTTAGCCTTCGAGATCACAGGATACCCTAGGATGTCCCCCTTGGGATCAATGATGATTTGTGATAATAATAGATATCCTAGGATCACCTCACACGGATTAACTTAGAACATGTTGATTATCGATCTACAAGTATTATGTCACGACCCGTCCTCGGGGCCCGTGCCGTGACTACCCCAAGCCCGCCTTCCATAGGCCAGGGGCTGGCGACTAGCACCAAAGGCGTAAAATCCCGATAACTGGGAAGGCATTGCCTTTATAAAGAAAACAAGCACCACAGAGTACAAGCGGAAGTAAAACACTAAGTACAAAAAGAAGAACTGAAAAGTAAAAAGGGGCCGGAAATACAAGCCCAACTGTAAAGTACAACTCGAAAGGGAAAACATCGACTGAAAAGTAAAGCTGCTACGCTGAGATGTCCACTGGAAATCCCACCTGAAGGGTGGGTACAGATAGCTCCTCTGCTCCTCGGGTCCCGCCATCCGCTCCGAGTATGTCCCGCCCAGTGGTCCACCTCCGGGTACCGCCTCGTCGTATAGTCCACCTCCAGGTACCGTCCAGTCCTCGAACCTTCGGCTTCTGTCAGCACTGTTCGTCGTCTGCAACCAACACAACGAGGTGCGGGCATAGCCCGTGCAGGGGTGAGTATAACGATACTCAGTACGGACCCCGAGACCCTCAAGGTCTCACTAAAACCAACAAGGATAAACACAAGAAGATCTCAACAGATAAACTCTACTTAGGTATATGCCCATACATATACCTAAGTTATCAAGTAACCCATCTCAATCATGAGGAAACACAAGGATTGTGAAAACGACGGATAACCACTACCCGGGTATATGCCCATACATATACCAAAGTTAGCAAGTGACCCATCTCAATCATGAGGTAAACACAAGGTCAAAAGTCTCAGCTCAAACCAGGATTTTCATTATCGAAACCGTAACTGCTGAAGAGCTCCGTCTCTGGAGTGTGCAGTGGTCCTGTCACGACTCCGAGGTACTGCTCACTAACCTAAGACTGCTGAAGTACTCCTCCTGTCGAGTACCGCGGGTCAGCCACCCAGACACAGTAGTGCTTCCCGCCGAGGTATGTCACCCAAACTCAGTAGTGCACACCCCCTAGTAGCCTGCTGAGGTACTCTCCGGACGAGCACCGCGGGTCTGCACTGTCACACAGGTAGTGCTCCGTCCGCCATGGGTCTGCACCTCAGAAAGTAGTGCTCCGTCCACTGGGCTAGTCGACTCACTCCAAGTCGAGTCGGTCAAGCAGTCGTCAGGTCTCAGCCAGCTACACGGTCTCCGTACATTGCACGCTCGTCACTGGGAGGGTCCGCTCCACGAGCTACAGGTCGATACTCCAAGTATCTCAAAGTCCCGCAAAGAAGTATCTCAAAAGTCCGTTTCGTCACAGGGGTCTCAACGCAACAGACGGCACGTCGATCGGACGCCCGGTCTGTGAGTTATTAGCCTTTTCGTCCCAGGGGCCCGGTTGGTTTCGAGTGCGAACCAATCCCGGCCGTACCTCAAATGTACCCCGAACTCCCATAGGGTATACTCATAGGGACCGTTACTAAACGTAAACACCAACGCCACTGACGGTTCGTCAAACGGACGTCCTGTCTGAAAGATAAAAGCTTTTCCGTTCCAGGGGCCCGGTTGGATTTCGGGTACAATCCAACCCGGCCATACTCCCACTGTATCCAAAACTCGGGCGGAGTATGTCAAAAGTTCCGTCTCATCAAGAGGAAGTCAACGAAACAGACGGCGCGTCAATCGGACGCCCGGTCTGTGAGTTATTGGCATTTTCGTCTCCGGGGCCCGGTTGGTTTTTAAGGCAAAACCAACCCGACCGTACTCCACCTGCGTCCAAACCTCGGGTGGAGTATGCCAAATGATCCGTCTCACTAAGAGGAACGCAACGCGACTGACGGCGCGTCAATCGGACGTTCGTGGCTCAAGATATGAGCGTTTCCGCTCCGAAGGCCCGGTTGGTTTCGTGAACGAACCAACCCGGCCGAACTCAAAGTAAACCGAAACCTTGAGTGCGATATACCGAAACGACCGTCTCGATCCAAGGATCGCGTTGCCGCTGAAGGTTCGTCGATCGGAGGTCCGAGGCTCAAGTTATGAGCCAAAAACTAATTCTGGTTCGAAACGGGGGGTCCGGGTCCGGGCCGACCCGGCCCGACCCCCCCCTGGGCGGCGCGGCGGCCGGCGGCGGCGGCGCGGCGGCGCGCGGAGGCGGCGGCGCGGCGGCGCGCGGAGGCGGCGCGGCGGAGGCGGTGGTGCGCCGAGGCGGCGCGGCGGCGGCGGCGGGCCGCGGCGGCGGCGGGCCGCAACGGCGGCGGGCCACGGCGAGGCGGCGCACGCGGGGGCTAAGCCCCGCGGTTCTTGGGTGTCGGCGCGGCATATAGCCGCGCCCCTTTGATTGAAACCGCCCCCCACGTGGGGGCCGGTTTATTTAAGAGAACCAGGGGGGCTAGCTGCCCCCCCCCTCCTTCAAGAACCGCCCCCCCTCTTTAAGAGGGGGGTTATTATGGGAAGGCCGGGGGTTTAATTCCCCCGGTTTTTAAGACATCCGGCCGGCCAGCTGGCCGGCCGGTTTTCTCAAACGGGACCGGAATTTCCGGTCCCCTTCTTCGGCTTCCGACGCCGGCGGCCCGGCCGCCGGTCTTCACATCCCGTCGCGGCCCGGATCCGGCCGCGGTCTCCTCGTCCCGCCGCGGCCCGGAACCGGCCGCGGTGTTCGTCGTCCGGCGCGGTGCGACGGCACCACGCCCCTTTCGCCGCACTTTAAGTTCTTTCAACGCGGCGCGACGGCGTCGCGTTCTTGATGTTTCTTCCATGGTGTGTGCGCGATGGCGTTGCGTAAAAAATAAACGAACAATCATCCGCGTGGTGCGACGGCACCACGCCACTTGCTTCCATCCGAAAAAATAAACAAGAACGATGGAGGGGGTTCGGCCGTGTTCGTACGGTCTGGCCCCCTCACGTTAAATTAATAACGCAACTTTAAATAAACAACATCCTCACGTTAGTCATATGAACCACGAGCAAGAATGAGATAAATAAATATTAAATCAACATCCCCTACCTTGGTATAAGGTTCGAAGATCGTTCTACGTTCCGCGGAAGACGACGTCGCGGAGGTCGGGCGACGCGGTCGTCGTTCGTCAAATTCAACGACGAAGAGGCGCGTCCGAAGAGGCACGTCGTTGGCGAATCCTTGTACGCCGACGAAGGTTGTCCGAGGAAGGTGCGGTGTTCTCTCTCGTTGACACCGAAGACGAAGAAGAGCGGAGCGGCGTTCTTCGTCGGAAACTTGAGCGTTCTACGTCAAGTCTTGAGGAAAGTCAAATAAAAAGGAAACAACGAACTCAAGAACCCCTACCTTGATAGTCGCACGTTGACGGAGTCGTGGAATATCGGTGTCGATTCCTTTGACGTCGGAGGAAGAGTCGTTGTCGATGGCGTTCGTCACGGAAAACCGTCGCGGAAGAGACGACGCAGAAGAAGTACGTCGCGTCGCGGATACGGCGTCGCGGATGGATCGTGTTCTTCGGCGGAGAAGTTCTTCGTTGAAGAACGACGTTCTTCGCGTTCTTCGTTGAGTTTGAAGAAGAAGAGGAGGCTCTCCAAAAGCTCTCAAAGAGACAAACAAAACAACCCAAAATAAAATAAGACATATTCTTATTTTATTATTACAATACACATTAGAATTTCAATGGTTTGAAATTCAAAAAGGGTTTAACTCCCTTAATTAATTAAGTAACTCAAGTTGACAACATTAAATGAAAAGAGTTAAAGGGGAGGTTTTGAGAGAATTTGAGGAGTTGGGGTTCGTGTGGACCCCACCTCACTTAATCCTCCCAAGGGAGGTTAAGTGGATGTGGGTCCCACTCTCAACTCCCTTTGGTAGGACTTAACTAGTTAAAAGAAATAAAATTTGTTCCTCACAAATTTTATTTAACTTAAACTAAAAACCCAAAAACTAACTTTCAACCCGCATCAAACGCAACTCCCGAAAAGGACTCTTTAAGCGAATAACGGCGTTGCGAGTTCATCGGTGCCCTCAGATTTCAATTCCGAGCACCGGATCAAAAGTTAGAAATTCCCGCTCGTTCGTTCACTGAACGTACCCGAGCCAAACTTCGGAAATTAATTCCGGGCACTCCGGGCCTCGGAATCAGGTGCCGTCTGAAACCGCGCTCTTGTAAAATTCTAAAGAAAATTAAGAAAAAATTTCCCTTGAATTTTACGGGTCTTTACATTACTCCCACCTCAGGGCTTTACGTCCCTGTAAAGCTACATCAAAAACTAGGGAAACAAAAGAGGATACTGAGCACGCATCTGAGCCTCTCGCTCCCATGTGCTCTCCTGGAGATTCCCGTGCCGCCATCTGTTGCGCACAAGAGGAATTGATCGCCCATGTAGGACCCGCTCCTGTCGATCCTCTATCTCCACCGGGACCTCCGTAAAAGTCACCCCATCGTCAACGTCAAGCTCCCCATGGTCAAAGATGTGCGTCGGGTCGTGCACGTATCTCCTCAGCTGAGACACGTGGAAGACGTCGTGCACCCGGTGCAACTGAGGTGGTAGAGCCAGGCGATAAGCCACCTCACCAACCCTGCTGAGGACCTGGAAGGGTCCGATGAAGTGCGGAGATAACATGCCTCCTCGGCCAAATCTCCGAATACCACGTCGAGGTGAGACCCGCAAGAAGACGTGGTCACCATCCTCGAACTCTAGTGGCCTCCGCCTCCTGTCAGCGTATGACTTCTGCCGGCTCTGTGTTGTCCTCATCCGCTCCTGGATGACATGGACCTCCTCCGACGTGGCCCGGACCATTTCTGGTCCCACAAGAGCTGCAAGATTTCTTCTTTGCCGATAAGAGAAACCTGGTCTCATCCCCTGGATGAACCACATTCTTTGCTTAAAACAGTCAATCCTAACATGGATGATACTAATCCATACCAAGGATGACGTCGTAAGGCCTCGACGCTACTACTACGAGATCCAACCGTTACTCTCGCCTCCAAGGGTTGAGTCACACTGTCGGCATCAGTGTGTGGTAACTGGGTCTCCTCCAGTAGATGTCTCACAAGTGAGGGTCAAGTCAACAGTCAACTGGAACCTCTTAGTAACATCACAAAAGAGGACAGGAATGAAAACATCACAAAGGATGCGTCTTTTATTATTGCAGCTCATATTACAAGACGCTACACAAAAGCAACATCAACATGGAACTAGAAGTACAAAAGACGTATCCACTAGTTCCTCCCCTGTCCACCTGCTCCCAGAGCTCCAGCATTTGTCGCTGCCTCAACCTCGGTGGCTCCCTCCAAGCCTGCGGATCGAGGAGTCGGACAGTCACGTGCCAGGTGACCCTTTCCGCCACAGGAGTAACATTGTCCGTTTCTGGCACGCCTGGCTCTGACCCCACCTCGGGCGCCCTGCACCACCGGTCCTAAAACCCGAGATCGCCCAACTGCTGGTCTGGTCCTCCTGGACCTCTGCATCATCTGTCTACTGCCCACAGATGACTCGGCTTCTGATCGAAAAACACGCGGCAAAGGCAGAATCTCCTGTACACGCTCGGGGTGTAGAGATACTGGCACAAACTCCACCCTGAAGAAGGTCTCGAAGTCTTCCCATGCGAAGTTCATCTCATCGCAAAACTGAAACAAGTGGCTCCACCACCTACCTGCTGCTGCGTGTAGTAGGCTCGCAGCGAGGATCACCATGAGGTCTGCTGGTGTCCTCACTAGCCTAAACACTCGTACCACTGCCTCCAGCCAGTCCTCTGCAGCCTGGGGATCCGTCTCCCCGCGAAACCTGGGCGGTCGCTGGCGCTGAAACTCATGCAGTGCGCTGAGGCGACGTGCATTGTCAGCGGCTGCTGCTGGAAGCATCGGGGGCTCGGCGGGTAGAGCTACCGCCGGTGCCACTGCTGACAAAGGGCCCTGCACCGAGGCCTCGTCGCTCGGTGGGCTGTTGTCACGTTCGATTCTCGGAACCCTAGCTGGCTGCCATCGTGGGGCCATCCTGAAAGAAACAACGTAACACGATCAAACGATTATACCTGGTGAGCTGACCTGGTTTGAGCTGTTTTAAGGGGAAAAACTTTTGAAAACACACACGCAATCAGTGTTTTCGTTCACAAAGTCGGAAATCAGTTGTCAGGGTCCTGGTGTATGGATACGTCGGCCGCCCGCACCAACACTGGACTCCCTGAACTGAAAACCACACTCGGTACCCTTAACATTATTGCTTCACAGAAATAAAGATCAGAGTTATAAGTTCTGCGGTAGAACCGAACTCCTCTGATACCAATTTGTCACGACCCGTCCTCGGGGCCCGTGCCGTGACTACCCCAAGCCCGCCTTCCATAGGCCAGGGGCTGGCGACTAGCACCAAAGGCGTAAAATCCCGATAACTGGGAAGGCATTGCCTTTATAAAGAAAACAAGCACCACAGAGTACAAGCGGAAGTAAAACACTAAGTAAAAAAAGAAGAACTGAAAAGTAAAAAGGGGCCGGAAATACAAGCCCAACTGTAAAGTACAACTCGAAAGGGAAAACAACGACTGAAAAGTAAAGCTGTTACGCTGAGATGTCCACTGGAAATCCCACCTGAAGGGTGGGTACAGATAGCTCCTCTGCTCCTCGGGTCCCGCCATCCGCTCTGAGTATGTCCCGCCCAGTGGTCCACCTCCGGGTACCGCCTCGTCGTATAGTCCACCTCCAGGTACCGTCCAGTCCTCGAACCTTCGGCTTCTGTCAGCACTGTCCGTCGTCTGCAACCAACACAACGAGGTGCTGGCATAGCCCGTGCAGGGGTGAGTATAACGATACTCAGTAGGGACCCCGAGACCCTCAAGGTCTCACTAAAACCAACAAGGATAAACACAAGAAGATCTCAACAGATAAACTCTACTTAGGTATATGCCCATACATATACCTAAGTTATCAAGTAACCCATCTCAATCATGAGGAAACACAAGGATTGTGAAAACGACGGATAACCACTACCCGGGTATATGCCCATACATATACCAAAGTTAGCAAGTGACCCATCTCAATCATGAGGTAAACACAAGGTCAAAAGTCTCAGCTCAAACCAGGATTTTCGTTATCGAAACCGTAACTGCTGAAGAGCTCCGTCTCTGGAGTGTGCAGTGGTCCTGTCACGACTCCGAGGTACTGCTCACTAACCTAAGACTGCTGAAGTACTCCTCCTGTCGAGTACCGCGGGTCAGCCACCCAGACACAGTAGTGCTTCCCGCCGAGGTATGTCACCCAAACTCAGTAGTGCACACCCCCTAGTAGCCTGCTGAGGTACTCTCCGGACGAGCACTGCGGGTCTGCACTGTCACACAGGTAGTGCTCCGTCCGCCATGGGTCTGCACCTCAGAAAGTAGTGCTCCGTCCACTGGGCTAGTCGACTCACTCCAAGTCGAGTCGGTCAAGCAGTCGTCAGGTCTCAGCCAGCTAAACGGTCTCCGTACATCGCACGCTCGTCACTGGGAGGGTCCGCTCCACGAGCTACAGGTCGATACTCCAAGTATCTCAAAGTCCCGCAAAGAAGTATCTCAAAAGTCCATTTCGTCACAGGGGTCTCAACGCAACAGACGGCACGTCGATCGGACGCCCGGTCTGTGAGTTATTAGCCTTTTCGTCCCAGGGGCCCGGTTGGTTTCGAGTGCGAACCAATCCCGGCCGTATCTCAACTGTACCCCGAACTCCCATAGGGTATACTCATAGGGACCGTTACTAAACGTAAACACCAACGCCGCTGACGGTTCGTCAAACGGACGTCCTGTCTGAAAGATAAAAGCTTTTCCGTTCCAGGGGCCCGGTTGGATTTCGGGTACAATCCAACCCGGCCATACTCCGACTGTATCCAAAACTCGGGCGGAGTATGTCAAAAGTTCTGTCTCATCAAGAGGAAGTCAACGAAACAGACGGCGCGTCAATCGGACGCCCGGTCTGTGAGTTATTGGCATTTTCGTCTCCGGGGCCCGGTTGGTTTTTAAGGCAAAACCAACCCGACCGTACTCCACCTGCGTCCAAACCACGGGCGGAGTATGCCAAAAGATCCGTCTCACTAAGAGGAACGCAACGCGACTGACGGCGCGTCAATCGGACGTTCGTGGCTCAAGATATGAGCGTTTCCGCTCCGAAGGCCCGGTTGGTTTCGTGAACGAACCAACCCGGCCGAACTCAAAGTAAACCGAAACCTTGAGTGCGATATACCGAAACGACCGTCTCGATCCAAGGATCGCGTTGCCGCTGACGGTTCGTCGAACGGAGGTCCGAGGCTCAAGTTATGAGCCAAAAACTAATTCTGGTTCGAAACGGGGGGTCCGGGTCCGGGCCGACCCGGCCCGACCCCCCCATGGGCGGCGCGGCGGCCGGCGGCGGCGCGCGGCGGCCCGCGGAGGCGGCGCGGCGGAGGCGGCGGAGCGTCGAGGCGGCGCGGCGGCGGCGGCGGGCCGCGGCGGCGGCGGGCCGCGGCGGCGGCGGGCCGCGGCGGCGGCGGGCCGCGGCGAGGCCGCGCACGCGGGGGCTAAGCCCCGCGGTTCTTGGGTGTCGGCGCGGCATATAGCCGCGCCCCTTTGATTGAAACCGCCCCCCACGTGGGGGCTGGTTTATTTAAGAGAACCAGGGGGGCCGGCTGCCCCCCCCCCCTCCTTCAAGAACCGCCCCCCCTCTTTAAGAGGGGGGGTTTTTATGGGAAGGCCGGGGGTTTAATTCCCCCGGTTTTTAAGACATCCGGCCAGCCAGCTGGCCGGCCGGTTTTCTCAAACGGGACCGGAATTTCCGGTCCCCTTCTTCGGCTTCCGACGCCGGCGGGCCGGCCGCCGGTCTTCACATCCCGCCGCGGCCCGGATCCGGCCGCGGTCTCCTCGTCCCGCCGCGGCCCGGAACCGGCCGCGGTGTTCGTCGTCCGGCGCGGTGCGAAGGCACCGCGCCCCTTTCGCCGCACTTTAAGTTCTTTCAACGCGGCGCGACGGCGTCGCGTTCTTGATGTTTCTTCCATGGTGTGCGTGCGACGGCGTTGCGTAAAAAATAAACGAACAATCATCCGCGTGGTGCGACGGCACCACGCCACTTGCTTCCATCCGAAAAAATAAACAAGAACGATGGAGGGGGTTCGGCCGTGTTCGTACGGTCCGGCCCCCTCACGTTAAATTAATAACGCAACTTTAAATAAACAACATCCTCACGTTAGTCATACGAACCACGAGCACGAATGAGATAATTAAATATTAAATCAACATCCCCTACCTTGGTATAACGTTCGAAGATTGTTCTACGTTCCGCGGAAGACGATGTCGCGGAGGTCGGGCGACGCGGTCGTCGTTCGTCAAATTCAACGACGAAGAGGCGCGTCCAAAGAGGCACGTCGTTGGCGAATCCTTGTACGCCGACGAAGGTTGTCCGAGGAAGGTGCGGTGTTCTCTCTCGTTGACACCGAAGACGAAGAAGAGCGGAGCGGCGTTCTTCGTCGGAAACTTGAGCGTTCTACGTCAAGTCTTGAGGAAAGTCAAATAAAAAGGAAACAACGAACTCAAGAACCCCTACCTTGATAGTCGCACGTTGACAGAGTCGTGGAATATCGGTGTCGATTCCTTTGACGTCGGAGGAAGAGTCGTTGTCGATGGCGTTCGTCGCGGAAAACCGTCGCGGAAGAGATGACGCAGAAGAAGTACGTCGCGTCGCGGATACGGCGTCGCGGATGGATCGTGTTCTTCGGCGGAGAAGTTCTTCGTTGAAGAACGACGTTCTTCGCGTTCTTCGTTGAGTTTGAAGAAGAAGAGGAGGCTCTCCAAAAGCTCTCAAAGAGACAAACAAAACAACCCAAAATAAAATAAGACATCTTCTTATTTTATTATTACAATACACATTAGAATTTCAAAGGTTTGAAATTCAAAAAGGGTTTAACTCCCTTAATTAATTAAGTAACTCAAGTTGACAACATTAAATCAAAAGAGTTAAAGGGGAGGTTTTGAGAGAATTTGAGGAGTTGGGGTTCGTGTGGACCCCACCTCACTTAATCCTCCCAAGGGAGGTTAAGTGGATGTGGGTCCCACTCTCAACTCCCTTTGGTAGGACTTAACTAGTTAAAAGAAATAAAATTTGTTCCTCACAAATTTTATTTAACTTAAACTAAAAACCCAAAAACTAACTTTCAACCCGCATCAAACGCAACTCCCGAAAAGGACTCTTTAAGCGAATAACGGCGTTGCGAGTTCATCGGTGCCCTCAGATTTCAATTCCGAGCACCGGATCAAAAGTTAGAAATTCCTGCTCGTTCGTTCACTGAACGTACCCGAGCCAAACTTCGGAAATTAATTCCGGGCACTCCGGGCCTCGGAATCAGGTGCCGTCTGATACCGCGCTCTTGTAAAATTCTAAAGAAAATTAAGAAAAAATTTCCCTTGAATTTTACGGGTCTTTACATATTACCACGTAGGAATTGAATTGGAGCCTGATGATATATTATTACCATAGAAATTATCCTTGGGATTAATGACGTTTCCTAATATATTGATTACTTAGGGTAACCACATAGGAATTGGCAATGAATCCTACAGCTATTATATTCTATAGAAACTGATCCTAAGAATTGAATATTGTAATTGATACTATTAAATTTCATAGGAATGTTTCTTAGGAATTGGATTTTACACTTGGTAATACATTATTGCATTATATGTGCTCTTATGAATCATCTAATGACCCTAATACTACTGTATCTCCAAGAAATTATTCTAAGAATCATACATGGGATTGATATTGGATTTCATGGTCATGTGACATGTTTAGAGACACTCTGGAACCAGATAAATAAGGGTTGGGTTACTCTCAAGTATCATGTTATAACATGGGGATCACAAGTGGTTATATATTTATTCACACTTCCAAACCATATTTATATATTCAGGTCAACATGTCTCATGAACACGCAATTTATTTTTGGGTTATGTTTAGGACTATATTTGTAGTTCCCAATAGAGTTATAACAACACGTTTCTCGAGTTACAATAAAAATTTCATACCCAAGTAGACCTCACTAGTTCTGGGTTCTTATTTTGAAAAGGCACAAAGTTAAATGATTGTAAAAGACATCTCAAATGGATTCTAGTTTCTAGAATGAATTGAGGCTCTCAGATAGCAGTAAATCTTCAATGGTTGATTACAGTTTTCTTAATTTTTTATACGTGATCTACTTAGAGGGTGATTAGATACTGTGTACTAGGACGATCATGATTCTACCTCAAAACGTGATTTCAAATTCATCATTATCATAAGTGATTCATGTATAATACATCCATATTCATTTATTTTTTATGTCGTATTGTTTATTTTTTATTTACTTTCGTACTATTTCAAACCCTGATATGGGGGGTATTGTCTCCCCATGAAACCCCACTATACGCTCACCCCTAGTCAATTGCATCTTGAATATTTGCTTCCATTCCTGATATCCCAATGGTTATTCCTCCAATTCATGAACAAATAAGATTCTATAGAATGTAGAAGTATGTGGCACCTTTGGGTTCTTGAAAACCAGTCAGTGAAAAAAGTGGTTTTCCCCATCTTCATATGTTAGAGTCTTATATGATCCCTCCATTGGATTAAAAGGACTATATAAATCACTGGTGTGTTATTCTATAGAGTTTCAAAACTACATTTAATGACTTATAAACTTATTTACCAAGAAGATCTTATTTCATTTTATATTTATTATATATATATTTTTAACATAATCTGGAGGTTACATGCACAATTCTTTTTATTAATTTTTTGGTAGACACTATGATCAATACAATAGATGATTTGACACTTCAATATCTTGTACAGATTCTTCCACTTAAATTTATTGGTGGCATCATGTTTGTATAACTCTTTATTAATGATATCGAATAAACAATTTGAAATATGGAGAAATTTCATTTTGGACATCCTAATAGAGTTGTTCAAGTATGTAAACATGATATTCCCTCCCATGGATGAACCGACCATTAAATTTCAATTTGGATTTTTTTTTTGGAAGTTTTGGAAAATTGAAGCTCACCATTAAATCTAAAATAATAAAAATAGTGTAATAAACTCAAGTATAATCTTAAATAGAATCTGATTGACCAATAAATGATCAAATCAATTTCAATATTCTATATTTACCCCTAACATTGTTATAGTGTGACACTGAAGTGGAACTATAGAGTAGCTATAGTAAAACATTCTAGAAATTTGACCAGCACAAAACCAGTATCATATTCCTTAAAAAGGTTGTACTATAAGATTTTTGTCTGAACAACTATTTTTA
The DNA here is from genome assembly GCA_963277665.1 of Viscum album. NCBI lineage: Eukaryota > Viridiplantae > Streptophyta > Magnoliopsida > Santalales > Viscaceae > Viscum > Viscum album. The sequence continues at coordinate 388,151,631 of OY728125.1, forward strand.
CGCCTCTATGAGATATTTTTTACACCATTTTTAATGTATTTGCACTGTTGTAATTGTATGAAATATATCTTTTAGAATCTTCCTTCAAATGAAAATTTGAGACAACTATAATTTTCCTATAATTAAGAAATAATCACTTTATTACATCTATTTTATTTATAGTGGATCAAATAAAATATTTGGAGATTCCCTAATCATAAATAAATAAATAGAAGTATAAAAAAAGAATTATTTCTATGATAAAAAATATTAAAAAAATAATCTCCCCACTCAATGCTTTATATCTCACACACTGTTCTCTACAGGATCTCACATAGAAATAAGGGGATATCTACCATGAATTGAAATACGAAAATCACTTTATGTGCCTATTTTATTGGAATGGAGATAGGTATAATGTTTGACAAAACTACAACCAATACCTTCCTAAATCCATAAAATTTGGAAAACAAACATAAAACTTAGAGGAATGACTTCTAGTAGAATATATGCTAACAAAGATAGGGGTCAAGAAATACTGAGGTATGTTCACCAACCCACCTCTAAGGGAATCCATAACAAATAAATAAAACAACATTGTTCCACAAACTTGGTGTATTGGTCCCACCATTTGATCATTAATTATACATATATTCATCTCAATTTCTTAGTTAGGATTAATTAGTTCACTTGAAGAATTTTTCAGAATAATATATTATAGCCATGGAATCTAGGTCAATTTAGTTTTTTCATTAACATATTGTTTCCATTTAATCAATTTTTCAAAATTTCAGTTAGTCTTATTCTTCCAAAACATCATCCTTATATTCATTCATTTTTTTGGTGTAAAAAACTCAATTTCATATTCATTTCTATCAGGAATGTAGGATGAAATATAATTTTTGATTAACTACTACTTCTATCACTAATTGGTTTTAAGATTGTACCCTATAAGGTTATATCTGTTAGTCCATGAAGGAATGGGTTGGAGGAGTCTCCCCCAATAAGTGATATCATAGAAATTGTGCATCCTTAGTGTGATTAGGGTGTCCCCATACTAGTCTTAGAATTATATTGATGGATTATGTTAGACCATGTTGATCTATGGTGGTGCATTTCATAAAAATTATTCCAAATAACAATGGGAAGGTAGAATTTCCTAGTGAGGAAAAAAATATTGGTACATGTGCTTGGATGATATGGATCAGATGAATTATCATTGAAAGAGAAGCCTGGATGTGTAGTGATTAGTTGGAGGGTAGGATTTTTGGGTTAAAACCAATGTCCCGTATTGGTTTCAATGAGGAGTGGATAATGTCATATAATATTAGATGGGATACCCCTCTTATCACTTATTGGATTTATGAAAGAATACCCAAAGAGATTATATGTTATTCCAAGAAGGCCTAGGATAGATGAATATTCTCCAATCAGCTTCACTTCATAAAATATTTTATCTAGGAAACTTCAAATGAAAATACAAGGATTTACTCAACAAAATATTTTTCACCACTCAGGATAATACATTCTTCCGAATTTTTACATGAAGCTTCAGTTGACATTATTGAAAATAATATGGTCATGAAACACCCATATCAATATCCCTCTTCTAATAAGTTTTCATTTGGATCTTAATCAGTTTCCTTCAATATATAATCTTTGTTTTATTCATAGTTTCAATTTTCTTTAATAATATTTTATCGATAGTTCTATTAGTTAATTAAATAAATTAATTTGATCTATATATTCCTTTTAAAATATATTTCATTAATTTAAACTCAATTAATTATCCACATCATATTTTCTTCATCATTTAAATTCAATTGTATGCTTATTTTATTTCACTATTTATAAGTGTAATTCAATGAAATCATCTTCAATCATTTATCTTGATTCCTATAGTGTTTATTTTATAAACATGAATTTTGATTTGGCCTTAAAATTTATTTAAGTTTCCAAAAAAATGGAAACAAATCATAAACATCATCTAATTGGTTAGTATTTCTTACGTATCATGATCATTGATGAGTATCATTTAAATTTGTTAGAAAATTATAATTAATTATATTTTTCTATATTGATCCTCGCATGATTTTATATTTTTCATGATTAATCTTACGATGTAATATCCACCCATTTTTAAGCTCGTCTAATTGGTTCTTATTTAATCATTGATGATTTAAATGCTTTCTGTTTAATATCATGTTTCACACTACTGTCATATTTATTGTTATGGAATAAAAATTCTATAGTTCTCCAAACCTGTAGTCTCAATCTTGATGCACAAAACACATAAGATACATACTGGCTTCTTTACGAACTATAGATTCATATATATAAATATTCCATAATTACACAACCTAATAAACATATTTCAATATATAAATTCCCAATACCTTTTAGGTTTATATCGTTAGTTAATTCTAAGAAACCATAAACATGAAAATCATATTTATTTCTCAACTAATGGAAACATTTTACAGTATATATTAAACTAATTTATTTATAATTTCTTCAACATTCTCCTAAAAATTCACCACACCAGAAATCTTCTTTGATATATCATGTGTCATAATTTTCGTCATAATATATGGAATTGGAAAAAATAAGATGGGTTGAGCTCAAATTCATTGAAAGGATAAACATAATTGACAATAATCCAGGATCATAAGTGTACATAAGATGAGAATAAATAATGTGGAAGGTGTATACAATTAAAAATAATTCCATAATATAACGAAAATGAGAAATGAATATATCCATGGATAAAAATAGAAATAATAAGATCACATGGATATCACTAACATTTTCCTTAGCAATGAAATGCATAATTAATGCTAATTATTTCCATCCCCGAAGCCAAGACATCATGATAATAGAGGATATGTTCTTACCGTCAAGTCACTATTGCTAGAAAATATCTTACTATGGGAAATCAAACATCAAAATACACAAATATGATTGTATCATGAGACCCAATGATGCATCAATGGGATATATAATGTCAAATCCCCACCCATAACATTTCTATGTCCAATGCATTCATCATATGGGCTAAAACTACTACAGAATAGGCCTTTAACAATGATGGACTTTATCGGTGCTAATAAAAAGTACGGATAAATGACCCCTTTACTAGTAATAAAATGAGAAATGATTAAAGGTACACTTTATCATCATTTTATAGAACTATGAAAGAGTTCCCTTAATTAGTATTTTTTAGCGCTGATAAATCGTCACCTTATCAACACTTTATTTTTTAGTGATAATAATGAATACCCTTTATCAATACTTTATTGTTAGCTTCTATAAAGGGATCTTGTTTCAAGACATTTTTAACATTAATAAAGTTAGAAAGAAATGAAATAATTAAAAATAATACAAAAATGAGTTTATTTAAAAATACTAAAGAATTGATTAATTAAATAATTCTTGATAAACATGAAGAAAATGATTATAATATATATATATTATATACTAATAAAAATAATATATTAAATATATTGATATATGTAAAATTAAAATGAAATAAATTAAAAATAAAATTATTAAAATTAAGAAAAATAGTAAACATTTTATTAATTAAATAAATATTGATAATATTAATAATTAGTATATATAGAATATATAGATATATATGAATGTATATGAATATAAATTGTATAATAATTTGTTTATACTTTTACATTGAATACTAATATATTTAGCGAATAATGGTTTATAATTAAAAATAAATATAAATTAAAAATACTCATTAATTGCATCGAGTAATGGAAGTAAATGAATTTGTTATATTTTCCAATTTAATATAGATCAAATGATAGTTATATTGTTTTCTCATACATATACATAATTAATGCATTTTTATGTACAATGCACACACCCAAATATTAATACAAGTGATATAATATCATATTGAAACACATATAATATATATGTCATTTCTTCAAATTTTATTATTGATTTTGGAATTTCATTATAACAAGACACATTTAATATATAATGTTTTTAATCGATAACTTTTATTTATTTATTAAAATATTATAAATGTTTGGAATTATTTAATAATTTTTAACATGTTTTTTTGGAGTTTAAACAATTTTTATTATTTATTATAAATATTTATTTATTTACTAGGTTTTAATATTAAAAATAGGTATTCATATATATTTATATATACATATATTCATATAATATTAGTATGTTTTATTTAATTAATAAATCTTATCCATTTATTTAATATTGTTAAACTGTACTCCTTTTTAATAATTCAATTTCACTCATTTATAACATGCATTCACTTATGATTAAATATTAATTAATAGTGTTAAAAATATATATTTAAAAATAAGTATATATATAAATGTATATTTACTATACGAATACATTTATAATTATTAACAAATAAATTTTAATTTCTTGAAAGTATTTGTATAATTATAAATAATCAATATTATATATTTAAATAATTATAAAATTATAGTAAATTTATGTAAATAATGAATATATTTACTATTATATTATTAATATATATTTATTATATAATATAAATATATATATTGATATAAAAATTATTTTATTTAAATGTATTTATATAATAATAAATAATTAATTATATTCTAAAATAATTATAAAATTATAATAAATATATTACTATATAAGTATATTTTATTTTATTTATTGGTAATTATAATTATTAATACATTATTTACACATAAGTAATAATCACTGATAAAAGGTATCATTATTTGTGCTTTTTTAGCACTGATAAAGATTCATTATTTCCGTCCTTATTAGCATAGCATTGATAAAAGAGATCTTTATCAATGATTTTTGGATGTGATGATAAAAGTGTCATGATATATTATAAAAAACCTAACCATCACGAACCAGTCCATGATATCCGATGCTCTACAAGGAAGCCACATGCTGTCGACACTCCACATTGTCAATTCGAATCTGGAATCTGGGAGAGGATAAAGGGTCCAAGTATTCTCATGCTCAAATCCAAGGGTCGAACGATTAAAGGGTCAAATGAAACCAAGGATAAAAAATATAGGTTTTTTGATATCTCTACATTCCATAAGTTGTCCATTGAACCTTACCAACCCACATATGTGTAACCCAACGACATTAGTTTCACTATCCTTAAATAAAACCTCACAAACATCATTATTTTTTAGATATATTAAAGAATAATCTTCCCTGATAATATGTGGATCTCCATTATAAAACATTATACTATATGACATGAAATATATCAAACTCAACATTGGTTCATGTTGTTGTGATGTATAATAGTCTCTTCATACTTATATTTCATGAGATCTATCTCTTTTCAATCCTCAACTTTTGAAACAATCATCCATATAGTGTTTTCCATTGTCATTGGTTTTAATATTCAATTTCAAATCAATTGGGAAGAACTTTTTCATATTTTTATTGAGAAATTTTTGTGCTATGATTTCCTTGATTAAACTGTAATCTAAAGAAAATGATTAACTCACCAATCATAGATATATCAATATCATACCTTATATGATACACAAAAAAATGAATTATACCTTTTCAAATCCTCAAATATTATTTCTTCAACATATATTAGTTCCAACATCATTTGATAATTCTTTTTCTTGATGTGGAGCCTCTGATCAACTCTACCATACTAAAAACAAAGCTCTCTTATATATTTATCACACTGTAAATATCGGTTCCTCCATGATTTGTTTATCTTATACATAGAATTATATAAATAGAACACCTTTCTCTTATTTTAATTCAAAATAAAACCATCTAGTTTCTCAATGTATACCCCGCCTTAAGAACTCTATTTAGGAACATAGATTTGACATCCATTTTGTATACTTTTAACAACATTTTCTCTAAAATATCCAAGGAAATTATAATAATTTATAACCACGATTTGGTTGTAAATTTATCATAAATATAAATGAATTTGATCTAGGAATTCCCCTTATACATTATCCATTCTTTATTTTGAGCCACTTTTCCATAATCAATGAGTTTATTAAAAAACACCCACTTGGTTTTGATAAGATTTATATCTTCCTACCTTGGAAAAATTTCTCATGTAATGTTATTCTTATTGATATCAGGCTTCTCATGCATAGATTTGATCTAATTATTATCCATCTCATCCTCTAAAAATGATTTAGGCTCTATTGGGAAAAAAGAGGTTTTTTGTAGAGTGTTACACCTTCGAGATTCCATTGAAACTATACAGTCACTAATAACATTTTATTCATTAACTTAATTATTTCTTGTATTTTTTGCAAGTGACTATCCTTAATAATTTTCCCCATGATTAATGTTTTATTTTGAGTCATCCTCACCCATGTGTGCTCCCCCTATGATACTCAATTTGACATTAATTTCCTCACTAGTTTCATAATTATTTTAATTATTAAAAATATACCCATTCTAAGTAGTAAAAAATACCTATCAATATCATATTTTCATCATAAATACAAATCATCCTACCATTTTAGGTTAGCATTTAATTTTATCATTATCTTATATGATACTGTTTTCACCACCAGAAATCAATTTTCTCTTTTAAACACAATTACAATATGTTTTTACGAACCCTGAATAAAAAAATGATTCAGATATTTATCAACACCATTTTAAAAATATAACAATATTTGAAATGATAACCCACTCATTAATACTTATTTAAAATAACTACATTTCTTTCATCACACATTAAATAAACACTATGTATGCATTAATTTAATATATTTAAAAACATATCATTATTTGGAATTTCTTTTTGGTTCACCCATAAGGAATGTCTGATTACTATCCATGTAATTCTCACAAATGGGATACATTACCCTTTTAGAGAATGAAATGGAGTACAACTGTTATCCACATTCATTTCATCTCCCGAACAATTATTTTTCAAATTTTTTTCTTAGAACTCACCCCATATATTTTATGTTTCTTGTAAAACATTGAAAAGTAATCATCCTATGGATGACTAATGCTTTGAGTATTTTGAGATACATAGGCTCATGTCCACAATATATGGAGGATGGGTGTCAAACAACAAAATTGAACAATAACTATTTGGAAGTTGAGAGGATGGGGATGAAATAAATCTATTACATTAAACATTGGGAGAATTTTTAGGATTAGACCAAGCATATTAGAGAAAATAATTTACTAAATTCTATAAACCATTTTCTTCAAACCATACTGAAATTATTTGAAATAATAAAATGTTCGGTTTCCCTTATTATAATTATCTATAATATTCACCTTTGATAATGAATATGTTATGCTTATTTATTTATTTACTATAAAAAATGATTATTTTATGATCCCAATAAGACGTATAAGAATCGAAAATCGATGAAGGATAATCAGTTGAAAAAAGATTTTGAAGATAGAGTTAAAGAGTTTTTCATGTTTTCCATAGAGATTGCATACAACCCTTCTCAAATCCATTATCTATGTTTAAATTGTTGTTATTTATGAAACATTATTCTGGAAGAGTTAGAAGAACATTTGATTTGTCATGGAATAGAGTATAGATTTATCATTTAGAGTAAACATAGTTAAAAATTGAATGTGCACACCGAATGGGATAATACTATGGTTTATGAATCATTTGATTTAAATAATAGTGTAAATGATGATGGATATCGCTTGGAAGAAATGGAATTGGAAATTGAATATGACTTTCATGATTGAATAAAGTAGTTTGAGAAGTAAAATAGTTGTTCTAAGAGACCATTGTATGCCAGTATTACCAAATACACAACATTTTCTTCTAGATTGAATTTATATAATTTGAAACCTGGTTGTGGATGAAGGGACATTAACTTTATAGAACTACTTGGTCTCTTGAATGACATGATTCGAGATGAAAATGAACTACCATGTCAAAATTATCATTCTAAAATAATCTTATATTCAATGGGATTGATCTCTATGAAATACATGCTTGTCCAAATTATTTTTTACTATTTTAAAAAGACCATGAATCATTCATAAAATTACGTTAGTGTGGAGTGGATTTATATTGTTAAAATGAATCTATTCCTTCCGAATATGTATGGTACTTCCCTATCATTTCATTGTTTAGAATACTATATGAATGTTAGGAAATTATAAGACAATTTAAATGTCATGTATATGTATGAATTAAAGATGGGAACCCATGCCATACATTATATTTTCCATAATGGAATAAAATTTATTATGACTAACTTGAATTCGGAAACAAGCCAAGTTACATTCATATTTCATTATCTATAAATGGAAAAACAATGTTGGTGTAGAAATTATTAGTCAATGTACATGGCCCAACCTTTTTTGTAGATTATGACTTTTCCATATGGTTATGCATGAAGCTCAAATACATAATGTTTTTAGTGATTACATATTTACCTATATAACCCAACAATGATATTGATGTTTAATTATCTCCATTGATCGGAGGTCTGAAATTGATTTGGGGTACATATGTTGCAATGTGTGATTCTCATAGAAGTGAATAATTCACATTGAGGGACATGTTTTCAGGGATGATAAATGAATTACCACCCTATGGAAATTAATTAGGGTATAGAATAAAAGAATTTTTATGTGTTTCCTTTGGGAAAAATTTACACATTCAGTTCGGGTGAAACATTCATCAATGACTCTATTTTAAGGAAATCCAAATTTCTTACCTCAATGACATAAATACCAATCCTGGATGATAGCATTAAATGGAAATATCGAACAAGTTACAAAAAAATCACCAATAATGGGTGATCAACTATTTGATACAGAAAAGATATTTACAATATTTTCAGTAAACTATATTCAAAAAACCTTATGAAATCAGGTTTGAAGAATAGATAAAATTTCACTTTATTACAATATTGGATTTTTTTTTTAATGTCGGGAATTTTTTGATTTCCTGCATATAGACAAAAAATGTATTTGATAATGTTATTGTCATTTTACTAAATGTTCCTTGAAATAAAAAATCATTAAATCAAGGGTTCATTGGACATGATTAACATGGGGATAAGGGAAAAGTTGGAACTGGTTAAGGGTAAAGGGAAGAATATTTGTCCTCTAATAGCTTCCAATCATACTAGTTAGGAATTTTTTTTATTTTGCCTATATTAATAGTTTTGAACATCCATAAGGTTATTCATTAAATATAAATAATGTAATTTAAATGACTAATTTGAAGTTAAAATGAATAAAATCAAATTAATTTAATGTTTTTATTAATGATTTGATTCATGTTGATTTCTATTGCATTGTAACTAAAAATGTATGGAATACATTAAAAAATTATTCTTCATTATAAAATCCATATAATGTAAATTTATAGACTAGATGAAGTTTCCAATCATGAATAAGGAGGTTGAAATCATTTTTTGTAAATTATATATGTTCTCCCCACCGTCATTATTGGATATACTGGTCCACTCGATGGTTCACTTGGTTAGAGTGGTTCAACTATGTGATTCGTACCATTATAGATGGATATACCCCATTTAATGGTATATGAAAATTTTGAAAGGTTATATAAGGAATAAATATCGAACATATGTTTTTATTACTAGAATGGTATATTGTTGAAGAATATATTGAATTCTATACTGATTGCATATTTCTAGTTGACAGCTTGAGTCTACCAAAGTCATGTCAGAACAGACCCTTATGGGCAAAGGGATTTTCAGTAGTGATGTTGTTACAATTATCTTGATAGATTGGGAAATGGAAAACATTTTGACTTTACATAGTAGTATATATTTTTATCTATACATTGAATCCCACAAATAAATTGGTTGGAATTTTGATCTGTTATGGTCTGAAGGATGGAAATGAAATACACATAATAAATTGTTTATAGGATTGTTCCGAGAAGAAATTTTTAAAGAGTTATCAAAAAATTTGAATTCAATTATTGAATTACTTCAATGGTTATCTAGGGGACCAAATACAACTAATATATCATACACTAGTTTTGTAATTAATGGTTATATGTTATATATAAAATAAGATGATGAATTCAGTACGATCCAAAACAATGAGTTATGATAGTGGTAGAAGCGATACACATATCTGGTTCCATGTTTAGAAATCCAATTTATAAAAATATGACATATTTTTTACATTGTTAAAAAAATATACAAGGTTTATTATACAGTATTTAAAGTTTTTACTTCCCATTTAAAATATGTTGAAAATATGAGTGTAGTGATAGTTTATCAATTGGGCTTTATGAAGGTGAATCTTAGGGCAGAAGTTGAAAAATACAATCCATAAGTAATGGAATCAGAAGAAGTGAGAGAATTTTATGTCTTATATCTAAAACAATATTGTGTCAATTTTACTAGTGGAGAATAAAAAAAGTTGCTTCAGATGAAAATTAAATCGATGATGACCCTTTAATTGGGAGACTATAATTTGTTCATGTTAGTCTCAATGTAGATAAGGTATTTTACATTACAGGGGACCTAGATTCATTATAAAAGAACCAAAATCCAAAAAACCATTTAAATAATAAAGTGATTTCAACAAGAAGGGAATGGATTTTTTAATATACAATGTTTTTCCACATAATAATAATAGTCTACACTACATTAACCAAACCTAAATTAAATTTCTGACTACTAATGAAAACAATTTCTTCTGGACATGATGATGTTACCAATCAGTTGGAAGCAAAAACTGTAATTGAGGAAACCCTTTTAGATGATATTAAGGTAATGTAATGATATAATTTCTCTATTTTATTGAAATTTAGATAAGGAAACGTGTATTTTATTTTAATTATTCTTTTTAGAGATCATTAATTTTAGAATATTTCTATCCATATTTCATGATCTACTACATCAATACATTCATAAAACTCATCTATCTTAATTTTTTTACCCCTATAGTGTTACATTTAAATCGTTCCTTTATATTCCCTCCACTTTCTTTATTGGAAGAGCAACGATGCTACCTCCTCTCAATGATAGATTTAATCATAATGTTTTCTCCGAAAAATCTATATCCATAGAATTAATGTATTGTTTCATATTTATTTTTAATTTTTTTTCTTTTTAATTGTTACACACATAATAATTTTTTTCATAAATAGGCTGATTTTTTATTTGGGGTTGTCTATCCATATTTCACACCATTCTGAACTGAATATTTCACATACATCTTCAAACACAAAAACGTGTCAACCCTTTAGTATTGTAATTTGTCAATTTTCTTTTATGATCCCTACACTACTCAATCACAGAGATAATCTTGATGTCTTCAATGTAAAATAATTTTCCATATAATAAATGTATTCATTCATATTTTTGTTTTATTTATTTCTCTCTATTATTACTTGCAGAAAAATTATTTTATCATACAGGTAGAATCTTCTGTTTGATTTGGAGCAGTCTATCCATATTTCATTACTTTATGCATGAAAACATCTATATACTTCATCCCCCTAAAAACCTCTCACCCTTATAGTGTTTTCATTGATCAATTTCTTTTTAGTTTCCTCCACTACTTAGTCAGATAGGTAATCATGATGTTTTCATAGTAAAATCATTGTCCATAGTATTATTGTATGGTTTAATATTTATGTTCATTTGTAATAAAAACATATGAATTGTTTTCATACATGGGTGGAATATTTTTTTCGATCCTAAAACTGAGACAATGATAATAATGAAATGTGTTAAGAATGTATATAACCATCATGTAAATGTGAATTCCTACTATTAATTAAATTATTTTTTAAAACATTTTATCTACTATTTTTAAGATAATTTCCTTAACATATTTATCTTACAATTATTTATTTTGTCATAGATATTTTGGGAATTTATATTATTTTTTTAAACTATCTATGACAAGATAAAAAAGAGATAAATTTTTCATTTTCCCAATGTTACAATTCATTCAATTTACATTCTTTGTTGAACTACCAGCACTATATATTGAATCGATGTTCTTAGCCAAGAAACCATTCTCATGATAGAAATATAGAAGAGTATAGGAATATCATGTGCCAATTTTGGTGACTTCAAATTATATAATGGACATATGATCTTCCTATGATATTTTTAATTATCACAATGAGACTGGTTTTTAAGAAAAGAACATCAAGTAAATATGAAATGTTGGTAGTTTGAAAAACAATGGAAATGGAAATCATGGTAAAATTGGTAGTTAGAATTATATTTAGACATTAAGATGTGTATTAATCATCTTCACCACAATCTGACACATGATGTGACTGGTATGACTTAAAATGCTTCTTACTATTTAAAATTGAATATAATTTTCATAAAAAAAGACAACTAACATACTTCAAAAAATAAAAACATATTATTATAGTTTTGATACATTAAAACAAAGATCCATAAGTCATTTTAGGAATATTGGTATAATTTGTACCTCAATACGATACACGATGAGGAAGTTATGAGTCAAAGTGAATGTTTCTAGTTAAAAATGTCATTTTTGTAAAAAAGATAAGTGATATACTCAAACACCAGAAAAATATTTTGGTTTATTTTTATACATTAATAAAATAATCCATAAGTCATTTGATATGTGTAGGAATCATCCACACCTCAATCGGACATACAGTGTGACTGGTATGACTTCATCAACATCTTTTTATTTAAACTTCACATCATCTTTATTAAAAAACATGACCTACTAAAACCCTAAAAACATTCATATTTTTTTATAATTCATGGAATCAATCAATAATTCATTTATTTGTTGTGTATTAATTATCCACACCTTTATCCAAAACCCAATGTTCCATGTATGGCTCAATGTGGCCATTATCATTTTAAAATCAACATTTTAGTTCAAAAAGTGTAATTCAATAAAAATAAAGGAATCCCACTCTTATTTTCTTGATAATTTACTACATAGAATCTTATGTCATTTTAGAACTATAGGAATTCGTCTCATGTTAGACTAACACACTATGTGATCAATATCTGTCAACGTGCATGATTCATGTTTAAAATGACATTGTAGTAAAACATTAATGTTACATACTCAAAACAAACAAATAACATTTAGATTGTTTTGATAATTTATAAAAATAATCCCTATGTAATTTGAGACGTGTATAAATTAGTAAAACATATGTCCAAGGAACAGTGTGACAGATATGACTCCAAGTGCATCTTTTATTTTAAAATATCAATCAGTTTTATTATAAAGGAAAACTAACCTATTCAAAACAAATAAAAATCACTCATACCATTTTTCACGCTAATAAAATTGTAAATAATTCATTTTAGACATGTAATAATTATCCACGCCTCAATATTAAAAATAATGTGATTGGTATGACTGAAAATGTAATTTATCAGCTTAAAAATGACATGATATATAAAAAAATGTCACTCACAAAAAAACTAATAAAATGCACCCATATTTTCTATATAACCTATTACATATATTAATAAATTGTTTTTTATGTGTTTCAATTGGCCTCGTGTCAAACTAGAACATGATGTGGATGATATGGGTCAAAGTACGTGTTTCCTGTTTAAAAGGAAATTTCAGTATAAAATACTAACGACGAACTCAAAAGTAATAAAATGAATTAAGATTATTTTGATACATTAATTCAATGATTTTTATGTCATTTAAGACATATAAGAATCATCCACACCTCAATGTGACATACAGTGTGGCCGATATGACTCCAATTGATACTTTTTATTTAAAATTGACATCAAATTTAGAAAAAAAGGAAACTGAACACCTAAAATCCAATAAAAAGCAGTTATAATATTTTAGTAATTTATTAGAATTATCCACAAGTCATTTAGGATATGTATGAACCAACCACACCTCAATATAACACATGATGTGACTGGTATAAATGAATATTTTTGTTTTTTATTTTAAAAGGACATTTTAATTCAAAAATTGTATCTCACTAAAAACTAAGAAAAAACAGTCATATTTTATTGATAATATAGTAAATTTATTCATATATAATTTTTTTAGTTTAGTAATTATTCTCATGTCAAACAAATACACGATGTGATCAGTATGAGTCAAAGTGTGTATTTCCAGTTCAAAATGACATTTTATTAAAAAATATAAGTGATGTACAAAAATGTAACAAAACAATTAAATTATTTTGATAAATTTAAAAAATGACCCATATGTCATTTGGGATGTGTTGGAATCATTTAAACCCCAATTAGATCCATGGTATGACTGGTATGACTCAAAGTGTGTAATTTCATTTTATATTGACATCAACTTTAGTAAAAAGGAAAAGTGACACAGTCAAACATGACCAAAATAATACATATTGTTTTGTTACATTAGGAAATATATCCCCATGTTATTGGGTATTTGTAGGTATCAGTCACACCTAACACCAATTCACGATGTTAGTGATATGTCTCAATGTCCCCATTATGGGTTTAAAATTGAAATTTTAGCTTATCAAGTGTCACTCACTCAAAACCAAGAAAACATGCTCAGATTGGATTTATAATTTAATAAATATATTAATATATCATTTGTGACATGTATTAATCACTCTCATGTCATATTGACACTATATGTGATTTATATAAGTAAAATTATATGTTTCCATGATAAAATGTCATTTTAGAAAAAAGGATAACAGACACACTCCAAACAATGAAAATACATTTATAGTGTTTTGATAACTTATTAAAATGATCAACAAATAATTTGAGATGTTTTGGAATTAGGAAAACATCACTATGATGCACGATCTGACTAGTATGACTCTATGTGCATGTTTTCTATATATAAGTGTCATTTTAGTTTAAAATATGAATCATATAACAACAACCATGTAAACAAGCCTAGAATGTTTTATCATAATTCTATATTATATTACATAATAAATTTTCTCATACTTCTTGTCTTATACTTATTTTTTTAATTTTCCTAGTGTAAATTCTAGAATATGTACATGAAATGGGTTGAAATGCAAGAATTAAACAGAACTCAATCTGATACACAATGTTCTTGGTATTACTCAAAGTTTATTTTAAAATTAATACATTCAGTTAAATTATTTTTTATAATCATCCTAGCATAAAAATTGTTTTCTTATATAGGTCTATTTTTTGTTTGAGAAGGGGTTATGATCAAAATAAAAATGAAAATTGTTGTTTCTTAATATATGTAATAATATTTACTTATGTAATTTTGTAAACCAATGTTTCAAAATTTAGAAAATATAGTGTTATTTATTTGTTTAGAAAATTTTATTTCATTTAAATTATGTATTACTACCATATTTTATTGATTTCATGGTGTTTTTGGTGCTATTGTATGATGTTGTAGCACATTACAACATGCCCCTTTATGAGTCCTTTTTAAAGTGATCATAAAGGTAACCTTTATCAGTGCTTGTAAAGGAACCAAAAAATTTCTCCTTTATGAGTTCTAAATAAAATCACTCATAAATGGCGTCCTTTATCAGTGCTTCTAAAAGCATTGAATAATGACCCCATTATCAGAAAATTTTTAGAATAGAAAAAATAGTAAGTCTTTTAATCTCTCTTTAGATGTTAGTGCTTCTCTAGTACTGATAAATGCCATATTTAGCTTGGTAGAAGGCTTATTTTTCACTATTGTAATGAGTAATAAATACATAATCAACTTTACCAATAATAATCCACATTGGAAGAACAATATATTGAACACAAATACTTTTCCTCATATCCATAAAAGGAATAACATGATCATAATCCCTCATAAGAAAGAAAGTGTAATGTTAAATAATACATTTTTAACTTTCCTGAGTAATCAATAAACTTTCACATCTAAATAACAAATATATATATATATATATATTTAATAGCTTCCCAATCAAAAAATAGAATGGATTTCTATGTAGGAACACATTAAAATAACACTGTATAGATCAAGGGGTATGTGTCCAATTTAGTAATTTTTATAATCAATCTATTTATAACATCAAGTTTAACACCATTTTATCAATGGAATGATGTATATAGTTCTCATAAAGGAAATACATTATAAGGAAAATCATGCCAAAAAGGTGATGATTTTGAAAGACATAAGAATTGATGGATAATTTATTTGATAAAAATGAAAATTACCTAGTCCATATTGAGAAATATAGAGAATGATATAAAAATAACACATACCCATTATAACAAAGTAAACTGTGGAGGATGTCGAAATAGATGAAAAACATCTTTTTAATAGAATGCTTCGAACAATATCACATCTGATGGGATCAATAAATCAAATTTTTTGATACAGTAAGTTCAATCCCCCAAATTAAAAATAAATATTATCACTAGAGGGTAAATAAATAATATATATACCATGAGAAAAAATATTTCTGATTCTGGAAAATAAAATTAATATGAAAACATAAATGATGTTTTAGAAAAAAAGATATCATTGACATCAAATATGAACATACGTGTCATTTTCAAAAGAAGCTTTTGAAAATATTGAGTGAGAGATTCTTAAAACTTTTACCATTAAAAATAAAATCTGATAATGGAGTAATGGAATTGAAATAATTTTTTCTTTTTGAAATTTTCATCTAGAGATAATAGATTAGATTATGATTGGAACCTTTTTAATACATTGATAGTTTCATTTTTTTAATCCCACATTGAAAAAATATTAATAAAACATTATTTGTAATAAAAAATAATTTTTCCTAAAAATATTATAAATTTCCATATAATAATATATTATAGTGGTAGAACCTAATAATGAATTAAAAAATTTCAAGATCAAACATTATAACTCAATGAAAGGTGATTTGAGATATAAATATTTCTTACACACAACATACTACACAAGGTAAAAATTATTCGAAAATGAATAATTTGTTACGAAGGTAAATACATAGAAATAAATGATATAATACCACATAATAAAATCAATTGTAAAATGTACCCAAATAATATGAATTAATTTTAGGATAATGATTATAACTCAATAAACGAATGTTGAGCTACTAATAAACCATGCAACTAGTGTAACCATTGAATAAATAGACATTCGTGGAAGGAAATATGATTTGTATTAGTATATTAAATGTAATTAGAATTATTATAATGATACCTACATGTTTATTAAATACACCATTCCATGAAAACATGGTGCATGAAATGTATTATGTCTTGATGAATCACAATTGAGACCAAGAAAACAATTATCTTAATTCATGATTAGTCAAAATACGCTCTGACCTCCTATATAAAAAATAACAATATTATTCATTAATTTAAAGATATTATATACATATAACATTTTATAAACCTTATTTATGATTATTCTCTTCATGTATATTAGTTATTTACATTCTATTTCTTACACTAGGTGTTTGTAATCTGACCGTCTTGAAGTAGTTTCATAATAGTGTTGTTATTATTCATTATTATCCCAATGTTAATAATTTGTAGATCATAAAATGTTATTAATTTTATTTTTTATAATTTTTTATTATGTTATAATTTATTCTATGAGTTTTTATGTGATTCATAAAGATGAATTTGGTGATGAGTACGATTTGATGATTCTTAGCGAACAAAGGGTTTTTTCTTAAATAATGATTTTATTTTTTATATTACCATTCAAAAATTAAAAATAATAATTTCATACTTATTTATAGAGATATATTATTTTACAGAATATTAAATTGCAATTTTAATCAATTATATATATTTATATCACTTTTCATATGGGTGGTCAAACTGAACCAAACTAGAACATACCATAATTAATTGATGAGTAAGATGTAATTCAAAGGTAATATCTTTATAACAGAAGGATAATGATCATATTTAGTTTTTATTAGTGTGATATATAATCATTACAAATAATTATAAAAATAATACACTCTATAACATGTTTTTTCTTATAATGAATAATTGTTTCCCTTAGATTATCTTTTAGATGGTTGAATTCAACAAAATTATTTATTTCTCATGTTGTTCATAGGTTGTCAAATTTTTATTTAAATGACCATTGTAATTTCATAAAATTATTATATATCAATTAAATCCATTTTCTTGAGAATATATTTAAGGGGATTATGAATATAGAAATGGAAATAAATCATTCCATGGAGACAGTAGTCCACACATAGAGATGAATAGGGATATCACTATCCAAAGAAAAATGAAAAGGTGTAATTTGGTTAAAAATTAAAAGATATTAAATATTTCATACATATCATACATATATATTAAATACCCCATTAGTACCATCCTTTTAATTTGGTGATGTAAAATGAAGAACATTGTGCAGTGGATGTGATAGTCTATGTGATACATAAATGATAATTTTGTTTTTCTTTATAGATGAAGGAAATGCGTATAATGCTTATACCATCATTATAATAATATAATACAATACTAAATATGCATATGATATAATTTTATGATGGTGTAATGGAATTTTAGTAAGAATAAGTGAACATAAAGAAACTGAAAAGATCCAAGAATAGCTCGAAATTTACTCCTAACATCTTATATTACCGTCTTTTGAAAGGGGGATAATCCATTTATGTATCCTCTTTTGAGAATACTAGAACCAATTTAATGAGGATATGAATATTTAAAATATGATTGGGATGATTTTGGACATAACTAAGTGGGTTTCTATGTGAGGGTATATAACATCCAGAGATTTTATGATATATATTTCCTAAAATAAGTTTCATTTCCTTGATAGATTGCATACCAAGAAAGAATGAGATTAAATAGACTGTGATATAAATATTATTATTTAATATGATAGTTATCAAATAGACATTATATTAGATGGTATGGATTGGATAAATAAAAAATAAAAAATTATTGGTTAAATATATATAGAATTAATTAAGTATTTTTTAATTGGTTAGAAATTTAAATAAATCCATTTATAGGTAAAAAAGAGATATTCTTATGGAAAACCCATTTTTATGCAAAAAATGTGTTATCTATATTAATAATGTAATTTAGTTTTTAGAAATAAATTATTTTAATGAAATATATATATAATATGTTTTATATAATATTTTACGATTCATATTATAGTTTTTACCAGGCATTGAATAAAGGTAGAGTCAATTTTATGATCTCAAATGCATTTTTCTAAAAACTTGTTTTTGTTGAATTTTAATATATATTTTTAAATTATTTTATATAAATTAAAGGAAATGGAGTAAATATTTTGAAATATAATAATTATTTTAATATGTTAATTATAAATTAATTTTTTGTCATAATCAACAGTAAAAATAAAAAAAAAATGTCTTTACATGGTTATAGTTAAAACAATTTCACTAGGAGGGGGGTAACCTCATTTATATGGTTTCAAATATCAAAAAACACAATATTTATTATGATTATATAATGGTATTATGACATTATCCTTCATCTATTAAAATATTTGACATTTTGGGCCACTTGACATGAGTAAGACATTATTATTTTCTAATATTTTGAAATGCTCCATTTGTGTATTCTCCCACCATTATAAAAGGATACCAAATATCCTCTCTTAATCAAACTTTATATATATTATACGGTTTTAGATAAATACTATAATACCTTCAAAAAATCCTTCCCCACATCTTATATGCCCTGGTTTGATAGAAATACCATCTTTTCAGGGAATCATGTGCAACATAATAGATATTTCTCAATGAAGTGGTATAACTTTTTATAGATTACTTAATATTTTATTTATTTTTATGACACCTATAAATATATGGTGTACATTATACAATAAAGACATCAATATCTTAAATATATTTAATTTATATTATGATGATGGATCAACCATTTTCAACCCTCTTTCTATCAAATTGAAAACAAATGTATCGCTCGTGTGTATGTGTAGACTACCACCTCCATGAAGATACTGGACACATTTTACATCAACATGTCACAAATTTTTTTTCTTAAGATGGATTAAATTTTATAATGTGATATTTATGAGATAATTATTTTTCCTTAATTATAATATTATATTTACCTTCTTAACATTCCATTCATTGGAAAATGATAACATCACTCATGAATACATCGGGGTTCCCATCTCGAAGTTGTAATGATTTTCATTTTTCCTAAGGAATTTATATAAATAATTTGAAAGTGTGTATGATGAATAAATATGACACTAACTTCTTGATAAATATTCTAGATATTATGACACATTGGGAAATGGGAATGTACTACAACCATAAAACACTAAATGAAATTCATATTTTTTGCGGCGGTTTTTAACGACAGTTTGGTAAAATATTACTACAAAAATGTGATTTTATTTGGAGATAGTATTTAAAAATGTACTACTATATATTATGAATTTATTCAAAAATGTCTCTTTCTCCTGACATCACATGCTTCACCCCTAAGAACCCCCCATATCCCCTAAGTACCCCTACCCCAAACCCTATTCACTACTCCCTCACCGAAAGTATAATGTTCCCCAACTCACCATCGCACCTATTTCCCATGAGCCCCCCCCCCCCCCCCCGCCACCCTCACTTGCTTGAGACCCAATGGTCATCAACCTCACTAGTTCTTGAGCCCTACACTCTCACCAGATCTTGATCCCACATGAACCCCTACTATTTACAATTCTTGATCCCCAACATCTCAAGGATATATGGTTTCCACCGATATCCCCCACCCTCAGTCTCTACCTCTCCACCTGTATGTATTTTTGTTTGGGAATTTCATTTTTTCGATTTTTCCACTATCAGTTTTTACTATTACATTATGATGTTGTGTTGGATGGATTCATTTTCAACATACCATGAGGTCTTGGTGATTTACACATGTTTTTTCTTACTTTTTTGGGTTTCATTATCATTAGAAGGTTGTTCATTTAATTTTATACTTCCATAGAATCAAAATTATTGATGGTTTTATAATCTAAATTTTATATAATAATTTGAGTAATTTTATAACATCTTGAATATAATTTATCATGAATATTATTATTGCCTATAATTAATTTATTTCATACAATGGATTCAATTAATGATATATTGTCTTTTCAGGATGTCTTAAGTAAATAACATCATATGATATAAAAATTTAAATAATTTTATGATTGAGATCTAATTATTAATAAAATAGAAAGGTTTCATAAATTCTTAGTTTTTGATATTAATTATTTTGTATTTATTGGAATTAAAATAGTATAATATGTTTAAAATAACATGGTTTATGATTCTTA
Organism: Viscum album; assembly: GCA_963277665.1. Taxonomy (NCBI): domain Eukaryota; kingdom Viridiplantae; phylum Streptophyta; class Magnoliopsida; order Santalales; family Viscaceae; genus Viscum; species Viscum album. The sequence continues at coordinate 388,172,841 of OY728125.1, forward strand.
TAAAATTTAGCAATTCTTATCGAATAATATTATTATCAAATACATTTGTTATGTTGTAAGAATTATATTTTTTACTACTTATATATTGGTTTCTTCTAATAATTAAAAATAGGTAAATTTCTGTGGGTTCATGGTGCTGTGGAAATACAACATAAATATTTTCTAAAACAATACTAATGATGTTTTACATTCTATAAAATTTTACTAGATGATTCTCAGGGCTTACATTGGATCCTACACAGTATAGAGACAATCTTCTTAAGGTTCATGCAAAATTAGCCTGACAACATGCCAAAATCATAACCCTCTTTACCTTTTCCAAATTTTATATTGGTTAGTAAACAATTAGTAAATGAATCATTTGTTTTCTATTCTTAAGAGAGATGATCTATATTATATGGTTTCAAATAGAATATTAATGAGGTTTATTTATGATTATATATGATAATAATGATGGGAATAAAGTTTATATATTATGGAAAATCAATGTACACAATGATGTTGTGGAAGGAATGTGGTGAAATGAATGGAATGATGATTTAGATGATGAAATGATGATTCAAGTCATCAAAAACTGTCAACCACATGAAGTGAAATTCTATAAATACTAATAGGGATGGGTTAATGAGACAGCCAAGAGATTCACAATTAGTGAATAAATATGATTCATTACATCTATATTTCACGTCTAATCTTAGGAATGTGTGATTGGGATTAGTTGTCGATGGATTTAACCCATTGTTGACTTTGATAACTACTCAGAGCATTTGGCTGATTGTTTGATCACTTAAAATCTTCATCTATGGATGTGAATGCATCAAACTTATATTATTGTTTTGATGATTATTACAATAAAACAAATTATAATAAATTATATTGATTAATACTTTCAACCTATAATGGAATAATTATATATGATATAGAGAAACAGTGTTCTGACTCAGGATTCATATTCTAGAACGATGTTCAAAATCTATGCTGCTCAATTGTGGACCACTCGTGACTTACCTGGACTTAAGAAATTATGTGGTTGGAATACTTACATGGGTCAGTCATGTCCATTTTCAACATTTATTTTGATCCCAAATTATAGTCTTACCGTAATAAAATGGTTCTTCTGGTGTCATCAAATATTTCTCGACACATCTCATATATTTTTGCGGAACATGTCAAAATTCAATGTTTATATTGATAAGATACCACCTCCATAGTTGTTGAAAGGTTTTGAAATATGGTAAAAACATGGAAATGTTGAAACCTAATTTGTGATGTTGAATCATTTTATAGATTTTGGGAAACAAGTTTGAAGTTCATCGTCAAGTGAAATCTGAATGCATTAATGTAATAAAAAAGGAATATTCATTAAAATTCATATTGGGAATATAATTTTATGCAAAATAATCATGATTTTATGCATATTGAGAAGACTATGTGTGAAAATTTGATCATTACATTTCCTAATGAGAATTGAAAGTGGAAGGACTATCTCAATGCTCAGAATGAATTAAAATAATGAAAATAAAGCATGATCACTGGTCAGATAAGAATGGAAAGTCTTCTATTGATATTTTTGAATTAGAAATATTGATAAAGATACATTCCTTCGAATTCTAAAAAATATTAAGGTATATGATGGGTATTTTGGTAACATCTCAAGGTGTGTTGACTTATTTCAACAAACTATACATGTATTGAAAAGTCAGGATTCACATATTTTGTTACGGAAGTTACTACAATTGTGATTTCATAGATGATTAACTAAAAATTATACTACTATTGAACTATTATTTTTCGCACTCTTCATATAATTATATGGGAAATATCTAAAACTATCCAAGCTTGAAAACTCTTAGGAGTGATTTTTATTGACACTAAGTGCAATAGATATGATTATGCCATGGTATTTTTTTATCATTATTCATTTAATCATACATTTGGTTGAGAAAACTAAATTAAGAGGCCTCATAAATTATCGATGGATGTATATAGTTGATAGTTACTTTATTTATATGTTTTTCAATTCAACTAAACTAGTCATAGAAGTTAATCAAACATATAATTGTGTATTCTTTTTCAATTTGATATATATATTGGTAATTTTAAATCATAAATTAAAAATAAAGATCAAATTAAAAAATATATTTCTAAGGTTATTTGGTAGTTGAATTTATTACCTTTGGTTCTAGATACACAGATGACATTGAGACAAGATTTAATTTATTTGGATGTGTTGATGACAGATTGACTCAATATTAACTTCATGAGAACTCTAAAATATTTCTTGTTATTGGATGACCAATTGAGAGGAGCTCAAATGATAAACTATTAGAATTTGAATTAATATAGGAACATAGATATGTGCTATTGAATAGTTAAATATTAGTTCAATTTATTGAAGTGATAAATATGCATGAAATGATGCAAATGAGTGGGTGGGAATGAAATGAAAATGATATAACAAAATCTGTTAATAAAAAACTTTTAAAATGGTTATCACATCTAATAAGTACATAAATATTGAAATAAAAATAGATATTAGGTTGACACATACATTTTGTAAATGTAATAATTTAAATTACATTTTTAAGATCATGAATACTGATACACATGAAGAGTTTTCATAAGATTTGATGTTTATGGGTTAGGGTACTCTAAAACAGGCTAGAATGTCCAACACATACAATGTGAATGGATTTAAATTTCATATTGTCAATTGAAAAGAGGATTTGAAAAAAATGTTGGTAGACTTATGGTTTTTGAATTAGGTTAATTTGTAATGTTGACTTATGTTATCAAATTAAACTACCATAGGTATTTTTCATTTGTCTTCTTCAAATTCATGTGGGTCAAAATTAATAGGGGTATTAAAAGGTATTCCTCTAAATTTAGTTATCTGATATTCTCTCTCTTGATGGATGTTGGTGATCAGAAATTACATGATCCATACTTCTTATCACCACAAGATAACATTTTATATTACAAGGAAAATGTCATGGATGAAGGGTGGAGTGTTTTTGTTCACATAAAACATAGATACTTGTATTATATGAGTGATGAAGTGAAATATATTACCTCGGACATTGAATCACATAAAAAATAAGAAATGAATATATTTTTCCATCATGACACTAAAAATATTAGTCTAGCAAGTGATTGAAGTAGATTATGTAATTATAGAGTAGGAAAATGACATTATTTATGAAAAAATTGAGTTTACGTGAATTTATACATTTATTTATCAACCACTTATGTTATGTGTGTGTTCATTCATTATAAATCTATGTATATTTGTTTCCGGTATTGTTTATTTTTTATCATCTATAAATTTCTTTTTCTACATGAATTGATTGAAATATTTATTTTGATGTCAATTTGAGTTGATTAAATGACATGGATGTGAAAGAGGAAGTGCTTCACTGATCCTAGTCAATTCTAATCATTGGAGACAACACCTACCAATTCAATAGTGAGGGAGCATTTCATCACTCTTCTTTCTTCTTAAAGATATTATATGGTAAAATTTATAGTTACATATTTTAGTTTGAATAATTTTATTCCATTATTTATAATACCAACGTTTCTTTCATAAATGATTCAAACAATGTTACTATAGAGAGAAATATAAATAATTTAGATGTCTGGAATATAAATGGATTGAAAATAATTATCTAGTTTTACTATAATTGGATCCCTAAAAATGATGTCATAGAATTATTTGTCCCTAATATAGTTCATCTAGTGGTGGATCTAGTTACCCTTCTAATTAACTATGAAAATTGGAAGAATGCGACCTAGTCTCGGAAAAATGAGTCTTTGATTTATAGATAAAGGTATTTTCAATACATTATTCTATAATTGAATGTCATTATGTTATAAAATTACATTATATTAAAAATGAATTTCATTGTATAGATGTTATTCCACATTACCATAGTGGATTATTAACTAGTTTAAACGAATAGAACAATTCAAGTTCATAGGGATCATATAAAATGAAACATGCAATGGTCATCGATCTAAAAATTATATTCACAGAATTATATCATATGATATCTAGATATAGATGTGGTGATATTTAATTTATTGATGGTAGTGATCAGGTAAATCACAGAACATAAAAATTATTTATTTCATATAAGTTTGTTGGTTTTAAATTTAAATTTAAATATACAATAATGTTTATTTTTCAACATATTGTTTATGTTGGTTCTAGTAGAAAGAAGTGGAGATAGAGACAGAGAGGGTGTATAGAATATTTTATTGGTATGGTACATGGAGTAGTGAATGTGGAACACTAATAAATGAAAATTTTAACCATTTCACATACATTTTCTCTTATCAGACTGTTTTGATTGGGTCTTTTTAATTGGATTGTTTTAAATTCATTATATAAATTTTTTATCAATGTGGAACATCAGAAACTCAATGAATTTGTGTGTTAAATTCATATTCCATAGGGGAGAGGATATATGCATAAATTATAGTGTTTTTTTATACCACCAATGTTTTATAGTTGGATATCTCTTTTTTTAATGTTCTAGGGATATAGGCTCTACAAATATATTTTTTATAAGTCAATAAATTTGTCGTCAGTTTAAACCTCCACCATATATTCCAAACGATTGATTAGAGGCAGTTTAAACTGCCACTACTTATGGTGAATTTATTTTTCGGTAGTTTTGACTCCCCAATAATTTCTATGATATAGTGGTTTTTTTAACTACTGCTATCTTTTTGACAATTGTTTGAAGGTGATACCACTATTAAATCCAAAAACAACTTCCTCTAATAAAATTTTCTATTATTGTTTTCAGAAATTTGTGCTAAATGGATGAAACAGATGTGAGTTGAATTCGGAAACCAAATTTTGCAGTGGTTTTTGGAAACTATCACGTAATCCTTTAGAGGTGGTTTAAACCACTATCAAATCAAATAATAACTACATACATATGTCAATATTGTTGTAGCAAAATCTAAACAAGTATGGAATTGCACTAGTTTTCACCAGAATGTTTTTTAATGAAGAGACTATTAATAAAATGATAAATCGTAGTTATAACAGAATAGTAAATAGTTTGTTATATATTAATATGGTTCTATAATATATGTATAAAAAATATATATTTATATTAAATAATATTTTAACCAATAAAAAGAAATATGGGACTTGAGGTATGGGTTATGTTACAATCTCATTTCTTTTCATGATTCTCTATGTGAAATTTACACTGAGGTAAATTCAACTAATTTTAGCCTTCAATAAGAATGTTTTTTATTCTCTACTAGTTATTTCTTGTGTTTCTCTGTACTATTACCATTTTAATTAAATTTTTACTTAAAATGATTGATGATGTTTTCAGTTAAAGTCCCATGTTATTTCCTCTTTAGTTGAAATTGTTTTTCTTCCATATCTATATTCTTCAAAATTGTTTTATGAAAGAACATACCTATACATATTTTTTAAAAAAAATCATTTTAACTACCATGGTCATTATTTGAAATGGTTTAAAAAGTAATGTTTATAAAGAAACCTTTTTTTAAATTCAATATAAACTTTATAAAAAGGTGTGAAAGGAATATTTTTTAACAAATATGGCATTAAAAAAATTTCTCTCCTTCATCGAAATTACTTTCATTGATGAATAGTTTATAAGTTTCCATGTTTATTTTCAAATAAAATTTTCCCCTTATATATTTGGATTTTTTTTATATTCTAAATTATTTATTTAAAATTAAAATTAAAATTTACACATAGAATATTCCATTGAGATTTTAAATGATTTTTTCATATATGAAAACATCATATCATGTGACTTATGCTTTATTTGGGAAAGGATCCAATTATATCATCCTTAATCTTTATAAGTATTCTTCATGATTATAATGATAATATGTTTATGAAACTTTTTAATTTTCTATGTGATTTTCTTTAATGAAATGATGATATATTTATGAAACCCCTTTTCTTTCCATGGTTATGATGTGATGAAATGACAATTATCTTAGAAACATTTTTGCGGACATAAGAATTAATCATGATTATGTGATATGTGGGACTATAATTATATATCCCTCCAATTAATTGGGTAAATATCGTAATTTTCTAGGATTATAAGGATTTAAATGTAAAGAGAACCATGTTTTTTAATGGAATCCTTCCACTATAATAGTCTAGGGAGTGAGCCTTGAATAAGTAAATGATGAAATGTAGAGTGAAAGAAATCCACTATGATATCATTGGTATTGATACTTGACTAATAAATGATTTTCTATACATATATATGTTTTAAAAACTTATATTTTATTCTTATGATATGATTTAATCGATAACAATTTATTATTGATGATTAATCATAGTAATGCCTTATTTATTTTTTTATGACAAAACCTTATGCTGTGATTTTTTTATTGACTATATTTTTATGATCATGTATGATTATTTTATGTTATGATCTCGTTATCATACCATTATACTAATTTTATTCTCACTTATGATCATTTATTGACATCTATTATGTTTATCCTTACTGAGCATTTGATATAATATTTTATTATATTTTATTTTCCTAGGTTATGAAGAACGTTATTAAGTTGTGTGTGCCTAAGAAGTGTACTATGTGAGAAGATATTTTGGGAGATATTGAATATATTGCTTGAAATAAGATGATTATATATCAAATATTTATAGACTCTAAACATTTATAGTTATCAGATGTGTTTTTTATGAGATACAAACAATATTACATTAAAATTATATCATATATATGAATGAAATTGTAGGGTCTCAATAATTTTTATTTGAGAAAGATTTATTTAATATTTTGATATTAGTATTATAGAATATCATTGAAAACCATAGGTATAAGACTATGTATATGATAACATCCGGGAGCATTGGTAATTTATAAATTTTGATATTTTCCATGAAAATAAATCCATATATAAATAATGGAATGTGGATGTAACCGAGGAACAAAAACAACAAGTATTAACCAAATTAAAAGGGGTGTATTTTGTGTTAACTTGATCATTGTTGGTGTATTATTAGAAAAACTATTACTATAAAACTAGAAGGAAAACCCTGAGGTATATTTTATGGTTAATTCACACTTTATTTTGGAACAACAATAAAGGATTTGAATACATTTTGACCATGAATAACCTTGGTTAAAACCGATGTGTCATATATTAAAAATAATTCCTCATAATTCAGACATCCAATGAATGATGTTTCATGATTGCATGATTACCCACTATGATTTTTTATTTTTCATACTTTTCTTTCTGATCTTGGTCAATGGATGGACCCCAGAGGAATCGTTCTAACACTAAATGTGATGGGAAATAGAAACAATGCCCTCATGATCAACCCAATTAAATGGGATATAAGAAAAATCATATAACTAGAATCATCGAACTCATTAAAGAAAGGAAAGGTTACATGAATCATGATTATCATCCAAATGGTCAAATGAATGAATAATCCACTCTTGATTCCATTATGAAGAAATATCAACCCTATATTAGTGGTTCCTCCAATTGAATGATTTCTAAGAAATGGATCAGTAACAATAAAAATATTTTTTCAATTATTTATTATTCAAAACATGTAAAATCTTTCATTAAAATTTATCATTTAGAATGATAATATGATCAACAGTGGAATCCTATTATGAATAATTGGAAATAAGAAGAAATTAACTACATAAAATTGGAATATTTTATGTAGGAATTTTTAAATAATTATTTACCCTAAAGTATTATGATTAAAATGGAAAAGGGATTTCTATAAATAAATCATAATAATGATGAATCCATTAGTATATTTTAGTAAAAATTCTCTAAACGCAGGAGGAATGCTTTTAGTTATATCATTGATCCTAAAAACATTGTTGAATAATTATTCATTAACTTGAGAATAAGTATTTGAATGAAATTATCTACAAGTGACTTTGATAGATATGAAGAAATAATTTGTTGTTTTTTTATCATTGAATTGTATATTATAAACTCTTATAGTTCTCATCGTTATTGAACTAAAATAGAAATTTTGAATTTCAAGGAAGATAAATCAATAAAACCCACGGGGGAATGAAATTTTATTTTCCATCATGTAAGAAGTTTGGAAAGAATCATAGATGAAATTAAATTATGGCTTCCGGTAAATGGTTTACCCATGTAAAAGAAGGCCATTGTGAAAAGGAATTCTAAATTGATGTTAAGGGGTTAATCAATGAAATGAATGGTGAAAAATATAAACTGAATGTGACAGCCACACTATAATGATTTAATTTCAAGGTATATAGTCATTACACCAATCATTACATGAATACAATGGTTAATAATGATAGTTGGAAACATTATTCTCTTATTCCCAATGATAAATGGAAATCTCATGTCATCAAAACTGTTGAAGTGGTTCATGAGAATGATGTGGCGGAATGTATATTTACCATTCCTTATTTAATTAAAGACATCTTATTTGATTATGTATCTACCCACTCATTTAAATTTTCTAAATTTAATATGTGTAACAAGACACAAGCTTATTAATTATATTTTTTCATTATAGTAAAAACATCTAATGTTATGATGATAACATCTTATGTCTATATTGTAATGGCCAACTCATTCTCATTGTCTTGAGAACACAATGTGTCTTTACTGGTCCTTAAGAAAAATTACAAATACACCAAATGCTTTCAATAAATGATGAACAGTTTCCAAGACCATGGGGGGAATATTTACTCTATTAAATATAATCTATAAACCAACCAACCACAATCCATAGTAGATATATGATGCATGAACAAAATAATGACAACTTATAAAAACAATTATACCAAAGTGAGAACAATCAAAAGTGCTAATGTGGAAGAAAACTAGATGTTAACCTAAAATAGTAAAATAACTCAAAAAGAAACTAAAATAACCAAATGACTCAAGGATCAACTAGCTCCATTCTCCAATACCACCAGATGTATTTTTAGAAACCTACTACCCCTACCTTTTCCTACATCAAGGAAGATGATATTTACCAAAGAACCAATTTTCCAAAGAGGGGGTGAGTATAAAACTCAGTAGGCATCCCCAAATTACTTCCCTAAACACCCCTCTAGAATATTAGAGTTATCCACATTTATATAAAATAGTTTATAGAAAACAATTTTTGGAAAAAGTTTATAACTAAATAATAAAACTTCACAAAACATTTTGTAACTAAATATAAATAAAACCATGAGAACAAATTTTTTAGAAATTTGATAATCCTTGTAAAAATTAAAATAAATATTAAAAAAACGTCTTTAAAACTACTTTGGATAACCAATAAAATCCACACAACAATAACTACAAAAATGCATGTATTTTTATGATAGTTCTATACTCATGAGGAGTTTCTCATCGATCTACCATGTCATCTCAAGGTAATTATTCCCCACGTTCTATTTAAAATTTGGAATTAGGAACATGATCATATTTCAACCATTCCTAATAATAAAATCTTATATTCAAACCATGTTTCCCAAAATCAAAAACCAATTTCAAACAATTTCACCAGTTTTAATAAAAACGCATGTTTATTTAAAAAATTACAACCATCCAATTTGAAAATAGAAAATGATTATAAAACACACAAATATATATATACTATAAAAATTCCAAAAAAACAATTTTACAAAATTCTATATGATCCCTGGATTAAAAATCCCCATTTAAAATAAAAAACTCTGGTTTTTTTCACTAAAACCCCAATTTTCCACATTTTCCACCACCCATCCATAATGAGGGTTTAACAATTATAAATTAGAAATAAAAAAATATAATATACATAAAATAATACATTTTAATGAATTATAATCAATTACTACATGGGGAGATGATATTGAAGCCACCAACCTCGCTTGTTTTGACAAAAACTGAGAACGGATGAAAAACACTCAGGAATCCCGGTCAATCTTCCATGAAATCACCCATGATATCCTCCCCTATCATAAAAACACGGTATATATCATTATTTGGAAAATAAATATTAGATCTACCCACATGAGGCATATATCTAAGAATAATATTTTAAAGGAGGAGTAGATCTAGGCAATTGTGATGAAAACAAGGAAGACCAAGCACTTACTGTAAGAATATGTTGTTGATTTGCCAAGGGACGTGTTTAGATCACTTCCAGATCATTGGGAGGACCTCATTTGTCCTTCTAGGGAGGGAAAATTTGTTTTAGGGTTAAATTGGGTTGAAATAGATCAAATATAATTCAAAACCGAATTAGATCCAAAAACATAAGGAATTAGTTTTTCCCTTGTAGGGTTTGGCCACACTGTTTGGCCAAACAATGTGCTGATCATGCACCCATTTTTTCATAACCCAAAACCCTCCTAAAGTAGTAAAAATTCTCTCCCAAATTCCCAAATAACCATTAAATATATTAAATGAAATTTATAATGTCTACCTACCAGAAACCAGGGGTGCTACATTCTCCCCACCACTGGTCTTTCTGTCCCCAGAATGTTGAAATCGATCGCAGCCCAGGAAGAGTTCTAACTATTTCTCATTCATTTACTTATCACATTCCAATGTTTTTTCATAAATCTGACCATGTTTCCATAAAACCCACACTCAAATGATTCTTTTTTCCATGCAGGAAGTTTTATTAACTATCCACAATCCACACCAGGATATGTACCAACAAAGCATCTCACACTATGTCGATGTGATCCCATATGATCACATGTTCAATATCAAGATGATACATTTTCAACCGGGATACATGGAACACATTTTTCACTAAACTAAATCATGTTGGAAAAACGAACCAACCTAACACCTCTCCAACATGTTATAGTATCTCGATATGGCCAATGTATCAGGGATACAATTTCTCTTATTCCCAAAACGGTGATGTCTAAGCCTTCGAGAGATCCTCAGGAAAACATGATCACTCACTGCAAATGTCAATGGTATTTTGTGGTGATCTATATATGATTTATGACAACTCTATGCCTTTTCAATTTTTTCTGATTAACTGGATATTCTCCGTCATTTCTTGGACATGTCTTGACCCAACTAATGAGGTCTCACCTATTTCCACCCAACACTTTATAGAATGACAAGGACACCCATACCACGCTTTGATGGGGGATGTATGCAATGAATCTTTATAACTTTTATTAGATGAAAAACACACCAACGACATGTGCTCTTCCAATGAGCCACAAAAATATATTACAGAAGCCAAATAGCAGGTCTTCCGATGTCTGTATCGTCCTTTTGGATTTTCAATATCTTTGAAGATGATATGTTGTATTCATAGTCTACTAAGTCAACATGTATTTATATAGGGATTCCAAAAAACCCATATTTTAACATTGTATCTCTCTCAAGGAATATCAAAAATATTATTCCATGTCTCTTTAACACTTCAGGGATATAGATTTTTTATAGATCCTCCACTGTAAGAGTTCTATGAATTGGAATGAAATGGTCCGACATAGTGAGTTGATCCACTATCACCCATATGGAATCTTGTTTTTGGACCACTCTTGGGAGACCTATTACAAAATCTATATCTATCTAGTCCCATTTCCACACTAAAATAGGTAAAGAGAGAAAAATCCCCACTGGCTGTCGATGTTTTTCCTTAACTTGCTAACAAGTTAAGAACATGGAAACAAACTTATCCACTTTTCACTTCATACCATTCCTGAAAAAATACATCATCAATGACTTATTCATATTATATATCCTCAGATGTAAATCACATCTCAAATGGCATTAGGCATGAATAATTTGTTTAGCAAAAGTGATATGTACAACCATCTAATCTTCAAACCAAAAAATTGAAGTCCAATAATGTTTCTTTCTATCATTGTTCTCCTCACAATTGAGTTTAGCTCTCATAAGCATAAATTGTGTATTGTATATATGTTCCTCTATAAAATTTGACTAAATAAGGAAGTACCAAAACTAAGAAGAAAACCACAACATCACCTATGTTTTTTCATTCCCCATGTAGATCAGTAATGACTGACATCAACTACCAATCCTCTAAAGCCTCATTTTCCAATTGATCATATGATTTTTTTGCGTAATGACTCAACAACTAAATATATTTTTCCCAATTTATACATCTAGTCAATTTCCAAAACATGGAGATACTCCATCCATATACATTGCCTCAGATTCAAATCCCTTTTTGAGAAAATGTGTTTCAAGCACTTATGATCGGTGAACATAGGGAATTTCTCACCATAGAGATAGTTATGACAAGTATTTAATGCATGAAAAACCACATATAACATCAAATCATCTATTGGGTAATTCATCTCATGCACTCTCTACTATCTTTAACCATATGAAACCACATGGTCTCTCTAGATGAGAACACATTCCAACCCAGATACAAAAGCTTCACAGTAGACAACATATCCCAATCTTGGTTCTGGAAAAACCAATAAAGGAGATTATGTTAGACATAAGTTCATCTCTTGAAAATATATCTAGAATTATTGACTCCACTAGAAAGGAATTTGTTTTCTCTATCAATGCTATCATTGGTATTGCAAGTCATGAGATGTCATGAACAAAATGATGATAATACTTAGTGAGACCAAGAATGATTCGTATGTCGAAATGATTTGTCCACGGTTGTCAAGAGATTACTGATTCAGTCTATTCAAAATACATTGAATTTTTTTTTCAGAAATCACATGACCCCTAAAGAATTATTTATGTATCCTAAATTCACACTTAAATAGTTTGGAATACAAATGGTGGTCTATCAAGATTTTTAATATTATTGCTAGGTGTTCCTCATGATCAACCCTTTTCTTTAAATACACAAAGATGTCATCCATAGACACCATAAAAAACAGTTAAGATATTGGGGAAATATTTGATTCATCAAAGCCATGAAGACCACTAGTGAATTTATTAGATCGATAGGAACATTGGTGATATCTAGATCGCAAGTCAATCATTGTGATCCACTGAGCTCCCCTTAAAAGATTGAATATATTATCAATTAATGGAAGTGGATAACAATTAATTATTGTATCTTGGTTATGTATACAATAATTAATGCAACAACCAAATAGTTCCATCTACTTTCTTTACAAACAAGGCTAATACTTCTCATAGAGACATACTTGGCCAGATGAAACCTTTTCATTCCATCTCCTCCAACTGTACATTCATCTCCATTAATTCAATATTTTCCATCTGATAAAATGGAAGGGAGATAAGATTAATCCCTAGATACAGATTAATCATAAACTCCACTTCCCTTATAGGTGGAAACCCATAAATGTTTTCAAGAAACACATCTATAAATTTATCCAATATTACTGAAAAAATACTATACTAAATCTCTTCCATCGATTATAGGTCAACTCTACCAACTGATAAAAGATTTTTTCAACTACTGGTGAAAAACATCTTGATGCAGTAGTTTTTTTAATCCTTTATCCTTTAAAGAGATGCCCGATGTTGTCCTTAGTAGTGAAACTAATTAACATACAATAAAAATCGATCTGGACCATTCACATTTTCAACCAATCAATTCCTAATATTAAATAAAATACATCCATATCTTTCACTGATAAATATAATTTCTGCTCACCTCCGTCTGTAGTTATAGAACACACTTTACACATGAATGCTCAACATTATCTTTCAATAAGAGGGGTTTTAAATTTTTTCACTGAAGGCATCAATTCAAGTTTCAAAATCATCAAATCAGTAGTATGATAATAAATAAAGGAATTTCATGCAATCCCATAAAATATCAACAGCATAAGGGTTGAATTTAGTAGGATTGTACTTCGAACCATAGATGGTCCAACCAGATCATCTAGAGTCCCCATCTCTAATGAATATAACTATTTCATCATTGAACTATTACCTTTTTTACCCTATAGATATTTCCTATTTGGAAGAGTCATGGTATTCCTTGAATCACCATGGCTAGCTCTTCTATCCTGGTGGATCTGATTATACTGGCCTCACTCCGTCAAAGCATAGAATGATTGCTACACCAGAGAAGTGTTTCGAGCACCTGAATATGGAGCACTATGACCATATTGATGTTGATTTCCCATTTTATTACATTTTGGAATTTTCAATGTTGTTTCATACACTCTTTGTTTAGGTTTTTGAATGAACCACACTGATAACACCTCGACTGGTCCTTTGGTTTAGAAGAAATATTTATTAATCAATATGTTTAACTCTGATTCCCATTGCAATACTAGAAATAGGTTTCACTCACCCTTTATCTCCCAAATATAGAGTTCCCACCATTTTCTATTAATATCATGATTCTTACTCCTCCAATAAATATAGATATATCCATTTCATCCACTAATTCCCAATTTACTATATCTATATAATCTGTGATACAATGTACTACAATCTTTGACCGAATCTCCTACCTGAGTTCCGAGTCGAGTATGTCTTCCTTCCACTCACAGTTGCTACAAATTATGATGCAAATCGCACTAAATTCTTGAATTTAGACATATATTAAGTAAAAAAGAGGATCTTATTATTCAAGATTAAAAAGTATATTGTTTTCTAGATTCTAAATGTGAAAGGATATAATTGTTTGTTAAATAGTTATTCAAAATTCTCACAAATCAACCCTAATCCAATCTACCTTGGATCGAAAAATCTCACTACATGTGTGAAAGATCCTCCAAAAAATAAGTTTCTAGTCTGACCATAAAGTCCATAGGTGTGATTATGAACTCTAAGATTCGATTCATCTTATTCAGACAACCATCTGCCACTATGGTTCTAAATCACCCGAGAATATGGGAGTATTCTTCTTTTGAAACAAGATGATGTGGTCCACCAACCAGGGATTCTCAAGTTGGTTCTCCATGTACAAAAATTATAAGGCTTGGACTATAATATTCATGAACTCTTTTTTCACCTATGGCTGAGGTGTGAGCATATTTTTAGCATTTTCCTCCAGCTGGTTTCTACGCCACTTACCAGGTTCCATTTATAAGAAAACAATAAAACATGCATGTCTCAATCTCCTAGAATTTGAGTAGCATGGAATGTCAAAATTTATAATGTCAATATCACCACATTTCATTCAAAATATAAACATTTTTTAAAACAAAACAATATTTATTTTTAAAATAAAAACATTTTTAGAATACATCATCTATTTCCTTTTAAAAGTTTTTCATTTGAAAAAAATTTTCATCATTTGTTTCAAAATAAAAACCATGATCTGAATATTATGTCATTACTCAAAAATAGATATACAATCTAATTGGTAAATAATTTTTCTACAATGTGTGTTATGATGGTCTCATTGGCTGAACCCATGATACTGAGACTCCACTATCAAACTAGTGTTTTCAAAACACTTACGTACCCAACTCCCTAGTAAGTTTATGTTCATCACAAAAAGGGTTGTTATGCCTTTTATGCTCTACTTTTCAAGTCCCAACAATCCTAATCATTTCTAAGAAGACTACTCAAGGAATATAAAATAAGGATTTTAACTCCTAGACCAGAAAATCTGAAGAATACCTTTTCTATACAGAAGGGACCAATCTTTTACCATTTGTAATGACCCACTCATTCTCACTGGCTAGAGAACACAATGAGTCATTATTGGGCCTTTTGAGACACCCCAAGATTATAAAGGCTAGTAATAAATGCCTGAGGGATTTAATGACAATTGTGGGATGATTTATCCTTTTAATGATATACTATAAACCAACCAATCACAATTCATAGTATTTATATGATGCTTGAACAAAATAATGACAATTCGGAAATTAATTTATATTAAAGGGAGCCCAAAAAAAGTTTTATTGAAGAAGACAACTAGGAATCAACCTAATAGAGAAATTTAATTCAACAAGACACCAAAACAACTAAAATACTCTAGTCCCCACTAGCTCTATTCCCCATCGCCACTAAATTGCTCAACAACTCAAGAAGTAGTGATAAAACCCAACTGCACCCTACCTTTTCCCACATCCTGGAAGATGACAAATGAAAAAGCACCAATGTTCCAAAGCAGGGGTGAATATAAAGCATAGCAGTCCTTCCCCAATGACTTCCCTATTCACCACACTATTATAGAATATTTATCATCATTTATATAAAATAGTTTACATAAAACAATTTCTGAAAACATTTTTTAACTAAATATAAAAACTTCTCAAAATAGTTTGTAACTAAATAGAAACTTAAACAATGTTTAATAAATTTACAGAAATATATAATCTAGGTAGATATTTAAACAACTCTTTAAATAAATTTCAGAAAAATACTTTGTAAAACCAATAAACTCCATACAACAACACGTTCCAATAATGTATGCATCGTTATGAGAGTTCCATACTCAAGAGCGGTCTCCATCAATTTCCCAAGTCCTCAAATTATAATTATTACCCATGTTTCATATAATATTTAGAAATACTTACATGGTCATATTTCAACCATGCATAGTAATTCAATAGGATACACACACAATGTTTTCCTGAAACCAAAATCAATTTCAAACAATTTCACATTTTTCAATAAAAATGCTCGTTGATTGAAAACTATCCAACCATCCTATTTAAAAAACTAAATCATATAAGAAACCAATATATCTATTATAAAAATTATAATTAAATCAATTTTACAAAATGTTATAAGATCCTTAATTTATAAAATCCCCATTTAAAACAAAGAAGGGGTTTTCACAACCCCCCCACCCCCCATTTTCAACATTTTCCACCACCCGTCACTATAGAGAGTTTTAAAATGTTACATCCGGAAGAAAAAGTAATTTTCATTACAAAATAAATTTTAATACATTCTAACTGATTACATCAAGGGGAAATGAGAGTGAATCCATCTACCTAGTTCAATTTTATGAAAGCTAAAAACGGACGAAGAACGCTTAAGAATCTAAGTCAAGATTCCAATAATCCGCCCAATATCTCTTCCCCTATCATAAAAAACATCATATATAACATTTGTTTTCATAATAAATCATATAGCTACCCTAAGGGGATGTAGATCTATGAAATAGAGACGAACGTATGGGTTGATCTATGAAACCATGATGAAAATGAAGAAAATAGGAACTTACTCAAAGAATCTACCTTCGATTAATCATGGAACGTGTTCAGAATGCTTCAAGATCAATGGAAGATACACCTCTGGCCTTTGGGGGAGAAAAAATTCAAGTTATGGTTCATTTCGGTCTAAATATATCAAACAGATGGCTAACCCGAATTATATTCACAATTATTTTGAATTATACGTGTTCTTGAATAGTTTGGCAACACGATTTTTCCAAACTGTGTTCTAACAAAAAAACCCTTTTTTATTTACCCAACACCCTCTAAAGGTAATCCATAGTCTCCCCTAACTTTTCACATAACATTTAATCATATGAAAATAATCAAGAAAGTGTTACATACCTGAAAAAATAGTGCTACATATATCTTCTCTCTGATAAAACTGGGGAACTGTTCTTGATGAAATATTATGATTCTACCTCTAGATGAATTTCATGAGATTTTTGGATTGGATTTTCTCTCTCTATACATATCCCATATTAATTTATAAGGAATGGAAGTCATTTTTGATACTATGAAACAACCTATGAACATATTTTGGTGCAAGGATGAATATGGTCATCCAATGTATGTTAAATATATAGTATGTGTCTAACTACCAATTCACAAGGGATATTTATCTGAAATTTTAGCGGAGTGTAGAACCCCATACCTGCACTTTTGGATACTATAAATACCCAATCTTTCTTCACATGGAATTTACATTACTTTTTCTGAATACTTAATACATGAAATAGATACCCAAAGAATATATTAGTTTAGTTCCTTTAGAAACTTAAAAACATAACAACTGGTTCATAAAATATCTACATCATCTCCTACTAAAACCCCTTTTCACACATCTTACTCCATACCTTTCTTCAAATCTTGGGGGAAAGAAACATGAAAAGGGGTCAACTCAAATTATTTGTAAGGTTAAGCATGAAAAATATCTTAAAATCATAAACATAAAAATGTAAAAACATGAACATATCTTTTGAAAAAAAAACATACCACATATAACATATACCAAAATCTTGAGTCATGAAATAAATCAGGGCTATTTATATGGTCTAAATCATAATCAAATTAAGAACCATGGGGAAATGTCATTGGAATATAGCATGTAATTTTATAAAAAAGAACATAATATGATTTTTATAGTAGCCGAGGTATTGATTCTTTGACCATCATAGTGGAAAAAGTCTTTTACTAAGCATATTTCACTCACCATTTCATACCTATGTTACTGAACCAGAATTACTTTCTGTTCGATCCCAATATTACTGAACTATATTTACATGTCGTTCCATTAATTTCAATATTTGGATATATAAATCTTTTCACAATTCATTGGAGAGATATATTGGACTCTCCCATCTCATAATGAAACCATTCTTACAAGTTATACAAAAATATAAATCATTCATAATAACATAACCTAAAGAATTAAATGGGTTTCCTAAACCTCATTCCATCATACCATAATCCCTAAAAAATATCATCCCATCATTAACACAATAAAAGCATAGTAATAATAAGGATAAATACATATACCTATTTTAACATCGTCATATTAGATTTTAAATAATTTTGATCAAATACTTGAACATAATTTTTGAGGAAAAAATAATGTCATCTCCAAAGAATTTTAAGTTTCTCAAAATGTTGTGAAATTTTAAAAGAAAATAATTAAATTGAAAATTCACTAGAAATAGTGTAAAGGAATATTCATAGAAGTAATGAATTATGAAAGCATAATAATCTATTCATGTCATAGAATAAAAAAACAATATTTTCATACTCTTTCCTGAAAAATGAAAAAGTACCCCATATAAAATAAGGATTCATTCCATACCATTTAATAAATATTTACGAATATGTAATATTCACTTTTAAAAATAGTATAAGAATAAAAATAATATTATATATTTGTGAAACATGTTTGTGAATGATAAATATACCCCATTAAATACTTACTAAAACAAATCTCAGATAATAATGAGATTGAAAAATTATCTCTTACCATAGGTCAGATATGCTTCATTTGTATCTAAAACTCCTCATTTTAAAAGATCTCTTTTTTATTTTCCCAAAAGGACTCCCTAGGATGGCTTTCTGCTTAATGTGTTGGCCTCTAAAATGAAGTGAATGAAGTTGGGAGAGGAAATGGGAAGGCGTTGGCCAAGTTAAAGTGCTATAATTGTGTGATTAAAAGAGAATGACAGGTTCCATTTTATAAGAGTGGGGATGATACCTTTGGAAATACCAAAAATATTAAATTAATATAAATTAATATTTAAATTCAAATGCCTCTAATGTGGATTATTTTGATTAGAAGATGGGTTTGGTTCAAAATCACCTAAACAAATAAAATTTACACATGTTTTGATTTTATTTTAAACATTATCATTTTGATTTATCCATATTTAATCCTTTTAAATTCAATTATTATAATAATATTCTAAATAATAAATGGTTATAAATATTTAAATATGTGTTTTCAATTTTCAATAATAAGATACTTTATGACATTGTTGACCTTATAATTTTTAGTTTTTAATTTTTTAATATTTTTGTGATTTTTTAAATAATTTAATAATATGGTATATGTATAAAATATCAATCGTGCCAATTTTTAAACTATTCATTTATTTAACATTAAATAAAATACAAATGAATAACTATTCTAAAAAATATATTTAATACACTTAAAAAGTGTCATAGTCACCTAGAAAATTCGTGAATGACATTAATTAGATCATATTATATTACTTTTCTCTATTTTTAAAACTATTTATTTTATATTTTTATTAAAACAATAATTTCTACATTTCTATCGTGTCATGCTTAATGGTAATTATTTAGTCCATACAACCTTTAAATAAATTCACATGATGTATATAATTTCATTATATATTTATATAAAATTTATATTTTAGGATTTATCATGTTAAGGCATGTA
Organism: Viscum album; assembly: GCA_963277665.1. Classification (NCBI taxonomy): domain Eukaryota; kingdom Viridiplantae; phylum Streptophyta; class Magnoliopsida; order Santalales; family Viscaceae; genus Viscum; species Viscum album. Next base: position 388,192,893 of record OY728125.1, read on the forward strand.
TTAAAATTATTACACTTATAAGATATAAAATAGTGACATGTTGCCACTTTATTTTGTGTTAGTTATCATTACATCACTTTCATATATTAAATCCGATTAAATGAATAAATTCCAACACTTAGATGATATTGGTCGAATTTAATTCATCCAATAATATTTTGGTAGGTGTGAGGTTAATTTTAAAATATTTATCATATTGTTTGTTACCTTAATTGACCTAATTTATCATAAACCGTGGTAAATAAAAAATACAGTTATTACTATTCATTATATCCTTAAAATAATAGTAACCTATTTACATACTTGGACCCACTGATTCCAAATATGGAATTCATTTTTCAAAATTCAAAACACAAATGTTATAGTAATAAATTTAAAATTAATTCCCAATGTTAGAACTAGAAAGTAGTTTTTTAAGAAATAAAAACTATCAAAAGATTGATATTTCATTATGTCCCACATAAAGTTGAGATTACATTCAATGAATTTTTTATTTTTAAATGATAAAAAATAATCCAATTATACATTTAAAGGATTTAAAAATATAATCTATCTATATAAATAAATTAAATTAAAATACTGTTTTGAATTAAAATGCAGTATTTTCACTATTCATTAAAATATGAATTTTATTAGAACAATACAACAAATTCAAACTATTTATATTTTTATGTCTCAATTCCAAAAATGATTTATAATTTTTAATATATAATATATAAAAGTGTTAAATTATTTATTTAAAATTGTTGTGCCTTCAAAAAGAGGAAAACCTCTATTTTGCGAAAAATACTTATTTTATCTTTAAAATTGATTTTGTTCTTATATAATGTTTTAGAATGTACATAAGATTAATGTTAATGTTATTTAAAATAAAAATTGTGGTTGATAATATTCATAATTTATATTTTATATTCCATGAAATAATAATAGTTTAATAATATATCATTTTCAGTGAAATTTGGTATTGCATTCAATGAAAGCTATTAAGGAAGGTTGATCTTGTGTGTAATGAAAGACAAGTGAGTGTGGTGTTTTTTACAACCGTACATTTGTGTTGCGTACAATATAATCCAAACATAGTTCTATTATACATTGAACAAAATCAATAATTAGTGTTGTTTGAAATGAATTCTATCAAAATAATGTGAAATTGTGTGTAACACACGACATGTGCAGTGTAGCATATTACTAAATCTAAAACAATGATGCGTATAGAGAAAACTAATCATGGTTTATCATATAACACAAGACATCAAAGAAACTAAAAAAATCTATCTCATAAATTCTCAGGTTGTTATATTATACCCCCCTTAAAATGTATTTCTCCGTCAAAATTTTTCGAGGTTATAAAAGGATTACTACTTGAATGTTTATTTCTTGGATACCCACATCATAAAAAGAATTACTAAATCTTCATATTATAAATGATAGTTTGAAACATAACTGTTTCCCAAAAACACTCATCACTGGGTTTCCACATAGGAAAACATATATGGGAAGTTAAAACATGGATATTGAATAAAAAATATTACCATCATGTTATGATGTATAGTGATAGAGAATAAGCTTTGGAAAATGTTAACAACCAGAAAAAAAATAATTTAAAATGATTTTTTTGAACCATATTCGTGTATGAAGATTGTATTTATTTTCATTAATTGAAAATATTGATCAAAATATAGAAGGAGATGAATATAAACTCCAATGTTGATGAAGAATGGAATTTAGATGATTGTTGAACTGATCATAAGTTCAATGTACATGTATCAAAGGTGACACATTTTCTACAACAATGAAAACATCTCAGAGAGTGTTGAAGTGATTGAAGTTGTAAAGTGATCATAAAACATCTCACTTGTCAAATAGACCATAAAATATCCTATTTAAATAAATTTTTATTATTGAATGAGGGATAATGTAGAGATTTTAAGATTTAATAAGGATCATACAATGCTAAGAAGATGATTCCATTCATATTAAGTGTTTCCTGGAGAATATGATGATACTAAAACCAATAGTTTAAAGATTATATATCATGGTGGAAGATGTTTGTGATGAAATTTGCTGACTATTGAAGAATCTAGATGATAGTGATGAAGCATGTGTGTTCTTTCCGAAGCAGATATTTATGGTCGTGTCTCTTCTCTGTGTTTTCCAAATTTTTGGATCTCTAAATTGGGATTTTGTTTTTTGGAAATTAACGGATTTCTACATAAGAGTGAATGAGATTTGGAATGTTGATGGAAATCTGGAAAGGAAGGGAACCACATACCTCAAAACATAGTCCATGCACCTTGTTTTGGGAATGTTTCATAGCCACGTACCAGGCAGTGAGAATGGTACGCAAAAACAGTTTTTTGTGATGGTACGCTATGTAGGCATGCATTATGCGGAATTCTATTGGTTCAAGATGGAGGGAGTTTTGGTACGCATAATGGATCATCGTTCGAGGAAGAGATGGAGTACATGGACCAGAAGGTATACAGTATGCGAAAAGTTAAAGGTACTTGGTTAATGGCTTGCAGGATTGCGGTGGTTTGTGAAATTGAAGCTGTATGCAGTGGAGGCTCATAGTACATGGATGGTCTTTAGTATATAATGAATATTTTCCCACATTACATTTTGGGTAAAATAGAATAGTGAAATTTGTAGAGTTATTTGATTATATAAGCACTATTAATCACATTATAGGGGGAAATATGAATTTAATAAGAAAATATCATCGCTATGGAAGAACTCGACTAAGTCTAAAAGTGGTACATGAGAATAATTATGCATAGGATGATGTGGTACACGTAAGACGAAATGGTAAATGAAACTGAATGGATAATCCCACAGAAGATATTATTCAATGGAAAAGGTGATATGTGGGAGATGAAATTATTCACAGAATTTGAAGAAGAAGCCTGTGAAAAGGGAAAAAAGTACATAAAGGCATAAGAGAGAGGTAGTATGCGAAGGTAGAACATAGAGGTGTTATACAAAGGTGGTACACAGAGGTGTGATGTGGGGAGTAGGTATAGTGCACAAAGCAGGAGTGATATGTTGACTAGGTGTGGTGAGTATAGCATGCACCGTACGCGGATCAGACATTGTAACCGGAGTAGGTGTGGTACGTATAGATAAAGCGGTATGTGGATCAAGCACAATACGAAGATTAGAGACAGTCTGCAGAATCAGGTACAATTCGTAAAAGCAGAAACAACATAAAGGGAGTTTGTTATTATGGAGAAAAGAAGATTAAATTATAGTGAATTCATTAATAACAAATAACTGAGAAAACTAAATATAATGGGGCACTAATTTGGGACTTCGATGAAAATCAGGTCTTGTTCTAAACATAGTCAAATACTTTCATACCAATCTGCTAAAGAGACATTCAAGTTGATGAACTGAGTGAGACTTCGCCCAAGGAAGTGTGCTGTGGGAGTCAACAGATATGTTCAAAGGGAGGTAGTGAGTTATCCCAAAACAATTTGGAAGTGATCCTGGTATAGAGTGACTATTCCCAAACCATTATAATCCACAACTAGTGAAAATTAGTTGAATAAGGTAAGGCTAGACATCTGTCAGTGTAGGCTTATAGGATATAGTAATTAGTGGTGAACCAAGTAAATGTGTTGTGTTGTCCTTCAACAAGTTAATGATTAAATTATGTCCCATATCCATCATACTGGTTTAAAAATGATCCTACAAACGTGGAAACAATATCCAATAGAGAATATAAAAATATGACACCCTGATTCACCACCCACTCATGGTGGTCTCGGGTCCTTGAATTGGTGTTAGAGGAAAAGGTTTACATATGGTTATTACTCTATAGTAATTCTATTCAGAAGAGGATTTGAGTTTTCTTTCCTATGTCAACAATGATGTTCAGTCATGATGAATATTTATTCACCAATGAGAAGTAGTCTACATCCAGCAAGACGTTGAAAAACTAAAAAATAAAGAGAAGAATCAGTTGAATAAGTTCCTCTTGTCCAAATAAGATGTAGTTTCTGGTTCTCTATTCCCTTCAAATATTGAAGAAATATACAGCTTGGGAAGTAATGATCATGTGTCATTGGATTCTATCAGAGTAAATGAAGACACTTCTATTCAATTTTCAAGTGATAAAGAGATATTAAGAGCCTATCTTCATGATATTTCTAAAGAAAGTGTTACTGTTGTTTGTAGAATATTTTCAACATATGAAGGTTTAGATCACCTGATTGGAAATAGGAACAAATAATATGGAAGAAGTAATGGTATTTAAAATTCCATAATTATATATGCTATCCAAACATATTGAATCCTTCAATGAAATAAATATGATACATGCAATAAATACATCAAAATTTCTTAAATAAGTTAAAGAGGAAGAGAGAGTTAGAAAGCCTCTTAAAGAAAATATTTTCATGCATAAATAGAAATTGGAAAACTAAACTCAAATCTATGGTCTACAAATAGAAGGGATATCTAATAAGATCAAGGAAAATTACTGCTTGATTCAGAATAAAATGATGTTTCATGAGGAATAAGTTGTTATAATGAAAACAGATTGTGAAGAAAGGAAGCCAATGACTAAAGATTAAAAAGTCATCCTCAATTGGAAATGTCTAGAATTGGAAACTCAGTTGATGAATATTATGACGCCACATATTGAGACTTCAAAAAATAAGTAAATAGTTTCTATTGGTACTCAGTTTTCAATAGAAGATTCTAAAACTGAATGACATTCAACATGGGAGTAGATGATCGTGACATCTATTGATGATCTATCTCAAGAAAAAATATCTATTTCTACCACTTCTCACTGGAGGATCCTAAATTTGAAAGGACTCCAACTTGTGATATGAAGATCATGACATCTTTTAATGATATATCATAAGTAGGTGAGAGAAATATGGTACCATTAAAACCATCATGTACACGTACATAAAAATTGTTTCCATAAGTAGTGTAGGCTGGAAGAGAAATTCAAAACATGTTGGGATGAGGAAAGGTGAAGAGTTTCCTATTAATATGTATGGTATGAATATGAAGAATAATATGAAATTTTATTCTCCACAATTAGCAATAAATGTCAAGAAGAAAGTCCAACAACATAATTCAACGAAATCATGAATTTTGGTTTAGTGTTGGTGTTGCAATAGATTTGGGCAATCTGCATTAAACAGTGGGTACGATCCTCAAATGTAAAAGAACAAAGGAAGCCTACCATAGGGGGGAGAAATACAGATATGGAGAAGAAACATATAAATATAAATATGCATATTTTTACCTCAAATATATTTGGAATGATTTATATCATCTTTGATGTATGCATTGGCAGTTGTCACATGGATGGTACATGCGCAACTCAACAAGCATTCATCGTTGATAAGAAAATAATACCTCTAGCACAGGATAATTATGAAGCAACTTCATTAGGAAGAAGATAGAATAATATTGTGAACATTAATATCCCCAAGAAGATCTAATTTTGGGAATCTGAGAATACCCTAGTTTTTAGATACTTAAAATTGAAGGGAAACTCATCCAAAAGAGAAGCAAATAGGGATGACAATCAAATAAAATCATGTCTAAGATCCAAACCTACTGAAATAGTTCCAAATGACATGTTGTTCATCTGGATAGAATATTTGGAAAGAATGAGGAACCTTGATGGTGAAATGGTGATGGATGGTGATTAATAAAAAGGAAACTTTTTACATGATGGAGAAAAAGTGCTTGAGAGAGTGAAAACCAAGAGGAAACACACGTATTAAAGATGTTCCATGTGATATATTTATGAAATCTGGGCACATTGAAAATTGATTTCTAACCATAATACTAGATCAAGAAACAATTCTTATATGGATTAAGAATGTATCATTCATGATGGTAGTTAAGAAGAAAAATTCTCTACAGAAATCAGAAGACAATGTGAAGAGATCCATACCACATTAGCTTAGATCATAACATATGTTCAGATGTGAAAGCATGAAGGATGGAGTAAATGGAGGAACATGGTTGAGAAAATAATATCAACCAAGAAGCTCATATTGATGAATCAAGGAGGAACCACGTTATTCTTTTAATCATTTTTGTATTCTATTTGTGCTGAAAGTATATGGAATTGAAGATGAAGCATGTTCTCAGGGGGGGAACCTGAGAAGTAGTGAATTTTGTCAACTCTTGATGGATAAGATGGAGAAGCTTACATCCTTGTTAGATTATTAAATTTATATTGAATTATTAAAATTATGAAGGATTGTCCTTGATTTATAGGATGGAGAGTGTTTCCCTTGAGGGGGGACACAAATGAAGAAGCTTCTAAAGTTATTTTCTTAATCAATAAGAACCTCAGCTGGTATAAAATTCAATTACTCATGAAATTTCTTGACGAACTTATCATTGGAAAAAGTATTTCATTTCTAAATATCTTATCCTTTGATACCCAACATGAAGATCATTTTACAAAGGGGGTAGTAACCGAATTAATCAGGGACATAAGAGGAATTGAAGTGTCTTGAGCTCACTTATCCTGTGAATTGAACTTGAATGTTTTTTATCTATTTGTTGAAGCATGTTCCGGAGTTTCGAGTTGTTTATTTCCAATAAAATTAGATATATTTATTTTGGAATGGAAGGGAAAATTCATTGAAGAGTATAATATGATCTCCCATATTATTAGTTATCAAGATCTATGGATAATAGACCACTTTTTTGCCTAAATCAAATATATTGTTTTCCACACTAAGCATTGCTCTAGTAGACATAAATTGATATGATTTATGGCACATTTATTAAGAAAGTACCAATACACTTTTCCCATGTACTAGTATTTCTTATTAATAAGAGGAGATAATGTTAATTGAATGATAAAAAGTTGGAGATAAAGAGGAAAAAAATGATAGATAAGATTCTATTTTTGGCATTGAAACATTCATTTTAGGATAACATTAAGGTATTGACAGAAATATACAAAGGGGGAAATTTTGGGAACCATATTCATGTTTGAAGATTGTAATTGTTGTCAATAATGGACAATATAGGTCAAAATAATGAAGGAGAGGAAGAGGAACTCCAAATTTGATGAAGAATGGAATTTAGACTTTTGTTGAATTGGTCATAAGTTCAATGTCAATGTTTCAAATGAGATACATTGTATACAATAATGAAATTATCTTAGAGAATGTTGAAGCGATTGAATTTATAAAGTGATCATGAAACATATCACTATTTAAAGAGACCCTGAAAGAGCCTACATGAAGAAACATGTATATTTGCGTAAAGGATAATATGGAGATTTGAAGATTTAAGAATGATAATACCGTGATAAGAAGATGATGCCATTCATACTCAGGGTTTCCTAGAGAATCTGACGATACTAAAACAGATCGTTCAACATATACATATCATGGTGGAAGGCGTATGTGATGAAATATGCTGACTATTAAAGAAGTTAGATGACAGTGAAGAAACATGAGTGTTCTTTCTAAAGCAGATATTTATAGTGGTGTCTCTCCCTAGTGTTTTCCAAATTTTGGACATCCAAATTGGGATTTTAGATTTGGAAATGGAATGATTTCTGTCTAGGTGTGAAGAAGTTGTATAATAGAAAAGGTAATTGGAAATGGAAGGGAATCATATACCTCAGAACATAGACCATGTACCATGTTCCATGAATGGTCAGTGGATGTGTACCTGGAGGCAAGAATAGTACGCATAGTGGTGCCTAGAACTAAAAAAGGTTTTCACCGATGATACACAATGAAGGTTTGTTGTATGCAGAATTCTAATGGTTCATAGTGGAGGTAGTTGTAGTACGTCAGATGGCTCGTCATTGGAAGAAGATATGTAGTGCACAGACTTGTAGGATTACAGTATGCATAATGTTAACAGTACATGGTTGAAGGTTCATAAAATTACTGTGGTTCGTGAAATAGGTGAGGTACATGTTGGAGGCTTACAGTACATAGATGGAGTTCAGTATGCTATGATTATTTTCCCACATTTAAAATTTGGGTAAAACAGATTAGCGAAATATTTAGAGTCATTTTCCTATAGAAGGAGTATTAGTCCAATCATGGGGGGTAGAGAAATTTTTTTTGGAAAACGTCATCTCTGAGGAAGAACTCGATTTAGTCTAAAAGTGGTATGTGGGAAGGATTCCACATAGGATGATGTGGTACACAAAAGAGAATTTGGTTCTTGAAATTGAAAGGTGTATAGAAATGGTATTTTTCATAAGAAAAATTGGTATGCAGAAGGCAAAATAATTCGAATAATTTGGAGAATAAATTCATGGAATGAAGAAACGGTATTTGAAGGAGGAGCACAAAGGCGGTAACCGATGGCAGTATGTGAAGATAGAACATAGAGGAAGTACGCGAAGGTGATACATGAAGGCGTTACACAAAGGCTTAGTACACAAAGATGGCACAGTGCATGGAGTAGGCGTGGTATGCAGAGCATGAACAGTGTATGGAGTAAGTACGATACGTGGAGAAGGAATCATACGTGGGGCATGCCTGATACGTGGAGAAGGAATGGCATGCAGAGTAGGCACAATACGCGAAGCAATAAAAATACCCAAAACAATGATATTATATAGAATCAGTGACAATTCGCAGAAGTAGAAACATTATAAAGGGAGTTTGTGATTCTTGATAAAAGAATAATAATTTGTAGTGAATTTATTTATTTCACTAATGGAGAAAACTAAATATAAAATAGAATCAATTTAGGGCTCTGATGCAAGCTATGTCTCATGCAGAACAGGGATAAAGACATTAATGCCAATGTGTTGAAGCGGCCTTCAAGTCGATAAACTAAGTAAGACTACACCCAAGGTAGTGAGCCAGGGGGAGTCCATAGAAGTGATTAGAGGAAATTATTGAGCCATACCTGAACCTTTAGGCAGTGTACCTTGGATAGAGCGACTATGCCCAACCCTTTGTAATCCAAAACCAGTGAAAATTAGTGGAATTAGGTATGCCTGGAAACCTATCGGTGTATGCTCCTTGGACATAGCCCTTAGCAATGAACTATGTAAAATTGTTGTGTTTTCCTTATTCATGTGAATGTTTTAACTACTACACATATCCACCATATAGGTGTAAACATGTTCCTACCAATTTGGGAACGATATCCAGTAAAGAAGAGAAAATGTTGACACCATGATTCACCCCCCCCCCTCTTAGTGTAGACTAGGGTCCTTTACATTTAAGGGACCATCTGATTCATCAGATAAGAAGGTACTAAGATAACATTTTTTTTCAATATCCTTTCCCTAAAGTTGAACAATTTATTATGAGTGTAAATACTTACTTTATTTTTTTGTAAAATCTCACTGTTTTTCATGCCATGACTAATTTCCACTTCATCTATTATTTAAAGAATTCCAGTTCAATTTATCATTCTAGAAGTGTTATAAGATTATGGCATAGATTGATAGGTCATTCCATCTATATCAACAAAATGGTTATCAAAAATAATAAAACATGCATAGGTCCACCTATAATGAGATAATAAATTAAACAAAGAAACTTGAGTAATAATATAACTTATTTTATCTATAAATAGATAACATTACAATTCTTAAAAAATTGAAATATAAACCTTTATAAATAGGTGAAATAAATAGACATAACATTTATCTCCCATATCTCATATGATAGTTCTTGGTTTTCATATTCAAAACATGTGAATATCTTAAGCACATATTTTCTTGAATCATGAAAATGACAAGATTAATCATCAAACCTTTGTGAAAACATGAATTCCATAAAAATTAACTTTTTCCAAAAAAAAAATAGTACCAAAAAACCAATATACTCAATCCATGTTATCATGTTGTCATTATATTCATCATAAGGTCATTTATGTTATAAAACATCTCATTGTCTTCTTATCCATTCATTATGCTCATATCATATTCATTCTAAAAATATTTCAATCCCTATTCATGGTTAATTGTTCTATATACATATGTAAAACCACAATGGACCCATACGCAGATATTTAAATGTTTCATACTACTATGAAAGATATTATACAACAATATTTTTTAATCCCAATACATAAACATGTTATCATTCCACCACATCGTTTTCAGACTCAACATCACCAATTGTTATCGTATGTGATTCCACTTTGTCATTAGCCTTAAGAGGTTTTCACGTCGACAGTCATTCCTAACCCTTATATTAGGGCATTAGTTAGAAAAATTTCCCATTTCGAAACACTTATAGAATTGAAGTGTGGGAGGTGCGTTGTCAGATGTCATTTCTCTATTCACATCGTTAGCAGCCATTTTCCCATTACATTGGCACTAAATATATTGATGACCTTATTTTCCACACTTAAATTTATTTTCTAGTCAGTTTAATAAAACCTCCCCCATGTTTCCAACCATTGTTTGAGCATAAGTAAACATTCATCTTCTTATCACCCCTATTTTGAGATTTTCCATTGAACTCAATCTTTCATTTCAAGTCAAAACCATTAGATTGACATGTAACACCATCAAATATTTCTACCATGATAGTATTACACACAATATTTTAATAGATACTAAATTCACATATATCTAACTCCTTTTAAAGATATTGTTTTAATCCACTAAATAGTCAATCAATTTTACTTTCAGGTTAGATGATAAACCCAAAAGCATACCATGAAAGTCATGTAAAGGTTTCATTGTCTGCTTCTCCATCTAAACGATAAACATGAAAAATGAATTTTCTATGTTCAAAATAGTGAGGATGGAATATATCTTTTCAATGGTACAAATCCATTTCTCAATAATAAGTGGATCAAAAGACACACTAAATGAAGATGGCCATTGCCTCATGTAGCGCTCAATAGAATTTTGTTCCCTTTTCTTCTCATTTGGATGTCTATAATGATTTATAGCTTGTGAAAGTATAGAAATAATATTTTTAATTACAACTCCCATAACATTTGGTTTTTTAAGATGGAAATAATTTCGTTTCCTATTGCATTTATCATTAACAAGGTTCGCTTGGGTTTTAGCCATTGGTTAAAATCCAAAAACAATAGTGTGAGAGGAAAAAATCATACTAGGAAAACAACATAATAAAAGGGGATTACATTCAATCTCTTATATCTTAGGTTTAATCATAGGTTATTCATGATTGGTACCATGAATCTAGGAGTATAACCTATATTTAAACTTATACTCAGGGACATCTCTAGACATACTTATAAATACCTCTAGGGATCTCAATAACGAATACTCATTCTGGTTTCAAAAGGTTAAGTAAACCTTCAATCTGATTCCAACTACAATAGTCTGGAATTATTTCTAGTGGACTATAATTGATACCTATCAGGGCACTCCTTGGGTGGAAACACCCCTAGGGTGGGAAACACTTCCATCCCTAGTGGAATCCATTTCCTCATTAATCCCTTAGGTAGAGAGCCATGTTTCATCCAACATTCACATGTGAGAGATTCCATGTATTGGCTTCATTCTTCGATCCATTTCTTTGATACCAACAATAAATACAAAATCATGAAATACATGGATATTACTTTAATTTTGTGGAAAAAATAATAAATGAAAATAATTATTACCTAAAGATTGTATCAGTTTAGTGCCATTGAACACAAGAATATATAAACATCTGGTTCATAAAGAATCTACATAATCTTCTACTTTTTCATTCATAACAAGAACCCCCTTTTCTGACATATTACTTAAATCCCTTCTTCATATCCAGGGGAAAATAAACATGAATAGGGGTGAGATCAAATGATCAGTAAGGGTATGAATGGAAAGTATATTAAAAAACATAAAAATATAAATGTAAAAACATGAACATAACATTTGAAAAAAACATACCACATCTAACATATAAAAAATTAGTCATGAAATAAAACATGGTAGTTCATAATGCATAAATGACAATGGAATTGTGGACCACGTGAAAATTGATTAGAAATAAAACATGGAATTAGGGTAAACAAATAATCACATAATATGATAAAAATACTAGAAAATGTATTTTTTCAAAGTCCATCATAGTGGAAAAATTCCTTTACCGAGCTGAGTTCACTCCTTGTTCCATTCCAGTGTTACTGAACCAAATTTAATTTCCATTCTAGCACGTTATTACTGAGCAGATTTACATTTCTTTCTATTCATTTCTATCTCATGACATTTAAATTTTTACCCAATGTGTTGGGGGATGCTATACTGTCGACCCATATAACAATGAAATCATTCTAACAAGTTCCACAAAAACGAAAATCAGTCATCATACCATGAACCAAATAATAAAATGGGTTTCTTAAACATAATTATATAATAACATAATAAATATAAAATATTATCCCATAATTAAAAAAATAAAATCATAGTAATAATAAAGACAACAACATAACCTTATTTTAAGAGTGCCATTTTAGATGGAAAATAATTTTTTTAAAAAATGAAATTAATTCATGAGGAAAATATAATTTCCACTTCAAAAATCTTTTCTTTTCACAAAATGCCACACAATTTTAAAAGAAAAGAACTTAATAGAAAATAAAATAAAAATACTATAATGAATGATTCATGAAAATAAGGATTTATTAAATCATATTAATCCATTAATGCCATAGAAGTGAAAAAACAGTATTCTCTAACACTTTCTGGTAATGTCAAAAAGTACCTTGTACGAAAGAAATATTCCTTCCATACCATTTAATATAGTTTTACTAATGCGTAGAATTCACATTAGACAACAATATAAGAATTTAAATAATATTATATGTTTAAGAAAAATAAGCATGAATGATAAATATACCCTAATCAATATTTATGAATAAAAAATATTGGATAATAATACTGTTGAAAATTTATCCCTTACCGTTGGTCCGATATGTTTTGTATATATTTAAAACTCTTCTTTCTCAAGTATCTCTTTTTGATTTGCACAAAAGGTCTCACTAGGATGGATTTCTTCCAAATGTGTGGCCTCTAGAATAATGTAAGGTATTTTTGGAGAGGAAATGGGTTGGGTTTGGCTGAGAAAAAGGGCTTTAAAGGTGTCATTAAAGGGGAAGTAGAGTAAAATTTTATAAGAGAGGGGAGGGGCACCTTTGGAAATACCAAAACTATTAAAAAAATATAAATTAATTGTTAAATTAAAATTCCTCAAAAGTGTATTATTTTGAAGATAAGATGATTTTGGGTCTAAATCATCCCAACCAATAAATTTTATTAATTTTTTTTATTTTAAACCTTATAATTTTAATTTATTCGTATTTAATCTATTTAATTTTAATTATAGTAATAATATTATAAATTATAAATGATTATAAAAATTTAACTATGTTTTGTCAATTTTTCATAATTAGATACTTTATGACAATGTAGACCTTACAATATTCACATTTTATTTTTCTAAATTTTTTGTGATTCATAAAAAATTTTATATTACATTATTTCTATAAAACATCAACAGTGTCAATTTTACACTATTCATTGATTTGACCTTAAATAAAATCCAAAAAAGGGATAAATTCAAACAAAAATATTTATTGATCTATTAACATTTCATATTCACCTAGAAAATTAGTGAATAACGTTAATTAGTTCATGTTGTATTTCTTATATTATTTTTAAATCCATTTATATGATTTTTCTATTAAAAATATAATTTCTACATTGCAATTTTTTCATCATTGATGGTAATTATTTTATCTTAATAAATTATAAATAAATTCACATGATTTAATTAATTACATTAGATTATTGGTAACAATTTTTGTTCAATATATTATCAATATTATCACTACAATAAAATTATTATACTTATTAGATATATGAGAGTGATATGTTGTCAATTTATTTTGTTTTAATTATAATTACAATACTTTCATTGTACAAAACAATTAAATGAATCAATTTTTATCCTTAGGTGATATAAATTTAATTTAATTCATCCCATATGATTTTTTCAGGTGTTAGTGTAATTTTAATATCTTTATCACATTTTTTGAATATAATTTACATGATTTACCTTTAATAGTGGTATATAAAAATTATTGTAGTTACTATTCATAATATTAATGAAAAATAACAGAAAAATGTTACCATAATTTTAAACAACCAATGCCAAATATGGAATCCATATTATAAAATTAAAAACAAAAAAGTTACAGTAATAATTTAAAATTAATTCCCACTATCAAACGAGAAGGCGAATTTTTAATAAGTAAAAACTATTGAAATATTTACATGTTCTTATGTCTAATTAAAATAAAAAATTTCTTCAAATTAACCAATATTATATAAAATTATTAAAACATAATAAATTAAACAATGAATCAATCTAAAAATATAATCTATTAATATAATAAATTATATGAAAATCCAGGTCTGAAATAAAGTGCTATATTTTTAACTATTCAATAAAATACAAATTTTATCAGAAAAAAATCAACCAAAGTAAATTTTTACATACTCCATCAAAAGGAGTCATTTAGTTTTTATGATAGAATATATAAATTTGTTAAACACAACATTTAATATTGGTTCACCATCAAAAGGATGAAGAATTGTATTTTTTAGAAAATACTTCATTTATCAGAAAAAATAATTTTTTTTATCATGTTCTAGAAAATAATAAGATGAGTGTTAATATTGTTTAAAATAAAAAAATATGGTTAATATTTTTCATAACGGCTAGTTTATATCCCATTAAATAATAATATGTTATTAAAATATCATTTTTTATGGAAACTTGGTATTACCTACAATGCAAGATAATGAGGAAGATCGCTCTTGCGTATAATGAAGGTCATGTGAGTGTTGTGTTTAGTGAAATCTTCCTTTAGTGTGGTGTATAACAAAATCCAAACATAGTTATTTTATACATTGAATAAAATATATATTCAATATTGCATAAAATGAAATCTATCAAAAAAAACATGAAATTGTGTGTAACACAAGACAAATATAGTGTTGTGTATGAGGTAATCTAATACAGTATTGCGCATAGTAAAAGTTAATCTTAGTTTAGTGTACAACATAATATATCAATGAAATTATAATGATCATATCTCAATAATTATCATGATGTTACAGATCAGGTATAAAGAATAGTTTATATTTATTTAAAGTAACTAAAAAATATACAATCATTTACAGTATTGGATATATTCCAATTTAGTATTCGGAGGAAACAGACGACATTTATATATTATCAATGTTCAAACTATAAATATAAAGTAGGTGTTGAAACAGTATTAGTGCTAACTCTCTACCGAGATAAAATACCAGAAATCTCTATTTGAACTTATAAACATGTTATAAAAACAAAATGTGGGAAAAATTTCCTAGTAATCGATTTTGGAAACATCAGTGAAAAACCATTATGAAAATACTTATACCTTTTGAAAATATATTTTTAAAAGTCCTTTTAAAAATAAATTGAAAAATATCTTTTTAATACACTGTTGAAATTTTCTTGTAATCACTCATAATTTTGGAAACATAGTTTCAAAAAAACTTTTAAAAATATAATTTCTTTTTGAAAAAACATTTGAAAACACTTTGAAAAAATCAATTTGAAGATGAATTTGAAAATAATTACCCCATTAATGACTTATAAATATACTCTTTTGAAAAAAAACTATGGTTTTGGAAATACTTCAAAGCCTGTGAAAATAGTTACACTTTTGAAAATTTTATAGTACATTTTGAAACTAATTTCTCTTGAAAATTATTTAAAATAAACCAGTGTTTTTTCAAAAAATACTAAGCAAGATTTTGAAAACAAAACATTTGGGATACTTATACAGTGAAGGATATATTTTCCCTACCTAATTGTGTTAGGAATAGGTGCCCCCACTCCCCATTTATGTTTACAATATATATGAGTCATTTTTTATAAGAACATTTTTTTAGATTACTTTACTTATATACATTTTCCACAAGGATTTTTGATAACATAACAATGTGTTGGATACACATTCAGTTTTAAAAATATATAAAAATTTAAATTCATAGAAAAATGACATGAATGATTTGGCACTACCAAATATTTTTCACGGTCTTTTATTAAAATAATTAACTTCCATGTGATTAATCTTTTTGATAAATCCCTTTCCATTAAAACATTAAACTTTATCTTTTAAAACTCATCCACCAATAAACGTTTCAAATACTCATTTTATTAAAACAAATTTTGTTTCTTTGAAACAATATATAAAACATTCAAATAAAATGAAAGATATTGTAAATTGAAAGACAAGTGAAATAATATAACTTTAACTTCACATTATTATAACTATAATGAACACATAAAATATATGAATTTTAAATAATGGTGTGCATAGTAGCAATTTTAAAAATACTATTTCACAAAATAATTATAATAACAATATATTTATAGATATAATTTTATTCTCATGGATAATTATAAGTAAAAAATAAATATACCCTTTATCATATAACATTTAATGAAAAATTATATAACTCATATAATAAATATAAAAGAACTTTTTTTCAAAATAAATATTTCCTCATGGATTAATTTAAAAATATTATGTTGGATGATTTCTTTCATTGAAAATAAATATATATTCATTTCAAAGCATATATTTATAGAGAAGAATATATATATATATATAATTAATTAATTAAAAAAACTTTTTATGTTAATTTAAATAACCCTCATTTATAATTTGAATATTTGAAAGAGATGTAAACCTTATAAAAATATTAATTTCAGAATTAAGAAATGCAATGAAATGCATGTATATATATATATATATAAACAATAGATTTAAAATCTGAAACATGAACATGAATTAATTGAAAATCATACATGCATATATATATATATATATATTCATGTGATTGAAAACATGAAATTACAAACAGTACATATATCTGTACATATGTAAGTATATACAATAATAAAGAAAATATTGGAATGATAGTACACTCATATTTGAACAGCTTTAATAACATGAAATTATAATATAAATATTTATACACATGAAATATGAAAATATTATATATATTAGTATTCGTCAAATAAATGTTTTCCCCTTACTTGCTAATAAAAAACACACACTTTCATAATTTACATAAAAATAATGCTGATATATTTTAATAGATGTATAATCAGTCATGAACATTTAAAGTCTCAATATATATATATATATATATTAATATATATAAAATAAAATTGTTCCCCTTACATTATTGTGATCCGAATGAAGAAGTAGAGTGAAAAGGCAAGTTCTTCTTCTCATTGAGTGAAGGTATGTCCTTAAAAATAGCTGTGCTGGATCTAGTTAATAAAAGAAAATTATAGAAAGGTATTTCTTAGAAGTGGTAGGGTTGTCTAAAAAGAGAGTGTGTCTTCTATACTCATATATATACACATAGGTCCACAACATTAGATTCCAAGCGAATTTGGAAAAAAAGGGATGATTTAAACAATCTAGTTCTTGGCGTGGGGTGTCGATTACTTGCATACAATGGAGTAAATGAAGAAAATAGTGTAGTTTTTTCAACTTCAATGCAAATTTTGAGTGTGGAAAATTAATAATGTCAGAATGGAGTGGTTTTGAGGACAAATAAATTGATATTATAAACGATAGAGGTGATCTTTTGGCTCTACTTACATGACTTGCAGAATACAGATTTGAGGTGAACAATGGTGACACCATATTAGGCGATAGTGATGGATTACGATAGTGGTGGTCATCAGTGAGGCTGAAACTGCAGGTAGAGAGATCTATGGTTGACGGAGAGGAAGGTAAACATGATGAGGCTGATTGACAGTTCTAGCCATGACAGAGGGGAGATCATGTGAGGCCAACGAAGGGTACCAATGGGGGTGGGGTCAATGGTCGAGCTTTACATGAGCGTAAGATGACAAGTGGGTTTATTTTAATTAGTTATTTGTTATTTTATTTCATTTTAAAAGTTTTTACATCTTTTTCATTTTTTTTGGTTTTACACTTTTATTATTATTGATTTTGTTTTGTATAGGATCATGCATATACGTATATATATAGAACAAACTGATTTAGATAATATAATAAATACATTATTATTTTACTATTAATTATTTAATTTATTTGTTTAATATAATCAAACATTATTATTTTTATATCTATTAACATTATTATTATTATATTATTATTTTTACAAATTAAATTCAAGTATATGTCAGTTTAATTACCTATTAAGACAAATCTCCTTAAATATTTTGTAAATAGGGTTTAATTAATTTAGTTAATAAATATTACTAAAATAAATTTTATATTCTTATAAAAACATATAATTAATATATGTTTTGTAAAACAAAATAAAAATTAAATTTAAATATATTGTATTATACATTTATTAACTCTAATATTAAATTCTTTTCAATTAAATTGTAATTATTTTTATTTGATTTAAAAATGGAAAATATTTTCGACAAAATTATCATGTATAAGAATAATTTATAAAAGTATCTCAATTTCCATATACTCATTTCATCATTAGTTTCATTTTTTTTAAAACCTCAATGGTTATAACCCAATGGTCCAAAACATTGTTTTTCTAAAAATAGATCAGATGGATGTAATTTTAATTCCTATACTCTATGCATATAAATACTCTACTCAAGATAATGATGACTATTTTTCAACTTATTTTTATTTTTACGATCATCATATTCGGAGGTCTCCTACTAATTTAGGATAAAAATGATTAAAGCTAGATTATCTCACTTTTCATATTTGTTTTACTTCTTCCTCTTCTATTTCTAATGGTTTTATACATTTAAAATTCCCGAGTCATTAGTATGAAGTGTTATTATGCTACTACATTATAATATATCATCATTATTTTCCCTAGATATAATTATTGAGAAGTATCGTTTATTGTTTTTAATAAATAAATATATTATAAATTATTTTATAACTGAAATTTATGTTTATTAAAGGAAATAATTTATTTCCAAGATGATTATACAATTCATTTAAACTATAAGAAATATTGAAGGATAAATATACTTACTATTTAATTTATATAACAAATCATTTAATAAATATTTATCAATAGAGAACTATGCTTATTATTTATGGGGAAATACATTCTACCCCACTTAAACAAGATTTCAGCCATGAAAGTCATTTTTTTTACTTTGGAATAAATTTTGAAATTCCACTTTTAGAATTTATATAACAAGAATTAATGAAATATATATTCTTAATTTCTACACAACTTCCTAGGAGTTAAAAAGTGTATTTCTAACTTGTATATTTTTTCTCAATCTAAAAGGATGGAAAAAAACAATTTCACTAAAAGTTTACACATAGAAAGAAAACTTATTTCAACTAAAAATCCTAATATCCTAATTCATCTAAACTATTCCTTTGAAACCAAATATTGAGCCCCATACTCGTGCTTATTGATCTAGTATAAACATATCTGTCTATATTTTTTCAATTTAAAAGTATCTGAAAAATATATATATATTTAAAACTAAAGATATTTTCCATGTTAGGTTTTAGAGAAAAAGGACCACATTTAAATATTATCAAATTTCTAACAGTGAATAATAATATAGCATTGAAACTTTGTTATTGCTAGTTCCCCATCGAGATACACTCTATGAAATCTCAATCTGAACCAAAAAACCTTTTATAAAAACATAGGGTGAGCAAAATTGCCCCATAAGTGGTTTTTTAAAAGTCAATGAAAAACTATTCTAAAATTACATATACCTTTTAAAAAAAGGTTTTGAAAAAAAACCAATGCAAAATAAATTAAAAATGAGAATTTTAAAACACATTAGAAATCTATTTGAAAATCATCATAATTTTGATAACATAGTTTTGGAAACACTTTTTAATATATAATATAATTTTTAAAACTCTTTCGAAAATACATTGAATAGATGATTTTGAAAACACTTTTAAAAATAATTACGCCTATGAAAACACATAAATATACTTTTTTGAAAACAACTATACAATTGGAAATACTTTAAATCCTGTGAAAATAGTTATTATTTTGAAAACATTATATACATTTTGAAAATTCTTCTGACTAAAAATGATTTAAAATAAACCATTGGGTTTTTAGAAAATACTAATCATGTTTTTAAAAAAAATGTTTTTTGGATACATAAAAATTAAAGGCTATATTAGGCCTACCCACATTTGTTAGGAATGGGTTCCCACATCCCCCTTTATTCATTAAAATGTACAAGTGCTATTTTTTTTACCAAAGTATTTTTTAGCTTGCATTACATATATACATTTCCCCCTGGGGTTTTTGATTTGAAAACATAACAAAAATTTGGATAAACATGCACTTTTAAAAATATATAAATATTTATATTCATAGAAAAATCACTTGAAGGATTTCAGATTACCAAATCTCTTATGTGGTCTGTTAAAAAAACAAATAACTTCCATGTGATTAAAATATCTGATAAATCACATTCCATTAAAACATTAATTGTTATCATTTTAAAAAAAAATTCTAAATAAATGTTTTAATTACTCATTTTCTTAAACCACAATTTTTTGATTTAGACTAATATATAAACCCTTCACTAAAAAACCATGATGTTAGGCATTATGATCTTACATCAAGGACCTATGTATATAAAATATCTTATTCTAGATATGAATTCACCAAAATAACAAAACATGTTTTTTTCATGAGACCAACTGATGCACCAAAGGCTACATAATGTTAGGACCCACCTATAACTTGTTTAAGTCCAATGCATTCATTATATGGGATAATGAGTAAAAAATAGTAGATATACTTTTCTAATAATCATATGTATTTGTATAACAACACATTGTACATAAACACATTAACCATTTTCATTAAAAGGTATACCGTGATCCTAACTGACCTTACTAAGTTTGGTGGATGATTAGACAATACATAGTTAACAAGAATGAGAAATCAATAAACATATGTATTAGAATAAAATATATAGGAATTTTCAATAGTCCCAAAAAAAATTATTTAAATATATTTATATGTAATAATACCTCAAACTAAAACCATATATAGAAAGGGTTATATAGGTGTAAATGGGTCTATTAGTAGTTGTCTATATTTCAGTGAAAATATAATACTGATAGATCAACCTCTGGAACATCAATGTGATGTGTTCTTGTTCTCTAAAGAATAAAAGGTGTGTGTCTATTTGAAAAAAATGGAGAGAAGGTGACATTTTGGAATACTATATAACCTAAAATGGTCAGGTAATTCATAATTTTCTAATCTACACATATCTTGGAGGCCTCCCCATGAACAGTATACATTTTTCTATTTCTGAAGTAATTGGTTTTCATTTTTTCATCCATCCTAACATTTTGTCTCTCTAGTTTTCATTTATCCCACCGCTTAAAACATCCTTTCCTAAAAAGAAATTTTTCATAGAATCTAGATGAACACTCTTTAATCAAGGGAAGGAAATATATAGCTTTCATAGTGGAAACAAATTATATGGAAAATAAATCTTCTAAAATTAAATTATTTTGAAATTATGGATCATTTATTTGATAGAAAAGAACATTAAAAAACTATATGAAGAAATTTGTTGTTTGATTGAAAAATAAAATATCCTCAGTTTAATAAAGATAACTCTAAGTTATGTTGGAATAGATAAAAAACATCATTGAAAAATAATATTTGGAATGGTATCACATAATAAGGGATCAAGAAATCGAATTGGTTAATATCATGAATTCAATAAAAAATTATATATATATATATATATGTGTATATATATATTAAGTGATTAATCATGTGACCTAAATACCATGACTGTAAATCCTTTTAAAAATAATAAGGGAAATGAAGGTAAAAGCATAAAATAGATTTTAAAAAATATTTTTAACATTGAAGTAAAAATAACATACATATCAATTTAAAAAGATAACTTTTTAAAAGATTAAGTAAAATATTATTAAAAATATTACTTTTACAAATATTATATAGTATTAAATCCTTAAAATTTACATCATGAGTTCTATTGAAAATATTGGTCCAAATGTTAAATATTTAATATGAAAGGGTTGTTTTAATGATTTCTAAATTACCATTATTGTAATAAAACATTGAAAAAATAGTAATAAAACCTTATTTGTATCAAAATTTATTTTTCCATAATTTTATTGTAAAATAAAATATAATTATATATTATGGTAATAGAACCAAATAATATTATAACTATCTTTAAAATAAACCATTATAAATCTAAGAAATGATATTTGAGATATCAATATCCCTTATGGGATACATAATCAAAATGTAAGAAGTATATGGTAAGTATTTAGGTGGTAAGAATATAAATCTACAAAAATCAATGAAATAATACTAAATAATACGATCATGATTATAATGTATCCAACATTTATGAAATAATTTCAAGAGAACAATCATAACTCATTGAATAGAAAGAGAGTTTTGAAAAATCATTAATATCAGGGTAATAACTGAATAAATAACCATTTGAGGAATGGAATGTTATTAGGATTATTATATCCCAACAAATGAAAAATCATTGTAAAGATACATCCATGGGAAGTAAGTACACCATACAAGGAAAACACGGTGTACAAAATATATTTTGTCTTAATGAATCATAATTGAGACCTAGAAAATCCATACATTATTCCATACTTAGTCCAAATGCACTCTTACATCCTGTATAAAAAATAAAATATCTTATTAACCAATTATTAATAATTTTATTATATATAACCTTTTATAACATCATTTAAATTTATTCACTATATTTATATTAGTTAGGTATTATCAATTTTTGATATCGGGTTTGAGAAATCAAGATCGTTTTAAATTAGTTTTTGATTGCATTGTTTTTATTCATTATTCGTAAAATATTAATCATTTAAAAGACATTAAAAGTTATTTTAATTCATGTTTCACTGTTATTTAAAATTTATTAATTTTATTCTATGATTTTTTATTATTATTAAATATGAATTTAGCAATGAGCAGGTTTCAATGATTATTATTAAACAAAGGGTGTGTTCATAAATATTCCTTTAAATTTATATATTACAATTATATAAAAAACATAAATCATTTTTTACTAATTATTATCATATTTTAAATTATATTAAATTCCAATATACACCCATGATACAAATTTATAACATTTTTCAAGTTGGTCGTTTAGCTGACCAAAACCAGAACATACAATAACTAGTGTTGTCTTATGAAGTGATTTAGTTGTAATATTATTATAACAGAACAATAATGATATTATTTATAGGTTATTAGTGTGATATATCATAATTTTAATGAATAATATGAATAATATATCAATAATTAATTTTTCATAGTACAAGTGAATCATTTTTTCGATTAGAATGCTCTTTTAGAAAATTGAATTTTAAATAGTTATTCATTAATCATATTATTAATAGGTTGTCCAATTTTCATTACAAAACCTAAATAATTTTATAAAAATCATCTTTATCTATTAAAACCATTATCATGACCATCCATGCAAGGTGGTGGTGAAAATAAAAACAGTAATCAATCATTTCATGGATGTGATAGTCCACACGTACGCTTACATGATTACTACATTTTCCCTAAAATTAGGAAAATAATAAATATGGTTTATAACTAAAGAATATAAGTAATATAATAAATATCATCATTATATAAAATATTCTTTATTTGGTTTATCTTTGTATGTAAGATACATAAACCAAAACATGTTGCTTCAGTGAGGCAGTAGTTCGTGGAATGCCTGAATAGTGATTTTGTTTTCTTTTATAGAAATAGAGAAGTAAGTTAAATATTTTACCATAATTTTTGTAAAAAATATAATAATCATACTTATTTTAATCATTTTATGGTGGAATAGTGGAAATTTATAATGAATATTTTCAAATAGATAAATCAAAATGAGAAAGGAGTGGTGAAAAGTTTACACCATACTTCTAGGATTATCTCCTTTGTAAAGGGGGCGAATATTTTGGTGGACAATATTTGGAGAAGAAAAAAATCTTTTGAGGGTTTATGGGAATGTTTATGAGAGTTATGGGAAGATATTTTCGCCAAAATATGTTGTTTTTGGGGTGAGGGGAAGTGAGGAGAATAGTACCTCATTTATAAGTGAA
Source organism: Viscum album (assembly GCA_963277665.1). NCBI lineage: Eukaryota > Viridiplantae > Streptophyta > Magnoliopsida > Santalales > Viscaceae > Viscum > Viscum album. The sequence continues at coordinate 388,217,019 of OY728125.1, forward strand.
AAGGATGTCATTTTATAAATTACCGAAAAAAATGTAACAATGGGAACTCTCACTCATGGAAGTTAGCTCCAAAATTGGAAAAAATTGATAAGGTACGATATATTGCTAAAACATTCCACAATCAGCTATTCCAACACATTTTTTAAACATGTTTGTGGTCTTTCCCAATTGGTTAAATCATTTTTATCCATTTTGATTTTTATCGACATTATAGTATTTAAAAATGTAATTTATGATTTATGATTGAAAATAAATTCATCCTTATTACCTAATTATATAATAATTATTCAAAATATTAAATAAAATTTAGTTTATTTTGTTTCTAAAATTTAAAAAATGTAATTTTAAAATACAAAAGGTATAATTTTTGTAAATTGTTTTTTAAAAAATATAACTAATGTTATAAAATATAAAATATGTGTTTGTAAATAATAAAAACATTTATAAAATTATAAATTAAATTAAAAAATAAATATTTAGTCCTATAGAATGGTTTCATGAAATTTAAAATCATTCTTATTTACAAAATATGTAATAATATTACATTTATTTGAAAAAAATGGCATGTTATACTATTCAACAAAAAATGATTATTTTTAGAAAAATTAAGAAAATAATATTTTGATTATATTATTTTTATTAACCCAAAATTATTATCATATTTTGAAATTAAAATTAATTTTTTTTAATTTTTCATTAAAATGCAATCGAAATATATAGTGTAATATATTCATATAGGAAAATAACTTTTTTAAAAATATTAACTCATATTTATTTTTATTTTATATCAATTTATTATTAATTTACTGTTAATAATTTATTAATATCATTAATATATTTTGTTGTTATTTAATCATTAGATAAATAGTTTCTTGAAATAAAAAATCAAGTTTGAAAAAAACTTTTTAGGCATAAAATAATATTATTAGTAATGTAACTACACAAATTGAATTTAATTTATATTAAATAGTGACTTTATTTTAATTATAAATATATATCAACATGTGGTTAAACTTGTTCATACACACTAATTTAATGAATAGTTTTTAAAATCATATAAAATTATATATTTTTATCTAAATGTATTTTGGTTTTTGTTTATGTTCAACAATGATTATTGTGAAAGCTATCAAGAATATTATTTATTTAAGAAATATAAATAGTGAAATATCAATTCATTAAAATTAATTTAGTGAATTGGTATGATGTTCCTTTATTTATAGTTGTATGTGGGTCCAAATGAATACATCCATATTTAATTATATGTGGCTAAGACACCTATAATAAATAAAATTTACTCAATTCTATAATGTTGTATTGAATTGAAAGTTATAGTATCTATGTAAGATTAACATAAACACATATAAATATATAATATAAAGATAAAAATATAGTTGATATTAAATTTAATGTCTAAATAATTAAATATATACTAATAAATACAAACATGAAGTGGTTTAATCAAATAAATAACCAAAAATTAAAACATTTTATGAATTATCTATTTAAATACAATTTACACATTCTATATTAAATTCTCGATGATTACTAATTATGATTATTAAACCTATCAATACTTAAACCATATAAAATTATGATATACTATGTAACAATAATATATATATATATGCATATATATGTATATATATGTATATATATGAAATAAAATAAGCTATGTAACAAAAATAATTAATAAAATTAATAAATAAGATTGAAAATGTTCATTCATATTAAAACATTGAAATAAACTCATTAATATTTATTTAATAATAAAAATAAACTAAAATGGACTTGAATGATTAAAATAAAATAAATAAAATTGTAAATATACATAGAATACGAAAATTAACCTAAATAAGAACTAATTAATAAATGTAATACTAGATTAAAATAATTATAATATAAATACTGAATTATAAATAATAAATATAATAAATTAATCAATTTAAAATGAATAAAAATAATATTAAAAAAATAAATTTAATAATAATTTATAAAAAAATAGATCTAAACATTAATATAGGTATTATCCCATTAATTAATGTTAAAAAATAATTTAAAAACAATAATAAGTAAATAATAAAAAAACAATATAAAAGATTTATTAAGAATTTAGAGTATGTAATATTTGAGACATGGGATGAGTCATAGTGATATAAGATGAGTTATATTTTGAATTTATTCTTGAATCATCAAATTGGCACGTGTTTATAATTCTTTATACACTGGTTGATGATATTCATTTTCATGTCTATGTTAGGATGATTCACGGTTTGATAAGGGAAACTAAAAATTTATTCAAATGATTCTAAAATTAACTATTAGGGAAAATTTAGTGAATATGGATAAAAATCGTCACTTGATTGATATTATTTTATGTTTGACTATCATTTTTCGACTGCCATGTGGAATTTTTTGAAGTGTTTCTTTTTTTTAAATCTATCATTTGAAAATTATTTTCTTCAGAGGAACAGACTTTCCAAAAAACTGTTTTATATGTTTTTTCATATAAAATGACTATGAAACTAATATTTTTGTAATGAAATGAAAATCTTTAATTGGATGTTTTATGAAAACCTAGGGAGGTGCTTTTTTAAATGAATCAAGAGAATGAGTGTTTTGGTAATTATTTCTTTTAGAAAGTATGGTAACAAATATTTGTGAAATTATATTTTAAATTATTTATTTCAAATGAAATTTATGATCCATGTGTTATAATTATACTCTAACAAATAACTATCATCTATATTATAGGAGACTTAATATTGGATGTTTTGAGTGAGGCTCAAGAAGGTGGGTATGAGATTTGATAGTTTCACATTTTTAACCTTTTTTCATGTTTTTGTAATATTATCCTATGTTAGTGAGTACCACTAAGATAATTAGGTTATTTATTGTGGGTCCATATCATATGAATCAACATAAGACTAAGATTGGAAAAATCTTAATGTTATTGGAAATAATTTTATACAAGTACATTTTATTATTGTATGGTTTTGTCAAATTTATTAATAGAAATTGGTGTTTTTATTTTCACATTGGATGTTGGATGAATGTTTTTTATAAAAATTTATAAGATGATGATGAATTTAGGATCTAGATATGTTTTTTCTTTTAGTGAAACACCAGTCTGGGTTTTCAAATATGGAAATTTTTATCCTGGAGAGTTTTTAATACCCTCAAATATTTAGCACCCAAACAGTTAAAAGTGTAACATCTCGAACCAGATTACTTTTAAATGTAACTATATTAGTTCAACACTTGAACACAAGAACACCTCCATAAATTATAGTGTTTTTTTACTAGAAGTCATGTTCTTTGAAGGTATCATGGGGATGAAATACCACCATTATCAACATGATTAATAAAAAAGTATAACAAATGATAATCAATAAACAACATCCATAAGAGTATGAATTAATAAATAATACAGTACATAACAAAAAATAATTTATAATCACACATATATATATAAACAACAGTTGACAACATGGATTACCCCATATATAGATAAAATACTGAAAAATTGAATGTAAATGTGGCTTTGATATAACTTTGAGTCTCATATAATCTTAGTCTCATCAACTTACTGAAGATTATGAAGCTCGATCATGAAAAACCTTATCCCAAGCCTCAACCCTACCAATGCCTATAAATTCCATGTGATAGATTCTAGAGTACACAAATATAATGGTGTTATGAATAGGGTGTGACAAAAAAATTAAGTAGGGTGCCCCCAACATGGTCCCATAATAACAAATATACAGCATGATATGTTCATGTGACATGCTCATAATAAATAAACATAATAATAGTAGAAACTTAAATAAATACTACTTGGATTTTTTCTGATGCTTGAATTTGTCTAATCACATCGTGATAGTCACGCTAATATATTAACAATTCTCAATCCTTAGGTACGATGTATCAGAAAAAACAATCCTTCTTTGACTAGTTTTAGGTCGTCTATGAGCATATCACGATGATTGTGCATACCGACATGGCCCTTGGAAATCTCCCCATGTAATCCAGGGTGAATCTTAGAGAACTGGATTACTAGTGGTAGTATATTTGTCTCCACGGTAGTGAGGTAATAGACAACTGAGTGTAATATGCCCATCCCCACATCATATACCGACCACCTCAGGTGAAATACTCTCTGATAGAAATATATGCATCCCAGTATCATCTACTTAGCATAGGCATATCAGGGTTAATATACCCATCCATAGGGAAACAATGTTTTATCCAACTGGTGTAATGTACATATCCCTATAGAACAGTCAGGAATTATGGGTTATATACAAGTCCATATGCCAAATATAATTACCTACAGAATAAAAAACCTACCCAAGAATCCAACATCCCAGGGTGTCAAACATGATCAAGTAAAAAAATGGGACAACTACATAGCTGACCTGCCTCATCTGCCATGGACTTTTTATCTCACAATATAATTGGGTTTCTAAGCAGATACCATCAATCACCTCAATCAATGGACATAAAAAACAACCCACAATGTTGCTAGGTTTTTATAAACTTCTCAGGTAAACAGCTATTTCTCTAAGTATATCATGTCTCTCAACATCCAAAATAGGATAACATAGCCTCACAACCTATATAGTGATATTCTGTATATGAAGAAGATAAGGAGACATCCCACAACCTATCTTGATCCTCAAGGTCTCTCTGAGTTTATCCTCTCACCAAAACTAAGACCAATACACATATGGTGTATCAATCTAATTCTAGTCACTTTGGAAAGGGGATGAGCACCTACATCTTGGTCTAATAAATAATCCCATGAGGTCTAAGTCATCTAATGGGTCATTCCTAGGATTACTCAGTCCAGCTATCACTGGTCAACTCACACCCCCTCTTTGATGTGTACAAGTTCCAAATGAAGGTCTACCTTTTCTTGACCATTAATATTTTAAAATCATAGAACACCCTTCAAAATAATCTTGTTTCAAGGATAACTAAACAATATACATGTCCCCGACCACCTTCAACCTAGGTAAGGATGATAATGTGAAATTATATCTTGACAATTGAAGCACCATTTTCCCCATGTAATATTATTTTAATAAATCATTTACATTTCAATGTTACCAAATAATTTAAATAAATATTTTTTATCATAATTTATAGGAGGAAGTCACCCAAGTGGAGATTCCCAACATAGAACATGCCACATAATCAAAATCTTAATAACCTTCATTCTAGTATGTAAGACCACAAACCATTTTTTGATCCTTTCTATATTTATATGCAATGGAAAAAAGCTCTTAGAAGGCCAATCAATCTATTACCAGTTAAAAAATATTGTAAATTTAATGATTGAGACAATATCTTATGCCCAAACACCCAAGTTAATTATTTAAAATAAACAATCAATTGATTAAAATCATATAGTTTATTTTTCAAATAAAATAATTATGCAATAATATTCTGTTACCTCATCAGGAACACATCGCATGATGAATCCTCGATAAAAATTTCACAGGTTGTCCACAATGGACTCTTGAAACCATTCCCAAGAAAATATATAAAACAAATCACCTTCTATATTCTGAAAAAATTAATTGAACATATATTCGTTAAATAATTTAGTGTATCCACATACCATAACACAAATAGAAAATAATTTCATAAGGAAAACATCTTGGGACACCCTCATCAAATGAATAACAAAATACCCATGATGCATGGGTTATTCCCCCATGCTCTGGTTAAATCAAGATCAAATCAAAAGATGAAATGAAATAATGACAAGGGATAAGAAGAAGGTAATAAATGAAATTAGAAAAATGAAAACATACATAAGGTCATTATTGAAAAAGAAAATAAATCATCCTCATTAAGGATGGATCTATGGAGAAAAAATGTTGGGATGGTTTGGCCAAATGTATACACTAGTTCCCCTTCGTATTTAAAATGTTATGGGGATGGATGTTGAAATTACTATCCTTACCCTCATAACATAAAAAACTATGATTCCCACTAGAATTATAGTAGCACATTTAGTGGACCCATGCTACTGCCACCCCATCGATTATTCTAACATCCTTCCTATGCCGATCAAATTCTACCATCCAAAACTTGACATCCATTACATGTCCAAAATAACACCTTTGTGGGGTTAGAACCTTCAAAATTTTATTCTAAACTTCGGTTAAAAATTTATCAACTCACCCATAAAAAACATCATCCTTCTGTATTCCAAATGCTTCAATTAACACAAGGCATTACAAATTTCCCACCATAGAACTTCTCATACTTGATTATAATTATTCATTATCTAGTTATAAAAGACAATATACATGAAATGTAATCTCATCATCAACCTAGATACATCCCATCCTTAGTCATCCAACACATTTCTAGAACACAATTTTAATGTAAGTATCTCAATAACCAAAATGAAAGTCATCACTCCAAATTATTTTAGAAACACCAAGATGAAAATTTCTAAAAACCTTCTATATTAAAACATTATAACATAACATCCAAATTAATCACTAAATATATTTTTCACACCACCATTGGGATTAGCTCAAAACATAAAAATCATTTTCATTTGTGCTTTAAATATTGGAATTTCCTCTTAGAAATATAAACCAACATTCAAAAAATTATTATATTATAAATTCCAATATATCATAATGAACACTATGGAATTTTATTTTTACAAAAATTGTATAATCCCATGTACTAATTTCTGATGTGAACCCAAGAGTTTTACCTCCCAATAATTAGGCCAGGCCATTTCAACAAATCCATGAAATGTCCAATGTATCACCTAGAGAAGCTCATCCTGTCTTAAACGATGTAACCAATGGGGTTGTCAGCTCACTTCATTCAATATTATATAAAATTAAAATTTATACCTCCTATGATTAAAAATCTTGAGAATTCTTATCTTAAACTGTTATCACATTCCAAAATTAATGATCATGACTCCCTTAATCTAGGTGGAATCAGATTATCATCCATGTTCCCACACCAATGTTAACACATACCACCCAATGTGATATTCTCAAATGAATTATCACTTGGTTGAACCCACATCATGGATGTTTTGAGCATCGATGTATTCCATATCACAATGTAGTTAGATCATAAAAACCCATCTAGAGATGGACTCCCCACTTAGAATGATAATAAATATATATATATATATATATTGATTAATTTATTTAAGGTTTAATCATCATTTATTCTATAATACACTAGGGTTTGATGTGTTTTTCAAGAATTAGGAATTTAACAATCAATGGTGGAAACAAGGAAAGGAATAAAAAATAAATATTACACATCATGAATATGAATTTCACCACATACATTCCTCGACCAGACCACCAGAAAGCTAGTATGCAAGGTGTGAAACCCATGTTCATCATATAAACCAAGAACACTATCTGAATCCAAATTACATGTCATGAAAGACACAAATTTTAAAAATGATGAGATATATATTGTGAGATCATTACATAATGTGAGAAGCTCAAACTGTGAATCTCACTGAAGATACAAGCTGTGAAATATAGAGATCCAAGATCATCAGATATTTTTTTATCTGATATACATAGTTTAAAATCATCTTACATGTCATGAAACTCTCTATTTTGAACCAACATAATAGTGCTACATGACATGAATCTTTTAAATGTCACGTAACAATAGACTATATATGTTTGTGTGTGTTTGTGTGTGTGTGCGTAGGCTAACCACACACAAGGATCTCAAAAGGGGTTTTTCGGACCTCTTAATTATTTCTCGGTTTCATTTACATTTTTTTATAGATTTTTATGTTTATTTAATTTATTTCTATTATAATTCAATAGTTACTGCTTTCAAATCAAAGAATCGTTATTTTCAAAATGTCATTCCAACACTTCAATTGATTTATTTGGTATGTTCATATTCATCCATTGATTAATTATTCATTGTTTCATCCTTCATGGTAGTATTTAAATTATTTTTATTTGTTTAATTGGTGGATTAATTTGATTTAATTATTTTATTCCTCATGTCGATCATGTTATCATATATTTTCATACATTATATTAATACCATCATGTGTAGCTTGTTTGTTAAGGGTTATGTGTCACTAGTAGTGGTATGTCTTAATGTAATGAATATATAAATCAAAACATGGTAACCCTATGGATATAATTTTTAAAAAAAATTATTAATCATGTTATTTTGAATCTACCCTAGAAATTAGAGATGCAATTGAAGGACCATGCCCTGGTTTGGGTTGAGATATCATAAACCAACAGCTTGTGATACTTTCGACCTAGAATCTAAGATTCCTACAATTAAGTTGTCGAATATCACTAGAATAAGGTGTAGTTGGCAGCTTAGGTAGGTCCAATTGGTTGGAAAAAAACCAATTTTGACATTTTCACCACTTTGAAGCCTAATATAAATGTAAATACCCATATGATTTTGGATTATGTTTTCCCTATAAGATGAAATTGACTTTGAACCGAACTTATAATCTGAATTAAAACGCAAGATAAGTAGTTATTAGAAATACAAAGCCAATGAGAGGTCATGAAGAAGCATACCAAAAGGTTATTACTGGTCGGTTTCTTACATAATAGTTATCCTTATGGGTTTAACCATGCACTAGCCCTTTTTAACTTCATTTCATCCAAGTGTAGTTTTGTAAATATTAATTATAATCTAATCAACTTTTTCATGTAATTTACAACATCAAGTGGGATAATCAAATTTTGGCTATATTTCCTATGATAGTTATTCCTTCCCATAAAGACCTTCATTAAAAACCATATATTACTTAAACCCCTTTTTTAATCCATTTTTGTTTTTATAAAATTTTATGTTGGACCTACACCCGAGTCCACTCCCTTTTTGGGACTAGTACATGAGTAAGAACCCCATGACTCATTCAGAGAGTCCTGATGCTCAAGAAATATTTTCTTTCACTATATAGATTGAGTGATCCATCAAAGCTAAAAGACACTTCAAAATTGTTTAATGAAATAATTTTGTACCACCACATCTCAAAAACCTACTATATGAACCACCTGAACATCTGGTTGAGTGAATAGTGTTGTAGGATCACACTATCATAGATTATTGATTTTCATCCATCAATGGTTAAATTACCATCATTATAGACCCCCATATTCATTTGAATATTTTATAAATCAATTGTGGACTCATTAATATTACCCAAAACATGGGGTAATTTATTATAAATCAAAGAAATGATACCCTTGAGAATATATAAAATTGTGTAGTGTCCTACGACACCTTTCGAAACTATGGACTATCCTCTAATTCCATTATACTATGTTTATTTCCTTTCTCCTTATGTGATAAAACAAAAGGATTGGAAGAAAAGTAACTATCCTAAGACTATCATTAATTTAGTTTTTTTAGTGATGAAATTTATAGAAAATTATTTCTTAGTGATTTAAAATTGGGTGCATAGAAATGAGATTAAAAATATCAACTTGGAAGATAGAGAATCAGCCTTGGAAGCTTGGTACCGCATTAAGGATATGAACTCTAAGTGACCACATTATAGAATCTCTGGGTGGGTATAGACAAAAATATTTTATTGGGGACTCCAACCTGTATTAAACACCGTTTGGGATTCCACCACTTATGGAGGGCTCATGCCCAAGATAGCTGAAGATGAAAGAATATTGTTAGATGATATTTACCAAAATCCTAGTATATAGAAGAGTGATAGAGGACCAACTCTGTATATAATCTATTAGGTAGAAGAGATACCCTCTTCACATCATATGTTGAATATCTCAAGAAGAATATTAAGTATTTCTAGCTATATTCTACACCCCATTCCTTCCATCACTATTATGGATATACAATCATGTAAATTGTGTGGAGGACAACATCCATATTAAAACTTCAATGTTGGTATAGAAGAACCTCAAACAAAGGATTATAATTACATAATTTATAATAAAAAATCAATAGTTTCTTTGACCCCACAAATAACAAAAATAATATTATCCACAGAGGCTGGTTAAATAAATGTGACATGCCATTGATGGATATTATTAGTAGGGGAGTGGAAGAGATCCACCAATGAATCATGGTTTTCCTAGGTATCCACCATAAATTATATCCCTTCGACTGTAATAACAATTTCAACAACAATATTTTGACCATATTGTTTTGTATTTTCCACTTGGTCAATAATAGAAGTGTTAACAAGCTCCACCTAGATAACACAACCAGCCCCACATCTATAATCATTTTGGGGGAAACAGATCATCACCTCCATGATGAAAATAGATCAATGGATGACTACCTAAGATACTAAAATGCAGAATCATTGGGTGACCCTCTGAAACCTAGAGAAATAATTAAGCAAACTCTCAAAGACCCTATCAGATAGAATAGCTTGTAAATTTCCCAATAATACTAATACACATTCGAGAGAGGAGGAAAAGAATGTGGTTCTTAGAAGTAAAAATATAATAGATTTTTAAAATCCATGTGGAAATGAAGAAATTTTAAAATTAAATAAAGAAATTATGATAATAATTAGTAATGAAATAAAAATAAATATAATCAGGGGAAAATCTAGGATTAGAACCTGGTGAAAAAGGCCTCATTCCAGGGATGTAAGATCCCGAGTCTGAAGATATTATTTAAAAATTATCTAGACTTAAACATTAAAACAATAAATTAAATAAAAATATTAATGAATTAAAATTTAAATTTGATTTTAAATTAGAAATTAATAATAAATATAAATAAATTAAGAGTTTGAAATGACAATCTTAAATGAAACAATATTGAAAAATAATTTATTTTCATTAGTTATTTTTATCGAACAATTATTAATTGATATTTTTTATTATAATTAATTGATTATCCTAAAGTATTATATTATATTTTCTTTTATAATTTTAATAATTAAAAAATTATATTAATTTTATATTATATAAAATATATTTATAATTATAAATGTTTAAATTTGGTATTTTTTTTGTAATTTAAGGCAATATAATTTATTGTAAAATTATTAAAATATAATATAGTATTAAAGAAAATATTAGTGTCATAATAATGGTAATTATTATTATTCTCAACATCTTAAACACGAATAATAAAGTTATTTTTTGATACTTGAATTAGCTTATTAAATATAATTTGGATATTATAAATATATTAAAAATTGTAAATTATTATGAAAATATTATTAATTTATTTTATAATAATATGGTTTATAAAACATATATTTTTATTAATAAATATAACGGTGTTGATTATTTTAATATCAAAAATAAATTATATAAATGTATTTAAAATGAAATGATAAAAATAAATAAATAAAATAAAATAAATGAATGAGATAACATGGGGCATCGATAAAAAAGGAGGATGAAGTGATTTGGGGGCCCGAGTAGTTGGTTGAAGCTGAGGTTCTTGTGCGGTGTAGAAAAGGAAATGAGAGAGCTGAAGACAAGGGATTTGAATAGTTTTGGGAGGATAAGCATGGATGTAATTCTAACGTCAAAGATGGATCGACTCGAGATCATATCAAGTGAAGAGAGGTTTCAAATGCTACAGGAGGGGGTGGAATTTTTTAAATATGTTTTGATCTTGGATGGGGTGGAAGTCAATTGTAAATCGAGATCACTTCGTCATTCTGTAATCTAATTTTCAAATTAGAGGTTTGAGTTTTTATTTTGTTTTTAGGTGTCTGAATCGTTAGATTTCTATCCATTACATTAAAAATTAATTATTTTCATAATTTTTCTACATCACTCGATGTTGATGGCACTATTTTCTTTATCTTTCTAGATTTTTATTCCATTATCTTTATCCACTATCCTCTATATTGTTTTTTTATAGATCCTTTTTCAACAGTTGGGGATGGATGACATACCGATTGGAAGAATCTTGATGTTTCATAATTAAGCGTCCATTGAATGAATTTAAAAAGTTAATAAAATTATGAAATCAATATCAATTTTAATTTTTTTTCATAATTTCCCTTCTCAAATTAAAGCATCTAGACATCATTGAAAAAATACAATCTTTCTTGATAAGCATTTCACCCAAATCATTGTTTGAAATCAAGATTTATTTTCTTTATTAATATAATATATAAATATAATTTATCACTATATCTAAAATGTGATGAATATGGATATAAAAGCCTTATATTAACATGTATATTTAAATTGAAAACCACTTTTCAGTTTAGAGAAAGTGTGAGAGAGATATTCCGAATATGTAGAACAAGTTCTTTGGTTTTTATGAAAATCAAGTAAGGGTTTATGTTTTTCAAAAATAAAATATGATTTTATATATGAATTCTAATTTGAAAATTATAATATTTTATACTAAATTATAAGGGTGTTATATATATATATATATATATTCTTTATATATGTAATCTATACTAGGGATTATTTTCATTTTTATTTTAAATCTATCAAATTGTTTTTTAATATGAGTTTATGGTAATTCTGTTGTAAGGGATTTTTGTATTTTAATTTTAAAACAATAATATTATTATTTTATGTTTTTTATGAAATAATTGTATTTCATTAATAAATTTATATATATTTATATATATAGTAGAAAATTCTATCATATAAAGATGTTAGTATTTCAAAAAAACCCAGAATATGTTTGTAGAAAAAGTCTCGATTTTTTTTGAAAAATTGATATGAATTATCACCCCTATAAGGTATGTGTTTTTGAAATTAAATAATATATATATTCTAAAAACCCCTTGTAAGGGAAGTTATTGTTTTTGTAAATTTATATTTGAATTTTTTATTTCAAAAATTTTTAATTTATAGATTACTTGAATTGAATTTAAAAAATGATTTTTATAGGACTAAATATATAAAATAATGTATTGATTTGAAAAATATATGAATTTATGTAAAATATTCAAAACGAATTCATGTTATTATCTATAATTTACGACAATATAAAAACATTTATCTATTTTTTAACATTAAATTTCAAGAGTATTTTATCTTTATTTTTTCTAATAAGAAAAATATTATTATATAATGTGATGACTGAAAAAGAAATAAATAGATGCTATCATTTTATGTGATGAATGATTTTTGATCAACGAATGTGGTTAAAATAGATATGTCCATAATTGATTAATGATCTTTGCAACACATTCCCTTTTATACAATTAATTTCATTAATATATAGCAATCATGTTTATTTCCTATAAATGAAAGTATTTATGTTGGAAAGGTGGATTTCTCCTAAATTATTAAGAAAATTTATCTTCTTCCATGAAATTAAGTCGTGATAATATTTTTTATAATTTATATATGATATTGAAAATTATTTGGGTTATTAGTGACTATAGAATGACCATTAAAAATGACTTAAAGAAATTTGTAACTAGATAATCGAATTATATGATTTGGTATAGGGAGTAAATGCATTAACTCAAGTGGGCATGTTCCTTCATGTGATGTATCTATGTGGGAACATGGTTTTTATTATAGCCTACTACATATCATTAAAAATCCCAAAAAGTAATTATTCTTCAATGAGGAATTGAAAGATGTATTTCAAAAAATTATTATATTGGAAAATAAAAGGGTTTTAAAAATAATATGTACTTATTATATATGTATAAAAAATGTTAAATACTTTGAAAACCCATTTTATATTTAATTATTTAATGAAATGATTTTTTTGATAAATGTTTTCAAAATAGATTTATAGTTTCTACTGAAAAGGATTTTACCAGTGATTTTAAAACATATTACTGAGAATATTAATTCTCACCCTATATTTTAATATAATTTTTACTTGTTTTGTACAAATTAAAATGATGTTTCTTTTATATAAAAATTCATCAAACATGAATGTAATTGAATAAATTTATGTACAAATCTGATGTTTGGAATGTGATTGTCTAACTCTCGAAGTCATAGACTATAAAAGGTACTAGAAAGTAAAATATAGTATGTAACTTGTTGTTTCCTTTTATAAAATATTTATACAATATTTCTAGTGCTGAATATGGTAGTGTAGGTTTAGACCTTGATAACAAAATTCTAAAAAAGAAGAAGACTATATGACACTTCCACATTACAAACCCCCTATTCCCTTTCCAGAGAGGATGAGACAAGATAAAAGAATGGGATATCAAATTTTTTTTAGCGATTTTTGAAAAATTACACATAATCATTCCCTTTTCAAACATAGTTTTTAATATTTCTTCCTATTCAATGTTTTTGGAAGACTTTATATGAAGTTAGAAGAAAATGGAATAACTTGGAGTTTCCTCCTTAAATGAATAATTCTATATAGTTTTTTATGTGATGTTATATCTAATGATGTGAGACCTTAGGGATTCTCAATTACTTGCACAATACGTTCATGAAATTCAGAGAGATGATTATGATATCTAGGTTCCAGAATTAATATCATGACTTTGAGTGCCATAAAAAATAATAGGCTCAAAAAACTAAAACCAAGGTGGATAACCCTTTAATAAGATAATAACTCCATCGAGAACCCTCGAGAAAGAATCAAGGAAGTTTGGGTCAAATATGGAAGTTTATCATTCCAATTTATTTCCTTATTCCATATATGGGTGAAGATGGATTTGTCCCCACAATTCCTGGTTAACTATTTATTTCCACTTGGAATGAATTGATCGATATAAACTAATGAAGTTTGATATTCAGAGTTAGTAAATAACAAGTTGTTTTTGGCTTCGAAAAATCCACCAAGAAAAGGGGTGATTCATTGGACTATTTATCCATATTTTTTAATGATAATAAAGATCATTTTATGAACAGTGAAGATGGTTTAATGTCCCCCCCCCCCCATATAATTAAAAATTATAAAATGATTATAAGGATGGGAAATACACCACACCTCTGATGAGGTATGCCATCACACAATTCATACCCATTATTATCTAGAATCATTCCATGATTTGTGTGTCCATATTTTCAAATTCATATAATAGGAATCTATTATAGATCATATTAAAAAAATAAATCACTGAATGGGAAGAAACCTAGGATATATTAAATATTTCATGTTATATAATAGGGATGATAAAAATGTTCAAGATTGTATAGAGGTTTTTACTTTAGAAATTTTGAAATTTTGAAATTGAAAATTTAGAATAGAAAAATTGTAATTTCTGTTATATAAAAGAAATGCAAGATGGGAAATTTTCAAAATTGATAAAAAAACTCATTCTTTACATGGGTTGTATTAAATACGTTATTAGAATTACTTGGGGAAACAATAAAATTTCAGGAAACCAAATATCATTGATGAATACTTCCTCTCGACCACTCCCCTAACCTCCTCTCACGAGTGATTCTCCCGATAAAATACATCCTCATCTCGTCCTCTCCATGCAAGACCACTGGCCCCCCCATTCTCCTTTTCACATTTTGTTTAGTCATCCTCCCATATCCTTTCCCATTCCTTACAACTTACATCCCTATATAATGGACAACACCAAAACTATCAAGAGTTTATCCCAACAAGGCAATGATCCTATGTCTTTGAACTGACTAAATCATTCACCTCTACCACAACCAGTGATCTTAATCAGTCACCTTTAGAATCAGAGTTTTCCTCCCCATCAACCTATTGGATTTCCAATGAGTCATCGTCTATATCTATCTAGTCCCAAGGTGATTCAATGTGTCCACACTTACCCATGTGTCAAAATTTCTCTCCTTATGGTCATCATTTTTGTTTAGTCTATCTCTATGACCAGCAGATTCATACAAAGAAGACATTGGACCTTGAATTTATTTAACATATTCATGTGCATGAGGATGATCATTGTAAAGATCCGGAAATTTCAAGGAAAATGTTTTCTTAATTTTCTTCGGGATTTTACGAGTACGCATTTTCTGACGGCACCTGATTTCGAGGCCCGGTGTGCCCGGAATCATTTTCCGTAGTTTAGCTCGGGTATGTTCAGTGAACGAACGAGCGGGTTTTCCTATCTTTTGAACCGGTGCTCAGAATCAAAATCTTAGGACACCGATGGAATCACAGCGCCGGTAATTGCTTAGGAACACCTTTTTCGGAGTTGCATTTTTTTGGTTGTGGTTTTTAAATTTTTTTCAGGTTAAGTAAAGGAATAAAATAAAAATGGTGCGACCAATTTTTATTTTATTTAATGTTGTTTAACCTAAGCTATGTGGTTGGAGTGGGACCCACTATATCCTACTCCACTAGGTAGGATATTGGTGGGGTGGGGTCCACACTAGCTCCACCTTATTCCACCCCCTCCTTTAATTAAGTAACGCATCCGCACCCCCTTTAAATAAAGTCAACTTGTGCGTTTAATTAAATATTAAACGCCTCTTTTAATAGGGCGGTTTAAACGTTAAAATTAATTCAATTAATTGATTGATTCATTTTTTAATTTGAAAAACGTTTGGCTTGTGTGTTAATAAAATAAGACAAGTCGTATTTTATTAAGGGGTTTGTTGTGCGTGAGGGCTTCGGAAAAATTGCTCAAAGCCTAGAAGCACTCCATCCTTGACGAAGAATGCGAAGAATGCCGACCTCCGACGAAGGTCGACAAGAATGCCAGATACTCGGAGATCGACGACGCGATGTCGACGAATCTTTTCTCCACGACGCGACGATCCTCCTTCCGTGACGAACCTTCGTTCTAATTTTTCTTCGAGGTAGGGGTTTGTTTTTTTGTTGTTTGTGATCTCTTCTGTCACCATTCTTCGTTTAAAATTGGGCCGCATGTTATCTCAATAACGGGAGGAGGTCGGACCGCACGAACACGGCCGAACCTCCTCCCCCTTTATTTGTTTGAATTTTTTCCGGCACGTGTAAGGCGGCACGGTGTCATTGCACTACACAGAAACCATGAGAAAGGGCGAAGAAGCGCGGCGCTGTCGCGCCCTGCCGTTGAAATCAAACAGGCTGCGGCATCGTTGCGCCGCGCTGGTCGAACCAAGGTCGCGGCCTTTGGCCGCGGAGGAGCAGGAAGCGGCGGCCGGCTTTCGGCCGCCGGCGCCGGAGCAGGAGAGCGGGACCCCGGCGGTCCCGCGGCGGCAGCAACTGGCCGGCCGGACCGGGCTGACCGGCTTCTGAGAAAAGTCGGGGGTCATAACCCCCGGCTGGCCAGCAGAAGTGGCCCCCCTCATGGGGGCCACGATTTGACACCAGCCCCCCGCACCCCTTCCGCTCGGCCGTTACGGCCGAGCCGCCTGTCTATGCTAGCCAGGCCGTGCGCGCCAGGTCGGGCCGCCCGGCCGGGCCGCGCTCAGGCCGGTTGGTGCCAGCCGGGCCGGGCCACTCCCAAGTGGGTCGGACCCAGACCCGGGTCGGGTCGACCCGGTTCGGGGTGACCCAGGGGGTATCGGACCGGGTCGGATCGGGCCTGAACCCCCTATTCGCGGACCTCTTACGGTCTTTTAACCATTTCTTTGGCTACAAACCTCCGATCGACGCACCGTCAGTTTCGATGTCATCCTTTGATTGAGTCAGTCGTTTCGGTATATTACACTCAAGGTTTCAGAGAACTTTGGGTACGGCCGGGTTGGTTTGAACCCGAAACCAACCGGTCCCTCGGAGAGGAAACGCTTATATCTCGAACTCCGGACGTCCGATTGACGTGCCATCAACATTGTTGGATTCCTCTTGATGAGAAGAAACTTTTGGCATGATTCTCTTGAATTTTGCATGCAGTTGGATAATGGGCGGGTTGGATTGTACCCGAAATCCAACCGGGCCCGTAGAACGGAAAAGCGGATAACTTTCAGACTGGACGTCCATTTGACCAACCATCAGCGGCGTTGGTGATCACGCTGGGAAACAGTCTATATGAGTATACCCTATAAGATTTCAGGGTACAATTGAGATGCAGTCGGGTTGGTTCGTACATGAAACCAATCGGGCCCCTCGGACAAAAATGCTAATAACTCACAGACCTGGCGTCTAATTGACGCACCGTCTGTTGCTTTAAGACCCATATGATGAGGCGTTCCTTTGAGATACTTCTTCGTGGGACTTGTGATACATGGAGTATTGACCAGTAGCTCGTGGAGTGGAAACTCCTGGAGACGAGCTAGCAGAGTGCAGAGACCTAGTAGCTGACTGAGACTTGACGACTGCCGATCGATCGACTCAGATTGATTCGGATATCCCAGTGGGCTGCGCTTGGTTGTAGCGGTAGACCAACGGAGGAGGTGCACTTGGTTGTAGCGGCAGACCCACGGTACTCGACAAAAGGAGTACCTCTGTAGGCTATAAGGGGGTGCGCTTGGTTATAGCGGCAGACCCATGGTGGGATGCACTTGGTTGCAGCGGCAGGCCCACAGTACTCGACAGGTGCAGTACTTTAGCAGTCCAAGGTTTGTGGGACTCACTTTGTTGTTGCGGCAGGCCCACTGTACTCGACATAGGAGGAGTTCTCCAGTAGCCGTGGTTTTGTTATCGTGAATAAAATCTTGGTTTGAGCTGAATCAATGACCTTTGTGTTTACCTCATGATTGAGATGGGTCACTTGATAACTTAGGTATATGTATGCGCATATACCTAAGTAGTGGTTATCCGTTGATTTCGTAACGTTTGTGTTTCCTCATGATTGAGATGGGTTACTTGACAACTTAGGTATAATTATGGTCTTATACCTAAGCAAGGGTTATCTATTGAGATCCTTATTTGGGGTTATCCTTGTTGGATTTAGTGAGACCTCGAGGGTCTCGGGGTCCCTACTGAGTATCGTATACTCACCCATGCACGGGCTATGCCCGCACCTCGTTGTGTTGGTTGCAGACGATGGGTAGCGCTGATGAAGTCCGAGTGTTCGAGGACTGGACGGTACCCGGTGGTAGACTTCACGACGAGACGATACTCGGAGGATTTTTACATGAGATAGCGTCGAGAAGTCTATTTGTACCAACCCTTCAGGTAGGATCTGTGGTGGACGATCCAGGACCAGCGATATCTACAACTACCCTTCAGGTAGGATCCCAGGTGGTCGACCCAGGAGCTACTACTTTTCTTCCAGCTATTTTTCTTTTCTGTTGTACTTCCTTTCAGTTGTAGCTGCACTTTTCCGATGGGTTTGTATTCTGGCCCACTTCTTTTCAGTACTTCCTTTTGTACTTAGTGTTTTACTTCCTCTTGTACTCTGTGCTATTTTTTTACCTTTATAAAGGAAATTCCTTCCCAGTTTTGTGGGATTTAGTCCTTTGGTGCTAGTTACCAGCCCCTGACCTATGGAAGGCGAGCTTGGGGTAGTCACGGTACGGGCCCGAGGACTGGTCGTGAAAAATTGGTATCAGAGAAATCGGTTCTACCGAAGAACATATAACTATGATTTTTTTTATTCTGTGAAGCAATAGTGTTAAGGGTACCGAGTGTGGTTTTCAGTTCAGGGAGTCCAGTGTTGGTGCGGGCGGCCAACATATCCATACACTAGGTCCCTAAAAACTGATTTTCGGCTTTGTGCACGAAAAACACTGATTGCGTTTGTGTTTCTAAAAGTTTTAAAAGTTAGCTCAAACCAGGTCAGCTCACCAGGTATAAATCGTTTGACTGTGTCACATTTTGTTCTTTCAGGATGCCTCCCTGCGGATGACCAGCTTGAGCCCTGAGAGTTTTACGTACTGACAGCCGGCCGAGCGACATGGCCTCAGTACATGGCCCTATCCTAGTTGAGGAACCAGCGGAGGCACCAGCGGTACTACTACCCGTTGGGCCACTGATGCCACCAGCCCCAGCAGCAGAGGGTGCACGTCACTAGAGCGCACTGCACGAGTTCCAGCGCCAGAGGCCACCCAGGTTCAGGGGAGAGACGGAACAGCAGGCGGCTGAGGATTGGCTGGAGGCTATGGTGAGAGTCTTCCGGCTAGTGGGGATGCCAACAGACGTCATGGTGATCCTTGCTGCCATCCTTCTTCAGGCAGTAGCAGGCATATGGTGGATCATGATGCTTCAAAAGCATGATGATGCAACACTTCTGTGGGAAGACTTCAAGAGCCTATTCCGGGAAGAGTTTGTACCAGCCACCCTTCGAGCAGTGCGTATACAGGAACTGCTGCATCTACAGCAGGGTTTCATGATGGTGGCGCAGTACTCAGCGTGGTTCACATACCTCTCGCGCTACTCCACAGATATGGTACGGGACCCATTCTTCAGGGTCTGAACCTTCAATCAGGGGATCAGGAGAGAGATTAAAGCTTTTTTTGTTTCTCACAGCCTCCCGACGTAGGGAGGGGTATTAGAGAGATCCCTCTTAGTGGAGAGTTTCCTTACTGAGCAGTCTCCAGTAGCAGGATCCACCACTAGTCGTCATGCGGTAAATTATTCTGCGGCGGGCAGTAGATAGATGACGCAGAGGTCCAAGAGGACCAGACCTACAGGTGGTCGACCGTATGAAAAAGGATCATGTGTGAGAGGCACCCGGGGTGGAGAGGGACCTACCAGGAGCGGACAGTGTTAATCCTACGGCGAGGTTGGTCACATGGCATGTGAATGTCCGACCCGCCATACTGATGACCAGCAGATAAATGAAGGACCTCCCAGGCAGAGGCAGAGGTTCAATCGAGGAAGATTGCAAGGAGCTGGAGACCGTGGCAGGGGAGCTGGCTGTGTAGCTGGAGGTGGACGACGCTTCATGGTGTTTCCACCACCACCACCAGGAGGTCCACCCCGACCGCAAGGAACAGGTGGACATGGGAGAGCTCAACTTCATGAAGAAGAAGCATACGACTACGGAGCTCTGGAAGCAAGTGGACAGGAGAAGAACTAGTGGTTTCCTATTTGTTCTTCGTACTTCTAGTTCCATGTTGTTGTTACATTTTTGTCTTTGTACTATGAGATGCAATGAAAAAAGGACACTTACATTTGTGACATTTTCTCCCTTCCTTTTTGTTACTAAGAGGTTCTGGTATAAAAATAACCATTGACTTGACCCTCACTTCGGAGGTACCTACTGGAGGAGACCCAGTGACCACACACGGATGCCGACAGTTTGACTCAACCCTTGGAGGTGAGAGTAATAGTTGGATCTCTTGGTAGTAGCACCGAGGCCTTACGACGTCATACATGGTATGGATTTGTATCATCCATGTCAGGATTCACTGTATTAGGCAAATAACCTGGTTCATCCTGGGGATGAGACCAGATTTATTTTATCGGCAAAGATGAAATCATAGCAGCTCTTGTGGAACCAGAGATGGTCCAGGCCATGATAGAGAAGGTCCAGGTCATCCAAGAGTGGATAAGGATAGCTTAGATCCGACATAAGCCTTATGATGACAATAGGCATAGACCACTAGAGTTTGAGGATGGCGAACACATTTTATTACGTGTCTCGCCTCAACGTGGAATTACGGAGATTTGGCTGAGGCGACAAGTTTTCTCTGCGCTTCATTGGACCCTTCTAGTTCCTCAACAGGGTAGGCGAGGTGGTTTACCGCTTGACCCGTCCACCTTAGTTGCACCGGGTGCACAACATCTTCCACGTATCTCAGCTGAGGAGATACGAGCACGACCCGGCGCATGTCATCGACCATGGGGGAGGTTGGACTTTAGCGATGGGGTGACTTTCACGGAGGTTCTAGTGGGGAACGAGGATCGACAGGAGTGGATCTTTTGAAGATGTTCGATTCCTTGGGTGTGCTTCCACTGGCAGTACGGGAAAATCTAGGTGATCACCTTGGAGCGAAAGGCTCAGATGCGTGCTTACTACCGCTTTTGTATCCCTAGTTTATATTAAAGCTTTACGGGGACGTAAAGCCCTGAGGTGGGAGTAATTTAAAAACCCGGAAATTTCAAGGAATTTTTTTCTTAATTTTCTTTGGGATTTTACACATACGTAGTTTCTGACGGCACCTGATTCTGAGGCCCGGTGTACCCGGAATCATTTTCCGAAGTTTAGCTGAGGTATGTTCAGTGAACGAACGAGCCGGTTTTCCTATCTTTTGATCCGGTGCTCGGAATCGAAATCCGAGGACACCGATGGAATAGCAATGCCGGTAATTGCTTAGGAACACCTTTTTCGGAGTTGCGTTTGCTCGAGTGTGGTTTTTAAATTTATTTTGGGTTAAGTAAAGGCATAAAATAAAAATGGTGCGACCAATTTTTATTTTATTTAATGTTTTTAACCTAAACTAAGTGGTTGGAGTGGGACCCACTATATCCTACTCCACTAGGTAGGATATTTGTGGGGTGGGTCCCACACGAGCTCCACCTTTTTCAACCCCCTCCTTTAATTAAGTAACACACCCACACACCCTTTAAATAAAGTCAACTCGTGCGTTTAATTAAATAATAAACGCCTCTTTTAATAGGGTGGTTTAAATGTTACAATTAATTCAATTAATTGATTGATTCAATTTGGAATTTAAAGAACATTTGGCTTGTGTGTTCATAAAATAAGAGAAGTCTTATTTTATTTAGTGGTTCATTGTGCGTTAGGGCTTGGGAGAAATTGCTCAAAGCCTAGAAGCACTCCTACCTCGATGAAGAACGCAAAGAATGCCGACCTCCGACGAAGGTCGACAAGAACACCAGATCCTCAGAGATCAACGACGCGACGCCGACGAATCTTTTGTCCACGACGTGACAATCCTCCTTCAATGATGCCTTCTTCCGTGATGTGAAATTCTATGACGAACCTTCAATCAACTTTTTCTTCGAGGTAGGGGTTTATTTTATTGTTGTTTGTGATCTCTTCTGTCACCATTCTTCATTTCAAATTGGGCTGCCTGTTATCGCAATAACGGGAGGAGGTTGGACCGAAAGAACACGGCTGACCCTCCTCCCCCCTTGTTTGTTTGAATTTGTTGTGGCGCGTGTAAGGTGGCGGGGTGTCGTTGCACCGCGCAGAAACTATGAGAAAGGGCGAAGAAGTGTGGCGTCGTCCCGCCGTTCCGTTGAAATCAAACAAGCCGTGGCGCCATCGTGCCGTACCGGAGAATGTCGAAGAGGCCGCGGCCGGAGCGGGGCCGTGGTAGAGGGGCGCGGTAGCTGGCTTCTGGCCGCCGGCACCGGAACAGGAGAGCGGGACCCTGGCGGTCCCGTGGCGGCACCAACCGGCCGGCCGGATAGGGCTGATTGGCTTCCGAGAAGAGTCTGGGGTCATAACCCCCGGCTGGCCAGCAGGAGCGGCCCCCCTCATGGGGGCCACGGTTTCACACAGGCGGTGGCCAGCATGCCCCCCCACACCCCTTCCGCTCGGCCGTTATGGCCGAGCCGTCGGGCCACGTCGGCCATGCCGGGCCGCGCTCAGGCCGGGCCAGGCCGCGCAGGCCGGGCCGGGCCGCGCCAGCAGGGTCGGGCCGCGCCCAAGCAGGCCGAACCCAGACCCGGGTCGGGTCGACCCAGTTCGGGCCACCCAAGGGGTATCGGGCCGGGTTGGACCGGGCCCGAACCCCCTATTCGCTGACCTATTACGGTCTATTACCCATATCATGGGCTACGGAACTCCGATCGATGCACCATCAATTGCGATGAGATCCTTGTATTTAGATGGTCGTTTCGGTATATTACACTCAAGGTTTCGAAGAACTTTGGGTACGGCCGGGTTGGTTCGAACCCGAAACCAATCGGGCGCTCAGAGCGAAAACGCTCACATCTCGAACTCCGGACGTCTGATTGACTTGTCGTTGACTTTGTTGGATTCCTCTTGATGAGACGAAACTTTTAGAATGTTTCTCCTGAATTTTGGATATAGTTGGAAAATGGCTGGGTTGGATTGTACCCGAAATCCAACCGGGCCCCTGGAACGGAAAAGCTGATAACATTCAGAACGAACATCCGTTTGACGAACCGCCAGCGGCATTGGTGATCATGCTGGGAAACTGTTCTTTTGAGTATACCCTATGAGATTTCGGAATACAATTGAGATGCGGTCAGGTTGGTTCGTACATGAAACCAACCGGGCCCCTAGGACGAAAAGGCTAATAACTCACTGACCGGGCGTCCGATTGACGTGTCGTCTGTTGCTTTGAGACCCCTATGACGCTGCGTTCCTTTGAGATACTTATTCGTGGGACTTGTGATACTTGGATTATTGACCAGTAGCTCGTGGAGCGGACCCACCCGGAGACGAGCTAGCAGAGTGCAGAGACCTAGTAGCTGACTGAGACTTGACGACTACTTATCGATAGACTTGGAGTGATTCGTATAGCCCAGTGGGGTGCTCTTGGTTTTAGCAGCAGACCCACGGTGGAGGTGCACTTGGTTGTAGCGGCAGACCCACGGTTCTCGACAAAAGGATTACCTCTGTAGGCTATGAGGGGGTGCGCTTGGTTGTAGCGGCAGACCCATGGTGGGATGTGCTTGGTTGCAGTAGCAGGCCCACAGTACTCGACAGGTGGAGTACGTCAGTAGTCCAAGGTTAGTGGGACTCGCTTGGTTGTAGTGACAGGCCCACTGTACTCGACAGAGGAGGAGTTCTCCAGCAGTCGTGGTTTCGTTATCGTGAATAAAATCCTGGTTTGAGATGAATCAATGATCTTTGTGTTTACCTCATGATTGAGATGGGTCACTTGATAACTTAGGTATATGTATGGGCATATACCTATGTAGTGGTTATCCGTTGATTTCATAATGTTTGTGGTTCCTCATTATTGAGATGGGTTACTTGATAACATATGTATAAGTATGGGCGTATACCTAAGTAAGGGTTATCTGTTGAGATCCTTCTTTGTGGTTATACTTGTTGGATTTAGTGAGACCTAGAGGGTCTCAGGGTCCCTACTGAGTATCGTATACTCATCCCTGCACGGGCTATGCCCGCACCTCGTTGTGTTGGTTGCAGACGACGGGAAGCGCTGACGAAGGCCGAGTGTTCGAGGACTGGACGGTACCCGGTGGTGGACTTCATGATGAGACGATACTCAGAGAAGGTTGACGGGTGAGAGTGTCGAGGAGGCTATCTATACCTAACCTTAAGGTAGGATCCTTGGTGGAAAATCTAGGAGCTTGCTATCTGTACCTACCCTTCAGGTAGGATCCGAGGTGGACGACCCAGGAGCTGCGACTTTTCTTCCAGATGTTAGTCTTTTATGTTGTACTTCCTTTCAGTTGTAGCTGCATGATGCACCCAATTTGTGTATACATTTCCATATATATAATTGAAGATAAAAGCATGTTTTTAGAAAATATTTGTGGTTTCATGAACATATTCTTTGATTTTGGTGAATCGTTTTGCTTACAAGAGCACTCTGGCTTAATACACGGACTAAGGGATGTTTGTGAAATTTTTGATACTACACGGCATGTACTTTATATACATGCCGTGTACATCTAGACAAGGACATAGACCAAAGCCGGGAGTACACGCCCATGTCTCCAAGCAGAGAAGCACACCGTGTGGGTCGGCGCTACACGCCGTGTACCACTTTCTAGAAGCAGTGCTTACGGAGAAAAGTCCACACGACCATGTGGCCATTGATGAAGACATGGCGTGTTTGAACTTTTACAAGTTGTGTCTTCTATTCTAGAAGGGGCTTGCAGTGCTACACACCGTGTATGGATGCGCTACACACCGTGTTCACTCAACTTGCAGGCGGTGCCGTGTGCAAAAGTCAAGAATGGCATTCTCGGCCACCTTCCAGTGGAGAAAATGGCGC
Source organism: Viscum album (assembly GCA_963277665.1). Lineage (NCBI taxonomy): Eukaryota > Viridiplantae > Streptophyta > Magnoliopsida > Santalales > Viscaceae > Viscum > Viscum album. Next base: position 388,242,626 of record OY728125.1, read on the forward strand.
CAATACGCGTTGAAGAAAAGTACACCCGTTGATGAAGACACAACGTGTTTGATCTTTTACATGTCGTGTCTGCTATTCTATAAGGGGCTGGTGGCGCTACACGTCATGTATGGTGGCACTACAAGCCGTGTTCACTCACCTTGCAAGCAGCACCACGTGCAAAAGTCAAGAACGGCGTGCTCGGCCACCTGCCAACAGAGAAAATGGCACCAATATGTGTTGACAAAAAGTACACGGCGTGTACTTTCTATACGCGTCGTGTATTTATTTTTCTTTAAAATGAGGCCTTGGCCTACGGATTTAAAGAGTTCAGAACCATTGGAGGAGAGAGAAGCTCTGCTACCACAATTCCCAAAGCCACCGAGGTGCCGTCATACTGCTATTCTGCCATTCCACCCTCTAATACTCTACCTCAACGCCTACACAATGAATCCGTCAGGTATCACGTGTGTCGTTTCTCTCCAAAATTCTATGTGTAACTAAACCACTCGTGTTGGGGATCTGGATGATGGGATCATAATTTGTATATTGTTTTATATAGTTCTGTTTGAATCGTTGTAATTCATCTTACTCTTCATAAACCAGTGTCAAATATAACTGATAATTCTTATCCGGAGAAAGGGAAGGATTCTCAGAGATACAAAAGAAAAGTAACGGTGAAAACATCCATGACCATTGGAAGGTTTTCACCGATTCAAGTAATGGACTGGATGTAATAAATAATTAAGGACATTGACTACTGGACCAAGGAGTCAACTTCTCTAATTCCAAACAAGAGGAACCGGACCAAGGAAATCTTGTAAAAAAATGAAATACTGAATGATTGAATTATTATGAACAGCACAACCATTTGAACAATCTGTATAAGAACTCCTTATTCACCACAGCCTTGACACGTCTTTTCTTTCGATTTCTAATAACTCTTTAAATTTACTCGTTGTTTTCTTTCAAACTGTATCCATTCTTCAAAGTAAATCAGTTTAGTTTCAATTAAAACCCAAAAATGACGCTACCACTATGTTAGCTGCTCAGTTGGATGTTGTGTCCAAGAAAATCGACGCATTGAACCTCAAAGGAGGATCTCAAGTTCATGCGGCGCACCATCCAGCATGTGGCGACTGTGGTGATAACCACATCATGGGATAATGACCAGGATCGGCTGGAGGCCCCTCGACGAGCGAGGTGAGTTATGTTTCCCAAAATTGAGGGGCCAACCAGTACCAGCAGTACCAGAACCCATCATGGCGAGATCAATAGAACACAGACTGGGGCCAACAACAGCAGAATCCTCTGCCCCAGCGACCGCCCAACTACAACCAACCTCCATATCAGGACCAATTCCAAAGGCCGCAACAAACCGAGTAGGGTACTTATCAGCAACAAGGGTATCAAAACCCTCGTCCACAGCAGCCACGACAGCCACCTCCTCCACCGGCACAACAACCACCTCAGCAGGAGAACACCTCAAGGTTAGAGAATCTGATGACTAAATTCATATCTACTGCTGAGACTCAGTTCCAGAATCAGGAAGCTTCGATTAGAGGCTTGGAGAATCAGATTGGCCAGCTGGAAAATCAACTCTCAGGGAGGCAGCCTGGTACACTACCAGGGAACACCGAAAAGAATCCAAGGGAGGAGTCCAATGCTATCATGCTCCGGAGTGGAAAAGATCTCCACCAGAACAAATCAGCACAGCAAGGTGAATCCACACCAACTGTTGAAGAAAAAGGTACCAATACCGACCCCTCCTCATCCAATAGCCCACAGAAGGAGGCTTTACAAAATAATGAAAAGGAAGTAATCCAACCATTGAAGCCTGCCTTACCCTTTCCGGAAAGATTGAAGCAGAGAAAGCTAGACCCACCAATTCAGCAAATTTATGGATGTTTTCAAGAAGCTACATATCAACATACCATTTGTGGAATCCCTGACACAAATGCCAACATACGCCAATTTCATGAAGGAAATCCTCTCAAATAAGAGGAAGATGGAGCATTTGGGAGTTATTGCACTAACGAAGAAGTGCTCCATGGTGGTTCAACATTCCCTTCCTCCGAAACTCCAAGATCAAGGTAGTTTCACCATTCCTTGTACTATTGGATCCTGTGAGTTTGGGAAGGCCCTCTACGACTTAGGGGACAACGTGAACCATATGCCCCTTGGAGTTTTCAAAAAGATGGGACTCCACGAGCTCAAGCCTACCTGCGTCACCCTTCAACTTGTTGATCGATCCATCAAGCACCCGAAGGGACTACTTGAGGATGTACTGGTCAAGGTGGGTAGGCTGATTCTCCCTGTTGATTTCATCATCCTCGACATGGGGGATGACCAGGAAGAACCTCTTATACTTGGAAGGCCTTTCGTGGCAACTGGGAAGGTACTGATCGATGTGCACCAATGAGAGTTGATTTTCCGGGTAGGTGATGAAAGAGTTTCCTATAACGTCCTCAAAGCCATCAAACATGCTTCCTTGTCAGAGAAAGAGGGATGTTATGCAGTCTCCACCATGGATAATCATTTTAGTGACAAAGTGGATGAACTGGTATGTTCTTTTATTTCGAATAATTTAACTGATCCAGATATTCTATTAGAAGAAGCGCCAGAAGACTTGCTATTCATAGAAGGCCAGGGCGGCCACTATTGGCAGCATGCATTTGTTCCTGATAGTTTGGAACGGGAAAAGGTGCATCCACTTGTGCCTTCAATTTTAAAAGGCACCTGATCTTGAACTAAATCCTCTTCCATCTTCTCTCAAGTATGGGTCTTTAGGACCCAATAAAACTTTGCATGTTATACTTAATGAAGAATTATCATAGGAGAAGGAAGATGCACTTCTGCAGGTTCTCAAACAGCGGAAGCATGCTATTGGGTGGACAATCGTTGATCTGAAGGGCATCAGCCCTACCATTTTCACTCACAAGGTGCTACATGAAGAGGGTGCCAAGAAATATTAGCAACCGCAACGGAGCTTGAATCCTCCCATGAAGGAAGTTCTAAAGAAGGAGGTGATCAAATTATTGGATGTAGGCATCATCTATCCCATCTCAGATAGTCTGTGGGTGAGTCCTCTCCGAGTGGTACCCAAAAAGGGGGGGATCACTATGATTTCAAATGAAAATAATGAGCTCATCCCTACACACACTATCATGGGCTGGCGAGTCTGTGTGGATTATCAGAAGTTGAATGATGCAACAAGAAATGGTCACATCCCCTTTCCATTCAAGGATCAAATTCTAGAGAGGCTAATAGGGCACAACTTCTATTTCTTCCTCGATGGTTTTTCCGGTTAAAACCAAATCTCCATTGCTCCGGAGGATCAGGAAAAGAGCACTTTCACTTGCCCCTACGACTCATTTGCTTATCGAAGGATGTCTTTCGGCATGTGCAATGCCCCTGCCACCTTCTAGCGCTGTATGTTGGCCATCTTCCATGACATGGAGGAACGAATCCTAGAGGTATTCATGGATGATTTTTCCATTTATGGAAAGTCATTTACCATTTGTTTACGACACCTAGATCTTGTTTTGGAAAGATTTGAGCACACTAACCTAGTTTTGAAATGGCAAAAGTGTCATTTTATGGTGCAAAGTGGCATAGTCCTTGGCCACAAAATTTTAGCGAAATGGATAGAGGTTGACCAGGAGAATATTGAAGTCATTTCATGACTACCAATAGTGACTTCCATCCGCGCCATCCGCAGCTTCCTTGGGCATGCAGGATTTTATAGGCGGTTTGTCTGCGACTTCTCCAAAATAGCCCAACCCCTCACCAATCTTCTAACCAAGGATGCCATATTTTGAGTCCGATGACCATTGTGTCAGATCATTTGAGCATCTGAAGCAGCGCCTTGTGGAAGCTCTAGTTATGATTTCTCCCAACTGGGAGGAACAATTTGAGGTGATGTGCGATGCGAGCGACTACGCAGTGGGAGCAGTCTTGGGCCAACGCCTTGACCGGATTTTTTGACCCATCTATTATGCCAGCATGACGCTCAACGAGGCACATATTAACTACACCACCACAAAAAAGGAGATGCTTCCAGTGGTTTTTTCATTTGATAGGTTTAGTTCTTACTTAGTGTTGTCTAAAGTTATTGTTTATACTGACCATGCAGCACTAAAGTACCTACTCAACAAGAAATACGTGAAGCCCCGATTGATCTGCTGGGTAATCCTCCTACAAGAATTTGATCTTGAGATCCAGGATAATAAAGGGAGTGAGAACTTCATTGCAGACCATCTCTCCCACCTCGAACTGCCTCACATGGAGAAGGAATAAGATCGGGAGATCAGAGAGGATTTTCTTAATGAGCACCTCTTTTCGATCTGTGAAACACCTCGACCATGGTACGCTGATATCGCTAATTTTTTGGTTACATGTGTCGTTCATCCCGACCTCTCCTTCCAGCAAAGCAAAAGATTTTTCTCTGAAGTGAAAAGGTACTTCTTGGAGGATCCTCTACTATTACGATCCTGTGCAGATGGAGTGATATGCCGTTACATCCCGAAGAATGAATTTCACGGTGTCCTAGAGTTCTGTCACGCCTCACCAGTAGGAGGACATCATGGCCCGGACCGTACCATAGCTAAGATCCTGCAGTCTGGATTTTTCTGGCCCACCATGCATAAAGATTCCTGGGCCATTGTTTCCTGTTGTGATCGGTGCCAGAGGACAGGTAATGTGGGGCGTAGAGTAGATATTCCTTAGCACCCCATCCTGGAGGTCGAGATTTTCGATTTCTGGGGCATAGATTTCATGGGTCCTTTTCCCCCATCTTTTTTGAACACTTACATCCTGGCATGCATCGGCTACGTATCCAAATGGGTGGAAGCTACTGCTACATCTCACGACACAGCCAAGGTAGTCATAAATTTCTTAAAGAAAAATATCTTTAGAAGATTTGGAGTTCCACGGGTACTGATCAGCGATAGAGAGACCCACGTGGACAACACACTGATGAGAGGAATACTGTCGAAGTATGGAGTAAAGCATCAGATGGGGACACCATATCATCCCCAGTCCAGTGGACATGTAGAGCTCTCCAATCGAGAGCTCAAGAAGATCCTGGAAAAAACAGTGAACAATTCATGGAAGGACTGGTCCAAGAAGTTAGATGATTCCTTGTGGGCATATCGGGCTGCTTTCAAAATACCAGTCGGAATGTCCCCGTTCCGCCTCGTCTATAGAAAGCCCTTCCATTTTCCAGTTGAATTGGAACACAAAGCCTGCTGGGCCGTCAAAGCCTTGAATTTTGATCTAAAGGCAGCTGACGAGAAACGGATGTTCCAACTATAAGAACTAGATGAGATCTGATTAGAGGCATACGAGAATGCCAAGTTGTACATGGAGAATATAAGAGCCATTCAGGACCGGATGATATCACGAAAATCTTTCCAACCGGGTGATTAGGTACTTCTCTTTAAATCTCGTCTTCGCTTATTTCCAGGGAAGTTAAAGTCACGCTGGTCAAGACCATTCCACGTTATCCGCATTTTCCATCATGGAGCAGTAGAAATTTCTAGAGAAGATGGTCAACCATTCAAGGTAAACAGGAATAACTTGAAAGCTTAGCATCCTACGGATAGCATGGTGGGAACATTTTCCACCATACTCCTCAGGTAAGCAAGGTAAGTAGGTCAAGCCAATTACCTAAAACGAAGGCGCTTCCTGGGAGGCAACCCAGAGGTTACACGCCATGTCCCACTTATATACATGGCATGTAATTATCTTTTTAATTTGTAAAGTTAATAGTATAAATCTATAGAATAAAAAATAACTAACCAGGGATGATGCCGGTGTCGATGGCAACGTCACTGGAGTTTATTCGAGCCGTCCTCGGTTCGAATCCTCCTGACCTACCTTCGGCATAGGGTTCCTCCTTTTAATTACATAGCGTGTGGGGTATTTTTACTCTCTATATATATAAATGTGTTTAATAAAACCCATGATGGGGATGGGATGGTTGGCTAAAATCGTAATCTGATTTCAAAAGACCCTGGTTCGAATCCAGACAACTTTCCAATTTCCATTATTTGTTCTTTTAATAAAACCACACGACGTGTACTCCGATATACGATGTGTGTGCCATCATTCTTCAAATATAAATAAAAACATTTTAAAAATAAGAAATTACATGAGGGTGATGTTGGCGGATTGGTAAAGTCTCGACACCAGGTTCAGAAGACCCAGTTTCGAATCGCGCTAATCTCCCCGCTTCACCCCCATCCTTTCCTAAATAAAAACCACACATTGTGATTTTCTTTCCTTCTATGTGTATAGGCCGTATAGAATAAATATATATATATATAATAAATATGAACAGAAGAACAACCTTTGCTCTAGTGGGTGAGGGAATCCGTTCGAATCAGCTGATGGCCGGTTCGAATCCTGCCCCAAGAACCGGACCAAAGGTTGTACTACTCTTTTTATTATTTTATAATACACGGCATGTATTTCCCGATATATGTCATGTATAGGCTTATGTATAATAGAATTTGTCAATATTTCTATTTTTTTAATAAGAATTATTATATAGTTTACTATAATAATTATATTTTATAATTCAAAAAAAACAGGATACATGGCGTGTACTTTACATACACGCCGTGTACCTCGACTATATAAGCCGCGGGCCACCTGGCTTGAGGCCATGTTGGACAGCTACCTGATTCCTCCCTTCTTTCTGTTTCTTCTCCTGAATTCCATCTGAACCCCCTTTTTCCAAATCCGTCGATTTGGGGCGTTTCAAGTTCTGATTCCTCTCACATTGTGATCCTAGATCCAGGTAAACCATTCTACACCCTCTGTTTCATATTTTTAGACTCGTTTAGGGTGTTTTTCGGATCCGCCGACCGTTCGGCTTCTGAATGTACATGACCAAGAAATGAAGAACACATGCCGTGTACTTCTGAACACGGCCTCAGAATGAATTTTCAGAAATTTGAATATACACGGTGTGTATGTTCGGTACACACCGTGTCCGTTTCATCTTACCCGTGTACACCTTTCCACACGATCTCACACACTATTTTCATTTACACGGCATGTGTGTTTGGTACACGCCATGTCCATAGTTTCTGTTGGCCTCTTCGTGTGTGGCGCATAACACGGTCTGTCACCCCATGTTCCAGAACACGGCGTGTATGTTCGGTACACGCCGTGTAATTTATATTTGTTGTCGGCCCGTGTCTCCCCCTCTGCACGGCGATGTTCTTCATGTGCAGTCCACGCCGTGTCCAGAAACTACACGGCGTGTATTTATTTCTCTGAACTGATAAAAACATGGCTGTGTCATTTGTTACATGACCACCTGCACTTTGATGTGAACACAGCGTGTATGTTCGGTACACGTCGTGTCCTATTACATTGTCTCTTTCCACCCTCGGTGTTTCTTTCTAGAGAACACGGGATACTATCCATTTCTGAATACACGGCATGTACTCTGGACTACACGCCGTGTACTTTTATTTTCCAGTTTTCTCACATTTTCTTTGTTTTTTTTTTCTTATTTTGTTTTTTTTTCTTTTTCTTTTTCTTTCTATTTCAGGATATGGTAGATCATGATCATTCGTGCGGGAAGCGGCCAGCCTCCTCCACTGAGGGCGAGGAGTCCAGTTATTGTTGGATCGGACTCCGACCACCTACTCAGCCGGACCCCGACGCTCCGGTCTTTGAGCTCCCTCTATTGGCCATTCTGCCGCCACTCACTCCCTTAGATGAGGCGGGGCCTCCTTATGCTGCACCAGCTACCACTTTCATTGTACCATCATCCTCCGCAACTGGTCCCTCTTCGAGCACCACTTCCACTGAGCCACCTTCTTCTTCTGTGGATCCACTTCTAGAGCCAGATGCTGCTACTGCACCGGCACATGGGTCGGGACCTTCAGGTGCTCCCTATCCCAGCACGGTATTCCCGGTCACCGACTTCGCATACGACAGGCTCCGGCGCTTTTCTCATCGGCCGATACCACTGAGCAGCTGGTACCTTGACAGTAGCATTCCACAGCGGCTCGGTATTTGGGAAGAGTTGGAGTTACTTCTCGGGCACACCGCACTCCTCGATATTTTCTAAGTCAGCACTCATATGTTCTGAGCTTTATTTTTGGAGTTTGCGGCCTCTTTTGAGTTCGATGGAGCGGAGTACCGAGAGACACCTAGCGATGCAGTGCCAGTAGTTCAATTCCAGCTAGGCAACCGACCTTTTTCTATGAAAATGAAAGAGTTCAGCCGAGGGTGTGGCTTCTACCCCCATCCTTTCACCCCCCCCCCCCCCCCCGTTTCTGACTTGACCAGGCCCGAGCGCTCTGACCTAATTTCCATGTGGCGGGAGATCGCTAGGCCTGACCATCGGTACTCCCCCACTTCTCAGAAAAGCACTCTTATAGCCGACCATGTCCTTCGCTTCACCCACCGGTGCTTCAACGCCATACTCTTCCCCCGCCATGAGGATATGGGGGTCGTGATCGGATGTGACATGGAGCTTCTTACATGTTTCATCCGGCACGCCTACCTGGACCTCCCCTTTCTTTCCAACTCCTATTTTCACTCCATGTTTACCGGCCGTCAGGGAAACCTGAACGGTGGATTTTACACCACCCATCATGCCCACCACTTGGGGGTATTCGAACCCTCATTACCTCATGACATGATAGGTTCACACCAGCGGATGGACTTCCTCATGCTCATTCGCATGGGATTGGTCTGGAAGTAGGGGTGCCTACATCCTTGCTCAGGCTCGAGCCCCGCCACCTGCTGAACCTGCCCCACCTGCTGACCCTGCACCACCTGCTAACCCCGCATCTCCTACCCCACCCCCTCCACCTCACCCACATCCTACTGACCCCACTTCTTCTGGCCTTCCTTCTTCTGTCCCATCACCCATCCCACCTACCCCCGCACCCTCGGTCGATCCGGCCATTTCCCTCCACCTAGCCACGATGGAGCAGAAGTTAGCCCGTATCATCAGCCGCCAGGACACCATTTCACACCATTTGATTCGTCTGGACGGCCGCCACGACCGGATGGATCATCTGTTGGTACATATTTCTCAGCATCTTGGTGTTCCACTGCCTCAGCCACCAGCCCCTGCCTCCGTTCATATCCCTTCTGCTGCTGCTCCACCGCCGTCTCCTACCGCCACTTCTATCGGGCCAGGGCCTGCTGCTGAGCTTCCAATCCCGAGCCTAGCACTTGCGGTTCCTACTTCTTCAGCTACCCTTCCTGATGCCGAGTCTGAGCCTCACCCGTACACGGCTCCTGCGCCGTCTCTCCCGGCCGATTCTGTACAGGATGATGCCTCCCCTGAGGCGACCCCATGATAGTGACATTTTCCTTTTTCTTATATATCTCTTCTGTCGTTTTATATGCTTTGATGTTATGCATTTTTTTAGTCTTCTTTTTTCTCGACAGTCACAGGTACAGGCATGGAGCGCTTTGGGCATCACTTTTCACGAGAGGAGTATTGTTCCATTTCTATTTTCTTTCTTTTTGGACTTACTTCTTCCACTACTTTCCCTCATTTTGTCCCCTATTTCTCCCCGCTGCCTACCCTTTACCTTGGTGTTTCACTTGGTGTACCATGTGAAGTGTTAAGTGTGGGGGAGCATCTACATATTTCACCTTAGTCTTTGCCCTTAAACTAACCTAGGAGACATCATTATTAGACTCAATATTTGTAAATGTAAAGCAATTTTTTTAATCAATCTTATAAATCCTAGAGTTATCAGTAGGAACTTTTGGATAGGTTACATGCTTTTTCATTTTTTAAGTATTTTAAAATGATTTCTGATATAGTTTCAATTACAACCTTTCATCCTAGATTAAATTACATTAATTAGGCTAATCATTTATATGCATGTCATGACCTAATTGTACCATTATTATTTTTCCACTCCTGAGAGGTATTCTAAACCCTTTTTCATATTTCTTTTCTAATACCCTCTTTCTTGAGAGATTATTATGATATGAATCACTACCATAATTTGCAAGTTTAGATTTTTCAAAATATGAAGAAATTTTTGAATTACTTTAACGTGATTGAGGAATTAGATTGTTTCAACCCCTTTATCTTGAGACCTACCCTATATTTAATCATTGTTAAGCCCATTTAAGCCATGAACAACCTTTATAAGAAGCCACATTACAAGCCTATATCCCTTCCTACCCTATTTTTTTTAAACTTTGCATGATTATTCATTTAAGCTTTAAAGAGGGAGTTAGCAATACATGGAATATTTTTGTGTACATCCATAAAATAAAGTGTGGGGGAATGCCTCTTGATTATTTGGGGCAGAATGGGTTCCAAACATGTACTCATTGTATTCATAAGGTATGCCCTTGTGTTTTGTTGTTTAGCGCAAAAAAAACAAAAAAAAAACAAAAAAAAAACAACAACAACAAAAAACAAACAAACAACAAGGGGACCTTATACTTATTTTCCCATAAACCCTACTTACCTAAGGGAGTTGGTAGTGATTACAAAAGAATTTGACTGAGCTTTTGAAGCATGTAGTTTCAATGAGCTTTACATTGAATATCATGCAATGTTGTTTAAAGGAATTAGCCATCCTTTTTCAAGCCTCAGAATTTATTTTCACATCACATATGAACCTACCAACCCTTAGCTACAGAAACATCTAAACCTTATTGACAAAGCCCACATGATTTTTGTAATTCAATTTTTCTGAAGTGGAGAACAAGATATCTTGCAAACTTATGGATAGAATTTATATGCCTTGGATTGAGCATAACTTCGATTAAAAACATCTTGAGTGTGGAGTGTGATTTTAACTGGTAAGGTATATCATCAAGTGACAGGCTTATTTTTTAAAGGTTGAACAATGTGTTGAAAGAGGATGAGAGTAGTTAATTACATTATATATGAGGCATGATATCTTATGAATTGAATTTGTTTGTGCCTTTTAGAATTTTTCCTCAGTAACTTTATCTGATATACGTTTGATTAATTAAATGCCTTCCTTTTCAAAGTATAGGCTCTCTTAATTAGATGTTGAGATTTAGCTTGAGGGAAAGCAAACGACTATGTGTGGGGGAATTTGATGCACCCAATGTGTGTATAAATTTATATATATATAATTAAAGATAAAATCATGTTTTCAAAAAATATATATGGTTTCATGAACATATTCTTTGATTTTGGGGAACCTGTTTGCTTGTAGGAGCTCTCTGGATTAATAAACGGATCAAGGGAAGTTTGTGAAATTTTTGAAACTACACAGCGTGTACTTTCTATACACGCTGTGTACATCCAGACAAGGACACAGACCAAAGCTGGGAGTACACGCCCATGTCTCCAGGAAGAGATGCACACCATGTGGGTCGGCGCTACATGCCGTGTACCAGTTTCTAGAAGTAGTGCTTATGGAGAAAAGTCCACATGACCATGTGGTCATTGATGAAGACACTGCGTGTTTGAACTTTCACACGCCGTGTTTGCTATTCTAGAAGGGGCTGGCAGCGCTACACGCCGTGTATGTCGGTGCTACATGCCCTTTTCACTCAACATGCAGGTGGCACCATGTGAAAAAGTCAAGAACGGCGTGCTCAGCCACCTTCCTGTGGAGAAAATGGCGCCAATACATGTTGGCGAAAAGTACACCCGTTGATGAAGACACGACGTGTTTGGACTTTTACACGTCGTGTCTGCTATTCTAGAAGGGGCTTGCGGCGCTACATGCCATGTATGGCAGCGCTACACGCCGTGTTCACTCAACTTGCAAGAGTCGCCATGTGAAAAATTCAAGAACGGCGTGCTCGGCCACCTGCCAGCGGATAAAATGGTGCCAATACGCGTTGATAAAAAGTACACGGCGTGTACTTTCTATACACGCCGTGTACTTTATTTTTCTATAAAATGAGGCCTTGCCCTACGGATTTAAAGAGTTTAGAACCATTGGAGAAGAGAGAAGCTCTGCTACCACTATTCCTGAAGCCACTGAGGTGCCGTTATTCTGCTATTCCGCCATTCCACCCTCTGATACTCTACCTCAACGCCTACACGATGAATCCATCAGGTATCACGTCTGTCGTTTCCCTCCTAAATTCTATGTGTAACTAAACCCCTCGTGTTGGGGATGTGGATGATGGGATCATAATTTGTATATTGTTTTATATAGTTGTGTTTGAATAATTGTAATTCATCTTACTCTTCTTAAACCACTGTATAATATAACTGAGAATTCTTATCCGGACCAAGGGAAGGATTCTTAGTGATACAAAATATAAGTAACGGTGAAAACATCCACGACCATTGGAAGGTTTTCACTGATTTAAGTAATGGACTAGACGTAATAAAGAATTAAGGACATTGACTATCGGAACAAGGATTCAACTGCTCTAATTCCAAACAAAAGGAACCAAACCAAGGAAATCTTGTAACAAAATGAAATCCTGAATGATTGAATTATTATGAACAGTACAACCATTTAAACAATCTATATAAGAACTCCTTATTCACCAGAGCCCCGACACGTCTTTTCTTTCTATTTCTAATAACTCTTTAAATTTACCCATTGTTTTCTTTCAAAATGTATCCATTCTTCAAAGTAAATCAGTTTAGTTTCAATAAAAACCCAAAAATCAACCCAATTGTTTTTAAATTTTTCATACTTCACCTAATTAAGTATTAACACAATTAAATTCATGCACGCCATGGTTCCTTGTGGATCGACCCCGAACTTATGCTATAATAAAGTTCTATGAACGGGTAATTAATTTGGGACACATATAAATTCAATCAATGACAAGCGTAGACCACTGCACTTTTCAGATGGGTTTGTATTCGGACCCACTTATTTTTAGTACATCCTTTTGTACTTTGGGTTTTACTTCCGCTTGTACTATGTGGTGTTTTTTTACCTTTATAAAGGCAATGCCTTCCCAGTTTGTTTGGATTTACGCCTTTGGTGCTAGTCGCCAGCCCCTGGCCTATGGAAGGCGGGCTTGGGGTAGTCACCGCACGGGCCCGAGGACGAGTCGTGACATTCATGATCTTTTGGGATAGATGCACCTCTTTTCCATCACTGATGTAAGCGAGTAGACGTACTGAGAGCTCTTATTGAAGTTCATATCCAAGTTGGATGTTGACATGGAAAACATCACCATATTACATGGTGGAAAGACATGGATTCTCATAAAAGTTGAATTTGGTATTCATTAAACGTCTATACCAATTATTTCATCACATCCCAAGTTGACGATAGTATTCGGCTAGACCCGATTAAGATAGATATGGTTAAAAGTTGGTCATAGATTTCATGGGATCTAAAGAGCTTCCATGACCCTCATATGGATAATAGAGCCTAGCTTCAGGGTGGAAAACTATGGAACCTTCAAAGATTTTTCACTCATGCCACACTAGCTAGAGGTGATACTCATATGAGTATCATCCCAATCATGGTCATCATCATGGAATCTTCCATGGGTGGCCTAGTTTTCAATATTGGAAGTAATTTCACATTATAATATGAGACCCTAGTATAGAGGGATCATGGTAATATTATGGGAGGAGGCCTTATAAAATATCAACATTTATATATGAGCATCTTCAACATCCCTCTTCCCCTCAATTACCAAGTCTCAATAGAGTCAACTAAACTCATCATGCTCCAAAAAGAGGGTTTATTGGGGAATATAATGGGGTGATACTAGTGGAATCTAGATTATGTTAGGGATCCAATTGAGGCACTAGATGATCCAGCCCCAGCCCCATCCCCCACTCATGTCCCCCCTACACCTATTTATCTATCCAATGAGAACCCATCTTCAACATCTACCCGACCTTCATCTCATTGTCTAGTTTCACCCTCCCCTACCACCAAACCAATACCACCTACCACCACAATACCTTCCCCAACTATTCCATCCAAATAATGGTTGGCTATATTATGTCTTCAGGAGAACCATTTAGATTTTCTACCACCTTAGCATTTTTTTCACTGACCCATCCTAGTTCGCCCCCCCCCCCCCACCCCACCACCAACCATTATATCTACCCACACACCACCCACACAAGATCCTAATTATTACTCCATCCCCACCCCACTTGTTCCCTAGTTTGGCCTTCCTCCATAGCTCACTAGCCCTACACCCATTGTAGGAGTACCTTACAGATCATGAATGAAGGGTAAAGGGACCCACCATTCCTTCAACATCTATGGTGAATCTTAATCATCTAGTTGATAAATGTATTCCCCAAGTATAGATCAACACCTAACCACCACATGTCATGACCATGATCGATTTCATCATTTTGGAACTGTTATATTGGAATGACAGTGATTAAGACAAATACATAAGAGTTGGTAAATCAGGTTTTTTTTTAAAAATCAAATGATTCATAACAACATTCTTGTTTTGAAGTTATATTTTATTTATAATCTAAATACTTTTGAGAAGTGGAAATAAATAAAGGAAAAGAATACATTGATGTATAATACTTCTGGGAAAAAATTCCCTAGTCCACTCGTCCAACACTCTCTTAGTAAGATTGTTGATTTCCCTAGATATGACCTATTATAACATGATCTTAAAAACAGAGTGCTTGAAATAGACACCTTTAGAAGGATTTTATTGAGACTTATGGTTCTTTTCCAAGTAACATTAAATCCATATCTCAATACAAGAAGCTTCCACTTTACCATTACTTAGTGCGGTAAGTCCAAATTCTACCATGTCTGAGATGGAGAAACTGATACTCTAGTAAATCAAAATAGTTTGTTTTTATTTAAAACCCAAGATAATCTTCATAGTTTTCAACAGAAACTGAAATATGTAATTGATCGTCAATAACATATAATATAAAATATATCATCAACATTTCACATGATTTTTTTAAAATATTTGAAAAAATAATACTAGACAGATGTTTAAAAATGTATTCCTCCAATGTGTACCTTAAAAATTGATTCAGCAATCTTTTAGATGAAGATGTAACAATAAGATATTGTAGTAGTGAAAAAAACACTAGTTAGTAGGTAGCTAGGTCAAAAACATGTATGGCTACAGTGTGTACCTATGAAGGTAGTGAACACTTATTATTTTTTAAACACAACTTTGTCTTATTTATATCTCTTTTATATATATCAATTTATCAATAGATAACTTATTGATATTTATTCTGTAGGTCGAACCGCTCATGGTCAAATCAGATTTGGATATATCACACAATAAATCAGTAATATATTAATTTAAACTCCTTCAATAGAGTCATAACGTCCCATAATAATAGAAACAATTTAGTCTGTTTAATGAGAGATGTTGAATCAATCATAATGTTCCTTTTCCTGGGTCATTAAATAGCATTGAAAATATATTTACTTCTATAAAAACCTCTAAAGTAATCAGTGATAATATATTTGACTTAAAAATCTAAAATTGAATAGTTAAACATTGTGTTTAATTATATTACAACAAAACTTCAAACATAGGGTTGATATTGTATGATTTATTACAAAAGTTGGGTTTATATAATATATATGTGTTTCCTCAAATATAGGGTTCATTACAAATGTATGGTTGTTTATTTAAAATTTTCCAATACTGTAGGGTACATGATATATATGTGTTATTCCTAACAATGTGTTTTCAAACCATAAGTTAGTCTTACTAATTTATGGTATGAGCATTGTTTCTAGAATAAGTTAAAAACATGTTCAAAATTTTTTAAAATGTATTTTTCTTGTGGACCAAAAACTTGAATATATCCCTATATTAAATATTTTTCAGAATATTATTTTCCTAAAATTAACGTAAAATATAATTCATTTGTTACATAAATATGGTAGTTTACGAGCATCGAAATCAAATATTAATTAACAAAATTTTTGTATCAACACATTCTCCACAATATCTTGCCTTTTGATGTTCAAAAAACCCAAAATGGAATAAATAAATTTTAAAACAATAAAATTTTCATAAACATAAATAAATTAAAAATATATCACCATTGAATAAGGGTACAAAAATGCCAAGGATATAAACTTATCTATATCTAATCTTTTTACAATTTCTCACCCACTATGATAACAATGTAAATTAAAACTATAAACTTTTCCCCCTTTTGGGACATCAAAAATATAAGTGTAAAATATAGAAAAATAAACTCCCCTTAAGTTTATTATTCCTTGAAAGATATAAATTTAGAGAATATAAACTGTTATATTTTATGAATAAAATTATTACCTATTATTTACTCTCTATAAATCATAGAATTTAATATATTCAATGATTTTTAAAAACATTTCCATTGAATTAAACATTTAAAAATAATTTTTTCACAAGTAATATTTTTAAAAACTATTTTTAAGATACAATAATAAAAGAATTTATATAATGAGTCAGGAAAATATTAAGATCATGATAATAATAATTTAAAAAAAAATGAAACAATTTATAAAGCATAATCTAATTAAACAATATATTAAACATAGTATATATAAAATTGACTTTAAATAATATACAAAAAAAATCAGATTATTAGAAAGGCATAAGAGGATCATCTGAACTTTACAAACATTGAACTTTTTGAGTTTAAATAGATAAAACATTTGAATGTACATATAATCTATTTGGATAATCTTTTTCTATTTGATTTGATGAAGACAAACACTATTCAACCATGATTAATATTATCTTATCAATATCCATCTTAGTATTAGATTCTCTTTGGAGTAACTCTATCAAACTTAGTATTTATTTTTTAAAAAATTCTAATTTTTATTTTTATAATGAAATATCTTTAGCATTCAAATATTCCCTTTATAATTATTTAAATACCATATTTTAAATAGACACTTACTTTAGTTATTCATATTAAATTCTAGACACATCCAGATTAGCAAGTATCTTTACTTTTTCATCATTCAAGGTGTTTATTTTTAATAGAATCTTTTTATTAGAAATTTCAGAAGAAGACAATTTTATTTCATCATACCCATGAGATTACATATTTATTTTTGGATTTTTTCAACATAATATTTAACATACAAAACTAACTATTAATTTCTTGAATAAAAAGGATTACCATTGGTCATTTTCTAAAAAATATTTTCTTATGAACTCATAATACATAAATTCTAATTTTTCTATTATGGATTTTTAAGAATCTATTGAAAAAGAAATTTGTAATAATATAGATAAATAATATAAAATGTTTTAATTAAAAGATTATACGGTTAAATAGAGTGTGACACATACTTTTCTAACACATTGCTGATAATGCTTAAAATTCTCGAGTTTAATGATATAGAATAATCATTAAAACCTTTAATTTTAAAAAAAAAATTATGAAAGAAATTTTTATGGTTACGAAAAAATAAAATTCTTAACACACAAATATATATATTTTAGAAGGTTTAATGTTGGAAAATATAAACTTCTCAAAATTGATACAAATATTGTATTATATAGAGATTAACAAAATTCATAGAGATATTTTTAATTTTAGAAAAAAAATTATTCAATAAAAAATAGACTAAGACATTATTTAATGATTAAATAATAGTCTTATAATATTATAAGAGGTATATCTCTCCCTCAATATAAAATTTTTAATTCTATAGAAGAATACACATATATAAAAATTACATACTTTCTAGATATGATATTTTAGTATTAAGGGTTATTTATAATAAACTATATCAGATTTAGTCACTCTTTTGGTATAAGAATCTCATATAATTTAGGAATAAATATTTAATGGTGAAAATCAATTCTGAAATACTATAAAATATCAAATACCAGTGCATTTTAGTAGCCATTTTCTTTTTCATACATTAATTATAGCAGATAATATTTTGGTAACCAAACTAGTTTATTTTGATTAGATATTACAATATTGAAATAAAATATATCCTTTGAGTATGTAATATTTCAAATTCCAATGATTTTAATTATTTCATAAAAATCATTCCTTCTATTTAATTTCCATTAATAACACAATAAATAACATAACAACTTATTTTTTGTCAATTTGAAATTGGAAAAAAAAATATTTCTTATACATGTTTGGTCATTTAGAATTACTTCTTATTCCACGTTCTCGGTACATATTTTTATTTTTACTGAAGATTGAATTTAAATATTTTTCTCCTTTTATCAACATGCTGGAGAATTATTTTTAATTATAAAATTAATACCATAATTACTTATTCTTGGTTTCACTAAGATAATAATAATTTTCAGAGGATTTATATTTTAAATTTTTAATCTATTTTGAAAAAATTTATTTAACTAATAAAATAGTCATAATATTTTATAATTTTTCTATGATCTTTTTTAAGTGTTAATATTTAAATTGTAATGAAAATAAATACCTATTTAATTCATCTTATGATATTTTTTCACAATTAGATAATTTGGGTGTAAGAATATTGTACCTCTTCAGTATTATCCAAAAGACATATCATTAACCTTTCTTGCTCTATCTACAAATCTGTAGAAGATTCATCATGTGAACTAGAAGAATCACTCCAGAAAGCTTTCATAATTTTCTTACATTTTCTCTTATAGTTGTTTTTACTTTTAACATTGAGTAAAGGATAATTATCCTTTTTATGGCCTTTTTACCTTTAATTTATCACATATGTTATCTTTAATACCTTTCTCTTTGTTATTTTATAGTTTTTTAGAAATTTTTTAATGATCTGAAAATTCATTATCAAAAACTGGTTGACCTGAATGTAATGATTCATCCAAGGTATTTTTGAGAGAAGGTTCATTATATATGATATAATTTTTAGATTTAGCATGCATCTCAACTTCATACATCATTAATGATCCGATCAATTTTTTGATAGTTAATTTTTTTACCGGTTTAGATTGGCGTATATATTTAGATATTCAATTCCACTTTGGAGGTAATATTATAAGTCATTTTAATGCTTCATTTGATTGGGAAATTCGATCTACCAATTAACTATCATTATTAAAAATTTCTATCAATCTCCCATACATTTCAGTAATAGTTTCATACTCATTCATTCTAAAAGTATCAAACATTAGATTTACGGTAGTGTAATTTAATGTTTTTAAATATAATATTTCTTTATAGGTAGTATAAATAGTCTTCCACATCTCATATACAGTAATATAGTGTGAAACTCAACTAAACTCATTTATTCCTAAAACACTAGTAATAGAATTCATTTATTTGGAATTGAGATCATATTATTTTTCATGATTATAATCCCATTTTTCAAATTCATTCCAAAGAAACTCATAAGGATTAAAAACATTAAATAAACCCTTATTCCAATATATTTCAAATAAATATCTGTACAGTTTGTAAAACATCCAAAATTATTACCATTAAAATAAGGATTACAAATAATCAACATAACCTCTCTAGAACAATCCATTTCAACATTCATTCATCTGATTAATTAACTTATAATTTTTAGTGACAACAAAAATTATTGATTATTCACATGAGTAAAACATTTAATTATACTTCTTGATACGTCTGATATCACTTGTTATTATCAGAAAAATATAATATAATATTTTAAGAATTTTAATAATTACCTGTATATAAATAGAGAACTACCATAGATATTACATTTTTGATATCAGATATAGTCACAATAATTTTAATGATGAAAACATACTAGTAGAGGGGTGCCTCTAATACCACTTGTTAGTGGGAATGGTGGTGATAAAGATAAAGAGACAATTGGGGGGGTCAAATTTTTTTCCTAAACATTAAATGAGTTATTACACCATTCTTATTTTTCCAAAAACCTTTCTTTCTCCATTAATGATGAGTAAAAATTGATAATAAATAAAAGAAAATAATGCATCAGTGTATAGTGGTTCAATGCACAAAGATCCCCCAGTCCACTCAACTAACACTCTCTCTATGAGTTTAGTGATTTCACTAGACATGTACTCTTTTCCCTAAACCATGAAAAACGAGTTCTAGAAGATGAAACCATTACTTGAATTTTACAGATTCTACTTGTTTGATTACAGGGAATTTTAAATCTACATCTCATTACAAGAAGCAGACACATCACCATGACTGAGTCTTAGAAGTTGAAACTCTACCAATAATGAATCTGAGCGTCTAATACTACAATAAATCAAAATAGTTTGGTGTTATCTTAAACACATGATAATATGAAAAGGATGAAAGAACAACTAAAAGTTTTAATTTATCTTTAATAACATACAAAAGTAAATAGATCTTGAATATTGAAATGTATTTCATTAGTTAGAAGTAAAGAAAACACTACAAATAAGTTTAAACATGTATGTCATCAATGTGTCTCTTTAAAAAATTATTCATCGATATTTCATAATAAGATGTAACAATAAGATGAATTATAAGTGAAGAAATAAACATTGAGTTGATGAGATAGATCAAAACATTAATGTATCCAATCTGTAGTTATGAAGCAAATGACGCAGTTATTGTTTTTTAAACAAAAATTCTCCTTATATATATATATATCTTTTGAATATCTCTCTTTACTAATGATGAAAATTTGGATATTTATAAGGCAATTCAAACAAATCAAGGTCAAACAAGATCAAGAGATATCTCACAAAAATTAAAGGAATATTTCAATTCAAAATAAATCAAAAGAGTCAAACATCCCATAATAAAATAAATTATTTAATATGTTGAATGTGATCTATTGAATCGATCACAATGATAATTTTAATCGATCATAAAATATCTTTGAAAATATATCTACATCCATCGAAACTATTGCATTAATCAAGTATAATATTTTTTATTTAAAACTATGTCGTTGAATAGTAAAATGAAGGGTTTATTCGTATGATGAAAAACCCCCAAAAAATGGTTGAAAACATTTAGTTTATTACAAATGTAAAGTTGATGTACCATATGATTGTTAAAAAAATGTAGGCTTTTTTACAAATGTAGTGTTGTTTATCTATACTTTTCTATCATCATATGGTCCAAGATCCATACATGTTTTTCTAAACATAGGGTTTCCCAACCATTTGTTATAGTTTACAACATTGGACGTGAACATTGTTTTTAGAATATGTTTGAAACATGCTCATATCACATTAAAAAATATTTTCCCTAAGTAACAACGAATTAAAAATATCTCCAGAATAAATATTCAAATGAATTTTATTTCCCTCAAATTCACTTAAAAGAAAATTCATTAGTAACAAAAATGTGGGTACATGTGAGCATAATAATAAAAAAGAATGTAATGGAAATTTTTAATCAACACATCCTCAATAAGAACATCCAATGGAATTTGATGACCCTACCTACATCCCAATTTTTTCCATAGATAGGGTAGACCTAATAAAGAACCAAGCCATTCCTGAGGAGAAAATGGATGTGGATAAAAATGATATTGTCAGTACTATTTACTTAAGCCCATGTTCCCCACGTCAGTTGTATTTTACATCATGGTTTTGTTTTTATATTTTCATTATATTAACTATTCACTAATTTATTATTTTTAAAATATATGGATAATATACCATTTTGAATTAACTTATTTATTACTTATTTTAATTTTATTTTTCTAATTATTTATCCATTTTTACCTATGATGCAACCTCTGTGATCATTGATGAGTATTTCACGACACTATCTTGCCTCCCTCATGTGATCTGTCAGTATGCGGCTAACATATATGGACATATTGTGTAGTTATAGTTCCATATCCAGACTTAGATGAAACATCCTACATATTTTGAATGGAATATACTACTAAAACAGGATAATATTGGTATACACATTCCTGAGGTGGTTAACCCTGCTAATTAGTACTTTGAGATTAACGACACCACAAATAGTTTCTTTAGGAGGAATGTGAAATTTGAGCTGATAGAAAACACTAAATTATTAGATTTCCATCTTTTTGTAGGAGGAACTAATTACTATCTTTTTATGGGAGAAAACCCATATTTTGTGTTTTTTATATTTAAATTGTGTGATTGGGATCATTTTAAACTTAATATAATTTTCTAATCAATGGATATAAAAAAATTCATTATAGTTATTTCATGCATTTATTTGATCTGCATTCTTATACTATTGAACGTGTAAAACATCCCATTTTTTCTTCTTCCATAATTATAAACCCTTTTGTACTATGTTTGAATGGTATATCTGAGTATGATATACTCTATAATACCAAATGTAGGATCGAATATTTAAAATGAGATAAAAATAAAAGAGGGGGTGAATTGTATTCATTAAAATTTCTTAAGTGAATTTTTCAAAATAAAATTTGACAACACCTCCATGTTCTAATAAATTTCTTGATTATGGAAAAATGATTCCATAAATGAAACATAACAAAATTTTACAGGATATTAGATTCTACTTTAAATCTTATAGAATCTAACTAAATAAGAGTAAAAATATGAGGAAGTATAATAAAAGTTATACTTTCCTTGACAATACAAATGCAGCGGAAAAACAAAGTAGCAAAACTACTGGTAACAAGTATAAACTCTTTTATCCCAAATAGAAGGGTATCCAACTACCCTGGATAACAGGTCCCTTGATTTATACTTTCACGAAAGTCTTTCTTACCCAAACCCAGGTAAGCACTCAATCTGAAGATCAGTATTTGTCTTGTTATCCCCACAAGCCCTCCATTTGTAATGAAATCAGCACCTCTGACTTCACAACCTAAAGTCTCTAATTTTAATGAAATAGAACCTCTTCACGAAGAAAATCTGCTCAAAGAAAAGTTTGAACAAGAAGTTCAAAACTTTCTGCACGAAGCCTGAGAGTTTATAAGATCCCCACTCTCTAGAAATCACTTCACCAGCACTTTGTTAAATTTCTCAAAAACTATTGAGCGCGTTCAAATGAACTCATATTTATAGGCAAAGCTCCAATGTTTAGCTCCCTCCTCCAACGATCATATTCTTCCTAGAATTTCAGAAATACCTGTGGACATGTCACTCAAACAACAGTTAGTTAATAACCGAAAGCACGACATCATTTTATAACTAAGATGAGTGTAAGAATAACTAGAATATGATATTCGGAATGAGAGTTCAAAGTCTAATAAAAAATTAATTTGGATTGTATGTAGATGAGAGTTCGGTTTCTACAATAAAAGGATATTCAGATTCTGTTTTGTAGGAATTCGGTACGTGAATTTTGCAGAATTTCAGAGCCTAAATTTCAAGGAAATCTTGATTCTGTATTCACAAGAATTCGGAACCTGAACATATGATGTTCAGAGTCAGTGTTCATGAGAATTCGGAGTCAAAACTCATAGGAGTTCAGAGTCTGAATTCAGAGAACTCAGAGTCAGAACATAGAGATGTTCGTAACTATAATTCGTAATCATAATTTGTAGTCAAACATTACATAAGTTTTTAATCATAATTTGTAGTTGAACTTCATGATAGTTCATATCCAGAATTCAGAGTTGAACATCATGAGAGTTCGTATCCGGAATTTAGAGTATTAAACAGAATACCTCATATCTATGTATTATATGATTCCGAGGTTTTTGGTTTCAATCCGAGTTTTATACTTTGAAAATTTATGATATAAACAATGAAATCTAGGCAAGGTTAATTTTCATTGGGGAAGGAAATTTTCCATATAGAAGTAAAATAGTGGTAAATTAAGATTTTCCATAAAATAAGGTGTTTTTTATTTTCAAAACAAGAGGAATGGTAAAGTCATAAGGAAACCTTAATGACTCAACAATCTTCCCCTAACATGAAGGAATGGAAAATTCATAAGGAAAAAATTATTGACACAACAATCTCCCCCTTTTTGGAAATCACAAACATCCATACGAAAAATAATATAAGGACTTGGAATAAAATTTAAGACAATGAAATTAAAGTTATCTCCCTTTGTTCATGGAAAATGGTGAATACGACTAACTCCCCCTTAGGCTTTGGAACTCTAAGGATCGTATTCATGATTTCTAGAATGAGAATTTTTATTTGAATGTAGAAATCTTTGTAATGAGAACTCCCCCTTAAATAAACTCCCCCTTAATTAGGGATAGTTCTTCTTTTGTTAGAAATTTTCTCTTCTCCCCTTTAGAATTCTTTTTCCTTCTCACCGTTTGTGATTTTCAAAAGGGGTTTGAGGGAACAATATAGTACCTGAAATATTATTATAGAAAACCAAACAAAAACAAGAAACCACCATTTTCATTATGATTTAAAGAATTAGTACAAGGAAAAAAATAAAACAAAAGATCGGAGTGGGATTTATTTTAATTATTTTGCCTTGGGCATTAGCATCTTCACAACTCTCTTTAGATTTTTCAGCTCTTTGTGATACTCCTTTGATTTCTTTTCTAATGCCTTGATCCTATCTTCCTGAACCTTCAGGGCCTATGCCTGAGCCTTTAGCAATTCATCTTGTTTTAAAATATTTTCTTACATCTCGCTCTGGAGATCCTTCTCTATTTTCAGGCTTTGAACAATATGACTCAGCTTCTCATTTAGATCTTTCACATCCTGAATCCGAGAACTTTGTTATAGACTTAAATTTTCATGGAAACTGTTTGTAAGATCTTTGATGTTGGAGTCTTCGGTGTCAAAGTCCTCTTTGACATCTTCTTGAAACTGATCATTATATCCCAAATCTTCATTGATTTTATTCAACCAAAGAGTCATTTTTCTACAGAACTTTCTCTGGCCCTCATAATTGATAAGGAAAATTTTGTGTTCTGCCTCATTTTTTTTGAATGGCCCGAAGGCCTTAGTTTTTATTTATTTTTGAATAATCCCTTTTTTATGGATAAATAGGGAAACCTCACATGACTTCAAAGAAATACATATATAAACATAACCCGGTCGAAAAACAAGAATACTAAAAGTACCCCTCCCCAGCATCAACATCGTTATGGAAAACCTCCATTTGTGTTCTGCCTCATTCTTAACACATATTTCCATCACCATAGATACATATTATGATTTCTGATTCATGGTTTGCTGAATCATATGGCATATAGAATCCATTTTAGGAAATATTCGAATGGTTTCTACCAACGTTTTCAGAGATTGAACAACAAAGTCATGTCATAAGGTAGATTACTTCGAATTAGACATTTTTCTAAGAGATGATTCTTCCTCAAACTCTACTAACTTCCTCTATGAGTTTCCACCAGCTTCTTTCTTCCTTATGATTTCATTCTTTAGGGTATCAGTAACTATTTTTTCCCCTTGTTGATTTTCAGATTAGCCTCTTCATCTGGTGATTCGTGCTCACTTCCTGATAATTTTATAATTTTATCTTCATCGACGTTTTCTTTCTCAGCTCCAGCTTCCACATCCTCAGGAAGAATAAAGTCATGATTGTCACTCTCTTCCTCATATGACTTATTGACTTCCTCTTCACCCATATCATCATCTCTCGATGTAACATGTTTTGAAGATCCATCTTGAGATGTCCGGAGTGAAAATTTATCAAAATCACTTTCCTTATCCTAAACTTCTTCTACTTTCTTTTACATGTCTTCTGTATTTTCGTATCTTTGAGTTTCTTGGACTTCTTCCACAGCTTCCTTATCAACTTCCCTCTCTTTGGATTTTTCTGGAGAAATGAATTTTTTCCCCAGTGTCTCAGGAAATTGTTCCACCAGAAAAGGCTTCGGAACTTGAATATTCTTGAATTCAATTTCAGCATCCCTCAAAAGGGAATGAAAAATCTCAACCTCTACCATTTTATTCTTCATCTTATTTTCCTTTTCTTTATTATCAATCTCCTCAGTAGTATTTTCTTTCGAGGCCTTAGCCTAAGCAGGATAAAAAAACTAGGGCTCCGCTGATTTTCTATTCTTCTTATCCTCCCTCTATTTTACTCCCACCTCAACTGGGTAGGCCTTCTGTTTCTTTGGATTAGGAGGTGCGGATTGAGGTTTTTTAGTTTTGGGGATTTTATCCTCAACTTACACATCTTTAAATATCCTTTTCATTCCAGCCATCTTTGATGGTTGATCTTTTTCTAAATTTTATGAAATGGGTTCTACCACCTCCTCTGGCACATCATAAAATTCTCCGGTCTCTTGGGGAAAACCGTCTTTCATACACTTTATTGTATCATCACTTATCAACATCACCTTATAATATATAGGCTTGGAACTACATGGTATCTTGAAAGAATCGAGACACCGAACATTCAACATAGAAAGCAATGCCAGATAAATAATGATATGAGATCTTAGATTTCCATTTTTAATGTTCTCAATGGTGATGAGGATGTGTTTCATGAAATTCAACTTCCTAAGATTTACCAAAAAATATAGAATATACATATCATTCTTCTAAAGGGTATCTTTATCACCCTTCCTCGGTATGACAAAACCTTGCACCCAAAGTTGTAGAATCCATGTAACACCTGAGACTTTTATGAGAAATATTTTGTTTTTAAATCATCAAAGGAATCTTTCACTATACACAGCACTATATTGGATTTCTTTACATGCAATTGCGGCCTTCCTCGATAGCTTGTGTCGTACGCAATACCGAGTTTCACTAAACAACGATATGCTATTAAAATATTATTAAAACTAGCCGTTATGAATAGTAATAACCACTTTTTCAAATTTTATAAATTTTATTTTTCAAAATGGACTTCATTTTTGGATTTGGAATATCGAAATTATCCAAGGGTGAAATTTTGGTATTTTTTATGAAAACATTCAATTTTTGATGAAGAGTAAAACCACTAAGTTGTAGTAAAAAAACGGAATTTTTCATAAAACTTAATTTTACCGCTTCTATGAGTGGAATTTCGAATATCCGAGAGACACGGTTGATGTCAGTAAGTAAAATTTGGTTCGATGAGATGAAAATAATTTTTTGGTGAATAGTAACATTTTACTTTTATTTACCACGGTTAAAAGTAAATAGGGTAATTAAGGGTAAAAATGATATTATTATTACCCTAACACATGACCTAATTCTATTGGATAAGTGTACTTCGACCAAAAACAACCTTATAAATAAAATATGACCATTTAGGCCCACATGGATTAGATTAGGACATTTATTTTTAATTTATTTAAACAAGGGTTAAAATAGTTAAAATCAAAGTTTTATCACTAAAGAATTTTTAAGATAGGGTTATACAAAAGATAAATTCGACTATAAATATTCATTAGAAATCTAAGAAGATTTCATACATAATGGTATTTTATTTGTAATTTTTAGACCTAAAATAATTTAATTTATTAATGACACAATGATGATGCAGTAATTATATTATTAACGAAATATTGACATAATTGATGTTATAAATACCCAAATAAATGTAATTTGAGACTTTTTATGAATTCCAATAATTTTCCAGGTTAATATGACATGTTAGTATTTATTTAATTTACTTTTTTCAAACTAATCATTCTATTATGAGTTTCACAAAAATCAATTACTAAATAGTGTCATAATTGACATAAGATAGTTTTTAAAATAAATATTATATTATTATTTATTATTTTTTTCCTAAAAATCTAAGGTTCGGCCAAATGAATTAGCTAAGGTTATAAATATTAATAATAAATAACTTGGGGTTCGTTTGGCTTGTTATAGTGAGTTTATTAACGTTATAGTGTAAGAACACAAAAAGACACGATGAAAGTGAAATTATTTAACTTAAAGTTAAATCTAAATGATAAGGTTAAAATAGGAACCTAAACTTGTCTAAATTCTATTGGATGAGAGTATTTAGGCCCATCCCCACCTTAGCTTCTAAATAAATCAATTTGGAGCTATTTAAAACCGAATATGACTTTATAATAAAATAATATTTTTAGTTTTTCCAAAGGTGCCCCTCTCCTCCCTTATAAAAGAGAACCTCCTCCCTCTTTTCCTCACACCACTTTGAGCCTTAAAGCTACTCCAACCCCTGAAAATTTCTTCTCTCCACTTCCATAGAGACATCCTAGAGGTCCTGGTCATTTTTAAAGATCAATTTTAGTGCCCTTAAATGAGGTCTCAAAGAAGGGCTTCAAAGAAGAGGTAATGCCCGTTACCGATTCTTTCATCTTTATTTCTTCTTCCACTTCTTCTTCTTTAGTTGTTTCATCATGAAGTAATAACATAAGTATCAATAATATACTGATATGTTATTATAAGTATGAAACAACCATATTTCACCATCTATCCATCCTACGGAAAATGAAATCACCGCGTGTGTGTACGTACGGAATACCGTCTCCACGCCGGGGGGTAATCTATTTTCCACCACCACCTTACTCGGATGGGTATAATGGTGTAAATAATAACTATATGTGATTATTGTAAAGTGATATTGATTCTTAAATAGTATACATACACTCCAATATAATTCCATGATCATGGGAACGATATCATCGCTCGTGCGTACGTACGGAATACCGTCTCCACGATGTGATGCGACTCGTTCTACAGGATCTTCATTGCATAAGGATTATATAAATGAATTGAATGAGTGAATATGATATATATTAAACTAATACCATTCTGTAAATGAGGTATCTATAACCTAAAAATAATAATAAGAATTTATTTGACAAAACACGCATAAGAACAAAAAGTAATAAACACCTGAATAACAAGTAGCAATGAAATATTACGAATAATAAGCTAAGAATATGACCATATATGATATCATAATAATGATTATGATTCTGTAATAAGTCAATTACATTATTTAAATCATTATACAAGAGGTTCGGAAACTTACGAAGAAAATCGGACCTAAGGTAAGGGAAAATATCACAATCTCATTTTATCCGAGATTGGTTATACGTTGGTATTTACTGGGGTGTATTTTATCATCCACATCCATGTTTCCTCAATATGTAATATTTTTTCCATCCACATACAATTGTTTAAATCCAATTTTACCCTTCGTAGAGTTTTTAGTAAAATATATGAAAGGAATCTTTTGTCGTTTTTCGTACGAGGTACTTTTTGACTTTTCCGAAAAAACTACGAGAAGAATGTTTCTTTAACTTACACGGCATGAATGGATTTTTAAAACATTATTTCCAAGAAGCTTCCTTTACAAGTTTTCATGTTTATTTTTAATCAACTTCTTTTAGTTTAAAATTGTAAGACATGTTAAGAAAGGAAAATGTTTTTGAAGTAGAAAGGATATTTTCCTCAAGAATGGAGTTCAAGTGTTTTATCAAAATTATTTTCCATCTAATATAATATAGGGTTATGTTTCTATCCCTATTATTACATTGATTTGATTATGTTATATTATATGAATCGTTTTATGATGTCATGTTCTTTAAGAATCCCATTTTTCTATTACATGGTTTATGCAATGATGTATGAATTATGATTTTGTGGCACACATAAGAATGGTATCATTATGAGATGGGTGGGACCTATATCTCCCTCCAATGCATTGGGTAAAGATTTTATATCTCATGAGATAGACATGGATGGAACAGAAGGTTAAACTGGTTCAGTGAAACAGGACTGGAACGAGGAGTGAACTCGGTTCAGAAATGGACTTTGTCCGCTAAGATAGTCTTGGCAATGAGTCTTGACTACTAAGAAATGATTCTCTATGATTATGTGTGTATTCCAAAAAGTTTCATGTTTTACGTTATGATTATTGTGATTACATTTCACTACAATGATTTATCCCATGTTATGAAATTATGATCTCTTTTGCAGGTTAAGATTTCCAAAAGTTATGTTCTTATGTATATGATGTGATTGATATTTCTTTTGTTTACCCTTACTGAGCATTTGAGCTCACCCTTTTGTATGTGTTCTTTCCCCAGGTCAGGAAGAAGGTTATTAAGTAAGATATGCCAAAATGGACTATAGATATGATGAAATAAATGGGAGACAGTGTAGACGCTTTATGAACAATTTGTTTATGTTTCCCAGTTTCTAAATACACTATACCTATACTGTCCTTTCATGGTTTTGTTATATGTTGTAATTAGTATGCTTCAATTTTTAAGTAATAACAATGTATGTAAATTATGGGTCATTATTGTTGGTATTAGAGGAAAGTTGTAGTCAACCTTTGGAAACTAGGATGTGAAAGCCTTAGTAAGAACCCTAAGGATAATTCTAAGCATAGAACACAATCTTAGTGTTTTAGAAATGACCATGAATAACCAAGGATAAGACCTTAAGTGTGAAATTTTATTCTTGATTATGTGGTTTTCCTATTATAATTAGTGTTGCTCACACTATTCTTCTTGGTTTTAGTCAATGGCTAGAACCTGAAAGAACCGTGTTAATGCGGAATGTGACGGGAAATGAAATGATTGTCCCCCTGAGCAACCAAACGTTATGGGAGCTAGAATGCCAAATCTTGTAGCCATGCTCACACAACTTTCTCAAGCTATGAATCATGTAGGACTTCCAAACGAGCAAAGGAAGGAGCAACATTCTGTTGAATCCTTCATGAGGCGGCGTCCACCTTCATTCAGCGGGTCTACTGATCCATTAATTTCTGAACAATGGATTAGTACTACTGAAAATATATTTTCAGTTCTTCAATGTTCTGAACATGATAATGTCATCCTAGCAGTGTGTCGATTGGAAGGAGATGCTGATCAATGGTAGAATCTTATCAAGAATACGAGGCAAAGAGATGAAATTGAGTCCATATAATGGGACGAGTTCAAGATCTTATTTTTCAATAAGTACTTCCCTCGTATTCTCCGAACAAAGATGGAGAAAGAGTTTCTTGAACTAAAGTAGAAGGATGATGAATCTGTTGGTAGCTATGAAGAAACTTTTACAAGACTTGCAAGGTACACTTCTGGTATTATTATCCAACCTGATAGTAAGATCGATCGATTCTTTAGTGGCATAAAACCAAGTCTTAGAAGGGGCTTAGCCATAAGGGACTTCAATAGCTATGAGGAAATCATTCGATGTTCTCTCAAAGTTGAGATGGAGATTGGAGTAACCCATCAGTCATATGGGTTTGATAAGAAGAGGAAAATGAAATTCAAAGGAAAATCTAAAGAGCACACTGAATAGAAGATGAGCTTTCCCTTATGCTCAAAGTGTGGAAAGAAACATGGAGGGAGTTGTCTTAAAGGGACATGTAAATGCTTCAAATGTGGAAAGGAAGGTCATCGGGCATTTGAATGCCGCAATGATGGGAAGAAGATGTCTAATGATGCAAACAAAGGAAGGGATACACAGAATGGACCTACTACACTTCAATGTTTCAAGTGCAAGGAGATGGGGCATTATGCCAATCAATGCCCAAATCTAAGGGTTGATGATGATGGTCAAAGTCAAACTCTTAAGGCTAAAGAAAAAGGAAAGTCACATGCAATTTCAATCAGTGATGTGGAGTACGATAACGATGTGGTAAAAGGTACACATACCATCCACTCTAAAGTAGCAAATGTTTTATTTGATTCTGGATCCACCCACTCTTTTATTTCTGAAGAATTTTCTAAGGGTATCACCATATTACCTCAACAATTAGATATTGAGTTGGCTGTGACAACACTTCATGGCACACCAATCGCATCAAAAGTTTATAATTCTTCCCCGATTGAAGTTTGTGGGAAAGTGCTTCCTAAAAATCTTGTGATCCTCCCTATAGTGGAATTTTATGTGATTCTTGGCATGGATTGGATTTCTTTATATGTATCTCATATCAATTGTCAAAGAAGGGAAGTCACATTTCATATTCCAGATCAATCCATGATCGTCTATCGATGCAAGGATGAACATAACCTTCAAGTGGAAATTTCTTCCATCTTATGGGTCTTGATTCCACTAAATAAAGGTTATTTATCTCAAATGGTTGGTGAGAAACTCACGATTAAGAATATTCTCATTGTACGAGAGTTTGATGATGTCTTTCCAGAGGAATTGTCGGGTCTTCCACCAAATCGTGAAGTTGAGTTTTCAATAGAACTCGTACCGGGTGCTTTGCCTATTTCAAAGACACATTATATAATGGCCCCAATTGAGTTGCAGGACTTGAAGAAGCAACTCCAAGAGAATCTTGATAAGGGGTTCATACGCCCTAGTGCATCACCATGGGGAGCACCTGTTCTGTTTGTTAAGAAAAAAGATATATCATTGAGACTCTGCATTGATTATCGAGAACATAACAAGATCACTATCAAGAAAAAATATACTCTCCCACGCATTGATGAATTATTTGACCAACTACGCGGAGCTCAATACTTTTCCAAGATTTATCTTTGTTTGGGGTATCATCAATTAACGTTCAAAAGGGAGGATATACCAAAGACGGATTTCCGTACAAGTTATAGACACTATGAATTTATAGTGATGCCATTTGGTCTTATTAATGCCCCTGCTATCTTCATGGATCTAATGAATAGAGTCTTTAGAGACTATCATGATCGGTTTTTGGTAGTCTTTATAGACAATATTCTTGTCTATTCAAAGAGAAAGGAAGAACATGAAGATCACTTGAGAATTATATTGAAGACCCTGAGAAAGGAGAAGCTTTATGCCAAATTTACCAAGTGTGAATTTTGGCTTCAAAAAGTTGCATTTTTGGGTCACATAATCTCAAAAGAGGGGATATTTGTGGATCCAGCAAAAATAGAGGTTATCGAAAGATGGTCGAGACCAACAACAGTAACTGAGATCCAAAGTTTTCTTGGTTTGTCTGGATATTATCGACGTTTTGTGAATTATTTTTCATGATTATCTAATCCACTCACCAGGATGACTCGGAAAAGAATTAAGTTTGTTTGGACGGAGGAATGTGAAGAGAATTTCAAGGAGTTGAAAAGAATATTATCTAGTGCACCTGTGCTCACACTTCCTTATAGTGGAAAAAGGATTGTGATCTATAGTGATGCATCCAAGAAGGGATTGGGGTGTGTTCTTATGAAAAATGATATGGTGATAGATTATGCCTCACGATAGTTGAAAATCCATGAGCAAAAGTAGCCAACTCATGATTTGGAGTTAGCTGTGGTAATCTTTGCATTAATGATTTGGAGGCATTATCTTTATGGTGAAAGGTGTGATATTTATACTGATCATAAAAGTTTGAAGTATATTTTCACACAAAAGGAGTTGAATATGCGCCAAAGAAGATGGTTGGAGATGATTAAGGATTACGACTGCTCAATTCATTACCACCCTGGGAAAGCAAACAAGGTGGCAGATGCATTAAGACGACAAGACCATGCTAGCTTATCCATGATGAGGATCAAAAAAGAACCAATATTTATGGATTTACAAAGGATGGATCTTGTAATTTTAATGGAAGGGGGAAAATCGTATCTTTCTCAAATGCATGTTCAACCATCTATACATGTGACGATTAAGGAGGCATAGAAAGAAGATGTCGAGTTACAAAAGAAGGTGAGAAATATTCCTTAATTCAACCCTGATTTTGATGGGATAATAAAGTTCAGGAATCGGGTTTGTGTTCCTCCCATCCCAGAAATAAAGAAGGAGCTGCTGGATGAGGCTCATAGTTCTTCATTCTCTATTCATCCTAGAAGCACGAAGATGTATAGGGACCTAAAAGAGTACTTCTGGTGGGATGGAATGAAAAGAGATATTGTTGAATATGTCTCTTGATGATTGGTCTGTCAGCAAGTTAAAGCTGAGAGACAGAAGTCTAATGGGATGTTACAAACATTACCCATACCCGAATGGAAATGGGAAAAAATCACTATGGACTTTGTCACAGGACTTCCTAAAACATCCCAAGGCAATAATGCTATCTAGGTCATAGTTGATCGTCTTACAAAGTCTGCACACTTCATTACTATTAGAGAGGATTTATCTCTGAATGAGATTTCCAGGATATATGTAAAGGAAGTGGTAAGATTTCATGGAGTACCACTTTCTATTATATCTGATCGGGATCCAAGATTTACCTCGGAGTTCTGGAGAAGTCTTCAGCATACTCTGGATACCGAGTTGAGTTTCAGCACTGCTTATCATCCTCAGAAAGACAGTCAGTCTGAGATAATATTTCAAACTCTAGAAGATATGTTGAGAGCTTGCTCTATGGATTTAAAAGTTGGTTGGGATCAACACCTACCTTTGGTAGAATTTTCTTATAATAATAGCTTTCACTCCAGTATTCAGATGGCTCCTTATGAAGCTCTCTATGGAAAGAAATGCATGACTCTAACTTGCTGGGATGAAGTTGGGGAAAGAAATCTATTAGGACCTGATCCTGTTTATGAGATGGAAAAAATGGTCTGATCTATTCAACAACACATAA
Organism: Viscum album; assembly: GCA_963277665.1. Taxonomy (NCBI): domain Eukaryota; kingdom Viridiplantae; phylum Streptophyta; class Magnoliopsida; order Santalales; family Viscaceae; genus Viscum; species Viscum album. The sequence continues at coordinate 388,276,794 of OY728125.1, forward strand.
GAGCAGCTCAAAGTCGACAGAAAATTTATGCCGACAACCGAAGAAAAGATCTAGATTTTGAAGTGGGTGATAAAGTGTTCTTACGAATATCTCCCTGGAAGAGGGTCATGAGATTTGGAAAGAAGGGGAAGTTGAGCCCTAGATATATCGGTCCTTTCGAAATATTGGATCATGTTGAAAAGGTAGCCTACCGATTTGAACATCCACCAAATCTCTCTCAAGTTCACGATGTGTTCCATGTATCTCTCCGGAGAAAGTACATACCTAATCCATCACATGTACTCAGCTCAGAAGTTGTACCGCTGGAGCAAGATCTTTCTTATGATGAACAACCGATAGAGATTCTGGATCGTAACGAAAAAGTCCTATGGAAAAAGACCACTCGCTTGGTGAAAGTTTTATGGAGGAACCACCAACTAGAAAAAGCTACATGGGAGCTTGGGGATATGAGGAGGGAGAGGTATCCTCATCTGTTTGTTACAAAGTGGCGAATTTTGAGGGCGAAATTCATTTTAAGGGGGGTAGAATGTAACACCCAAGACTTTTATGAGAAATATATATTTTTTAAATCATCAAAGGAATCTTTCAATACACACAACACTAGATTGGCTTTCTTTACACGCAATTGCGGCCTTCCTCAATAGCTTTCATCGTACGCAATACCGAGTTTCACTAAACAACGATTTGTTAATAAAATAGTATTAAAACTAGCCGTTATGAATAGTAATAACCACTTTATGAAATTTTATAAATTTTATTTTTCAAAATGGACTTCATTTTTGGATTCAGAATATCGAAATTAGCCTAGGGTGAAATTTTGGTATTTTTTCTGAAAACATTCAATTTTTGATGAATAGTGAAACCACTAAGTGGTAGTTAAAAAACTGAATTTTTCATAAAACTTTCTTTTACCGCTTCTGTGAGTGGAATTTCGAAAATCCGAGAGACACGGTTGATGTCCATAAGTAAAATGTGGTTCTATGAGTTGAAAATAATTTTTTGGTGAATAGTAACATTTTACTTTTATTTACCACGGTTAAAAGTAAATAGGGTAATTAAGGGTAAAAATGATATTATTATTACCCTAACACATGTACTAATTCTATTGGATAAGTGTACTTCGACAAAAAACAACCTTAGGAATAAAATATTACCATTTAGGCCCACTTGGATTAGATTAGGACATTTATTATTATTTATTTAAAGAAGGGTTAAAATAGTTAAAATCAAAGTTTAATCACTAAAGAATTTTTAATATTGGGTTATAAATATGATAAATTCGACTATAAATATTCATTAGAAAGCGAAAAACATTTCCTACATAATGGTAGTTTATTTGTAATTTATAGACTTAAAATAAGTTAATTTATTTATGACACAATGATGATGCAGTAATTATCTTATTAATGAAATATTGACATAATTGATGTTATAAATACCCAAATAAATGTAATTTGAGACTTTTTATGAATTCCACTAATTTTATAGGTTAATATGACATGTTAGTATTGATGTAATTATCTTTTTTCGAACTAATCATTCTGTTATGAGTTTCACAAAAATCAATTACTAAATAGTGTCAAAATTGACATAAGATAGTTTTTAAAATAAATATTATATTATTAATTGTTATATTATTCATAAAAATCTAAGGTTCGGCCAAATGACATAGATAAGGTTATAAATATTAATAATAAACAACATGGGGTTCGTTTGGCTTGTTATAGTAAGTTTATTAACCTTATAGTGTAAGAACACAAAAAGACACTGTGGATGTAAAATTCTTTCTCTTAAAGTTAAATCTAAATGATAAGGTTAAAATAGGAACTTAAAACTTTCTAAGTTCTATTGTATGAGAGTATTTCGACCCATAACCACCTTATATTAGAAATAAATCAATTTGGAGCTATTTAAAACTTAATATGACTTTATAATAAAATAATATTTTCAGTTTTTCCAAAGGTGCCCCTCTCCTCCCATATAAAAGGGAACCTCCTCCCTCTCTTCCTCACACCACTTTGAGCCTTCAAGCTCGGCCAACCCCTGCCAATTTCTTCTCTCCACTTCCCTAGAGACATCCTAGAGGTCCTGGTTTTCTTCAAAGACCAATTTTAGTGCCCTAAAAGGAGGTCTCAAAGAAGCGCTTCAAAGAAGAGGTAATGCCAGTTACCGATTCTTTCATATTTATTTCCTATTCCACTTCTTCTTATTTAGTTTTTTCATCATGAAGTAATAACATCAGTATCACTCATATATGGATATGTTATTATAAGTATGAAACAACCCTATTTCACCATCTATCCATCCTATGGAAAATTAAATCACCGTGCGTGCGTACGTACGGAATATCGTCTCCACGCCGTGGTGTAATCTATTTTCCACCACCACCTTACTCGGATGGGTATAAGGGTGTAAATAATAACTATATATGATTATTGTAAAGTGATATTGATTCTTAAATAGTATAAATACACTCCAATATAATTCCACGATCATGGGAACGGTATCATCGCTCGTGCGTACGTATGGAATACCGTCTCCACGATGTGATGCGACTCGTTCTACATGATCTCCATTGCATAATGATTATATAAATGAATTTTATAAATGAATATGATATATATTACACAAATACCATTATGGAAATGAGGTATCTATATCCTAAAAAGAAGAATAATAATTTATTCGACAAAACACGCATAAGAACAAAAAGTAATAAACACTCGAATAACAAGTAGCAATGAAATATTACTAATAATAAGATAAGAATATAACCATATATGATATCATAACAATGATTATGATTATAGAATAAGTCAATGACATTATTTAAATCATTATACAGGAGGTTCGGACACTTACGAAGCAAATCGGACCTAAGGTAAGGGAAAATATCACAATCTCATTTTTTCCGAGATTGTCTATACGTTGGAATTTACTGGGGTGTATTTTATCATCCACATCCATGTTTCCTCAATATGTAATATTGTTTCCATCCACCTACAATTTTTTAAAACCAATTTTACCCTTCGGTGAGTTTTTAGTAAAAGATATGTAAGGAATCTTTTGTCGCTTTTCGTACGAGGTACTTTTTGACTTTTCCGAAAAAAGTACGAGAAGAATGTTTTTTTAACTTATACAACATGAATGGATTTTTAAAAAATTATTTCCAAGAAGCACCCTTTACATGTTTTCAAGTTTATTTTTAATCAACTTCTTTTAGTTTAAAATTGTAAGACATGTTAAGAAAGGAAAATGTTTTTGAAGTAGAAATGATATTTTCCTCAAGAATGGAGTTCAAGTGTTTTATCAAAATTATTTTCCATCTAAGATAATATAGGGTTCTGTTTCTATCCCTATTATTACATTGATTTGATTATGTTATATTATATGAATCGTTTTATGATGTCATGTTGTTTAAGAATCCCATTTTTTTATTACATGGGTTGTGCAATGATGTATGATTTATTATTTTGTGGCACACATAAGAATGGTATCATTATGAGATGGGTGGGACCTATATCTCCCTCCAATGCATTGGGTAAAGATTTTATATCTCATGAGATAGACATGGCTGGAACGGAAGGTTAAACTGGTTCAGTGAAATAGGACTGGAACGAGGAGTGAACTCGGTTCAGAAATGGACTTTGTCCGCTAATATAGTCTTAGAAATGAGTCTTGACTGCTAAGAAATGATTCTCTATGATTATGTGTGTATGCCACAATTTTTCATGTTTTAAGTTATGATTATTGTGATTATATTTTTTTAAGTCCGAAACACCATTTATTAATTAACGAAAAAAAAGTTTACATGAGACAAAAGGATGGGATTTTATTACAATCTCTTTCAAATAGGTGAAGAAAATCAGCTGGCAGCGCATCCACCAAAGTCATGTTCTGGTGGACACCTTTGTTGGCAAGGGCATCAGCAATAGCATTTTCTTCATGGAATACATGTGTAGCAATGTAGTCAATCTCCTGAAGTGAATTCAAGAAGTTCATCCAACGCGTAGTAAGCGTCCAGGCGAGATGAATAAATCCGTTCCAAATGGCTTGAACAATGGTGGTAGAATCACTTTCAATCCACAGTTTATGCCAACCTCTTTACAACGCAAAATCAACAGCATGTATGACTCCATGCATCTCCTATGATTGTGATTACATTTCACTACTCTGATTTATCCCATGTTATGAAATTATGATCTCTTTTGTAGGTTAAGATTTCCAAAAGTTATGTTCTTATGTATATGATGTGATTGATATTTCTTTTGTTTACCCTTACTGAGCATTTGAGCTCACCCTTTTGTATGTTTTCTTTCCCCAGGTCAGGAAGAAGGTTATTAAGTAAGATATGCCAAAAGGGACTATAGAAATGATGAAATAAATGGGAGATAGTGTAGATTATTTATGAACCAGTGGTTTATGTTTCCCAGTTTCTAAAGACACTATACCAATATGGTCCTTTCATGGATTTGTTAGTTGTTGTAATTAGTATGCTTCAATTTTGAAGTAATAACAATGTATGTAAAGTATGGGTCGTTATAATCCGATTGATGGTAGATAGATGGGAAATCTTGGTTGTCTTGACATCTTTGAGCCCAAGGAATTCTATAGGCTTTGCCTTAACAAAACTACCTTGAATCTCGGGCAGTTTTTGAGAGAAAATTCGGCTTCACCTTCATATGCCAGCCCCACCAAGCTTGCAGTGTTGGTGTAAGAAAGTTTATTTGTCTTTCCATAACTCTTAAAAGAGAACTTGTCTTTACCATATTCCTTAAATAATGAGACTGACTCATAAAAATCTATAAGAATATCTGGATAGACTACATATTGAGATTCTATCTTTGAGATAGATATAATTTCCCATCCATTGAGCTTAATGTTATTGGAAATTATAGAGTATAAATATTTGAAGAAGTTTGGATGAACTAACATCTCCCTGTATATTTTCCATTCCGGAATCAGCTTCACAGTATACATATTAGGAGAAGTGGCTTTTTCAGAAATTCAGACTGGTGGACATCTGAATAATTCGAGCAGAGCTTCGAGACACAAAAGCTTGATAACCGATGTGGGACAACCATTAGGGTTCCCATTATATAGGTGATGGAAGTAACAGTTGAACTTCTCATTGGAATCCAATGGCTAAGAATTCTTCAGATCTGATATGACGGTTGAAATGATAGCCGGAAGGTAAATTTTGAATGAATCCGATCTTTTGAGGTTTTGAAAGGAAAACATTTAGCTTTATGGAAACTAGAATCCAAGAAATTTTAACAAAAAAAACTAACAGCAAGTAAAAGTGAATATGAAAACTTAAGAAAGAACAATACCTTTCTGATTTCTAGAAATATTATTCCTGCTGTGAAATATTATTCTATAATAAATTTGGATTAAAAAAACATGAATACGAAAATATAAAAAAACATCACTACGAAAATTTCCAAATCCGGGAGTTTCCATTACGAAAATTTCAGGTCCTAAGATTTTTATTAAGAAATTTTCAAATCCGAAAATTTTCATTATGAAAACTTCTGATCTGAAGATTTTCATTACTAAAATTTCATATTAGAAGATTTTCATTATAATAAATTTGAAAAACCAACATTGAAAATTTTCATTACGAAAAATTTAAAAACGTTTTTTTTAAAACTTCATTATGAATTTTTTTGAAAAACTACATTAAAAAAAATTTTAAAAACTAAATTACATTTATTTTTAAATAACTACTAATAACAGATGTACCCCCCTATGAAAAAGTGTTCTCTACTACAAAGATATTGTTTTTATAGGAACTTAATCAAGGAATATTACCTTGCAGTTACCATTCCAAAACTTTGTTTAATGTATTCAAATCTATTAGAAGGTAATGATTTTTTGAAAATATCTGCAAGTTGATCTTGGGTTACGATAAACAAAAGAATGATCTCTCCTTTCGTCATGATAATGTTTTAAAACTAATTTTTGTTACCATTCATATTCCTAGAATATCCATTATCCATTTACCACGTATTATTGTTGGAACCTTATTTATTTTCCGGAAAACAAAAGAGTAATACTTTCAGAATCCAAAAATTATTGGATCTGGAATTGTTAGAAAAAAAAAATTTGGGTATCCACATTAGTTTATAAAAATAAGCTTTATGAAACCAAAGAGATTTAACTCTATTAAAGGAGTAATATTTCTTCCAATGCCCACCACTTTAACACTTGGTGTAAAAAGGGGCTCTAGAAGAAACAAAATAATTGTTTCTGAAAACCGCTTTTTGGTGAGTATAACCTACTCCAGTAGTGTTTCCATGAGGTTTAATTTGAGAATACAACTTGTCAAAATTTTGATTCCCAATGGTAATTTTTTAAAAAATCTTCTTAAGAGAAAGTATTTCGGATTTTAGTCTGATAACTAAATTCCTATCTTTAGGAATCATTTCCTTAGAGTTGTATTTTTCCTCAAAAACATTCATCTCTGAAATAGAATTCTTATGATCTTTAGAAAGATCTTTTTTAAAAGAATTTTCTTTCTCAAGGTCTTTAGAAACTTTTTCTAAAGGTGCCTTTTTATCTCTAAGATATGTAGAAAGATCTGATATCACTTTTGTAAGAATTTCTTCCCTATTATTTTCCTTGTATAATTTCATAGAATGTTTACAATTTTTTGCTTTATGTAATTTGGAAAATCTGGAAACTTCTTCATATGTATGTTTGGACGAAGTATCTTCATTGGAAGTACTATTTTAGGAATAGTAAATCTTATCAATAGATAAATTTGTCAAATCCTCAGTAGAGTGTACCTTGTCCATAAGACATGTATTAGGGAAAGAAGTACTAGAAATGAATCCCATATAATTTTGTTTTGAAGAATCATATTTAGAAGATTCACTTTATAAAGAGTCTCCACAGTTATCACTCCAAGTATCATTAGCTTTAGTACTATTCTTTTGTTTTGAATGATAGAATTTATTCTTGTTATTTTCTAAATTCCTTTCCTTCTTTTCCTTCTTCTTCAACAAAGTACAATCAGGTCTGATGTGACCTGTTCGTCTACATTCATAACAAGTAACTTCTCCATCGTTATTATCTTTGTAATCTTTCTTCTTGTACTTATTCATAAAATTCTCTTGAGCTATAATCTTGTTCATTCTCCGATCAAGATTAGTTAATTCATTCTCAGACTTTTCTGTGTCACTATATTCTGAATGAATAATGACTTTCTTTGTCTATGATCTAGTTACTCTTTCTGGGGTCCTGGCTCTCATATGTTTAGAATTGGTTGTGAAAGAAACTCCTCCATTCCCATACTTCTTCTTACCATTTCATCATCTCTCTTCAGTCTGGTTTCATGTTGAAGAAGAGTTCCAAAAAACTCTTCTAAGGAAATCTGAGTGACTTTACTATTCTCATCAATAGCTATCCTTTGGGACTCCCATTCATTTGGAATGATATATATGATCTTAAGCACAAGTTAATCATAATAAAAACCTTTTTCTCCCATATATTACAAGCTTTTCACGATAGGCATAACCTTTGTTGTACTTTTCTTATAGGTTCTCCATAAGGAAAGTTAAAGCCATGGTATTCAGCTCTCAACATTGATCTTCTTATCTCTATGATTTTAGATTTACCATAATGTGTAACTTCAATTTTCCTCCAGAAACTATTTGCAGCTTCACATGATGATATTTGACTATAGATGTTCCAAGTCATGCAACATAACAAAGTATTTCTGACTCTCAAATTTGATTGATATTCAGATTTCTCTTGATTCATAAAGGTTCCCAAATCCTTATCTAGAATTTTATAATCTCTAGTTAGTATTAGATAGTTATCAAATCTAGTATTGATAAAAAAAGTCTTCATCCTATCCCTTCAGTACTCATAATCATTTCTATCAAAAATAGGAGGTCTGGTAGTGTAACGAACCAAAGATTCATTAATGGAAAATCCCTCTTAATCTAGTTAAATGTCTCTTTATGCAAAATATTTTTATAAGATGTCAAATTATTTGGCTTTATGTTAAGAATTTTTACCATTTCTTATATAGCCGTTGAACAGTGATCACATGTTTAGTGTAAATATAGGACTTTAAGAAATCCAATTTACTCAGAGAAAGGAAGCGATGGCCTCATCTAATAGAATTGCCCCATACGAAGCCCATTTTTCGGATCTCCGAAAAGAGGGGGCGTCTTTGGGCTTTTCCCTTGACCAAGCCCAAACTGATCTTCATCATGTCAAGCTCGAACGTGACCATCTACGGGAAAAGTGTAAGTTGATAGAAATTACCACGGGAGCGATGTTATCCGAGTCACCCCAAGAGTCGGTCACCATCATATACCTTACCCTTAGGTCTTATGTGGATATTTTAAGGGGTTATGTAACAAATAATTATTACTATGTTCATGTACATTATTTTTGTATATAATAATGAATATAATTTCTAGTCATTTTTGATACATTGTAAATAGTTTTTAATGTACAAATGGTGTTTTTAGTTATTATTTAATTAAGAAATCTATTTTATTAAATTATGTGATTTTTGAATTAAATAATATTTTAATAAATTAATATTATTATTAAATTAATTTTTATTAAATATAATGATCTTATAACTTTATGAATGCAGTTATAATTTTTTTTAAGGTTTGAAAGCCATTTCTGCCAAAACCTGTGAATTTTCGATAAATGTCAGTTTTTAATTTAAAAGTGAAAATTAGCATATATAGAAAATTATTTAGATAAAATAAATGTTATTTCTGGAATCAGGACATCGAAATTATCCAACGGTGAATTTTTCATAATTTTCCGAGACAGTCAAATATTTGGGTAAAAATTAAATACCGTTTAAATATATAATGTGTTTTATGACATCATAATGACCCAATAGTGATGTAATAAAATAATATAAGCTTTATTTTCGGCCAATATACGTTTCACTATTAAAATAATGTGATTTTGGGTTTGTTTTACTTACTTTTCTAAGCATTAATGGACCCCTCAAGACTTATTCAACACCTTGCCTTTTTAAATTAATTTCCATGGGAGTGTGACTCACCTCCACATAAGCAACCATATTATTTTTAATAAGATAGGACTTTGGTCTTATAAAATATTGTTTTCCTCTTCCCTTTTCGAAAAACCATGGCCAAAAACCATGGTATGGTATGTGGTTTGGATGAATTTAATGTAAGGGGACCCAAACCTAAATAATAAAGAATTCTCTCACCTTTCCTATATAAACCCACCCAAGCGCCCACTTCCTCCCCACTCAAAGCCTTTTTAGTTCGTCCAAACTCTGCCCAACTCTCTCTATAATCCTCCCAAGGTTCCCCAAGCTCCCAAGAATCCTATCACAAGCCTCTCTCTATCCTTTGGAAGCACACTTCCAAGTAAGGGTTTTTTCTTCCTTTCTTATTTTTGTCAATTTTCTTTAAGTTGTATTGCCCTATTAATTTCAATTATGAATGTTGGGGTATGGTTTCGCACCTCCCCAATACTTCCCTATTGTTGTTTTAATTATGGGATACCCTTTTCTCTCTCATTAAATGCCTCCCATGTACACCTGTTACTATGCCGAAATTCCGAAAGGAACTTCTCTCTCTTCTTTTACATTCAAGAAATAATTTGTATCATGAATATAAATTCCATTAAAATTGTTGGGACATGTATCTATATGAAATCCTTACTGTCCATTACTTGTAAATATGATGAGGAACCCCTTTCTCTCTCATCAACCATTTTTATGAATTCTTATGTCATGTCGTTACGCTGCCGAAATCGCACCGATTTTCTAAGCCAATGTCATTGTGTAGTGGATACCGTGTCCATTTCTCCATCAAGGGTATCCACCTTTATGCACCTTTACTTATTGATTACAAAGTTTCACGTATTAATTCCACATTCCATTATCATGGAATAAATTATTATGTTTTATGAATCCATGTTTTATGATCCATGTGGCACACTTATGCATGAAATGAAATGTTTAAGAAGGGTGAGCCCTTATAGAGCTCCAATGCATTGGGTAAAGTATAGTATCATGATACGTCATGTGCAATGAGTGTTGACTAATTCTAATTCAAGTGAAATGAGGGATTACTCATGATTTATGTGCAATGAGGATTTACTCATGCTCTATGTGCAATGAGTCTTGGCTCATGCTAATTCCATGTTAAGTGTTGATGCCACATTTCGATGTTATGATTATCATGCTTTATCATGCCTTTATGATCATGTTTCTTTTATTCACTATTGATATGCCTATTGTCTAACATGTGTTTTACTTCTCATGTTATTCAATGTGTACTCCCTTACTCGTCTTTATAGCTCACCCTTTTCTTATGCATGTCCTCAGGTTATCCCATGCAATTCTATGTACGAGGGAATATAGTGGTCATGTAAAGGATGTTTTCAAAAAAGTTGTTGGATTTCATGTTTTACATTTTTATGTAATGATCCTAAGCCCGAAAGACACTAAACCTCTCGATCTTCTTTGTTGTATCAAGTGTTTTTTTAGGTAATAAATCATGTTTAAGTTTGTAATAAAAGCAGGGCTGTCATAGGTAGGATTTAGGTTATCTATATAACCAACATTTAAACCTTAGAAAATATTTGGCACAAATACTTTTTATTAATATGATATTTTAAACAAGGAAAACATTCCTAAGCAAGGAAAATATAGAGCAAGAGTATCTCTATGAAAAACATAATCCAAACTATGTGAGTCCGAAAAATAGATTCCAAAAAATATGAATCCGGAAGATATGATTCTGGGAAATCAATTCTGTAAATTCTCTTCTGAATCTAATCGTGAGATTAATTCAGATTGAACCAATCCTACGATACCAATGGTAGAAAGGTATGTCTGAGTATGATATACTCTATAATACAAATTTAGGATTGAATATGTAAAATTATATACAAATAAAATAGGGGGTGAATTTTATTCATTAAAATTTCCTAAGGGAATTTTTCGTAATCAAAATCCACATCACCTCTAAGTTATAATAACATGCTTGATTCTGAAAAAATGATTCAAGAAATGAAACTTAACAAAAGCTTACAACAGATTAGATTCTACCTTAAAGCATGTTGAATCTAACTAAATCAGAGTAGAAATGTGATCAAGTATAAGAAAGTTATACTTTCCTCAACATTACAAATACAGCGGAAAAACAAAGTAGCAAAACTATAGGTAACATATAGAAAATATTTTATCCAAAAGAGGAGGGTATCCAACAACCCTAGATAAGAGGTCCCTTGATTTATACTGTCAAGAAAGTATGTCTTACAAAAACCCAGCTAAGCACTCAATCCAATGATTAGTATCTGCCTTGATATCCCCGCAAGCCCTCGATTTGTAAGGAAATCGACACCTCTGACTTTAAAACCTGAAGTCTCTGATTTTAAGGAAATCGAACCTCTGCACGAAGAAAATTTGCACGAAGAAAATTTTGAACAAGCAGTTAAGAACATTCTGCATGAAGCATGAGATTTTATAAGAGCCTCTCTCTCTAGAAATCACTTCACCAGCACTTTGTCAAAGTTCTTGAAACATCTTGAGCACGTTCAAATGAGCTCCTTTTTAAAGGCACATCTCCAACGGCTGGATCCCTCCTCCAACTGTCATATTCTTCCTTGAATTTGAGAGGCACATGTACATGTGTCAGTCAAACAATGGTTAGTTAATAAATAAAATCACGAAATTGTTTTATAACTAATATGAGTGTAATAATAACTAGAATCTGATATTCGAAATGAGAGTTCAGAGTATAATAAAAAATGAATTCAGAATGTAAGTAGATGAGAGTTCAGTTTCTACAATACAAGGATATTCGGATTCTATTTTGTAGGAATTAATAACCTGAATTCTATTGAATTTAAAAGTCTAAATTTCAAGGAATTTCGGATTCTATATTCACAAGAATTCGGAACCTGAACTTATGAAGTTCGGAGTTAGAGTTCACGAGAATTCGGAGTCAAAACACATAGGAGTTCGGAGTCTAAATTCATAGAACTTAGAGTCAGAACATAGAGAAGTTCATAACTAGAATTCGTAATCAGAATTCATAGTTTATCTTTACATAAGTTCGTAATCATAATTCAGAGTCGTACTTCATGATAGTTCATATCCCGAAATTGGACTTGAAAGTTCATATCCGGAATTCGGAGTTTTAAACAGAATACCTCATATCTATGTATTATATGATTCCAAGGTTTTTAGTTTCAATCCGAGTTTTATACATAGAATATTTATGATATGAAAAATGAAATCTAGGCAAGGGTAAATTTCCTTAGGGAAGGAAATTTTCCTTATAAAAGTAAAATAGGGGTAAAATAAGATTTTCCTTAAAAAAATGTGTTTGTGATTTCCAAAACAAGAGGAATGGTAATGTCATAAGTAAACCTTAATGACTCAAAAATCATCCACATACATGAAGTAATGGAAAGTTCATAAGGAAAACCTTATTAAATCAATATACTAATGGTTTATCTAGAGAAGGTACTTTGTTTCTAACAATTTATGTTGGAACCAAAAATATCCAATCACAGTCCAAAAATTTATACAATGAGATGACTTTCACTATTGGTTTCACATGATTCTCTATTTTAAATTATTAATTTTTATTTCACTTATATCTATTCTTATCGTGATACCTCTAATCTGTTTCATTATAGAATATTGTGGAAACAACATCAATTCTATTGTGTGGGAGTCTCCATTAATCTTTATTGTCAATACACTTGTATTTTTCCCTATTATCACTATTCTATGGGATATATTTCATTTAAATTAATCTTTAACAGGAAATTTTATTTCATCCATTTAAATAAAATAAAATTTTTGGTTGGATATTGTAGAAATCCATTTTTATCCCGGATAATAATTTTTAGTATTATTGATAATTTGAGTAATTTTATTTTAATTCTAATCTCATGAAATGGATTTTGAATGAATTATTACGAGATAAAATTCCATGAATGACTACCATTAGTTTTATATACTCCCATTTCAATGATGATTCTAGACTTACATTTTCATATTATTTTTTAATAATATTTTCTGATATATATATATATGGGGCATGAAAACCTATTAGAATATGCATTGAGGTCTTTTCAAGGTTATGATTGAAAAAATAAACAATTTATTTGATTGAGGAAATATTTTTTGATCCATTTATCCTGATATCCATATGTACATTTATCCATATTTATCCTATAGTATCTATGAATATCCTTTTTAGGATAAAACCGTTTCGAGCCAATTATCCATTCTTACCCTTCTCTTAGTTCTATGCATTTTTTTTGAACATGTGTGTACATTTTTTCATCTCTATCATACATGGGGTATTGATACAAAAGAGATATATAGTATCATTTTCCCCACATTTATATGAAACATATCATGATTACCATCATCATTTTTTACACATACCATTTTCCTTTAAAAAGATGGTTGTGTATTAGGAATGTTCAAAATAATAATCATTTAACTGATGAATCCTATGATGGATCACATGTGGTTAGATGATGGTAATGTGATCTCCCATAGACACAAATTCTAAAATATAAATAAAATGAAATAAATAGAAATGACAATGCAATAGTCATTATAATTTCCTAGCCTATTCTAAGACACTATTGGAGCAATTTGGAGCACGACATGAATTTTATATAGGCAAAGCTTCTTCATTGAATTTTTCATGATTAGCATGCATTATGTTATAGATATCTCCCAACTTTTTGACTTTCAATTTTATGACCTTCCTACCTTCCCATGTCATTAGAGTTATTTTAACCTCATTACTAAATCACTCACAATTAATTTTGAATTGGTCCTTAGAAAGTGGAGATGTTAGAACCAATGTAAGACTATGGTTTGGCACAAGTATTAGGGATATAATCATAAATCCAATTACATTTTACCTTGAGCGACATGAAAGAAAATTCAATTAAATTTCAAAATGGGTATAGATTTTCAAGAATAGTAGTGAAATTGTTGTTAAAAATAATTAATTTGTATAAAGAACATAACTATGAGACATGACTAATTTTCTCTACATGACTGATTCTTGGGGACATTATCTTTATTCTATAACGTAGTTATGTTTTATTGGTTGCAATGTATGTATCTTTTTAAAATGGATTCATTTGGAATCCATGTTTAATTAATTTTTTCTTGAGGACAAGAAATTGTTCAGGTGTTGGGGAATTTGATATGCTATATATATATATATGATACATTTCATTAATTTTTAATGATCATTTATTCGATAATACACTAGGTTTTGATGTTTTTTCATCGAAATTATGAATTCATGAATGTAAATGCGAATGTTAAGAAAACAATATAATTGGGAATTACATGTCATGAACTTGAAGAAAAAAACCTTATTCCTAAAGAAGGCCACCTGTTAGTATTTTTCATAGCGTGAACATCATTTACGTGTTGTGTACCAAGTACAAGACATGAATCCACATTACAAATCATGAATGTCATGAAATTACAACATGATAAGATACGTGATGTGATATCATTATATAATGTGAAAATTTTGAATTTTGATTCCCACTAAAGGTATAATCCATGAAATCTGAATATCAATGTTCTTTTTGGGAATTTAACATATCTGAATTACTTGCCATGATATCTAATTTAATCTGAAAACATGTTGTTCTAGAAGACACTATAAATTGATACATTACATGAATCTATTAAACAACTGGAAATAATCAACTCTATATAAATGTGGGCACCCCTACCACAAACATGAAATCAAAATGTGAAAACCAAACCTCATATCTTATTCTTTTTTTTAAATTTTCATTCTAGTTTGTTTCTATTAATTTATTTTATTCTTTTAATAATTATATTGTTACCGATTTCTATTCTAGGAATTGTTCTTTGATTGATGATATTATAAATCATGAATCTGATTAAATTGGCCATTCAACATTTCATATTTTTTTGTTCTTAATTATTTCTTCAGTTATGTTATTATTTAATTGAATTCACATTGTTTCAACAAGCTATTGATTTATTTTGTGTTTTTTATTTTTCATGTCAAGGCATTTTCCGTTTATTTAACTTCATTCATTTAATATCTTTATGCATAGATAATCCACGTAGGGTTAGGGTTTGAGAGTAGGAATGTCATTGAACATAATTAATTTTTACATTAAAACTTGGTAACACTATGGTCAGTAATTTTGTTTAGAAATTGTTAATCACCTTCTTTTTCATCTAACCTAATAAACAATGATGAAATCGAAGGACCCTAAAATAATTTTAGTTGAGAGAACTAGGACTAATATCTTATTGTACTTTCTATCTAGAATCTGATCATACTTCACTTAGGTTTTTTACTATCTATGGACTAAGGATTAGATTAAATCTTAGTTTGATCCCATTGGATGGACTAAAACCAATTGTTGTTTTTTGAACCGCTTTGTAGCCTAATTAAAAGGACTATCCCATTTTATATTTAAGATATCCTTTTTTCCAAAACAATGAAATTGAACATGAACCATTCCTTTAATCTGAATTAAAACCCAAACTATGTTGTTATTAGAAAACCCAAACCAATGATTGCTTTTTCCGAATCCATCCAAAAAGTTATAACTTCTAGTTTCCTTTCCTACCAATTACCCTTATGGGTTTGACCTGACACTTCCACTTTAAATTGCCGTATTAGATGTGTATAGTTTGATAAATATATATTCTAATATAATAAATTCCTATATGTAATAAATTGTGATAAGATTTTACCAGCCAGCACGAAATAATTTATTTCCCATACGTGTTGTTCCGATAAGAATTTATATTTCTGGAACTATACTTGGCTAAAATTTCATAACAAAGTTGTAGTGCGGGGTCATAACAAAAATGATATTTTAAGAAGTAGGAAACATAGCTGTAAGAACATTTTGGAATAAGTTATCATGATATATATTAGGTTTAGGTTATCAAATAACTTTATATGATGGATTTCAATTGAGATGAAAGGGTTTTTTCTAGGTAAATTATAGTGTGCATGAAAAATATAATCCAAAAACATACATGTGATATACATATGGATTAAGCTGTGAAGTAGTGTGAATATCACCAACTGATTTTTGTCAAACCAAATAATTTTTTATAAGTTAAAAACTAATCCATGGTCAAAATACAACAATAAACGAAGAAAAATAATCGTGGATACCCTGCAGAAACTATCATTACCTGTTCGTCCTAGATTTCTCAACACATTCTAGTTTAGGGTCCTTTGAATATATATTTTATGGTAATGGTAGATGAAAAATAGTGATAATAAAAATTGTTTTTAACCTAATTACTACCCATAGGGTTACTATATTTTGATTTAGTTATTCATAACATCGTTAAGTAAATGAATTCATTGATCAAGTTATAATTTATATTTCATAAACAACACTTATTTACTAAGGAATACAAAAGTGGGAGTGTGTGGTTGAACCCATAGGGAAAGCTGGTATAATGTTAATTTAGTAGTAAGAACCTTTTGGAGGGTCTCCACATAGACACTCTTTTGTTTGGGTTTTCGAATTTCTCTATAGATTTGGTTTTAAATCAGATTTAAGGAAGGGTTCAACATCAAATTCAAGTTATAAGATAATGATAATTATAATTATAAATTGGGATATAACTACTATTTAGTCTAAAAAGAGTCATAATATTAACCAATTGGGATTGATCCAACTAATTTGAGCTAACCAATCTGGAAACTACTCCTTGGTCAAAATATTAATGAAAACATAAGTATAGGAATGTTAGCTTCTAAGAATAAAGTATCAAAAGATATTGGTCCCAGATCATTCGACTCTAATTATGTCAGAGTCCTTAAATTTCAACTCCCATGGTTAGGTAGAAAAAAATGAATGTAATTAGAAATTTTAACCAAATTACATTCTATTTGGTTATAATATTTTGATCTATAAATTCATTACATTCAAATCCACCCTTACTATCAACCCATAAGCCTAATAGGATTAGCCACACAGGATGGTATCAAATGAAATATGGGAAATAAATGGAAGCATTCTATACATGTTAAATAAAAAAATTAAAAAAACCCACAATTGAAACATTGAAAATTAAATTATAACCTTAGTGAAGATACAAAAAATATTATAGTACTGCATGAAGTTGAATTACCACCGTAATTGGATTCAAGCATTAGAATAGTAACACACAATGAAATAATCCCGAAATATAAATTAGTTATAATGACATTGTTAATATAATAAATGAAATAAATATAATCAAACTAGAAATAAAATAGAAGTAAAATAGATAATAAAAGAGTGGGTTTGGTCATTATATTCATAGAATCAGTGCACATCAGGAGAGACCAAATATATGGAGAGCCAAGTGTCGCATAAAATGTACCTGATTTACATCTTGTAACTCTTTTAAGTGGATTTTTTATCCATATTTTCATGGTGTGTCGATGGAGTTCATGTCATGTACTTGAGACCCATCAAATTCACTAAAGATCTTGGTTCTCTTGATTTTATGGATAATGTATTTGGAAGGATTCACTATTCAAATTTTTTACATAATGTATTGAGCTCATATTCGGTTACTCATTTAGGTTGAAATTTGATTCGTTATTGAATTGTAATCTGGAATCATGTCACGTACTTGGTTCACATTATTTAAATGGGGTTTATGTCTTGAAAACTAGCTAGCATGTGGTATTCTATAAGAATTCACATTATTTAGTTTAGATTCAATATGTGTAATGTATATTTTTTAGGATTTCACTACATTGCTATTATGAGTATTGAATTCCATGTTCATATGAAAAGAAATTAAAACCTACTGTTTTTTTAAATAAATTAGGATTAATCCTTTAAAAATTGTATCCAATGTATATATTAATTCTTCTTATTAAATTCCCCCACATATGAACAATTTCTTGTCCTGATGAAGAAATCATCTCAATTGGGATTCCAAATTAAAAAAAATTTAATGAGGGAAAATTAATTACCGCTCAGAAAATAATACTTTGTATTAGCAGAAAAAAGAATGTCCACCAGAATCATTCATTTAGAGAAAATCTTTAAGGCCTCATTGTTATGTTATTTATTCATATTCTTTATTCTTTTAATTACAAGTTTAAAAAAGTTCCTCCGAATCTATTAAATTTTGACAACTTTACTCGCAATAAATTTTCTCTAAAAAATTAGATTGAAATGTAAATTGAGTTATGATAATATTATGAATATTTGTCCCCATCAATATGATTTAATTATTTATAACATCTAAAATTCATAGGGGAAAATAAAAAGTTAATCATAAGGGATTCAATAATATGGATTTTATATATCCGAGGATGGGGGAAGGTGGGATGATGAAAAAAATAAATTTCAAAAAGGAGGGTATGATATATAGTATAATTTATGATAATAAAGTATAGTACAATGAAGAAACACCTAGAATAAAATTCCTTTGTGCTCTAAAAACACAAATTGGGTCTATGAATATTTTAAGAAAGTACAAATAATGTTCTCTTTTCCTTTATCATTTTTCATTTTATTTATTATTTAAAATTTATATCTAGGAAAAATTTTACATCCATTACATAACCACATGGGATCCTTCATAAGATTCACTGGTCTACTGATAATGATTTTTTACCTTCCAAAAACACAACCAATTGTTTTATTTATTTCTGTATTTTTCAAATGAATAGGGTATGCATATCAAATTCTGAAGGAAAATAATAATCAATTTTATATCAATATTGTGAAAATTAAAAAATACATCTCTTTGGTGTGAATATCTTGGGTATGACAATGATAATAAATTCCCCACACTTAATTAATAGAAAATCATGCAATATAGAAAGAGTACGATATGATGAGAGAATGGTCTTGAAACAGTACTATCCTCATAGAGTTATTCATTGATACTAATGTCTAATGGTGGATAGATGAATAGCTGGGTCTCAAGATTACTGGATCAACAATGTTTTCCTCAATCATTTTAATAGTCTATTTGTTCAATCATATATTCAATAAGATCGCAATGTATGTTTTAATATGTTTACATGACCCATGTACCTCTTAATATATATGCTCGAAACATAATATGACAATTTAAGCCTAAAATTATCATAATAGTGGGAGTATATAAAATAACTAAAAATCTCGTTGGGAAAAGTATACAGTAATATTTTAAACAAAAAATTGCAATAATCGAGAATTAGAATTAAATTACTCAATGTGAAAATTATGATTAAAATTATACATAGGGATAAATGTTGATATCAAAATAACCATAAAAAATTAGCCTTTTATTTAAATGGATGTAATGAAATTTCATTCTAAGAATTAAATTAATAAAAATATTCCTCCTATAGTAATCGAACGATGAAAATTATAATTTCATTTAGAATAATGCTCAATACATTCTCCTGACACATAAGATAATAGTGTCTACATTGTCGAGGAAGGAAATGTGTGTGAGAGAGAAATAAAAGTATATAAAGAATTGAAATGGAATCAAGAGTTACCTATAGTGAAATTCATTCCATGTGGGACATAATTTGATGATTATTAGAAATTGATCTACCAAAAAATTATTATTAACAAAATACCTTCATTAGTTAAACCAATTGTATTAATGGTTTAATTAATATGGAAGAAAAAAATGGGAAGGTGAACCCATTCATTATTATGAGAAAGAATCTTTGATAAAGGAATAAAATAACTATAATGATGATTTTGAAAATCGATGAATAAAATTTTCTATACCAGAAAAAACACGTTTCCTAAGAAACTCAAAGAAAACATAAATAAATGGGCTTCCACCAATAATTCCCTAAAAAATTCATCATCATTCATATAGATGGAAAAAATAATTAGTAGGCCTCATAAATCGACTCAAATTTCATCTTCTTCCAATAGGAACTAGTGGAAATGTTATCGAGATCACAAAGGAACTTGGGGGGGTTAACAACAATATGAATGGTTATAATAAAATTTTTATCTGGAAGTACTAAATTTTGTGAAAAATTATGTTGGTGTCTACTACTAAGTATTTATTTGGATAAAGAGCTCCTCATGGTGTATTTTTATGTCATCCACATACTAATTGATCTCATGTCGCAGGTGAGATGGTGGCTTGATAGACTTTTCAATTACCATTAAAGCTTTAATTGGCATATAACCCTAAAAATATAAGGTAGGAAAATTATATTCGATAGAGTGTATGACAAACAATTCTAAAAAGATAAGGGAATATAATATCACTATAATTATTAATCGTTTTAAAAAATTAAATATATTTTAATTTTGGAAATTCAAGAGACACTGAGATAGCATAAATCTTTTGAAACAACGAGTTTATTCAATAAACTAGTTTTGATATTAATATAATTTATTTTAAAGACATATGAAATGAATAAATAATGTTTCACACATAAAAATATTTATTTTTTAAAAAGGTAATTTCACCACATTTTAATAGAGAACCTTTTTAAAATCCAATATATGGAAATTTTATAAATAAAATATGTCAAAACAAACCTAAAACATAAAATATGAATATAAAAATTTGTTTTATTGTGATTTTTTGTATTATTTTCTAATGATTCATTTTTTTCTGAATAGTGAAAAATAAGGAACTTCAATTCTTATCTGCCATTTCATCTAATTTATTGATAATAATAAATTATATTTTAAACTAGTTTAAATGTTTGATTAGAGAAATAATTTTTTAGTTAATCCAATTTAGGGCATATTAATCAATCTTACATTTAAATTGGATATAAAATCATCTCATACTTTTAAACGATTTTAATTTAAAAGAATGGATTGGAATCTCATCTACAAGATTAAATTTAAATTAGTGTCTTCCACATAGGTTATTTGAATGTAGAAAAATGGATTAGATATTTTTAATAAACATGATATATAATTTCTATTAATTTTAACTTAGTTTTTTACCAAATATATTAGTGAAAGTAAATAGAATCAATTACAATGTTTATATGGAAAAGTAGGCTTAACAAGTGACTAACCAAAAACATAAGGTAAAAAGTAACCGAATAATTTTCCAAATTCAATAGGACGGTCATATTTATACCATATACTCCATTTTATCTACTTGTAATCATTATTATTTCCACCTTTCATAAGAAAAACATGGGTGAAATTCCCTTTCCCAAAATTTACAAGAGTGACACTCCTCCACCACTATAAAGGACTCCTCTCCCCCCACTTTATAACACATATAAATACACTATAATCAACCACTATCTTACCAAATAAATCATAAAAATACCTATCATATACTTATAATACCCATCATGGTCATAAATCCATCTAGGGATTCTCTTTCATGAAAAATAAAAGTGGTTTCTCAATTAATATTTGACATCCTTCCCCAAGCTCTTTAGTTTTATTTTCATTCTCAAACCCCTAAAATCTTTTTATTAGATGATAAAATTATAAATTAAGTATCTTAAATATACTCATATTTTGTTACTTCAAGTTTAATACCTTCATTTACACACAATTCTATCTAATGTGTAATGAACATACTGCTTGTGCATGGCGAACTAGCACCTCGCCACACGATGGTTGTTCATTTTCCATTAAACAGCTTTCATGGTTGGGAATTATGATAGAAAAATTGTTTATATTTGATATATATAATACTGATTATATATTTATGTTTTTATTAATTATTTTATAACACAAATCATTATACTTTCCATTTTCAAAATATGATAACATTTTTCTGGAAGTACGGACTACCACCCCCACAAAGCATTGTGACTTATTAACACTATAAATGGAATGTATAAAAGATGGGTTTAATAAAATGGTTTAATATATATGGAATATATATATATATATATTATAGATATAATATATAATCATATATATCATATATATTTAATTATTTTAAAAAATGAAAAAGAAAAGAAACTTGTGCTCATGCATACATATGACATACCCTCTACATGACTGGTGCATTTAATTTCCTATCTCCAAACATTATCTATTATTATAAATATATATATATTGAATGTATACAATATTTAAATCATTTTTTACATTATATAGTTTATGAAACCAAGATATATAAATTAATAACAAGTAAAAATAATAAAAAAACTAGGCACTTATCACCTGAAATAGTGAAAATAATTAAAGATAATTATTGAACATGTAAAAAGATATTATAAATATGAGTATGGTTATGGTATAAGATAGTGAAATTTCTAGAACACTTATACAGAAGGCTAAAATATATTCACCCAAAAAGGAATCACAATTTAAGGTATTTTGTATCAATTTACATTCTGTTGAGGCTTATTTGTTGTTGTGAACCATGTATCTTTTATATGGTGTATATATTTCCCTTTGACATGTTATATCAGGAATAAATTTATTTTAATTATATTATAAGTTTCATGTAATTTTATTACATCATGTATACTATTATCCAAAAATTTCCAAGTGGTATGGGACACTTTGGAATGGTAAAACATTATTATACTTCAGTAGGTTTTTAATGATTATTTTTTAAACATTGCTTATTTTTGTGATTATTATCTTTACCTTGAAAACATTACATTATTTTGTGAACATAATTTTATATATATTATGTACATAATATCAAAATTCCATATAAAATCATTATTCATTCATTCTTCATGACATTTTGAGTTTCAATTTGAATTAATTCTTCAATGGGGATTTGAGTTAAAAGTTTCCTTCTAGAAAAGAATTTCACACCCCGATTTATTTTCATTAGGTTATATTACATCACCATTTTTATTAATAATATATGATTCTGTCTATAATTAATTTGACTATCTGTCGATATATTTCCACCTCTATATGTGGATATACAGTTGATACAGATAATCTAGTAATTGATTAAATCTCACTCTAATCATATTATATTTTGAAGTGTTTAATTTACAATCTCATTTTGTTCAGTACTTTTTTAAACTTGAATTTAAATAAAAAAAGTTATTTGAACATTGTCTATTAATACCATTAATTTTATTCTCTTCTATTTAATCATGTTATTTTTTTCATGTATTAGTACCATTTTCCCACTAAATGGTACTCGAATGGTTTTAGAAAATATTTTAAAGAAAAGATAGCTTAATTTCTCTCTTTATTCAGAGAAACTATTTTCCAGCAAAAACATATTTATTAACATGGTTTTAAAAAAATTGGTTTTAACCATTTAAAAATTATTTAGTAAATACATTTTTACCCTTTTTTCCTTTTACCCATTTTTTCAAAGTAATATTCTTATCACTTTACAAACAAGAAAATTTTTAATCCTTTATCATGCAAAAAGAATTTTCTTTTTAATTATAAAATATTAATAGACTTAACAAATTTCAGTTCATCATATGTTTATTTGGACGTTTAAATGGTTAATTGTTATAAATAAATTTTTTTAAATGTTAGTTTTCAAGAAAATTATTTTCAAAATGTTTTTATAAATAATAAAGATATTTTCCTCAAGAATGTTTTAGAATTTTTATTAGATAATGAAAAAAATTATTTTTACTCCACTTAGGATATTATCTATTGATATAGTAATTATTGTTTTTCTGGGTTGTTTATAATTGATTTCTCTAAGGATATTTTTCACATTTACTTCCTGGATTCCTCAGTTAATCCCCTAGAAATACTCAATTTTATATGGTCATTGGATATTGAATTTATCCTAATTACCCTTATCATTTTTCATGGATACGTTTGTTCCTTAAACCGTATATCATTTTCAGTATGGTTTTTAGTTTGACATTTATTTATTTATCAAGGTAATTATTGAGAAATTGATAATCTTTATTCAATAGAGTTATTTGATTATAAATATTATCTATTTCAATTATTAGATATAAGTAATACCTTATATTACAAATGATGGGTGGGGATTGGACATTATATATCCCCTCGATACATTGATAAGTTTTCATGAGACAAAATAGTTTCACAGATTAAATATTTTTCTACCTACAGTTTTAAACTATCTTATGGATTATCTTGATGGTATAAATTTTCATGTGCTTGAGACACGACATATAATAATTAATCATTTATTTCATTTTTATCCCTTTATTATTTATCTATGAGATTTTTCATCGACATGTCTATGGATTCATTTCATTATCAATTCATTGATTAAATGGATTGTGTTTTCAGTTTCATACAATGCCATATATATTTCTCCTTTTCTATCTATTTTAATGGAGAGTGTTTTTATTTATTTGTATTATCATGTTTTTTACACCCTCCTTTCTCATTTTTTTGAATACATGGAATTTTTATTCAGTTATTAACTTAATATATTGACTATTCTCATTGATTCATTTCTAATTCAATTTTATTTTTCCCTTACTAATAATTTGAGATCCCCCTTATTAAGTTTCCTTTCCCCGTGAATCAAAGAAGAATACTATGGAAGATATGAAAGAATATAGTAGATGTAATAATTTCGTTATCAATGAAAATAATAATAAATGTTGTAGTTATTGTTTTCTTTTTTAATATAGGACGCATGTATATATCTGGTTTAACAAGAAAAATAAACGATTCAGTCCTTCTAGATTTGATTCTTGGAAATCATGCTAATGTAATAGTAGAAGACATTGACAGCTCACTTACTTAGGATAGGTAATTATAGTTGGTATCATCATTAGGTTTAGTAGAAACCTTGGGAAAATGTTTTTTAAAAAACATATTTTAGATTACATTGCTATAAGTTAGAATTTGAGGATAAGTATAAAATAAAATCCTATAGTTCTGGTAAGGTAGAGATTATGTGGGTCTTCCCTGCAATACATTCCAATCTGGATACTATATGTAGTTGTGGTTTTGTATGTGATGTACATAAGGGTAACAATTTCTATATGGTGCGTTGATCTTGATTCGGTGTAACCTACTGTACAAGAACAATTCTTAACATGAAACCCCTTTGACTCTACTGAGGGATATGCCTACAATAATTTACATTTTCAATACAACCCATTTTGAAATATTTTAATATATGATGAAAATGAAAGACCCCTGTTAAACCACATGTTTCTTAGGATGAAAATAATTTTTCTAGATTTAGACATTGTTAATATAATTAGAAGGGTTTTTGAATATGATAATTGATTCTCACACTGTGGTTTTTGGTTTTAAGTAATTACCTTTTCTATTGGTTAAACTATAATCCAATGAATAACCTATGTGGAAATAAAACAGTTGATGCATTTATGTATTCAGGTTATTTTAAAAAAGTTAGTTAAAATTTAATTTTGTAATTAATGTTTTTTCAAGGATGTCCGTCATTTTTTTAAGTATTATACCAATATGTTTTTATAAAATTAATAATTACATTTCAAGTGAAAACCCATTAAATCTAGTAAGGCAGTTTGAATTGAACCCATGACTGAAGGACAATAACTGTTTCACACCAACCACTGACCTACACAATTTTCTGGTTAATATAGTATTGTTTTATGTTAAAAAATTTGATGAATAATTATTAATGCTAAACTAATCATATAACATTATAGGTTTATTGATTAATGCCTTAACATTATTTTCTTTATATAGTTGTTAGATACAAATGTAAATAAATTTCACTTTTTTATGGGCCTTATGATCCATTAACTGTTTATTTTAGTTCTTTAGGGTTCAAACATAATTTTTGGATACCCATTTCGTAGAGTAAAAGATTAAATTGGATTTAATTGAAGCAATAACCAAAGATGGAATTGGTCATGTAAGAAAATTTCATTATATTTTTTTCTATAAAAGATTTTATCGATATAAAAAATGATCTTTATTTTTTTCTTAATACCATACTTTTTCGTGAACTGATGGTATTTTAAATCTTCATTGATTTATGGATTTGATTCCCTCAACATTCTATTTATCAATAACATGTTTGTGATGGCGGACCTCAATAAAACCTTATAAATATTTTTTTCCCACATGTACATATCTATAAATTCCACTAATGATCTCCAACATAGAGGCCTAGTTATATGTTATTCTATGTGACCTTTGTACTTCCCATTATATATTATCTAAAGAATTACTTATGATCAATTTTCAATTTGTGGTATTTAAATCATATGAAACATCAAGAAATATATCACAAATATTTTATTTAAATTTCAGGGATTCAATTTAATAAAGGTGGGGGAGAATGTAACAACTTGAAAATCTAAATTATGAACATTGTATTCGATAGCATGTATGACCTACAACAAGAAACATAAAATGGAATAAAATATTCATATAAATTATAATCTTAAATAAATTCAATATATTGAATATATTTTAATGCACGAAAAATTATGTTAGTTTATATCTCAAGAAACAACGAGTTTCTTCAATGGCTTGTGTTACATGCATGAACGAATTTTACCGAAAAATATTATATTATTAAAATATTATTATTTAATATAAAAAGATAAAAGAAATTATCTATTATTAATAGTAAAAAATAAATTATCTAAATATATGGTTTAAAAAAAATATAAAATTTATTTATTAGTTAAAAATTAATTATATTTGAATATATGAACCAAATGAATATAATGGGAATGTTTGTATAGAAAACTATTTTAATGGTCAAAAAGGTATTTTATCATAATAAATTAAATTAATTAAAATTAGTGAATAAAATTAATTATACATATAGATATGTTATATATTCAATCAGATATTTATTATATTTATCCAATATATTTTATAGGTATAAGATAAGAATAAATCTCATTTCACGCATAAAAATGGCATTTTTCTAAGAAGGAACCTTTTCAGCCTTTTAATAGAGAACCTATTTTAAAAATAATTTTTTATGTATCATAAATATTATATTTATAAATAATCATAATCATTTAAATATGAACATAAAAATTAGGTTAGGTTGATTTTTTTTATTTTTCAATGAAGTTTCAATTTTTGATGAATAATGAAAAATGCATAATTTTAATTCAAAACGGTTTCCTCATCTAATTTATTAATTAGTTAAATTTATATTTTAAATTAGATTTATAGTTTAATAATATGAATTTTTTATTAATTAATCATGTTTAGGTAATTTTAATCAATTTCATATAGAAATTGGATATAAAACATCTCAAAAGATTCTACATTTTTACTTTTAAAAACCACATTTTCATCCCATTTGGGAGATTAAATTAAAATTAAATTCTACCAATTATATGATGTAAATTTTGAAAAATGGATTAAATATTTTTAATCATAATAATTTATTATTTTTAATAAATCCTACATAGTTCTTTACCAAAAATATTATTTAAATTATTTAAAATTAATTACAATGATGAAGAGAAAAAACAAATCTTATGAAGGGATTAAATGTTGAAATTAAGGAAAAAAATGACCTAGAAACTCATCCAAAATACATTTTATGTTAATATTTATACCATATAATCCCATAAATATAATTTAGACCATTATTTTATCCACTAATCATTAGAATAATGTCGGTGGAATTCCCATTCCAATTATTTATAATAGTGTCACTCATCTATAATAAAAGGCATCCTCTTCTCCCACTTCCTCACACCTCTCAATACACATTGGCTTGACCTATATATTTCACAATAGATCCTAATGAGACTTAACCTAAACCTAGAATCATAAACTTGGTTATAAATCCATCCTTGAAATCCCTTTAGTGAAAACCAAAAGGAGTTACCCGATTTAGAGTAGCATCCTTCTTTATGATCTTTAGATTTATTTTCATTATCCACCCTAAACTATTATTATTACATGATAAAATAATACAATAAGTCTTATAATTATTCAAATATATAGTTAAGTTAAGGGTTAAACAATCACTTACACCCACTTCTATCTAATGAGTAACTAACTTACTGTTTGTGTATAGTGATCTACAGCCTCGTGACAGGATGATTGTTCATTTCTTCCTTTAACGCCTTTCATGGTTGTGAATTATGATGGAAAAAAGGTATTTATATATTATATATAGGATATTTATTAATTTTTTATATATTTAATTATTATTTAATTATTTTATAACATCTACCTTTATACTTCCCATTTTGTGTAAATATGATAACATCGTTTCTAGAAGTGTGGACTACCACCCCCTCAATGTGATATGAGTCAATCACGCTATACAAGGAATGTTTAAAGGATGGTTTTAATAAAAATATGTAATATATATGACCTATATATGATACAATATTTAATACATACATATACATATATTTCATTTACATTCAATTCTTTTAAAACATGACAATAAACTGAAAGTTGTATTCATTATGTATGTATGACTTACCATATCCATGAACTGTGAATTTCATTTAGTATATCCAAACAATATTTGTTTTTTTAAATATATATATATTGAATATATATTTTATTTAAATAATGGGTTCCATTATTCAGGTGATTAATGAATTATCTAATTAATAATAACAACAAATAAAAATATACTCGCCAAATGAGGAAATTAACACCCAAACTGGTGAAAATACAAAAATATTGTTATCAAAATAGGAATGAGATATAATAAATTTGAGTATAGTTCATTTATAATTCATTGAAATGTTAAAAACCCATGTAAATGAGGTTATATTATGTTCAACCAAAAAGGACACACAAGGTAAGAGATTTAATTTCAATTTACATTCCATTGATGCATATTTGTTGTTATGCACCAGGTTTATTTTATATGGTGTATCTACTGCCATATAAAATGTTATATCATGAATCTATATATTATCATGATATTATTAGTTTAATTTTATTTTATTCTTTCATTGATATTATGAATCAATTGTTACAAAGTGGTATGGGAAACAGTAGAATGTTTTAATACTATTCTCCCTCTAAATATTTTTTATGATTATAATTGAAGTCTCACATAGATTTATGATTATTAACATTCTCCTAAAACAATAAATTTATTATTATTCACATAATTTCATATATATAGTGTAAATAATTACAACTTGTCATATAATATCATGATTCGATAATTTTTCATGATATATTGAGTTTTAATTATAATTATTTCATCTTAGGGGGTTCGAGTGAAAATTTACCAAGTGGTAATGAATTTCATTACACAATTTCATTTAATTAGGTTATATTACTTCCTTTTAATCATTAATATCATATAATTGTGTGTATAACAAATTTTAATATCTATTGATGTTTTTCAAATCAATATTTTGATTTACCAAGGATATAAAAAAATAATCTTATTAATTGATTCTCATTGTAGCATTATAATATTTTCATTGTTTTCATTAAAATATCAATTTTTTAGATTATTTACACTTATATTTATATATGAGGAAATTATATGATAATTTTCTATCAAACCCTTTAATTTTTTTCTCTTATGGGTTTTCATGACCTTTTTCAAATATTAATACAATTTTTTCACTCATTGGTACTAATAATGTTTTAGAAAATGTTTTAATGAAACCATAACTTCATTTCTTTCATTAGATAGACATTCAGTTTTCTTATAAATAACATGTTTTAATAATTTTTTGAAAAAAGTTTTTTATCATTTTTAAATTTATTTAGTAAATACATTTTTAACCATTTTGTATTTCACTCATGTCTTCAAAGAAATATTCAATTTTCGTTTCAAACAATGAATTTTTATATCATTTTACCATGTAAAAGAAATGTTACTTTTAGCTCATATATAATGTCTGGATTTACCCTTTGTAATTTCTTCTAATAATCATTTTCAAGTTTAAAAAGATAATTTTCTGAATGAGTATTTTTTAATATTTATTTTCAATTAAAAGGAATTTCATAATTTTTTTCAAAATAAAAATGATATCTTCCTCAAGAAAAGTATAATAAAATATTTTTCTAGTATTCCAATTCTTCAATGAAAAAACCATTTACTTCCACTCCACTTGGGATATGTTGTATTAATACCATCTTCATTGTTCCCCTAGATGGTTTATGATTGATTTTCCAAATGATAGTATTCACAATTTATTCATGGATTCCATTGTTAATCCCCATGAAATACTCAGTTTCATATGATCAATAGATATTTAATTTCACCTAGTTATCCATATCATTTTTCATGGATATATTAATTTCCAAAACAATGTATCATCATTATATTAGGTATTTACATATTCATTTATTTTATTATCTATTGAAATATAGATAACTCTGTATTCTTTATTACATACAAATATTTCATAAGTCATATTTTTATGTTGATTAATTGATATGTTGAATGATTTAGAATAGAAATGTTGTGTGGGACTTGGAATTTATATAGCCCTTCGATGCATCGATATGTTATCATGAAACAAATTAGTTGTGTAAATTAAATGGATTTTTATATGTAGTTTTAAACCATCTTCTGATAGGTCTGGATTTTATAGGTTTTAGTGTTCTTGAGACATTATCTTTAATAATGTGGAATTACCTTCATTTATATTCCATTATTATTTATCCATGGTATTTTGTATCGACATATCCATGGATGCATTTGATTCTCATTTCATTTATTAAAGAATATGTGTTTTCAATTTCATACCTTTCCATATAGATTTTAACTTCTTTTTTTTATTTTACCAGCACGTTTTTCAGTTATTTACATTTCAATATTGGTTATGCAATCCATTTTCAATTTATTGATTACATGGCATGTGTCTTTAGTTATTACCATTCAATATTGAATATTCTCATTGATTAATTATCGCTTTTTATTTAATATTTACATTAAAGAAAATTTGAGATGACTATTATTATGGTTTATTTCCCCTGGAATATAAGAAGGATACTATGAAAGATATATATGTATATACTAGATGAAGTAAATTTATTATTCATGAAAGAAAAAAATATGTTGTATTTAGTGTATTCGTTTGTAATAAGGGACTCTTGTATGTATTTTTTTTACCAAGACTACAATACAATTTGGACAACTGGGATTTGATTCTTTGTAATCATGGAAATGTAATGGTAATAGAAAGAATCTATGGGTTACTGGGGCTAGGTCACTACAATATAACTAGAGACATATAAGTAAATGTAGATAAAAATGAAAATAAGTTTTATATACATAAAGTAAAAACTATATCCAATTAAAATATATTATAAATTATATATATATGAATTGTGAATACAAAAAATACCCAAATAAACACACAAAAATAGCATATAATAGGGGTGGGGTACATTGACATAACTAAATAGTATAGACAGTGGCGCCATTATCTGTAACCATAGTCTCATCCCAAAAAGTGGGGGTATAGATTTTTTCCACCGGATCAATGGAATCATTGGTGGCTAAGGTAGGGTCATAGACCCATGAGGAGGTTTCATAATGCTAGCAGTTGGACCAGTACCTACAGGTGAGATAAAGGAGTTGTTCCACACTAGGATCGTACATTTGGCAGATAGATCAATAAGAGGAACCTCGTAGGTATATTCAAGGGTGATTTGCTTCCCCTATTATGATTATATCTCTATGAAGTCTTTATGGGTAGTAGGGTTAGTTATCATAAGAGGATGGTCAACATGGGTGGTTTATGTTTTCTGAATGGAGGAAGAAGAAAGGTTTGTAAGTGGTAGTGGGTGTCTATTTGTATATGCGGTTGGTGGGTCCGGGGTGGTGAGCTATGGTGAATTAGAGAAATGGATTCCAAAATAAATGAAACTCTTGTTATATTTATCCATAATATTGTAGAGAACATGCCAAATATCTAAGAGATAAGGTGTGGTTGGTGTAGATGTATTAGGTGTGGTGGTCCAGCTAGAGCAGCAGAGGAAGGTGGGGTAAACGTGGAAGTATGGGTCTCATGGGATGGATTAGTAGGGTATGAGTGATCATTAGTATCATATAATCTATTCAAATAATAGGAAATCCAGGGTTAACTCCTCTTTGTTTCCATCATGGATGGGTCTTTCTGTATAGTGTCATATGTTGGGGAATTGATAAAATCTGTTGTATAGAAACAAACCCTGATTAATAATTATTCTAGTGTGAGATCTCAAGGCCTTTCACTAATTTATAAGGATACATGTGCCACATCAATGTCCAACAAGTCCATGAACTCGAGGAAGAGATCCTGATATATCTCCTCGTGTACCTTATAAATGGTGGAAAGGTTCATTTGTCACAAAAGATTTGGAACCTCATAATGCACATGACTATGCTTGAGCATAGATAGGTAAAATTTATTATTTGTCCACACCATCTTTTGTTGATGATGGAAGCACAAAAACATGATGCTAGGGGTGGAAAATGGAGGCAAATTTTCATGTGTAAGTGTAGAGAGGAACCCTAGGATTTACTAGATGAGGCCTTAGGCTGGCTGCAGGAAAATAGAGTTGTAGAACTGAATGTAGACAATGAGGGGGTATGATCTACATGTGGCATTCTAGTGCAAGGATCTATCTCTTGGGTTGAGGAGAATCATCACCCTATGTATTTTGTTTCATGATTTTGGTTCAAGGAATAAAAATGGAGTCAATAAGTAAGTAATGTCATGGACATAGTGAGATGATTGGTTGGGCAAGAAGATGTGAAAAAAGTAGTGACATTTGTTCAGTGGTGAGGAGGAACCATTGGATGGGGGTGAACCAAGGGTTCTTGGATTTTAAAGGATACTCAGGTATTTCACATTTTCATTTTATAAATGGAATGTAATGATAAGGATTTTTATAAAAATTTTTGATCCCAACATTTTCACATCATGTATTTCATTTACACTATGTGAAGTTTATTTTTTATATGAACATAGAAACCTATAATCCCTACCCCATAATTATTTAACCAAACTAAATTTCAGGAAATATACTCTAACCTATTAAATATTACCTTGGTTTACTCCCAAGAAGGGATTCATTTATTTTCAAGATCTAGTAATGTTTCCATTTATGTGAAGATGAATGAAAAGACATACCCATCATGGAATGGTTCTGGATAATAATGTTTATGAATGGTGGGATATCATTCCTCCTCATAGGCGTGGTTTTATTCACATACTTATGCATATTGTATCCATTTTTATCATGACTAAGGTCACTTATGTCATCCTTACTGGTCATATTATCATATTTCTAATTTTTATGAATATGGATTATTAATCCAATGAATCGATTTGTTCTAAAAGGTTTTTTCTATCTCAAACACAACTTGTTATTCACCGACACTGAATATCAAACATCCTTGGTTTATATTGATTAATGCATTTACTGGCATGACCCAATCCACCAAAACCCACATGGACAACATAGAGTTGATCCACAATAACCCCAAGCCCACCTCCATAGTTCGAGGGCTAGAAACAAGCATTTGAAGGGGGAAAACATGGGATTCCTTTTCAAAATATACATGTACACATACACCCAAACATCTCTATACTTTTGTGAAGTGCAATAAAAATAAAAGATAGTTACATATAGAGTAACAACCATGCATTAAAGGATCCATAGGGAATACAAGAGTAATATAGATTAAGGTGAAAATAAAAAGGAAAAAATACATGGCCAACTAGAAATATGTCCTAGCATGAAAGTAACTGCAAGAGTATATCTTATGAGAGCCTAAGTCCAAATATCCAAGAAGAAACCACAGTACACAATAATATTCCCCAGGGTATCCATATTCTCTTCTAACATCACCTTTGATCATTCTATCACATACATAATACAAGAAACGTACAGTAAAATCACATGTTGGGTTGACTGTATACATCCCTTGTAGGATGCCCGAATGTAGAAGTGGAACAATTGGAGACACGATAGAAGTACAAATCTCATCCAATAATAATAGATAAATAAAAACCAAAATCATATATATATATATATGTATACATATAAATATATATGACAATATAATTAATCCAAATTATAGAGGAAAGGGGATTTCAATCTGATAGCCAATCTCTTGAAAGGATTTTACGGTTAGTTCTAAGAGGTCTATCAACACAACCTAGCATCTCGTGGGTTTTTCCAAAGATGCAACTTTTCAGATGAAAACCTCACCACATTGATATGAAATCTAATTTTAGAGAACATATAACCTTTTACAATAGAAGGATTCCACTCCAATAGTAGTGGATCCATGCCCTGACATTGGAGGATGGTTCCACATTGATTGTAGCTATAGAACTCTTGTCCAGACTCTATAGGAGGGTTCCACATTGATGGTAGATTGAGGACCCCTTCCCCAAATCCACATGAGGTTTCTAAACTAATGTAAGTTATATAAACCATTCGCAGACTCCATATGAGGGTTCCACTATGGTAGTATCTAAAGGACCCACACCCAAACTACAGAGGAGGGTTCCAAGGTGGTGGTGGATAAAGTACTCATGCCATGTCCCAGCATGTGGGTACGACTATACTAGTTTCTAGAGGACCCATGAACCATACAATCAAGAGGGAACACTCTGATGGTATCTAGAGGACCATAACCTGAATTCAAAAGAGGGTTTCTACTCTGATGTTATTTAGAGGATGAATTTTTAGACTCCACTTGAGAGTGCTACTCTAATGGTAGCAAAAGGACCCATGCCCAGCCTTCTCCGTAGGGTTCCACTCATATTTTTCCGATGACATTTCTTGATCCCTAAAATAGTAGAGAAACATATAAATAAGAATCACACATGGAACATCTGAAATCTTATCTCAGAAGCCACTAAAGATGCCACCATCAAGTTCTATGTGAAAAACACTTAGTATTGTCTACTCATGGGCCAAAAGCAGTGAACAAACAAAGAAGATGTGAGAGGTATACTTTTAATCAAAAATAAGTTCATGAAAAGTAGGGGACCCAAATTCCATGTGGACCCACTTTACTTCTTTTTCATGGCCTCCCCATTATGTGGTTTTCAATCCATGTTGTAATTTACGTCATGTAAGAATACTGCATGGAATATCTAGGCCACCTGGAGATGAGTTGTGTTATCCTGATAGTGTCTGTGTACTATGAAAATGTGCTAACACATGGAGTGTGACCCACCATACATGATATGTATGGGAACATGTTCTCATGGTCATGTAACCTCTTTATAGGCTATGTTAGAAAACTAGTATAAGGACTCAGCTTTAAACATTACATAATCATGAATTAAATGAATAATTCACATTGCGGATCTTTTTAGGTTTATATTTTTTGAGAATTAGGCCATAACTATTAGATATCAATTTAAAAATTACATGTAGACACGACTACTTAGTATCCATTTTTTCATAAAATGAAAACTCATAAAAAGAAATATGTCTAGTTCCATGTTTTAGACATCATGACTTTTCCAGGATCCCATCCTTTACCCTATTAATCATTAAGTCCTGGGGAAAACATTTCAAAAAAAATTTATGGGCATAAAAATATCAGTAAGGGTTATAAAATAATAAAATAAAACAACATCCCATCAATAAATAAAAATCAAAGAAACCATAATTTCCAATCATATCATACCTCATGAAATCATATGATTTATGAATAACACACAAATGTCATAAATCATAAAGATCACTTGTTTAATACATAACATACATACATTGTAGCTATCAAAACTTGAAAGGGAGTTACGTTGGAATACCCATAAACATATATTCCCTAAATATTTTAGGAGAAACATTAATTTTTTCCTCCGTCACGTTACCCAATGCTTTGGATAGCTATCTCAGGCTCACCCAACCTTGGATTATCATTGAACCACCCGTATATGTAAACAATTACCAATAACCATAACATAATCATAACCCATTACACCAACATAAAGGAGTGATAACATTTCCACATTCCAATGACAATCAAATCAAGATATTGAAATAAACAATGCTTTATCAAACCATTTTCAAAACCATTTATAAAATTTAAAAATATATTTTTTATTCCAAGTGTCCCATACCACTTTGAAACTTTTGAAAGAAATTCACACTTTAAAAAAAATATTGTCCATATAAATTAATACTGAAATCTCTCTTTAAAACATAGAAATTAATGTGAAAGATATAAAATAACAAATATTCAAAACATTTTAAACAATATTTTAGTTAAAGAGTTTTTAATAAGATGAGAGACGCTTGAATAAAAATAATTGATGAACAACATCAGTCAAGCTTATATTATCATGAGAATATAGAGATTCATGATATAATATGTCAAAGGGAATTATATACACCATATAAAAGTGAATTGGTGTATAATAATAAATTAGTTTCAATGGATTCTGAATTGAGACAATGCCTCTTGAAAAGATCATATCCTTAGATTAAGGACCAATCAGAGACATAATTAGGTGTGAAAAATAATAATAGATCCAATATAAGTGGATATTAAGTGTAAAAAATCATTGTACACTCACAAATATTCATAGGACGACTTAATTAATAATTATAAGTTTAACCTAATGAATTGAAATTGTTATAAGAGGTTCTCTTATAGAAATTAAAAATCCTAATGACGTCACATAAAAACTATGAAAATGATTTGATGAGAGAGAAAAGGTATTTTCATCACATGGACAAAAAATTTACATCAATAAAGAAATATATTAATTTATCCTGATATAAAAAAGTGTAAATTAAAAGACATAACATAAATGAAGTCTTCTAAAAAGAGGTGGGTGAATGATTCCCTCACCGATTTGGTAACATACAAAACATACACCACATGAAAGAAGAATCATATGATGAAGATGTAAATATGAATAAATTAAAGTATATTACACAATAAATACAATAATGGGTAGTACATAAAGCACACAAAAGGAAATAGTGGAAAATATAGCATGAATCTCATGGGAATAAAAAGTGAGTTGAAAACCCCAACCACGTTGTATTCAATAGATTCTAATGATAAAACGTTTATAACCACCAAATGAATATTATAATTCCATGACAATAAATAAAATCATGATAATATATATCTAATGTAAATGCACAATACACCACATGTAATAAATAAGTGGCGAACAATGGAAATCTTATTGAATTAACAGCGAGATAAGAAACCCGTTACCACATTAAAATTAATCGACACGTATGAACAAAATTTAATAACCACCAAATAAATCACAAAATACCTTTAATATAAAGTTAATCATGATAATTTATATCAAATGGCAGTACACAATCCAAAACATACAAGAAATAAGTGGAGAATAATGTAAATCTCATGGAATTAAATGTGAGATAAGAACCCCCTTACCACATTGAAATCAATCAACTCATATGAAAAAAAGTTAATAACCATCGAATAAATCTCAGAATACCATGAATATGAAGAGAATATTTATAATCTATATCAAATGGAATTAAAAAATACACCCCATGCATTAAATAATTGGCGAACAATGAAAATCTCACGGAATTAAAAGTGAGATCAGAAACCCCTTACCACATTGAAATCAATTGACTCGTATAAACAAAAGTTAATAACCAAAAAATAAATCACATAATACCTTTAATATAAAGAGATTCATGATAATATATATCAAATTTCGGTACACAATATACCAAAATCTAGAAATAAGTGGCGAATAATGGAAATCTCACAGAATTAAAAGTGAGATAAGAAACCCTTTACCTCATGTCCAACTTGACTGGTTCGTTCTTTAATCCGATGAATAATAAAATGAAGTTAATTTCTAATTTTTTAAGAAAATTTTTCAGTTTACTATTCCTTTTATATCGCTAATTACCATGTTATAAAAATTATTCATTCATTTATGTTAATAATGGTCATTTTTTCGATATTTGGTACTTTAGTAAAGAATGAACTTCTTATAAATAAAAGTTGTTCATGTGTTCAAAAGTAAACTATCACTAGAAAGATATTCATGATTTAGATATCATATATGTAATATATATCCAGTATATGTATGTATATATAATATTATATAACATTTGGTGATAATAAAATAAATGCCCCGTTCATGGAGATGGTAAGTTGTACGTACTCATGAATGCTACTTTCATTTCTATTTCCTATATGATGGAATGAAAAAATAATGATAAATAGTTATATTATATTTATAGTATAATATTATATGATATATATGTTACATAATTTCATTAAATCCATCTTTTATGCATTCCATGTATCTAATGAACGAATCATATCACCTTGAGGGGATGATAGTCCGTACTTTCTCAAATGAAATTATCGTGTTTACACATATCAGAAAGCATAAGGGTATGTATGTAAATTAAAAACATAGAATCATAGAGAAAACATAAAAATAATATATATCATATAAAAATACATTTCCATCATAATGGCTACCATGAGAGGCAGTAGAAGAGAATTCAAAAATCATGGTTTCGTGAGGCAGTAGTTCATCGTCCATAGAAACTGTATGTTCATTAAGCTTTAGATGGAGGTGTGTGTAAGTGTAGTTAGAATACATATCACAAAAATAACCTATTATATTTATGATACTTTTTTTGTTATAAGATAAAGTAATAAGGTGAGTTTATGTTGTTGGAGATGTAAAATAAAACAAAATAACTTCAGAGAAGATGTTACCTATTGATCAGGTAACTCCTTTTTGTTTGAACCAAAAGGCTCACTTGATGTGCCTTATGCCTAAATTAAGGCTTCTAGGAAGAGTATAGAGATTTAGGGAGCTTAATTGGGCAGAGTATTGATGATACAAAGTGATTGAGTATTGTGAGTAATGGGTTAGAGGTGAGGGATTTTTAAAATGGGGAGGAGGGACTCTTTAAAGACGTTTGAAAATATTATATTATTATATAATGATTTCTGGTTTTTAAAGGTCAAAAACTCATTAAAGATGAAGATAAGCTAACTCATGTTCGAAATAAAATCATCCAATATTCATTGGAATGGTTTTTTATATTATTTTAATTTTTATAATTTATTTATTTAAATTATTCATTGCTGAGGTAAACACAACATCAATATTGTGTCATAATTAATTTTATTTATTTTATGTCTAAAATTTTTAAAAAAATAAAATGATTTAGAAATTATTTTTATATTTAAAAATAATATTTATATTAGAAGAGATAACTTATATAACCATATGTAAAAATTGTTTACAAAAAGATATATGTTTATGTTATTTTTTTATTTACAATAAATTTATTAATATAAAGTGTCTTTATCACATTAGGTGGCTCCATGGGGTTCCAAAATCTACCTAAGGATGACCATGGTCAGAAATTTGTTATCCAAGAGTATTAGGACACATGTTAGGGTAATTTAGTATTATTATTATAATATTTTGTTACCCCTATTTACAATATTTAACTTTTAACCGTAGAAAATAAACTTTTTACTGATGTAAATATTCAGAATGTCTAAAAATAAAAGTTACTTATTTAAACAATTTTGAACTCTTGATTCCAAATATGGAATCCATTTTTCAAAATTCAAAACAGAGAAGATGAAAAAATTAATTTAAAATTAATCCCGCTGTCAGAACAAAAAGTACGCTTTTAAGAAATAATAACTATCAAAAGATTTACACTTATTTATGTCCAATTACAATGTGAAATTATTTCCAATGACCAAAATTGGATTAAATTGTAAAAATATAATCTAATTATATTTTTAAAAAATTTATAAAGATAATTTATCCGAATAAATAAATTATATTAAAAAGATGTTTTGAAATACAATACATTATTTTTCACTATAAAGAAAAATTGATCTTTATTAGAAAAATACTAAAATTTTATCCCAAGTAAATTTTGATGTCACTATTCAAAAAAGAAATATTATTTTTTCAGTTAGAACATATAAATGTTAAAAAAACTGTATTTAATGTGTGTTCTCCATAAAATGGCTATAAATACACTTTTGAATGAATATTAGAGAATTTATGCTTAAAATCAAATTCATTCTTATTTTATGCCTCTAAAATTTATTGGATAAATGTAAAAGTATTTATCAAAGATGTATTTTCATATTGTAGTTCACTATTTCCATTCCCTCTAATACAATGGTATGGGGTTAGCAGCCATTTAAAATAATATTATATAATTATTTTTTAGTATGACTCAGCATTGTGTGAAACATAAGATTTTAAAGAAACTTGTTGTTTTGTATTGGGTTCTCCATCAAACATATCATCCACTTTAAAGTATAATTAATATTTAATTGAAAAATAGTAATAAATGTAAAAATTATATATTCATTATTTACATGGGATGTTACATCCTTCCCCCTTTTAAGAATATAATCCTCGCAATTTTAAAATTGGGCCCAGAATCTTCATTGAAAGTCCAACATCAGAAAAATAGTTAATAAAACTATAAAATTAAAATAAAGAGAAGTAAAATTGATACCAGAGACAAAAAAGACAAAGAATCCATAAAAACATGGATATATATGAGAAACTAACACTCATAGATTAATAGAGAGTGAAATATAACTAGATCATGGAAATTTTACCACCACTATATAATAAATTTGTGGTTGGGTAAATGACTGGTGATAAAAGGGAGCTTATAATTTTTTTTTTCATTATCATTTTCATAGATTTGAAGAATTTTATTAATAACTAGTCTAAGATCATAAGGAAATATACTGACATGTCATGAAGAGTGTTATCCTTTAATTAAATTCTACGACAAACTCATCTTTTCTCTAAATGGTATGTATTAAAGATGGATTGGTCACAACAGAAATGATGGAATAAACATCATCAGTATCACATAACCTACAAAAGATGAAATATATATTTCCCCCATATTTATACATCAACCAAAACAAAAATTTATTACTATAAGATCAGATAATTCCCTTAAAGGATAATCCATTATAAAAATAAATACTACTCTTAATCTCCAAAATTTAACAAAAATAACCCAAATTTCCAGAAATACCATTCTATATACAATTTTCCTTAAAATTAGTCAAATAAATACAAACTAATATTGAAACCCAAAACTCAGAAAACTTTAATCACAAAGTATTCCATAATAAATCTTTACATTTTTCTCCAAAAAACATTGACCACTCTTATTGTTTGATACTAAAAATAATTAACCTATTCATATATTTTCTATGATAGGTTAATCAAATATTTAAATTACCCAAAACACATATAAGTCCACAATAAAAACATATATTCATCCCAAATTAAATCCTACCATTACTCCTCAATTTAAATGCCAATGTATTCTATTTTCAATAGGCATATATTGTTTCCCAAAAATAAAGAACATTCTCTAAAATAACCATAATCACTTAATCACTAAATAATTTTCCTATATTAAAGATATGCATTTGAAAAAACATAATTTCCCAAAATCAACTTATTCTTGATCCCTAAAATTATTTTACTTAAAATAAAAAGTCATACTAAATAGGGAAATCACGTAGTGTAGTGGTAGGTGATGCCCCCTTATCACCCTTTGATTGAGGGTTTGATTCCTGTGGCCAGGCTGGATGTGATGCGTCATTACCCATGTTAATAGTTGTTATTTTTATAAAACTCAAAAATATCCCTAACATGTTTTATCCTTAATGTTTTTATTATACCTTTCATTTTCATCCCAATACATTATGACCTCAACATCTAAATTCATGAAGCCTTATATATATTATACTTTCTTATTATTTCACCTACATATGATAAAATAAAACTATTTATAATATAAAGAACAACATACCTTCATCATAGTGTCCAAATGGTTTCATCATCACATTGTTCACGTGGGTAGAAGTTCCAAGCATTGCTACAATGATTTAGAGATATTTTAAAATAATTTTCTTTCTTCATCCAAATACACCTTGTAAAACATGGGTAATATGGGTGTTTGAAGAAAAATAGTTTCGGAAAATAATATTGTATGACATTTAATTTCAAAACAACATACAAAACACGATTTTTATAAAATAGTCATACCGAATTTTCATTATAAATTTCAATTAATAGTCCTTTTAAAATACCATAAGTATGTTCTGTGAGACTATATTGTAAAAGAAAATATAAATAGGTTGTGCAAGGGTCTCATTCTTCCAAAACTTTTTCAAAATTATAATTTTCTTTAAAATCATGAGATAAGATAAGATATTTGAAAATACATTGATAATATTTAAATTTCTTGAAAATATGAGAATATTATTAATATATGATTTTTTTTAATACCTCCCCTGATCCACGATGATATCGAGGTATATTGGAGGGTTGTGATATCTCAAACAACTAATTTCAAGTAGGTTTTATGTTTGAAAAGGATTCACTGTCATATGAACATGACTTTCTAATATCTATTGCAAGCATGTCATTAGGAAGAGATAAAATTGTTGTTTGAGATCCTCCTCCTTTCTTTTGTAACTGACAATCCTTGATCTAAAAAAATATAAAACAAGGATTTAACTGAAATAATAGGCATATGGACTAACTATGTGTTTAACAAAAACTCTTAATCCCAAAAGCTGTCTAAACTGACCTCTGATACCAACTATAATGACCAAACCTTAAACACTACATATTCTTGAATTAAATGAATAATTCACATTGAGGATCTTTTCGGGATTCGAGTTTCAGAGAATTTTTCCATAACTATTATATATCAACATGAAAATTACATATAGACACTACTACTTAGTATCCATTTTATTATAAAATAAAATCTCATCAAAGGAAATATGTTTAGTTCTAGGTTTTACATATCATGACTTTTCCTTGATCCTATCCTTGACCCAATTAATCATAAGTCCTACGGAAAACACTTAAAAAACATGGGATGAGCACAAAAAGCTCAGTAAGGGTTACAAAATAAGGAAATAAAACATGAGCCAATCAATAAATACAAATAAATGAAACCATAAATTTCAATAATAACATACCTCATGAAATCATAATATTTATAAATATCATACACAAGTCATAAATAATAAAGGTGACTTGTGGCATACATAACATACTTGCATTGTATCTATCACTGCTAAATTGGGAGTTATGTTGGAATACCCGTCACATTATATTCCTTAAATATCTTAGTAGAAACATTAACATTTACCTCTATCACATTACCTAATGCATTGGAGAGCTATCTCGGGCTCACCCGCTGTTGGATTATCAATGAACAACATAAATGTGATAACAATTCCCAATAACCATTACATAATCATAACATATAACAAAATAATAAAGGAAAGATAACATTTCCACATTCCTATCACAATATATTAAATCAATATTTTGAAATAAACAATTCTTTATCAAACTATTTTCAATACCTTTTGAAGCATTTAATAAAGAGATTTTTGAATCAAAGTGTCTCATACCACTTTGAAACTTTTGAAAGTAATTTAAACTTTAAGAAGTCATTTATATATATATAAATCCTTAAAACCATATTTAAAACATGTACATTAATTTGGAATATTTAGAAGAGTAAATCTTAAAAATATTTAAAATGATATTTTAGTTAAAGAGTATTTAACAAGATGAGAGATGCTTGAATACAAATAATTGATAAATAACACTAATCAAAGATTATAATATCATGATATAATATGTCAAAGGACATTATATACACTATATAAAAGTGAATTGGTGTATACCAATAAATAAGTTTCAATGGAATGTAAATTGAGACAGAGCCCCGTGCAAAGATTATATCCTTAGATTAAAGACTAATCGATGACATAATTATGTGTGAAAAATAAGAATAAAAACAATATATGTTGATATTAAGTGTAAAAAAATAAGATAACATTCTCACATGTTCATTGCACGACAAAATTCAGAAGAATGTGTTTAGCCTAATGAATTGAAATTTGGTTAAGAAGTTCTCTTACAGAAATTCAACATCCTAATAGCAACACATTAAAATTAAAAAACTGAATTGATGACATAGAAAAAGTTATGTCATCACATGGACACAAAATTAATAGTAATAAGTATATTTAATAAAATATCCCGAAATATGAAAGTGGAAATTAAAAGACATAAATGA
Source organism: Viscum album (assembly GCA_963277665.1). Lineage (NCBI taxonomy): Eukaryota > Viridiplantae > Streptophyta > Magnoliopsida > Santalales > Viscaceae > Viscum > Viscum album. Next base: position 388,320,744 of record OY728125.1, read on the forward strand.
AATCTTCTAAAAAGATGAGGGTGAATGATTCCCTCACTGATTTGGTAACTTACGAAACTTACACCACATGAATGAAGAATAATATGATAAAGATTTAAATAAAAATAAATTATATTATATTACACAATGAATACAATCAGGGGCAACTCATACGCCACAAAAAAGAAAATAGTTGAAAATATAACATGAATATCACGGGAATAAAAAGTGAGATAAAAAACCCTTAAAACGTTATAATCAATCGAGTCGTATGAAAAAAAGTTAATAATCACCAAATTAATCATATAATACCATAAAGATAATGAAAATCATGATAATATATATCAAATGGTCGTACAAAATACACCACATGCAATAAATAAGTGTCGAACAATGGGAATCTCACCGAATTAATAGTGAGATAAGTAACCCCTTACCGCATTGAAATCAATCAACTCTTATGTACAAAAGTTAATAACCACCAATTAAATCATAAAATTACATGAATATAAATATAATCATGATAATTTATATCATATGGAATTACAAAAAACACCACATGCAAGAAATAAGTGGCAAACAATGGAAATCTCAAAGAATTAAAAGTTAGTTAAGAAACCTCATTACCACATTGAAATCAATCAACTCATATGAACAGAAGTTAATAACCACCAAATGAATTATAGAACACCATGAATTTAAATAGAATCATGATAATATATATCAAATGGCAGTACAAAATACACCAGATGAAAGAAATAGGCGGAGAACAATGGAAATATCAGGGAATTAAAAGTGAAATAGGAAGCCCCATTACCACATTGAAATCAATTGACTCATATGAAAAAAAGTTAGTAACCACCAAATTAATCACATAATACCATTAATATAATGTGAATAATGATAATATATATCGAATGGTACTACAGAATACACCACAAGTAAGAAATAAGTGATGAATAATGGAAATCTCACAGAATTAAGAGTAATATAAGAAACCCCTCACCTCGTGTCTGAGTTGACCCGTTCATTATTTAATCTACTAAATAATAAGATAAAGTTAATCTATACTTTATTTAGAACCTTTTTCAATTCTATTATTCATTTTATAACACTTATTACCATGTAATAAACATTATGCAATCATTTTAGTTATCAATGGTTGTTTTGTCGATATTTGTTACTTGAGTCAAAAATGAATTTCTTATAATTACAAGTTATTGACGTGGTCAAAACTACATTATCAAAAAAATTATATTCATGATTTATATATCATATATATCATATATATCAATTATAATTATTTATTTATAATATTATATAACATTTGGAGATAAGAAATGAAATACATCATTCATCGAGACGGCAAGCTAGACGCACGCATGAACTCTACATTCATTTCTATTTCATATTTAAGGGAATGAAAAAATAATGATACATAGGTATATTATAAATATATTATAATTTAATATGATATATAAGTTACATATTTTCATTAACATCATCCTTTATACATTCCATGTATGTTATTAACGAATCATATCACATTGAGGGGGCGGTAGACTGCACTTCCTCAAATGAAATTATCATGTTTACACATATTCAAAATAATAAAGGTATATTTGTAAAGAAAACTCATATGAGAATAAAGAAAACATTATAATAATATATATCATACATAAATACGCTTCCATCATAATGGCCACCATGAGAGGCCGTAGGAGATAATTAAACAATCATCATTTCGAGAGCCAGTAGTTCATCGTCCACATAAAAAGTATGTTCGTTAACCATTAGAGGGAGGTGTGTGTAAGTGTAGCTTGGATACCTCTCATGAAAACAAACTATTATATTTAGGATACTAGTTTTGTTATAAAATAAAGGAATAAGAAGTTTTTATGGGGTTGGAGAAGTAAAATAAAACTAAATTACTTAAGAGAAGATGTTACCTTTAAATCAGGTAACTCCATTTAGTAGGAACCCAAATGTTTACTTGAAGTGCCATCTACCAAGTTTAAGGCATTTATAATGAGGATAGGGATGTTGGGAGCTTAATTGGGAAGATTTTTGATGAGCCAAAAGGCATGAGAGGTTTGATTAATGGGTTAGATGTGATGGCTTTTTATAAGGGGTACGAGGGACTCTTTAGGAACATTTGAAAATATTATTTTATTATATAATGATTTTCGGTTTCTAAAAGATGAAAACTCATTAAAGTAAAAGATAATATGACTCATATTCTATTTATTTATGTCTAAAAATTAAAAACAATTACCAATATATAGGAAATAATATTATATTTCAAATAAATATTTATAGTAGAAGAGATAACTTATATAACCATATATAAAAATATATTTACTAAAAGATATATTTTTATGTCATTTTTGTATTTACTTAATTAATTAATACAAACTGTCAATATCACTCTTAAGTGGCTAAATGGGATCCTAAAATAGCCCCTAGGATGAACATGGTCTGAAATGTATCAAATAATAGGATTAGGACACATGTCAGTTTAATTTAATATTATTATAATAATATTTTGTTACCCTTATTTACAAGATTTTCCCTTTATCCATGGTAAATATAAAATTTAATGAAGTAAATATTCATAATGGATAAAATAAAAAGTTAAATATTTACACAATAAAAACCTTGTGATTCCAAATATGGAATCCCTTATTCCAAATTCAAAACATAGAAGTGGAAGGAAATAATTTAAAATTAATTCTCTCTATAAAAAAGAAAAAGCTTGTTTTTAAGAAATAATAACTATCAAAATATTTACACTTATTTATGTCCAATTTCATAGTGAAATTTACTTCCAATGACCAAAATTGGATTAAATAGTAAAATTATTATCTAATTATACTTTAAAACCATTTATAATGATAATATAACCATATAAATAAATTAGATTAAAAATAAGTACTGAATTAAAATATAGAATTTTCACTATTCATTAAAAATTGTCTTTATCAAAAAAATTCCAAAATTTCATCCAAATTAAATTTTGTTGTCCCCATTTTAAAGAAAATATTATTTTTTCATATAAAACTTATACAAGTGAACAAAACTATATTTAAATAGGGTTATCCATAAAAATGCGAAAAATTGACCTTTTAATGATTATTAGAGTATTTATGCTTAAAATATAATTCTCTCTTATTTTAAGCCTCTAAAATTTATTAGATAAATTTAATATCATTTAAAAACTTGTATATTCATATTTTAGTTAGTTTTGTATATTCACAAAAATACAAATGGTAGGCGTTAACTACCATTTAAAATAATATTATATTATTATTTGTTAGTTTGACCATGTATTGTGTGCAACATAAGATTTATAAGAAACCAATTGTTGCATATCGGGATGGCCATCAAACATAGAATCCTGTTTAAAGTAAAATTTATATTTAATTCACAAATTTTAATAAATTTGAAAATGTTATATTTATTATTTACCTGGGGTGTTACAACTTGGGGTCAAACGATATGTGGGATCACAACAAATCGGGTGATTTATATTGACATCTGGAAATCTTAGCTAACATAGAAACTGGACTACACAATGTTTGTTCATCCTAGTTAATGCATTTTAGTCAATATTTTCAAAGAATCTCAGATCCACACTTTGAATCTCATATATTTCACCTCGATCATAAATCCCACCATTTGATTGCCTATAATCAGTGGTGAGAAATATGTATAATGTGAATAAAAAGTTGAATAAAAAATTTAGTTAGATGTGTGAGATCAAGAAAAGGATTAATTTCAACAAATATAAAATAATAATAGTTTGATCATGCTCATTAATTTAATAATAAGGAAGGAATAGAAAATTTATGATCCATACTAGGTGATTTGAATGATCTTTGGTGAAGAATAAGATCTCTAATGATGTGTGAAGATATGTTGTGTTCCTTGCACCAAGATTCACCTGGATCCAAAATCATGTCATCATCTGATCTCAATTCCCCAAAAATTGGAGGTAGAACCTTCTATAAATTATCCCACTGTTATGCACTTGACCCTATAGATTTTCTATAACATTATATTTATATAATTAAATATTATATTAATTAAATAATTAAAATGGATAAATAATTTATTTAATGTACCTATCAATGACCATCTTAATCAAATATCTTATTTCAACCCATTTTTAGTCATATCTAGGGTAAATCTCATGATTCAGATAAAACTATGCTCTCAAATTTTCTACGGAAGATTTAATTTACGATACATTCCCTTATTTTTTAAAAACTTTTTATGTGTGATATAAAATATATAAAATATTTTTATAAAATTAATCTTGGGCACACCGAGCCTCAAACTCACACACCATCTCAGCACTTGGATATAAAAATATTCCTTGAGAAAATTCAATGTCTTACAAAGAGGGTTTCTATATTCCTAGTGGTGATAAATGGACTCCCTATAATTATAGGGATATCTCCTACTTCTTCCATATCTAGGACTAGGAAATCATAAAGAAAGGTAAATTTACCAAAATTGACAAAACAATTATCAATATTTATTTTATGGTGGTTGACTAAGCATCCATTCAGTTGATGATACACTTTCATTAGATTCAATTCTTAGAGAACAATATTTCTAAAGATGCTCAAAGGCATGGGGTTGATACTGCCACTATGATCTCACAATGATAATTAGAAATTGAATGTCCCTATAGTGCAAAATGTTACAATGATTCTAGGGTATCAAATTATCAAAGTTAGCTTCTGAAAAATAATTGTGGGGTATTATTTATTTTAGGAGATAAATATAACGTCTTATATTTTCTTCTAACTTGTGATCAAGTCATTCAGAAACATAGCGTAATCAATCATTTTCACAATCACTTTGCCAAATGATATATTGATGTGTAATTGATTAACTTCGCTATTTTTGTAATGTACTTATCTTTTAGCCTGTATAAACCTCTATAGAAATCATAGTGGGGGTATGTAAGGTGATGGTGTGATTTAGACTTCTTATTTTTTTGACTTCTCTTATACTGGAGCTTTTGTAGCATGATCTTGTTGGTCGGAGTGGATACTCAAGAGGGGGTTGATTTGAGTTCCAATTCAAATATATGTTAAAAATATTCTTATTAAAATCCCCCAATTAAAAACTAAGTTAAACTGTAGTGAATTTATATAGATTGAAAAATGTCAATTAGTTTCTCAACGATTGATTAGGCCTCAGTTAATTTAACCATACTATTATATTAGCTTTTGAAACTAACATATTGGTTCACAATAAGTACAAACATGTTATAATTTAACTATCAAAGTAACTTTAAAATATATTTTTATTTCAAAGTTAATAGAAGAGGAATATAAAATATATAACATACATTAGACATAATCCAAGATGCACATCAGATATAATCAAGAGGTTCAGTCTCAAGCTGAGACTTAGTCCTCTCAAACAATTTATATAAATTTTGATCTACACATTGGATTAGGGTAAACAACAGTGAAAATAATGTCCAGGTACTAAGACCTATACCATATTTCTATGTGGGAATAATAACAATAGCACACAATCTATCCAGGTCCTACTTGACCTCTACCACTATCCATAATGGGAAATAAAAGAATATGAAAGCAATGAGTGATGATTAAATCCTCTAGTTCAGCACAGGAGTCAGTGTGTGTATATGAAATATACAGTGAACATACACAGCTCGAAATGTAAATAAAAGAATCATTTTGAGAGTATATATGAGTTTATAATTCTCTAGTGATTTTAATTGCATCTCTATACTCCTTTTGATTTGTCAAAAACTCCTCTGAGTCCTTCTCTATTTTTTTCTTGAAAAATTGAGTTTCGTTTTCTTCAGGTTCCGTTTGAGAGCAGGAAGAGATCGTTGTAGATATTCAGTACTTGTCATGAGTTCATCTTGTGTTCTTCTTCTTGTATTAATGGCTTTGTTAATGTCTAGTGTTCTTACAGTATTGATGTAGGTTTTATTTTCTATGTATGCACCACCTTTCATCACTCTTTAGCCCTTGTTTTTCACGTGTGTTTCTGCTCTACCTTTGTCCTTTCTTTTATTGAATTCAACTCCAGTATATGGGAATGATTACCTTTTTACAGGTACGAGGTACGGTTCCCTAACATGCCAACAAATATCATTAAATAACATTAAAATCATTAAAATCATCAAATTTGACCGTTAGCATTGATTTAAATAAGGCATAAATGTTTGAGCAAGAGAGTGCTTGTAACAGTCGACTTTATATAGAAGTGAACTCCTATCGGTAGCTCAATGTCCTTGTACCGGTAGATCCTTTTATCTGTAGCTATTACTCCGTGTATAAGTATCTCTATGTAATGGTGATTCATTCTATCAGTAGCTTTGTTTTTATTGGTAGCTCTTATTGTCTAGCAGTAACTCGCTTGTATCAGTATCTTGGTGTTTCTGTGACTGTTTGTATCAGTTTCTACACTTATCAGTAGACTTTGTATTAGTAGCTTGTGAATATCGGTAGCTCTGTTCTGTACCAGTGATTAAGTGTATACCAGTAGACTTATGCATACCAGAAGACATGTTCTATCTGTAGCTTAGATTCTATCAGTAGTTGTCTATATTGGTGGACTTGATCTATTAGTTACATGTGCTTACCAGTGGACTTATACATACCGGTAGCTCTGCGTATCGGTGACCTTTTCTTATTGGTGACTATGTCTATCAGTAGACTAAGTACCGGTAGATCTGTATTAGTATCTATAAGCATATCAGTGACTTACCACTTATCTTCTTCATGCAAAACATATCCGATTGAGATATAATTATTTCAAAATTCATATAAACATGGATAAACATTGATTAACATATTTCAAAGATTATTTTAATATTATTATCAGGTTTATAATAGAATGTCATAGATCAAAATAATAAATATATAGATAAACATTATTTGGGATTATCAAACTATGTGAAAGAATAATTGGGATTATAAAACACGTGAGGTCAACAGATCTGAATCTGGTATTTTCCTAGGTTATCATTATATCTGTTATCATCCTGATCCTTGATAGTGAATGTCACATGTTTTTTATTTTCTATTTAAATTTCTTTACTTATTCTTTCCTGATGAAAGTATAACACTTTTTCACTTCTATGAACAACAACTATAGCCTCCTATCTTGGATGATTATTTGTATTTCTTGGTATTATACCTGATAATCAATCTGAAAGGGTATGATAGATTTTTATAAATTGAATCTCAAGGTTTCATAATAAAACACACAAGTTTTCCATTTCAGTTTTTTAGTTAGTCATCTGATGAACATAATTTTTCACGAAATTGGTTTGTAGTTTATGAAGATCGGATTCCAGAGGAGGGGATTGATATTTTTTTCTTGGAAGGGATTATTGATATTATTGTTGTTGATAAGTTGTAAAATGTTGTTCTCTAAGAAATTATTTTTTGTGAAATTGTTGTTGTGGTTGAGTATATAGTATTTTCATTGGGTACCCATGAGGTCCTTAATTACATGGATATACTCGAACACATGTTTATTGATAAATAAATAGATTTGGTTTTTGAGGTTTGTTGATCCATGCTTTGTTGATAGAAGTTTTGTTGATACTATTTTGGTTTCTTTTTTTTAAGGTTGGGGTCGATGATTCAATTTATTATTAAAGCAAAGACCTCTTTAGATTGGGTAGAAGGCGAACCATTACATAGCCGGAAGGCCCAAGGCCATGTGGCCTGCATACAGGGCTAGAAACCCCATTTTTTGGCCCAAAGGACCCCTCGGTGAACAATACTACTACAGTACCGGCGCAGCTACAATACCGTCACTTCTATAGTACCCTGCTACAGCCCCTCCACCGCTACAGTGATGTCACTGCTACAGTACTGCTACAGTCCTCCACCACTGCAATAACTCAGGAATTCTCCCCTACCCGGATTTGATCCTCTGTCTTTTGGATGCCAAAAAGGTTCCTGAACCACTAGGGTACAAGCTCGTTGGCATACTATTTTGGTTTCTAAAACTTATTATTTTATTGACATTAATTCACATAATTATAATTTTTACATTGAAACTATCTATTCCTGATCTACAATCTCGATATGGGTGAAACCCTCTGCATGATATAATTGATTGTATCTTTATAAAATGGGTAGGAGAGGGTGGTTGTGTAGAAAAAGCTAGGACGAATCATGATTATTTTTGGGATATTTAACTTGAACATTTAGGTGGGGGTTCTCTTCAACCAAATTGATTATTCATTGAGGAATTCATCTATAACTATATCATATAAATGAATTATGGTAATTCTATAATAGCAATTCTTTTCAAACATTATGTGTCTTGATCATGATCACAAGCTCAAAGGTGATGTCTAAAATAATACGTGATGCTGGTTGGATTCCCTGGTAAAAGGATTGGAGTTTTATCCACTCATAGTGCCTGTGATGTGTGAACTTACTGGTTATCTTCTTGATGTAGTCCTAGGCTACACTAGATGATTCTCAATTTTTTCGTCTAAAATTGTGGTTCTCATTTACGAGATTCCCAGTTCATATCAATGGAAATATATTTTTGACTATTTTTTTCTCTAAATAATCCCAAGTCATGATTGACTCGAAAATGTGAATTTGAATCCAATCCTTGGATTTTTCACATAAGGATAAATGGATGATATTAAGTCTAATGGAATCATATGATACTCCTTGGTTGTGAAAGGTGTCACAATCCTCTAATAAATTATAAATTTGATCATTATATCCTTTTTTGGGTCCACTAAAACTCTTCAAGTTCTAGATCATATGGATGATTCATGGTTTTATAAAAAGATTATGCACCTGAATAATTTGGTGAAAATTTTTGTGTACTACACCACTAATGGAAGGATTTCCATCATCCATGATTGTGTGCTCCCATATCACTGGTCGAACATCCTAATTTCTATGGGGTGTATATTGGCTATTTTGGGGGTGTAACATTGAAATATATTTCCCTTCATCCATAGAAAATCATCAGCATGTTGAAAGGTATGTTTCGATCTTGGGATATAAAGTGGAATGTTCATGATCATCAAGGATCCTTGAATGAGTCAGAGGGCCTCGATTCATGCACTAGGTTTTATAAGAGAGTAGAAATAGTTTTTAGATCAAGTGAGAAATTTTTAAAAATAAAGGGGGAAATGGGGGGAGAGGCGTGGGGGAGTAAATATTAGGTTCATTCCAAAGGTTACTATGCTAATGCATAACTATACTAGAGAATGAAGGCAATATTTTATTTTACCTTATGGTGACATTGTTTACGTTCTGGCGTTGATCAGATTGGAATTTATATTTCTTATACTACACTTATCTACAAAGGCATAACACTGTAGTTGTGCGAGGACAAACCCATGAGGAAAACCTGTAGGATGGTAACCTATTAGTATGAAATTTGTTGTACGAGTCCTTTAAATCTCTTTTTGGTTTGTGTTTTCTAATAACTATGTATATAAGGTTTTAATTTTGTTAAAATGAAGCATTCAATGTCAATTTTAAGGTGTAGGCAAAAATTAACCATAAAACAATCTCGTGACAGACCTATGGAATATGTTGTGAAGTGGTGAAAAGATCACAAATTTGTTTTGGTCTGACTAATTCGATCAACCTATGTTTGAAACTACTTCTTTTTTCATAGATGATTGACAAGAATAATTCAATAAGCTTGGTTTCTAGGCTGAATGTATCACAAGCTATTAGCCCATGGTTTCCCAACTCTAACTAGGTCATGGTCATTTGATTACATATCTGATGGTTAGTGTAGATGAAAATGAATTATGTTAAAAATCGTTTTAAACCTATTTACTTGGAATAGGTTTTCCATGTTTTGATTTAGATATTCTTTTTATTAAAACATACCCCACCTATCGACCCTAAAACATAGTAGATCAGTCTCACATGATAATATTAATATAAATCAAGGAAAAATATAAATGAATGCTCAAAATGGTAAATAAAAAAATTAAATCAACAAAATACTACATTGAAATAATGAAAAATCAAATAAATACTAACTTGAATAACAAAATTATGAATAATTATGTAATGCGATAAGTTGAATGGACAATGGAATTGGATTTTGTTGTTGGAATAGAAACATGGAAGGAATAAGTATTTGAATTGAAAGTGGTAACAATGAATTTATTAAAAAAAAAATGAAAGTAATAGAAAAAAACGGTAATGAAAATAGGGATGAAATGGGGAAGAAAATATGGGGTTTGGCCATTAGGTTTTATGATCCTCATTTCAAAGGGGTTTCCCACATATATATTGATCCAATAATACATGACATGTAATTGATTCATGTTATTAAATTCCTTTAAGTGGAGTATTCCTCGAGTCCTTCATGACATGTAATTGGATTTCACATTATGTAATTAAAATTTATAAAATTATTTAAATATATTAGATATCTGGATATCATGGCTTGTATATTTGGTACTCTTAAAAATTTTAATTTTTCACATCATGTTATGAGTTCACATAATGTATCTCAGTATTTTTAAAATTTGAGTCTTTAACTATGTTTAATCTGGATTTACATATTTTACATAGGAGTTGTCATGTAAATGGGTCCCAGTCCTAGAAATCCGGCTGGTATGGGGTATTCCCAAGGAATACATATCATATAATTCAGATTAATGATGTGTAATTTCCATTTTTTCTATTTTTCAATCATTCCTCCTTGGAGTCATGAATTTCTAATTCCTACATACACTCATGAAAACACAGTGTATTATCTAATAATGCAAGATCAAAAAATTAATAAATATATCCATTGTATATAAATTTGGATTATTAAATCCCCCCACACATTTAAAATCTCTTTCCATGAAGCATTATGTATCCCAATAGGGAATCAAAATGAAACAATTTTTAAACAAGAAGAATTAATTACAACTATGCAGTATATCCATGTAGGCCGATGACAGGTACACCACTTCATGTCCTGATCCATAGTTCTATCCCAAAACATATTTAGGATTATCTTTTTCCAATACCCTAAAATTGACCATAAACCCTTCATTTCAACTAAATTAAAATCTAGGCAACATAGCTATTTGAAAATTCATACCAAAAAGATATTGTGAGGAACCCTACAATAATATTCTTATGGGTAGAATTTTGGACTCTAGAATTTCCTTATGTGATCGACACCACACTTCCAAAGGGATACATTTTATATCCAAGTGTATTTTAGGAAATTTAAAATCTAGTTTGACCAGTTCCAACACAAAATCAACAACACCAAGCAGGTGGTCAATGAATCTACCAAATACTGCCTCTAAATTTGTACCTGGAATCCACTGAGTAATCCAGAAGTACTCAGGTCTATTAATTCAATGGTTTTATAAATCCAAAATAAGCATCCAATGATTTTTTCCACACTCTTTCAAACCATCCAGCACAAGGGTTGTAGACTCATGACTGGCATCATGCTCCCCACCAAAGAAGTGAAATTTTGACACTTTTTTATGAAAAAACCCATTCATCATTTCCCATGATAAATCCATTAGTCTGAATCATAGATGGAAATGGAAAAACTAATGAATTCTCAATTGCTATCACAATATCATTACCTCATGTTCTATCTTTCCAATAACAAATTCCACAATGTTTGTTGATACAGAGGACATAATAAGGGCTTCATCCAATGTTGTCTGATGGTTCACTCCCCACCATACAGATTACCTTACACCACTTCTCAAGAACAACCTCAATAGACCCTTTCATCAAATATATGTTATGAACCTCCAGATACACAACAATTTCTTCTCATCGTAAACCCTTAGCCCTCATATTTTATAATTATATCATCGGTTCCAATCAAACCATTAACACACATAACAATCCCATGATCTACATCTATATCATCTTAAAATAGACCAACATACGTTCTCACACCACATAATTTCTATAACCCAACTAATGATCTTGTGAGTCCTAGGTCAAAAACGAGATTTCCATGCCAAAACTACTAATTATATTATATGGAATGCCCATTTCACCTAACCAGAGTTCCCTTAGAACAACTCTTAAAAATCAGGAACTTCACTTGTGCCATTTTTCATCTCAGGGCTACCCTCAAACCAGCATATTTCTCAAATCTATAAGGATCTACCCATGGTTTCACTACACAACAAAAGTTAACCCATGTTATGCTTTGTTAGGACCCTAAAAATCATACTCTTATAAGTATATCTCAAAAACTATAATGAACCATTCAATCTGTATATATATATATTACATCCAAATAAAATAATATTCATTTAAAATATTAAAAAACCACAGAAGGACCTTAAAGGTATAGATTTTTGGGAAACTGGGGAACATATAAAACTGGTTCTTAAAACATCCACATCATCTACTACTTATTCTAAAATTCCTAGAAAATGTATTGGAAAATCGTACAAAATAACCTTATTCATAACATGGGGAAAAAACATAATAAGGGGTGATCTCGGAAGCTTAGTAAAGGAGATATCAATCACAACATAGTAATAATACATAAGAACATAATCAAAACATTGGAATCCCAAATTGTGTATATCAAATATCATGGTATCATATCATGAGATAAATTATATAAGCTCATAAATGACATAATTCATGAGATCATAACATAAGATCATGGAATTTCTGAATTATCAAAAGTATAAGATATCATTTACATATTATTCATGGCTCATTTCCATGACCATCATAGTGGGAAATCTAATTTATTCAACCAAGTTCACTCCTCATTCCAGCCCTATGTCACTGAACTGAGTTTCATTCCCATTAAAACCTATTATTACAGGATCAAGATAATTTACCATTATAGGAATCTGAATCTCATGAGATATGAATATTTTCCGAATTAATTGGAGGGATATATAGGTCCTACCCATCACAAAATGGATACCATAAATATTTGTTCCACAAGAAGATAAATCATTCATCATATAATAACCCATGAAAATAATTGGGTTTCTTAAAAAATTTCTATTACAACATAACCCATGGAAAAAAATGGATTTCATAAGTATCATAAACAAAAACCAAACATTAGTATAATAGGGTTTAAATCCATCAAAAAATGTACCCATTAAAACTTAAGTAACATTTGATATATCACTTGAAAATAATTCATGAGGAATATATCCTTTGTTCTTTGAAAAAAAAATTAACATAAAATGTCATGTTATTTTAAAATAAAACATGTTATTTGAAAATAAACATGTATTATTTTAAGGGTTGATTAAAGTTAATAATTTGATATGAAATCATAAAAACCCATTCATGCCATATAAGTTTAAATAAAACATTCTTATAATACTTTTACAGATAAGTCAAAAAGTACCTCATATGGAAAACGAAAAAATATTCTTTTCAAGATGCTCAGTAAAAAAATAAAAAGGGGTAAAAATTTTAAATATATATATATATTATAACTATGAGAATATATTTTAATTCATTTTTAAGTATCATGGAGAGGCATGATAAATATACCCCATTAAATACTTACATATAAACAATCTCAGATAATAACAAGATTGAGGAATTACCCCTTTCAATAGGTATGGGTTCCTTCATATGTTTTATTAAATCATGTATAAAGGATTATATATTATTATTAACTTATTTCAAAACCATAATTTTATTTATGATATAATATATTATCATATTATAACTTTTTAATAATATATTAGTATTAAACTTATTTTGGATGTTAAGGGCGTCATTTTCACATGCATGTTTTGTCATATAAGATCCAATTCATACACATGGAATATTGTCATTTAATTTACAGAATTAAATTAAGGTAATATATAAAATATTATTAATTATATACATTTCTATAATCATTCTTTAATGATGATCATTAAGAATGAATTCCATAGAGTCATGGAGATGGTTGGTCGTATATACAGAAGAAGAACAATATCATTCCCTTAACTGTGAAAGAGTATTAAATTAGATTATTTATATATTATTCCAGAATAACTATCATTTTATAATTAACTTATATAGATATCATTTTGATCATTACACCCCTCCATGTAATGTGGTGGTGAAAAATAGATTACAGCAAAATGTGGAAATATAATGTCGAACGTACACACGCATGATGATTTCATTTTTTGTAGGATGGATAGAAGCAAGAATATGGTTGTTAAATAATAATAAAAACATCTCAAAATATTTTTTTACTATAATTATTAATTTTAAATGGAAAAAAATAAGAGGAAGTATAATAAGAAATGATCTTTAGAGAGTGGGTAAATAAATCGCTTCTTCTTCAGTGAGCTCTGTCTAGATCTCCACTTTGGGACACTAGTGTTCGTCATTTGAGAATACCACAACTTATATAATTTGTATAGAGATGTTTATAAAGGAAATTTGGAGGCGATTGATGAGTTGGAAGGCTCAATGTGAAGGTATGTAACGGGGGAGGAATTGCACTTTATTAATTGAGGTCATGGGCACTTTTGGAATCTCCAAACATATTAATTTATAATAAATCAAAATCCATCCAAAAAACCACAAAAATTTAATATTTTATTATATGAGTTGATATAATGTTGTAACCGCATCAACCAAAGAATTATAAACAAGTTTTAATGTCAATTTAAACCTTATCATTTTAATTAACCCTGTGTTATTCTATTTTAATTTTAACTAAGTTAAGAAATTTTTCAATGCTAAAAGAGTGTATTTTTAATTATTTTATTCTAATAAGACCATAAATGAACAATTTTTAATAATTTGATACATATTATAATAATTTTATTTTTTAATAAATTTGATATTATTTATAACTAATTTAATAAAACGTTATTTGGATAAGTATCAATAATATAAATTTCGACACTATTTATTTTTTTGGATTTTTAACAATGTCAAGATAAAAATTTATCTATGTAAAAAATATGTTATTATACCCTTAATTGGTCATGGTCATTTGGAAAATTCATGTATCACATTTAACATCCAAAAATTAAATTTATTTCAATTTTTTCAAAAATAAATAATTGATATTTCAATTAATAAAACAATTATTACATCTTCATTATATAAGCCTTTATAGTAATTATTAGTTTCATAAAAATTACAAATAAAATATCCTGATAAATAAAAAACTTGTTTATTGAAAAATAATATTTATATTCAAATGTTTCTTTTTTATAACCTTATGTTAAAAATATATTGTTATTAAAAATTTGATTTAGACATCTTTAACATTTATTTAAATAAAATATATTTAATATCATAATCTCATCCAAGTGGATTCAAAATGATAATATTTAGGCCCAAAATATTTTTTTCATCAAACAAAACTCGTCCAATAAAATTAGGAAAAGTGTTACAATAATTGTATAATACTTATTTACCCTTAATTACCTGAATTACATTTTACGGTATTAAGAAAACAATTAGTAAAGTTACTATTAATAACGTCCAAAAATAAAATAAAAATGCTCAAATAATTTGTAACAATAGATTTCAAATATGTGATACATTTTTCACTATTCTAAACACTTATGTTTCAGTAATTAATTAAAAATAAATCATGTTGATGGGGTGAGAAAACAATTTTGAAATGTTAAAACATTCAAAAGATTGGAACGTTTTTTAATAAATAATCAAGGTAAAAATAATGGAAATTAAATTAATTTTATTAAATGATAAAAAAATAATCTAATTAAACCATAAAACTGATAAAAACTATACTTTAACATTATAATTTATTTGAATAAAAAAAATATTTCTATTAAAAATCCAGTATTTTTAAACAATTCATAAGAACATGAATCTTATTTGAAAAATAACAAAAATTAAACCAATGTAAATTTCTATATCCATTTCCAAATAATATGGTTATCTATTCATAGAAAACTGTTAATTTGTCGAAATTTCAATTAAAACTGGTGTCTCCATGAAAATATGATAAAATTTCCATTTTCAAAAAAATTAGGTTTTATAAATAGAATATGGTTTATTCATATCCAATCACAATAAAATAAATTTTATGAATATAAATAAAATTATTGAATATATAACATATACATATTTATTTAATATCATTTAAAAATTATATCAATTAATATGGAAAAAAATAGATATACTTCCATTTTATTTAATTGGTTTATATTTTCCTTTTTTAAATAATTAGTAACCAATAAATTCCCCAAATATTTTCACAATTAAGTTATTCATATTTATTCTTGAAAATAGAACAACTATGTTATAATGGTCATTTAATACGAATAGGTTCACACGGTTAAACTCACGATTTTGGGTAGTACAAGATATTGAAAAAATAAAATTATTCAAAGATAAATCTACATTAAAGTATCATGTTGTTATATTCGACCACCTTAAACGAAATTTTTCTATAAAAATATGTTACTTTGATATAAACAGATTAGGATACCTATTCCTCATCACATTGTCAATTTCCCACATAGCATCTTAAAATTGTTGATTCTACAATAAAACAATAACCATGTGAGTAGTCTTGTTTCATAGAACTATTTCACTACGATATGGAATCTCTATTGATGGTTCATCACATTAAAGATAATACTTTAGTATTATGAGTTCAGAGATTATTACATATGAAGGATCAGGTATGTAATTTCTTATAAGAGTTACATGGAACAGATCATGGACTTGAGTGCGATTTCATGGAAGATCCAATCTATAAGATACATTCCAAACCGGATCAAGAATTTCAAAAGGAATGATATAACTAGGGATCATCTTTCCATTCATTTATAATCTCAATACTCTCTTCTAGGGATATATTCCTAGAAACCCCTTGTCACCCACTTCAAACAGTAGGTCTTTTCATCCATTTTTTAAATAACTTCTATGCCAAATTTGAGCTACTCTTATGTGTTGATGAATAATTCTATCATTCTATGCCATTTCCTCAATAAGATATTATCTCAATATCATTCATTACCCATCTTCAACCAAGCATGTTGGTGTTCTGGACTACTAACCACAGTGGGATTCATAAGGTTCCATCTAAATAATGAATTAAATGCTATTGTTTTAAGAATATTCAAACAACAGTAGGTGTTTATCCAAAAAACCTTTTAAATCCATAAAGAAATATCTCAACATGTATTCTGCAGTATGAATTGTTCTCTTAGATTGACCATATGTCCATAGATGATAAGTTGTGATAAAACATAACTCTGTATCCAGTGCTTGCAGATGTCTTCTCTATAACATCAAGGTAAATACCAGGTCCCGATCAGATATAATGGAATGTGGTACCCAAGGAAATCTTACCCCTTCCTAAACATATATTCTCATGATCTGATCAATAAGGAAATATTCTCCTATAGAAATGAAGTGTGCAGAATTTATAAGGTGATCAACTATAACCCATATATCTTTATGTCTTTTGGATGTTTTGGGATGTCTGCTGTCTGTTTGCATGGTGATGTTTTCCCATTTCCATTCTAGTGTGGGTAGTGATTGTTACTTCCCTTTAGATATTTATATATTAACCTTAAGTTACTGAAAAACTAACCATTGAGAATCATATTCTATTATGTATCTCTTCATTCCAACCCATCAAAAATACTCTTTCAGGTCCTAATATGTATTTTTTCTTCCAGGATGAATAATGAATGATGAACTATGAACCTCATATAATATATCATTCATTAATTATTGTATAGGAGGAATATAAACATGGTTCATGAACCTTATTATTCCATCTTAACAATGGCTGAACTCATGGACATTTCTAACCTTTTATTGGTACCACTAAATGTTCCATATAATCCTAATTTTTTATTATTATTATAGATGGTTGATCATTAAATTGTGAATGATAAGATTTATCCCCATGTTTTAAGATTTATAGACCCATTATATTCAAGTAACTAAATATATTCAATTTTTCTATCCTCAATATAGATAAACTATAATGGTCCTTTTGACTCAAAGCCCCTGCCACCTTATTTTTTTCGAAGGGTAGTAATGTATTGAGAAGTCATAATCACTAATCAACTCCATCCATATCCTTTGTCACATATAAAGGTCATTTGGAGTGAATATATTATTTAAAATTTTATTATCATTATATATGTTAAAACTTTCTCCAAAAATATAATTTCTTCATATATGTAATGAAAAGATTACTTCAGCTAACTCTAAATCGGGTTTTGGGAAATTTTTGTCATGTATTTTCAATTGTCATGAGGTGTAAGATACCACGATATAATTTTTCCTAAGAATACATCTCGTCACCTTTTGGATGGATCATTGTAGATCACAATCATCTATATACTATAGGGTTGTGTGATTACATGTTCACTAACTAACCTTCCTTTCATCTCATTGAAATTCTCTTCACATTCCCCTATCCACACAATTTTAAATCCTTTTCAATTAAACTTCGTGACTTGATTTGATAATGGTGAAAAATATATCACAAAACATCAACAATATCCATCCAAACCACGAAATATTCATATCATACTTACCATTGTTGGTCTAAGACAACATTCAACAACATCCATCATTTCTGGATCAACAGATATCCCCTTCCTTCAAATTGTTTGACACAAAAAAGAATCTTTCTGAAACCAAAATTCACACTAGGTAAATTTTTCAGAAATCTTATCATTTATCAAGTTAATTATCGCAATACTAATGTTATATTCATTTTCTTTAATTCTATTTTAATGTCCCAGACTATCATCTATAAAGAATATCACAAATTGATCAACATATTATTTGAATATATTATTCATTAAATCCATTATGATAGTGGGGAAATTAGTAAGACCCAAATGAATCACTATAAATTGATAGTGTGCATACTATGAATGAAATTTTTTCATGGGTATATCCTCCTTTATAACCCTAAATTGATTATATCTAGAATAAATATAAATCTTGGAAAAGTGTTGAGAACAACGTAGTTGCTCAAATATGTCATCAATATGAGGGTGAGGATATTTTTTCTTGATAGTGATTTTGTTTTGTTCTTGATAATTAATGAAATGTCTCACTGATACACATTTATTATTAAAAAATAGAATAGGTTCACATATAAGTAATGAACTAGGGCGTATGAATCCCTTATCAAGATTCTCTTATAGGCTCTTCTACAATTCCCAAAACTCAATTATGGAATTCTATATATATTCATTGAAATAGGCATAACACCCTTTATGGGTTCAATTGAAAACTCAAATTCACTATTCACTGTAAGACCTATAAATTCTTCAATAAATACGTTAACAAACATAAAAAAATTTATCCATAACGATGAGTTTCTCCAAAACTATCGTAGATAGATAGCCGTTATTTATAGTGATTAATACCCTTAATATAGATCTAAAGTAAGGATCATAATATTTATAGGAATTACTTTCCCACAAACATCAATAAAAGAATAATTATAATCTTGAAATGCGATAACTATTTTTTTATGAATTTTCACAACTATCTCAATATCTAATTATTGAGGTCATATGGTGATCCCCATAGAAAATTATTCATAAATAAATGATTGGGTGGATCCATAATCAAATATAACAGTTGATACATTAGAGAGGATGGTAAGTGTACCTTTTACCACTTCATTGTCATACATCACCTCACAAGTAGGTATCACATGATATTTTCCATTATCATTGAACTTAATAGGTTTCAGATGTCGATCATCTTATAAAATAATTCGATTAGGACATTAGTTTTCATAATGATCCCTTTCATATCACATGTAACATTGGTGTGTGGGAGGTTTATTCTGTGTTGTTTTTTCTCTATTTTCTTCATTAGATATATTTATCCCATCACTTCTTCATTTATCTGCCTGGTGACCAACTATCCCATAATTAAAACATTTACTAGTCCCTATAATACATTTTCCTTCAAGATTCTTTCCACAATTTGAGAATAATGGAAGTATCATCTTCTTTTCAGTATGGTATTTTTATTATCACTTGAATTCCATTTTTATCTTCTTGTCAAACACATTTGACTAATAAGTAACTCCAATCTCCATATCAACCCTAAGATCACATTGAATGATTTCATCATATATACTAAAGTTCCTTATGAATAATTCCCATCGAAGTCTTGGTTTTAAGACACTAAAGAATCCACCACCATTACAATTAGGTTATATATTAATTCTAAAATCATACTTTAAAAGTATTATGAAATTCACATCATAGGTACCAATAAATTTTTCAACCTTTTGCATAAGCTCAAGGAACTCCTCCAATTTCATTCAATGAATTAGTGTAAGTTCTTATTAAAAAATAAGTTATTGTCATTTTCCACGTTCATAAAGTCAATTTAAACTCTTTTAAATTTATTCTTTATAAGGTTACACCATAAATCAACTTCACCTTCTATTTGGTAGACTGCAAGGATGGTTTTTTAATGCTCTAAATATTGTAGAAAAAAAAATATCATTTTAATGGTACTAATCCATTGCTCAGCCACTACTGGATAAGAATATCATCCAAAAGAAGGTGGACACTACCTCTTAAAGGACTCAACATATTTTTTCCTTCTATTTTATCATTTGGGATTCCTGCATGATTCATTGCTTGAGAATTATTTTTAATAATAGAAACAATATTTTTAGTTTTGGTTCTATCTCATTTGGTTTCTACGGAGGGTAATCATTACATTTCATGTCGCATTCATCAATGATGTAGTTCTTTTACGTTTCATCCATTTAATAATTTGAAGAAGAAATGTCTGGGAAACACAAATCATAATTGGAAAATAACAAAATAAATAAATAAAATTATAATTTAGGACACCTTTGGATTTATCCTTGGTTATTTATGATCAATACAAAAACCCTAGGATTATAACTTATACTTATACGTATCCTTATGATTTTTTACTTTGGTTTTCTCACTCTAGTTTCCAATGGTTAACTAAATCATTTCTCTGATTCTAACTACATGGTCCCATACATTTCATACTTAGATATCACTTATTGATAAAAGAATATTAATTTCACAACATAAAAAATCTACACCGGGACCGCATAGGTTTAGTGTATTTGGAAACTCGGAAAAATAAAAATGGGTGGGATCACATGATTAGTAATAGAGATATCAATAATATAATAATCATAAGAAATACTAATGTAATCAAAACAGTTGAAAATTTTATCATTAATATCAAAGATCGTGATATCATGTCACATGAAAAATCATATAAGTTCATAAAGAAAATACTTTATGAGATCATAACATTAGAAATAAAATTTTTTCATTCCAATACGGGTATAATATAATTTCCATATTAGTCAAGGATTATTCCCAATACCCTAATAATATAAAAAGTCCATTACAGTACTGAGTCCACTCCTTGTTCTATCCCTATTTTACTAAATTAGGATTGATTTTCATTCTAGCCATGTATCAGTTTACATAGATCATTTACCATTACATTGAAGTCTATATCATGATACAAATATCATTAACCAAAGAATTTTAGGGAGATATAGTTCCCTCCCATCACATAATTAAACCCATATATATGTGTGCCACAAGAATATAAATCATTATTCATATAATAAGCGATTAAAATAAATGGGTTTATTAAAAATCATTAAATTATTAAATAACTAATGGAAATAAATGGGTTTAAAAAATTTCATAATAATAAATAAGACATTTTTATATTAAGGATTAAAACCATTAAAAATATCCCCATTAAAACACATGGAACATTTGAGATATCACTTGAAAATAATTCTTGACAAAAATATCCTTTCTTATCAAAAAAAAATTCATAATATTTAATGTAACTTTTTGGGAAAAATAATCTTATTTGAAAATAAAAACGTAATATTTTCGGTGAATATTCAAGTAAATAAGGCAATATGTGTAACGTCCCGGTTCCGGAAGCCACCTAGAGGCACCCAGTACCCAGTTGGTCACAAGGTCTCAAGCGCATTTCCCCAAATGCCAGAGTCTACCAACAAGTAGAGAGGGCCTTATGTGTGATAGTGGGGAAACTATACCATCATTGGAAGAGTAAACATCGGAAAATAAACAAATAGACTTCAGTAGAAACCATAACCATCCATACAAGAGTAAATGATAAATAGCGGAAGACTAACTATAAACAACTGGAGCACACACACATGTATATAAAATGATGCATGATACATATATCTATGAAAGTAGCCAAAAAAGTCACAATGATAAATAAAATACTAAAACAAAGTGCAATAGAAAACAGGTAAACTCCTCAGCATCGCAAGCCACAGCTTGGTCCCGTGCTCTCCAGCTCCACAGCAACTCAAGTACCTGAAGTAGAAGGGCGGTTTCACTTATCTCTACCTACAATAATATAATCTATTTGGGCCCAAAATCATGGCCCAAATAGGTTGTGAAAGAAATTCCCAATAGGCAACCACTCAAATATCTATGCCTAACAGTCAGTGAATATATGGTAGGTAATGTATAGTAAGAAGTAAACTGTAAGCAGTAAACAAGATAAAACACAGCAGTAACAATCCACAGTTTCTAGCATATAATATAAAAACAAGAAACTAACACTCATGAAATTAAAACAAAAAGTTATCCTCTAGGTTTTTCTCACATCCTAACCCCTAAAGTTTAACCTAAAAGTACTAGCAACCCTCTCGAAGGCACACACTGTCCCACCCATCTGGTTCAGCTAAATAATAGACTCTTTGAGGAAGCACTCACCATAAATTCCCCCTATAGTCTTGTAATGTACTAAAGGCTCTCTGGGGAAGCACGCAACGTCTATTCCCCCTATGGTCTCGCATCATAATTTAAAGACACCATGGAGAAGCAAGAAACAATAGGGAAAAAACAGGAAACACGAAATACCCAGTTCAAGGGTATTGGTTTAATTTTCACAAAATATTCACATACTTCTTACGAAAACACACAAACCACCTACCTCGATTCTAGGATAATGATATACATGAAACACGATGATTGATTCTTCATAGAACATCAAAGACCTTAGAAAATGTCAAAAACTCTCAACCAAATCGAACATGAGAAACAAGAGGAATTGCAAAATAAGGCTCTATGAGAATGGAGATCTTTCCGCTGTGGTCCCAACTCAATCGACGGCGGTCGATTCAGAGAACAGATGGAGGCACGAGAGATCGGAGAAGATCCGCGGCCGTACGACTTCACTCAGATGAAAAAAACCTGGACGAAAGGTGTTCTGTCAGTCAAGTGCGACCCCAGAGCGTTTAATGAAAAAAAATAAAAATACACGGCATGTACTTCTAGTGCACATGGCGTGTACTTTGTTTTTCTGTTCTCTGATTTAAGTGGCCTCCACATCAACCCTACACACCGTGTCTATGGCCCGGACACTGCCATCACATGGCTTGTCATGAAAAGAGAGTACACGGCGTGTACTCAAAATGTAAACGGCGTGTACTTAAAAAATTTACAGAAACCCCTATTTTCTATAAAACTACAGTAAAAAAGAAGACATACCTAAAACGAAGATCTGTGTTCTTACAAACTCCCCCCTTTAAAGAAATTCATCCCTGAATTTCCCTAATGAGGCAGAGAAGAAGAAACCCCTAACAGCTCTGACCACTATGATCGTACATCGGCCTCCCATTCCCAGGTCTCATCATGTACTCGCCCATGCAACCATAGCACCCGTACTAGAGGAACAAACCACCCATGGAGAACCTTCATACTGCGATTGACAATCTGGATAGGATTATCCTCCAATGATGCATCCGCTTCGAGCTTAACCTCCTCAGGCTGAAAGACATGAGATAGATCAGGAAAGTAATGTCAGAGATAAGAGACATGGAAGAAGTCATGCACGGCCTGGTACCTCTGAGGTAATAGCAACCGATTGGAGATCGGCCCAACTCTCTCCAATACCTCAAATGGCCCGTCATACTGTAGGACCCCGAGGAACCCTGAGAGGGGAGGGGTGAATCAGGGTGACAACTTTTTATTTTAAACTGAGGATATTGGTCCCACGTTGGTAGGAACTAGTTAAACCTATATGAAGAATACGATATGTAATGAAACATTCACATGCAAAGAGATTACACAACAAATTTTTCTTGGTTCACCGCTAAGGGCTACGTCCAAGGAGCATACACCGAAAATTTGTCGGGCATACCAAATTCCACTATTCTTCACTAGTTGTGGATTACAAAGGTTCAGGCACAATCACTCTGTCCCAGGCTCACTGCCTTTAAAATTGTTCAGGGATATCTCAATGTCTCCCTCGGGTCACTCCTGTTGACTCCCCATGGCTCACTGCCATTGGTGAAGTCCCACACAGTTTATAGATGTGAAGGTCTCATCATCATTGCTCAATGAATGCATCCTCTGCATTATGTGGATGCTCTTTTGAAGTACAACTATCACCCGTGAACTGATCTACAACTTTCCTGTAGCACCAAGATAACCGGAAAGCCTCAACAGTACCTGTCGTGCAACTCCAAGGCGGCGCGCAACATTCAAGGATGGTGTGCAAGTTATAAATGTCGCACAAGTCCACCATCAACACATGCATGATTCGGTCTTATTTAAAGCCAAACTTTTGTGACTCAACTTCTTTTCAACTCAAGCTGATTTTGAAGCCTAATGGAAACCGGTTGTGCAACATCAATTCTGACACGCAACAATCACCGAATCACTCGCGCGACTACTGGAAGGGCAGCAAACAACTACCGCGCGGCTCCACCATGCGCGACCCACCAACACTTGCACGACTTCAACACCTACGCGACGGGAGCTCTGAATTTCTTCAAGTCCAAAGATCGTGTTGAATGAGGAGGGGTGGTCCTCTATTTATAGGCATTCAGATACCATGCGCGGTGGCGCGTAATTCTTCCCTCGGCGCGTAAGTCTCGGCGCGCAACCCTTCTGTCCTCCTAGACACTTGCACGACCAACTTCCAATTTTGGGAGCCCCTATTTACTTTTCCATATTTTGATGATCAAAACATGATGGTCAAATGGCGTGCAACATTCCAATCCTCTAAGGTACCGGCGCGCAAGTCCTTTCACGGTGCGAAAGTTACTTGCACGACCAAACCAATACTTGTGCTGCCCTCTTTACTTTTCCATATTTTCATGTTCTCATTCTAAAAAGAATCAAGCGTACAAGTTTCAAAGCCTCCAAGGCCTCAACGCGTAAGTCTCTTTTCCCAAAACACATTTCTCCATATGTCAAGTTTTGAGGCCCAAAAATTTGGCAAACACTGGGAAACAGCGCCATCTTCAATATTGTTGTCTGCATGAACTGTATGATCACATTGCTAGTACATATTCTGAACTTCCACTGAGGATTGAAAACAAACACAAACCTCCCCCTTTGGGTTTGATGGAAATCAGAAAATAATATCAATAGAGCCACATGAAAAGAAAAAAATGAAAGAATAAAATCATCCAACACTCTAAGTCTACATGAGAAATGATCGGTGTAGAAAACAAGAGATGATGCTTGAATTGGGATCTTATGTTTTGGAATTCTCAAAGACCCCCTATTTGCTGAGTTCCTGAGTTCCTTCTCATGCTCTAACTCTAAATTTATTCCTTTCTCCCCCATTGTCAATTAATCCATAGACCATTACTAGTTCATTATTCAGCTCAAACCACACCCCCTGGATAGTATCACCCCCACAAACCTGCATCACAACCATAAATAAAAAAAACAGTTAACAAAACTGGGGAGAGGGGTATTGCGTAACCTCCTTATGCACTGGGAGGTGGCTGAACATAGAGGTTCAATCGATGCTTCTTAAACACAGCCATTGACAGTGGCTTGGTCAGGATATCAGCCACTTTCTCATCCGTTCGCACATGATCCATTCTAATCACTCCTTTCTCAACTATCTCTTTGATAAAGTGATACCTGATTTCAATATGTTTTGTACGAGAATGCTGAACAGGATTCTTCATAAGATGAATTGTGCTCTTATTATCATAGTAAATCACCATTGGTTGATTCACCTCATCACCAATATCTGTCAATTGTTGCTTCATCCATAGCAGTTGAGTGCATGCCTTTGTAGCGGAGATATACTCAGCCTCAGCAGTACTAAGAGAAGTACTTTCTTGTTTCTTGCTCATCCAGCCAACACATTTATTCCCAATATAGAATGCACCATCACTGGTGGACTTTCTATCCACAACATCTCCAGACTAGTCAGCATCTGAAAATGCTGATAATTCGTTGTCCTTTCCTGAAGCATAGTATAAACCACAATTGTGAGTCCCTTGAATATATCTCATGATTCTTTTTACTACTGCCATATGTTCCTCCTTTGGATTACTCTAAAAGCGGGCTGCAAGACACGTGGCAAAGACAATATTTGGCCGTGGCACCATCAGGTACAGTAGGATCCCAATGATCCTCTTGTACATGGTGGGATCTACAGAGGTCACATCCCCATGTTTTCCAAGTTTAGTTCCAACTTCAATTGGAGTGGACATTGGTTTGGAATCTTTCATATTAAACTTCTTCAGAAGCTCTATTGCATACTTTTCCTGTGAAATGAAAGTGTACTCCTTTTGAATCACCTAAATCCCTAAGAAATATGTGAGCTCTCCAATCATAGACATTTCAAATTCTGATTTCATGTGGTTGGAAAATTCTTCCGCTGATTTCTGCCTACTACCACCAAATATGTTATCATCAACGTAGACTAGAACCATGAATTGATCTTTTGGAGAATTCTTCATATAGATATTGTGATCTACTCCCCCTCTTTTGAATTCCAGCTTCTTGAGATATGAATCCAGCCGCGAGTACCACGCCTGTGGTGCTTGCTTCAAACCATATAGATCTTTCTTCAGTTTTCAAACCTTTGTTTCATCAGTACCTAAAACAAATCCCACTGGTTGTTCAATGTAAACTTCTTCTTCGAGTACACCATTCAAGAATGTTGTCTTGAAATCCATTTGATATACATTATATCCTCTTTGGAGTGACATGGCAAGGAAAATCCTGATTGACTCCAGTCTAGACACTGGAGCAAAGGTTTCTTCAACATAAATGCCTTCAATCTGGGAGTATCCTTTACATACCAGTTTTTCCGTGTGTCTGATGACACTTCCATGCTCATCAAACTTATTTTCGAAGATCCATTTGGTACCAATCACATTGCGACCTTCGGGTCTTTGGAAAAGATCCCATGTCTAATTCGTGGCAATATGATCTAATTAATCATTCATGGATTTCACCCAAGATTCATCATTTCCATCTTCTTTGAATGAGGATGGCTCTAAAACCTATAGAAATGCAGATTGCGTGTTATTCCTCATCCTTCTTGTTTGAGTGTGTGCACTCATGTCCCCAATTATGTTAGATGGATCAATCTCAGCTCTTCAATTTCTCCTTCTAGGTTCAGTTGTATTCTCTTTAGAAACAGTTTCATCTTCAGATTCTTCTTCTGAGTCAACATCATGATGTGACTGCTGAGTGTTTTGTACAACTTCCTCTATTTCTGCATTTGTTTTTTCTTCACGTTCACTTTCTTCATGTCTTTCTATCACATCATCATATGACTTCCTTGAAGCATTTGTGGTTTCTCTACAATTATCTTAACATCACTGATTTCCACAATCCTTCCTAATCTCTTGTTAAAACACTTGTAGGATTTTCTGTTCATTGAGTATCTGAGGAAAATTCTTTCATCTACATTATCACCATACTTCCCTTGATTTCCTTCTTTGTTTCTTGATAAAGCATTTTCTTCCAAAAACATGAAAGTATTTCAAAGAGGGATTCCTTCCATGACACAATTCATATGGTGTCTTCGTCTCACCCATATAGAGTCCGGTTCGATTTTGAATATACACTGCTGCTTGAATAGCCTTTTTCCAGTAATGTCGTGGAATGCGACTCTCAATTAGCATAGTTCGTGCCATGTTTTTCACCTATCAATTCCTCTGTTAAACAACTCCATTTTGTTGAGGAGTTCTCATAGCAGCTACCTCATGTTGTATCTCATGCTTCTCCAGATAATTTTCAAATTCAGTGGATGTGTATTCTGCTCTATTTTCAGATCGCAACACTTTTATTGTTCGTCCGGTATCATTCTCGGTGATTCTCCGATATGTTTTAATGCAGTCAAGGACTTGTTGTTTCCTGTAAATTACCATCACACATTCCATTCTACTATAATAATATATAAAAAGGACAAAGTACCTTTCTCCATGAGTTCCAACAACATTTATCGGCCCGCATACATCTGTATGAATCAAATCAATAAGGTGAGATGCCCTTTGCTTCTTTGGCCGATAGGAACTACAGACTAGCTTTCCACGAATGCAAGCTTCACACTATTTTTCACGTTCATGTTTCAGGTTAGGAATGTCCATGAAAATCCTTAATTTTGATATTTTCTCCAATTCCTATTGATTGATGTGTCCCAGCCTCCGATGCCACAAATTGTTTTCTTCTTCAACTATCATGTAACAAACATTTTCTTCCCTCTCAACCTGATACAAGTTGCCTTCTGTTCTATATCCCTTCATGAGTGAGTTGTCTGTCTTTCCCTTGATAGTGCATCCATTATGATTAAAAGTAACTATAAGTCTCGAGTCATATTTTTGACTCACACTGATTAGATTATGACGTAGGCCATCTACGTAAAGGAATTCGGTCTTCTTAAGCTCTCCATTAGATAATTCAGTGCTTCCACTGCCTTTGATTTTCAGAGCTCCATCATTACTGAATTTTACTGTCCCATCAACCTCCCTTTTTATATCCGTTAATATTTTAGCATTACCTGTCATATGAGATGAACAACCGCTATCCAGAATCCATGTATTGTTGTTTTTTGTAGCTTTGAGGGCCACCTCTGTAAGGTTGGATTTCTCAATTTTCTTCTGTTCTTTCCATGAGACATTGGATGGAGTATAGATCACTGATGGAATTTCAATTATCTCTTCCATGTACCCAGGTTCATCATAGTCAAAATCCTCTTTTAGATGAGAAAACCTGTTTGAAATAACAACATTGTCTTGCTGACAAGATTTTACTTGTCTCATACTTCGATATGAGGTGTCCATGTCCCTTCTCTGCCTACAATTAATAGCCTTATGACCAAAGTTAGAACAACAAAAACAGTACCCATAGAAATTGTTTCTTCTATAATAATTAGGATATGTATTTGTTCTCCTCTGTTGAACTCCTCTATCTTCTTCGTTTAGATATATTCTTTCCTCTTCACAATAATACATGGTATGGCCTAGATACCCATAGAACTAACACTTCATGAGAGGAAATATCTTATCATTTGAATTTCTCCTCATAACTTATTACTTGGGAGAGTAGTTAGACATCCTATCATTTCAGAATCATTGAGGATAATTTTCAGTTCTCCTTTTAGTTTGGATTGAGGGTACCTTTTTCAACACTTTAGGCAATGTTTAAACATGTTCAACTTTGATATTGTCTTTATTTTGTATCTTTTCACTTCCACCAGTTGATGTCTGAGCTTCACAGCCAATTCCACTCTTTCCCATGCCAGCGGGTCTTTGATTACTCAGGATTTTTCCAACCCCATCTGATCCACACTTGGCTCTCGCCAGAAATTTTTCATCAGAGAATCTTCCAAACTGTATTTTCTTCTTTGATTCTTTTGAAATTGGTTCAATCTCAAGTTTACTCCTAAGAGTAACAACTTCCCCCTAAAGACCCTCAGTAGTATTGTATTTTTCCTCTAGTATGGAGGTTATATCATTGATGACCTTTGCCTGTTCGTCGATTCTCATCTTTAGATCCACTACATCATCATTTCTTTCAAGGATTTTAGATTGAACTTTCACAAATTCTTCCAGTTGTTCAATTTCATCTTCAAACAGATCAACATATTCATTTGATTCCACGTCAATTGATTTCCACTTACTGAAACTCTTAAATTTCATCTTAATATTTCTAACAGCAGCCTTAAGTTGCAACTCAGGATTGACACTAGTTTTTAACTGATTGTCTCCACCATTATCTTCTAATTTTTCAATAGTGGCCATCATGGAAGCATGGTTTTCAGTTTTAAATTTTGGTTCTTCTTCAGAGAATTCATTATCATCATCTTCTTCTTCATAGACAAAACTCTTCTTCAGAACATTCTCACTCGATTAAAAGTCTCCTTTCTTGAAAACCCTTTTCTGAGGCGTATCGATGATTTCTGCATCGCTATCATCATCATCGATCTTTCTTAAGCATTGAGAAGCAATGTGCCCGACTTTACCACCATCAAAGAAAGAAAGAGGTAACTTCCCTTTGAACATCCCTTTTCCCTTCTGGAGTTTCTTTGCAATGAGAGAAAGGATTTCTTTTTCTTCTTCATCTTCACCATTACTATCTTTTGAAATTTTTAGTTTATCCATGGCCTTGAATGCCATTTCCTTGCTCACACGAGTCATAGCATCTTCTGGTTTGACTCTCATTTCATATGATACCAAGTTGCTCAGTAGATCATCCAGAGAAAGTTTCAAAAGATCTATTTACTCAAGGGATGGCACCTTTTCATTATACAGGGGTGGAAGTTTTCTCAGTATTTTCATCACAATTTCAACATCTTTGATTTCTTCTCCTAGGCCCCGAATTGCTCCAACCACTTCAGTAATTCGATTGAAGAAGGAGTCTGCATTCTCCTCAGGATGCATCTTCAAATCATCGAACCTATTGTGTAGCACTTTATGTTTCACCTCCTTCACTTTGTTATCTTCTTCATAAATGTTTTCGAGTTTATCCCACTTGGATTTTCCTGAGGTGCAATTCATCACTTTTAGATAGATCTGATCAAAAAGGGTTGCGGTGAGTGCATTTTCCACTTTAGCATCTGCATCAAGAATTTCCCTGTCTGTGTCATTCATAGCCATTCCTATTGGATCAGTGACTTGTATTCCTTGCATAGTAGAAAACAGAACATCCATTCCAAGAGATCTTAGATGAGATCTCATTCTATTCTTCCGGATCCAGAAATTACTTCCATCAAAGAGAGGAACTCCTCTAACATTAGCTATATGGTCCATAACGGTATGTGACAGACCAAACCCCAATAAACCTCCCTCTAATACCACTTGTAGGACCTCGGGGCACCCTGAGAGGGGAGGGGTGAATCAGGGTGACAAATATTTCTTTTAAGCTGAGGAACTTGTTCCCACATTGGTAGGAACTAGTTAAACCTGTATGAAGAATATGATCTGTAACGAAACATTCACATGCAAAGATATGAAAAAGAAAATTTTACTTGGTTCACCGCTAAGGGCTACGTCCAAGGAGCATACGCCGACAAGTTTTCGGGCGTACCAAATTCCACTATTCTTCACTAGTTGTGGATTACAAAGGTTCGGGAATAGTCACTCTGTCCCAGGCTCACTGCCTTTACAATTGTTCAGGGATAGCTCACTGCGTCCCTCGGGTCACGCCCGTTGACTCCCCCTAGCTCACTGATGTTGGTGAAGTCCCACTCAGTTTATAAACGTGAAGGTCTAATCATCATTTCTCAATGAATTCATCCTCTGAAATATGTGGATGCTCTATTGAAGTCCAACTATCACCCGTGAACTGATCTACATCTTTCGTGCAGCACCAAGACAACCAGCAAGCCTCAACAGCACCTGGCACGCAACTCCAAGGCAGCGCACAACTTTCAAGGACGGCGCGCAAGTTATAACAGTTTCGCAAGTCCACCTTCAACACTTGCGCGATTCAGTATTCTTTAAAGACAAACTTGTGCTGCTCACCTTCTTTTCCACTCAAGCCGATTTTGAAGCCTAATGGAAACTGGTCGCGCAAAATCAATTCTGGCGCGCAACAATCACCGAATCACTTATGAGACTAATGGACAGGCAGAAAACAAATGTCGCGCTGATCCACCATGCGCGACCGTCCACCATTTGCATGACTTCAACACCTACGCAATGGGAGCTCTAAATTTCTTCAATTCCAATGATCGTGTTGAATGAGGAGGGGTGGTACTCTATTTATAGGCATTCTGATACCCTATGCGGCGGCGCACAGGTCTTCCCTCAGCGTGCAAGTCTCGGCAAGCAACCCTTCTGTCCTCCTAGACACTTGCACGACCAACTTCCAATTTTGGGTGCCCCAATTTACTTTGCCTTATTTTGATGATCAAAACACGATGGTCAAATGGTGCGCAACTTTCCAATCCTTTAAGGTACCAGCGCCCAAGTCCTTTCACGGCCCAAAAGTTACTTGCGCGACCAAACCAATACTTGTGCGACCCTCTTTCCTTTTCCATATTTTCATGTTATCATTCTAAAAAAAATCAGGCGTGCAAGTTTACAAGCCTCCAAGGCCTCGGCGTGCAAGTATCTTTTCCAAAAACACATATCTCCATATGTCAAGTTTTGAGGACTAAAAATTTGGCAAACACTGGGAAACAGCGCCATCTTCAATACTATTGTCTGCTTGAACTGTATGATCACTTTGCTGGTACACGTTCTGAAATTCCACTAAGGATTGAAAACAAACACTAACCATACTAAAATTCATGCACAGAACATACATGGTTCCAACACAAAGCACAGTGAATGCTTACCCTGTCTCTAAATCCTCTTGTGTCCCATCCTCGATGTGACACGTAGGAAAACTTGATCCCCGACCTCATACTCTAGAGGTCATCTCTGCTGATCAGCATAAGACTTCTGTCTAGACTATGCTGTTGACATCCTCTTTCGAATCAACTATATCTGCTCTGAGGTCTCCTGAACAAGATGACGTCCCAGTAAAACTGCCTCTCCTTCCTCCAGCCAGTATAAAGGTGATCAGCATGGCCTACCGTACAATGCCTCCTAACGTTCCATCTGAATTGTCGCATGAAAACCGTTGTTGTAAGAGAAATCCACCTGAGAGATATGTTTCTCCCAAGAACCATCAAAGTCTATAATGCAAGCTCTATGTATATCTTCAAGCACCTGGATCGTATGCTCGGACTGTCCATCAGTCTGGGGATGGTATGATATATTCAAAAGTACCCGTGCACCCAAGGCTTTCTGAAGTCCCTACCAGAACTGAGAAGTAAAGCGCGCATCTCTGTCTGAAATAGTGGAGTGTGGAACCCCATGCAGATGTACAATCTATCAGATGTACATACATCCTAGATCATCAAAACTGAAGGTCTCCTTGATTGGTAAGAATTGAGAAACCTTATTAAGCCTATCGACAACAACCCAAACAGAATCGTTCCCTTGGGGCGACCTTGAAAATCCAGTCACGAAGTCTATCATGACATCGTTCCACTTCCACTCCGGAATGGGTAACTACTGTAAAAGGCATACTGGTCGTTGATGCTTCGCCTTCACCTGCTGACATGTAGAACACCGCAAGATGAAACCAGCAACATCCCTCTTCATACCTGGCCACCAGTACCGGTGATGAAGATCCTGATACATCTTGGTGATGCCCGAATGAACTGCCCAAGCTAATGAATGAAAATCCCACATCATCTCCTCGCGTATGTCTGCTGGCACCCATACGCGTCCCTGGAAATTCAAGATCTAATCCTCTCCCACTGTCCATCCAGAAGAGGGTCCTCTTCTGACACACTCTCCCGCTAGACTAAGCCTTATGAGTCTGATAGTTGCCTCATCCGCACCCGATCTAGAAGTGTAGAGGTAACTGCTACCGAAGATATGTAAGTATGTTCCTGTATTTTGTGCACCTCCAGATACATCTCAAAGAACAGATCCATAATCTTCCACTCACTACTGGCCTCCTGAACTGCCTGAATCTGAGTTCTCCTGTTCAACACATCTGCCACTGCATTGCCCTTTCCCGGCGTGTAGGCATGCTCAAAATCAGAAGAATGAAGATACTCGACCCACCTGCGATGTCTCAGATTCAGATCACACTGAGTGAAGATGTACTTTAGACTCTTGTGGTCGGTGAAAACCACAAAGTCCTCTCCCAAAAGGTAATGTCTCCAATAGCGTCAGTCATGAACAATAGCTGCCAACTCCAGATTGTGCGTCAGGTAGTTCCTTTCATGTGGCCTAAACTACCGAGACCCGTACACAGCAAGTCCATCTCCCTGCATAAGTACATAGCCCAAACCGATACTTGAAGCATCACAGTAAACCATATAGCTCTTTCCTGGCTCTGGAAAAACTAGTATCGGTGTCGATGTCAACCTTCCCTTCAGCACCTGAAAGGCTGACTCACAAGAATCTGACCATAATAACTTCACCCCCTTCTTGTTCAGACCTATCAAAGATGCTGCAAGGTGTGAAAAGTCTTTAATGAAGTGTCTGTAGTATCTAGCCAACCCTAGGAAACTCTGTACCTCAAACACGTTATTCGGCTGCTCCCAGTAAACTACAGATCTCACTTTCTCTAGGTCCATGGATACTCCTGCCTCTGAGATGACATGACCCAAGAAATGAATCGGATCCATCCAAAAGTGTCACTTTGAGAGTTTAGCATAAATCCTATGATCTTTCAATGTACTCAGAACAATCTCATGGTGGTCCTGTCGAGTGTGAGAGTACACCAAGATATCATCCACGAAGACCACGACGAAGGAATCCCAGTAAGGATGGAACACTTGCTTCATTAGTGCCATTAAAATTGTTGGCACATTCGTGAGACCGAACAACATAACTGTATACTCGTAGAGACCATACCTACTCTTGAAGGATGTCAGAGTTATATATGATGGTCTAACGCGCAACTTATGATAACCGGACCTCAAATCGATCTTCGAGAACAATAGGGCTCTTCAAAGCTCATTGAAGAGATCATCAATCCTCGACAATGGATCTCGGTTCTTGACCATCAACTGGTTCACCATCTGATAATCCACCCAGAGCCTAAGGGTACCGTCTGCCTTCTTCACTAACAGGACAGGTGAACCCCAAGGAGATGTACTGGGTTGGATGAAACCCTATGCCTGCAACTCCTCCTACTGCTTCTGGAGCTCCTACAACTCAGGTGTATCCATCCTATAAGGAGGAATGGACACCGGTGCCACTCCTAGAACGAGGTCAAGCAAGAATTATACCACATGCTCTAGAGGAAAACCTGAAAATTCCTATGAAAAGACGTCTCTAAAATGATCCACAGTTGGAGGAAATTCCAACTGTGAATTCCCCTGATCATCTAGATAAAGACTAGCAATCTGGGTTTTCACCCTTCATATCCCATGATGCTTGAGTCCTGCTCGACTCACCTAGACATCCCACTCCCCCTTATGAAGAAAATATTCACCCTCTGGTGAAATGAAACTCACCCTGCGTCGATAACAGTCAAAAACTGCCTGGAATGGAACCAACCATTCCATCCTGAGAATGACATAATAGCCTATCATCTATACGACATAGAGATCCCATAAGAAAAGATACCCTGCAACCTCAAGGGGGAACTCCCCACACTAATGTATACTAGATGTCCTCATCCCCAAAGGTGTTTCTAGTGTCTACAAGTCTACCGAACAAAATATATAGATCTCAAGGCTCTCCACAATAGCAACCGAGATAAAGCTATGTGTATCACCAGTATCGAAAAGAGATGAAGATAAAACTGAGGCTACTAAAATCGCACCTCGAATGGTAGAAGGACTAGGATCCTGCTCCTGATATGTCTGCTCCACTGCAAAAGTCTGGTCGGCCCTGTGACCCTGCCTGACCACTCTGAGCTAATCCTCCCTGATGATGCTGAATGACTGGTGACTGACTTCCACGACCTCAACCTCCACCTCGGCCCGAATGGCCAGAAGAACTCCAGTTTTCTAACTGGTGAGAGACTGGTGGTGCTGTTTGTGAATGAGGAATCATGGAAGAACCCTCGTCTCCAGCTACTAGTAAAAAAACCTAGCAGAAACACTGAAGGTGACCCATCTTGCCGCAAGATCAGTACTCCACTAGGTCACTCTAGCATTGCGGTCTCGTGTGCCCTTCCCTTCCACACTGGTAGCATACTACCTAGCTACCTGAAGATGTATATCGCCTCCTTGGATCACTATGCGTAGACTCCGTACAACACTTCCTGCTATCAACTGGACGAACACTAACTCTGGAAGCAGAACCACCATGGCTCGCAGCTCCGGATTCTCTCAGATTTCACTCCGCAATCATCACTTTATTGACGATAGAAGTGATGGAAGT
The DNA here is from genome assembly GCA_963277665.1 of Viscum album. Taxonomy (NCBI): domain Eukaryota; kingdom Viridiplantae; phylum Streptophyta; class Magnoliopsida; order Santalales; family Viscaceae; genus Viscum; species Viscum album. Next base: position 388,356,858 of record OY728125.1, read on the forward strand.
CAACTGGAAGATATTCACCGGTGAGTGGATCTCTCGCCTGAGACCATCCTCAAACTTCCTTGCTAAGAACACCACACTTCCATCCTAAAGGGGTGTGAAGCACTGAATCTCGGTGAAACGAGAGGAATACTCCATAACAGAAAGAGTTCACAGCTCTAGGCTCATGAACTCATGGGATCGATCGACCCTCAGGGTATCTGGGTAGAAGTAGTCATAAAACACGCACTGGAACTCCTCCCAAGCCATAACCTACTGATGACCTGCCTGTGAGATCACGTCCCACCACCTCTTGGCGGCGTCTCGCAACATATAGGTAGTGAACTTGACTCGCCTATCTGGAGGTGTTTCCAGATGCACAAAGATAGTCATCATGGCTTCCATCCACGACTCTACCGCCTGTGGTCCTCCCTCCCCCGAGAAAGTAAGAGGATGATACTGCTGGAAAACCCGCGTCAAGTCTGCCATAGTCGTGGCAGGAGGTGGTGCTCCCTGAAAGATCTGCATCATCCTCATATTGCCTTCCCTGAACTGTGCATTAGCTGTAATAACCCGGGATTTTATAAGATATATTCTTTTTAATTTCATTCATATCTTTTGTTGTACGATACACCAAGATTATCTTGCGGTATACGAAACACCGTATTAGCTTGTAGTATACGCAACACTAATCATAGATCGTGTTACACACAATTTCATGTTTGTCTGATAGTAGTTATTCTATGAAACATTGAGTATATATATATATATTCAATTTATTTTATTATATGCAGCAACAAATGGGTCGTGCACTACACGCAACCCTGACTTGGCTTTCATTACACGCAATCGCGACCTTCCTCGATAGCATGTGTTGTACGCAATACCGAGTTTTACTAAACAACGATATATTATTATAAAATTATTATGAACTAGCTGTTATGAATAGTATTAACTAAATTTTGAATTGTATAATATTATTATTCATCTTACACATTTTCTAGAACATGGTATAACAACAAAATAAAATTTTCGAGTAAAATAATTATTTTTCAAAAAAATGCAATTTTGCCGCCTTTTGATGGCGCACCCACTTTAAATCTAGTTTTTGACATGTTTATAAGTTCAATTTTACAAAATAAAATTATTATTTGGAATCAGGATATACAATTTTACCTTTAATAAATTTTTCATATTATTCTGATAACTTTCATATTTTAATGAATAGTAAAAACACGCTATATTTTAATTAAAAACAACTTTTTTTCATCGTAATAACTTATGTGCTTAAAAAATAATATTGAATTGTTTTAAAGTATAAATAGAATATATTTTTACCATTTAATATAATTTATTTCATTATCCTTGATTTTACATTGAATTCGTCGGTTAAATAAATTCAATCTTTTGCAATGTTTTAAACAAAAACCCGTTTTCTTTCGACAAAGAGATTAATTTTAATTTAATTTCTGAAACTTATGTGTATTGAATTTGGAAAAATGGATTCCATATTTTGAATCAGTGAGTCCAAATTATATTAATAGACTACATTTTATTTTTGGTCTTTATGAATAGTAACAAAGGTAAATTTTATTTACCATAGTAAAAGGTAAATCAGGTAATTAAGGGTAAATATAATATTATAAAATTATCCTAATAATTGTCCTAATACAATTGGATGATTATAATTTATCCTAAGTCATATTTGGGTGGAAATGGAATCCATTAGAACCCACTTGGATGTGATTAAGACCTTTAGTTTATTTTATTTAAAGGAAAGTCAAATATTTTTCACTCAACTTTAATAATTAAATTATTTTTAATATAAGTATATATAGAATATAAATTAGGTTATAAATACTCATTTGAAAGATAATATGTCTTTGTTTATCAAGGTAATTTATTTGTAATTTTTATGAGTTATTTAATTACCTTATTATATTATACATTAATGATGCAGAAATTATTTATTTAGTGATAAATCAATAATATAGTTTTTATTGAAATATTAATACATATCAAAAGGCCCAAAAATCTGTAAAAAACTTATTATTAGTGTATATATAAACCCTAATCATCCACTGGCCGAATTGTTGACCATTGGGATCCTTATTAAGGTGATTATGACACTTATATTATTTTATTTTAAATGTTTCCAAAGTTGTCACCTTCATAATTTAATAAATATAACAATTTAACTATTGTGATTTTTAAATGCTAAATTAGAGTAAAATTATTATTATGAAAGGTAATAGATTTATATTCATCATAGGAGTTTATTTTTAATTTTTATGCAACAAATAAGTATATTAAATAATTATACAAAAATGTTTTAGTAATTATTTTATTAAGAGATAAACCAAATAAATGGTTTTAAAAATAATAAACTAAATATTAGATGAACTATTTAATGTGATCCACTAATTTTCTAGATACATATGACCTTTTATGAATCTATTAATTCTTTTAGTTCAAAAATATCTTCTGTTTATAATTTACTTAAATTCCAATAAATGAATAGTGTCAAAATTGACACTATTGTTATTTTTTAAAAATAACATATTATAAAATTCTTTAAAAATCACAAAAATATTTAAAAATTATAAATTTAAATTTATATGGTATAAAATGTTATAAAGTATCAAATTATGGACAATTCACAACTAATAAGTAATTATTTGTTATAATTTAAAATTTAGAATGTTATTACCACAAATACAATTAAATTCATTAAATAAGGATAAATCAAGTTGATAATGTTTAAAATAAACATGAATAAATTTTATTGTTTGATGATATTACAACCCTATCTCATCTAATATTCTAATATGAGTCATTTTTGGAAGTTTTTAAGTGGGGTTAGATTTATTATAAATTAATATTTTTAAGACTTCCAAAGGTGCCCCTCTCCTCCCTTATAAAAGGGCACCTCCTCCCTATCATCTTTACACAACTTTGAGCCTTAAAGCTCGGCCAAACCCTGCGAATTACTCTTCTCCATTTCCCTAGAAACATCTTAGTGGTCTTGGTATTATTCAAATACCAATTTTAGTGCCCTAAGAGAACGTTTAAAGAAGGTACTTCGGGAAAGAGGTAATACCTTCTACCGTTTCTTCAAGTTCTGTTATTCTTCTACTCCCTCTTCTTTAGTTGTTTCAATATTAAGTAATAACATAAGTATCCCTCATATACTGATATTTTATTATAAATATGAAACAACCCTATTTCACCTTCTATACATCCTACGGAAAACAAAATCACCGCGCGTGCGTACGTACGGAATACCGTCTCCACGCCGTGGTGTGATATGTTTTTCCTCCAACACCTTACATGGATGGGTATAATGATGAAAAGAATAAAAATATATGGTAATTATAACATCATAATGATTCTGAATTATTATATCATCCACTCCAATTCTATAATTATGGGAACGATATCATTTCTCGTGCGTACATACGGACTACTGTCTCCACGACGCGATGAGATTCATTCTCCATGATTAACCGTAAATGAATGATCATAAAGTCTATATAATGAATAATAATGAAATATATGAAATAATAATGCTACTGGATTTATGTATATATATATTTATTTCATCTATTTAGTTTCATTCAATTCATTAAGGAAATGAAAACAGTGTTCATGCGTACGTACGGCCTACTGTCTCCATGAACGGTGTATTTCATTCCTTTTATCGATCTATAATATATATGTATATGATGAATATATATTATATATAAATCATGTTTTACATTATGAAATTATTTAAATCAGGATATAATTATTAATATCAAGAATAACAAGTTGAAACGCATACGATAAATGAAATGATTTTACCCAAAACGCAGCTTTAACATAGAATTTACAAAAGAACGGGTAATATAAAGTCATAAGTGAAACATATATGATATCATAACAATGAATATGATTCTTTAATAAGTCAATGAAATTATTTAAATCATTATACAGAAGGTTTGGATACGTATGAAGCATATCGGACCTAAGGTAATGGATAATTTCGCAAATCTTATTTTTTATCCGAGATTTCTTATATGTAAGTATTTACTGGGGTTATTGTTATCATCCATGTCCATGTTTTCTAAAAGTGTTTTTATGTATGTTTAATGACCTTTTTACCCTTTTTTTACTTTTACTACATGGAATGTATGGAATCTTTCTATTACGAGGTACTTTTTTACTTTTCCAACAAAAGTACGAGAATAATGTTTTTTTAACTTATACGGCACGAACGGATTTTTACTGTTTTATAAAGCCTTATTTTCATGAATATTCCTCCAAAATATTTCATGACTATTTTCAAAAACAATCCTTTTCTTTTTAAATTTCATGACATTTTGTGAAAAGAAAATAATTTTGAAGAAGAAAGGATATTTTCCTCAAGAATTCATTTCAAATGTTTTATCAAAACCTTTTTTCCATCTAAGATGACATTATTTCATATGTTTATGTTTCAAGTATAATGTTTCTATGATTTACATGGTTTCAATTTTATTATTATGAAATGATATTCGTTACTTTTATATGGATTATGTGATGATGGGATGATGTTTATGAAACCCATTTTATTCGTTGGGTTATTATGAATGATGTATGTTTATTTTGTGGTACAAGTAAGAATGATTTCATTATGAGATGGGAGGGACCTATATCTCCCTCCAATGAATTGGGTAAAGATTTATATCTCATGAGATAGACATGGATGGAACGGTAAGTTAAACCAGTTCAGTAATACAGGACTGGAACGAGGAATGAACTCGATTCAAAAAGGGACTTTGTCCACTAAGATGGTCTTGGAATCAATGCCTTGGCTAATATGGAAATAATATCATGTGATTAATGGTTGCCACAATTACATGTTTTATTCCATGCTATTTTATCATTCTTAATGTTTCTTTATGATCTATGCCATACATACTTCCATGTTTTATGTCATTTCTCAAGCTTTGGATGTTTAAACATTATGTTCATGTTTTTAAGTTCAAATGTATATGGTATGTTTTATTTTATCCATGATTACCCTTACTGAGCGTTTGAGCTCACCCTTTTTATGTTTTCTTTTCCCCAGGATATAAAGAAAGGTTTTAGGTAAGAAAAAAAGGAGAAGATCTTTATGGGAGATGTTGATGATCTTTCACCACGATTAGAAGATTACGTTCCAAGTTTCCAAAGACACTAAACTATTACGTCTGTTGTGTGTCTCTTTTTGGTATGTATTAAGTGTTCCGCAAAAGTAATGTAATGTTCATGTACGTCAAGCTTCGGGCCTCTACAGTTGGTATCAGAGGAAACGTTTAGTCAACCTTTGGAAACTAGGATGTGAAAACTTTAGTGAGATCCCTAGAGATATTTCTAAGGTATGTCGGGGGATGTCCCTAAAGATAAGTATACGTATAGGATATAGTCCTAGAACTATGGTAATGATCTTAGAATTTAACCTAAGATGTTAGATATTGAGGGTACTCCCCCTTTACTATGTTGTTTTCTCTAGCATGATTTTTTCCTCTCACAGAATTCTTTTTTTGTTTTAGTCAATGGAGGGAACCAGAAGGAATTTGGTTAAAATTGAATCCAATGGACAAATTGGTGACTATAAGAAACAAAATTGTGTAATGCCTAGAGATATAGATATTGTGATTATGCCGAATCATTCATCCCAATATATGATTAACAAGGTGAAATTTAGTGGTATGACTAATTCATCAAATAAGAGGAAGATAGACTTTTATGCATCTTCGCATGTTGAGGAGCATAAAGAAAAGAAGATTGAGATTTCTAAATAAGGGAAGAAGAACCTTGAGGAATACCTCAAATGGAAGGGAAGATGTTATCTCTGTGGAGAAAAGGGTCATAGAGTGATAGACTGGTATGTAGTTCAGTGTCTTATTTGTGGAGAACATTGGCATTACCCAACTCAATGCCCTGACCTGAAAATTTACTTCTAAATCAAGGAAGTAATTATTCCAATACAATCTTTGAAGAGTATGGATTTAAGTGTTTATGTATTGGTATTCAAGAATAATGTTGTTGAGGTTCTTATATGGTTTATTAGAATATTTTTATATTAGTCTATTGTGGTTTTCAATAATTTTATGGTACCGGTATCCATGAAAAGTGATTCAAATATTTTGGAAAGTAGATGATATGCGCATAATTAAGGGATAAGAAGATAATGAAATGTTTGATTGTATTCATGAGCTCATGACTGATATACGGACTAAGTGATATTATAGTTGGATTATATATAAATTTTGGGATTTTGGTATGTGGAAAGAGTTAACTTTTGACACCATTCATGTTTTCACTAAGGTTAAATGGGTAAAAAAAATTCAAGAGAATACATTATTAAGGTATTCACATGTTTGTAATTTGACCAACAAGATATATCTTATGATATATGGGGGATAAATGATGGCATTCACGTGATTGTTATGTGACATTTCAAGTAATAATTTTCTTTATACTATGAGCTTGGACCGAAGTATTTTAGATAAGCCTAAATATTGGAATGGATTATGTGGGACATAAGTTAGTATTGTTTAAGGATAGAACTTTTTTCGATATTATTTATGGGATGTTATAGTAATGTACTTTTAGAAAAAGGGCAACCTGCAGGACTGGTGATAACCCATCGCTTCGGACAAGGCTGTGGAAATCGAACCCACAACCGAAGTGCGACAGACCTTTATCGCCTACCACTGGCATACAGAAAGTCCCTGGTTAAGTGAAACTAGTTTTATTTTATTTAGTGATATGATATGTGAAGTATAAGTTCATTTTTGGAACCATATACGATTAATCAAACCATATGATGGACTTATAACTTTTTCTAACCTTTTGTTTGAAATAGATGGAATGACCCATCATTCTATCACATGATCTGCTAACACATCATGAATAACAAATTCAACTTCATTTCATTAAGGGATGAAGTGGAAATTGTTCAATTCACGAACAACAGTTAGATTGTACCAAAATCTTGTAAGTTTTTCTTTTAATTCATCAACTTTGGGGAAATGATCTTGAAACCCAAAAATGGTGTCTTAGTGACCTTATATCCGATGAATCAGATGTTACCTTAGATCATCAAAAATCTATGGCTTTTTGATTGTTTTCGTTTTCATAGCCATGTTCTCTACCACTCTCTATCAGAATATGATGGTTATATTTCACTTCCATATCCATATTTTCACCTATGTTATCCTATGTGGAAACCCAGTGATTAGTTTATTTGGGTAATTGTTACGTTTCATACTTTAGTTTATAAAGATAAGTTTTGGTATTCCTTTTTACGATGTGGGTTTCAATTAAAGAAACTTTCAAGTAGAAAACGATTTATAACCCCGATGAATTTCGAGGGCGAAATTCATTTTAAGGGGGTAGAATGTAATAACCTGAGATTTTATAAGATATACTATTTTTAATTTCTTTAATATCTTCTGTTGTACGATACACAAATATTATCTTGCGCTATACGCAACACCGTATTAGCTTGCTGTATATGCAACACTAATCCTGGATCGTGTTACACACAATTTCATGTTTTTTTATAGTAGTTATTCTACGAAACATTGATTATATATATATATATATATATAAATATATTCATTTTATTTTGTTATATGCAGAAACAAAGGAGTCATGCACTACACGCAACCCTGACTTGGCTTGCATTACACGCAATCGCGACCTTCCTCAATAGTGTGTGTTGTACGCAATACCGAGTTTTACTAAACAACGATATATTATTATAATATTAATATGAAGTAGCAATTATGAATTGTATTAAATAAATTTTGAATTTTTAACATTATTATTCATCTTACTAATTTTATAGAACATGGTATAAGAACAAAATAAAATTTTCGAGTAAAATAAGTATTTTTCAAAAAAATGCAGTCTTGCCGCCTTTTGATGGCGCACCCATATTAAATCTAGTTTTTGACATGTTTTTAAGTTCAATTTTAAAAAATAAAATTATTATTTGGAATTAGGATATAAAATTTTACCTTGGATAAATTTTTAATATTATTCTGATGACATTCATATTTTAATAAATAGTAAAAACACGCTATATTTTAATTAAAAATAAATTTTTCCATCGTAATAACTTATGTTGTTAAATAATAATATTGAATGGTTTTAAAGTATAAATATAATATATTTTTAACCTTTAATATAATGTATGTCATTATCCTTGATTTTACATTGAATTCGTAGGTTAAATAAATTCAATCTTTTGCAATGTTTTAAACAAAAACTCGTTTTCTTTCGACAATGAGATTAATTTTAATTTAATTTCTACAACTTCTGTGTATTGAATTTGGAAAAATGGATTCCATATTTGGAATCAGTGGGTAGAAATTATATTAATATACTACTTTTTATTTTTGGGCTTTATGAATAGTAACAACGGTAAATTTTATTTACCCTAGTAAAAGGTAAATTGGGTAATTAAGGGTAAATATAATATTATAAAATTATCCTAATACTTGTATTAATACAATTGGATGATTATAATTTGTCCTAAGTCATATTTGGGTCGAAATAGAATCCATTAGAACCCACTTGGAGGTGATTAAGACCTTTAGTTTATTTTATTTAAAGGAAAGTGAAATATGTCTCACTCAACTTTAATAATTAAAGTATTTTTAATATAAGTTTATATAGAATATAAATTCGGGTATAAATACTCATTTTATATGTAAAATGTTTTTCCTTGTCATGGTAGTTTATTTTTAATTTTTAATAGTTATTTAATTACTTTATTATATTATACATTAATGATGCAGAAATTATTTATTTAGTGAAAAATCAAAAATATAGTTTTTATTGAAATATTAATACATATCAAAAGGCCCAAAATCTGTAAAAAACTTATTATTTGTGTATATATAAACCCTAATCATCCACCGGCCGAATTGTTGACCATTTGGATCCTTATTAAGGTGATTATGACACTTATATTATTTTATTTTAAATGATGCTAAAGTTGTCATCTTCATAATTTAATAAATATAGCAATTTAACTATTGTAATTTTTAGATTATAAATTCGACTAAAATTATTATTGTGAAAGGTAATAGATTTATCTTCATAATAGGATTTTATCTTTAATTTTTATTCAACAAATAAGTATATTAAATAATTATACAAAAATGTTGTAGTAATTATTTTATTAAGAGATAAACCAAATAAATGGTTTTAAAAATAATAAAATAAATATTATATGAACTATTTAATATTATCCACTAATTTTCTAGATACATATTACATTTTATGAATCTATTAAAGAATTTAGTTCAAATATATCTTCTGTATATAATTTTTTTAAATTCAAATAAATGAATAGTGTCAAACTTGACACTATTGTTATTTTATAAAAATAACATATTATAAAATTGTTTAAAAATCACAAAAATATATAAAAATTATAAATTTATATTTATATGGTAGAACATGTTATAAAGTATCCAATTATGTAAAATTCACAACTAATAAGTAATTATTTGTTATAATTTAAAATTTAGAATGTTATTACCACAAATAGAATTAAATTTATTAAATAAGGATAAATCAAGTTGATAATGTTTAAAATAAATTCCTAACATGTCTAAATTTTATTGGTTGATGAGATTACAACCCTATATCATCTAATATTCTAATATGAGTCATTTTTGTAAGTTCTTAAGTGGGGTTAGATCTATTATAATTTAATATTTTTACGATTTCCAAAGGTGCCCCTCTCCTCCCTTATAAAAGGGAACCTCCTCCCTCTCATCTTTACACAAATTTGAGCCTTCAAACTCGTCCAACCCCTGCCAAATTCGCTTCTCCACTTCCCTAGAAACATCCTAGAGGTCTTTTGCTTCTTCAAAGACCAATTTTAGTGCTCTAAGAGAACATTTAAAGGAGGCACTTTGAGAAAGAGGTAATACCTTCTACCGTTTTCTTCAAGTTCCATTCTTCTTCTACTCCCTCTTCTTTAGTTGTTTCATTATGAAGTAATAATATAAGTATCTATAATATAATGATATGTTATTATAAATAAGAAACAACTCTATTTCACCTTCTATCCATCCTACGAAAAACAAATTCATCGCGTGTGCGTACGTACGGAATATCGTCCCCACGTCGTGGTGTAATATGTTTTTCCACCAACACCTTACATGGACGGGTATAATGGTGAAAGGAATAACAATATATGGTTATTATAACATCATAATGATTCTGATATATTATACCATCCACTCCAATTCTATAATTATGGGAACGATATCATCGCTCGTGCGTACGTACGGACTACCGTCTCCACGACGCGATGAGATTCATTCTCCATGATTAACCATAAATAAATTATCATAAAGTTTATATAATGAATAATAATGAAATATATGAAATAATAATTCTACTTGTTTTATGTATATAAATATATTTATGTCATCTATTTAGTTTCATTCAATTCAATAAGGAAACGAAAACAGCGTTCATGCATACGTACGGCCTACCGTCTCCATGAACGGTGTATTTCATTACTTTTATCGATCTATAATATATATGTATATGTTGAATATATATTATATATAAATCATGTTTTACATTCTGTAATTATGTAAATTAGGATATAATTATTAATATCAATAACGACAAGTCGAAACACATACGATAAATGAAATGATTTTACCCAAAACACTGCTTTAACATAGAATTTACAAAAGAACGGGTAATATAAAGTCATAAGAGAAACATATATGATATCATAAAAATGAATATGATTCTGTAATAAGTCAATGACATTATTTAAATCATTATATAGGAGGTTCGGAGATGTACCAAGCATATTGGACCTAAGGTAAGGGATAATTTTTCAAATCTCATTTTTTTATCCGAGATTGCTTATACGTAAGTATTTACGGGGGGTTATTGTTATCATCCATGTACATGTTTTATAAAAGTGTTTTTATGTATTTTTAATGTCCCTTTTACCCATTTTTGACTTTTACTACATGGTATGTATGGAATCTTTTATTACGCGGGACTTTTTTACTTTTCCGACAAAAGTACGAGAAGAATATTTTTTTAACTTATACGGCACAAACGGATTTTTACTGTTTTATAAAGCCATATTTTCATGAAGTTTCCTCCAAAATATTTCATGATTATTTTAAAAAAAATCCTTTTCTTTTAAAATTGCATGAAATTTTATGAAAAGAAAATTATTTTGAAGAAGAAAGGATATTTTCCTCAAGAATTCATTTCAAATGTTTTATCAAAACCATTTTTCCATATAAGATGACATTATTTCATATGTGTATGTTTCAAGTATAATGTCTCTATGATTTACATAGTTTCAGTTTTATTATTTTGAAATGATATATGTTACTTTTATATGGATTATGTGATGATGGGATGATGTTTATGAAACCCATTTTATTCGTTGGGATATTATGAATGATGTATATTTATTTCGTGGAACAAGTAAGAATGATTTCATTATGAGATGGGTGGGACCTATATCTCCCTCAAATGCATTGGGTAAAGACTTATATCTCATGATATAGACATGGCTGCAATGACAAGTTAAACCGGTTCAGTAATACAGGACTGGAATGAGGAGTGAACTCGATTCATAAAGGGACTTTGTCCACTAAGATGGTCTTGGCATCAATGACTTGGATAATATGGAAATCATATCATGTGCTTAATGGTTTCCACAATTACATGTTTTATTCCCATGCTATTTTATCAGTCTTAATGTTTCATTATGATCTATGTCATACGTACTTCCATTTTTTATGTCATTGCTCAAGATTTTGATGTTTAAACATTATGTTCATGTTTTTAAGTTCAAATGTATATTGTATGTTTTATTTTATCCATTCTTACCCTAACTGAGCATTTGAGCTCACCCTTTTTATGTTTTCTTTTCCCCAGGATATAAAGAAATGTTTTAGGTTAGAAAAAAAGGGGGAGATCTTTATGGGAGATGTTGAAGATCTTTCACCACGATTAGAAGATTACGTTCCATGTTTCCAAAGACACTAAACTATTACGGTCCTTGTGTGTCTGTTTTTGTTATGTATTAAGTATTCTACAAAAGTAATGTAATGTTCATGTACGTCAAGTTTCGGGCCTCTACATTAGCACCTGCAACTAGTATGACAGTCGGTGCCAAGGCTGGCCTGACTGGAGGATCGGCAGGAAGCCCCTGATAAGCCATATCTGGCATCTGATCACTGCCTGACTACTGACGTACAACTAGAGGATGTCTTGGAGGCATAGCTATGAAAGATCAAAAGCATACCTTAGCTCAGGAGAACAAGGAAATAAAACAAAGGAGTGAAAAATGAGAACCAGAGAAGGAAACACTGAAGTTTTACAAAACGAGACTACACGGCGTGTATAAACTCTGCACGACATGTACTTAACACTATTCCCCTACCCGTGTCTCCTTGCACGCCTAACTCACACGACCCTCTTAAACAAAGACTACACGGCGTGTTCCTAGTGGACACGGTGTGTAGTACATGAGGTTTCATGACCCGTGTTGTTAGTTACACAACTGTCTACATGGATGAGACTACACGGCGTGTTCCGAATAAACATGGCAAGCACTTGAAGATTTTTCCCGACTCATTTTTTTGGTGACACGGCCATGTACACGGATGACCCTTACATGGCGTGTTCCAAACGAAGACGGCATGTATATGATGAGAGAACACTAACACGTATTTTTCGTGACATGGACGGGTACTCATCTTACTACTACACGACGTGTACCTACCATACACAGCTTGTTCCTGGAGATTTTTCACAACCCGTGTTTCTGCTCACATAGTCAGTGACACGGTTTAAAACTACATGGCATGTATATAAATACTACACGCCGTGTATTCTGTGTTTTTACGGGCAGTAGCTCTGAAACTACACTGAAGCCCAGAAAACACTAAAAAAGCGCATGAAGGTGCCAAATTATTACCCGTGAGGGCCCATACTCCCCACGAATCAAATCCTGGCATCCGATACAGTCATATATAAGGAAAAACAGGTCAACAATTCACCAATTTCCGATTCAAGAGGGCCTATAAAACCTCAAAAATCAAAATTTGGATTTCATTTAAGGAAGGTACTATACAAACAGTCCTCTATCCATATCATATTTTCTTTCAAGCATCTATTAAAAAAGAATGCATAATCTACACAAAGTCTCTCACAACAACATGAAATTGCTAATGTACCCCAGATGGCATGAAAAGAATTCATGGCATGTGATTTATAACAAGTGCCTATATGATGCATGAGATGGAATACCCTCATCTCATCGGGTTGCGATGGAAATAGAACCAGAATAGCAACATCAATAACAACACAAAACATGTGAATCACCCTAGATAAAATCAAGTCAACTGTAACATAGAAAAACCAGAAAACTACAACAAGCGAGGTGTATTGGATTTTCCCTGTACATGGGTTAGCTACTCCCGAGAACATATTAATACCAAGTACTGAATCCATCCTATCCCTGGATAATGGGTCCAAACAGTAAATCAAGAGAAAAGGAACTCCTCTGATACCACTTTGTAACGTCCCGGTTCCGGAAGCCACCCAGAGGCGCCCTGTACCTGGTTGGTCACAAGGCCTCAAGCACATTTCCCCAAATACCATAGGTTTCCGACTAGCAGTGAGGGTCTTGGGTGTGATAGTGGGGAAACTATGCCCTCATTGGCAGAGTCCATAGCGGAATATAAAAAATAGATAGTAGCAGAAACCATAACCATCCATACAAGAGTAAATGATAAACAGCAGAAGACTAACAGTAAACAACCGGAGCACACACACATGTTTATAAAATGATTCGTGATACATATGTCTAGGAATGTAGCTAAAAAATTCACAATGATGAATACAATATTAAACCAAAGTGAAAAAGAAAACAGGTAAACTCTTTCGCATCGCAAGCCAGAGCTTGGTCCCATGCTAGGTGCCCCGTACCCGGTTGGTCACAAGGGCTCCAGCGCATTTCCCCAAACACTTGAGGATGCCGACTAGTAGATCTGGCCTTGGGTGTGATAGTGGGAAAACTATGCCCTCATTGGAAGAGTACACAGATGAAAAGAAACAAATAGATATTAGTAGAAACTATAACCATCCATACAAGAGTATATGATAAATAGAGGAAGGATAATAGAAAACAACTGGAGAACACACACATGTGTATAAAATGATGCATGATACATATGTCTAGGAAAGCATCAAAACAAGTCACAATGATGAATTCAATACTAAATCAAAGTGAAAAAGAAAACAGTTAAACTCCTCAGCATCGCAAGCCATAACTTGGTCCTGTGCTCTCCATCTCCACAGCAAGTCAAGTACCTGAAGTGGAAGGGAGCATACCCTTATCTATACCTACATCAATATAATCTATTTGGGTCCAAAAGAATGGCCCAAACAGGGTGTGAGACAAAGTCCCAATAGGCAACCACCCAATGATCTGTGCCTAACAGTCAGTGAATATATGGCAGGTAAAGTACAGTAAGAAGTAAACAGTAAGCAGTAATTAGGATGAAACACAGTAGTAATAAACCACAGTTTCTAGCATATAATCTAAAAACAAGAAACATCCACTCAAGAAGGTAGAAAAAAAAGGTAACCTATGGGTAGTTCTCATAGCCTAAACCCTATAGTTAAACCTACAAGTACTGGCAACCCTCTGGGAGGCACACACTATCTCAGCCCTCTAATTCAGCTAAATCATTGACTCTCTTAGGAGTCACTCACCATCAAATCTCCCTATAGTCTCATAACATACTAAAGGATCTCTAGGGAAGCACTCAACGTCTATTCCCATTGTGGCCTGCATCGAGGAACTACAGACTCTCTGAGGAAGCACTCAACGTCAATTCTCCATGTGGTCTCACATCGTAAATTAAAGACACTCTAGAGAATCCATTATGTACATTCTCCCTATGGTCCACTACACTAGGTTCTCACAGCCCTATGTAAAATAAACATGCATAGCGCGCGTATCGGCCCAAGTAAACCTCAAGAACTACTTGGCTATCATTCTAAGGAACAAAAACATAACAGTTCAATAGTTCCACTATCCTACAACTAGGCATGGAAACTGTAAAAAAACTAAACTAGAAAAAAAATCATGGTATAACATCCAAAGTACAGTAAATGAATTACCCTACACACAATAAATTACCTCTACTCAAGCAATCAAGCAAAGAATACAACAACAGGGGAATAACATGAATCACACAATACCTCGTTCAAGGGTATTGGTGGAATTTTCACAAAATATTCATAAATGTCCTATAGAAATGCACAAACCACCTACCAAGATGCTAGGAGAACATTAAACATGAACTAGGATGATTGATTCTCTTTAGAACGTCGAAGATCTAAGAATATGTTAAAAATTCTCAACCAATGATAACTTGAGAAAGAGGAGGAATAGGAAAACAAGGATCCCGGTGAAGGGAGAGCTTACCACTGTGGTCCCAATGTAATCAACAGTGGTCGATTCAGAGAACAGACAGAGGTACAGGAGATCCGAGAATATCTGTAGCCATACGACTTCTCTCAGACAAATGAAACCTGGACGAATGGTGTTCTGTCTATTATACATGACCTCGGTGCATTTAATGAAACAAATGAAAATACATGGCGTGTTATTCTGGGGTACATGTCATGTACTCTATTTTTCTATACTCCTCTTTAAGCAGCCTCCACCTCACCCCTACACACCGTGTGTGTGGCCCGTACATGGCCAACACACGGCTTGGCGCGGTAAGGGAGTACACGGTGTGTACTCGAAAATTACACTCTGTGTACTTAAAAATTTTCAAAAAAAACCCCCTCTTTTCTCATAAACTCCACGAAAAAGGAAGACATACCTGAAACGAAGATCCGGGTTCTTACAATATGAATGTGTAAAAACCCATTCATTCTTCATAAGTTAAAATAAAACATTCTTATCGTACTTTTGCTGGATAAGTCAAAAAGTACCTCATAGGTGGCTAAGCTAATGAAACTGTTCATGTCCTGTACTTTGTGGATCTATGAGTGATCATTGGAGTAAGGCTTCGAATGGCTTGGGTTGGAGTCATCTGAGAAGGAGAAGCAGTAGAGGCATAGGCAGGTAAACTTGGAGGTATAATCACTGGTCGAGCTTCAACATCTAAGAAAGGAAACAAGAGATTCCTGAAATCCATAATAATTCATCCCCCTCATTCCATGGCATAAATGAAATTTTCCTTGTTTTCCATGAATTTGTCCAGTGTAGGTGTCAACTCTCTGAGCTTACTGGCTTGTTCTCTGAAGGCTTGATTGACTGGTGGTAGCTTCATGTTTTCTAACAGAAGCTTGAAATGGTTGTTGAGCTGATGCTTGGTATAAATACTTTGGAAATAATAATATACCTTTCCTTTCACCTCTTTTTGAGAAGAAGAAGCTTCTCTCATATAGTCTTAAACAATCTTCAGGATATCTCTAGTGGTATCTCTAGTAGAAGTCACCACTTTGGTCAGATCAGATGAATCCACAGAGCCATTGGTTGATGATGAACCAAGCTCCTCCTCCATTAAAGCTCTAATATGATCCAAATCCACTGAAGGTATCGAATCGAGAGAACCAATAAAGAATTTTAGTGTTTCTTTGAAGTTTTTTTTCAACCCACTGATAAGATTTTTCACTTGAGAATCCTGGGTTCTGACATTATCTTTCATAGAGGTTTTGAATCCCTCAAATATTGATACCATCTGGATCACAACACTTTTTACATAAGCTATGTCTTTGTCTGATTGAGGTCTATAACTCTTATAAGATTCTAAAGAAATAACAGATTTCTATAGAATTTCAACATTCTCTATCAGTCTAGATACTTGAGTCTGTAAATGATGTAACTTCATCCACTATCTATGCCACAAAGGTTTACACATTCCAACCAATAGGGAGTTCAAAATACTTTTCTAAATTGCTCATCTCTTCACCAAATTGATTCTTTAACTCTGCAACAGAAGCACTCAAAAGCTCTTTCATCTCATCCTTTAAGGATTCAAGATCAGCTCTAATGATCATATTATCAGGTACAACTGTAGGTTCTCTTTTACACATAATACTGGGAACAAAATCATTTATAACTGTCTGAATGAATGATACTAAGGATACTTACATTTTTCATATCTCTTCCACAAAACTAGATTTAAGATCAGACTTTAGATTATCCAGATCGTGTATTCTTACCACATCATCAGGTAATATCTCAGACTGAATATCATAATTGACTTCTATTATTCTAAGGGATGTCTCATTATCAGAACCGGGATAATATAATCCACAAACTAAAAAACCTGGGTCCTCTGCCCAATCCTCAAACTCAACAGCCACTGAAACACTACGAAACCTTGTTGGATGGTCCCCCTAAACTGGTGACTCCTCTTGTATAAAAATATCATTCCAAGAAGATATTTCTTCCTCAAAATAATCCTCTACAATAAACTCCATATATGCAATAGCCATAGGATCCTATGGATTAGGAACAGTTCGTCCAACTCACCCACTAAATCCTTAACAGGCACAAATGAGCTTCCAATCAATGGACCCAGACTTAAGAAAATAGAAGTAGATGCTCCAGATTCAGATTATTCTACTTCTTCAGTCTCTGGGGTAGGTTTTTCCTTCTAATCAATAGGTTTTTCTTCTTCTAAAAATTTTTCCTTTCCAGATTATATAATTTCAGCAACAGGACTTGAGGGCAAGTCTGGATCCCTTCCATTAGCTATTGAAGTCTCATATTCATCAGTATCATCAGTGTACTTGGTTTCTTCGTCATCAGGTCCTGGACCTAGATCCCTCACATCTTTAGGCCTAGAAGGATTATCCCCAAGATTATACTTATCATACAGCTTCTCATCATCACTAACCCATTATCTCTTCCAAGGATTCCAATTGATCTTCATGTACTTACATATTGTGCTTGTTATACAGAATTTTTTCTTTACCACAACTGTCTCATCCTGAGACTCAGCTACTCCTTTTACATTGTTCATAACATAGATAAACATGGAAAAGAATAAGGCATTTGTTTTTGATTTTGGTCTTATCATATCCTCTATATGATTCATCAACAATAAGCACAAATTTATCTTAACACCATGTCTCAAAAAATGCATCAATTAAATATCCTAGTAATTAAGATTTGAAAAATCCCCTCCTTAGAATTAAAAAATGTTGAATGCACTTAAACAGCAGCCGGTTCTCTCAACTCATTTCTGTAGCCACTACTTTTCTAGAGGTTCCATCTCCTATTAACTCTTCCAAGGCAATTTCGTACTTAATGAGATTACTGGTAGGAGGTGCAGATTTTGAGAAATAACTAAAAACACCTTCGTGTGGAACCTTCCGGAATTTAACCCACTCAAGAGAAGAAAAAACTATATACATTCCATTCAAAACAGATACCATCTTATTCTCAACTTTTGATTTCTCAAATCGAAAATACTCATAGAAATATTTTACTAGCTTCAAAAAGTAGGGTTCATTGTTGTTCGAGAAGCATTTTATCCATTTATGATGTTCCAGAACTTCTAGAACTAACGATTCACTTGAAATTATCCATTCTACGCACAGCTCCCTTTCAACTACTATCTTCCTTTCCACAAGATGCGGATTTGTGGGTTTCTTTACTTCACTTACCCTGGTAGACTCTCCCTTGAGTCTCTTAGCACTCAGTTCATCTCTATTTCCACTGATTGAAGGTGTCTTTACTCATTCCATTGAATCGCGAGGCATAGGGTTTGAAGGTTTGAGAGAGGATTGAAGGTAAGTGGCATGTAGTGGATCGAGAGAGGTTAAGAATTATGTTTTATCATTTAGGAATCACAAAATAAATAAATAAAACATAATAAGTAAAATATAAATGACAGAAATTCAGGCAGCTAAAACAAAAGTTTAAAACAGTGCATGCTAACGGTTGGGTATACTGGTGAGAATTCTTAACAGTGAGGTTTATCTATCAGTGAGGTCCATGAACGGTGAGGTCCATACCAGTGAGGTATAATGATGAAGTTTCATACCAGTGAGGTATAACTCTAAGGTTTCATACCGGTGAGGTATAACAGCGAGGCTTTATATCGGTGAGGTATAAAACTGAGGTTTCATACCGGTGACGTATAATAGTGCAGTTTCATACCGTTGAGGTATAACAGTGAGGTTTCATACCACTATGGTAAAACAGTGAGGTTTCATACCAGTGATGTATAATAGTGAGGTTTCATACCGGTGTGGTATAACAGGGGGGTTTCAAACCGGTGAAGTTTCTTGTGGTGATCTATCTCTCCTAACTCATGTCTAATGTAACTTAACCTATCCGAACATAATGTTTTGGTGAAAATATCATCTAGTTGACGTTCAGTACCTACAAATTCAAGAGTAATATCATGTTTTTGGTAGTGATCTCTCAAGAAATAGTGCCTTACATCAATGTGTTTGGTCTTAGAGTGAGATACAGGGTTTTTTGAAATATTAATTGCACTGGTGTTGTAACAGTTAATAGATACATGTCTAAGATGACATCCATAGGCCAAAAGAGTGTGTTTCATCCACATAATTTGTGCACAACAACTACTAGAAGCTATATACCCTACTTCAGCAGTAGACAAAGAAATAGAATTCTGCTTCTTAATACACAAAGGAACTAAGGATTTTCCCAATAAATGACATGTTCCATATGTGCTTTTTCTATCCAAAATGCAACTAGAAAAGTCATCTTCTGAATAACTCTTTAATTCAAAATATTGTCCTTTCAGATAAAACAAACCCAAATTTTCAGTATGTTTAAGTTATTTGAAAATTATTTTACCACCAAGAAAATGAGATTCTTTTGGATCAGCTTGAAATATTGCACACATGAACACACTAAACATGATATCTGGTCGACCAACTGTAAGGAAAATTTGACTCCCAATCATACCTCTATAATTTGTTTGATCTAATAGTTTCCCATTTTCATCAGCATCCAGTTTACAGATAGTACTCATAGGTGTATCACATTCCTTAATACTATCTAGACCAAAATATTTTAAAAGATCCTTTGTATATTTACTTTGATTCAAAATATTACCATTTTCATTTTTAAAAACATGAAATCCAAGAAAATATTTGATTTATCCCATTAAACTCATTTCAAATTCATTTTTCATATTCTTTGAAAAACCAGTACATAATGATTGTTTAATAGATCCAAAAATAATATCATCAACATAGATTTGTACTATCAAAAAATATTTAGAAATTATTTAAATAAAAAGAGTTGGTTCAGAAATCCCATTAGTAAAACCATTTGAAATAAGAAAATTACTAAGTCTATTATACCAAGATCTTGGAGCTTGTTTTAAACCATATAAAGCTTTAGATATCTTGAAAACATGATTTGGAAAATGAGGATTAGTAAATCCAGGTGGTGGTTCAACAAAAACATATTCAATTATAAAACCATTTAGAAAAGCACTTTTAACATCTATTTGATATATCTTGAAATTCAAATGAGCAGCATAGGCAAGTAGAATCCTAATAGCTTCTAATCTAGTTACATGTTAAACGGTTTCTTCATAATCTATAACTTCCTCTTGACTGTACCCTTGTGCAACTAGCCTTGTTTTGTTTATAACTATATTTTCATATTCATCAACCTTGTCTCTAAACACCCATTTAGTGCCTATTGTTAAATTTTCCTTAGGTCTGTCAACCAATTCCCAGACTTTGTTTCTTTCAAATTGATTTTATTCTTCTTGCACAGCCATTACCCAAAATTCATCATTGATCGCATCATTGACATTTTTAGGTTCTAGCTGTGAAAGAAAGGCTTGATGTTCAACATAGTTTCTTAGAGAATCTCTAGTCTTTGTCCCAATATCAAGATTATCAACAACATCATCTAAAGGATGATTCATTAGAATCCTAGTTGATCTAGTAAAGGTAGGACTATAAATTTTCAACTCTTTTATAAGTTCGGGTTCAATAGAAGTAGATCCTGGAATATGTCCAGAACTGGCTGTCTTCACAACAGGTTCATTGATTTTATCATTAAGGTCCAGAATAGACATATTTTCTTCATGATTTTCACGAGAAGACTTTGGTTCATGCGGATCAGTTTCATCAAACATGATGTGATCAGATTCTTCCACACATTTGGTTCTTTTATTAAAGACTCTATAGGATTTTCTAGTGATTGAATAACCATGGAAAACTCCCTCATTAGTCTTAGAAGCAAACTTTTCAAGAATATCCTTTTTATTGTGAATAATGTCTTTTAAAACAAAAACTTTGAAGTAACTAAACTTAGGTTTCTGATTATTCCACAATTCATAAGGGGTATTTTTGAGAACTGGTCTAATCAAGACTCTATTAATAATATAACAAGCTGTATTTACAGCTTCATCCCAAAAATAAACAGGCAGGTCATTCTCATTAATCATGTTTCTTAAAATATCTTGAAGGGTTCTATTTCTTCTTTCTACTACACTATTCAGCTATGGTGTCCTAGGGGCAGAAAAGTTGTGAAGATAGCCATTATGTGAGCAGTAAGATTCAAACTCATGATTTTCAAACTCACGACCATGATCACTCATGAGGGTCTTAATCTATAGTTCACTAAGGTTCTTTATAGACTTGTAGTATTTAATAAAGTAAGAACAAGCTTCACTTTTGTGAGCTAAGAATTATACCCAAGTATATCTAGAAAAGTTATCTACTAAGACATAGACGTAGTGCTTCCCATTTAAACTAGAAACTCTAAAGGTTCCAAACAAATCAATGTGAACCAACTCAAGAGGTTGAGAAGTTCAACCTTTTTTCTTTTATTTAAAAGAAGCTTTATATTGCTTTATCTTTTGACAAGGATTACAAACTTTGTAAACTGGGAATTCAAGTTTAGGTAGGTATCTAACTAAGTTCTTCCTAGTCAATTTTCTATGTGAATGAATGTTTCAATGTCCTAATATTCTATTCCAAAGCCAAGACTCTTTATTAAAATCATTTAAGCAAGTAATATTCTTGTTTAGAAAAATAATTCAAATCAACTGCATAAACATTTTCATTTCTTAAAGCAGAAAATACTAAAACATTTTTAGAGTTAATAACATTACAAGTATCCTTTTCAAATTTAACATTGAAAACATCATCACACAACTGAGAAATACATAAAAAGTTTTATTTTAAACCATCAAGAAATAAAACATTATAAATTAAAACTGAATTAGTGTTATCAATATGGACTAGGCCGATGATTTTTCCTTTATAATTATCACCAAAGGTGACATGATCTTCATCAACTTTGATTAAACTCTTCAGGAATGAGTAATCGATAGATATGTTCCTTGATCATCCACTGTCCAAGTACCATACCTTCTTATGAGAACTCTTCAAGCATGTATTTTACAAAATAGGTTTCGATGGAAAATGATTTTGGTACCCAGATTCTCTTGGGTCCAGATAGGTTAGCAAACAAAGCTTTAGGTACCCAGATTTGTCTTGTGGGTCTCAAATAATTTACAAAATTAATATATTTTGAATATTAAACATTATTTGATCTATAGAAATGTGAATAATGAGTTGAAGCATATGAATTTCTAGAACTAGAACTAGCTGAATTCTGTCCAGATTTAGAAATAAATCTAGTTTTAGTAATATATCTTTTTCTAGGCTGATTGCCTATTCCATTTTTATATTTTTTTTCCACTTGTTTTTCTAGAATTTGAGGTAGATTATTCTTTCCATTTTTGAATTTCATTAATTCCTTCCTTAATTGTTCATTTAACAATTTAAGTTCAGTATTTTCCTTAAGCAATTGGGCATTATTTTCCTTTTCTACATCAAGGGATGATTTAATAGAGCCGGTTAGAGCATGTGGTTTCTTTAAATCTTCATTCATGTCCTTAAATTCATTACAGGTTTCTTCTTTCATATTATAATATTAAAATAAATCATCACTAGAAATATTTTAAGATTCAAAATCAGAATCAATTTCCGATTAATATGGATTTAAAGTAGGATTTTCCAGTGTTACTTGAGATGTGTTTGTCATAAAACACATATTGGAACGATTATTTTCGGAATCAAGAAACATCTGACTCACTTGTGTTGTCTTCTGAATCACTCTAGGATTCTTTCATTGATTTCTTTTATGTATTGTCTTTGTATTCATATTTATTTTTGAACTTTAACTTTGGACATCCTGCTTTTATATGTCCTTTCCTTTTGCATTAATAGCAGAAAATTTTTTCACTTTTATCAGGCTTCTTCCAATCCTTTTTCCAGTGACCTTTGTTGTCATATTTTTTTTGTAGTTTGATTTTCTAAATAACTTATTCTTCCTATAGAACTTCTTGAATCTCCTGACTATTTAATCCATCTATACATCACTATCAGATGCACTCTCATCACTGCTTGAGCTTTTAGTTGGTATATGCACTTTATCCTTATCCATTCTCTTTGAGGTAGTAGACTTAAATGCTACTGACTTCCTTTTTGGTTCATCATCTTCTTCCATGTTTACCTTCATTTCTTCCTCATACATCATAATCTTACCAATTAATTCTTTAACAGGCAGTGAAATTTTTATCACATGATTTTCTTATTGAAACAGATGTACCTCTCCATCATTTTGGAAGACATCTCAATATTCTCATAATCATTTCTTTTGTAGGAACAACTTTTCCAAGTGAGATCATAGTGTTGAAAATCTCATTGAACCTGAGATACAAATCAGAAATGGTTTCATCATGCTTCATTTTAAAATTATCATATTTAATAGTATAGGTATTCAATCTCATTTCATTGACATTGGTTGTTCCCTCATGGGAAATAGCCAAAGTGACCTAGATTTCATATGCAGTTTTACAAGAAAAAATTATGTTTAATTCTTCATCACCTAAAGCATTGTATAGGGAATTCATAGCTTTACAGTTATTATTGTAAGCAGTTTTAGTAGGTTCATCCCAAGTGGTTCTCTCAGTTTCTGGAATCTTATACTGAGCTTCTATAGTAGTCCAGATATCAAATCCCATACTCTATTAATGAATTTTCATTTTAAGCTTCCACTGGGCATAATTTGTACCACTAATGAAGGGTGTCCTATTGGTAGCAGCACCTTCATGTCTATTATCCATAACTAGATTTTAGAAAATATATTTAATGAGATAAAATTTAGAACTAACAGAAATTTAAGATATTTAAGATACAACTAAAATCACTGTTGAAAAATAGAGTGTTTTGAAAACCATTGATAATAAACAATTCTCTAATACCAAATGTGGGTCAGAGTGGATACTCAAGAGGGGGGGTGAATTGAGTTCCAATTAAAATTTCTGTTAAAAATATTTTTATTAAAATCCCCCAATTAAAACCTAAGTTAAATTTTAGTGAATTTATACAGATTGTAAATGTTCAATTAGTTTCTCAAAGATTGATTAGGTCTCGGTTAATTTAATCAGAAGATTAAATTATCTTTTGAAACTAACTTACTGGTTCAAAATAATTATAAAAACTTGCTAATTTAACTATCAGCGTAACTTTAAAATAGATTTGTATTTCAAAGTAAATAGAATCAGAATATAAAAGATATAATATAAATTACACTTAATCTAAGATGAACAACAGATATAACCAAGAGTATCAGTCCCAAGCCGAGACTTAGTCCTCTCAAACAATTTATAAAACTTTTGATGCACACCCTGGATCAGGTTAAATAATATTGCAAAGACTATCCAGGTACTATGACCTCTACCACAGTTCTACGTGGGAATAAGAACAATAGCACACAAGCTATACAGGTCTTACATGACCTCTACCACTATCCATAGTGGGAAATAAAAGAATAGGAAAGAAAATAGTGAGGATTAAATCCTCCAATTCAGCACATGAGTCAGTGTGTGTATATGAAATATACAGTGAACACACACTACTTGAAATGTAAATAAAAGAATCACTGAGAGAGTATATATGAGTTTAGAATTCTCTAGTGATTTGATGTGCAGCTCTGGAATCCTTTTCATTTGCCAAAAATTCTTCTGAGTCCTTCTCTATTTTTTATTTGAAAAACAGAGAGTTTTTTTTTTAGGTTCTGTTTGAGTGCAGGAAGAGATCGTTGTAGATCTTCACTCCTTGTCTTGAGTTCAGCTTGTGTTCTTATTCATGTATGAATGGATTCGTGAATGTCTAGTTTTCATCCAGTATTGATGTATCTTTTCTTTTCTATGTATGCACCACCTTTCATCACTCTTTTGACCTTGTTTTTCACGTGTGTTTCTGCACGGCCTTGGTCCTTTCTTTTATAGCACTCTGATCCAGTCAATGGGAATGATTACCTTTATAAAAGTATGAGTTATGGTTCCCTGACATGCTAACAACAATCATTAATTAACATTAATTGCATTAAAATCATCAAATATGACTGTTAGCATTAATTTAAATAAGGCATAAAAGTTTGAGCAGCAGTGTTCTTGTAACGGTCGACTTTGTATAGCGGTGACCTCCTATTGGTAGCTCATTGTCCTTGTACCGGTAGCTCCTTGTGTCAGTAGCTGTTACTCCATGTATCAGTATCTCTATTTATCGGTTACTCATTCTATCAGTAGATTTGCTTCTATCGGTAGCTCATTTTGTCTAGCAGTAACTCGCCTATATTGGTAGCTTGGTGTATCGGTGACTGTCTATATCGATAACAATACTTATCGGTAGACTTTTTATTGGTAGCTTGTGCATTCTGGTAGCTCTGTTCTATACCAGTGATTGAGTGTATACCAGTAGACTTATGCCTACCGGAAGACTTGTTCTATCTGTATCTCACCTTCTATCGGTAGCTGTCTGTATCAGTGGACTTGATCTATCAGTGACATGTTCTTACCGTTGGACTTATACATACAGGTAGATCTGAGTATCGGTGACCTTTGCTTATCGGTGACTATGTCTATCTGTGGACTAAGTACCGGTATATCCATATCAGTAGTTATAATCATATCAGTGACTTAACACTTATCTGCTTTATGCAAAACAAATCCGATTGAGTTAGAATTATTTCAAAATTCATATAAACATAGATAAACATTGATTAACATATTTCAAATATTATTTTAATATTATTATCAGCTTGATAATAGAATGTCATAGATAGAAAGATTTAATATATAGATAAACATTATTTGGGATTATCAATTTATGTGAAAGCATAATTGGGATTATCAAAATAGGTGAGGTCAACAGATCTGAATCTAGATTTGTTTTCCAGCTTATCATTGTATATGTTATCATCCTGATCCTTGCTAGTGAATTTCACTTGTTTTTTAATTTTCTATTTAAATTTTCTTACTTATTTTTGGATGATTAAAGTATAACATTTCTTCACTTCTATGAACAACAACTATAGCCTCTTATCATGGATGATTGTTGGTATTACTTGGTATCATACATAATAATCGATCTGAAAGGGTATGGTATATTTTTATAAATTGAATCTCAAGGACGCATAATACAACACAATAGTTTTTCATTTCAGTTTGTTAGGTAGTCATCTTATGAACATACTTTTTCAATAAATTGGTTTATAGTTTATGAAGATCGGATTCCAAAGGAGGGGATTGATATTGTTTTCTTGTTGGGGATTATTGATATTTGTGTCAGAGATAAGGTTTAAAATGTTGTTCTCTAAGAGAATTTTATTTGTGAAGTTGTTGTTGTGGTTGAGTATATAGTATTTTAAATTGGTACCCCTGAGGTCCTTAATTACATGGATATACTCGAACACACTTTTGTTGATAATATCCTAGATTTGGTTGTTGAGGTTTGTTGATCCATCCTTTGTTGATAGAACTTTTGTTGATACTATTTTGGTTTCTGAAACTACTGATTTTGTTTCACATAATTATAATTTTTACATTTAGACTGTCTATTCATGAACTACAATCTCAATATGGGTGCAACCCTCCTCACATTAGAATTGATTGTATCCTTACAAAATGGGTAGGAGAGGGTGGTGGTGTACCAAAAGCTAGAAAGAATCCAGATTATTTGTGGGAGATTTAACTTGAACATTTAGGTGGGGGTTCTCTTCAACCTGATTGATTATTCATTGTGGAATTAATCTATAACTATAACATATACATGAATTATGGTAATTATATAATAGAAATGTTTTTCAAACATTATGTGTCTTGATCAGGATCCCAACCTCAAATGTGATGTCTAAAATAATGTGTGATGCTGGTTGGATTCCCTGGTAAAAGTATTGGAGTTTTATCCACACATAGTGTCTGTGATGTGTGTACTTATGAGTTATCTTCTTGATGTAGTCCTAGGCTACACTAGATGATTCTCAATTTTTTCATTCGAAATTTTGGATCTCATTTACGATATTCCTAGATCATATCAATGGAAAATAATTTTGCCGATATTTTTTCTCTAAATTATCCCAATCCAGGATAGACTCGGAAATGTGAATTTGAATCCAATCCTTGGATTTTTCATGTAAGTAGAAATGGATGATATGAAGTATAATGGAATCATATGATACTCCTTGGTTGTGAATGGTTTCACAAGCCTCTAATGAATTAGAAATGTGATCATTAGATTTTTTTTTGGGTCCACTAAAACTATTCATGTTCTAAATCATATGGATGAGTCAGGGTTTTATAAAAAACATATGCACCTGAATAGTTTGGTGTAAAGTGTTGTATGCTACACCACTAATGGATGGATATCCATCATCCATGATTGTGTACTCCCATAGCACTGGTCGAACACCCTAATTTTTATGGGG
The DNA here is from genome assembly GCA_963277665.1 of Viscum album. Classification (NCBI taxonomy): domain Eukaryota; kingdom Viridiplantae; phylum Streptophyta; class Magnoliopsida; order Santalales; family Viscaceae; genus Viscum; species Viscum album. The sequence continues at coordinate 388,384,678 of OY728125.1, forward strand.
TGTATATTGATTATTTTGAGAATGTAACATTGAAATATGTTTCCCTTCATCCATAGAAAATCATCAGCCTGTAGAAAGTTATGTTTCGATCTTAGGATATAAAGTGGACTGTTCTTGATCATCAAGGATCCTTGAATGCGTCATAGGGCCTCGATGCATGCACTAGGTTTTATAAGAGAGTAGAAATAGTTTCTAGGGCATGTGAGACATTTGTCTAAATAAAGGGGAAAAATAAAGGGGAGTGGCGTGGGGGAGTTAATACTAGGTGTGTTCCAAAGGTAACTATGCTAATGCATAACTATACTGAAGAATTAAGGCAATATTTTATTTTCCCCATGAGGACATTGTTTACGTGCTGGCATTGATCAGGTTGGAATTTATATTTCTTATACTACACTTATCTACAAAGGCATAACATTGTGGTTGTGCGAGGTCGAACACATGAGGAAAACTGATAGGAAGGTTACCTATTTGTATGAACTTTTTTGTAGGAGTCTTTGCAATCTCTTTTTCGTTTCGGTTTTCTAATAACTATGTATATTGGGTTTTAATTTTGTTAAAATGAAGCGTTCAATGTCAATTTTAATGTATAGGAAAAAGATAATCATAAAACTAACTCCTGATAGACCTATGGAATATGTTGTGAAGTGGTGAAAAGATCACCAATTGGTTTTTTTCCACTAATTCGATCAACCGGTGTTTGAAACTGCTTCTTTTTTCACAGATGATTGACAAGAATAGTACAAGAAGCTTCGTTTATAGGATGAAAGTATCAAAAGGTATTGGTCCATGGATTCCCAACTATAACTAGGTCTTGGTCCTTTGATTACAACTCCGATGGTTAGTGTAGATGAAAATGAATGATATTAAAAATCATTTTAAACCTACTTACTAGTAATAAGTTTTCCATGTTTTGATTTAGATATTCATTACATTAAAACATACCCCACCTATCGATCCTAAACCTTAGTAGATCAGTCACACATGATAGTATTAATTTAATTCAAGGAAACATATGCAAAAATTCTCATAATGGTAAATAAAAAAAATTAAATCAACAAAATCCTACTTTGAAATAATGAAATATCAAATAAAAACTATCTTGAATAACAAAATTTTGAATAATCATGTAATGGGATAAGTTGAACGGACAATGGAATTGAATTATTTTGTAGGAATAGAAACATGAAAGTAATGGTTATTTGAATTAAAATTGGTAACAATATAGTTATTAAGAAAATAAAAGAAATTAATAGAAAAATTGGTAATGAAAATATGGAAGAAATAGGGATGAAAATATGGGGTTTGGCCATCATGTTCTATGGTCCTGATTTCAAAGTGGTTTCCCACATATATATTGATCCATAAATACATGACATGTAATTGATTCATGTTATTAAAATCATGTAAGTGGATTATTCCTCGAGTCCTTCACGAAATGTAATTTGAATTCACATTATGTAATTAAAATTCATAAAATTATTTAAAGATATTGGATATCTGTATCTCATGTCTTGTATATTTGTTACTCTTACAAATATTATATTTTCATATCATGTTATGATTTCACATAATGTATCAAATTATTTTTGAAATTCGAGTCTTTAACTATGTTTAATCTGGATTCATATATTTTACATAGGACTTGTAATGTAAATGGGGCCCAATCCTAGAAGACTGGCTTGTATGGGATATTCCCAAGGAATACAAGTCATGTAATTCAGATTAATGATGTGTAATTTCCATTTTTTCTATTTTTCAATCATTACTCCTTGTATTCATGAATTTCTAATTCCTATATACACTCATGAAAACCCAGTGTATTATAAAATAATGCAAGATTAAACCATTAATAAATATATCCATTTTATATAAATTTGGATTATTAAATTCCCCCACACTTTTAATATTTCTTTCCTTGAAGCATTATGTATCTCAATAAGGATTCAAAATGAATCAATTTTTAAATAATAAGCATGCATTACAACTATGTAGTATATCCATAAAGGGCGATGACAAGTACACCACTTCATATACTGAGCCATAGTTCAATCCCAAGACAGATTTAGGATTATCGTTTTCCAATACCCTAAAATTGACCATCCACCATTCATTTCAATTAAATTAAATTCCAAGTAACATAGTTATTTGAAAATTCATAAAAAAGATATTGTGAGTAACCCTACAAAAATATTCTTATGAGTATAATTTTGGACTCTAGAATTTCCCTATGTGATGGAACCCACACTTCCAAAGGGATACATTTTATATCCAACTGTATCTTGGGAAATATAAATTCTAGTTGGACCAGTTCCAGTACATAATCAACAACACCAATCAGGTGGTCAAAGAATCTACCTAATTCTGTCTCTAAATTTGTACCTGGAATACACTGAGTAATCCAGAAGTACTCAGGTCTATTAATTCAATGGTATTAGAAATCCAAAATAATCATCTAATGATCTGTTCCACACACTCTAAAACCTTTCAGCACAAGGGTTATAGACTCAGGACTGGAATCATGCTCCACACCAAAGAAGTAAATTTTTGACAATTTTTTATGAAAAACCCCATTCATCATTTCCCATGCCACATCCATTAGTCTGAATCTTAGATGGACAAGGCCAAACCAATGAATTATCATTTTCTATCACAATATCATTACCTCATGTTATTTCTTCAGAATAACAAATTCCACAACGTTTGTTGATACAGAGGACATAATAATGGACTCACCCTATGTTGGATGATGGTTCACTCCCCACCATATAGATTACCTTACACCACTTCTCAAGAACAACCTCAATAGATCATTTCATCAAATATATGTTATGAACCTCCATATACACAATAGTTTCTTCTCATCGTAAAACCTTGGCCCTCATATTTTATAATTATATCATCGGTTCCAATTAAACCAGTAACACACATAAAAATCCCATGATATACATTGATATCATCTGAAAATGGACCAACATACGTTCTCAAACCACTTGATTTCTATAACCAAACTAATGATCTTATGAGTCCAAGGTCAAAAACGAGATTTCCATGCCAAAACTGCTAATTATAATATATGGAATACCCATTTCACCTAACCAAAGCTCCCATAGAACAACTCTTAAAAATCAGGAACTTCACATGTTCCATTTTTCATCTCAGGGCTACCCTCAAACCAGCATATTTCCCAAATCTATAAGGATCTACCCATGGTTTCACTACACAAAAAAAGTTAACCCGTATTACGCATTGTTAGGACCCTAACAATCACACACTTATAAGTCTATCTCAAAAACTATAATGAACCATACAATTAGTATATACATTACTTCTAAATAAAAGAATATTCATATAAAAATATAAAAAACCACACTCGGGCCTTAAAGGTATAGTTTTTTGGGAAACTGGGGAACATAAAAAACTATTTCTTAAAACATCAACAACATCTACTACTTATTTCTTAATTTCTAGAACCCATATTGACACATCATACAAAATAACCTTTTTCATAACATGGGGAAAAGAAACCTAATAAGGGGTGATCTCAGAAGCTCGGAAACGAAGATATCAATCATAGCATTTTCATAATACATAAAAATGTAATAAAAACATTTGAATCCTTAATCGTGCATATCAAATATCATGGTATCATATCATGAGATAAATTATATAAGTTCATAAATGACTTAATTAGTGAGATCATGACATAAGATCATTGAATTATTGAATTATCATAAGCATAAAAAATCATTTACATATTAGTCATGGCTCATTTCTATGACCATCATAGTGGGAAAACTAATTTATTGAACCAAGTTCACTCCTCATTCCATCCCTTTGTCACTGAACCAAGTTTCTTTCTGATTAAAACCTAGTATTACTTGATCAAGATAGTTTCCCATTATTGTAATGTGAATCTCATTAGATATTAATATTTACCCAATGCATTATAGAGATATATAGGTCTTACCCATCACAAAATGGATACCATACATATTTTTCCCACAAGAACATAAATCATTCATCATATAATAACCCATGAAAATAATTGGTTTTCTTAAAAAATTTCAATTAAAACATAACCCATTGAAATAAATGGATTTCATATGTATCATAAACCCAAACCAAAAATTAGTATAATAGGGATTAAATCTGTCAAAAAATGTCCCCATTAAAACATAAGTAACATTTGAGATATCACATGAAAATAATTCATGAGGAATATATCCTTTGCACTTTGAAATAATTATTTTTACAAAAAAATGTCATGTTATTTTAAAAGAAAACATGTTATTTGAAAATAAACTTGTAATATTTTAAAGGAAGCATAAAGGTAGTAATGTGATATGAAATCATAAAAACCCATTCATGTCATCTAAGTTTAAATAAAACATTCTTCTAATACTTTTACAGATAAGTCAAAAAGTTCCTCATAGGGGAAACAAAAAAATATTATTTTCAAGATGCTCGGTAAAAAAATAGAAAGTGGTAAAAAATAATTTTTAAAAAATATATTACAATAGTAAAAATATTTTTGATTTCATTTTTAAGTATCATGGAGAGGGATGATAAATATACCCCAATAAATACTTACATATAAACAATCTCAGATAATAATAAGATTGAGGAATTACCCCTTTCCATAGGTATGGGTTCCTTTATATGTTTTATTAAATCATGTATAAAGGTTTATATATTGTTATTAACTTAATTAAAAACCATATTTTTATTTATGATATAATATATTATCATATGATCACTTTTTAATAATATTTCAGTATTACACTTCTTTTGGATGTTAATCGATTCATTTTCACATGCATGTTTTGTCATATAAGTTCCAATTCATACACATAGAATATTCTATTTTAATTTACAGAATAAAATTAAATTAATATATAAAGTATTATTAATTCTATTCATTTCTATAATCATTATTTAATGAAAATCATTAAGAACGAATTTCATTGCATCGTGGATATGGTAGGTCGTACATACATAAGAGGAACAATATTATTCACTTAACTATGAAATATTATTAAATAAGATGATTTATATTTTAATCCAGAATAACTATCATTTTATAATTAACTTATATAAATATCATTTTCATCATTACACCCCTCCATGTAATGCGGTGATGAAAAACAGATTACACCAAAACGTGGAAATATAATGTCATACATACACACGCATGATGATTTCGTTTGTTGTAGGATGGATAAAATGAAGAATATGGTTGTTATATAATAGTAAAAACATATCAATTTTTTTTACTATCATTATTAATTTCAAGTGGAAACAAAAAATATAAGAGGAAGTATAATATGAAATGATCTTTAGAGAGTGGGTAAAAAATTGCCTCTTCTTCAGTGAGCATTGTCTAGATCTCCACTTTGGGACACTAGTGTCCAACATTTGAGAATACCACCACTTATATAATTTGTATAGAAATTTTTATAAAAGAAATTTGGAGGAAATTGATGAGTTGGAAGGTTCAATGTGAAGGTATATAATGGTGGAGGAATTTCCCTTTTATAATTGAGGTCATGGGAACTTTTGGAATCTCCAAACATATTAATTTATAATAAAATCAAAATCCATCCAGAAAACCACAATGATTTAATATTTCTAATATGAGATCACATAATGTCATAATCACATCAAAAATAAATTATAGACAAGTTTGGATGTCAATTTAAACCTTACCATTTTAATTAACCTTGTGTTATTCTATTTTAATTTTAACCAAGTTATCAAATTTTTCAATACTTAAAGAGTGTATTTTTACTTATTTTATTTCAACAAGACCATAAATGAAAAATTTGTAATATTTTAGGCCATATTATAATAATTTTATGACTTAATAAATATGATATTATTTGTAACTAATTTAATAAAACATTATTTGGATAATTATCAATAATGTGAATTTCGACACTATTTATTTTTTGGATTTTTAACAATGTCAAGATAAAAATTATCTTTAGAAGAAATATTTTATTACACCCTTAATTGGTCATGGTAATTTGGAAAATTCATTTATCACATTTAACATCCAAAAATTAAATTTACTTCAATATTTTCAAAAATTAATAAGCGATATTTCAGTTAATAAAACTATCATTGTATCATCATTTTATAACCCTTTATGGTAATTATTAGTTTCACAAAAATTATAAATAAAATATCATGATAAATAAAATATTTTTTTGGTTGAAAAATAGTATTTATAGTGAAATGTTTCTTTTTTATAACCTTATATTAATAATATATTGTTATTAAAAATTTGATTTTGAAATATTTAACATTTATTTGAATAAAATATATTCAATATCATAATCTCATCAAAGTGGATTCCAATGGATATAATTTAGGCTCAAAATATTTTTTTGGTCAAACAACACTCATACAATGAAATTAGGAAAAGAGTTAGAGTAATCTTATAATACTTATTTACCATTAATTAGTTGAATTATATTTTACAGTATTAATTAAATAAATTAGTAAATTTACTATTCATAATGTCCAAAAATAAAATAAAAATTTTCACATAATTTGGAACAACTTATTTCAAATATGTGATAAATTTTTCACAATTCTAAGTACATACATTTCAGTAATTATTTTAAAATAAATCATGTTGATGGGGTGAGAAAATAGTTTTGAAATGTTAAAACATTCAAAATATTGGATGGTTTTTATATAAATATTCATGGTAAAATTAATGGAAATTATAATTAATTTTATTAAATGATAAAAAATAATCTAATTAAACAATAAAACCGATAAAAATATATTTTAACATTATAATTTATTTAAATGAAAAATAAGTTTTCTATTAAAAATCTAGTATTTTTTAACAATTCATAAGAACATGAAACTTATATGAAAAATACCAAAAATTAAACCAATGTAAATTTCTATATCCACTTCCAAAGAAGTTTATATATTCATATAAAACTATTAATTTATCAAAATTTAAATTAAAATGGGTTCTCCTTGAAAATATGATAAAATTACCATTTTCAAAAATTTAGGTTTTATAAATAAAATATAGTTTATTCATATCTAATCACAATAAAATATATTGTATGAATATAAATAAAATTATTGAATATATAACATATTAATTTATATTTATTATCATTTAAAAATTATATCAATTTATATGGACAAAAATAGAAATACTTCCATTTTATTTAATTGGATTATATTTTCCTTTTAAAAATAATTAGTAACCAATAAATTCCCCAAATATTTTCAAAATTAAGTTATTAATATTTATTTCTGAAAATAGAACAACTATGTTATAATGGTAATTTTATACAAATAAGTTCACACGGTTAAACTCACAATTTTGGGTACTACAATCTATTGAAAATTAAAATTATTCAAAGACAAATCTACATTAAAGTATCAAGTTGTTATATTCTACCACCTTAAATGAAATTTCACCATAAATATTTGTTACTTTGATACGAACAGATGAGGATACCTATTCCTCATCACATTGTCAATTTCCCACATATCATCTTCAAATATTTGATTCTACAATAAAACAATAACCATGTGAGTGGTCTTGTTTCATAGAACTTTTGCATTGTGATATGGAATCTCTATCAATGGTTCATCACATTAAAGATATTACTTTAGTAGTATGAGTTTAGATATTATTACATGTGAAGGATCGGGTATGTTATTTCCCATGAGATATACATGGAATAGATCATGAACTGGAGAGCGATTTCGTGGAAGATCCAATCGATAAGATACCTTCCCAACCAGATTAAGAATTTCAAAAGGAATGATATAACTAGGGATTATTGTTCGATTCATTCCTAATCTCAATACTCTCTTCTAAGGATATATTCCTAGAAACCCATTGTCACCCACTTAAAACACTATGTCTTTTCATCCATTTTTTAAATAACTTTGGTTCCAAATTTGAGCTACTCTTATGTGTTGTTGAATAATTCTATCCATCTCTGCCATTTCCTCAATAAGATCTTATTTCAATATCATTCTTTACCCAGCTCCAACCAAGCATGTTGGTGTTCTAGACTACTTACCACAGTGGGATTCATAATGTTTCATCTAAATAAAGGATCAAATGCGATTGTTTTAAGAATATTCCAACAACGATAGGTGTTTATCCAAACAACCTTTGAAATACATAGAAAAATATCTCAACATGTATTCTAGAGTATTAATTATTCTCTTAGATTGAACATATGTTTGAAGATGATAAGTTTTGATAAAACATAACTCAATATCTAGTTCTTGATGAAGTCTTCTCCTTAACATCAAGGTAAATCTCAGGTCCTGATCAGATATAATGTAATATGGTACTCAGTGAAATCTTACCCCTTCCTTAACATATATTCTCATGATCTGATCAATAAGGAAATCTTCTCCTATAGAAATTTAGTGTGAAGACTTTATAATGTGATAAACTATAACCAATATATCTTTATGTCTTTTGGATGTTTTGGGACGTCCGATGTCTGTGTTCATGGTGATGTTTTTCCATTTCCATTCTAGAATGGGTAGTGGTTGTAACATCCCTTTAGACTTTTATATATTAACTTTAACTTACTGAAAAACTAAGCATTGAGAAACATATTCTATTATGTATCTATTCATTCCAACCCATTTGAAATACTCTTTCGGGTCATCATATGTATTTGTTCTTCCAGGATTAATAAAGAATGATGAACTATAAACCTCATATAATATATCATTCGTTAATTATGTTATGGGAGGAATATAAACATGTTTCATGAACCTTATTATTACATCATAACAAAGGCTGAACTCATGGACATTTCTATCCATTTTTTGGTACCACTAAATCTTCATCATTATATATGTTAAAACATTCTCCAAAAAAGTAATTTCTCCATATATGTAATGAAAAGATTACTGCAGCTAACTATAAATCATGTTTTGGGAAATTTTGGTCATGTGATTTCAATTGTCATGAGGTGTAAGATACCACGATATAATTTTTCATGAGAATACATCCTATCACCTTTTGGATGCATCATTTTAGATCACAATCATCTATACACTATAGGGTTGTGTGATTACAAGTTCACTAACTAACCTTCCTTTCACCTCATTGAAATTCTCTTCACATTCCCCTATCCCAAAAAATCTTAAATCCTTTTCAAGTCAACTTGGTTTTTGGATTAGATGATGGTGAAAAATATATCACAAAACATCAACTATATCCATCCAAACCATGAAAAATTCATATCTTAGTTACCGTTATTGGTATACGACAACATTTAACAACATACATCATTTATGGATCAAAAGATATCTCCTATCATGAAATTATTTGACACAAAAAATAATCTTTCTGAAACCAAAATTCACACTTGGTCAATTTTTTAGAAAGCTTCTCCTTTATCAGGTTAATTATCACAATCCTAATGGGATATTCATTTTCATTCATTATATTTGAATATACCAGACTATCATCTTTAAATAATATCACAAACTGATCAACATATTCTTTGAGTACATTATTCATTAAATCTATTATGATAGGGGGGAAATTAGTATGACCCCAATGAATCACTATAAATTGAGAGTGTGCATACCTTGAATGAAATTTCTTCATAGTTATATCCTCTTTTATAACCCGTAATTGATTATAACTAGAATGAAAATCAATCTTGGAAAAGTATTGAGATCAATGTAGTTGGTCATATATGCTATCTATATGAGGGTGAGAATATTTTTTTTCTTAATAGTGATTTGGTTATGTTATTGATAATTAATTAAATGTCTCCTTGATTCATCTTTCTTATTAACAAATAAAATAGGTTTACCTATAGATGATGCACTAGGGAACATATATCCCTTATCAAGATTCACTTATAGTTGCTTCTGCAATTACAAAAACTCAATTATGTCATTCTATATATATTCACTGAAATAGGAATAACACCCTGTATGAGTTCAATTGAAAACTCAACTTCACTATTCACTATAAGACCTATAAATTCTTCAATAAATACATCAACAAACATCAAAAAAATTGTTTTATACTTAATTCTGAGTTTATCCACAACTATCATAGATAGATATCCTTCATTTATAGTGATTAATACCCTTAATATGTATCTAAAGTGAGTATCATAATTTTTTTAGGAATTACTTTCCCACAAACATCAATAAAAGAATTATTACAATCCTCTAATGCGACAATTTTTCCTTTATGAATTTTCACAACTATCTCAACATCTAATTGTTGAGGTAATATGGTGATCCCCGTAGAAATTTATTCATAAATAAATGATTGGGTGGATCCATAATCAAATATAACAATTGATACTTTAGAGTGGATGGTAATTGTACATTTTATCACTTCATTGTTGTATATCGGTTTAAAAATAGCGATCACATGATATTTTCCATTATCTTTGAACATAAGAGGTTTCTGATATCGATCATCATATAAAATAATTTGATTAAGACATTGGATTGCATAATGACTCATTTCATTTCACATGTAACATTGGTGTGTGTGAGGTTCATTCTTTTTTTCTTTTTCTCAATTCTCTTCATTGGATATATTTTTCCCATCACTTCTTCATTTATCTGCCTGATGACCAACTTTCCTATAATTAAAACATTTACTAGTCCCTATAATACTATTTCCTTTATATTTATTTCCAAAATTTGAGAATAATGGAAGTATCATCTTCTTTTCAGTATGGTATTTTTATTATCACTTGAATTCCATTTTTATCTTCTTATCGAACACATTGTCCTAATAAGTAACTCAAATCTCTATCTCAACCTTGAGATCACACTGAAAGATTTCTTCATATATACTAAATTCCCTTATGAATAATTCTCATCAAAGTCATGGTTTTAAGACACTAAAAAATCCGCCACCCTTACTATCAGGTTATATGTTAATTCCAAAAGTATAGCTTAAATGTATTATGAAATTCACTTCATATGTACCATCATATTTTTTATCCTTTTGCATAAGCTCAAGGAACTCCTTATCCAATTTCATTTAATGAATACACGTAAGTACTTATTTAAAAATAATTTATTTTCATTTTCTGCATCCATAGAGTCAATTTAAACTCTTAGATTTATTCTTTATACAATTCCACCATAAAACAACTTCACCTTCCATTCGTTATACTGCAATGATGGTTTTTTAATGATCTAAATATTGTATAACCAATAAAATAATTTTAGTGGTACTAATCCATTGTTCAGCCACTAGTGGATTAGAATATCATCCAAAAAACGGTGGACACTACCTCTTGCAGGACTCAACATATTTTCACTCCTCCTTTTATAATTTGGAAGACATGCATGATTCATAGCTTGAGAATTTTTTTGATAATAGAAACAGTATTTTTAGTTTTGGTTCCATTAAATTTGGTTTCTGTGGAGGATAATCATTACATTTCCTGTCACATTAATCATTAATGCAGTTATTTTAAGTTTCATCCATTGAATAATGTGAAGAAGAAATGTGTGGGAAAAAAAATCATAATGGGAAAATAACAAAATGAAGAAAAAAAATTATAATTTTAGACACCTTTGGATTTATCCTAGGTTATTTATGATCAATACAAAAACACAGAGATTGTAACTTATACTTATACGTATCCTATGGATTTTTACTTTGGTTTTCTCACTCCTGTTTCTAATGGTTAACTAAATAATTTCTCTGATACCACCTATATGGTGTGATACTTTTCATACATAGATAAACTTATAGATAAATGATTATTAATTTCACAACATACCAAAACTACATCGGGACCGCATAGGTTTAGTGTATTTGGAAACTGAGAAAAATAAAAATGGGTGGAATCATATGCTTAGTAATTGAGATATCAATCATATCATAATCATAATAAATAATAATTTAATCAAAACAATTGAATATTTTATCGTTAATATCATAGATCATGATATCATGTCATGTGATAAATCATATAATTTCATAAAGAATACTTTATGATATCATAACATTAGAAATTAAATTGTGTCATTCCAATAAGGGTAGAAAATACTTTCCATATTAGTCAAGGATTATTTCCAATACCCTCATAATATAAAAATTCTTTTGCAGTACTGAGTACACTTTTTTTCTATCCCTATTTTACTAAATCAGGTTTAATTTTCATTCTAGCCATGTATCAGTGAACATAGATCATTTACCATTCCATTAAAGTCTATATCATGATACAAATATCATTACCCAATGGATTTTAAGGAGATATAGTTCCCTCCCATCAGATGATTAAAAATATATATTTGTGTGCCACAAGAATTTAAATCATGTTTCATATAATAAGCCATAAAAATATGTTGGTTTATTAAAAATCATTAAATTATTAAAAAACTAATGGAAATAAATTGGTTTCATAAATTTCATAATCATAAACAACACATTTTTATAAAAAATAAGAAAACCATTAAAAATATCCCCATTAAATTACATGGAACATTTGAGATATCACTTGAAAATAATTCTTGATGATAATATCAATTCTTCTCAAAAATATTGTTTACATGATATTTCGAGAAATTTATTGGGAAAAATAATCTTATTTGAGGAAAAAATGTAATATTTTAGGTGAATATTCAAGTAAATAAGGTGATATGAATGTGTAAAAACCCATTCAATCTGTATAAGTTAATATAAAACATTCTTCTTGTTCTTTTGCTGGATAATTCAAAAATTACCTCATTTGGAAAACGACAAAGGATTCTTATCAAAAAACTAAGTTAAAAATTTTAAAATAGGATAAATCGATGTTAAATTATTTTATAATAATTTTAAGAGTATTTTTTAATACATTTTTGAGTGACATGGACTTGGATTATAAATATAAATCAATAAATACTTACATATAAACAATCTCTTACAATATTGACATTGAGAAATTATCCCTTAACATACGTATGTGTTTCTTAGAACGTTCCAAACACTAATTTATAAGGTATTAATTAATTTTATTAAATTATTAATATCCTTATTTATATCTATGATATCATATACGATCATATTATCAATTGTTTAAAAATATTTCATTATTTATCATCTTTTTCATGTCAACAACTTCATTTTCTTAAGCATGTTTTGACATATAAGATCTATTTATTGCACATGGGATGCATTAATGTCATATAAATAATGATATTAATGTAATATATATCATATTTTTCATTATATACATTTAAATAATCATTTTTTAATGGTCATCATAGAGAATGAATCACATCGTGTCTTGGAGACGGTAGACCATATGTACGCACGAGTAGTGATATCATTACCATAATTATGAAATTGTATTAATGTGGATGGTTTATATATTATTCTAGAATAAATACCATGTTATAATAATATTATATATTTGTTACATCCAACATTACACCCATTCTAGTAGAGCAGTGATGAAAAACACATTGCAGCAATGAATGGAGACAGAAGGTCGTACGTTGGCACGTGTGGTGATTTAAATTTTTATAAAATGGATAGAATACTGATTATGGTTGTTCCATAATCATAATAAAATCCAATAATACATGTGATTATAGAGTTATTAATTTATAATTGATACAAAATTTTAAGAGGATTTAGTAGAAGAATTGATCATGGTAGAGTTATTAAAAAATATTACCTCTTCTTCAGCGAGCTCTTCTAGATCACCTCTTAGGGACACTAGAGTTGGTCTTTTCAGAAGGAAATATACCTAGAATTTTAATAGGGGTATTTATAATTTAAATGGATAAATTATGGATGCATTTTAAGCATCAAATTGATGTTATAAAATGTGGGAGGTGGTTCCCTGTTTTAATTGAGATGAGGGCCAGTTTTAAAATCTCCAAAAATATTAATTTATCAAAAAATCAAACCCCATAAAAAAATCATATTATCATAAATGATATTAGATAAGGTTTTAATTTCATAAAATAATAAATTTTATAAAAATTATTCTGTCAATTTAAGGCTTATTATTTTAATTAATCATTTGTTATTCTCTTCTAATTTTAACTACGGATACAAATTTATCAATATTAAAAGGGTGAAATTTTTTACTTATTTGATGTGAATTAGACATTTAATGAATAATTTAGAATATTTGAGACTATATAATATTTATATTATATTTTTAAATATGTTTTATGTTTTCTAAATCAATTAATAATACGTTATTTTGATAATTTATCAATAGTGTCAATTTTGACACTATTTATTTATTAATTTTTTACTGATATCAAGATGACAAGTTATCTTCTGATAAAATATTTAATTATATCTATAATAGATAAATTTATTATAAACAACTCATTGATCTCATTAATTATCTCAAATTAAATTTATTTCAATATTTTTAATAACATTTATTTGGTATTTTCTTTAATAAAATAATTACTACATACTCATTTTACAAGCCTTTAATGTAATTATTTATTTCCTAAATATTGAAAAAATCACCATGGTAAATAGAAAAATTTATTTTTCAAATGAATATTATAGTATAATTTTTCTTTCTCATAACATTTTATTAAAATGATATGGTTATTAAAAATGTGAGTAAGACATCTTTAATTTTATTTAAATAAAATATAATAAATATCATAAACCCATCCCAGTGATTTCCAATTGATATAATTTTTTCCCAAGGGTGATATGACTAAAAACCACTTATCTAAATAATTTAGTACAAGTGTTTGTGTAATTTTATAATATAATATTACCCTTAATTACTTAATTTACCTTTTACCGTATTAATATAAAATTACTAAAGTTACTATTCATAATTCCCAAAACATTAATGAAATATATTTACATACTTCTTAGAAAAATAGTCCAAATAGAAAATCCATTTTTAAAATTTATAAACATAGAATTTAAAATAATTAATTTGAAATTAATCTCATTCATGGGTTGATGAAACATTTTATTAATGTTAAAACATGTAAAAGATTGAAAAAAATTTACATATAAATTCAACATAAAATATTGTCAATTATCTACATTGTATTAAATGGTATAAAATAATCTAATTATGCTTTAAAAATTATTAAAAATTTACTTTAACTTTATAATTTATATAGATGGAAAAATATTTTCAATTAAAAATTCAGTATTTTTGAATTACTCATCAAAACATGCAACATATCTGAATAGTTAAAAAAATTGTAAAAAAGTATATTTTTATTTCACTCATCTAAATAATATGATTATTTTTTCATATAAAAACAATTAATGGTTCAAAATTTTATTTTCAAAAGGGTTCTCCAATAAAATGAGACAAAATTACAATTTTGAAAAATATTGGTCTTTATACATTATACAAGTTTCATTAATATCCTATGAAAATAAAATATATTGGGTGAATATAAAAACTATTTTATTTAATATATAACATGTATATATTTCTTTAATATCATTTAATAATTGTAATTAAATTAAATTGTTACGGAAAAAATGTACATATTTCCATTACATTTAATTGGTTTCTTTTTTTGTTTTTTAAATAATTTTCATCCAATGAATTCACTATATATTATTATATTCTAGTTATTCATATTTATTCTTTACAAATGAATGACTAAGTTGTAATGGTCATTTTATACTAAATGTGTCTCATATTTTAAATTGTAATTCGATGCAAT
Organism: Viscum album; assembly: GCA_963277665.1. Lineage (NCBI taxonomy): Eukaryota > Viridiplantae > Streptophyta > Magnoliopsida > Santalales > Viscaceae > Viscum > Viscum album. The sequence continues at coordinate 388,400,356 of OY728125.1, forward strand.
GCAAGATATCAAAGAATTAAAATTATTTAAAGAGAAATATTTATTAAAATACTGGGGTATTAAAAAACCATAACAATCTAGGTGTGTCAACTTAAAAAAACCTAGAAAATTTGGTTACACTTGTATAAAATCTCAATTCATAACCATTCCTTAACCACGGTCGATTACACATCCCATGCATTGAACTATCCAGAAGAACTCACATATGATTCTTACCTCAAATTTACCCATTAACATGAGAAAACACAGCATGTGGGTATACCTCTTATACCCCATCTCAATGAATCACTATGGCCTAATCAAAATACAATGGTCGATAGGTCTCCCACCGAATCCATTCCAAAATTCACAAGGGTCACATTTTTTAGGTTGTCATCCATGCATCCATCTTAAAACTCTATTAGTCCTCAGTGTAACAAAATACTTATAAATGGTTCCATCTCCATAATGAAATGCCATAATGAATCAATAGGATATCTAGGAACCATTATTCATTGATAACCCTACACATAATTTCTCTGTCATGAGTCACAACATCATCCGTCATTGCTAACTACATGAGTGGCATAATCCTATAAGATCTGAATCATTAAAAATTTAATCAATGAAATGATTAATTAGAATTTAATTCCAAGTTATATGGTAAAATTACATATTTCTTTGTTACTTCCAATTTATATAAATAATATTCAGGTAATATCCACCAACTAATGGTTTTCCACTAAGTCACCATGGGGATTTCCAACCTACTGTGGTAACTACACCTCATATGCAAATAGATTTCATCATTTCCCACATCATTTAGCATCTTGGCATAGTTTCAGAAGACATTACATTAGAATGGAATATAAAAAAATCCATCTCATCTACGTATAACTCCACAATGTACACATATTTGAATCTTATTAGGAGTCATTATTACCACTTTAAACAAGAATGCCTCAACTTTCAGTGAAATTAAAAACTAGAAGGACAATATCTCTTATAAAATAAATATAATAAATATGTTTCATGAACACATGTATCCTCCCAACAGGACATGATCTGAAAAACAATAACATAATAAGAATCTAAATCATTCATTTAAGTCACTCGAGGAAAAATCACAAACAATAATTATATTGGAACTAAAATTGCAGTCTTATAACAATGGTAACAACGAATTACTATCAGAATAGGTGTTCTCATCACAGTATCCTAATATCTACCATAAGATCTAATATGTTTATATTTTCCTTGAATATCATATCCAAATTAGTAAGACAAAATAAAAAAAGGTTTCCCAGATACAACATTGTAATGTATTGACCATTATTACATTCAATTATATTTGAACTAGTTCACCACTTGATCTTATGAAAGGATTCACAAATTTCAGAGTTTACCGACTAGTAGTGTGTGTCTATATAAGCACTATGGGAAAACTATACCCCCTGTATCTGAGTGTAAAATAATAAAATTATAACCAAATGTCACCCAACAATAAAATCCATCAAAGAATTCATAAATAAATAGAAAACTAAACAATAAAAATGATGAAAGACATCACAAACATAAAATAGATGGACATCTTCAAAGATGGGATAATATATAGATAAATTATTGAATTAAAATTAAGTTACATGAGACTCTTCTGAAACTCTAAGCCTCGTAAAAACCTAGTATCCTAATCCCACTTGAGATGATCCATCTCGATCATGAACAATCATGAAATTGTACATTTTCCTTAACTTTTCCTATAATAACCAGGTGGGGGCTTCATAGGTACCTAAATATAGTGTCATCTTGACTAAATAATGTGTAAAAAAAATAGTAGGTTTCCACCAATATGGTCCCATACTAACCAACATATTATGTGATATGTGCAAGTGAATCGCTCTGAATAAATAAACATAATAAATATGGAAACATAAATTAGAATTATATAATTCACCCCAATGACAGAACATTTATAAGCACACTACAATAATAGTGCCCATGACTTTTCCCCTATGTCTACTCCCAAGGTAATCCTAGTAAAAATGTAGAAAATTTACCAATCTGGGGTAATATACTCATCCATTTATAAATGTCGGATCAACCAATCCTGGGTATATACACATCTTTGTCAAAAATACTTACCACCTCATGAGTAATACCACCCAAGGGAAATATACCCATCTTCATATCATTCAAAGAACATAGGACTAATAGGGGTAATATACCCATCCTTAGGGAAATGTGGGATCAACCAATTTGGGGTAATATATGCATCCCCATGGCAATGTCAAGAACATGCTGTATTGTACCCATCCTCGTGCTTGTAATGATGTTCTATAAAAAACCGCCTTAAAAGCATCCATTTTAATGGTGTTAAGAATGAGAAAGATGAAAGCAAGGGGCCATATGTATTCTTGAGCCACCTATTACACCAAATACGTATAATCTCATAACATAACTAGGGCTAAAAGGTTAAATCCATAGTATTCACTATACATAGAAATAAAAACTTCCGATAAAGGTACTAGGTCTCCACCAGGGTTTTTTGTCAACAACCAACACTCTAAAGACACCACATCCCTTGAAATAAAAAATTGGGTAGCACTAACTCTCCATATATAACATGATTTTCTTCATATGAAATTGTCAATGAGATGACCCATGACCAATCACAATCCTCATGTTCACTCAGTGTTGGTCCCCTCAATCAACTCGATCCTGGTCTTCCTACGGTATGTCCACTTAAGTTTGGTCACATTAGACAGGGGAGCATCACCCACACCTTGGTTGAGTTAATGATCCCATAATCTATTAAGTATCTCATGGGTACTTCAATGTCCTACTTAGGATAGTCATCATAGGTCAACTCATAGCTCCTCTTTGAGGTATCCATGGTTCATGTGAAGGTCAACCATGTGATAAGCATTACAATTTAAAAATTATAGAGAACCACTTGTGGGGTTATATTGTCAATAATAACTCAAAAATAGGTATTTCCTTGACCACATATGTCTATGGAAATTAAGTTAATGTTAAATGGTATTAATAACCCTACATCTACCATTTGGCCTATGGAATTTCATTTTAATTAATCATTTTTATTTCCATGTGACCAAACCATTTAATGAAATGTTTTTTTTCATAATTTCAAGGAGGAAAACAGATTAGTGGTAATTCACCAAGTAAAACATGTAACATAATAAAAATAGTAATTACCATATATATAGTATATTGTAGAGACCCAAAACTTGACGTACATTGACATTACATTACATTTGCGGAATACTTAGTACATAACAAAAACACACACACAAGGATCGTAATAGTTTAGTGTCTTTGGAAACTCGGAATAAAATCTTCTAATCATGGTGAAAGATCTTCAACATATCCCATAAAGATCATCCCCTTTTTTTAACCTAAAACCTTTCTTTATATCCTGGGGAAAAGAAAACATAAAAGGGTGAGCTCAAATGCTCAGTAAGGGTAAACAAAAGAAATATCAATCACATCGTATTCATAAGAACATAACATTTTGGAAATCATAACCTGCAAAAGAGAGCATAATTTCATAACATGGGATAAATCATGGTAGTGAAATGTAATCACAATAATCATAACATAAAACATGAAACTTTGTGGCATTCACACATAATCATAGAGAATCATTTCTTGTTATTCAAGACTCATTGCCAAGACTATCTTAGTGGACAAAGTCCCTTTCTGAATCGAGTAACCCTCGTTTCAGTCCTGTTTCACTGAACCGGTATAACCTACCATTCCAGCCATATCTATCTCATGAGATATAAAATCTTTACCCAATGCATTGGAGGGAGATATAGGTCCCACCCATCTTATAATGAATCCTTTCTTATGTGTGCCACATAATCATAAATCATACATCATCGCATAACACATGTAACAAAAATGGGATTCTTGAAACATCATGACATCATAAAACAATTCATATAAGATAAAGGAATTCATAAAAATATTTCCATCACAACATAATCAAATCCATGTAATAATAGGGATAAAAAAAGAACCCTTTTATTATCTTAGATGGAAAATAATTTTGATAAAATACTTGAACTCCATTCTTGAGGAAAATATCCTTTCTTCTTTAAAAACATTTTTCCTTTCTTAAAATGTCATAAAACATTAAACTAAAAGAAGTTGATTAAAAATAAACTTTAAAACTTGTAAAGGAAGCTTCTTGGAAATAATTTTTTAAAAATCCATTCATTCCGTATAAGTTAAAAAAAACATTCTTCATACTTTATTCGGAAAAGTCAAAAAGTACCTCGTACGAAAAACGACAAAAGATTCCTTTCATTTCTTTTACTAAAAACTCACCGAAGGGTAAAAATGGATTTAAAAAATTGTAGGTGGATGGAAATAATATTATTTATGAAACATGGATGTGGATGATAAAATACACCCCAGTAAATACCAAAGTATAAACAATCTCGGATAAAAATGAGATTGTGATATTTTCCCTTACCTTAGGTCCGACTTGCTTTGTAAGTGTCCGAACCTCCTGTATAATGATTTAAATCATGTTATTTACTTATTCCAGAATCATATTCATTGTTATTATATCATATATGGTCCACTTATGACTTTATATTATCCGTTTGTTTCTAAATTCATGTTAAAGTAGCGTTTTGGGTAAAATCGTCTCATTTGTCGTTCGTGTTTTTAACTTGTAATTATTCATATGATTACTTAGATCTTGATTACTTAATTCCAGAATATAAAACATGATTTATATATATATATATATATATTCAGAATATACATATATAATAAATCAGTAAATGGAAAGAAATACACCGTTCATGGAGACGGTAGTCCGTACGTACGCATGAACGCTGTTTTCGTTTCCTTATTGAATTGAATGGAATTAAGTAGATGACATAAATATAAATATAAATAATTCCAGTATCATTATTAGTTCATATATTTCATTAGTACTTATTATATATACTTTATAATCATTCATGAATGGCTAATCATTGAGAAAGAATCTCATCGCGTCGTGGAGACGGTAGTCCGTACGTACGCACGAGCGATGATATCGTTCCCATGGTCGTGGAATTGTGTTGAAGTACATGTATACTATTTGAGTATCAATATCACATTATAATAATCATATATAGTTACTCATTAAACCATTATACCCATCCAATTAAGGTGGTGGCTGAAAATAGATTACACCACGGCGTGGAGACGGTATTCCGTACGTACGCACGCGCGGTGATTTCCTTTTTCTGTAGGATGGATAGAAGGTTAATTAGAGTTGTTTAATATTTATAATAACATATCAGTATGTATGTAATACTGATGTTATTACTTTATCATGAAACAACTAAAGAAGAAGAAGTTGAAGAAGAAAAAAAATTGAAAAGATCGGTAATGGATATTACCTCTTCTTTGAAACGCCTCTTTGAATCCTCCACATAGGGAACTAAGATTGGTCTTTGAAGAAGACCAGGACCTCTAGGATTATTCTAGGTAAGTGGAGAAGGGATTTTGGTAGAGTTTGGCCGAGCTTGAGTGCTCAAATTGGTGTGAGGAGGAAGGGGGAGGAGGTACCCTTTTATAAGGGAGGAGAGGGGCACCTTAGGAATATCTCAAAATATTATTTTACATTAAAGTCAAAATCAGTTTATAATGGTTCCAAAGGGTCTTATTTCGAAGCTAAAGTGGGGATGGGTCGAAATCCTATCAACCAATAAGATTTAGACAAGTTTAGGGTATTATTTTAACCTTATCAATTAGATTTAACTCTAAGTTAAATAATTTAACTTTTACAGTGTCTTTTTGTTTTCTTTCACTATATGGTTAATACATTTACTATAACATGCCAAAAGAACCCCAAATTGTTTATTATTAATATATATATCCTTATCTAAGTCATTTGGCCGAACCTTAGATTTTTAGGAATAAAATAACAATTAATAATATAATATTTGATTTAAAAACTATTTTGTGTCAATTTTGACACTATTTGATATATGATTTTTGTGAAAGTCAAAACAGAATTATATGTTCGAACAAAGTTGATTAAAGCAACACTAATATATCATAGTAACCTAGAAAAGTAGTGTAATTCATAAAAAGTCTCAAATTACATTCATTTGAGCATTTATAACATCAATTATGTTAATATTTCCTTAAAAGGGTAATTACTGCATCATCGTTGTGTCATAAATAAATTAATTTATTTAAAGTCTAAAAATTATAAATAAAATATCATTATGTAAGAAATATTTTTATCTTTCTAATGAATATTTATAGTCGAATTTATCTTATGTATATCCCCATATTAAAAATGTTTTAGTTATTAAACTTTGATTTTAACTATTTTAACTATTCATTAAAAAAAATAATATTAAATGTCATAATCTAATCCAAGTGGACCTAAATGGTCATATTATATTCATAAGGTTGTTTTTGGTCGAATTACACTTATACAATAGAATTAGGACATGTGTTAGGGTAATAGTAATATCATATTTACCCTTAGTTACCCTATTTACTATTAACCGTGGTAAAAAAAAGTAAAAAGTTACTATTCACCAAAAATTATTTTCATCTCATTGAACCACATTTTAGTCCTTGATATTAACCGTGTCTGTCGGATTTTTGAAATTCCATTCACAGAAGCGGTAAAATTAAGTTTTATGCAAAATTCAGTTTTTAACCTACCACTTAGTGGTTTCACTATTCATCAAAAATTGAAAGTTTTCAGAAAAATGCAAAAATTTCATCCTAAGCTATATTTCATATTCCGAATTCAAAAATGAAGTCTATTTTACCAAATTCATAACATAGAAATTGCATTAATTAATTTTATAATTAAATCCCACTGTTAAAACAAATAGCGTGTTTTTAAGAAACAGTATCTATCAAAAGATTGACACTTGATTATGTCTGGTTTAAATGTGAAATTACATCCAATGTCCGACATTGTATTAAATTGTAAAAATATATTCTAAATATACTTTAAAACCACTCAAATTAATGATTTATCACTATTAATTATTTCGATTAAAAAAGTTGTTTTTAATTATAATTTAGTAATTTTCATTATTCATCAGAATATGAAAGTTATCCGAAAAGTACCAAAATTTCACCTTAGGCTAAATTCGATACTCCGAATCCAAAAATGAAGTCCATTTTGAGAGCTAAAATTTCTAAAATTTAAAAAGTTGTTATTACTATTCATAACGGTTAGTTTTAATAATATTTTAATAGCATATCGTTGTTTCGTGAAACTCAGTATTGCGTACTACACACGCTATCGAGGAAGGTTGTGATTGCGTGTAATGCAAGGCAAGTCAAGGATGCGTGTTGTGCGAGCTCCTTTTTTTGTTGCGTACAACACAAGACATTGGTGAAATTAAAAAGAATATTTTTCATAAAATCTTGGGCTGTTACATATATGATACCACCTATCATTTTTATAAGATTTCATAGTTTATGTCCAATGGCTAACAACTCTTTAAAGACTTGTTGAGCCTCATCCTTGCCCAAAAACAATCACATATTGATTCCTAAGAACCAAAATCCTTACCAACCATCAATTCTTATTAACTATAATCAAATAATAAATAATTAAAAACATTAAATTTATTTATAAATTTAATTATATAATGTATAATTTTCAACTAACTCACTGGGAATAGGTCACTTGATGAAACCTCAAGCCACAAACCACGGGAGGTTCGTGTTGGGCTTTAGAAACCTTTGATTAGAAAATGACAAACATGAATCGCTATAACATTTTCTAAATAAATTTAATTTAAAGAATAAAACATAACTAATTTTTATGATCCACATATCTCAACCCAATTGGGAAGTGGTTTCACGCAGTTAACATCGTATGATGCCCTCATCACAAGTAGAAAATAGCCCCTTGATGGCTGGATGAATCACCAATTATCTAATGTAAAAAAAATTACATACATAATATAAATAAAACTATGTAATGGAATAATAAGATATGAATCAATGGGAGTATAAATATTCAAAAATACTTTTGATCTTTATTCTAAATGATCCAAAAACTACCCCTTAAAGGGGGCCCATAGAGAACAATGGAGGTGGATCATCGAAATAAACCATATTGTACCCCATAAAAATTCAATAACATGAGGGGATATGTTTTACAATTTTCATACATACCCTTATAGAAAACACCAGCACTTCCACCAGATTAATGGGGGTTTCACACTACAGATCGACTAGCCTGACTTCCTTTCAGAGCCCTATCATATACTCCTAACTACAACCCAAAATTTGTTAAATATCCAATATACCACCATTGAGGGGTCCCAACATTCTAAACTCAATTCCAAATTCTGATTTAAAATTTTATAATCTCACAAAAAAATAGTTTTTCTTCAAAATTTAAAATGATTTTAGGGGTGAGGGGCATTATAAATAAGAACACTTATTTTAGTGGATTAGAATTGGGGTGAGATTGAATTTTTATAATTAGACTCAGATGGAGGTTGTTTTGGAATCTATTAGATGTTTAAATTATGTTATATGAAATGGAGATTCCTTTAGATATTACCCTGAGAGATAATTGATCATAAAGTGACGGATAATATGTTTAGTGGGATATGAAAACATCCAATATAACCTCATTGGTAGCCCACAAGGTGTTTGGTGGGATGGTTATTATACAATTCCCACTACCCAGCCATTGAAAACCCAATTCTAGATCACTATGAACTTGGTTTCCCATAAGAATCGTATTTGTGTTTGATTGAGAGTTTAGTAGTGTTTTATGAACCCGATTTAATGTGGGGTAATTTGATCATTTTGGGTTCTCTATTTTAGTTACCCCATAAGTACTTTGGTCTATGATAAGATTAATAAAAGGGGGAATCTTGTCCTTTTTTTACTTCTCACACCCTTCATCCCCCATTAATCATTATAAAATTGATTGGTCTGGGTTCATAAATCCATGTTATAGGATTTTAGTTTTTTTAATCCCTATTGTACTATTTTAATGTATTATTTGGGGGATTTAGGTTAGAAATCTGGGAGTGTGATTTCAATAGATCATTGTTAAATCACTCTGATCAATGGGTATTTTATGTATAGTGGATTGAGGACCAATAGAGAGGAATAAATAAATTCATTTTCTATTCATTGTGAGGACTGTAAATATACTAATGGGTTTATTTTTTTAATTTCATTGATTTTTAGGAAAATTAAAAGATAAATTGGAATGGGATGTATGGTATTTTTACCATATGGGGATAGGGATTTATTGACGAGCCATCCATAACTCATTGGTAGTTATTTCGTTTTCATGAAACCATGAAACGAGGTTGTATTAGGTTATACACAATATAGTATTGGTTTTTGGAATGGTTGGAAAGTGGTTTTTACTACATATTTATTAGATAGGGGTTTCTTGGAATTAATAATGGACTATAAAATAATTGATTAATTAATAGGATAGAATATATGGTATATATCCTTAATAATTATGTATATTGTTTTTTGTATTTTGTGGATGACCAATGGGGATTTTTATACATGTTTCTAATATCAATTTTTTTTAAAACATTTCCTAGTGACATATTTTGAATCTATTAAGAAGAATTGATCCATATTTTTGAAAATAGTCACCAAATAATTGAATATCTTATTATATTGTTTATTTGGTGGTTTCCTAGTTATAAAATTACTTATATCCGTTTATAGAGAATCCTTATGTTGTGTGATATTATACTTAGTTTTTTTTCTAAATGAAATGATTTTATTTTAAAGCGGATGTTTTAAAAATGAAAAATGATTTGATATGAAATTTCAACGGGGAAAATTCATCTAAATTTTAAAATTAGATTTTAAAATAAATATATGAGTTTGAAATGAAATATCAACATAAAATATTACTAAAAATAATGGGTTTAAAATGAGAATTTAAAATATAACTTATGTGATTTCCAAAGTTCATTTTCACTAGATTTTTAGAAAATGAACATGGTGAGTGATATAAAATGATAATCCCATTTAATGGTATGTAAAGGGGGTTTTAACCTATGGATTGAAAAAAGAAAAGAAATTATGTTTTGACAAATGGATTGGTCTGATTGATCTTGTGTTGGTGAGGAAATATTCTCAAAGAATATGTTCATGTGAATTCTCTCTTGATTCATTGGCTGTCTTGTATATATTCTCTTTCTATATGATAATGTATATTCAATTCCTTAAAACCTTCCCTTGTGTGATGTGTTGGTTATACATTGATAATATGTATAGTGGTTTACTTGTTTAATTTATATTAATTTTTAACTTATTTTTACCTTTAGGTAATCGGAAGAGTCTTAGAAACATACTCTCCTAACCCTTGGGAGATGATTCATGAGACCTTAGTAAAACTTTGATGTGTGTTGATATACAACTATTCTTTGGTCTTCAGAAAAAATAATTATAGTCTGAGATTCCATGTATTTATTGAGTTATGGTGAGGATTTTCATAAATTCCCTTGTGATATTTTAATGATATTATTTAATTCATTAACATTTTGAATAAAATATCGATATAATTAGAATATATAATTATAGAATGATTTTCAAAATTCTGGGAAAATTATGTTTTGTCCCTTTGGAATTCTCTATATCGTTTTTATCCAAAATTATTCCCTATGATGAATTTCTATTTAAAATTTCATGATAAAGTTATACTATAATTTGGCTACAACTATCATTTATGGAAATAGATCTAGAACTCAAGGATGACAGATGAAAATGGGGTATGAAGTTGGATCTCAGTTAGACATGTCATCATGGAGACTGAATAATCACATGAGGCATACCATTTTGTATCATTTATTGGGAATGAATAAAATTTTTACTAGTATTATAGGAATATAATGAATACATTTTATTCAACTGGTTCAATTAGAGATTCATACATTAATACAATAAATATTTTAGTGTAATTAGCTATTAATTCATAGACCAAAAGTCCACATTTACCCTTTTTTTTTATTTGAAACCATAGCCCAAATCAAATATTTATAAATGTATATGTAACTATATAATAGTTTTTTATATATACCATTTTTTTAATAGACAGATGGATTGGTTACATTCCACTTTTCAAAGTAATAGATCGAATGAATAATTTTATGTTAGTATATCTTCCAAGAAGCTTTCACCTTCTTTTTGTAAATTGTTTTATTTTTTTAAAATTTAAATCACTATTTAATTTCTAATTATTTTTATTTCTCTTAAAAAGCATTTTATTATTAAATTAGGCTTGAATCTGTGACCTAAAACAAAATTTTTATTTATTCTTTGTAAAACGTTTCTTTTAAAAATCATCTCTTTGATGTAAACAACCCCTAAGGAATAATAGGTCTTATAGTAACAAATATATTATTTCACTAATTTTTTAATTTAATTTTAATATTTAAGAATACAATAATTCATCACTATATGATCAATTAATTTGGTTTTAAATTATAAAAAATTAAATCAAAGGGAACTCACACATAAGCCATGCTTTGTGGATCTTGAAAGAAAAACATTAATCATCCAAGTTAATAAATATATGATATAATAATATGGTTTAAATATAATCTGAAAACATAATTAATTTTCTCTTAAAAAGTAGAAATATCACCTTGATTAGATTTTATACCTATATTAGCTTCTGTAGAATGATAAAATCTAGGTTCTGGGATTAGATGTCCTAATGATAACATGTAAACTAATTATTTCCAATCTTAGGGGCTTTGTTAATTTCAATATTGATTCTACAATACAAAATCAGGAGATGATAATTGAATATATTTTTACATAAATGATAATGATTAATAAACAGTGAAGATGATTATTATTCAAATTATTTGTTTTCATATAGTTTTTTTAGTAAAATTATCTTCTAATTTACACCATTTTCTATAAACTCTTTCAACAAACTCCCCAAAATTCTTGTCATATTTGATTAAATTTATTTATTTCTTCATTAATGTTAAATGTTTTATTCTATTTCAACCTATTGATAACAACATATGTTTTCCACATTGTTGTACTTAGTCAAAATTACATAATTTTTGAGAGACTCCATAATAACACTCATTAAATTAGAATTGTTCTAAAGAGAAATATTTTTGTTTGAAAATATTTTTAGATTATATATTTTTATTACACACAACTGACCGAAACTCACTTTAAATAACTTCAGGTATTGGTTGGGTATGGCACACAATAATATTTAGAACAGGCATAGTAAATAATTATAAAGAAATATAGGATTTCTACCTAAGATATAATAAGTAATTCATCTAATCATAAGAGTCAGAGATTATATACTATGAAGAGTAACTACCTTATAAAATAAATAAATTACAAGAAGAACCTTAACAAATCAATTGATATTGGTTTGAGATATATAGAGACAATAATAAGTTGAATTTCATAACTAGAAAAGTAAAAGGAAAGAACTAAAGATCCAAATTATTAAGACGACCACTTCCCTATAAGAGTGCAATAGATAAATAGATAACCATACAAAATAACTACTACTTGAGGCTGAAAAATAATATTTCCTTCCAGTTTTTGATGAATTATTTTTTTAGATAGTTGAAAACACTAAAATAACATACTCATTTTGGACCCTTTCCAAGAATTTATTTCTAGAATCCTTACATAAATAAAACAAGATTATCAAGGAGGAAATTGAGAAAGATTTTAAATATCTAAATATCTAAATATATAATTATTTTATCATTCCAATATTGAAATTATAAAAAATATTATTTATTTGAAAATTGATATATTAATAGAATTTCTATATGCATAGGATTAAAATGGGATTCCACACAAGGTTTAATATATTTTGAATATATAGTGGTGGTATTACTTATTTTATTCTAAGAGGCACATGAAGAATATTAAACATAAATATAATCTTATGGGAATGTTTTTAATCCAAATTTATGTATGATCATCTTTTTTGCATTATCATTCAAAACTCACCAAATTATTTAATTGTAAAACACAAAAGATAGACGAACCCTATATTTTTCCTACACATCCATTTAACTACAATAACATCATTGGGGTATTGGAAATTCAATTATATGTATATAAAGTCCTCTAAAAGAAGTAATTAAAAATGACCATTGGAGATATGAACATGTGTTTATTCAAAACAATGATTCCACAACCATTTAGATTTTAGATAATCTTCTACAATTATTTTTTTTATAGGGAAAAATATAATTATTTAGGGACCAAACCATGGTATTGTTTTCTAACTTTTCCATTTTATAAGTTTATTTTTTAAAATTAATTAATAATAATTAATTAATTTTTATTTTAGATTTCTTTTAACTTTGTTTTATATTAGATTCTTTCTAAAATCTATCCATTAGAATAAAAACGTCATGATAATACCTACCCTATATTATTTATTACTCATCATAATATAAATTATTTAATTGCAAGTTCATTAATTTTTTTTTGTTTAAATTATTGACACTATAATATTTTATGTGTGGGGTATGGAGGAAATATTTTAGGTTTATTATATAAGTTTTCTACACTATGCTTATTTAAAAAATGGATATGTCACATGATCATTAATTTATTTTTACTTAATTAAAATTAATTCTTAATAATACTAACTTCATTTGAAGAATGTGATGTATAGAAATATCTTTCTCATTGCCTATTTTTTTAACAATGCATGTTTTGTAATGATATTATTAATTATAACATTATATAACCTTGGATAACTAAATTCTTTACTTTATGATTTATAAGGGAAATTATTATATTTAATATATATATATAACATCACACATAATCATTAAAAATGATTTTTTTAATCAATTGAGGGTATAATCAGGTTATACAATTTCTGGTTGGATTTCAATAAAGGGTTTTCCATATGCTAATTTCTTAAGTGATCAATTTCGTACCTATTCTAGATTGAATTATTAATGTATACATATTATCTATCTATTATACACCCATTTATGAAATATAAAATAGTCATAAATAAATATATAAATAATATAATAAATAAATAAATAGGATCTTGATGAAATTTACAAAATGTGGTGATATATAGGCTGAAAGATTAATGTTTGAATTTCATAGATTCTTAAATGAGTGGGTCATGAAATTTTATATTAAATAATGAGAATAGACTTGGTGAAAAAAATTAGGTAAGAATAACAGTTTTACATGACATAAATATACAGAATAGTAGTTGGAAACAAAATCATCAAATTCTTGTGAGACACACACATGAGAAATTAATGGCCTAATAGTTCATAACAAGTTTTATAATCAATAGTTTCATAAATATTATTAGATTTGGTTTTGATTAATTTTACGTGGAAATTTATTTTAAATTTATTGATATTAAATTCTTAATATCATTATTACTTTATTCATATTCCAGTCATAAATTGAGAAGTAGAAACATGTATAGGTTATCATAATTTTCTATGACAAATGAAATATAAATTTTACTATGAGTACCAAAGAGAAAGTGTGAGGAGTTAATAAAACATATTTTTTTTGAATATATTAATGACAATAAATGAAAAAACTCATTTAAATCGAACTTTAAGTGATTATATAATAGAGATTTACAATAATATTATGAATTTTAAAATTCTATGCTAATTTTTCATGGGCCCTTAGGAATTCATTCTAGTGTTTTTATAATAAAATATTCCTTAGGATAAATTTTTCATTGAAATTTAAATTCAAAATTATTAAATCATTGGTTGAAAACATACATTTCTGATGATTGAGATAGATCATAAAATTGAGAGGAAAAAATAGGCCATAAATTTCAAATATGGATTAGACGCCCCATCATGGAGACTGTATCTCAATTTGATCGATTACTTATTCATACATACATGGAAAAAGGGTATATTTTCAAAAAATATAGGGATCTAAAGTACGCATATTTCATTCAATTTTTTTATCGCAGATACTCTATTTAATGAATCCAATAATGAAATTTCAAAATCAATTAATTCTTTGACAAAACTTTATCATATACCATTATTTGTATTTGAAACCCAATATCTCGTAAACTATTAATTGATTATATGTTTCAATTTGAAAAATGTTTTTGTATTTTATTTTGTGAATAGAAGAAAAGAGAAGCCTTGTTATAATTATTTAAACAATTTAGAGAATGATGGATTTTATGTAAGGATATTTTTCAATGGGTCTTTACCTCATCCTTCCATATTGTCTTTTTTTCAAAAGTGTAGTCCCTCTTTAATTTAAATAATACATTTACTTTTCATTCACTTAATATTATATTTTTCTCATTATTTAGGTATGAATCTAATGGTGGAGATGATATTGGGTGTTACCATTTATAAACCGTTTCTAATATATATCATCCCTATGATGAAAACATCTCCAATAAAATAATAATTCTTCTATTAATTATTGTAATTTTTTAATACTTCATTATTTTCATTATGGGTCTGTGAACATAATATAATTAAAAAAATATTACTAATTAAATTTTATTTATATTCAAAGGAATTAAATTGATGATAACTTATCCCGCGATGCAGATATTGTGTGATTCGTGATCATGAAACATTAATCGTAGAATCTAATCAACATGGGATAATATTTTATGATTTAAATATAATCTAAGAAAAAAATTAAATCTCATTATTGAAGTGGATATGATTATTTGATATGATAATATTTATATCTATTTTTTGGTAATAGAAATCTAAATCAGTTTCCACGATTATATGTTCACAAGTTAACTTCGAATTCAGTTATTTACAATCATTGTGGGATTGTTAATTTACATAGGAATTAGGGGCTAAAAAATAAGTGATTATAATTTAATTGATCTAAATTAATGGATAATGATGAATAAACAATTTATTGGTAGATTATATTAGTTTAAAATCTTTATATTATTTTTTGGGTAATTTTTACCTCTATTCATCTTATTTTAAAATCCTTCAATAATCCCCAAAAAATTCCATGATCTTTAATTTCATTTATTTCTTCTCTAAACCTAGTTATGATTTTTTAATTCTATAACTAATTTATTTATTGACCTATATTGTTCACCAAGATCAATTTAGTGAAAATCATATATCTTTTGAGAGAGTTTGAGAAAATTTTTATTAGTTTGTCACACTACTCTTCAAATTAATTTCTATCGTAATTTTTAGGGAAATATTCTAATTGTTAATTGATTAACATCTAGTTCAACATCTCAAGATATCAGAAACATTATTTCCCACCTTGGGGTAGTTTCATAATATCCAAAACATGAGAGGGACAGAGGGAAACAATGCACAATTCACACTTGGTATAGATGATTTTTTGAAGAAACAAAGCCAGTAATATAATATTTAAGACAACCTCATGAATTAGAAATTTCTAGGGGAGAATTTCTAATAAATCCAACTATTATTTCAATTTTATTTTTGTAATTTATTATATCTCACCCCACGAAATTCCATAATTTTAATACATTTACTATATGTTTGAGAAATTAGTGTTTTTTGGAAATAATTAACAACGGAATCATATTTTAGTACATTATTGAAGTAATATTTTTCTAGTATTTTAATTCCAATAACCGAACATTAATATTATATTTTTAACATGTAGGTTTATTCCAATGTTTCTTTACATATAAGAATTTAAAATTTAATACACTATATAAAAATGGAATCCAATTAAATATGTATTAATAGATTTCATGTATGTGTTATTTGAAAAATATTACACCATTGTTATAATTAAGTAAATTCCTTATAGGTTGTATTAATAGATCTGGAAAATTTACAGAAGATTATGTGAGACATAAAAATTCATAGCTTTTGTTAGATTAGAATATATATTTCAAAGGTTATTAAATAGTTAGTCAGAAGTAATGTATTTTTGAATCACTTGGATACCTATTGTGATGACAATTCTTTTCAATAATATATAAATTAAGGGATTACAACAACATATTAATGGTAATGAACTATTTTAACAAGAAAAAATAAATTGAACTGCCTATTTAAGTGTTTTTTAGTGGTTATGTATGATTGATCTATTACCATAGATCAAGGACAAGATCAACATGGGAGACATGAAAAACTTGAGGAAGATAAATATTTTCAAAGGCAATATGTACAAATAATGAAGGAAATATTCTTAGTAAATAAATCAATTGGTCCCCTCAAGTATGGGAGAGATAGAATATTCAAGACTATACTAAAATTCATAATGGTAAGAGAAAAAAGATAAATAATCACATATTCACATGAAACATAAAATAATCATAAGACTATCAGGAATACATATAGGATTATAAATAAATATGGATGAATCTTGTTTATTTTGTAAATATTTCAGTTTTCAACCAAGATTATCAATAGTTTAATATATTTTTTCAATTAATTTGAATATATTTATAAAAAGATTTTCCTTGTAATGAAATTCAGATTTATATATGGATCAAAATTAGTAATTTAGAGAGTGTGGAAAAAATTTGTATATTTACTATGTCACTATTTAATATAATTCCATTTTTCCATAATTTTTATTATATGTATTTTTATAATTAATGGTTTAAATGATAAATTAAAGACTTTTTTTTCATTTTTATCATCTCATTATAATTATTTTTTCATATATGTACAAAATTTATTTCATTTATATTACTATCCAACAAATTGAGGATTTTGGTGCCCATAGAGGGAAAGATATAGAGTTGTGACTATGAGTTTTGGGGTATATTACTCTATATGAAATCACTTGATTTATGATACTCTAAGATAACATGTGGTTAAAGTGATTACATTTAGAGAATTCATGGATCCATTCCCTCCATTGTGAAATAAAATATTCTAATTCACATCATAGAATACAAGGAAATCTATAATCAAGGATCATAATACGTGGATTATTAAATAATAAAAACATTATGGGGGTGATAATTTATATAATATTGACGGTATCCAATGATTAAGAATTAATAATGAATACTCATTGAGATGAAATATAAAGGTATATTCCTATAGATTCGAATAAGGATCAAAAATTATTTTTTATTGGTTTGTGTTTTGTTCTAATTTCACATTTTATCAAACAAAACCCACTATTTATATTATAGTATATAATTATTTTATTAAATAATATTAGAAAAATATAATATGTGAAAATTATTATTAGTGAGTGATTAATAGTTTTTTTGAAAGATAAGTTGTTTTTTTGTTAATACTCCACTATGCATGGAAATTGAAATATTATTTTATATGTCTTTATGAAAGGTTACACATCAAAATTTAGCATCAATATTAGAGAGTGAATTGTTTTAAAAATTTATCTTATTATTTTATATTTAATTAATTAATTTATTTATTTTTTTATTTTTTTCTTTATTTCACTATCTTTTTTAGATTTATCTATAGTGTCTAAGAGAGACTATGAAAACCTTATAATGCATGGGATATTGGAGGAAATTATTTCTTATAGATTGATAAATATAATTAAATAGATAAACATACCAATATAATTGTCTACATGTATAGGATTATGATATATATACTAGGAATCATGTGACAAACCATACTGAAGAAACTAGAGAAATCACCCAAGGTGATCCGCCACAAGGTGATGTACAAAAAATTAAAAGAAAACTATCTCATGATAAACCTAAAATAAAAACCAACCTAGTAAAACATGGAATCAAGATAAATATATCCATGAGACATAAAAATTAAATCATAATACGTTAAATAGAAAGATAAATCTTTAAATTATGAATCAAGTTCATACATGATCATCCATCCACACAAAACCAACTTGCCTCAGTGATTGAGATATCAAGAGAATCCAATATGATATATATTGAAATTCCATTTACTTGAGTCCTAAAAAACAAAATTTATAACAAGCCAATTTAAAGGTAGGGAGTGAAAAAAATACTAGTAGGATACAACAAAAGAATTTTTACATGTTACAATCTCATGAATTCGTCAGTTCAAACGTTAAATCAAATCTTGTTTACAAATAATATAGATAAATTAAAACCTTTTTATAAAAAAAACCTTTGATTTTCAAAATCATACCATATCCACCAAATCTAGTTATATTTAATGTTTGAAATAATATTTTTAATCAACAGTGGACACACCATTATAATATCATATGGGAAAATTACTATAAAAATTACATCATATGATAAACCAATCGTAAATTAAATAGGACATCATTTGAGATCCAAAATATTATAACAAATACTAGACATAGAAAATCCCCAACAATTAACTATGTAAGTTCCAACCAATATAATCTAATGTATAATTACACACACTAATGTAACGTAAACCCACTTTAGGAATTACACACACAATGATTGAAAATTCTAATCATGATGCACCTAAGGTTACCACATTTTCTTTTTTTTAAATCCATTTTAAAAACATGATCACATTTAAAAAATAATTTTCAAATAAATTATTTTCTACTTATGGGCCTTAAAAACCATTTGAAAATAAAAACCTCCATTTATATCATTTAATTGAACACTTGTTGTGCAAATAAAAGTTTGTATAGAAAACCCTTTTAAAAATATTAATCTCATCCAAAAAACATTCTAATTTCTAAAAAAACATTTTCAATGAATAAAATATATAATTAAAAAATAACACATATAAATTCAATATTAATCTCTTTTATAGAGACACGTTACTCAAAAATGGAGGAAACATAATCACCATCGATAACAAGGATTGGAAACAAATTTATCTCCCTCTGACAGGCATGGAATGATGGAAAAAGAAGAAAGAAAAGCCATTATACTGTTAATAAACTACACAAATCAAAATGATCTAAATAGAAATAAATGTACCAACACATCATGGAGATAGATAGGGGTCCAGGGAGAGGGATATACCCTAAAACATTACGGAGTTACTTGATGGGTTAATATAACCTCCATTAATTGGGGGATTTATTTCTTAAATATCTATATTATTCCCAAATGTTCCCATAAATCATTTATGATGTAAAATACTTGACCTCTGGTTAAATTATCTTGACCTTTGATTTTATATCCTAATAATTGGTTTTATAGTCTAAAATAACTTTATAACCTTAAATTTTGTACCACCATATGTGTTTCCATAGCTTGAGCCTCATGATAAACTTACTCCTTGATCCAAAAATTTATATTTTCATTATATTCTTTAGAAAATACACAATAAATACCCTTGTGAAAACTCTAATTAATATATCTACACACTCCAAATCATTGAACACATTTTCATCCAAAGTCAATTAATTCAAAAAAACATACATCCCAATTTTGAAGAATTTTCCTAAATATGATATATTTATACAAAATTCCTAAAACACACAAAAAGAAAAGGGAGAGAAGGTTTGATAAAAAAAATGGAATGGGTGTATCCACAATGAATATCCTCATAGAGGAACGTTCTAGTAGATAAGAGTTACATGTGATTAAAAAATAAAAAAAATTAAAAATTAAACTATTAAAAATTAATTATTAGTATTAAACAAAACTATCTAAGAAAACTAAATTAAAATATGGAAGATACAAGAAAAAATGGAAGTGTCGGTATTTTTATTTCCATTAAGATGCATGAAATTCCATTTATTTATTTTCCATAATAGAATAATTATTCATTCATTTATCATTGATTACAAAAATAAGATAAATATAATTAGGTATGGTTATCTAATATTAGTATTATTTTAATATTCACACAAGTCATCCATCATTTAATACACTAATTTAATGAATAATTAATGTATAATATTTTCACTGAATCACGTGGTGAAACTCAACGAACCATTTCAAACAAATTCTATGTATCTATTTGTTTTGATTTTACTCAAATGAGATCACATATTTGTTATCAATAATTCATTTTGGAAGTCCAAATATATTTATTTTTCAATTAATATGTTTTTTTATTTTGAATTATCCCATGTGCGATTTACAATTCTCTCACATACATGATGAAATTCTAGAAAAATGAATTTTTTGATGATCTCTCTGCCATGATTACATATTAGATATCAAATGAATGGGAAACAAAGCTTCAGTGCAGACTCAAAATGAAAATTCATTCATAATCATATATAATTAAGTGAATAAAAATCCAATTAAAAAATATGAAAATAAAATTTCAATTAAACATGTTTAAAAAAATAAGTGAATGAAATAACAAAATCATACCTCATAAATCTGACACCATAAAAAATTATCTACAAATAATTTAAAAATAATAATATCATGAGGATATCATCTTGTCCATGGAGTCATAATTGTCACTGAAAACAACCATTTATGATCAAAAAGTAATATCTATCACTCTACTGATTATCAAAATTTTGAACCATAACTTCGTGTGGGACAATGAAATACGCCAATCACTATTAACCACCAATTCACTTGAAACTACCCACTTACCATTCTAGGAGAGGGATTTCACATGAGGACAGTACATGTGCCATCGCCCTGGTGGTGTTTCCAAATGAGAAAACTACTGCATATGGATGGTCTATAGTTGTGCTGCCATGTGAGGATGAATAGTAGAGGACGACCGACATTATTGGTTGATGGATGCGATAAGGAGAGTGGAAGCAGATAATGAAGTGTATGTGGGATGGGTGTGGTGATGGTGGACTATGGGTAATGGAGGCAGTGGATGGGAGTTCAGAGTCGGCTACCACAACAGATGAGAGAGAGGAAGCCAGGAATGTTTTTGTACATTTCAATAATAGTGGCTATGATTTTTTGTTGGATGGAGAGGAGGAGATAGCAATTTTTTTGGTTAGTACACTAGGGAGGTGGGAATGGTTCTTCATTGTAGAATACAACATGCTCTATATATTAGGTTCTTTATCCCCCTTGCCAATGAAAATAAATATTAGAGGATCCCATAGATACTCTTCAATAAAATTGGGAAGTTGGACAATTTAAAATTCAGAAATTCAAATTAATCACAATTATTTAAATTTTTATATAATAATAAAAATTATTATAATAATGAAATTAGAATTATAAAAAAACATTATACTACATATAGAATTAAATTAATTAAAAGATAAATCTATATATTAATATATATAATAAGATATATTTTTATAATATAATTAGTAATTAAATTATATTATAATCTAGATACTAAATAATAATACCACTTTCATATGTTAATCTAATATCATAATAATAATAAACATATTATATGAATAAAAATATAATTAATACTACTAATATTTATAATGATATATAAAATTAATAACACTTAAATAATAAGTTAATAATATTACTAATACATATAAATAAACTAATAGAAAATTAATATTAAATAAATAAATAAAATAATAAAAGTGTTATATTATACATGATTATAATGTATATTATTTGTATAAATAATATTAATAATAAATAACTAAAATTAATATATAACTCACTATAAATAAAATTAATAACCAAATCACCACAGAACTAAAAAATAATATAAAAACACTTAAAATGATTAAAATATTTAATTTAAAATATGTTAATTATATAAAATACATTTTAAATTCATGTGCATCAGAAAGAAACTACTACCTCATCAACAATTCTCACTCCCATGTTTTTTGGCTTTTCATTCCACACTACCATAATACATATACACAAGGAATGTTGTTACTGTGTATAACCTTCTCTGGGTGACCTATAATCCATTCTGGTTTCTCATCCATAGTAGTTTCAAGATCAAGATCAACATCATCCCATTTATTAACAAGGAAAGGAACTAGTTTATACCTTCTTAGATAGGAAACATGATATCTTTCATGGTTGGAATTCAAATGAGATAGAATGTTTATCTGATATTCCACGCTTCCAAGATGATCCACAGTCATAATAGGGAAAACCTCAATATTATCTTACATTATCTACCCTACAATTGATGTACCAAGAAATTTTAAACTAAAATAAAAACTTTATCACTAACCTTTATCTCTGGAAGCTGACGACGATGGTCCACATAGGATTTTTGATGACTCTGTGTTGTAACTGGCATTTTTCAGATCAATTGCACCTTTTCAATTGTTTTTGGGATAATAATTGACCCAACTAAGGACCTAATTACCACATCTAACCAACACAAGTAAGATATACCTTTATGGTCTTGAAAAATATCAAAAGGATTCATAATAATAAAGGAATGATTAAATTTTTATTAGAAATACTCCACTCGAGGAAAATGATTTTACCAGGAACCAAATTAATCATGAGTGTGCATGGATCATATCCTAAAAATGTGAAAGAAATTCTCTATATATCCACCCATATGTAGATGATATTCTATTATCAATTTCAATTGGGAACCCATCACCTTTTATAAACAATTCTAAAACCTAGATGTAAACCCAAAGTCCCTATAATAATCAATAACAAAACCAACCCTATAAATTCTCACAACCTCTAAGATGGTCAAGTCATAGAGATGTTCCACTTTTTTATCTCCATTATAGTAATAAAATTCAATGATTTAATGAGTTAATCAATGTTAACCCAAATCTCATCATTCACACTATGAGTCCATGAAAACCAATAAAAAATTCCATTGAAAAATCAACCCACTTCTATATCAGAATGGGTAAGTCTAAAAACAAACTAGTAGTTATCATGTACTTTAAATTAATTATTTAACATGGAAAACATCACGATACAAAATCTAAAATCGGTCATCAAATAACTGGCCATAAAAACCATAATCTCAAGTCATGATACAAATTGGTATTCCGATGGTGAAAATACCAACAAGAACAATTTACATAATCCACCAACTCCAAAATTACAGAAAAATAACAACCAACTTTCCATGGAAACATAATGTTCCACTCAGATACTAAGACCACTCACTCAAGGTTTCACCACCATATAATATTTCACTAAAGTTTTAAAACTAGGTTTCATGTAATTCTTTGATTGAACCCAATATAAAAAATGATGATTTATACCTTATTGAATCCATGTACACCATCTCACCAGCTTCTTCCACCCCAAATCACATTTTAAAAAAAATATCATCAAAGACCACTCTTCCGATGATTTTATAACTATTTGTGTTATAAATTTACCTCTAAATGAATCAATATCACCATTCCATTTCACAATATTATAAGCAATATAATAATCAAATGTCTAGAGATACTCATCTTAAAGACTGTTTTTTAATTTCAGATCCCTATGAGGGTAAATATACTTTATGATTTTATGATAAGAATATACAATTATGAAATCCTTGAAGAGGTTGTGATAAAATATTTAAAGTGCATGAATAAATATTGGTAACTCAAGATCATGGGTAGGGTAGTGCTTCTCAAGAGGGAATTGTTGGAAAAATATTTTAGACACCAACTATTTCACCAACATCGAGACACACCACAAACCCATACTAGAATAATCACATAAAGCATTATAACCTAAAATATATTTAATAAGAATAAAAATTAGAGTTGAATCCAATCCCACCTTAAGTTCCTCAAAATATCTCAAAAAAATTTCATTGCACTGAAATATGACACACTTATGGGTTAAATATATCGTTAGATATGAAATTATTGAGAAATCATAAAAGAACCACATGTAATAACTAGCCAATTCCATGAATCATCATATATAAAAAATGTTTCTGGGAGGATCCCAATATATAATTGCTTGTATCTTTTCAGAAAAAAATTGAGATCCTACTCTCAGATCTAACATGCCCCGTAAATGATTCTACTAGAATCCATATATCATGTTTGGAAAGATTACCATTAAAGTGATATTCCGTATGTGTTATAATATTTATACCCAAATAGCCCTTTGATCCTCATCTTACATTGATTACACCATAATATCATACAAAAAAACATTCCATGAACTGATGAAAGATTCATTCATCCAATCCATAATTATTACAGGAGATTTAGTGAGACTGAATGGAATTACTAGAAAAACGAAATGGTTATATCATCTCCTAAACCCTATCATAGGTTTATCCTATTCTCGTAATCTCAACATTTGGTACCCTGATCAAAGTATGATATTTTTAAACTAGTAAGACCCTCTATTAAAATCAAATAAATAATCAATCCTAGGCATGAGATACCTTTTTTAATAGTTACTTGATTTTACTTTTTAAAATCCATGAAAATTAAGAGGCTCAAATATGTTTTCATAGATAGAAGTACATGAGAAGATAATTGAAACACACTAGAAATATTAAATCAATTATCATTGTGGTCCAAATTTTAGAACATAAGTTACAAATACTTAGTGGGATCCATATGATATGATGGCACATAAGTGGGGACTATACTGGGTAGTATGTCAATGGTAAACATTACCTCTATCTATAGAGGTAAACCATAGGAATTCTGAAAATACCTCAGGGTATATACACACCACCATATGAAGTTTAATACACAATTCAGAAATCATGGAATCAAGAAAAATCTCTAATAACTGAGATGAGATCACCCCCATCTTATGGAATAATAGACACCCCTCTCCCAGACCTAGAATCCCACTCACCATGAATTACAAGACTAACTCCCTCTATAGAAAAAAACTAATCCCATAGACTAAAACAATGAATCTAGAACATAAAACTAATCATATTATATATACCAAAATGAAGGTCAAATTTATCAGGATCACACACAAAGAAGTACCACTACACCTCAAGGTCAACTATTGTATCTCAACATGCAAGAAACTTGGAACCTTGTTCAGACCTCTTTTGAAGAGGTTTGCAAAAATCCAGCAAGAACATCATATTCTCTGAATCTGATCCTAACATGTCAACTAACATTACTGAGATAAATTATGATTTAATCCTATATAAAAAAATTATCACAATATAAGATGAAATAAACACCTTAACTATAATAGTAGTTGGACATGTTTCATATTAATCTCTTTAATACCACAAAGCATTACGGTGTCCGATAATAAAACTATGTACTAATTTTTAGCCAAATGAACACCCCGCTTGGCCCTAGGATAAGACCCACCACACCTAGAAGCTTCTAAATGAGACTAAAAACCCCTGGTGAGTGCGGATATAGACTTACTACCTTGGGATTGTAATGTACAAAAAACACCTCATGTAACCAGATATTCAACAATGATGAACATTCATGGAGGAGTCCATTTAATTATTCATGGTATGATCATGAACTCCACACTGATAGAAACAATTATTTTAATATCTTTAAAAATCCAAAAAAATTGGTCCTGAATAAAATTGGCTACCCTTTCACATTCATTTTTGTCTAGAATATAGACATAGTATAATTATAGAACCAACTAAAGCTCCACAAATGCTATTTATCTTGATATTTTAACCTCTACTATTGAATTGTTATTGACTACCTACACAATGGTCATAAAGGTACATGAGAATCAATATTGACCAAATATAATCCATCAATCCCAACTCAAATATTCAAGTATTTAGGTAATAATTAGTTAATAGCTTCACTTACAAAAGAACCAAGTCATCAAAATGAGTGAAATACTCCAAAAATGTTAATTCCCCTTTCTCTATTGTCATAAAATCCTAGGTTTATTCCTCAAATAACATCACTTGATAAAAAATATAGTTTAACATTTTCATTAAGGATGACCAGGTAAAATCATCATTAAACCAACCTAAAAAAATAGAGTCTCACCACCACCTTCATAGTCCCTTAAAATGTGTATGAAAAAACCCACTTAAGTGTCCTCATGATTCATCAACAATATGATGTTCCTCATATGTCACTCTATATACTCTCCATTTCCTAGTGTCATTTATCAGTATAGAGGATGTGTGGATTTTTCTTAATAAATTGTGATCCATGATCTACAACGCATCCTAGATCAGGATATCCACTTGGCCTTGATTATGAAGAATTTGGAATAAAAATTCTTCCAAAGAAGGGTCCATTAGAGTAATCACCTCATTGAAATGTCTCATTGCTTCCCCTTTCAGATTTGGAAGGTACCTTCTATGAGGAAATGTCTAATAATTGTATGACAAAACCAATCGGTCATGAGTAAATTTTAAAATCAGAAGACCAACATTATGTTTCCATATAAAAACATTAATAATACAATAATATTAAGACATTAATATATTTTCATGAATAAAATAAAGAACCAAAATAATGAAAATATCCATTTAAATAAAACCTATATCTGGTTAATTCAAATATCCTCATCCACCACGTACCATGCTTGGTGAAAATACCTTACCACCCATGGTAACACGGGTTCATTCATATATGTGAGCTGGACATGCCCCTTATTATACAAATTCCATTTGTCGTAACTCCATCATAACGAGACACTAAACCAAACCCAGTCAGTCTCACAAAATTTCAGTATAGGTGATGTTTATAATACTAATATGAAATGAACCAAGCTCGGGAAACTAGAAAATCCATCAATGATGGTCTAACACACTCTTAATTAAAAAAACAAAATGTCTCATTACAAACCAGAACAAGTATATCCAATAGGGTACAATATAGAATCAACATGAACATATCCATGATAAATACAATGTAAATCCAAATAGGTCAAACCAAAAATATTAAATATGAAAAGACTAAACGAGTCCCCATGTGTCCATCCATCAATAGTAAACCATAATAATAGGAAGAAAAAAGTATTATGAGAAGCTGACATGCTATGGAATTTTTTTTCTTTTACCTCATCCTTACAAAACAACATATACAACCTCCAAAAAGAAAAAATATTATGAGAAAAAATCCTAATACGACAAACTAAATAATCTATAAAAGTTTCAATATCATGAATTCAAAAGTTATAGAGATAAAACAAATCTATTTTATGGAGCATTTACAAAATGTTAAATTTTTTATAAATCATCCTTTTGGATGTCAAAAATTGATACCACACTCACCAAATAAAATAATGTGACATGTATGATTGAAAATAGGTTAGGAGCCATGGATAAATATTAAGATAGACCTATGATTAAATAACCATTAAAAGCAACATATGATAAACAAATGATAATTGAATAAATCACATAAGTTGGGCGCTATATTATATCAATAGGTACTTGACATAAAATAAAATCCATAATACAATAACAAGGTGGATACATCCAATATATCCTATAGAGTAATTACACACTCTTAAGTGACACAAAACAACTTATGGTACTACACACACATAAAGTGAATAGTCTAATCCTATTTCATATATGTTAACCCAATGTGATAAGATTTTGAAATTCCATTTCAAAAACATTATCAAAATTAAGAAACAAGTTTTACATCAATGCATTTAAACTTTTAGGACTGAAGAACTATTTCAAATACAAAACACCAATTAAGGAATTAAATCAAACACTTGGTGTGTGTAAATCCATTTTTTAAATAAAACCCATTTAAAAACATGATTCTCATTGAAAAAAACATTCTGATTTCAAATAATGAAATTTTAATTAATAGCTTAATGTAATTGAAAATTACACCTAGAAATTAAAGAATTAACAAATTTTATAGAGAAACCCACCTTAAAATAAAGGAAACCTAATCACCTTCAATAATGGATATTGGAAACTTGAAGACCTAAATCCCAAAGATGAGGCATGAGGGAAATCATAATGAAGATAATCTATCATACCAGTGACTAACCTCACCAAGATAAATGATTTTAGAGAAAAAAAAATCCCCAAATACACCATGTAGAGACACAAGGATTGGGGGAAATGGATTAAAAACAAAACACAAGGGTGTTATGTGATCGGATAACAAATCTTATAGGACTAGAGGGTTTATAGCATAAATATTAGTCATATGCCGTAAATTTTTCCCTTCCAATTTACTCTAAATAAATTATCTTCAGGTTAAATTATTTGTAATGATGATTTTATGTCATGAGAATGGGTTTTACAATGTCAAAATATTTTATAGCATAAATTGGTATACAACATGATGTATTTCCATATCTTGTTCTCAACACTTTACTAACACCTTAATCCATAAATTTACATGATTAATATCTCATTTAGGTAGTAGTAAATACATATCCTGGAAAAAAACTCTGAACAAAATTATATTACCTTCTAATTATTTTAATAAATTTATACCCAGACATCTCTAATTCAAATAAACCTAATACCCTAAATTTAGGTGAATTTCCTCGACAATTTATCTCGATCTCCTTAAGTCTTGAAAAACCCCTAAACAAAAATGGAAACAATACCAGAGTCTAGATGTAAAAAAATTATGTTAATATGATTTCAAAAAGTATCGATTATAGAATTTACAAAAAACTATTATACTAACAATAGTTGGATAGAGACTCATGTTACTAATTTGAGAGTTAAAAATAACAATTAATATGGCCACATAAAATATAACAAAAATCTCCCCCTCCAGTAATAATCCACACCAAGAATTGATGATTAATCATAAGAAATTATGATAAAAATGGAATATAGTTTCTTAAATGATGGATAATCGAGTAAGGAAGCTAAAATGAAAGAAGTGAGTAATTTTAAATCCCAGTTTTATTCCTCCCTTTGAGAACTCCTAAGGCATGGATTAAATAAATCACATGTAGTTGAATAATATGTTTTACCAATAATATTTTATATTATAGAGGTCGAGAACAAGATAAAAAATTCGGATCCACATTCCAGAATTACGATTTAATCATCAGAAGAAGTGATTGTGAAAAAGAAAAAGATAACTATGATAATAAGGGAGCTTATTAAACATTCAAATAATCTATAAAATAGAATTCATAATGATAATTATTTACATTATAGATTACAAACCATTGTTTTTTACCAAAGATGAGGAGGAAGAGACAATACATGATGTTGTACTTTTTAAAGAGAAATTACAATACTCACTCAGTTCTCCCATAAAAAATGATTATCAAAAGGCATTACCCATGGAAATAAAAATTCACCTTGATAAACTAATGGGTTATAATTTAACTATGAATTAATTATAGTTCATTATAACTAAAAATAAAATATATATTATTTTTCAATCTATATATATTAATATAATGGATCTAGTATCTTTGATGATAATGCTAGAAGGCGAGGAGGATGTTTAAGAGGCTATAAAGAATATTGATAGTCTTTTGGAGAGGATGGTGGAACACTAGGAATTTCGTAGTGAAAATCACGATAAATTTATTATAGTGATAGAATAACTTGTGGAAAAATATAATTAAGGAAAACAATACAAGTTAATTCAAAGAAAAAATAATGATAGATTATATAGTTATTCATGTGGAATCTGAGAAAGATGTTTACATCATCATATGCCAATTGATGTAAAATAATATTTTTAAAAGGGAATTTTATGCAATATTATTGGGTAAAGGGGACATCTAGAAGATAAATAAATGTATTTTTAGCACTAGATCTAAAACGATGTGGTGGTTATATTTACAAAACACACTTCTACATTTTTGATGAGGACTAACCTATGTATTAGGTAAACACAGACATCAAAACAGAAACATATATTATTATGATTACCCAAGTTTACGTTACTTTTAATTATCAGTTAATTTTTTGTTTATTTTAAATAAATTTCTAACATAGTTTTTTGTTTTTAATTTAAAATTATATATATATATATATATATTGAAATAATTCCACAGATTGAAAAACCATCAGGTGTCATCCTGCCTTATTATATGGTTTATTACTTTTCTAAAAATTTTGTACTAATAATTCCCACAATCATGTTAAATTTAAATTTAATATTAGTAATAGATAAATATGGTAATGGGGATATAATTCTCATTAGGATTTTTGTTTGTGTTTTGATGTTTATTCATAGTTTTTAATGTATAAAAACAAATAAAAATTAATCTTAATAAAATGTTTGACACTAATTTTGAACTCTAAGTCACCTATGAGGATGTTTTTAATTTATAAACCAAGATTTAACAAATTGATTTATGTTTTTTTCATGATTTTTATTTTCAAAATACATTATAAATTCTGACTAATATAAGAAATTCATACCCATAAAAAGTATTTAATATCAATTTTCACCTGCCCGTGTGTTACTCAAAACCCATTTGAAATATAGTTATTATTACATTATTTCATGATAGAGTCTACAGTCATGTTTTTTATTCCATAACATCAATAAGATTCTATTGATTATTTTTAGAGTTTGTTAATTATATCAAAATGAATGAGGCCATATTACAAAAGCCCTTATATATATTGGATACCATTTTCTTAATTTTCACCTCATTTTATGCAATGAATGACCATGATTTTTTTGATAAGTTACGCATAATAAAAGATGATGGGTCATTTTATATGTAAAATATAGGAAGTTTTTCATGAATATAATTCAAGATAATTAACGGGTATGTAATTTTTAAGTGATATTTTGGAGGAATTATATTATTTGGGAATAATGCAGGGTGAGTTCATTTTGTTATTGGTAGGGATATTCAATGTTATGATTGTTGGATTAACAGCTATAATAATATGTTTAATGTTATTATAATTAGGTAATATAGGATAAAATTGATAAAAAATTTGGCTTTGATAGTTCATTTAATAACCATCCATGAAAACTATTTTACCCACATTTGAAAGGGTCTTTTTCTTTCTAATTAAGTCTCAATTATATTCTGGTACATTCCATCAATTCTTTTTCATATAAGAGAGAAGAAAATGATAGAATTTTTTTATGTTAGATATAATAAAGAAGATCCAATGGATCAAGGTATGTATTATATTCTTTTGATTTTAATTATCTATGTGATAAGAAAATTTTTCAATGATCGTAAAAAAATGAAATTAATTTACATGACATGTTAGTGGGAGGTTATAAAATTTGTGTTTTTTCATATTTAAATTCATTTTTATTACATTAAATTTAGAAATCTAAATTTGGAATATGTTTATAATTAAATAATGTTTTCAATTTAACAAAATATATTTTTTACTTTTTAATTATGAATCTGAAGTGCATTTAATTTTCATAAGAATACATTGCATATCTCTTAAATAATGAGGTGTTTTGCACCATTGTTTCATTGTTTTCTAATCGACTGGGTTATTATTATTATTATTATTATTATGTTAAAATTGTGAATTTGTTGTGCATTTTTTTTCTCTTCCAAAATTTGATGTGCCTTTTTTTGTAATCCCATTATGTCGCCTCTTCTCATGTTTTAGATTTTGAAATATATTATTTATTTAATATTATAATTTTTAATTGGTTTCAAAATATGTTGAAATTAAATATTATATTTTTAATTTCTATGATCATGTATACTATTCAAAAATATGGAAATCATAGTTTATTTTTATGTTGACTCATTTTTTATAAATCATAATAATTGTTATTGTGATGTTATTATAGTTATGGAGTTTCATAAATATATAAATAATAGTAAATTGAATAACGAATATGTGTCTTGAAATGGTAATATGGTGTTATTTTTTTTGAAATCCTCATGATTTTAGAATTTGATATTATTTAAATATTATTATTATTATTGCATATCAAAAGGGATGAAGTTTCAAATTTAAAAGATTTAATTATTTGAATCGGAGAAAAATGATTAATGTTTAATTTTTTTGTTTTTGTTTTAGAAAATGGATGGTACTAAATATTTAAATTAACAAAAAATATAATATGTATTTTTCATTATTTAAAATAAATATTAGAGTTTTATGTTTTATGCCGAAAAAATTAAATAATGAGTAAACAAAATTTGGATTTATATTTATTAAAATTTATTTTGTATTTATAAATATTTTATGATTATGATGTTTTATATATGAAACATTATCACAAAATATTTTTTATTCACCGAAGAGGTCAAACCATAATTTTTAAATTATTTCAAAAATTATGTTAAAATAATATATATTGACTACACATAAATTTGTTAATATATTGAGTCATTAAAATTTATTATTATGATATATTTATTAATTTCAGAACAGAAATTTCCATATTCATATAATTTTGGAATTTAATTGTTGGAAAAATATATATGACTTTTGAGATTTATTTATATATCTGAAGATAATAAATAAATCTAATTGATGTGTTTATTATTTCCAAATATTTTTAATTTAATTAGTATCAATTATATTTGTGTATTACTATATCACCCAAAGTATAACACTAATACACATTTGTTTATATAATTGTTTCTGAATTAATGTATTATTATTATTTCAAAGCATTAATTTTAACCGTGAATTTATTGAAATTATATTTTCATCATCTTTTCCCTCACAGACATCAAAATTTCTGATCTTTAATGGATAAAATTTCTCTGATTGGAGTGACCAACTATAATTTCACACTGGTGTATTGTATATTGATTTAGCACTCCAATTATAGAAACCATCTATTATATAGGATGACATTAGTGATGATGATAGAAAATTTTTTGCATCATATGAAAGATCGAACCAATTATATTTTATGTTCATGTGTATGAGCATATCAAGTAAGATCAAGTTAGTTCTCCCTAAAACTGAAAGTGATAATGAATTTATGAAATATTTGGGATAATGATATCAAACTATTGTACAATCTCAGGATAGTACATTAATGAGTTCATAGACCACATTGAAGTTTGTTGGTTCTCATACTATTCAAGAACATGTCATTAAAATGAAAAATATTGCAACAATACATAAGTCTTTAGGAATCAATGTCGATGAAATTTTCCTTGTATAATTTTTCCTAAAATAATTACCATTTGAGTATGGACCATTCTGAATGAACTACAACACCATGAAGGATAAATGAAATGTACATGAATTTTATACTATTCTAGATCAAGAGGAAACACATTTAAAGAGTCAAGGAATCCACTACAACCATTATGTGCATCATCAAATAGGAAATAATAATTCTCTAAAGAATCATAGAAGAGGAAAGGGGCTATTAAAGGTTATGGAGTCCCCAATAATGAACCAAAAAAATGTGAATAAATGTAAATTCTATTTCTTTGGTAATTTTGGCCATTTCTAAAAAAATCAAAAACGTAAGGCTTGGTTTAAAGGGAATGGTAAGAAAAATTCTTATACATGTTATGAATCTAACATAACTAATGTTCTAGATAATAAATGATAGATTGATTCAAGTTGTCTAACTCATAATTCTAATACAACACAGGGATTCCCTTCATTCCAAATCACAATCCCAACTGAAAATTTCATCTTCATAGGGAATAGAGTGATGGTTCTAGTTGAATATTTCTCCACATACCATTTAATCAATGATAATGGATATGTATTGGAATTATGTGAATAATTTTATATACCTATTATATCATTGAAATTGGGTTATTTATCAAAATGTGAAGCCACTAGATACTTTTTATTTTGGGAATGGATATTTTAGTTTGTTTAAGAACACACGCATGATTGGATCAGGTTTATTGTATAATGGATTATATAAACTAAATATTGATTATATGTATGCAGAAACACTTATGAACCTACCTCCCAATTCTTGTACTAAACATGGTTTAGTAAATGAAAAGTACCCTTAATTATGAAAAAAATATTTATGTCATATTTCCACTTAAATATTGGATAGATTGATTAATTTTAAAATCCCTTAAACATTGGATTTTACTATTCTAAACATTTTAGTGGATTATATTGAAGGAAAATAAACAAAACACGCAACGAAATACGCAACCATAAGTACTCAACTCCTTAAGATCAATCATGTCATTTTTTGTGGAACCTTTGATGTCTATTCAATTGGTGAAGAAAAATAATTTATCCCCTTTATTGATGATTTTTCATGATAGGGATATGTCTATTTATTTCATGAGAAATCTAAAGAAATAAATGCATTGGAAAATAATATAAATGATGTTGACTGAAAATTAGTCAAAAAGTTTAAGATCATATGGTTTAATATGGCTGGTTAATATTATGGAATATATGATAATAATGGATAATACCTTGGTCCATTTACAATGTTTCTATAAATTCATGGAATATGTGCACAATACACAATGCTTGGTACTCCACAACAAAATGGTATAGATGTGAGGTGTAATAGAACATTAATTGATATGGTTAGGTGTATGTTAAGTAATTATTATTTACCCATATCTTTTTGGTTGTATGTTTTATAAACATCCATGTATTTATTGAAAAGGTTTCCTAGTAAATCAGTTCCAATGACTCCTTTAGAACTTTAGATATTTGGGAAACCTATTTTAAGACACCTGTATATATTGGGTTGTTAAGGAGAAATAAGAGTGTATAATGCACAACCAAGAAAACTGGATACAAAAACAATCAGTGGAAAATTTTTTGGTTAACCAATGAAATAAAAGGGGTATATATTTTATTATCCTTACTATAGCATGAGAATTTTTGAAACTATAAATGCATGATTTATTGAGAATAGTGAATCCAGTGGGGGTGAAGATCCAAAAAACAGAGAAATTAAAAATGATAAAATTCATGTTCCATTTGATTTCATCAAAAATTCACATGTTGTTGTTCCTTAAGTTTATGCATCATAAAATAATATAGTATAAAATAAACAAAACGTTACTCAAATTCAAAATGAAGTAATAGTTGAAGCACCACCTGAAATAATATTAAAAAGATCCCAATGTGAAATAATGTATGTTTTTTATGATGACTATGTGGTATATCTGTATGAAATCGAAAATGATATTAACATAGATAATAATATAGTTTCATATTCTCAATCCATCAGATGAGATAATTCTAATAAATGGTTTTATTCCATGAAATGTGAGTTGAATTCCATGGAATAAAATAATGTATGTGACCTTATGTAATTTCCTGAAGGATGAATGAGTGTTGGATATTAACGGGTCCTCAAAACCGAACAAGACTCTCCTGGTAACCTTGAACATCGGAAGGAAAGGCTTTTTCCTAAAGGATACACTCAAAAGGATTATATATAATATATGGAAGCCTTCTCACCAGTTATAAGAAGGATTATTTCAGAATTATTTTGTCATTGGTAGCTTAGTAAGATTTAGAGTTACATCAAATGGATGTTAGAACAACTTTTATAAATGGAATCTTAGAGGAAGATGTATACCTTTATTAGAAAATGGGTATTTTCCAAATAATGAAAGGATCACATGATATGTAAATTAAAGAAGTAAATATATGGGCCTAAACAAGCTTCCTGGCAATGGTATATTAGGTTTAATGGTAACATTGTAACTTTTGGATTTATGAAAAACAAAAATGATCAGATTATATATCATCAGATCAGTGAGAGTAAATTTGTATTATTGATTCTATATGTTTCTATAATATTTCAAGTTTTTAATGATATTGTTATATAATATGAGACCAAAAAATTCCTCTCTAAAAATTTTGTAATGCCATACATGGGAGAATCCATGACTGTGATTGGAATTGAAATATTTAATAATAGAACCCAATGTTTTTAGGATTATCTCAAAATTAATACATCAAAAATATTTTATAGAGGTTTAGGATGATGAAAAAGTTCATCATCACTAGTTCTAATTCATAAAGGTGGTAATTTTAATCTCAATCAATGTCCCAAAAATATTTGGAATGAAAACAAATGGAAGAAATTTTGTATACATCTGTTGTTAGAAGGATAATGTATGTTCAAACATTAACAAGAACAGATATTAGATTTCCAGTTGGTATGTTGGGATGATAAAAAATTATTCCTGGAGTAGATGATTGGTGATATGTAAATAAAGTTATGTTATATCGTCAATGAATAAACAATCACAAGATTAGTTGTAAAATATCCAATGATCTTGAGGTGACTGGATATTATGATTCAAACATTATTAGTTGTGTTGGTACAAGAACATAAACTATTGATTATGGGTATCTTATACATGATGGAGCCATATCATGGAAAAGTGAAAACCAATTGGTTATAGCTACTTCAACAAGGGAACCTGAATTTGTGGCATGCTTGGAAGTTATATTTTAGGGTACGTGGTTGCAGAACATTATTTCCGGACATGGAATTTTCAACAGTATCACCAAGCACTTGAAAATTTATTCGAAAAATATCATATTAGTATTATTTCCATGAATGATCAACATTAAATAGTTGATAAACACATGGAATTAGTGTAATTTTTAGTTAAGGAGGAAGTGCAAAAATGCAAGGTGTCAATTGAACATATTACCACTGATCTTATGACTGTCGACCATTTGATAAATGGGTTGCCTCCCATGACATTTATTGGGCATGTTGAGAGTATAAGCATTATCATTAAATATGTTTCATTTTATCTATTGAATATTATGATTATTACAATTGACACTTATAAATGTTTTGATCATGTTGCATATTTTTTCAATAAGAATACATGATTGAAATGAATAATGATGGACGAAATAGTCTTTAATAAAGAAATTATCGTTGGGCCAATTATATATATATATACATATCCCATTTTAATAATGATAGGGAAAATTTCAGTATTTTAGTACATGCACAAGCACAAATTGGGGCAAGGGAAGCCCCTCATTTTATCAGCGCCAATTAGAAAGCACATATAGGGGGTTATCCACACTAGCTAAAAGCAGTAATAATTGTACCCTTTATAAGCACTACAAAGAGTGACGATAAAGGTCTACCCTTTATCAGTGCTTTTCATAGCGCTGATAATGGTTTTTTATAATATTGTGTATAAAATTATTATATTTAAATAAAAAAATAATTCTTATTTCGATTCATGAAATAAGAAGTGCATGTTTTTAATTAACATATATTTTTTTATAATTTCGATATATATATATATAATGAATTTAAAAAAAATTCTAAAATTATAATTTAATATATATATATATATAATTAAATTATTATAAGATTATAATTAATTTTATTAAATAATAAATAGATTTATTGGATTTATTAGATTTATTAGATTTGTTATATTAAATATATCTACTATATTTATTTTATTTTTAATTAATAGTTTTATTTACTTTTTAAATATACATATTTATATTAAATTTAGTAAATATATATGTGTTTCCAATAAATTGGGGCAATAAATATATTGATTATGTATGCATATATGTTATGCTTCATCATGAATGTTCGTTTATACATTTCACCCTTCTTGTTAATCATGTTGTCCATTAATGGATTGTTTTTTGTTATATATATTTTACTAGGCATATGATTAAGTCATGTTACCCTTGTATTATAGTTCTATGAATATATATTTATAACTATTTTTATAATTATTTACAAATATTTAAAAAAATATTTATAATTATATACCAATATATATAAATATATTTTTAATTATTTAAAAATATTTATAAATATATTTCTTTATATTTATATTTATAACTATAAATAAATAAATATATTTATATATATGAAAATAAGTATAAAATTATAACAAATATATTAAATATTATATTTATATAGTTATAAATATATAATTAAATAAATGTATTTACAAATATATATATATATATTTATTAATAAATACAAATATTTTTAATTATAAAGAAAATAGAAATGAAGTTAAACAAAACGTACAGATATATTTACCGAAAAAATTGTAGTAAATTTATATGAATTATATATATTTATATACAAATATTTATAAATAAATACATATAATTATAATTATAATTCTAAATAAATGGTGATATATTTAAATAATTAAGACATTATAATTAATATATTAATTATATATATTTATAAAATTATTATTATATTTGTTATCAATTTATAGTTATTTCAAAATATGTATATATATATTTATAATTACAGCTTTTAATAAATCAATATTTATTATAATTTTTAATTACAAATAAATAAATATTTATTAATTAGTTATAAATATAAATTAGTATATATTCATTTAAGTAATTATTAATTTATAAAAAATATATTAATTATTTTCATATATAATGTTATATAAAATTAATTAAATATATGTATAAATATATAAAAACATTAATAAACAAATACAATTATTTATATTTATAGTTATAAATATATACATATATATTTATGTAATTATAAAATTATGATAAATATATTTCCAAAATTTAAATATTTGAAATATAAATTTGTTATAATTTTATAATTATTTAAATAAATAAATATATATTCATTTATAATTATAATTATAAATTACTATATATTCATATAAATAATTGTAAAATTAGAACAACTATAGTTATATATATTTAAAATCATATAAATAAATATATGGAATATATGGAATATATAAATTTATATGATTAGAAATATAATAAGTATATTTCTTATAATTTCATAATTATTTAATTTGGGATTTAATAAATATCAATATATTTATTTATTTAGAGTTATATATATAAATACATAAATATATATATTTATCATATATATAATTCTGATAATATAAATAATAATATAAATAAGTTATTATCGATATAACTTTATTAGCGATTTTTAGCACTGAAAATGATATTACTTTATCATTAATACAAAAGCACTAATAAAGATGTCTTTATCAGCGCTAAAAATATTGCACTGATAAATCTCTATCATTATCAGTGAAAAAAGTGCAAATAAAGGTATGTTTTATGAGTGATTTCTGTTTTGGTATTGATAAAACATTCCTTTATCGGTGCTTTTCATCGACTGTTGGTAAAAGGTTAACCAGGGTTTAAAAAGAAACCATAACTTTCTCTTCCTTCTTCACACCCCTCAAGCTCCCGTTGAAGCCGATTGCCTCCACCTCCTCCTATCTCACATACTCCTCTCCTGCAAACTCACCATCCCTACATGACACTCCTATGTTGTCCACCTCTCCTCAACCGCTTGATTCTCTTCCACCATGTGAATCTCCTCTGTCGCGCTCATGTCCTCCGCCATGCGCCTCTCCTCCACCGCTAACTCCTCCGCCTCCCTCATTCCCTCCATTGCAAACATGGATTCCAGGAACACCTCTCCTCCATCATTCACCTCTCCTCCACTAAAGGGATCCCCTATCATGTTCCTCTCCTTCACCAAAAGACTCATTTGCCACATGCCTCTCCTCCAACATGGATGCACTCACGCCGCATGGAGAACCACATTTCCACATTGAATTTTTTCTTCATTATCATCTGTTACACATGATATTATAGTATTATATTAATGGTGATGTTTTTAATTTTACTGGTTAAATTCCCCATTAAAAATCATGGTCTTTGGTGGTCCTTGATTTCACACTAAATGAATTACATGTTGGTTTTCATGGTTTCCAAGGTTACAACACTCTAATCCATTGATGTTTTTCATTAACATTGAAATTTTTCTTGGAAGTATATAAATTTTATAATTAGGAGTGGTATATTTGGTAATCATGATAGAACTTATGTCATGGTTTAGTTTTTCTTCATAGAAACCTTTCAAAATATGATTTTACAAAATTTCTGGATAAAACTTATTAAATTATTTTGAAGATAGGTGTTTTAATAAAATCCATGGAATGGGTCACACAAATATTCATTGGTTTTACAAAAATTGAAATAGATTCATTGCACTAAAATAATAATGTTATAAGTTTATTTATTCATACATAAAAAGTTGATGTTCTTTATCATTTGTAATGGATTTTAGAAATGTGAAATTTTATACACATGCAGTTATGAAATTATTTTTGGAAAGTTGGATTTTCATAGGATTTGTAAGCTTATGAAGAGTCCATAGGCATAGTAGTGCATTATTTATTTAAAAACATTAAACATTTGATAGATATAGTATTTAATTGGATTCGGAGATATTTTTATTTTGATTATTATGTCTCTATTTCTGACCTTATCTTATTGACAAGGTGATGAGAGTAAAAAAAGTTTTTTCCACATGTGTATTGTACCATTTTGGATCTCAAAATGATTACTAAGTACTGTTGGTTATGCTTAAATGAAATTCGGAACACATGGTTCGGGTATAATCAATGTTTATTCATGTTCAATGTTTCAATGGAAAAGGATTAAATTATAATATTGCATTGTTATATTTGGTGTTATTGATAGGATAATAATATTGTTCTGCATACATATGGATTTTATAAAAGAGTCATATTCCGAAGATTCTTTAAAATTATTTTACAATAGAATTGAAAATAGTTACATTATATGTGGTATTTCTATGATCAATGGTTTTAGTTCAATTTTATGTTTTCAATATGAATACTTAGTATGATTTGAATAGTGGCCATCAGGTCCTTGGGTTTCATTTGAGGCATGTACTCTGTTTTTTTGGATCTTCTATTAAAGAAGAATTGGTTTTTATTTGGAAAACAATAGGATGGTCAAAGATGGGTGTTTGGTCAATCTTTTTAAAGTTCATAACGTCGGGAATATGGAATTTATTTGTTAATTTCAAGAACTGAGACTCTAATATAATAAGAAAGCACTCAATTACTATAACTATTTCACAACATACATTTTATAAGGTATTAAATAGGGAATTTCATATTCCATCGTTCATTTTGTGGTCCTTTATATATAATGTTTTATTTGATTGAACCCACAAAAGCCTATGTCATATTTTTTAAATAAATGTATGAGTTGGGGAGACTAATTTTTAGTGGTTTTACGCACTTTTACATTATAAATATGTCACAAAGATTCAGTTTTTATAAATCATTGATCAAAATTGAAACTATATGTTTTCCAATTATGTCCACCCACCTTGATGAATACTTTTAAGATATAAAATATATCTTAGGCTAAACATAATATTTTTTTTATATTATATATAATGTATGACATTATGAGTCATATTATTGTTAAATTAAAGAAATCATCGTATTCCACATAAACCGGAATGAATTATATGGAAAAAAATTTAAAATTCGATTAAGAGGATGATTTGGTGGTGATTTAATGGATGGATTGACAATGTGGGAATGAGTAAGATGAATTTAAAATCATTGTTGATACAAAATAATATAATGCCTAATTTATATGAAGCAAATTGGTTTTCCTAGAGAGTCGATGGTTTATTGAATTTTTATATAAGACACATTGTGTTTACATGGTTTATTTTAATATGATTCATTTAGTAGATTTAAATATTCATTTAAATCAATTATTTAAATATATATATGAATTTAAAAACACTACTCCCTATTTAGAATTATTATTTCATAAATATAAACTCATAAATTTTTAATGAATTGTAATGTCTGGGGATTATTTTCAATTCATTAGGATTGTTGGGGTATTTTATCACCAAGATATAATTATATTAAAATACACCTTTGATGGTAGCTATGTGGATGCATAAGATTTGAGTTGTAGAGTGTTGGGAGTGCTTTCGATCTGGATGTTGAGTCCATGCTTATAGATTTTCTGAGGTGTATTTATAATGTAAGAAACCAATTGTACATCAAGTGGGAGACATATAAATTATTCTTACCACACTACTACAAACGCGGCATATATCAGCGCTCATAACATGCTTTAACAGCGCTATAAAAGCGATGTAATGCTCATCGCTAATATAGGGGGGTCCATTTTATCATCACTTTGAAAAGCGTTGATAAAAGTCAAAAAAATTTAAAAAAATTTAAAAAAAAATCAAATAATGCGGGGAGATATTTTAAAAGTGCTTGACCCCCTCCCTTTATCAGCACTAGGAGGTCTCCCACGCATTTCCCTTCCCGTGCATCCTCACACGCGTTCACCCCTTTGCGCTTCCACATGAACTCGAACTTGCAACCCCCCCCCCTTCGTGGTTGCACCCTTACCACTGAGCTAGTTTTTTTTTCTCTATTTAATGGTATATCTATTTATTTATGTATATATTGTTATATTTATTAATATATTGATATATATTCATATTAATATAATTACATTTATTCATATACTAGTATATATTTATATATATTCATTCATATATTAATATATATTTATATTTATTTATTTATATATATTTTTAGTTATAAATTTTTATCCGTATATTTATTTTTATATTAATATATACTTATAAGATTCGTTTTAAATACATTTATGAAATATTTTTTTATATTTGTTTATAATTAATTAAATACATACATACATACATATATACAACACAAACACACAGAAACATATATTTCTATGAATAAATACATATATATATGTGTATTTGAAAAGCCATAGAATGTTAATAAGATCATAACATATAATCTAGAAGCCCGTTTCAACTCCACAACTAGTCAAATCGAAGAAAATGAAACAAATATTTGATATGTTATGTGGTACAGGTCTAACAGACATCCGGAAAAAAAGTTATACCTGCTTGAATGTTAACAAATTGGGGTATCCCGACTAAAAAATCAGTTTTGGAGGCTTTCGGAACCTTTTTTGGCCTCAAAAAATGTGACCTAAAACTAAATTGTGATTTATTTTTTGTAAACTTTTTCTTCTGAAGATCATCTCTTTGATGTAAAATGCCCCCAAGGATGAGTAGTTCTTATAGTAAAAAATATATTATTTCACTAATTTGTTAATTTAATTTTAATATTTAGGAATACTATAAGTAATCACAGTATGATCAATTAATTTTGGTTTAAATTATAACGAATTATATCAAAGCGAACTAACACATAGGGCCATTCGTGTGTGAATACTCAAAGAGAAACATTAATCGTCCAATATAATCAATATATGATATAATCATATGGTTTAATTATAATCTTGAAACATAATTAATTCTCTCTTAAAATGTTGATATATGACCTAGATTAGATTTTATACCTATATGAGCTTTGGTATAATGATAAAATCTAGGTTCTAGGATTAGATTCCCTAAAGATAACATATAATCTTATTATTTCCATTCATATGGGGTTTGTTAATTTCAATATTGTATCAAGAAAAAAAAATTAGGAGATGATAATTGAATAAATTTTTACATAAAGGATAGTGATGAATAAAGAGTGAATTCGTTTATTATTTGAATTATTAGTTTTGAAATTGTTTTTTCAAAGAAACTGTCTTCTTATTGACACATTTTTTCAATAAAATCCCCAAAATTCTTGTCATATTTGATTAAATTTATTTATTTCTTCATTAATGTTAAATATTTTATTCTATTTCAACCTATAGATATCAACAAATGTTTTCCACCTTGTTGTACTTAGTCAAAATTACATAATATTTGAGAGACTCCATAGTAACACTCATCAAATTATTGCTATTTTAAAGAGAAAAGTTTTTTGTTAGAAAATATTTTTATATTATATATTTTTATTACACCCAACTGATCGAAACTCACATTAATGAACTTTCGGTATTGGTTGGGCATGGAAAACAATAATATTTAGAAAAATCATAGAAAATAATTATAAAGAAATATAGGATGCTTACCTGAGATATAATAATGAATTCATATATTAATAAGAGTGATATATTATATACTGTGAAGAGTAACTAACTTATACAATCAAGAAATTATAAGCAGAACCAGAACAAATAAATGAAGATTGGTTTTGACATATATAGAGACAATAAGAAGTTGAATTTCATAACTAGAAAAGTAAAATGAAAGAACTAAAGATCCATATTATTAAGACGACCAATTCCATCTAAGAGTATAATAGATAAATAGAGAACCATAAAAAATAACTACTATTTGAGGTTGAAAAAGAATATTTCCTTCCAGTTTTTGATGAATTAATTTTTTAGATAGTTAAAGACACCGAAATAACATACTCATTTTATACCCTTTCTAAGA
Source organism: Viscum album (assembly GCA_963277665.1). Lineage (NCBI taxonomy): Eukaryota > Viridiplantae > Streptophyta > Magnoliopsida > Santalales > Viscaceae > Viscum > Viscum album. The sequence continues at coordinate 388,445,119 of OY728125.1, forward strand.
AATTATTTATTGAATACTTACATAAATAAAATAATATTATCATGGAGGAAATTGAGGAAGATTTAAAATATCTCTTCATATACATATTTCATCATTCCAATATTAAAATTAGAAATAAATTAATTATTTTAAAATAGATATATTAATAGAATTTCTATATGCATGGGTTGAAAAAGGAATACCACACAAGGTTTAATACATTTTGAATAAATAGTGGTGGTATTAATTATTTTATTCTATAAGGCACATGAAAAAGATGAAACATACATATAATATTATGGGAATGTTTTTAATCAAAATTTATACCTTATCATTTTTTTTTGAATTATCATTCAAAACTCACCAAATTATTTAATTGTACAGCACAGAAGATAGATAAACATTATATTCATCCTACACATCCATTAAACAACAAGAAAATCATTGAGGTATTGGAAATTAAATTATATGTATATAAAGACCTATAAAATAAGTAATTAAAAATGAGCATTGGTGATATGAACATGTGGTAGTTCAAAATAATGATTCCACCCCATTTAGATTTTAGATAATCATCTATAGTTGTTTTTTTATAGGGAAAAAATACAATGTTATAGGGATGAAACCATAGTATTGTATTATAAATTTTATATTTTATAAGTTTATTTTTTAAAATTATTTAATAATCATTTATCAATTTCTATTGTTGTTTTTAACAATGATGTATATTAGCTTCGTTCTCTAATCTAAACATTAGAATAAACCAGTCCTGATAATACCTACCCTATATTTTTTATAACTAATCCTAACATAAATTTTTTATTTCCATGTTCATTAAAATTTTTTAGTTTAAATTATGGACACTGTAATATTTTATGTGTGGGGTATGGAAGAAATATTTTGGATTTATTATATAGGTTTTTTACTCTATGCGTATTTATAAAATAGTTATTTCACAGGACCATTAATTTATTTTAACTTAATGAAAATTAATTATTAATTATAAAAACATCATTTGAAGAATGTGAATTATGAGAAATATATTTCTCATTACCAATTTTGTTATTAACAGTGGATGATTTAAATTGATATTATAAATTATAACATTATATTACATGTGATAACTAAATTCCTATATTTCTTATTTTTAAGGGAAATTATTATATTTAATATATACATAGAACATCACACATAATCATTGCTTATGATTTTTTTAATCAAATGAGGGTATAATATGGTTATACAATTTCTGGTTGGATTTTAATTAAGGGTCTTCCATATGGTAATTTCATAACTGATCAATTTCATACCATTGATAGATTAAATTATTAATGTATACATATTATCAATCTATTATACACCCATTAATGAAATAAAAATAGGAATAAATAAATATATAAATAATATAATAAATACATAAATAAGAGTCTGATGAAATTTACATAGTGTGGTGATATATAGGCTGACAGATTAATGTTTGGCTTTCATAGATGGTTGAATGAGTGGGTTTTAAAATTTTATTTTTATTTATGGGAATAGATTTGGTGAAGAAAATAAGGTAAGAATAATGGTTTTACATGACATAAATATATAGAATAATATTTGGAAACAAAATCATCAAATTATTGTGAGACACACACACGAGAGATTAATGGCTTAATAGTTTATAACATGTTTCACAATCAATAGTTTCATAAATATCATTAAAATTTGTTTTGATACATTTTATGAGGAAATTTTATTAAAATTTATTGATATTAAATTCTTAATACCATTATTACATTACTCATATTTCTATCATTAATTGAGAAGTTGAAACATGTACATGTTATCCTAATATTCTATGAAAAATGGAATATAAATTTTACTATGAGTACCGAAGGGAAAGTGTGAGGAGTTAATAAAAAAAATTTTGTTGAATATATTAATGATAATAAATGAATTAATTCATTTAAATATAAATTCAAGTGATTATTTAATGGAGATTTATAATTAGATTATGAATTTTAAAATTCTATGCTAATTTTTCATTGGCCCTTTGGAATTCATTCAAGTGTTTTTATAATAAAAAATTCAATAGGATAAATTTTTCATTGAAATTAAAATTCAAAATTATAAAATCATTTGTTAAAAACAAACATTTTTGAGGATTGAGATAGATCATACGATTGAGAGAATAAAATAGGCCATAAATTTCAAATATGGATTGGACACCCCATTATAGAGGTTGTATCAACATTTGATCGATTATTTATTCATACATACATGGACTAAGGGAATATTTTCAAAAAAATAGGGATCCAAAGTACACATATTTCATTTAATTTTTTTATCACATATAAACATTTTGATGAATCCAATAATGAAATTAATAAATCCATTAATTCTTTGACATAAATTTCTAATTTACCATTGTTTGTATTTGAAACCCAATATCTCGTACAATATTTATGATTATATGTTTAAATTTTTAAGATGTTTTTATAGTTTATTGTGTGAATAGAAGAAAATAGTGGTCCCATTATAATTATATAAATAATTTAGAGAATGAAGGATTGTATGTAAGGATATTTTTTAGTGGGTGTTTATCACATCCTTCCATGTAGTCTTTTTTTCATAATGTAGTCCCTCTTTAATTTAAATAATAAATTTATTTTTAATTTTCTAAATAATATATTTTTTTATTCATTAGGTATGAATCTAATTGTGGATATGAGATTGTGTGTTACTATTTATAAACCATTTCTTATATATATCATCTCCATGATAAAAATTTCAATAACAGAATAATAATTCTTTGATTAATTGATGTAATTATTATAAACTTCATTATTATGATTATGAGTCTGTCAACATAATATAATTAAACAAAAAATATTACTAAATATATTTTATTTATATTCTAATGAATTCAATCGATGGGAACTTATCCCGCGATGCAGATGTTGTGTGATTATTGATCATGAAACATTAATCGGAGAATCTAATCAATATGGGATAATATTTTATGATTTAAATATAATCCAAGAAAAAAAATTAATTCTCATTTTTATAAAGGATATGATTATTTTATATGATTATAATTATATGTTGTATTTGGAAGATAAATCTAAATGGGTTTCCATGAATAGATTTTTATGAGATAACTTCGAATTCAGTTATTTACAATCATTGTGGGATTGTTAATTTACATAAGAATTAGTGGATAAAAAATAAGAGATTAAAATTTAATTGATCTAAATTAATGGATAATGATGAATAAAAAATTAATTAGTAGATTATATTATTTAAAAAACATTATATTAATTTTAGGGTATTTTTTTACTCTCTTCATCTTATTTTAAAATCCTTACATAATCGCCAAAAAATTTCTTTGATCTTTAATTTCATTTATTTCTTATTTAAACATAGGTATGATTTTTTTAATTCAATAACTAATTTATTTAATGAACTATATTAATCACCAAGGTACATTTAGTGAAAATTAAATCTCTTTTGAGAGTGTGTGAGATAATTTTCATTAGTTTTTCATAATACTCTTCAAATTAAATTCTATGGTCATTTTGAGGGAAATATTCTCAGTGTTAATTGATTAACATGTAGTTCAACATCTCAGAATATCTGAAACTTTATTTCCCTCCTTGGGGTAGTTTTCTAATATCCAAAACATAAGTGGGACTATGGGAAACGATGCACAATTCATACTTGGTATGGATTATTTTTTGAAGAAAACTAGCCATAAATATTACATTTAGGACACCCTTAGGAATTATAAATTTATAGGGGAGAATTTCTAATAAATCCAACTATTTTACAAATTTTAATTTTGTAATTTATTATTTCTCACCCAACGAAATTCCATAATTTTAATAAATTTACTATATATTTGATAAATTAGTGTTTTTTTGGAAATAATTAATAAAGGCATCTTATTATATGAAATTGTTGATGTAATATTTTTCTAGTATTTTAATTACAATAACCAAACATTAATATTATATTTTTAATATGTAGGTTGATTCCAAACATTCTATATATATATTAATTGAAAATTCAATACACTATATAAAAATAGAATCTAATTAAATAATTATTAATATATTTCATGTATGTGTTATTTGAAAAATATTAAACCCCTGTTATATTTAAATAAATTCTTTATAGGTTGTGTTAATAGATCTGGAAAATCTATAGCTGATTATGTGAGACATAAAAAATCATTGCATTTGTTAGATTAAAAGAAAAATTTCAAAGGGTATGAAATAGTTAGTGAGAAGTAATGTATTTTGGAATCACATAGATACCTATTGTGACAATAATTCTTTTAAATAATCTATAAATGAAGGGATTTCAACTATAAATGAATGGTAATGAACTATTTTACAAAGAACAAATAAATTGAACTACCTATTTAAGTGTGTTTTGGTATTCATGTATTAGTAATCTATGACCATACATAAAGTACAAGATCAATGTGGGGGAGTCATGAAAAACATGAAGAAGATAAATATTTTCAAAGGAAATATGTCCAAATAATGAAGGAAATATTCGTAATAGATAAATCAATTGGTCCCCTCAGGCATGGGAGAGATAGAATATTTAATAATATACTGAAATTCATAAAGGTAATAGAAAAGAGATAAATACTCACATATTCACATGAAATATAAAATAATCATAATCCAATCAGGAATATATATAGGATTCTAAATAAATATGGATGAATCTTATTTCATTTGTAAATATTTCATTTTTAAACCAAGATTATGAATAGTTTAATATATTTTTGTATTGAATTTCAATCTATTTATACCAATATTTTCCTTGTAATGAAAATTATATTTATAGATGGATGTCCATCAGTGATTTTTAGAGTGGGGCGAAACATTTGTATATTTCCTATGATACAATTTAATATAATTCCATATTTTCATAAATTTCTTATGCATTTTTATAATTAATGGTTTAAATGATAAATTAATGAATTCTTTTTTTTCATTTTTGTCATCACATTATAATTATTGTTTCAATACATGTACAAAATTTATTTCATTTATATGACTATCTAACATATTGATGAATTTGGTGTCCATAGAGGGAGTGATACAGAGTTGTGACCATGAGTTTTGGGGTACATTACTCTAGATTAAATAACTTGATTTATGATACTCTAAGATGACATGTGGTTAAAGTGATTACATTTAGAGAATTAATGAAACCATTCTCTCTATTGAGAAATAAAATACACTAATTCGCATCATAGAATACAAGGAAATTAATAATCAAGGATCATAATACTTGGATTCATAAATTATAGAAATATTGTGGGGGTGATAATTTATATAATATTTAGGGTATCCAATGAGTAAGGATTAATAATGAAAACTCATTGAGATTATATATAAAGTTATATTCCTATAGATTGAAATAAGGATCAAAAATTATTTTTTATTGGTTTGTGTTTTGTTCTAATTTCAATTTTTGTCAAAAAAAACCCCATAATTTATATTTTAGTATATAATTATTTTATTGAAAAACATTAGAAAAATATAATATGTGAAAAGTATTTATAGTGAGTGATTAACAGTTTCTTTGAGATATAACTTGTGGTTTTCATTAATGCTACACTATTTAGGGACATTGAAATATTATTTTATTTGTTTTTATGAAAGGCTGCTCATCAAAACATAGCACCATTATTAGAGAGTAAATTAGTTTAATCATTTATCTTAGTATTTTATATGTAATTTATTTATTTATTTATTTTTTATTTTATTCATTATTTCATAATATTTTTTATAATAATCTATATCATCCAATAAAAGTCTCTCCCCTGCGTGAGAGCGTCTCTCTCCTAGACTTTCTAGGGTTTCAGTTCCTCGTCTGTTTCGTTTTCTCGGCGGCGCCGCTTCTTCTCGCGTGTTTCGCGCTTCCGCCCGAGGTCTGCGCCACGCGATTGTTTCTCCTCCCTGTGTTCTGGTCCTCCTTCACTCTGGTGTTCCCCCCCTCTTCCCTCCTTTCACTTTTCCGGTTTCCCTTGGCTTCCCTCGCCGCCTGTGCCTCGGCTCCCGCCGTCTGTGTCTTGTAGAAAAGAGGGGCCAACCCTCGTCCTCTGCTGTTCTCTGAACCCGGTGTTGGTCCAGGTTTCCTCCGGGGCTCTGCGCTGCCGTCCGTCACCGCTCCTCCCTTGTCGGCTTCGGATATGGGTGAGGAATCGCATCGCTAGATCCTCCCTTCCTCCTTTCCCCCGGTTCCAGATCTGGGCGCCTTTGGCCTGGTTGATCCAGTCGTGGCTCCCCCCCCCTCCCGCAGGACCTCCTCGGTCTCAATCCCTCGGGCTCTGGTTCTTGAGGCTTCCCCAACCCGTGTTTTCCCCTTTCTCCTTTTTTTCCGCTGTTCATCCTGCTTGTGTGAAGTTTGTGCTGCCTGGCGACGGACCACCGAGTCCTCGCTTCGCGAAGCGGTTCTGGCAGAGTAACACTGTCCCGCGAAGTTCTCCCAGCCTTCGCGAAGGTTTAATCGCGAAGCTGGTCAGGCTCGCGAAGCTCCCCCCCGATTTTTCGATCCTTTTTCCGTTCCCTGCCTGCGAATCCACGTGGTCTCCGTCACCCTCTGCTCCGTAATCGTGAAGGAAATTACCCAGCGCACAAGTTGTAGCGCGAGGGGACTTGCGCGCAAGTTGAAGCGCGAGTTGAAGCGCGCAAGTTGAAGCGTGAGGGGACGTGCGCAAGTTGAAGCGCGAGGGGGCTTGCGCGTTTTCTGTATGTGTTGCCCAGCACGTTAGAATTTACCGCACAGGGCTGGTTGTGGATTGAGTTTGTCCCCAGCGCGTTGCTATTGGCCGCGCAGGTCTTGGTGCGGCTGGTGGTCTTCCCTTGTTTGAAGGATCGGGTCGTGTAGAGCTGTCACGGAAAGATACAGTGGTATGGAGCATCCGGGCCGCATCTGACTGGAGGACTTATATCGGGTTGTGCCGGAACGGAGAAATCGTGGGGTCGGGCCTGACCTGTGCGAATTATTGTTCAAATCCGGTCTGAGATACTTTTTGTAGATTCCTGGAGGTCTGGAAAAAATTGTGATTCTTCTGGTCGTGAAGCTTCGGTTGTGAAGAACTAGCTTGCGCTGGTTCGGACTGAGCCGGAGTCTCGGGGTCGGGGACCCCCTCTGGGCTTGACTCCCCTTGGATAGGGGACCTCTGTTTGGCCATTCCCTCCCTGGGAGTTTTTCGTGTCTCTCAACATGGAGATGGCTCTGCTGAACCAATGGAAGAACCTCACATTAACAGACAAAGAAAAAGAGCCACTCGCAACCCCTAGAAATGAAGACAACACTTTGACAAAGCGTATGGCTTTATTGGTTATCGGAAGACTGGCGACCGAGACACCATTTAACCTTAAGGCCCTCAGGACCACCCTTCAAAATCTTTGGAAATTGGAAGCTGGAGTAGCCATCCGGGAAATTGAGAACAAACTCCTTGTTTTTGAGTTCTTCAGGGAGAAAGACAAAGATAAAGTCCTCAGAGGACGACCTTTGTCCTTTGACAATCATATCATTCTGATGGAGGAATTTAAAGGGGGGGACGAGATTCAGAATTGCACACTTACCCGATCCCCGTTCTGGGTAAGAATTAAAGGAATACCGTTTCAGGGGAGATCAACACATGTGATGAAAGAAATTGGAGACCGGATCGGTCACTTCCTAGAGTGGGATTGCTCGGACCCAGTACAATGGGGCCCCTGGGTCCGAATAAAGGCTGAGATCGATGTGTCTGAACCATTAATGCAAGGTATGTTTCTGAAAAATGATGATTCCAACACCTGGATCTCGTTCGAATTCGAAAAACTACCAATCTTCTGCTTCCTTTGCGGACGTATCGGCCACCTTGAGAAAGCATGCGGGTCAAAGCCAGAGAATTCCGCCGAAAATATTACCCTACAGTACGGTCCGTGGCTCCGGGCCAAAGCACACAGAGAGGCATATATCCCTGAGGCGGAGAGACAAATAGATCGGGACCGTCTCATTGCAGCCCATCTAAGGCGACCGGAATCTGGACACCCTTCCATTATAAGGATGGGACCACCTGTCTTCCCAAAATAATCCCCAGCTGAGATTAGGGGAAATGGAAATGCCTCCCAAGAGATTATCGTCAGATGCAATGATGGGGCTCGGCGAGATAGTAACCTGATTCAGGGTATCACAGAATCCGACTCCATTTTAACTACACCGAATTTAGCATTCATTACTTCAACTGGGCCGCTACCTAAACCAAAAGAACCTCCAGAAAAGCTTCTGAGGCAGAAACATGTTTCCTTGGATCCGCCTGAAGCTGAGTAGAGTCCAAAGCGGATCCCAACTGATGCCCTTCTGCAAGCCGATTCTGGGATGACTGAAGCCTCACCTTCAGGACATGTTCCTCGTAGAACATGGAAAAGGGCACGCGGTGGTGGTAAAGGCGTTTGCTCAGGGAATCCCAAACCGGGAGATCTGAAACGGCAAAGCGAGTCCAGTGGTATGCTCACCAGTCCTCCCAAAAGGAGGAAAGCATCAAGTACACCATTAAACCCACAAGAGACAAAGGCGGAGGCGGGTCAGGCCCGACCCCGCCTAGAGCAATGATTGCTTTGTGCTGGAACTGCCGTGGGCTTGGCAACCCACGAACGGTTCGTATGTTCCAGCGCCATTGCGCTCAAATTTGCCCTGATATGGTTTTCCTGTCCGAAACCATATTGGAAAACAAGGACATCACAAATATTTCTCTAAAATGCGGTTTCCAGGGTTGTTTCCCGGTCCCCTGACAGGGTCATTCAGGGGGATTATGTCTTCTCTGGAAGGATAATGTCGATGTTAGGCTCCTGTCTTTTTCACAGCGCCACGTGGCTGCTTCCATTTGTGATCCCCACAACCCCCCCCCTGGACTTTTGTGGGCTTCTATGGCTGGCCCTCCCAGTCTGAAAAGTGGAAATCTTGGGATCTTATTTGCAAACTCTGTCGTGATCTGCCAAGCCCCATTCTGTTTGGAGGGGACTTTAACGAGATCCTTTTCCAGAAGGAGAAAAAAGGTGGAGCTATGCGTTCCTCCACGTCTATGGCTGATTTTAATGATGCTATCCTTAAGGCAGAGCTGATGGACCTGGGTTACACGGGTAATCCTTTCACATGGTTCCGAGGTAGTTCTGATGGAAATCGAATCGATGAACGTCTGGATAGATTCTTTGGCTCAATGGATTGGATGAACCTCTTCAAAATGTACCATATCAGACACCTCACGTTCAACTGCTCGGATCACTGCCCAATTGTCATTAACTGCACCCATAATGAGCACGTTACTAGTTCCAGGAAACCATTCAGATTCGAAAGCTTCTGGTCAAAAGATCCTGAGTGCGAGGCGGTTATCCGTTCAGGCTGGAAGAATGGGCAAGCTGATCTGAGAACCAACCTTCTCCGAGTAGCGTCTGAGCTGAAGGCATGGAGCTACTCTAAATTCCGACACCCGGAGTGGCATTGCAATTTTCTTGAAAGGAAGATCGGTTATCTTCTTAGCAAACCCCCGTATAGCAGCATTCTCTCCAAAATTAGTGAAACCCAACGAGAGCTGGATGTTGCCCTGCGCAATAAGGAAGATTATTGGGTGATGTGAGCGCGTGATACTCATATAGCAGAAGGGGATGCTAATACCCGGTATTTCCACCAGAAGGCTTCAGCAAGACGTCGAAAAAACTTTATTTCTGGCATTCTAAAATCAGATGGCAGTAAAGTGACTGACACAGGGGGAATCCAAGAAGCTTTCCTAAGCTATTTTTAGAAACTCTTCTCTGCAAGCCATTCTGACATTTCTCCTGAGATTGAGGACTGCATCAAACCCGTGATCTCTGACGATATGAATAGACAGCTTTCTAAAGATGTGACGAATGACGAGACCCTTAAGGCCTTAAAGCAAATCCACTCGACGAAGGCCCCGGGACCAGATGGATTCCACGCCCTCTTTTTCAAGAACTACTGGCACATCATTGGTCCAGACATATGCAATTTGATGCGGGATATTTGGGCAGGGAAAACGGACCTTTCCTCTCTTAATGAAACTATTCTTACCCTCATTCCCAAGATGAAAAATCCGCAAGGGGTTTCGGACATTCGACCTATCAGTCTGTGCAATGTTTCGTATAAGATCTTTTCGAAGATCCTGGCGAATCGGTTGCGTTCTTGGCTTCCCGACGTCATTTCAGAGAACCAAAGTGCTTTTGTGGCAAAAAGGTTAATCACTGATAATGCCATTATTTCTCATGAAATTTTCCATTCCATGAAAACACGAACACGAGCAAAACGAGGGATCATGGCTTGGAAATTGGATATGGCTAAGGCCTATGATAGAGTGGAATGGAACTTCCTCGAACTTGTGATGCTCAAGATGGGTTTCTGCACCAAATGGATTGACATGATCATGCAATTCGTCTCGTCAGTATCCTTCTGTATTAATGTCAACGGGGTGCTCACCCGAGGCTTTTCCCTTCCCGTGGGCTTCGCCAGGGAGATCCACTGTCACCCTTCCTCTTTATTTTAGTGGCTGATGTGTTTTCTAACCTCCTTTCCAGGGCAGTTTCGTTTTCCAAAATTCATGGGGTGAAAGCGTGCCGCAAGGGCCCTCCGATATCCCACCTCTTCTTCGCTGATGATTGCCTTCTTTTTTCTCGAGCTACCCCTAACGAGTGTACTGCAATCTGCCAGGCGATACAACAGTATGAACGGGCTTCAGGACAAATGATGAACCAGAGTAAATCAGAAGTTTCTTTCAGCTCTGGAGTCCCCCAGCCGAAAAGAGAAGATCTTTGCTCTTTAGCACGCATCCCTGGGGTCGATAAGCACCAGAAGTATCTTGGGCTCCCGATGGTGGTTGGACGGTCAAATAAAGAAATATGTTCAGCTATTGTGGATCGAATTGAAAGAAAAATACAAGGTTGGACCCCTAAAAAAATATCCAAGGCCGGGAAGGAAATCCTCATCAAGGCGGCTCTTCAATCTGTCCCCAGCTATTTGATGTCTATTTTTAAACTGCCTGATGTGGTGCTCTCAAAGATTCAATCCAGAACATCTAACTTCTGGTGGGGTCGAAAATACGGAAAAAATAAAGTCCATTGGATCGCCTGGTCTGCTCTATGCCGACCAAAATCTGAAGGCGGAATGGGTTTCCGGGACCTTTCCCTTTTTAATGATGCTTTGCTGGCTAAACAAGGTTGGCGTATAATTAATAACCCATCATCCCTATGCTCGCAAGTTCTCCGGGCTAAATATTTCCCACATAAGGATTTCTTGGATTCCCATCTTGGCTATCGACCCAGTTTTCTCTGGAGAAGCATTTGGGGTGGTAGTAATCTTCTGAAGAAAGGACTTGGCTGGAAGATTGGGAACGGTTCAACGGTCAAGATTTGGACTGATCCCTGGCTTTTTGATCAGGCAGGCATGAAGGTGTCATCCCCTATTTTTCCAGGATCCGAACATGCCACAGTCTGTTGTCTTTTTTATGATCAAGGGGCGGGATGGTGTCTGGAAAAACTCTTCTCATGGTTTAATGAGAGGGATAGGAGAATTATTCTGAGTATCCCCTGTGTGCCAGATGCAGGGCTAGATCATCTCTACTGGACAAACGACAGCTCAGGAGAGTATTCGGTGAAAGCTGGTTACCGGCGAGCTCTTGCTGCTCAAATTACAGAAGGCGATGCGAGGCCCTAGACAGCAATTTGGAAGCTTTATGTTCCCCCTAAAGTTCTCTTTTTCTGGTGGCAGGTGTGTACCGGTATACTTCCTACAAAGAGCCTCCTTGCCTACAGACACTTTCCATACGACAACTCATGCCCTTTCTGCCCTTCTGTGATTGAATCCCCTCTCCATGCTTTGTTTCAATGCCCCGGGGCCCAGGAGGTTTGGAATGGCTGGGGATCAACTATCGAGCTGTCCCTGGACGTCGCCTCAGATCCTACCTCTCTTCTGCTGCGATGGTGTTCCTCCTTTTCGCCGGCTAAAGCAGGCGCCCTGTGCATTTTGACTTGGATTATCTGGAATCGGCGGAACGAGGCCATTTTCAATCATTTCAGGAGGCCCCCCAGATTTTGGATTGACCGGGCTTTGTCATGGATTGCGGTTTGGCAGAACCACCCTGTGCAACAAAGACTTTTCACCCCCTCTCCTCTTCCCCAACACTGGTGCACTCCACCGGAAGGGATTTTTAAAATCAATGTGGATGCCTCTCTCCCTAAGGATGGCCCAGTAGGACTAGGTTTACTGGCCCGAGACAACCTGGGAAATCTCATCGCAGCCAAATACGAAGCACGTTACACACTTTGGGAGCCCTCAGTCGCGGAGGTCGCCGCCATCCTTGCGGGGTTAAACTTCGCAAAAGATCGCGGTTGGGATTCTATTCACATCGAGTCCGACTGTCTCACGGTAATCAATGTCATCAATCTCACTGACGGCGGGCTTCAACCTTTCGGCCCCATTATCCGGTGTATTCAATCGCGGAGACAAGGCTTCAATTCCTGCATTTTCTCTTTTGTTAAAAGGGAAGCGAATGAAGCCGCTCACAAGATGGCTGGCATTGGCCCTCCTTACGAGGATTTGCTTTGGTTCAATCATTTTCCATCATGGTTATGCTGCTGTATTTCTGCTGATCTCCATCATTAATGGATCTATCTTTTTTTGTCAAAAAATAATAATCTATATCATCCAAGAGATACTTTGAAAACCTTACACTTCTTGGAATATTGGATGAAATTATTTCAATAGATTAATAAATATAATTTAATAGATAAACATACCAATATAATAGTCTACATGTATATGATTATGATATATAGAATAGGAATCATGTAACGAACTAACATGAAGAAACTAGAGAAATCATCCAAGGTGATCAGCCACAAGTTGATGTACAAAAAAAGTAGAAGAAAACTATCTCATGATAAACCTAAAAAGAAATACCATTCTATTAAAACAAAGAATCAATATAAATATATCCATGAGACATAAAAATTAAATCATAATAGTTTAAATAAAAATATAAATCATGAAATGACGAAACAAGTTCATACATGATCATCCATCAACATTAAACCACCTTGCCTCAACGATTGAGATATCAAGAGAATCCAATTTTATATATATTGAAATTCCCTTTGCCTGAGTCCTAAAAAAAATTATAAAAAGACAATGTGAATGTTGGGAGTGAAAAAAAATACAAGTAGGGGGAAACAAAAGAATTTTTACATGTTACAATCTCTTGAATTCATCAGTTCCAACGGTAAATCAAATATTGATTACAAATAATTTAGATAAATTAATACCTTTTTATAAAACATCCCTTTTGTTTTAAAAAACATACCATATCTACCAAATATAGTTATATTTAATGTTTGAAAGAAAATTCTTAATAAACAATGGATACACCATTATAAAATAAAATGGGAATATTACCATATAAATTCCATCATATGATAAACCAATCATAAATTAAATAGGATATAATTTGAGATTCAAAATTTTATAAAAAATACTAGACATAAATAATCCCCAACAATTAACTATGTAAAATCCAACCAATATAACCTAATGTATAATTACACACACTAAAGTAATGTAAAACTTCTTTTGGAATTACACACACAATGATTGAAAAATCTAATCCTGAGGCACCCAAGGTTACCACATTATATTTGGTTTTTAAAATTCATTTTAAAAACATGATCATATTTAATAATTCATTTTCAAATAAAATATTTTCTACTTCTGGGCCTTAATAACCATTTCAAAACAAAAACCTTCATTTAAATCATTTAATTGAACACTTGGTGTGGAAAAAATAGTTTTTATAGAAAACCCATTTAAAAATATTAATCTCATCCAAAAAGACATTCTAATGTCTAAAAACTCATTTTCACTAATTAAACTAATAGAATTCAAACTAACACATATAAATTCAATATAAATCCCTTTTATAGAGACACATACCTTAAAAATGGAGGAAAAATAATCAACATCTATAATAATAATTGAACACAAATTGATCAACCTCTGACAGACCTGTTGTGAGGGAAATCGAAGAAAGAAAACCCACCATACTGTTAATAAACTACACAAATCAAAATGATATGAATGGAAAGAAATATACCAACAAACCAAGGAGAGAGATAAGGATAGAGGGAGATGGATATTCTCTATAACATTAGGGAGTTACATGAGTGGTTAATATAACCTCCATGAAATGGGGGATTTACTTCTTAAATATTTTTCTTATTCCCTAACATTCGCATAAATCAATTATGATGTAAAATACTTGACCTCTGGTTAAATGTTCTCAATCATTGATTTTATATCATAGTAATTAGTTTTATAGTGTAAAACAACTTTATGGCCAAAATTTTGTACCACCAGATGTGCTTCCATAGCTTGAACCTCGTGATAAACGTACTTCATGATCCAAATATTTGTATTTTAAATATATTCTTTAGATAATACACAAATCATACCCTTGTGAAAACTCCCATTAATATCTCAACACACTCCAAATCATTGAACACATTTTTACCCAAACGTGATTAATTCAAAAATAAAATTCATCCCCATTTTGATGAATTTTCCTAAAATACGATATATGTATCCAAAATTCCTAAAACACACCAAAAGAAAATGGATAAAAGGTTCGATGAAAAAATGGAATGGGTGTAGCCACAATGAATATCCTCTTAGAGGAATGTTCTGGTAGATAATAGTGACCTGTGATTAATAAATAAAAAACTATAAATTAAACTATTAAATATTAATTGTTAATATTAACCAAAACTATCTAAGAAAAATAAATTAATATATGGAAGATACAATAAAAAATGGAAGTGTCTGTATTGTTATTTCCATTAAGGGGCATGAAATTTTATTTATTTAATGTCCATAATAGAATAATTATTCATTCAATTATCACTGATTCCAAATATAAGAAAAATACCATCAGGTATGGTTATCTAATGTTAGTATTATTCTAATTTTCACACAAGTCGTCCATCATTTCCTACACTAATTTTATGAATAATTTACCTATAATTTTGGCAATGAATTAAGTGGTGAAATTCAATGAACCATTTCACACAAATTCTTTGTATCTATTTGTGTTGAGTTTACTAAAATGAGATCGCTTATTTGGTATCAATAATTCAAGTTTGAATTCCAAATATATTAATTTTTCAATTAATACATTTTTGAATTTTGAATTATCCCATGTGAAATTTACAATTCTCTCACATACATAAACAAATTCTAGAAAAATGAATTTTTTGATGATCTCCCATCCGTTATTACTTGTTAGATATCACACGAATGGGAACCAATGCTTCTATGTAGAGTCCAAATGAAAATAAATTAAAAATCATATATAATTAAATAAATAAAAATCCAATTAAAAACGATTAAATTAAAATTTCAATTTATCTTGTTTAAAAAATAATGCAACGAAATTACAAAATCATTCCTCATAAATATGAAACCATAAAAAATTATCTAAAAATTATTTTAAATAAACAAATAAAATAATACAATGAGGATATCCTCTTGTCCATGGAGTCATAATTGTCACTAAAAACAACCATATATGATCAAAAATTAAAATCTATCACTCTATGGATTATACAATTTTTGAACCATACCATCGTGTGGGACAATAAAATATTCCAAACACCATTAACTGCAAATTCACTTGAAACTTACCACTTACCATTACAGGATAGGGTTTCCACACGAGGATGGTACATGTGCCATCTCCCTGGTGGTGTTTCCACATGAGAAAACTACTGCATGTGGATGGTCAATGGTGGTGCTACCATGTGAGGATGAATAGTAGAGGATGCCAGACATTATTGGTTGAAGGATGTGACAAGGATAGTGGAAGTTTCTAATAAAGTGTTTGTGGGATGGGTGTGGTGATGGTAGACTATGGGTAAAGAAGGCAATGGATTAGAGTTCATAGTCGGCTACCACAACAGATAAGAAAGAGTAAGCCATGAATGTTGTTGTACATTTCAATAGGAGTTGCTATGATTATTTGTTGGATGGAGAGGAGGAGATAGCTATTTTTTGGTTGGTGCACTGGGGAGGTGGGCATGGCGCTTCATTGAGTAATACCACATGCTATATATATTAGGTTTTTATCCCCCTACCAATGAAAATGAAGATTAGAGGATCCCTTAGATAATGTGCAATAAAATTGGGTGGTTAGAAAATTTAAAATTCAAAAATTCAAACAGATCATAATTATTTAATGTTTTGTATCTAATAATTATTGTTATTATAATAATGAAATTATAATTATAGAAAAAATTATAATACTTATAGAATTAAATTAATTAAAATAGAAAGGTATATATAAATATATATAATAAAGTATATTTATATAATAGAATTTGTAAATAAATAATATTATTATCAAAATACATAATAATAATACCACTTTTATAAGTTAATAAAATATCACAATAATAATAAATTTATAATATAAATAAAAATATAGTTATTACTAAAAATATTAATACTGATATGTAAAATTAATATCACTTAAATAATAAGTTTATATTATTACTAATAAATATAAATAATCTAATAAAAAAAATTAATATTAAATAAGTAAATTAAATAATAAAACTGTTATATTATACATTATAATAATGTATAATATTTATATAAACAAATATTAATAATAAAAACCTAATATTAGTATATAATTCACTAAAACTTTACTAACAAAAATGCCACAAAACTAAAAAATAATACAGAAACACATAAAATGATTAAACTATTTAATTAAAAATATTTTAAATATATAAAACGCGTTTGAAATTCATGTGAATCAGGAACACACTACTACCTCATCAACAATGCTAACTCCCATGTTTTTTGGCTATCCCTTCTACACTACCATAATACACTTACCTAAGGAATTTTGTTACTGTGTATAACCTTCTCTGGATAACCTATAATCCTTACTAGTTTCTCAACCAGAGTAGTTTCAAGATCAAGATCAACATCATCTAATTTTGTAACATGGAAAGATCCAATTTATACCTTCTTAGTTTGGAAGGATGATACCTTTCATGTTTGGAATTCAAATTAGATGGAAGCTTTATCTGATATTCCACCTTTCAAATATGATGCACAATCATAATGGGGAAAACCCTTAATATTAGTTAGAATTATCAACCCTACAATTTATGTACCAAGAAAGTTAAAACTAAAAGAAAAATTTTATCACTAACCTCAATCTATGGAAGCCGACGAAGATGGTCCACATAGGATTTCTGATGACTTTGTGTTGTAACTAGCATTTTTCAATTCAATTGCACATTTTCCATTATTTCTTGACCAGTAATCGACCCAACTAGGACTTCATTCCCAACTATAACCAACACAACTGAGATCTACATTTATGGTCATGAAAAATATCAAAAGGATTCATAATTATCAAGGCATGATAAAAAAATTTATAGGAATACTCCACTCGAGGAAAATGATTTCACCAGGAACCACATTAATCCTGAGTGTGCATGGATCATATCCTAAAAAATGTGCCTAAAATTCTCTATATATCCACAAATATGTGGATGATATTACATTATCAATTTCAATGGGGAACCCATCACATATTAAAACAATTCTAAATCCTAGATGTAATCCCAAAGTCCCTATAAGAATCAATACAAAACACAACCCTATGAAGTCTCACAACCTCTCAGATGGTCAAGTCCTAGAGATGTTCCCCTATTTTTATCTCCATTATAGGAATAAAAATCAATGATTTAATGATTTAATAAATGATAACCCAAATCTAATCATTCACACTCTGATTCCACGTAAACCAACAAAGAATACCATTGAAAAATCATCCCACTTCCATATCGGAATGGGTATGTCTGAAAATAAACTATTAGTCATCATGTACTTTTACATAATTATTTAACATGGAAAACACCATGACACAAAATCTAAAATCAATCATCAAATAATTGGCCACAAAAAATGTCATCTCAAGTCATGATACAACTTGGTATTCCGATGGTGAAAATACTAACAAGAACAATTTACATAATCCACCAAATCCAACATTACAGAGAAAAGAACAATTGACTTTCCTTGGAAATATAATGTTCCAATATGATAATAAGACCACTAACTCAAGGTCTCAACACCATATAAGATTTCACTAAAGTGTAAAAACTGGGATTCATGTAATTCTTTGAGATGAACACAATTTAAAAAATGATGAGTCAGACATTATTGAAACCATGTACACCATCTCACCAGCTTCATCCACCCCAAATATCATTTAAAAACAACTCATCATAGACCACTCTTCCCATGATTTTATAAATATTTGTGTTATAAATCTACCTCTAAATGCATCAATATCACCAATCCATTTCCCATGATTATAAGCAATATACCAATCAAATGTGTGGATATACTCATCCTAAAGTCACATTTTTAATTCCAGATCCCTACGAGGGAAAATATACTTTAGGATTTTTTTTATAAGAATATACAATAAATAAATCCCTGAAGAAGTTGTGATACAACATTTAATGTTCATGAATAACTATTGGGAACTCAAGATCGTTGGTAGGGTAGTGCTTCTCAAGAGGTAATTGTTGGGAAGAGATTTCGGACACCAACTATTTCCCTAGCATCAAGACACACCCCAAAACCGTACTAGAATAATCACATAAAGCTTCATAACTTAAATTATGTTTAATAAGAATCAAAATTAGAGGTGAATCCAATACCACATTTAGTTCCTCAAAATATCTCAAACATTCCTCACTACACTAAAATATGACACCCTTATGGGTTAAATCTATTGTTGGATATGAAATTATAGAGAAATCTTAAAAGAACCACATGTAATAACTAGACAATGCCAAGAATCATCACATATAAAAATTGTTTCTTGGAGGCTCCCAAGATAGAATTGGTTGTATCTTTTTAGAAAAAATTGAGACCCAAATCTCATATCTAACATGCCCTAGAGAAGTTTCTGCTAGAATCCATATATCATGTTTGGAATGGTTACCATTAATACGATGTTCCATTTTTGTGATGATATTTATACTCAAATAGCCCTTTGATCCTCATCTTACATGGATTACACCATAATATCATACAAAAAACAACAACAACAATATTCCATGAACTGATGAATGATTCATTCATCCAATCCATAAATATTGTAGGTGATTTAGCGAGACTGAATGGAATTACTAGAAAAACTAAATGTCCATATCATCTCCTAAACCCTATAATAGGTTTATCATATACTCTTAATCTCAACATTTGGTACCCTGATTAAAGGATGATATTTTTCAACTAGTAAGACCCACTAAGATAATCAAATAAATAATCAACCCCAGGCATGAGATACTTTTTTTAACAGTTACCTCATTTTACTTTTGAAAATCCATGAAAATTAAGAGGCTATAATATGCTTTCTTAGATAAGAGAACATGAGAATACAATGGAATCACACTAGGAATAGTAAATCAATTATCTTCATGGTTCAAATTCTAGGAAAAAAGATACAAATACTTCATGGGATCCATATGATACGATGGTATAAAAATGGGGATCATACTGGGTAGTATGTCAATGGTAAACATGACCTCTCTCTATAGAGGTAAACCAATAAAATTCTGAAAATACCTCAGGGTACACATAGACCACCATAGGAATTGTAATACACAAATATGAAACCACATAATCAAGAAAAATCTCTAACAACTAAGATGAGATCACCCCTATCTTATAGAATAACAGACACCCCTCTCCCAGACCAAGAATCCCACCCACTATGAATTACAAGAGTGAATCACACTAGATAAAAAAAACAAATCTCGTAGATTAAAACATCGAATCTTGGACTTACAGCTAATCAACAAATCTATACCAAAATTAAGGTCAAATATATCAGGGTCACACACAAATAAGTACCATTACACCTCAAGGTCAATTATTGTAACTCAACATGAAAGAAACTCGAAACCGTGTTTGGACCTCTTTCCAAAAGGTTTTCAACGATCCAACAAGAACATCATATGCTATGAATTTGAACCTAACATGTTAACTAACATTAATGAGATAAATTATGATTTAATCCAATATGAAAAACAATTATCACAATATAAGATGAAATAAACACCATAACTATAACAGTAGTTAGACCACTTTCATATTCATCTATTTAATACCACAAAGCATAAAGGTGTCTGATAATAGAAACTATGTTTTCATTTTTAGCCCCATGAACACCCCTATTGGCTCTAGGATAATACCCACCACACATGGAAGCTTCTGAATGAGCCTACGAACCCTTGGTGAGTGTGGATATAGACTTACTACCTTGGGATAGTCATGTAGAAAAAACACCTCATGTGACTATATATTCCACAATGATGATCATTCATGGAGGCCTCCATATAATTAGGAATGGTATGACCATGAACTCCACATTGATAGAAAATAGTATTTTAGTATCTAAAAAAATTCCCTAATATTGGTCCGGAATAAAATTGGCTACCCTTGCACATGGTTTTTTGGCTAGAATATAGACATAGGATAATTATAGAATCCACTAAAGCTCCACAGAATCTATTATTCTTGATATTTTATCCTCTAATAATTAATCATTATTGATTACCACCACAATGGTCATTAAGGTACATGATAATCAATATTGATCGAAAATAATCCCTCAATCCTAACTCGAATATTCAAGTATTTAGGTAATAATTAGTGAATAGATTCAGTTCCAAATGAACCAACTCATCAAAATGAGTGAAATACTAAAAAATTATTTGTTTCCCTTTCACTATTGTCATAGAAGCCCATGTTTATTCCAAAAATAACATCACTTGAAAAAACATATAGTTTAATATTTTCATGAAGGATGACCAGGTAAAATCTTCATTAAACCTTGATAGAAAAATAGAGTCTCACCTCCACCTTCCTAGTACCTTAAAAATGATTATGAAAATTCCCACTTTTGTGTCTTCATGATTCATCAAAATTATGATGTTCCTCAGAAGTCACTCTATATACTCACCAATTTCTATGCTGATTTATCAGTATAGAGGAAGTGTGGATTTTTCTTAATAAATTGTGAGCCATGATCTACAACTCATCTTAGATTATGATATCCACTTGGCCTTGACTATGAATAATGTGGATTAAAAATTCTTCCAAAGATGGGTCCATAGGATTAATCACCTCATTGAAATGTCTCATAGCTTCCCCTTTCAGATTTTTAAGGCACTACATAGAGGAAATGTCTAATAATTGTAAGACAAAAACCAATCAGTCATGAGTAAATTCTAAAATCATAAGACCAACATTGTGTTTCCAAATAAAAACATTAATAATAAAATAATTTCAAAACATTAATATATTTTCATGAATAAAATACCAAACAAAAATAATGAAAATATACATTTAAATAAACCATATATCTTGTTAATTCAAGTAACCTCATCCACCATGAACCAAGAATGGTGAAAATACCTTACCACCCATGGTAACTTGGGTTCATTCATATAAGTGAGCTGTACATACCCCTTATTATCCAAATTCTATTTTTCCTAACTCCATCAAAATAAGACACTAAACCAAACCTAGTCAGTCTCACAAAATTTAAGGATAGGTAATATCTTAAATACAAATTTGAAATGAACCAGCCCTGGGAAACTAGACAATCCATCAATGATGGCCCCCCAAACTCTTAATTAAAATAATCAAAATGTCTCATGAGAAACATAAAACAGTAAATCCAATAGTGTACAACGTAGAAGCAAGATCAACATATCCCTGCTATATACAAAGGAAATCTCAATAGGTAAAACCAAAAAGATTAAATATGAAAAGACTAAACGAGTCCCCATGTGTCCATCCATCACCACTAAACCACCATACAATGAAGAAAAATGTATTATGAGAAGCTGACATGATATAGAATTCCCTTTCTTTTACCCCATCCTTATAAAATAGCATATTCAACCACCAAAAGGAAAAAATATAATGTGAGAAGAAATCCCAATATGAAAAATTAAAATAATCTATAAATAGTTTAATATCATGAATTCAATAGTTCTAGATATAAAACAAATCTATTTTACGGAGCATTTACGAAAATATTTTTTTTATAAAACATCATTTTTGGTTTCAAAAAATTGATACCACACTCACCAAATAAAATAATATGACAAGTATGAATCTAAATAGGTTTGGATCCACGGATAAATCATACGATAGACCTGTGATAAAATAACCAATAAAATAACATCATATGATAAAAAAATGATAAATAAATAATGAACATCAGTTGGGCACTATCTTATATGAATAGGAACTTGACAGGAAATAAAATCCCCAATTCAAGAACAAGGTGGATAGAACCAATATATCCTATATATTAATTACAAACTCTTATGTGACATAAAACAACTTATGGTATTACACCCAAAAATACTGAAAAGTTTAATCATAATTCATATATGTTAACCTAATGTGATAAGATTTTCAAATTCCATTTCAAAAATATTATCAAAATTAAGAAATCATTTTTACATGAATTCCTTTATACTTTTAGGATTGTTAAACTATTTCAAATCCAAAACACCATTTAAAGAATTAAATCAAACACTTTGTGTGTCTAAATCCATTTTTAATGAAAACCCCTTTAAAAACATGATTCACATCCCAAAAAAAATTATTTCAAATACTTAATTTTTAATTAATATATTAATGTAATTGAAAATAACTCATAGAAATTTATGAATTAACACCTTTTATATAGACACCTACCTTAAAATAAAGGAAACCTAATCACCTTAAATAATTGATATTGGAAAAATGATGACCTAAATCCCAAAGATGGGGCATGAGGGAAATCTAAATGAAGATAATCTACAATTCTGGTGACTAACCTCACCAAGAAAAATTATTTTAATGGAAAAAATCCCCCAATACACCGTGTAGAGACACAAGGATCGAGAGAGATGGATTCAAAACAAAACACCGGGGTGTTTTTTGATCAGATAATAAATCCTATAGGATATAGGGGGTTTATAGCATAAATCTTAGTCATATGCCATAATGTTTTCACAAATCATTTACTCGTAAAAATTTATCTTCAGGTTAAATTATTTGGAATGATAATTTTATATAATAAGAATGGGTTTTACAATGTCAAAATATTTTATAGCCTAAAAGGATATACAACCTAAAGTATTTCCATAGCTTGTTCCCAAAATTTACTTACACCTTAATCAAAACATTTACATGATAAATATCTCATTTAGGTTATAGTAAATACATACACTGGAAGAAAAATCTAAACAAAATTCTATTACCATCTAATTATTTTAATAAATTTATACATAGACATATTTTATTCAAATAAACATAATACCCCTAAATTTAGGAGAATTTCCCCGAAAAATTATCTCTATCTCCTAAAGTCATGAAACATCCCCAAAGAATAATGGAAACAAAACAAGATTCTAGACGTAAAAAATTATGTAAATATGATGTTAAAAAGTATCGATTGTATATTTTAAAAAAACTATTATACTAAAAATAGTGTGTTAGAGACTCATGTTACTAATTATATAGTTAAAAATAACAATTAACATTTCCACTTAATCTAGAATAAAAATCTCCCCCTCCAGTAATAATCAACACCAAGAATTGAAGATTAATCATAATAAATTTTGATAAAAATGAAATATAGGTTCTTAAATGATGGATTTTGGAGTAAGGATGATAAAATAAAAAAGGTGAATAAGTAGAAAACACAGTTTCATTGTTCCATTTGTGAAATCCTAAGGAATTGATTAAATAAATCCCACGTAGTAGAATATTTTTTTTTACCTATACTATTTTATATTATTGAGGTCAAGGACAAGATAAAAAAATTCAATCCACATTCCAAAATTATAATTTAGTGATCAGAAGAAGTTCTTGTGAAAAGGAAAAATATATCTATGATAATAAGGGCTCTTAATGAACATTCAAATAATATATAAAATAGAATTACAAATGATACTTATTAACATTATAGATTACAAACCATTTTTTTTACCAAAGATGAGGATGAAGATAAAATACATGATGTTTTACTTTTTAAAGTGAAATCATAATACTCACTCACTTCTCTCATAAAAAATGGTTATCCAAAGGCATTACCCAAGGAAATAAAAATTCACCTTGATAAACTAATGGGGTATAATTTATCTATGAACTAATTGTAGTTTATTATAACTAAAAATAAACAGTATATTATTTTTCATTCTATATATATTAATATAATGGATTTTGTATCATTGATGACAATTATAGAAGGTGAGGAGGATGTTTAAGAGGCTATAAAGAATGTGGACAGAATTTGGGAGAGGATGGTGGAACCCTTGTAATTTTATAGTGAAAATCATGATAAATTTATCATAGTAATAGAATAACTTTTGGAAAAATATAATCAAGTAAATCGATATAAGGTAATTTCTAGAAAAAAAACAAGATAGATTATATAGTTATTCATGTGGAATCAGGGAAAACCGTTTACATCATCATATGCCGATTGATGTAAAAGAATATTTTTAAAAGGGAATTGTACACACTATTATTGGGTAATGGGGACATCTATAATATAAATAAATGCATTCTTATCACTGGATATAAAAATATGTGGTGGATATAGTTACAAAAAACACTTCCACATTTTGATGAGGACTAACCTTTTTATGGGGTAAATACATACATCAAAACATCAACATATATTATTGGGTTTACCCAAGTTTACCTTACTTTTAATTTTCAGTTCATTTTTTTATTTTTAATAAATTTATAACATAGTTTCTTTTTTAATTTCATATTATATATATATATAATATTTGTTTTGAAATAATTCCATAGAATAATAAACCATCACCTATCATCCTGCCTTATCATATGGTTTATTACTTTTCTTATAATTTTCAACTGATAATTCTGACAATCATATTCAATTTAAATTTAATATTAGTAATAGATAAATATGGTGATGGGGATATACTTCTCATTATTATTTTTGTTTTTTGGAGTTTATTTACAGATTTTTAATGTACAAAAACAAAAAATAATTAATCTTAACAAAATGTTTGACATTGCTTTTTAATTCTAAGTCACCTATGAGGAAGTTTCTAATTTATAAACTAGAGTTATCAAATTGATTTATGTTTTTTTGATTGTGATTTTTATTTTCAAAATACATTATAAATTTTGACTAATATAAGAAATTCATACACATACCACATATCTAATATCAATTTTCACCTGCTCATGTTTTATTCAAAAGCCATCTAAAATATAGTTATTATTCCATTATTTCATGAGAGAGTCTAGAGTTGTGTTTTTTATTCCCTAACGTAAATAAGATTCTATTTATTATTTTTAGAGTTTATTAGTTGCATCAAAATGAATGAGTCCATATTACAAAAGCCCTTATATATATTGGATACCATTGTTTTAATTTAAAACTCATTTTATCCAATGAATGGCCAGGATGTTTTTGATAAGAAACCTATAATAAAAGGTGATGGGTTATTTTATACCTACCATATATGTAGTTTTCCATGAATGTAATTCAAGATAATTAAAGGGGATGTGATTATTAAGTGATTTTTTGGAGGAATTATATAATTTGGGAATACTACAGGGTGAGTTCATTTTGTTATGAGTAGGGGTCTCCAATGTTATGATTGTTGGATTAACACTTGTACTAATATGTTTAATGTTTTTATAATGAGGTAATATGGGATAAAATTGAAAAATTTATGGTCTTTGATAGTTAATTAAATAACCATCCACGAAAACTATTTTACCCTCATTTGAAAGGGTGTTTTCCTTTTTAATTACGTCTTAATTAAATTATGGTACATTCCATCAATTGTTTTGCATATAATAGTGTAGGAAATTATAGACTTATTTTTAAGTTGGTGAAAATCAAGAAGATCCAATGGATCAAGGTATGTATTATATTCATTGGATTTTAATTATCTATGTGATAAAAACATTTTTTAATGATCGTAAAAAATGAAATTAATTTACAGGTCATGTTAGAGAGATGTTATGAACTTTTTGTTTTTTCATATTTAAATTCATTCTTATTACATTAAATTTAGAAATAAAAATCTAGAAAATTTTTATAATTAATAAATGTTTTCAATTTTACAGAATATTTTTTTTTAAATTTTAAATTTGAATCTGAAGTGCATTTAATTTTAATTAGAATGCATTTTATCTCTCTTAAATAATTGGCTGTTTTGCAGTATTGTTTCATTTTTTGGTAATCGACTGTGTTATTATAATTATTATTATGTTATAATTTTGAATCTGTTGTGCATTTGATTTTCTCTTCCCAAATATGAAGTGCCTTTTTTTGTAATCTCATTATGTCGCCTCTTCTCATGATTTAGATATTGAAATATATTATTTATTTAGTATTATAATTTTTAATTGGTTCCAAAATATGTAGGAATTAAATATTTTATTTTTAATTTCTATGATCATGTATACTATTCCAAAATTTGGAAATCACAGTTCATATTTATGTTGACTCATTTTTTATAAATCATAATAATTGTTATTATGATGTTATTATGGTTATATAGTTTTATTAATAAATAAATAATAGTAAATTCAATAATGGATATGTGTTTTCAAATGGTAATATGGTGTGATTTTTTTTGAAATCCTCATGATTTTAAAATTTGATATTATTTATATATTATTATTATTGCAAATCAACTAGGATGAAGTTTCAGTTTTAAAAAATATAATTATTTGAATGAGAGAATAATGATTAATGCTTTATTCTTTTTATTTATGTTATAGATAATGGATGGTACTAAATTTTTTAATTAAAGAAAAATATAATATGTATTTTTCATTATTTGAAATAAGTATTAGAGTTTTATGTTTTATACCGAACGAATTAAAGAATGAGTAAACAAAATTTGGATTTATATGTATTAAAATTTATTTTGTATTTATAACTATGTTATGATTATGTTGGTTTATATATGAAACATTATCACATATGATTTTTTATTCACCAAAGTTTTCAAACCATAATTTTTAAATTATATCAAAAATTACGTTAAAATAATATTTATTGATTACTCATAAATTTGTTACTCTATTGAGTCATTAAAATTTATTATTATGATATATTTATTAATGTCACAAAATAAATTTCCATATTCTTATAATTTGGGAATTTAATTGTTGGAAAAATATATATGCATTTGGAGATTTATTTATATATCCTAAGATAAGAAATAAAACTAATTTATGTGTTTATTATTTCCAAGTAATGTTAATATAATTAGTATCAATTATATTTTTGTATTACTGTATCACCCAAAGGAGAACACAAATACACTTTTATGTTACATAATTTTTCTAAATTAATGTATTATTATTATTTCAAATCATTAATTTTATCTAGTAATTTATTGCCGTTATCTTTTCATTATCTTTTCCTTCACAAACATCAACAATTCAGATATTTAATGGATTAAATTTATCTGAGTGGAGTGACCAAATCTAATTTTACCTTGGTGTATTGGATATTGATTTAGAACTCAATGTATAGAAACCTTCTACTATATAGGATGACGTTAGTGATTATGATAGAGTATGTTTTGTATCATGGGAAAGATCGAACCGATTAAGTTTTATGTTCATGCAAATGATCATAGCAAGTAACATCAAGTTAGGTCTCCCTAAAATAGAAAGTGCTAATGATTTTATGAAATATGTGGGAGAATGATCTCAAACTATTGTAAAATCTCATGATAGTACATTAATGAGTACAAAGACCACATTTAATTTTGTTGGTTGTCATACTATTCAGTAACATGTAATTAAAATGAAAAATATTGCAACAATACATAAGACATTAGGAATCAATGTAGATGAAACATTCCTTGTATAGTTTTTCCAAAAATCATTACCATTTGAGTATGGACCATTCCAAATGAACTAAAACACCATAATCGATAAATTAAATGTACATGCATTTTATACTATGTTGGTTCAAGAGCATACACATTTAATGAGTCAAGGAATCCACTACGTTCATTATGTGAATCATCAAGGAGGAAATAATAATTCTCTAAAGAATCATAGAAGAGGAAAGGGACTATTGAAGGTTGACATTCCTCAAGAATAAACCAAAAAAATGCGAATAAATGTAAATTCCATTTCTGTGGGAATGTTGGACATTTCCAAAAGGATTTTTTGAAACCTAAGGATTGGATTGAAAAGAAGGGTAAGAAAAAATCTTATACATGTTATGAATCAAACATAACTAAAGTTGTAGATAATACATGCGAGATTGATTAAAGTTATTTGACTCATGATTCTAATACGACTCATGGATTCCCTTCAACCCAAATCACAAGCCCAAATGAAATGTTCATCTTTATTGGGAATAGAGTAGAGGTTCTAGTTGAATATTTCACCACATGCCCTTTAATCCGTTATAATGGATATAGATTGGAATTATGTGAATACTTTTATATACCTATTATATCATGGAAATTGGGTTATTTATCAACATTTTATGTCGTTGGATACTTTTTATTTTGGGAATGGATATTTTAGTTTGTTTAAGCATACATTCATGATTGGATCTAGTTTATTGAATAAGGGATTATATAAACTAAATATTGAATATATGTATGTTGAAACACTTTTGAACCTGCCTCCCAATTCTGGTACTAAACATGGTTTAGTAAATGAAATGTATACTTATTTATGACAAAAATATTTACGTCATATTTCCAATTAAATATTGGATAGATTGATTATGTTTTAAATCCTTTAAAAATTGGATTTTACTATCCTAAACATTTGTGCGGATTGTATTAAAGGAAAATAAACAAAACATGCAAAGAAAGGTGCAACCATAAGTACTCAACTCCTTGAGATCATAAATGTCAATATTTGTGGAACTTTTGATGTCTATTCATTTGGTAAAGAAAAATAATTTATCCCCTTTATTGATGATTTTTCATGTTAGGGATATGTATATTTATTTCATGAGAAATATAAAGAAATAAATGAATTGTGAATAATATAAATGATGTTGACAGAAAATTAAACCGAAAGGTTAAGGTCATATGGTTTGATAGGGGTGGTGAATATTATGGATGATTTCATAAAACTGGATAAAACCTTGGTCTATTTGAAATGTTTCTTTAATGTCATGGAATGTGTGCACAATACACAATGCTTGGTATTCCACTAAAAAATTCTATAGAGGTGAGGTCTAATGGAACACTAATAGATATGGTTAGGTGTACGTTAAGTA
The DNA here is from genome assembly GCA_963277665.1 of Viscum album. Lineage (NCBI taxonomy): Eukaryota > Viridiplantae > Streptophyta > Magnoliopsida > Santalales > Viscaceae > Viscum > Viscum album. The sequence continues at coordinate 388,474,523 of OY728125.1, forward strand.
ATTATTTTTACCATTATCATTTTGGATTTATGTTTTATAAACATCCATGTATTTATTGACCTGGCATCCTCATAAACTAGTTCCAAATACTCCTTTAGAACGTTAGACAGTTGGGAAACCTATTTTAAGACACCTGTATATATTGGGTTGTTAGGGAGAAATAAGAGTGTATAATCCACAACAAGGAAAACTGGATACAAAAACAATTAGTGGAATTTTTTTGTTAACCAATGAAGTCAAAGGGGTATATATTTTATTATCCTTACTATATCATGAGAATTTTTGAAACTATAAATGCAAGATTTATCGAGAATGGTGAATCCAGTGGGGGTGATGTTCCAAAAAATGGAAAAATTAAACAAGATAGAATTCATGTTCTATTTTATTACATTAAAACATAACATGTTGATTTTCCTTAAGATTATGCATCATAAAATAATCTAGTGTAACATAAAATAAATATTCCTTAAATTCACAATGAATTAATGGTTGAAGAACCACCTAAAATAATATTAAGAAGATCATAAAGGGAAGTAATGTATGTTTTTTCTGATGACAATGTGGTATATCTATATGAAATCGACAATGATATTAACATCAATAATAATCTGGTTTCATATTCTCAATCCATCATGTGAGATAATTCTGATAAATGATTTTATTCCATGAAATGTGTGTTGAATTACATGGAATAAAATAATTTATGGTACCTTATGGAATTTCCTAGAGGATGAAAGAGTGTTGGATATTAATGGGTCTTCAAAACCAAATATGAATCTCCTGGTAACCTTGAACATTGGAAGGCTAGAATTTTTCCTAAAGGATTCACTCAAAAGGATAATATATACTATAAAGAACCCTTCTCACCGGTTATAAGAAGGATTATTTCAGAATTATTTTGTCATTGGTAGCTTAGTAATATTTAGAATTACATCAAATGGATGTTAAAAAAATTCTAAAGGGAATCTTAGAGGAAGATGTATACATTGATCAACCAATGGGTATTTTCAAATTAAGTAAAGGAACACACGATATGTAAATTAAAGAAGTTAATATATTGACCTAAATAAGATTCTCAACAATGGTATATTAGGTTTAAAGATACTATTGTATCTTTTGGATTTAAGAAAAACAACATTGATTATTGTATATATCATAAGATCAATTAGAGTAAATTTATATTATTGATTCTATATGTTTACATAATATTGTTGGATTTAAATGATCTTGGTCTATAATATGAGGCCAAAAAGTTCCTCTATAAAATTCTTTTTATGACATTCATGGGAGAATCCAAGAATATTATTGGAATTGAAATATTTCATAATAGAACTCAAGGTTTATTGGGATTATCTCAAAATTCATACATCAACAATATTTTAGAGAAGATTAGGATGAAGAAAAAGTTCACCCTCACCAATTCCAATTCATAAAGGTGATAATTTTAATCTCAATAAATGTCCCAAAAAGATTTGGAATGAAAAAATATGGATGAAATTATGTTTACATATGTTGTTTGAATGATGATGTATGTTCAAACATTCAGAAGGCCAGATATTAAATTTCCAGTTGGTATGTTGGGAAGATAAAAAATTGTTCCTAGACTAGATGATTTGTGATCTGTAAACAAAGTTATGTGATATTTGCAATGAATAAAGAATCACATGCTTAGTGGTAAAATATCTAATGATCTTGAGGTGACTAAATATTCTGATTCAAAAAATATTGGTTGTGTTGATACAACAACATAAACTATTGGTTATAAGTATCTTCTAGATGATGGAGCCATATCATGTAAAAGTGAAAACCAATCGGTTATAGCTACTTTGATAAAGGAAACTGAATTTGTAGCATGATTGGAAGTTATATTTTAGGGTACATGGTAACAAAACATTATTTTAGGACTTGGAAATGTCGACAGTATCACAAAGCCCTTGAAAATTTATTCTGGCAATACAGTAGTAGTATTCTTTCCATGAATCATTGACATTCAAAAGGTGATAAACACATGGAATTAGTGAAATTTTTAGTTAAGGGGGAAGTGTAAAAATGCAAGGTGTCAATTGAACATATTCCCATTAATCTTATGACTGTCGACCCTTTGATAGATGGGTTTCCACCCATGACATTTATTGGGCATGTTGAGAGTATAAGCATTATCATTAAATGTGATCCATTGTATGTATTGAATAGTATGATTATTAAAATTGACACTTAGACTTATAAATGTTTTCATAATGTTGCCTATTTTTTCAATAAGAATACATGATTGAATTGAATAATGATGGAAGGAATAGCCTTCAATAAAGAAAATATCGTTAGGTCAGTTATATATATATACATATTGCATTTTAATTATGATATGGAAAATGTAAATATTTTAGTACATGCACAACCACAAAATGGGCAAGGGAAGTGCCTCGTTTTATCAGCGCTAATAAGAAAGCACAGATAGGGGGTCATCAACTCTAGCAAAAATCAGCAATAATTTTCCCCTTTATAAGCACTACAAAAAGTGTCGATAAAGGTGTACCCATTATCAGTGCTTTTCATAGCACTGATAATGGTTTTTTATAATATTGTGTATAAAATTATTATATTTAAATTAAAAAATATTTTTTATTTGAATACATGAAATAAGAAATGCATGTTTTTAATAAATATATATATTTTTAATAATTCCTATATATATATAATGAATTTTAAAAATAATTGCTAAAATTATAATTTAATATATATATATATTTAAATAATTATTAGATTATAATTAATTTCATTAAAAAATAAATATATTTATTATATTTATTAGATTTGTTATATTTAATATATCTACTATATTTATTTTATTTATAATTTATAGATTTAATTACTTTTTAAATATACATATTTATATTATATTTAGTAAATATATATGTGTTTGCTATGAATTTGGGCAATAAATATATTGATCATGCATGCATATATGTTATGTTTCATCATGAATGTTTGTTTATACATTTCACCCTTCTTGTTATTCATGTTTTCCATTAATGGATTTTTTTTATTATATATATTTTACTAGCCATATGATTAAGTCATGTTACCCATATATACTTTATGTTCTCAAAACTTCTTATAAAATTACATTAAATATATTTAAATTGTAAATATATTTATCATATTAATAATTAATAAATTTTAATTATATAAAAATTCATTTTTAATAATTTTAGTAGTAATTATAATTATAACTATATCTATATTTATATAATTATAAAATTACAATAAATACATATATTGTAGTTCAATGAATATATATTTAGAAATATATTTATAATTATATACGAATATTTTAAAATAAATTTATAAATATATACAAATATTTATAAATATATTTATTTATATTTATAGTTATAACTATAAATAAATATATATATTTATAAATATGAAAATAATTATAAAATTATAATAAATATATTTATTATTCTAATTATACAGTTATAAATATATAATTAAATAAATATATTTACAATTATATATAAATATTTAGAAATAAATACAAATATTTTTAATTATAAAGAAAACAGCAATGAAGTGAAACAAAAAAAACGTATATATTTAACTACAAAATTATAATAAATATATATTAATTATATATATTTATATACAATTATTTATAAATATATACAAATTATTATAATTATAATTCTAAATAAATGATGATATATTTAAATGATTACGAAATTATAATTAATATATTAATTATATATATTTATAATATTATTATTATATTTGTTATCAATTTATAGTTTTTTAAATATATGTATATATATATTTATAATTACAACTATTAATAAATCTATATTTATTACAATTTTTAATTACAAATAAATAAATATTTACTTATTGGTTATAAATATAAATTAATATATATTCATTTAAGTAATTTTTAATTTCTAAAAAATATATTAATTATTTTCATATATAATGTTATATATAATTAATTAAATATATGTATAAATATATAGAATCATTGATAAAAAAAATATTTATATTTATATTTATAAATATATACGTATATATTTAAATATTTATAAAATTATAATAAATATATTTATAAAAATTTAAATATTAGAAATATAAATTTGTTATAATTTTATAAATATTTAAATAAATATATATATTCATTTATAATTATAATTATAAATAATCATATATTCATATAAATAATTATAAAATTAGAAGAACTATAGTTATATAAATTTAAAATCTTATAAATAAATATAATGAATATATTGATTATATACATTTATATGATTAGAAAAATAATGAGTATATTTATTATAATTTTATAATTATTTAATTTATGATTTTATAATTATAAATATATTTATTTATTTATAGTTATAATTATAAATACATAAATATATATATTTATCATATATTTAATTTTAATATATAAATAATAATATAAAAAATTTATTACTGATATAACTTTATTAGTTATTTTTAGCACTGATAATGATATTACTTTATCATCACAACAAAATTGCTGATAAAGATGCCTTTATCAGTGCTAAAAATATTGCACTGATAAATGGCTATCATTATCAGCGATAAAAAAAGTGCTAATAAAGGTATGTTTTATTAGTGATTTCTATTTTAGTACTGATAAAACATTCCTTTATCGGTGATTTTCATCAAACACAGGTAAAAGGATAACCGGGTTTTAAAAAGAAACCATAAATTTCTCTTCCTTCCTCGCTCCACTCAAACTCCTGCTAGATCTGATTGCCTCCAGCTCCTCCTATCTCACTAACTCCTCTCCTGCGAACTCACCATCCCTACATGACACTCATATGTTGTGAACCTCTCCTCCACAGCTTGAATCTCTTCCATCATGTGACTCTACTCTATCGCACTTCAGCCCTCCGCCATGTGCCTCTCCTCCACCGTAAACTCCTCAGCCTTCCTGATTCCATCCACTGCAAACAAGGCTTCCCTACACACCTCTCATCCATCATTCACCTCTCCTCCACCAGAGGAATCATCTATCGTGTGCCTCTCCTCCACCATTAGACTCCTTCACCACATGCCTCTTCTTGTTTGCGCACTAAATTAATTACATGTAGGTTTTCATTGTTTCCACAGTTATTGTACTCTAATCCAATGATGTTTTGCAGTGACATTGGAATTTTTCTAGGAATTATATACATTTTACAATTAGAAGTGTAATATTTGGTAATCCTAATATAACCTTTGTGATGGTATATTTTTTCTTCATAGAAACTTTTCAAAATATGATTTTTCAAAATTTTCTAATAAGACTTATTAAATTATTTGGAAGATATGTGTTTTAGTAAAATCCATGGAATGGGTCGCACAAATATTCATTGGTTTTACAAAAAATTAAATAGATTCCTTGCACTAAAATTATACAGTTTTAAATTGATGTATTCATACATAAAAATTTTATGTTCGTTATCATTTGTAATGGATTATTGAAATGAGAAATTTTATACACATGAAGATATGAAATTATTTTTGGAAAGTGGGATTTTCAGTGAATTTGGAAGCTTATGAAGGGTCCAAAGGCATAGTAGTGAATTATATATTTAAAAATATGAAACATTTGATAGATATAGTATTAGAATGGATTAAAAGTTATTTTTATTGTTATTACTAAGTCCTTATTTCTAAACATATCTTATTGACAAGGTGATGAGAGTTTTGAAAGTTTGGTTAACATGTGTACTATACCATTTTGGATCTCGAAATAATTAAAATATAATTTTTGGTGTGCTTAAATGAAATTAGGAACTTGTGGGTTGAGTATAATCAATGTTTATACATGTTAAATGTGTCTATGGAAAGGGATTTAATTATAATATTTCATTTTTATTTTTGATGTTTTTTATAGGATAACAGTTTCCTTAATGCATACATAAGGGTTTTATAAAATAGTCATATAACAAATATTCTTTAAAATGATTTTATAGTAGATTGGAAAATAGTTAGATTATATGTGGTATTTCAATGATCAATGGTTTTAGGTCAATTTTATGTTTTCAATGTGAGTACTCGGTATGATTTTAATAGTGGCCATCGGGTCCTTGGGATTCATTTGAGGAATGAACTATGTTTTTTTTTGTATCTTCTATTAATGGGGAATTGTTTTTTATTTGGAAAACGGTTGGATGGTCAAATAGATGGGTGTTTGGAAAATTTTGGAATGTTTATAACTTAGGGAATAGGGGATTTAGGTGTTAGTTGAAAGAAATGAGACTCTAATATAATAATAAATCACTCAATTACTATAACTATTTCACAACATACATTTTATATGGTATTAAATATGGAATTCCATATTCAATAATTCATTTTGAGGTATTTTATATATAATTTTTTATTTTATTGAACCCTCAAAATCATATGTCATATTTTTTAAATAAATGTATGAGTTTGGGAGATGATTTTCAAGTGGTTTTACACACTTTCACATTATAAATATGTCATAATGTTTCATTTTTTATAAATCATTGGTCAAAATTGAAACAATAGTTTTTCCAATTATTTCCTCCCACCATGATGAATACTTTTAAGTTAAAAAATTTATCTTAGGATAAACATTCTATGTTTTTATATTATATATAATGTAATTCATCTTGAGTCATATTACTGTTATATAAAGGAAATCATCCTATTCCACTTAAACTGGAATGAATTATATGGAAAAAAACAATTTAAAATTCAATTAAGAGGATGATTTGGTGGTGATTTAATGGAAGGCTTGATTATGTGGGAATGGGTAAGATGAATTTAAAATCATTATTGATACAAAATAACATAATTCCCAGTTTATATTAAGCAAATTGGTTTTCCTAGGGAGTCGATATTGTAATGAATTTTTATATAAGACACGTTATGTTTAAATTCTTCATTTAAATATGCTTAATTAGGTGGATTTTAATATTCATTTAAATCAATTATTTAAATAGAAATATGAATTTAAAATCACTACTATTTATTTAGAATTATTATTTCATAAATATAAAATCGTAAATTTTTATTGAATTTTAATGTGTGGGGATTCTTTTCAGTTCATTAGGCTTGTATGGGTATTCTATCACAAAGATATAATTATATTAAACTACACCTTTGATGGTAGGTATGTGGACACATTGGACTTGAGATATAGAGTTTTGGGAGTACTCTCGATCTAGTAGCTGGATTCATGCTTAGAGATATTCTATGTTTTGTTTATAATGGATGAAATCAATAGTACATCATGTGAGAGACATATAAATTATTCTTATAGTGTACAACAAATTTATTTGGCGTGACCAAATGATCATTGGGTTAATTAATTGTTTTTAGTATTTGGAACATGAGTATTTCATGGTATTGAGTGTGTTCACTCACTATGGAACATATCTATTGGGGGTCTGGTGTTGTGGTGAAGGATAATTGATTTAACTAGAAAATGTAACCATGGATAAGGCATATCCAATGGTGTGGTGAACAATATTAAATTCTTATGGAAGTTACTATTATTACACCGTCCTTTGGAATAATGTGATGGAATCATAAAACACTTACTTATTTGTGATTAATTGAGGTGTTTTCTATGTATCTTTTCTAAAGTTCCTCTCCTAGGATGTATGTCTTTGTGAAAATGCCTATGTGGCTATTTTAAAATGAAACAAAATTTTGGAAATATTAATTAGAGGGATGTCACTCATTTTAAATGACTAATATTATTGGTTCATTAAGTAACCATGAAAGTTTAAAAAAATGAATTGTGGTTTTGTGAAAGAGTGTTTGGAACTGATTGATTTGTTTTAAAATGGTGTGTTATTTTAAGAGGAATTTGGGTAAATGGTTGGTATTATTAATGGGATTTCAATTGAGATTTTTTAAATATATTTCAAATTACATTTGAACTTTAGTTTTTCCATTATATTTAATGTTTATATTTTTTTAGAATTTGGAAAACAATTACATTATATCAATATTTTTTGTATTTGATTATTAAATACTATTATCACTGAATCAATTACGATGGATATGAATCAAAATGGATGTATTTTAATCATTTTTCAAAGGAGTATAGAGATGGAGTGAAAGTGTCCATAAAGTTAGCAAAAGATCATGCATATTTCCCTTCTCAAATCCTTTTTCAGTGTTTACAATATTGTTATTCAAGACTTGTTAGTCCAGTGGAGTTGAGAGAACACTTGATCCATCATGGATTAGATTGATGTTATAAAAGTTGTAATAAAAAATGGGACCAATATAATGTAGCTAATGGTTGGGATTATAGTGTGTTTTATGGATAATCTAATAGGATTACATGTGTAGACAAAGAGGAAGACTATATCAATTATTTCATTACATATGTTAATGATGATGAAGATAGTGTTGAGGAAATAATAAGGAAAGTTTAAGATGAATTTGGAGATTCCCCAAAATTGTTTGAGGTGTTAAAGTGTTGTGAAAAGATACCTTCCTATGGTGGTTTCACTTAATACACAGCATTGTCAACTGTACTAATATTGTATAATTTAAAATTAGGCAATTGATAGAGTGATTCCATTTTAAAGAATTACTTTCTATCTTGATTAACATGCTCCAAAATTATAATGAGCTCCCAATCTGAACATACGCCACCAAAAAAATGCTATGCACGATGGGTCTGATATATGAAATAATACATGCATACCCAAATTATTTTACACTATTTTTTAAGGACCAAAAATCACAAAGAGAATGACCAAAGGGTGGTGTTTATCAATACAAGAAAAATGAATTCGTTCCTACAAATGTTTTATGGCCATTACTACTCATTCCAAGGATTATAAGCCTATATGGATGTGAGGAGATTTCATGAAAATTGACATGGCACACTGATAGAAGAAATAAAGATGGGAAAATACATCACCTGGTAGTCTCACCTCAGTAAAAAGAGAATCCATCATGAGTATCCTAATTTTGGAAATGAGATGCGAAACGTTCATATTGAGTTATCTATATATGGAGTGAATCCTTTTGGTTTTCAAATCATCACTCACAGTACATGGCTGGTTATGTTTGTAAATTATAACTTGCCACCATGGTTATGCATGAAATTAAGACACATAATTATATCAATTCTTATATAAAGACTAAAACAACTGGGTAATCATATTGATGTTTATTAGGCTCTATTGATTGATGATTTTAAATTATTGTAAGATTCAAGAGTTACATTATATAATGCTTACAGAAATGAGTATTTCATATTGAGAACCATATTTTATGAGATGATAAATGAATTTCATTCTTCTGAAAAATTTTCAATATATAGAATTAAGGGAACTCATGGGTTTCCTATCCACAAACAAGGTACAAAGTCAATTAGGTTGAAACATACATTGAAAATAGTTTGTTAGGGAAATCATAGATTTCTACCCTGACGACATTAGTATCATTCTTGGACGACATCATTCGATTGATGTTTAGAATAATTTATTTCACTGTCTCCCCGAACCGGTGATCAACTATTTGACAATGTAAAAGATGTGGACAATGATTTTCGAAAACTATTATCAGGAAAACCTTACCAAAAAATAGTTATAAGAAGAGATTAGTTTTTTTGAATTATAATACCAGAATTAATTATACATCAAAAACCTTCTTGATGTTATGGATGTTGAAAAAATATGTATCTGATAATTTAATCATCTCATTGCTAAATGCACACAGAAAAACAAAGGATGAAATTTAGGCTACGTTGGACATGGTTGACATGAGAATACGAGAAGAGTTTACACCAGTGAAAGGTGAAAAATGAACTCTTCTTCCTCCATCTTCTTACACTCTTTCTTATTAGAAGAGATATCAATTTTTCATATTCTTCAATGACATAATGGTTCTATAGGGGTATTCCTAGAATATCTAGAACAACATATCAATGAACAATTTAAAGTAAAAGGGTCTGAAATAATAGGACTGCATTTTTTAAGTAAAATCTAATTTCTATATATTTATGTTGCATTTCTCCTGAGAATTTACCTCATACATTAACAAAAATCGGTTTCTTCATCAAAGAAATATGAAATAGTGTTATAGACCTGAGAAAATTGTCGAGTATAGAATGATAAATTGTCATCAAATTCTGTGAATTGGAGATATTATCACCATCGACATTCATTGATAGAATGGTTCATTAAATGGTTCTCTTGGTGATATATATTCAAATATGTGGTCATATACACTGTAGATCGTTGTACCCCATGGAATGTTAAAAAATGATTTTTAATTCGTATGTCATAAATTGAAGTCAGAGTGATTTTTGTACAGCTGAGTGATATATTATTGACGAATCCTTTTAATTCTGTACAAAATACATGTCGGTGTGGAAATCATTGGCCTATCAAAATCTTATCATACAAGGCGGATTATAGGTGAAAGAATTATTGGATGAGTGGATGTCATAATCAATATTAGAGATCCGTAATAGGACCACCATTACATTTTGCATAACATTTGGAGGTTTCCCCATATGTCAAAACCCACAAATAAAATATTAGGAATTTTAATCCATCAAGGGATTAATGTTGAATGTCAAATACATATAATCAATAGTTTATAGGATGGTTTTGGGACCATATTTGAAAGGATTAAGGTGAACATATGGATCTAATTTGAGAATGACTTCGATGGCTACTCATAGGACCATGTGTGTATGTATTATCAAAAAATGGTTATTTAGTTAATGGTTATACATTCTATACAAATGATCATGATGAAGAGAGTACCACGTAAAATAGTGGAGTTACACTCATTGATGAATTGATGCATGTTTCTGGTACTAAGGACAAAAACCCAATTTATGAGAATATTTCTTAGTTTGATATCATTAAAAAATATGGGAGTTGGTATATATAACATTACACGTGCCGATTTTTCACTGAAAGTGGGTTGACAACCACAGTTCCGTTAAAATAGATGAATTGGGAATCATGAAAGTTCATTTTCGTAAGGAAGGTAACAAAGACAAACCCTTTAAAAGGACATCATAGGTAGTACATGTATTTTAGGTAGCAGATCTCACAAACTGAATGTGGTCAATTATTCTGTTATCGACCAAAACCATTGAATGGTCAGTTGAAAAATCTGTTGAGGGTGAAACATTGATTGGGATGTTGCAATCATTTTGCAGCAGTCCCAATGTAAACATAGTTTTTTAGGTCACATTAGACAACAATGAATGGATTTGGATCATCGATAGAGGTTTTAAATCCATAAATCAATTTAAAAAAGATAAATATTATTCAATAATCAGGTTACATTTTTTCATAATATATATCGTGTTATGTCATGTTATTGTCTATTTGTTGCTTTATTTGGGTACTCTACATTTAATGATAAACTACCTATATAGATGATGAATGATACACATGTTGGTGCTCCCAATCCTGAGGAAAAACATTTCTATGAACCTGCTATTACTCGTAGTGTATAGTAGAGACCTTTGGCATGTGTTTGTGCTCCCATTACATAGGAACAACAGTAATCTCATCCTTCAACTACTTGCAGTGCAGAGGTTTAACAGCTAAATACATGTTCTGATTTATTGGATGGAGATCTCCCATTATGAACCAGCCTTGAAGTATTGAGCAAACTTCCCTTGAAGTAAATATTCTTGCTGCTTCATTTTGAAGTAGCTAATATGGGTTGAAAACCTGCTTAATCTATGTTGTCTTATGCTTGATTTGGCCGGAATTCTCAAGTTCTGTTTTGGATTTTTGCTGCTGGTCTTTCCCTATACCTGTACCGTTACAGACTTGCTGAGATGATGTGCTGATTGAATCATATATGCTTGGACAAGCGCTGATCCTGCACTGGATTTTGATGTTCTAGAATGCTGAAGATATGGTGGGGATGATTATGCAGATCTTCTTCTGGAATCTTTTGATGATTCTTACCCGGTTTATAAAGTTGTATCTTTGTTGGTCTTTTCTATGTTTAAGATGGTGTATGCATTTTACACCTCGGGATTTACTTGTAACCTTTTTATTTAATAAATTTCTTTTGGCATGGATTGGGTAACCAATCCATGTCGCCTCTTTGAAAAAAAATATTCATTGTTTTAAGTCCTTCCATAGAGTTATTTTAGAGTAAATTGGCACACACTAAGGTTTTAGATGAGTTTTGAGAATAATTACTATAATGACCAAATTTTTGGATTTAATTATTTTATTTGTACTCTGTATTTCAGCCATAACATCTTCTAAAATAAATAAAATTATGAAAATCCTTTTCTAAGTATTATCTAAATTTTAGGTCTCATTTCATCCTTCATGAATCGAAGCTCAATCATTGATTTGGAATCCCAAAATTTTCTCACAAATTGGGCCTCAAAAATTGTGTACAGATATATACACCTCCAGTATTGTGAGTTAATCTCTTTGTGGACAGGTCTAATGAAGATATAATTTGTCCTAGAGATATAAAAAATGGTTATAATCATTAATAAATAATTATATGTTGTATTCACCATTATTAGTGGTCATAATGGTGTTAGAAGTAGGAAAAGTAGAATGTGAAAAGTCAACTAACCAGATTAAATGTTCCATACTAAAACAATCCTAACTGTTTACACATATATCCATTAAATCACAAATTTGGAGGATGGATGCCATAGAAAAATAGAAAAACCTTTATATAAGAAACATTCCATGATTCTTCCATTTAATAATTATAATGTGTGGATTAATCAGGAGGACATATTGGGATCAAATTTTTCTCACCCATTTTCTCTATAAATTATCATGTCTTCTACCTCTGTCAATATATCCATTTTCAAAAGGGACTATTTGAGTTTGGTATCTATAATAGTTTTTTAAAATTTAAATATATTTTTTCATAGTTATAATTATTCTTCAATTCATTTATATTGTCTTTCATTTTCAATTTTGTGCACCCCCGCGACGACCATTCAAACCTCCATGAAAGTGGAGAACTAACTCTCATTGTTGTTCGAGGGGGAGTGGTGGTTATTGAGTTCTTTGTGACAAAGTATTTAATTCTACCATATTCTGAGAATTTTAATAGTGTTGAAATGGGTTTGTTGTAGGGTTTAACCCACTTGCACAACTATTTAGTTCTTCTTCACATTTTAATATTTTTCTCTTCTTCATCATCCTAATATTGCATCAATGGTGGAGTAACATTTCAGTGATAATGTGAGGCATTATTATCTTTCACTCTGAGGGTCAGTAGGATATAATAAAAATTCACGGGAAGTTGTTGAGTGATAGGGTTGATCATAATGTTTAGTTGAGTATTGGGAATAAATATTTTTAAAGAACAAATGATTTTATCACCAATGTATCCCAAGGACAATGGTTCTTCCCTAACTTATTTATGTGTTCCTTCATTCCTTTTTGTTTTTATTTTATTATTAATATATATTAATTTTTATTTATATTCATAATAACCACCCATTTATATTAGTATATAATTAGTTTTATTATAGTTATGTTATAAATAGTTATAATAGAACTTCAGTGGGTTGTTAGCGGCCTCCTCAAGATCGACCTAAGGTTGTGCCACTATAGTACACTATTAGGTAATAATAATTTATTAATGATGGATTTATGAAAAACCCATCTCTTTAATTTTTCTCCCTTTCTCGGGAGGCCAATTTCTTAATAATACAATCTTTCAAAAAAACCATAAAATATTAAATTTTAGAAAAAAAAATAAAATCGATCTTCATTGAAAATCAATATTTTCTTGGTTTAATGATTCAATTTAAAGGTAAATTTTCATATGATTTTCATGATAAATATATTTTTGAGGCTATCAAACAAGTACCACAGAAGTTTCAGTTGGATGAGAATGAAAAAATGATAGAAGAGTTGATGAATCAAATGGAATTTATTCATCTTCTGTGAAAGAATTGGAAGCTCAAAAGGAGGCTCATGATAAAGAAGAATCAAGGATTATTTTTCCATCATTCTCAATTGAATATCATGTGAGGATGAAATTATGATGGAACTAGACTCAAATATATCCATACAAGTTTCACAGGTTGTAGAAGAAATCATTCAAGCTGATTCATATGTGGTAGATCAAGGTGAATTGGAAGAATATTAGGTCGATTTTGTTAAAGCTAAAAAATGTATTCAATTATATGATATTTTATAATGAAAAATCAGTACCATTTTTCATCTCTCTTGCATTAGAATATTATAATGGAGATACACCTATTGAGATAGAGTTTCCAATGACCTTACCCAAATAGATCAATTTACAAGATGAATTTCTTAAAAGGGAAGATTTCTTTATTGATTTTTCATATTTTAATCGTATTCATGATAACTATTAGCAGACATGTCCTTTACTAAATTTTTGGATAGAGCACAAATTGATTAGACCTTCGATGATAATGAAGTCGACACCCAAGTGGTGGTGGTCAATGAATAAGAAGAGATAGAGAAGCATGTGGTTTGACTGCCACCTCTCCAAAAAATTTAATACCTTCTAAAGGAGGACATCATGAAAGCTGTCATCGAGTACCCCTATATTATATTTTTTCATATACTAGACCTTAATTTATCATTTTATTCATTCTTGGGGGTTGAGAAGTTTCTTTCCTTCTTCGGGGTTCCCCATTCTTGGTGTCTACTCATGGATACTAGGTAAATCCACATGTTCTAGTTCATCTCAATGAAAACGCATCCCCCATCTGATTGGGGTTAAACTGTTGCAACTTCCTAATTACATATAGTAAAATCCTGTCACCCTCATTGGGGTCTAGACCATGTTATATACTCATTTCCCTACATATTTTTTTTATTTATTTTCTTATACATTTCGTTATTTATTACTTTTTAGGAAGTAGTGGTAGTAGTTAAGATCTTATCTCAAATCCTCTATAGGAAAATAATGACCGGGTGTATCTTTCCTATATATTTTTTCTTCCGTTTAATTAATTTTTATTATGCTGAAATGAGGGGTATTTAAATATAATTATTGGCGGAGTATCAACCTTCTTAGTTGATCATGTGTGCTTTTAATTTTTTCCATATTTTTAGGATTATTGAGCTTTAAATTAAATTATGATCAATTTTCACACATCAATTGATTTTAAGAAAATTGAAATGATTTTTGAAAAAATTGATTTTAAATGATTATTGATTTGAAAACATTTTACTTGACTTGGATTTAAAATAACTTTTATTAGTTTGACCAATTTTTTAAATCCATGACCATGAAATACTAACTCAAATTATTTTTCCAGCCCTGTGAGGTATTCTTAACCACATTGGAATATATTTCATAATACCAACACATTCTTGAGAGAAATATGGATTTTGTGTCAGAACTAGAATTTATGATTTTTCTATCTCGATCCATTGGATTTCATGGAATGTTTTTGATATGATTGAGGCATATATTTGGATTTCCACAATTTTTATCTTTATTCCATTTCTTACATCTATCCATTATTACTCTAAAGATTCCATAAATTTTATTATAGGTTTAAGACACATTAAAATCATATTTTTCATTACCTACCCTCAATCTTGGTAAATTTTCATGGATATTTTGAGATTAAGTGTTTGAGAAGGGACGTTCGTGTTTTTTTTTGGGATGTGTTTCACTTGTTGGTGGTGTGAGGATTGTGTCGATATTATGAGTAGTTGATAATGAGGTAATTGGGATTGAGTCATCTTTTCATTGTTCCTTATTTCATTCATCCAGTTCTCCTTCAAAAAAAATTTAAAAAAATAATGATAAAAGTAAATATGAGCATGAATATTTCATTGTACCTCCTTTTATGACACATTTTACTCATTGAAAAAAGGTAATTGCTTTCATACATTCATTATATTCTATTTTAACTCATTCTGTAACACCCAGAGATTTTATGAGATATATTATTTTTAATTTCTTTGATGTATTCTATTATACACTATACCAAGATTAGATTGTACAATACGGAACACTGTATTAGCTTCCAGTATACGCAACACCATTCTTGGCTCATGTTACACACAATTTCAAGTTCGTTTTGTGGAAATTATTCTACACAACATTACGTATAGATTTTGTTTAATGTATAAATGAAAAAAGTTTTGATTATGTCATACGCAACACCAAACGTATCTTTCACTACATGTCGCCTTGACTTGGCTTGTATTGCACGCAATCAAGACCTTCCTTGATAGTGTGTGTAGTACAAAATACCGAGTTTCACTAAATGAGATATTATTATAATATTATTATGAACTAGCCATTATGAATAGTAATATCCACATTTGAAATTTTATAAATTTCATCTTTCAAAATGGACTTCATTTTTGGATTCGGAATATCAAAATTAGCCTAGGGTGAATTATTGGTATTTTTCTGAAAGCATACAATTTTTATGAATAGTGAAAACACTGGGTTACTATTTAAAAACCGACTTTTTATTTAAATAATTATTGATTATAATTAAATTTATTTTTGGTTAAAATTGATAAATAATACCTATATAGGTTCAATGTAATTCATTGGAGTCATTTTATAATAATTTTAGATATATAAAAAGTTTATTGACCTTTTCACCGACTTTTACCCACCTCCTAGAAGAATTTGAAAATTTACATAAAATATAATTGTACAGCTTCTGTGAGTGGAATTTCAAAAATCTGAGGTACATGGATGATAACAAGGAGTAAAATGTGGTTCAATAAGATAAAAATAATTTTTGGTGAATAGTAATGTTTTACTTTTATTTACCACAGTTAAAAGTAAATAGGGTAATTATGGGTAAAATAATACTATTATTACCCTAACACATCTCCTAATTATATTCGATAAGTATAATTCGACCAAAAAAACCTTAGGATCATAATATTATCATTTAGGTCCACTTGGATTAGATTTGGACATTTATGATTATTTAATTCAAAGAATAGTTAAAAGAGTTAAAATCAATGTTTAATAACTAAAACATTCTTAATATAGGTTTATACAAAAGGTAAATTGGACTATAAATATTAATAAAAAAGATAAAAATATTTCCTACATAATGGTATTTTGTTTATATTTTTTAGACATTATTTAATTTAATTTATTTATGACACAATATTGATGCAGTAATTACCTTATTAATGAAATATTAACATGATTGATGTTATAAATACACAAAAAATGTAATTTGAGACTTTTAATAACTAAAAATAATTTTTTAGATTAATATGACATTTTATTATTGATTTAATTAACTTTTTTTGAACTAATTAGGCTGTTATTATTTTCACAAAAATCAATTACCAAATAGTGTCAAAATTGACATAAAATAGTTTTTAAAACAAATATTATATTATGAATTGTTATTATATTCCTAAAAATCTAAAGTTCCGCCAAATGACTTAGATAAAGTTATATATATTAATAATGAACCACATTGGGTTCGTTAGGCTTGTTATAGTAATTTTATTAACCATATAGTGTAAGAAAACATGAAGACACGGTAAAAGTTAAATTATTTAACTTTGAGTTAAATCTAAATGATATGGTTAAAATAGTAACCTAAACTTATCTAAAACCTATTGGTTGAAATGATTTCTACCCATAACCACTTTATCTTATAAAGAAATCAATTTGGAGCTATTATAAACCGAATATTACTTTATTATAAAATAATATTTTATGTTTTTTCTAAGGTGCCCCTCTCCTCCCTTATAAAAGGGAACCTCCTCCCTCTTCTCTTTACACAATTTTGAGCTTTCAAGATCGTAAAACCAATAACAATTTCCCTAATCAACTTCCCTAGAAACATTATAGAGGGTCTGGTCACCTCAAAATACCAACTCTTGTGCCTTAAGAGGAATCTTGCAAAAGGTGCGTCGAAGAAGAGGTAATCTCTTCTACTGATTCTTTCAAGTTTCTTTCTTCTTCAACATCCTCTTACTTAGTTTTTTCATTGTAAAGTAATAAAATCAGTATCAATAATATACTGATATGATATTATAAATATGAAACAACACCATTTCATCTTCTATCCATCCTACGGAAAATGAAATCACCGCTCGTGCGTACGTACGAAATATCGTCTCCACGTCGTGGTGTAATTAGTTTTTCCACCACCACCTTACTTGGATGGGTATAATGGTGTAAAGAATAATTATATATGGTTATTATAACATCATACTAATCATGATATATTATATCATTCACTCCAAATCTATTAAATAATTATGGGAATGATATCATCGCTCGTGTGTACGTACGGATTACCGTCTCCACGATGCGATGAGATTCATTTTCCATGTTAACCATTAAAGAATGATTATAAAGTATATATAATGAATAATAATGAAATATATGACATGATAAAGCTAATGGATTTATGTATATATATATATATGTCATCTACATACATCTATTCAAGTCAATAAGTAAACGAAAACATCGTCCATGCGTACATACGGCCTACCGTCTCCATGAACGGTGTATTTAATTTCATTTATCTATTTATTATATATATATATACTGAATATATATGATATATAAAATATGATTTAAATTTAGAGGTAAGTAAATAATGACATAAGTAATAATAATATCAAGAACAAAAATTCCAAACATGTATGATAAATAAAATGATTTTACCCAAAACGCTGATTTAACATGGAATTTTCAAAAGAATGGGTAATATAAAGTCATAAGTGAACCATATTTGATATAATAACAATGAATATGATTCTGTAATAAGTCAATGACATTATTTAAATCCTTATACAGGAGGTTTGGATACGTACAAAGCATATAAGACCTATGTTATGGGATAATTATTCCAATTTCATTCTTATCCGAGATTGTTTATTCATAAGTATTTACTGGGTTTATGTTTATTATCCTTGTCCATATGTTCTCAAAATGTTTTCATAAAATATTTAATTTTCTTCCAAGTGTTTTTAAAGTCATTTTTACCCTTTTTTTACTTTTACTACATCATAGGGAAGGAATCTTTCTTTTTTTTACCATATGTGGTAATTTTTTACTTTTCCGGCCAAAGTATGAGAAGAATCTTTTTTTAACTTATACGACATGAATGGATTTTTAGGATTTCATGGAAAATTATTTCCATGTAGCTTCCTTTAGAAGTATTCATGTTTATTTTTTATCAACTTCTTTTAGTTTAAAATTGTATGACATTTTAAGGAACATAAAATGTTTTTGAATTAGAAAGGATATTTTCCTCAAGAATGGAGTTCAAGTGTTTTATCAAAATTATTTTCCATCTAATATAGGGTTTTATTTCTATCCTTATTTTTTACATTGATTTAATTATGTTATGATGGAATTAATTGTATGATTTCCTTTTATCTTATATGGATTATGTTATGATGGCATGATGTTTAAGAATCCAATTTTTGTTACATGGGTTATGCTATGATTTATGATTTTGTGGCACTCATAAGAATGCTTTCATTATGAGATGGGTGGGACCTATATCTCCCTCCAATGAATTGGGTAAATATTTATATCTCAAGAGATATACATGGATGAAATGGTATGTTAATCCAGATCAGTGCTACAGGACTAGAACAAGTAGTGAACTCGTTTTAGAAAGGTACTTTGTCCACTAAGATGGTCTTGGCAGTAATGCCTTGGCTACTATTGAAATCATAACATGTGCTTAATGGTTTTCCACAATTACATGTTTTATCCCCACTCTATTCTATCATGATCGATGTTCCTTTATGATATATGTCTTACGTACTACCATGATTTATGTATTGACTAAATATTTTAATGTTTAGATTTTATGTTGAAGTTTTCTTTGCATTAAAATTTTTATGGATTGTTTTATGTTATCTATGTTTACCCTTACTGAGAATTTGAGCTCACCCTTTATATTTTTTCATTTCCCCAGGATTTAAAGAAAGGATTTAGGTAAGAAAACAAAAATGGGAAGATCATTATGGTAGATGTTGAATATCTTTCACCATGATTAGAAGATTATGTTCCATGTTTCCAAAGACACCAAACTGTTACGGTCCTTCTGTGTTTGTTTTTGTTATGTATTAAGTATTCCAAAAAAGTAATTTAATGTCCATGTACATTAATATTTGGTTCTCTATAGTTTGTATCAGAGGAAAGGTTTAGTTAACCTTTGGAAACTTGGATGCAAAATCTTTAGTGATATCCCTAGATATAGTTCTAAGGTATGGCTAAGGATGTACCTAAGGTTTAGTATAACTATAGGTTAAAGTCCTAGAATTATGTTAACAACCTATGGTGAACCTAAGATATCTTGTATTAAAGAATGTGTGATATGTTAGACATCCCATAAGTGTCTTTTTATGATTATGTGGTTCCCCGTTATTTTAACTGTTTCTTACACTCTGGATTTTGGTTTTAGTCAATGGAGGGAACTAGAAGGAATTGGGTCAACATTTCATCCAATGGAAAAATTAGTGAATATGAGAAAAGAAATTGAATAATGCCTAGAAAGAAATATTTTTTGATTATGTTGAATCAGTCGTCGTGATATATGATTCACAAGGTGAACTTTAGTGGCATTCCTAATTCATCAAATAAGAGGAATATGGCCTTTTATGTATGTTCGCATGTTGTGGTGCATAGATAAAGGAAGATTGAGATTTATAAATAAGGGAAGAAGAACCATGATGAATACATCAAACGGAGGGGAAAATGTTATATGTGTGGAGAGAAGGGTCATAGAGTGACAGACTGATATGTACTTCATTGTCTTATATATGGAGAATATGGGAATTACCGAACTCAATGCCCTGACCTAAGAGGTTACTTCTAAATCAAGTAAAGAATTATTCCATGGAAATCATTGAAGAGGATGGAATAATGTGTTTATGTATTGGTATTGAAGAATAACGATGTTGACATACTTTTATGGTATATTGGAATATCTATGTATTGGTCCATTGTGGTTTTCCATAAGAACATGGAATCTTTAACTATGAAAAGTGATTGAAATATTTTTGGAAAGCAGATGATTTGCGCATAATGAAGGGATAAATAGAAAATAATATGTTTGATAGTATTCATGGGATCATGACTAATATAAGGACAAAGTGATATCATGGTTTGAGTATAAAGAATTTTTGGGATTTTGGTATGTGGAAAGAGATTACTTTTGACAGCATTCATGTTTTCACTAACGTTCTATAGTAATTTATGTTTCAAGGTAATACATGATTAAGGTATTCACATATTCCGAATGCGATCAACAAGATATATATGGGATAAATTATGGTAACCACATGCTTGTTTTGTGACCTTTCAAGTAATTGTTTTCTTTATACTATGAGCTTGGACAGAAGCATTTTGGATAAGCCTAAATATTTGATGGAATTAAGTTAGACATAAGATAGTATTTTTTAAGGCTAAAACATGTTTTTATATTTTTGAAGGAATGTTATAATAATGTAGTTTTAGAAAAAGGACAACCTGCAGGACGGACGAAAACGCGTCACGTCAAACAAGGTTGCATGAATCGAACCCATAACCAAAGTGAGACATGCCTTTATCACCTACCACTGGCCTACAAGAAGTCTCTGGTTAGTAGAAACTAGTTTTATTTTATTATGCGGTGTGATAGATGAAGTATAAGTCTATTTTTAGGATCCATATACGATTAATCTCACCATATATGGACTTATGTATATAACGGTTGCTAACCTTATGTTTGAGACTGATGGAATGACCTATCATTATATCGCATGATCTGATAACACTTCATGAAAAAAAATTCAACTTCATTTATTTAAGAGATGATGTGGAAATTGTTCAAGGCACAAACAACAGGGAGATTGTACCAAAATCAAGTAAGTATTTCTTCTATTTTAAAATTTTCAACTTTAGGGAAATGATATTGAAAACCAAAAATGTTGTCCTAGTTCTCTTATATATGATGAATCTGATGGTACCTTAAATCATCAAAAAGTTATGGCTTTATGATTGTTAGATTTTTCATAGCCATGTTCTCCACTCTTCATCAAAACATGATGGTTATATTTATCTTCCATATCCATATTTTCACCTATATTCTCCTATGTGGAAACCCATGGATGAGTTACATTGGGTATCCATTATGATTCTAATGCTTATTTTTAAAATGATTATATAGTATTCCTTTTTACGATGTGGGTTTCTATGAATGAAACTTTCAAGTAGAAAAACTATTTATAACCCCGACGAATTTTGAGGGAGAAATTCATTTTAAGGGGGTAGAATGTAACACCCTGAGATTTTATGAGATATATTATTTTTAATTTCTTTTATGTCGTATATTATACACTATACCAACATTAGATTGTACTATACGCAACACACTATTATCTTGCAGTATACACAACACTATTCTTGGCTCGTTTTACACACAATTTCATGTTTGTTTTGTGGAAATTATTCTTTGCGACATTAAGTATAGATTTTGTTTAATGTATAAATGAAATAATTTTTGATTATGTTATATGCAACAACAAACAAATCATTCACTACATACTTCCTTGACTAGGCTTACATTACACACAATCAAGACCTTCCTCGATAGCATGTGTAGTACGCAACACTGAGTTTCACTAAACGATATATTATTATAATATTATTATGAACTAGTCGTTATGAATAGTAATACCCACTTTTTGAAATTTTATAAATATTATCTTTCAAAATGGACTTCATTTTTGGATTCATAATATCGAAATTATCCTAGGGTTAATTTTTGGTATTTTTCTGAATACTTTCAATTTTTGAGGAATTGTGAAAACACTGGGTTACTATTTAAAAACCGACTTTTGATTTAAATAATTATTTCTTTTATTTAAATTAATTTTAGGTAAAAATTGATATATAATACCTAAATAAATTCAATGTAATTCATTAGATCCATTTTATAAAAAATTTTGATATATAAAAATTTTTTTGAACTTTTCACCGTCTTTTACCCACCTCATAAGAGAATTTGAAAATTTACATAAAACATAATGTTACCACTTCTGTGAGTGGAATTTAAAAACTCTGAGATAAATGTTTAATATCAAGGAGGAAAATTTGGTTCAATAAGATAAATATAACTTTTGGTGAATAGTAACTTTTTACATTTATTTACCACGGTTAAAAGTAAATAGGGTAATTAAGGGTAAAAATGATATTATTATTACCCTAACACATGTCCTAATTCTATTGGATAAGAATAATTCTACTAAAAACAACCTTATTATTATAATATTATCATTTAGGTCTACATGTATTAGATTAGGACATTTTTTATTATTTAATTCAAATAAGAGTTAAAAGAGTTAAAATCAATGTTTAATAACTAAAACATTTTTAATATAGGGTTATACATGAGATATGTTAGACTATAAATATTCATTATAAAGCTAAAAATATTTTATACATAATGGTATTTTATTTATATTTTTTAGACATTAATTAATTTAATTTATTTATGACACAATGACGATGTAGTAATTACCTTATTAATAAAATATTAACATAATTGATGTTATAAATACCCAAATAAATGTAATTTGAGACTTATTATAAATTACAACAATTGTTTATGTTAATATGACATGTTAGTATTGATTTAATTAACTTTTTTCGAACTAATCATGTTGTTATGAGTTTTACAAAAATTAATTACCAAATAGTGTCAAAATTGACATAAAATAGTTTTTAAAACAAATATTATATTATTAATTGTTATTCTATTCCTAAAAATCTATGTTATGTCCAAATGACTTAGATAAGGTTTTTTTGAAAGAAATATAATATTAATATTAATGATTAAGATTAGCAGCCGTACAAAAGTAGAGCCATGAAGGGAAATTGTCCATCCATAGCAGGATGACATCGAAGGGGCCTGAGGCCGCTAGCTGATGGGATGCATTTTTTCGTTCCCTTTTGGTAAATTTTGAAGGTTCAGTAATAGAAGCCTTGGAAAAGTGAGCAGATTCTCCTGATGATGAATCCAAAAGGCTGGAGTCCAGTGTCATTGTGGTTAATAACATTGATAACAGTAAGGCAGTAAGACTCAATAATTATATCAACCCGTCCATGTTCCACAGCGAGAGTCATAACTGTAAGGATGGAATAGGTCTTCGCAACTTCAGGTTCCCATAGGGCATGATGTAATTCATATTTTTCTTCAATAATCATCCCCAGATAAGTTCGAGCCAGGAGGCCGAGAGAAACAGGCCCATCCATGGGGAGAGAAGCATCCATGTTAATCATAAGAACGCCCTTCCATTGGGGGGTCCAATGATAGGGACAAGAGGGGGTAACACCTGGCGTAAGGTGTCCTTTGGGGTTCTTTTGGCTTGTTATAGTGTGTTTATTAATCATATAGTGTAAGAAAACAGGAAGACACGGTAAAGGTTAAATTATTTAACTTAGAGTTAAATCTAAATGATAAGGTTAAAATAGTAACCTAAACTTGTCTAAAACCTATTGGTTGATAGGATTTTGACCCATCCCAACTTTATCTTGGAAATAAATCAATTTTGTGCTATTATAAACCGAATATGAATTTATTATAAAATAATATTTTCAGTTTTTCTTAAGGTGCCCCTCTCCTCCCTTATAAAAGGGAACCTCCTCCCTCTTCTCTTTACACGATTTTGAGCTTTCATGCTCGGAAAAACCCTGCCAATTTCCATTATCAACATCCCTAGAAACATTATAGAGGTTCTGGTCTCCTCAAAAGACCAACTCTAGTGCCTTAAGAGGAAGCTAACAAGAGGTACGTCGAAGAAGAGACAATCTCTTCTACCGATTCTTTCAAGTTTCCTTCTTCTTCAACATCCTATTCTTTAGTTTTTTCACTTTAAAGTAATAAAATAAGTATCACTAATATAATTATATGATATTATAAATATTAAACAACCCCATTTCATCTTCTATCCATCCTACAGAAAACAAAATCACTGCGTGTGCGTACGGGCGGTATACCGTCTCCACGCCGTGGTGTAATTATTTTTTCCACCACCACCATAATTGGATAGGTATAATGGTGTAAAGAAAAACTATATATGGTTATTATAACATAATACTGATTCTGATATATTATATCATTCACTCCAATTATATTAAATAATTATGGGAACGATATCATCGCTTGTGCGTACGTACGGATTACCGTCTCCACGACGCGATGTGATTCATTCTCCGTGTAAACCATTAAAGAATGATTATAAAGTATATATGATGAATAATAATTAAATATATGACATGATAAAGAAAATATATATATGTATATATATATCATCTACTTACTTCCATTCAAGTCAACAAGGAAAGCAAAACAACGTTCATGTGTACGTATGGCCTACCGTCTCCGTGAACGGTGTATTTCTTTTCATTTATCTATCTCTTATATATAAATATACTGAATATATATGATATATAAATTATGATTTACATTCTGGAAGTAACTAAATCATGATTTAAGTAATAATAATATCAAGAACAACAAGTCCAGACACGTATGATAAATAAAACGATATTACCCAAAACGCTGCTTTAACATGGAATTTACAAAAGAACGGGTAATATAAAGTCATAAGTGAACCATATATGATATCATAACAATGACTATGATTATTTAATAAGACAATGAAATTATTTAAATCATTATAAAGGAGTTTAGGATATGTACAAAGAATATCGGACCTAAGGTAAGGGATAATTATTCCAATCTCATTCTTATCAAAGATTGTTTATCCGTAAGTATTTAATGGGGTTATGTTTATTATCCATGTCCATATGTTCTCAAAATGTTTTCATAAAATTTTTAATTTTCATACATTTTTGTTTAAAGTAATTTTTACCCTTTTCTTACTTTTACCACATCATATGGAAGGAATCTTTCTATTCTTTATCGTACAAGGTACTTCTGGACTTTTCCGGCCAAAGTAGGAGAAGAATCATTTTTTAACTTATACAGCATGAATGGATTTTTATGATTTCATAGAACTTTATTTACATGAATATTACTTTACAAGTTTTCAATTTTATTTTTAATCGACTTATTTTAGTTTAAAATTATATGACATGTTAAGAAAGGTAAAAAAAATTGAAGTAGAAAGGATATTTTCCTCAAGAATGGACTTCAAGTATTTTATCAAAATTATTTTCTATATAATATAATGTTATTTTTATATCCCTATTTTTATATTGATTTGATTATGTTATGATGTAATTAATTGTATTATTTCCTTTTATCTTACATGGATTATGTTATGATGGCATGATGTTTAAGAATCCCATTATTATTACATGGGTTATGCTATGATTTATGATTTTTTGGCACACATAAGAATGGTTTCATTATGAGAGGGGTGGGACCTATATCTCCCTCCAATACATTGGGTAATGATTTATATCTCATGATATAGACATGGCATAAATGGTAAGTTAATCTGGTTTACTGTTACAGGACTGGAATGAGGTGTGAACTCGATTCAGAAAGGGAGTTTGTCCACTAATATGGTCTTGGAAGCAATTCCTTCGCTATTATATAAATAATAACATCTTCTTAATGTTTTACACAATTACATGTTTTATTCCCACTCTATTTTATCAGGATTTATGTTCCATTATGATATATGCCTTACGTACTTCAAAGATTTATGTCTTTGCTCAAGATTTGGATGTTTAGATTTTATGTTCAAGTTTTCTTTAAATTCAAATGTTTATGGATTGTTTTATGTTCTCTATGTTTACCCTTACTGAGCATTTGATCTCACCCTTTATATTTTTTATTTTCCCCGGGATTTAATGAAAGGTTTTAGGTAAGAAAACAATAAGAGGAAGATCTTTATGGGATATGTTGAAGATCATTCACCATGAATAGAAGATTATGTTCCAAGTTTCCAAAGACACTAAACTATTACGATCCTTCTATGTATGTTATTGTTATGTATTATTTATTCCTAAAAATTAATGTAATGTACATATGTACGTTATGTTTTGGGTCTCTACACATTCTCCCGGAAAAAAACTAAAATGAAAAAAAAAGTTGTTCCTTTATAGAGCTTTAAAAAATGTGAAAATGGGTGAATTTAGATAGTACCATTATTTATAATCAGTGATTGGATCATATCAGATGTCATAAATGGGGGTATTGGGTTGTGTTTCACACATTCATGGGGATTTGAGTGAGTTTCATCTGATATTTTCACTTGAATATCCAGGCATTGTACTTATGAGTCAAAACCACATCTTTTCAGCCTTAAATTTTAAATCATTTTCTCACCAACCCTAAGCCACATAATTAACCAAGAAAAAATCCATTATCGAAAATATTTTCATATTTTACAATGTTGATAAAAGAGAATTGTCTCAAGAATATGGTTATACATTCAATTTTCAGGTATGTGCATAACTCCAGATTTAATTTCTCTTGGGTAAAGTCCGACATAAATTCAATGTGAGGTAGGTTGTTTTTGGGACACAGATGGATTTCTAAGGGAGAAAAAAATTTAAATATGTGGAATGAAAATGAGAGTGAATTTGTTTTCATAAAAGAGACATAATGGAATTCTACTTTGAAAAATGATCATTGAGATTTTATAATGGTTGATTGTTGTGTGTATTATGATTTGAATATTTGACGATTGCATGGGAGTTCAATTGTTTAGTGTGGGGGTGAAATGAAGACAAAATTTTCACATATTTCATAATATATTTAAATGTTTAAAATCCCACCATAGTGTTACTTTATTTGAAATTCACCCAGTCTAAAAGTTTAAGTGAATTTCGAGCATTATTACTAAAATGGCTGAATTTTCGGATTTAGTTATTTTATTTATATTTCGTATTTCGTCCATAATGTCGTCTATACTGAATGAAATTGTGAAATTTCATTTTTTAGGTTTCCTTAAATCATGGGACTAATTTCATCCTTATGGAGTCAAAGATCATTCACTCATTAAGAGGCCTACATCTAGCTCACAAATTGGGCCTCGAAAACATTGTACAAATCTAGACCATTTTACAATTATGATTATATCTCGTTTTGGACCAATTAAATGAAGCTCAAATTCAACATGGAGATAGAAAATAATATGGGTATAAACATTAATAACTAATTCAATGCAGTATTCATCTTTATTAAAATTCATAATTGTGTGTGAAGTAGGAAAAGTAGAATATGAAAAGTCAACTGACCAGATTAAATGTTTTAGACTAAAATAGACATACCTATCTACAAACGTTTCCTGTAAAGATGAATGTTGGAGGGTGTATGAGGGACTAAAAATGGAACCACCTTTATGAAGGAAACATTCCATTATTCATCCATTTATTGAGTATAATTTTTTATTAATAAATAGGATAGATATGGAGCCAAATTTTCTCACCCACTTTCTATATAAATTGACATCTCTACTACCTCTGACAATATTTCCATTTTCACAGGTTCATGCTGGAGTTTGGTATGTGTAATATTTTTTTATATTTTAATAATATTTTATCTTTTTTATTCTTTTTCATCTGTGTATTTATCATCTCTTTCATTTTTTATTTTGTGTTCCCCCACAATGATCCTTATAATCTCTATGCAAGTGGACAACTAACTGTCTTTGTTGTTTGAGGAGGAAGTAGTGGTTCTTGGGTTCTTCATGACTAAATATTTCACTCTATTATTTTTTAGAATTTTAATAGTGTTTAAAGGATTTTTTTGTAGGTTTCATCCCACTTTAATATCTATTGAGTTCTTCTTACCATTTTAATATCCCCCCCTTCATCGTCATAATATTGCAACTATGGTGGAGTAGCATTTAGGTGATTATGTGAGGTAGTATTATCTTGTACTCAGAGGGAACATACAGGGATAATAACCATTCATAGTAAGGTGTTGAGTGATAGGGTTGATCTCAATATTGAGTAGTGTATTGGTAATAAATATTTTTAAAGAAAAAATTATTTTATCACCATGATCTCACAAGAACAACAAATATTCTTTAGTAACTTTGTTGTGACTTTTTAATTTATTTGTGTTTTTAATTTTATAGCTAATATATATTATATTTTATTTATTTTCAGAATAAACCCCTTTTATTAAATTATATAAGTAGGTCTGTTTTAGTTATGCTATAAACAACGATAAAAGAAATATGGCATGTTGGGAGCGGCCACCTCGAGATCAACCCTAGGTTGTTCCATTGTGGTACAAATTTAGATAATAATAATTTACTAGTGAGGGAACTGTGACAATCCCATATCATCACATTTTATCCCCAATAACGTTATGTTTGGAAGTTATATTGGAATCTTCATTGGGAAACACATACCGACTGACATAGATTTGAGGTACCATGTTGTGATTAGGCTTAATGCACTAATATTAGAAGATATTACAGTAACATTATAATTTTATTTATTTATTTTACTAAAAAATAATGTAATGAAACATTGAATTACTCTTAATCATCTATTACGGAGTGTATTTTCCATAGATGACTACCACAGGAATCATGTGTTGATGCTTTCTAGAAGGATTCATAGATAATTTCACTCAATACTAACATGAAATATTCTTAAATATGATGATGGGAAAATAATCCCACACGCACTACTTAAATATGCACACCTGATAACCCCAGAAGTGTGGGATGCATTTATTGGTCGTCGTGCGGATGTGTCTTTTCAAGTATATTGTGGACAGTAATATGTTGTTTGATGATACATGTATTCAAGTCTTTGATTGATAAGTTTTTATTTATGAAACAACAATAGATTTCCAAAAATAAGAAACCTGC
Organism: Viscum album; assembly: GCA_963277665.1. Classification (NCBI taxonomy): domain Eukaryota; kingdom Viridiplantae; phylum Streptophyta; class Magnoliopsida; order Santalales; family Viscaceae; genus Viscum; species Viscum album. The sequence continues at coordinate 388,504,303 of OY728125.1, forward strand.
AGCAAAATCAGCGTACCCCTACATTAAAGTAAGGATGGGGTATGATTCACTTGAAAAAAATGTAAGTATTTTTAATCTACCGTAATAATTTTATGCGACATGAAACAGTATCATCATTATGTTCCCCTATTTATATGTAAATTGATGACTCTATATTCAAAGTTTCAACCATACTACACATTGTTCTGTGGAAGGGGGAATGTATAAAAAAAATATGGGATACTAATATATGGGAACACACAAATTTTGTGGGAATCATATCTATGTATTACATGATAAAAAAAAAATTTCTTTACATATGTATTAAATAAAATTGATTGCATATTTTCTAATATTTTCTATCTGACATAGTCAGAGGAATCAAAATTATCTATTCTGGATGAACACAAACTATCAGTGTCCTTGAAACAACCAAAACAGTATGGCTGTGTTAGAGGTTTGGGTTTTGGGGTGACACCACAAATTTTATTTTTCAGAAAAACAACAAGAGGATGATAAATGTTAATTAATAAAATATATGAGAGAAAAAACATCTACCATTGATTCAAATTTCCTATGGAATATTTAGATGATGTAAATTTTAACGAGGGATATAAAAATAGAATAATTAACTCATGAACAACCACTTCATGAAGATCCCACCCCACCCCACCAACTATAGAGCTAGACATTACCCTCAAATAGATGTCTTACCAAAGGTAATCAATGATTTTATGAATGTTTGTGTTTAATTGGAATCATAAAGACACTGATACCTTTAATATTTAGCTATTCTACATGTTGATAATAATTGTGATTTATATATAGAAACACCCACCCATTTCCTTGTGGCGAGGGGTGTAGTTTTCAGTATTCAAAAGGACACACTACACTTCAGAACACTTAAAAAAGATCATGTGTGAGTTTCAATAAATGTATCCCTTAATATGAGCATAAATATACATGTTCCACTTCACGAGGATGATAATAATATGCTCAAAAAAGTGTTTGGAAGATTCATCACATGTCCATCACATCTGGTAAAAAACACGCCGATAAGGAGTTATTCATTTAAAAATTAATTTTCAAGCAAAAACTTTAACAATTAATAAAAAATCTAGGAACCAATGAATGTTATTAATTATGGACAAAGTAAAGTGTTTGAAACAAAATACCATCTCAAACCATATAAAGGATAGACCAACCAATCAAAAATATATAGTGAAAGAACAATTACCCCACCAATTCTATATCCTCATTTACTATCATTCAATTCTCATGTGGATACAAAGATAAGTGATGATGTCAACCACATAGTTGAATTTGATACAAATATGTATGGAGGGGATGATCAAGACATCATTGGTCTTGAGACTACAACTAAAATCCCCAATTATGACTGTTTTGGTGGCTTAGTTGTAAATGTATACTCAAGGTATGTTCTCATGATTTAATTATCCAAAGTTGATATACAATGTTAATTTTGACTACATAAATTTCAGGTTTCAGAAGGTGTATATATAAAAAACATTTGAAAGGATTCCCCTCGGAGAAAACGTCTGGACTCGTTAGTCCTCACATCACCTCAATTGCAGAAGCTAAAATAGAACCCAACAAAAATGATGGAATAGTGGAAGGTCTGATCAAATCCTTTGAAAGAAAAATTTCAGATAGCATGGTCTATATAATACCAAAGATGAAGGGGTGTGACTCTCCAATTTAATCACATGAAATTTATTATCATTTCTTTCATTACTTATTCCTTTCTTTGATTTTAGGTAGCATTGGATGCTCATTAAATTAACCATGGAAACTCCAAAGATTTATTTCCTGCATTCATTTCATAGATATGCAACAAACCATCAGCATATGTTGCAAATTTTCAATTTTTAATACACCACATCCATCATTTTATAACAAAAATTCAATTTATATAACATATATTATATTTTAATGGGGATTAAGTTATGATAGGGAAATGTTTCACTATCGTTTGAAAAAAGGAATGGGAATAGGGGATAAGGACAATGAAAAATGCAAGTACTACGATTGGATAAGTATCAGTTTATATATAATAATATTTCACTATCCAAAAACAAATAAAAAAAATTATTTATTCTCCCAAACATTTCTACAATGTCTCAAAACAAACCAATGGAAATGATCATGGTTGTTATGTTTGTAAATTTATGAGAGATATAGTATTCCATGAACAAACCAGCATCCATGAAGTTTTATTTTTTATGTTAATTAATATTTCATTTAAAATATTAATTAATCCATTCTGTATTTATATTTTTCTAGTACCACTATGACTGTCAAAAAGGCTCATATTCACTATACGATATAGATTCACTCATAAACTAAAAGGGAGCATATAATTTGAATAAATAGGCCCAAATAGCATAAATATGTGACTTTCATATACAGGGTACAAATTTCTAATGTTATTATCACCTTCTCACATCATTATTCTCATGTTTGCAGTACATTATCATTGATATTTCTATTTTTTACACTGATTTAACATCTATGATCACCAACTATTATGTTTCATATTTATATTTTATTAATAATGGTTTTAGAAATGATGTCTAAGAAGATATGTAAAACTCAAAGTGCCTCTTTTTATATAAAATTGACATTAATATAAGTAAAAACAACAAGTGGGATACCTAAATCTGAAAAAAAACACTCGGATTGTTTTGATATTGTCGTAAAGGGATGTATTTATCATTTGTGATTTGTAGGGACTATCCACTGTACAATTCGACACATTGAGTGTCTAGTTCAACTCAAAGTGTATCATTTTATATAAAATTGACATTAATTTAAGTAAAAACAACAAGTGACGTTCTGGAAACCCATAAAACACATTTTGATTGTTTTAATATTTTAGGAAAATGATCCATGATTCATTTGTTGCATGTAAGAGTCAATAAAACAATAATTAGATGCGTCGTGTGGCCGTTAAAACTCCAATTGTCACCTTTTATTTCAAATATACATTAATTTAAGTAAAAACAACAAGTGGCATACCGAAAACCAATAAAATACATTCAGATTTTTGGGATATTTTAGGACAATGATATATTCGTCATTTGTGACATGTAGGGATTAGGCTCACCTAAATACAATGTATGATATGGATATTACACCTCAAAGTGCCTCTTTTTATTTAAAACATAGTTGAATTTATGTAAAAATAAAGAGTGATGCACTTAAAACCATGAAAACGCTTTCATATTGTTTTGATATTTTATTAAAATAATCCATGAGTCCTTTGTAATGTGTACGACTCAACTAAATTCAATCTGATGAATAGTGTGGCCATTACAACTCAAAGTGCCTTTTTTATTTAAAATTGACATTAATTTAAGTAAAAATATGTGACATACTGAATAGTGTGAAAACACAATTGGATTGTTTTTTTTATATTAGGAAAATGTTCTATTAGTTATTTGGGATGTTTATGGACCATATTTACTTAAATGCAATGCACAGTGTGACTGGTAAAACTCAAGGTGTCTCCATTTATTTAAAATTTTAATTAATTTAAGAAAAAAAGAACAATGGACATGCTAAAAAATATTCTAACACATTCCGATTATTTTGATTGTTTAGGATAATAATACAAGAGTCATTTGTTACATTTAGAAGACACCCGTATCTCAATCCAATTAATGGTGTGACCAATATGACTAAAAGTGTCTGTTATTAGATTTGAATTGATATTTTAGTTCAAAATATGTCACTTACTAAAAACCAAACAAATTTTTTTTGATAGTATTGAAAATTTAGGAAAATGATTCATAATACATTTTTGACATGTATGAGGCAGTATCATGTCAAAATGACACATGATTTGATCAATAGGACTCAAAATGAACGTTTTTAGTTTGAAATGGAATTTTATTTAAAAAACACAACTGACATAATGAAAATGAAGAAAATAGATTTATATTTTCTTGATACTTTTGAACAACAATCCATCGAAAATTTTTGATAGGTTGGAATCAACCACACTTTAATAGGATTCATGGTGTGGCCATAATGACTCCAAATGGCTCATTATTTAAAATTGAAATTATTTTTTGTAAAAGAATAATTGACGTACTCAAAACCAAGAAAACACATTGCGATTATTTTGATGATTTTGGACAATTATCCATAACTAATTCGTAATATATATGAATCAACCCTATCTCAATAGGACACAAAGTGTGACTAGTATAACTCCAAATGTGTCATGTATAGTAAATATTGGCATTTGATCATGTTTTTCATTCATATAAATTATTAATATATTTCATTATAGAATTACAAACAAAATATTTTATTAATTATGTAGGTGGAATATATTACTCGGGTTGAGTTGAATTTTTCCGCTATTGATACCATGAGTAGAGATTTTTTAGAGGGGTTCACGTGAATGAAAAGATGAAATAATAATGTTTTATAATGATTTTTGGAGAATTGTAAATGTAATTATGTAAAAACATTTGTTTGAAATGAAAATAATAGTATACCTTTTTGTATATCCATGGGGGGAAATGTGGTATTCCTGAGGTCTATTAAATGTTTATATTAGGTTTGGATTTGGTCTTCTATTTAAATAAAATTATGCTTAAATTGCATATTGGGTGTACAGTTATATAAGCATCAAATTGTAGGAAAGTATCCCTTTATATGGTTATTTTAAACACTCATAAGGGGATCCTTTATCAGTGCTGGAAAAGTGGTGATAAAGGGGGTTCTTTGTCAATGCTATTTTAGTGCGGATAAAGGAACCCCTTTATTAAAAAAATTTTAGCATAGATATAGCAACCCCCCACCCACCCACCCTTATTAGTTCTGTGATTAATAGTTCTTTTTTCCCTATTAAAGGCCATTTTTTGCATTGTTAAAGGCCATATATGTGGTGGTTATGGAAAAAATTATATTAATATTTAATATAAGACCACCACAACTCATGTGGATAATATCCTTAATTATAATGAATGTTGAATACATGATTTAATATAATATTAATAAGAAAAATGAAATATTGAATATATTAAACATTTTAAAGCAATATCACATGAGTTAGTGGGAAAATGTTATATTAACACGTATAATATTATGTTAAACAATATTATAACAAGATAAAAAGGGATAAAACTGTCAAATAGATGGGATTAGACATTAAATTAAATAACCACCCATAAAAACTATTTTTGTAACATCCCAGGTAAATAAAGAATAAAGAATTTTCATATTTATTAATATTTATGAATTAAATATTAATTTTAATTAAAAGGGGTTTCTAAGTTCGATAGCGTACTCGATACGCAACGACGAGTTTCTTTGAAAACTTACATTGCACACTAGTAATAAAATAATATTATTTTAAATGTTAGTTAACACGTAGCCATTGTACTGGCGGGAATGGATATAAATAACTAAAATATTATTATATATGTTTTTAAATGTTTTTACATTTATCCAATAAAAGATAAAGGCTTAAAATACGGAAAGAATTCAATTTTAGGCATTTATACCCTAATTTTCACTAAGGGTTCACTTATCACCTTTTGACGGTGAACCGTCATTAAATATAGTTTTGATCAATCTTATAAATTCTATTGGACCAAATATAACTCTTCTTTAGAATCGGGACATCAAAATTTACTTTGTGTAAAGTTTTGGTATCTTTCCGATAAAGTTCATTTTTTAATGAATAGTGTAAAATGTTGTATTTTAATTCAAAACCTATTTTTAATATAATTTATTTATATGATTATATTATCATTTTAATTGGTTTTAAAGTGAAATTAGAATATATTTTTACCATTAAATCCAATAGTGTTCGTTGGAATTAATTTCACTTTGAAATTGGACTTAAACTAGTGTCAATCTTTTGATACGTATTGTTTCATAAAAACACGCTATTTTCTCTGACAGCGGGAATTAATTATTAAATTAATTAATGCAACTTATATGTTGTGAATTTTATAAAATGGAATTAATTTTTGAATTCGGAATATCAAATATAGCTTAGGGTGAATTTTTGGTATTTTTCTGAAAAACTTCAATTTTTGATGAATAGTGAAACCACTAAGTGGTACTTATAAAAACTGATTTTTCGTTTAAATGAAATTTTACCACTTCTGTGTTTTGAATTTCAAAAATCTGACATACATGGTTTTCATTAAGAATTAAAATGTGGTTCAATGAGATAAAAATAATTTTTTGGTGAATAGTAACATATTAAGTTTTTAATCGCGATTAGAGGTAATTAGTGTAGTTTAAGGTAAAAATAATGTTTTAATAATATTAGATGAGCTTGACACATGTCCTAACGTTATTGGATGTGTCATGGTCGACCAAGAAAAGCCATGGGTAAACTTGGGGACCCCATGGAGCCACTTTTGTTGGGAAATGACATAAATAACTTTTTATTTAATGTTAAAGTAAAAATGACACACACATGAGATGTTTTACTAAACAATTTTTACATGGGGTTATACAAGTCAGATTTTTGACTATAAATATTCATTGGAAAGATAAAATTATTTCCTACATCATAGTATTTTCTTTATAATTTTCAGAAATTATAAAAATTAAATTATTTATGACATCATGATGATGCAGCGATGACCTCATTATTTAACGATTTAAATAAAATGGAAAGATAATGTAATATCTAAGACCTAAACATGTCCAAAACCTATTGGATTAGTGTATTTCTAACCCTTATCATCTTATCCTAGAACTACATCAATTTGGGACCTCTTAAATCCGAATACCATTTTAAAATAAAGTGACCTTTCTTTACTTTCCAAGAGTTCCCCTCCTCTCCTCTTATAAAAGGCCCCCAACTCTACCTCCTTACCCACACTCCCAAAGCCTTTGTCTCGGCCAACCACTGCCCATTTTAAATCTCCACATCCCTATCTTACTCCTTGAAGCCTCACTTTGGGCAGAAGTCTTCCCAAGGAAGCCTTTGAGCTCAAACCAAGGAGAGTTACCCGATTTTAAGGTAATATCTTCTTTTGAGTCCTTTTGTTTTATTTTGCTTATCCAACCCCCTAAACTCTTTTTATTCTTTTCTTTTGTAAAAAATAAAGTATCCTAAATATAATCGGATTTTGTTATAAGAAGGTTTCAATCTACACTTACACAAACCTACATCTAATGATTAAAGAAGAAACGGTTTCCGTGTATGGTGAATTTCTGCCTCCCGAAACGATGATTGTTCAACATTCTTTTAACACCTTCAAAGGTGTCCATTAAGATGACACTATATTTATTTATGATATATAATATTTTTATGTTTTCCTTAAGCTTCTGTATTTTTCATTTTGGGCATACCTTTATTGTTTCCATTATGGGTAAACACGATATCTTCATTTAAGGAAGTGCGGACTACCGCCCACTCAAAGTGATGTGATTCGTTAATGCCCTATGTGGGACGTGTAAAGTATGGATTTAATGTTATTATATATGATGTTATACTGGAATTATAATACACCTCTATATCATTATTATTTCTTTCCATTAAAGTATGAGATAGAAATGAATGTAGTGTTCATGCGTACGTATGGCTTACCGTCTCCATGAACGGTGCATTTCATTTCTTACCTCTAAATGATTATGTAATATTATAAATACATGTATATGATGGATATATATGATATATATGATATCCAAATCAGGAATTTCATTCTCGATATAAAGAACCTTTGACCACACGAACAACATGTAATTGTAAGAAGTCCACTTTTGACTTAAGAACCAAATATCGACAAAACAAACATTATTAACTTAAATGGTTACATAATGTTTATAACATGGAAATAAGTGATATAAAAGGAATAATTAACTTTAAAAAGTTTATTAATCAAGTAGAAATTAACTCAAGTTTATTATTCAGGACGTTAAAGAACGATTGAGTCAAGTCGGACCCGAGGTAAGGGACTTTGTCTCAATCTCCTTTCATTGAGGCATATTTCATTTTATACACAACTTTCTTTTATATGGTGTATAAACCCCTTTGACTTTTACTTTTATACAAAAGGAATCTTTTTCTATGAATCATTTTACTAAACGACAAAAAGGAATTTTTTTTAACGTACGCGGTGACAACGACCTTTTCCGCCGCCGCGAGTATTATTTGGTCTTTGGATTCCTCAACAAGCCATACTGTTTTTAAAATAAAATAAATACCATATACTATTTTATGTATTTTGGTATTGAAAATGGTTTTGATAAAGGATTATATTATGATATATTGTGATTGAAATGTGGAAATGTTATCATTCTTTTATATTGGTTTTATGTTTTATGATTTTATATTGGTACTTGGACATTTGACGGGTGGTTATGTGATAAACCATATGACTGGTGGTGCCGTGAATACCAGGACGGGTGGTTACGTTATAACCTCTAATGCATTGGGTATGGAAGTCGGTCGTATGGCTATTCCATTAAGTATGTATGGAAATTGGTCGTATGGTTATTCCATTAAGTGATATGTGTGGAAGTCGACCGTATGGTTATTCCACATAAGTATGTTTATGTCCTATGTTACCTTTATATATGTTATGTGTTCTTTATATGGGTTTTATGGTAATACTTTGGTTACAAAAAGGTAAGTAATGATACTTTATTCAGTGAAGAGTTTTTACTACTTCATGAAGGTGAAGGTATTACTTTGATAGAGTATACATGGTGTACTTGATGTTTAAAAAACTAACAGTTTTTGTTCTTTGTGTATCCCTTACTGAGCTTTTTATGCTCACCCCAAGTTTTTTTGAAATTTTTTTCACAGGACTTAATGTGGAATAAGGTCAAGGATGGGATCAAGGGAATGTCATTCTATATAAAACATGGAACTAAACATGTTTCTTTTTAAGTGTTTTTTTTATTATGGAAACTTAGTAGAAGTGTCTACTTTGTAATCTTTTGAGATGTAATAGTTATGTTCTAATTCTCTAAAACTATAAACCTGAAAAGATCCTCAATGTGAATTATTCATTTAATTCAATATTAAGTAAGGTTTAAGGCCGGGGCCTTATAGTTGGTATCAGAGGTCGGTTTAGACAACTTTAGGAGTTAGAAAAGTATTAAATTATAATATGATTGAAATGATATAGCATTTACAGATTACCATGTTGCTTCGCCTAAGATATTTCTGTGTTTAGAATGGTTTTCCATAGAGGAAACAAAACAGCTATGTTGGGACGACATCAAGATGAAGACAACCTTCCTAATCAGCAACCTGAGATGGTCAGAATCAGAACTGAACAGTTTGTTGCAGTGATGGCAGAGTTGAACCAGGCTATAAATGGTGGTGGTATCCATGCACGAGATCAGCCAGATCAACCGCAGAGGAACATGTCAGTGGTGGAACATTTCATGAGGCAACATCCCCCATCATTCATAGGATCATCTGACCCTGTGCAAGCTGAAGGGTGGATTAAAGCACTGGAGAAGATTTTTGATGTCATGGGGTGTTCAGAACATCAAAAGGTTAGTCTTGTTGTTTACCGTTTTGAAGGTGAAGCTGATCAGTGGTGGTCGATGGTGAAAAATATCAGGGATAGTGATGAGATTGAGGATCTTCACTGGGACGAATTCAAAGGTATGTTTCTTGAGAAATATTCTCATAAGGTGGTTCGTCTTAGGATGGAAAAACAGTTCCTAGAACTGGGGCAGGAGGATGATTCAGTGGCTGCTTATGAAGCAAAGTTCACTCGATTGGCAAGGTATTCTCCAAACATAATACGAGATCTTGATAGTAAAATAAACCGTTTTTACTCAGGGTTAAAGCCAAATTATCGATGCGCTTTAGCTTCTCGTGAGTTCAAAAGTTATGAAAAACATGTTTGTTGTGCGGAGAAGGTGGAAATGGAGTTTGTCGATGATCAGGTGTTCTATGACAAACAACAAAATAAGAGGTCTAGTTGGCAGGCAAAGGTGAAGAATTCATCAAAGAAGAAAGGAGGTAAGAAAACCAAATATCCATCCTGTGAGAAGTGTGGTAAAATGCATCCTTGAGAATGTTTATCCAAGTCTGTTAAGTTCTTTCAGTGTGGTAAGTCTGGTCATATTTCTCGTAACTGTAAGTAATATGATCAATCAGGCAATGAAAAGCCAACGGTAAGATGTTTTAAGTGTAATGAAATGGGTCATTATGAAAACGAGTGTCCAACGAAGAACTCAACTGGGGGAATGCAGCCAGACTACAAGCAGAAAGGGGTGCTGAAATCCTTTGCAACAACTTTAGAAGATGTTGGGCCATCGAATGGAGTGGTATCAGGTACACTGTTTGTTTGTTCAGATTATGCCAATGTGTTGTTTGATTCAGGTTCTACACACTCTTTCATTTCTGAGAAGTTTTCTAGTAAATTGAAAATTCCATCTCAGGATATGAACCCTGAACTTATGGTAAAAATACCCGGAGGGAACATTGAGACAAAAAGGAATTATAAGAACCTTCCTATCCTTGTGTGTGGAAAGAATCTACCTGAAAACATTATTGTTTTGCCTCTAGTAGAGTTTTATGTTATTTTGGGAATGGATTGGCTTTCTGTCTATCATGCTAAGATTGACTACAGAGCTAAAATGGTTTCTTTTCAGAAAGATTTTCAGTTTGTGTACAAGAATGAACCCTTGATTTTGATAACATATCAGGAAGTTGAGAAACTAGTAAAATATGGAAATGAATGTTACCTTGCACATATTGTTGAAAATAAAGGAACTGTTCAGATTAATGATGTGCCAGTGGTAAATGAGTATCTTGATGATTTTCCTGATGAGTTTCCTGGTATTATTCATGATCGGGAAGTTGAATTTACTGTTGACTTAGTTCCTGATTCTAATCCAATTTCAAAACCCCCTTATCAAATGGGTCAAGTTGAACTTTTAGAGTTAAAGAAACAATTGCAGGAGTTATTAGATAAAGGTTTCATTCAACCTAGCACATCACCATGGGGTGATCCTGTCTTGTTTGTTAAAAAGAAAGATGGATCAATGAGACTTTGCATTGATTATAGAGCCTTGAATAATATTACTGTTAAGAACAAGTATACATTGCCTCATATTGATGATTTGCTTGATCAGCTACATGGAGCTCAGTATTTTTCGAAGACTGACTTGAGGTCGAGGTACCATCAGTTGAAAGTAAAAGAAGAAGACGTTCCGAAGACTGCGTTCCATACTAGATATGGCCATTATGAATTTGTAGTTATGCCTTTGGGGTTAACCAATGCACCTACTGTATTCATGGACCTTATGAATATAATTTTCCATGAGTTCATGGATAAGTTTGTGGTTGTTTTCATCGATGATATTTTGGTGTTTTCTAAAAGTAAAGAGGAGCATGAAAGTCATTTAAGGGTTATCTTTCAAACCATAAAAGAAAAGAAACTATATGGAAAATTCAGCAAGTGTGAGTTTGGGTTACAACAAATTTCTTTCCTGGGTCACATTATTTCAAAAGATGGCATAACTGTTGATCCTGCTAAAACAAAAGTTGTTGAAGAATGGCCAATACCCACAAATGTAACCGATATCCGTAGTTTTCTTGGTTTGGCAGGTTACTACCGAAGGTTTGTTGAAAATTTTTCACGGCTATCTAGTCCAATGACTAAGCTAACTCGTAAGGGTGTTAAGATCATCTGGACAAAAGAATGTGATGATTGTTTTCAGGAGTTGAAAATAATATTGGTGAATGCTCCAGTTTTGGCACTTCCTTCCAGGAATGGTGAGTTTGTTATATACAGTGATGCTTCGTTGAAGGGACTTGGCTATGTCCTTATGCAGAATGATCAGGTAATTGCTTATGCTTCACGTTAGTTGAAAACTCATGAGGTAAATTACCCTACACATAATTTGGAATTAGCTGTTGTTGTTTTTGCTTTAAAAATTTGGAGGCATCATTTGTATGGAGTAAAGTGTGAAATATATACTGATCACAAAAGTTTAAAGTATATATTCACTCAGAAAGAGTTGAACATGAGACAGAGGAGATGGCTGGAATTAATCAAGGATTATGATTGTACAATTCACTACCTTCCGGGAAAAGAAAATAAAGTGGCCGATGCTTTGAGTCGAAAAAGTAATGCTTCATTAACCATGATATGTTTGGAACGAGATCCTTTGGTTTTTGATTTGATGAACTTTGGCATAGAATTTTTTGGTGCAGGATGTTCTTCTGTTTTATTTCAGGTATCAGTGAGATCATCTCTATCATACAGAATCAAGCAAGCACAAAAGCGAGACAGTGAGTTGCAGAAAAAGGTAGAGCTGGTTCAGAAAGGTAAGTTGCCTGAATTCAACATTGATAATGATTGTGTTTTGAGGTTTGGAAAGAGATTATGTGTGACTTGTGATTCACAGTTGAAGAATGAGTTGTTATGTGAGGCTCATAGTTCCCCGTTTTCAGTTCATCCTGGCAGTACTAAGATGTACAGAGATCTGCGGGAGTATTACTGGTGGAATGGAACGAAAAGAGATATTGCTGATTTTACTGTGAAGTGTCTGACTTGTCAGCAGGTTAAAGCAGAGCGACAGTTACCGAAAGGGATGCTTCATCCTTTACCAGTGCTAGAGTGGAAATGGGAAAACATATCCATGGACTTTGTTGTGGGATTACCGAGGAAATATCGAGGTAATAATGCAATCTGGGTTATTGTTGATTGATTGACTAAATCTTCTCATTTCCTTGCTATACGGGATACTTTTTCCCTATATCAACTTTCCCATTTGTATCTTAAAGAGATAGTCAGGTTACATGGAGTTCCTCTCTCCATTGTATCTGACCGTGATCCCAGATTCACTTCTAACTTTTGGAAAGGCCTTCAGAAGTCATTGGGTACTAAACTAATTTTTAGTACAGCTTTTCATCCTCAATCAGATGGGTAGTCAGAACGAACAATTCCGACCTTGGAAGATATTCTACGAGCTTCTTCGATGGATTATCAGGGAAGTTGGGATCAACATCTTTCTTTGGTTGAGTTTTCTTATAATAACAGTTTTCATTCTAGTATACAGATGGAACCATTTTAGGCATTATATGAGAAGCGGTGTCGAACTCCAGCATTTTGGGATGAAGTGGGTGAAAGGAAGCTGATGGGACCAGAATTGGTAGAAGAGATGGCATAAAAAGTTCAGTTGATTCAAGCACACATGAGAACAGCTCAAAGCAGGCTGAAGAGTTATGCGGATAACCGGAGGAAGGATCTATCTTTCGAGGTAGGTGATCATGTTTTTCTCAAGGTTTCTCCATGGAAAAGTGTGATGAGATTTGGTAAGAAAGGAAAGCTGAGTCCAAGGTTCATTGGACCATATGAAATTCTGGAGAAAGTTGGATCAGTTGCTTACTGAGTGGATTTACCTCCGAGTTTATCTCAGTTACACAATGTTTTTCATGTTTCGATGTTGAGGAAGTATATGCCAGATCCATCTCATGTTTTGAGTCCAGAGGTAGTTCAGCTGGAGGAGAATCTATCTTATGAAGAACAACCAGTCTAGATTCTTGACCAAAGGGAGCAGGTGTTACGGAATAAGGTGATTCATCAGGTAAAGGTTTTATGGAAAAACCATGTGATTGAAGAGGCAACGTGGTAATCTGAAAATTCTATGAGGGATAAATACCCCCACTTATTTTGATTAGTGAATAAAATTGAGAGGACGCAATTCCCAAAAGGGGGGAAGGATGTAACATCCCAAGTAAATAAAGAATAAAGAATTTTCATATTTATTAATATTTATGAATTAAATATTAATTTTAATTAAAATGGGTTTCTACGTTTGATAGCATACTCGATACGCAATGATGAGTTTCTTTGAAAACTTACGTTGCACACTAGTAATAAAATAATATTATTTTAAATGTTAGTTAACACGTAGCCATTGTACTGACGGGAATGGATATAAATAACTAAAATATGATTATATATGTTTTTAAATGTTTTTACATTTATCCAATAAAATATAGAGGCTTAAAATACGGAAAGAATTCAATTTTAGGCATTTATACCCTAATTTTCACTAAGGGTTCACTTATCACCTTTTGACGGTGAACCGTCATTAAATACAAGTTTGATCAATCTTATAAATTCTATTGGACCAAATATAACTCTTCTTTATAATCGGGACATCAAAATTTACTTTGTGTAAATATTTGGTATCTTTCCGATAAAGTTCATTTTTTTAATGAATAGTGTAAAATGTTGTATTTTAATTCAAAACAACTTTTTAATATAATTTATTTATATGATTAGATTATCATTTGAATTGGTTTTAAAGTGAAATTAGAAAATATTTTTACCATTAAATCCAATATTGGTCTTTGGAATTAATTTCACTTTGAAATCGGACTTAAACTAGTGTCAATCTTTTGATACGTATTGTTTCATAAAAACACGCTTTTTTCTCTGACAGCGGGAATTTATTATTAAATTAATTAATGAAACTTATATGTTGTGAATTTTGTAAAATGGACTTCATTTTTGAATTCGGAATATCAAATATAGCTTAGGGTAAATTTTTGGTATTTTTCTGAAAAACATCAATTTTTGATGAATAGTGAAACCACTAAGTGGTCCTTATAAAAACTGATTTTTCGTTTAAATGAAATTTTACCACATATGTGTTTTGAATTTAAAAAATCCGACATACATGGTTGTCATTAAAAATTAAAATGTGGTTCAATGAGATAAAAATAATTTTTTGGTGAATAGTAACTTATTAAGTTTTTAATCGCGATTAGAGGTAATTAGTGTAGTTTAAGGTAAAAATAATGTTTTAATAATATGAGATGAGCTTGACACATGTCCTACCCTTATTAGATGTGTCATGGCCGACCAAGACAAGCCATGGGTCAACTTTGGGACCTCATGGAGCCACTTTGGTTGGGAAATGACATAAATAACTTTTTATTTAATGTTAAAGTAAAAATGACACACACATGAGATGTTTTACTAAAACAATTTTTACATGGGGTTATACAAGTCTGATTTTTGACTATAAATCATAATTGGAAATCTAAAAAGATTTCCTACATCATAGTATTTTCTTTATAATTTTTATACATTAAATAAATTAAATTATTTATGACATCATGATGATGCAGCGATGACCTCATTATTTAACAATTTAAATAAAATGGAAATATATTGTAATATCTAAGACCTACACATGTCAAAAACCTATTTTATGAGTTTATTTCGAACCCTTATCACCTTATCCTAGAAATACATCAATGTGGGACCTCTTAAATCCGAATACCATTTTAAAATAAAGTGACTTTTCTTTACTTTCCAAGAGTGCCCCTCCTCTCCTCTTATAAAAGGCCCCCACCTCTACCTCCTTTCCCACACTCCCAAAGCCATTGGCTCGGCCAAAACCTACCCATTTTGGCTCTCCACATCCCTCCTTTACTATTTGAAGCCTCACTTTGGGCATAAGTCTTCCCAAGTAAGCCTTTGAGCTCAAACCAAGGGGAGTTACCCGATTTTAAGGTAATATCTTCTTTTGAGTCCTTTTGTTTTATTTTTCTTCTCCAACCCCCCTAAACTATTTTTATTATTTTATTTTGTAACAACTCCAGTATACTCAATATACTAGGATGTTTTTATAAGAAGTTTTCGAGCTACACTTACACACACCTACATTTAATGGTTAAAGAACATACTATTTCCGTGGATGGTGAATTTCTGCCTCCCAAAACGATGATTGTTCAACATTCTTTTAACACCTTCAAAGGTGGCCATTAAGATGACACTATATTTATATATCATATATAATATTTTTATGTTTTCATTAAGCTTCTGTATTTTTCATTTTGGGCATACCTTTATGGTTTCCATTATGGGTAAACATGATATCTTCATTTAAGGAAGTGTGGACTACCGCCCCCTCAAAGTGATGTGATTCGTTAATGCCATATGTGGGACGTGTAAAGGATGGATTTAAAGTTATTATATTTGATGTTATAGTGTAATTATAATACACCGCTATATCATTATTATTTATTTCCATTAATTTATGAGATAGAAATGAAAGTAGAGTTCATGCGTACGTACGGCTTACCGTCTCCATGAACGGTGGATTTCATTTCTTATCCCCAAATGTAATGTACTATTAAAAGTACATGTATATAATGGATATATATAATTAATGATATATATAAATGATGAATATAATTCTGGAATTAAAATATACATACCTCTCATTTATTTTTAATTCCATTAATATGACAAAGAAATGAAAGTAGCGTTCATGCGTACGTACGACTTACCGTCTCCATGAACGGTGCATTTCATTTCTTACCTCTAAATGATTATGTAATATTATAAATACATGTATATGATGGATATATATGATATATATGATATCCAAATCAGGAATGTTATTCTTGGATATAAAGAACCTTTGACCACACGAACAACATGTAATTGTAAGAAGTCCACTTTCGACTTAAGAACCAAATATCGACAAAACAAACATTATTAACTTAAATGGTTACATAATGTTTATAACATGGAAATAAGTGATATAAAAGGAATAATGAACTTTAAAAAGTTTCTTAATCAAGTAGAAATTAACTCATGTTTATTATTCAGGACGTTAAAGAACGATCGAGTCAAGTCGGACCCGAGGTAAGGGACTTTGTCTCAATATCCTTTCATTGAGGCATATTTCATTTTATACAAAACTTTCTTTTATACGGTGTATAAACCCCTTTGACTTTTACTTTTATACAAAAGAAATATTTTTCTATGAAGCGTTTTACTAAACGACAAAAAGGAATGTTTTTTTAACGTACGCGGTGACAACGACCTTTTCCTCCACCGTGAGTATTATTTGGTCTTTGGCTTCCTCAACAAGCCGTAGTGTTTTTAAAATAAAATAAATACCTAATACTATTTTATGTATTTTGGTATTGAAAATGGTTTTGATAAAGGATTCTATTATGATATATTGTGATTGAAATGTGGAAATGTTATCATTCCTTTATATTGGTTTTATGTTTTATGATTTTATATTGGTACTTGGAAATTTGACGGGTGGTTATGTGATAAACCATATGACGGGTTGTGCTGTGAATACCAGGACGGGTGGTTACGTTATAACCTCCGATGCATTGGGTATGGAATTCGACCGTATGGCTATTCCATTAAGTATGTATGGAAATTGGTCTTATGGCTATTCCATTAAGTGATATGTGTGGAAGTCGACCGTAGGGTTATTCCACTTAAGTATGTTTATGTCCCAAGTTACCTTTATATATGTTATGTGTTCTTTATATGGGTTTTATGGTAATCCTTTGGTTACAAAAAGGTAAGTAATGATACTTTATTCAGTGAAGAGTTTTTACTACTTCATGAAGGTGAAGGTATTACTTTCATAGAGTATACATGGTTTACTTGATGTTTGAAAAACTAACAGTTTTAGTTCTTTGTGTATCCCTTACTGAGCTTTTTATGCTCACCCCAAGTTTTTTTGAAATATTTTTCACAGGACTTAATGTGGAATAAGGTAAAGGATGGGATCAAGGGAATGTCATGCTATATAAAACATGGAACTAGACATGTTTCTTTTTAACAGTTTTTTTTATTATGGAAACTTAGTAGAAGTGTCTACTTTGTAATCTTTTGAGATGTAATAGTTATGTTCTAATTCTCTAAAACTCTAAACCTGAAAATATCCTCAATGTGAATTATTCATTTAATTCAATATTAAGTAAGGTTTAGGGCCAGGGCCTTATAATTTTATCCCTATTTAAAATGGTTTTTCCTTCCCAATTAAGTCTTGATCAATTTCCAGTACGTTCCATCAATTTGCAACAGAAGGAAGAGTAGGGAAAGGATATAAATGCTTTTATGTGTGAGGGAATCATGGAGATTCAAATCTAAAAGATCAAATGGATCAAGGTATGTTTTATCTTCTCATTAATTTTATTTATCTATGTGATAAGCATATATTTTAAATATCCTAAAATAAATGAAATTAACATAAAAGATGTAATTTCAATAATAATTCTTTTTATTATATTTATATGAATCTAATATATATATATATATATATATATATATTAATTTAATTAAAAAATTGAGACCAATGATATGACTCATTCATTTCTTTTATTTGGCAGCACTGTGAAACAAAATACAAATGATGAATAATGGTGTCATAAATGATTCTAATACAATTGGAATGAGTAAAGAAATTAATAAATAAACATTGAATTATACCACATAAATTGTAATAAAATTGTCATCCTCCACTTGGAACCATTTTATTTTCACACAACTGCCTACTTACCATTACCCACAAAATAACCCTCTAAGTAAATCATGATTGATGGATCTTTTTTATTATATTATAAAAATCAATATTTAGTGGAAATAAATAAATCTTTTATTCTTGATTCAATGATATAATTTTCTAGGATGGTAGGTTTCGGTCGAGATATTAATATAAATGATATGAAAAGATAAATATAGGTTGGGGAGAAATGAAATTATTGAAAATAATTCATTAAAGATATTGATTATTTGAGGATTGAAATAATAAGTAATTTATTTTTGGATTTATTATCTGGAGTTTAATTATATATGTTATTTTAAATGAATTCAATAATAATATTTTCCTATAAAACCAAATATTTACTGAAGGGGAGTGATGCATTCAATTTTTTTAACATATAGTTGAAAATTCCTTGTATATAACCAAAAAAAATTATAATATCAGTGAATTTATAATATTTTTGACAAATTGGGGATTTTGGATTTAAACGTTAAAATTCAATAAATATAAAAATTTATTGAATTAATGTTATTATAGTATTTAATTTCACAAAATTGAACTATAATCCTATATTTTCAACGTCTTAGATAATTTCAAAGATGATATCTAAATAATAAATAAAAAATCAACAATCAATTTATTTTAATGAACCCTAGTTTCATATGCATTTTATAATTCTATGAATGTGTGATTGAAAAAAAATACAAAAACCATGTACGATTAAAATGTGAGGATTTTTGGCTTTATTAATGGGATCATTAAAATCTAAATAACAAATAACTGAATATATGAAGCCGAAAATCATGTAAGATCAGAGGAAAAATTGTAAATCTGTGTAACAAGTTTTTTTAACATGTTTTTAGATTTTTTTTTAAAAATGTATAAGTTAAATTTTTTTTTGGAAATGGATGTGAAAGGAAGCAAGCTTAGTGCCTAATTTCAACTTATTTCCAAAGGTGGCCGACACACTTCCACCTTTCTGTTTAAGGCCAAAGGCGATCGCGCCACTTCCAATATCCACCCAAAAACCAAAAAAAACTTTTTTATATAGTTTTAAGTATTCATTTTTATATATTTAAATTTTTCATTTTTATTTTTTTGTTTATATATATATATCAAAATTTCTCAGTGAAATTTGTCTTCAATTTAATATCCAGTAATACTGTCTATATAATGGTCTAGATTTTGATAGAAACCCTTACTCAGGGCTCCCTTACATAAGAGGGCTTGACTTGGAAATAATTCTGCATTTTCTATGTGGGATTAAGGTTCTCCCATTACTATATATAACATTCTGAATTTCTGATGTGGGATTCTATTCCTTGTATATGGAATTGATAGATTATAAATATAAACATTAAGATGAATATATATTAAAATTAAAACATTGAATAAACATATAATAAATATTTTTAAAAATAATAATTTCCTAACAAATGTTGATGGAAAATAATGTATATCTTTCAAAACTACCAAATTGAAACATAAAAATGTTTCATGTATGTGGATTTGAAAGACTATAAAAAGTAAACTATATGAATAATATAAATGAAACATAAAAATTTATTAAAGCTAAAATAAATAGTTAAAAATAAATGAAATTTTTTTAATAATGTTGATTAAAAATAATTTATATGCTTTCAAAACCACCAACATGAAACATAAAAATGTTCCAAATATGTGACTATAAAATACTATAAAATATAAACTATAAGACCAATAAAAATTAAAATTAAATCCCAGATTAAATATATAATAAATAGATGAAAAAAATTAAATAAAAGTCAAAGGAAAATAATTAATATGTTTTCAAATCCACCTACATAAAACTTAAAAATATATCATGTTTGTGGTTTTGAGAGACTCTAAATTATAAACTATAAGTCGAATATAAATGAAATCTAATACATGGATTAAACATATCTGAATTTATTAAATTAGTTAATTAGTAATATTATTATTAATTATATAATAGTTAATTACCTAATTAGTATTTATTAATAATTAATTATATAATAATTAACTAGAGTAATTAGTAATATATTTATTATTTATATAATAGTTAATTAGTTAATTAGTAATATAAATGTAAATTATAATTAATCATTATAATTATTAATTAGTAATTATTAAAAAAATTATATAATAATTAATTAGTTTATTATTATTATTATCATTAATTATATAATTGTTAAATTGTTAAATAGTTTTATAATTATTAATTATAATTAATTTTTATAATTATTAATTTGAAATTATTAAAAAATATTATATAATAATTAATTAGTTAATTAGTGATATAGTTATTCTTTATAATTATTCTTTATAATGATTTATGATAATTATCAATTATTAATTATTAATTTGTAATTAGTAATTATAAATTATATAATTAGTAATATAACTATTAATTATATAATTAGTAATTATCTAATAATGAGTCTGTTGAGTATCAATTATTTGTAATGGCTTGGACCCTCCTGGTCCAGTACTTTGACAAAACAGGGTTCCATCAAACGGTTCCACCAAAACGGTGGCACTGGTCAGGGTCTCACATTGAAATGGTGGCACCATGTGGGTGACACTATGACGATGGAACCGTGAAGGTGGCTCCATAAGGGTGACACTGTGACTGTGGCATCGTGACGGTGGCACCGTGTGGGTGACACCGTGACAATGGCACCATGTCCTCACTGAGCGGTCTTCATTCTTTTTCCAGTTTCCAAATTCTTCTGGTCTCGCAACGTATCTTTTGATGTAAAAATAATTTAATACCCCCTTTCAATGCCATTTAAAGACCATAAATAATATCTAAAATCCCCCAAGATCCATGTGACCCTTAACTTTCCACAACACGTGGCTTTTCCTCGGGGTCACATCCTTTCCCCAGAGTTCCCGTTCTGCCTCTGTTGCACGATTTACAGGAAACCATTTATACACACAACTGTTATAGCCACCTCTCTGATGAGAATTAATAAATTACCATTTATTCAATTGTGTGTAACCACCTAGCAGCATGGAAAACTAGTATCTGACATTAAAGTCTTTCAAAATTCTATATCCCGTAAAAATGGTATCTCATCTTTTTATCAAGATTGAATTTCATCATTCTTCGTCTAGGATGATCTCCTTTTTCCTTCCTGGTACTTTTGGAGTCCACCCCCTTCCCGAGGCAAGTGGTGCACCTATGCTGGAGCTTCCCTGCTCATCCTTGGAGTCCCCAGAGTTCCTCCCCTACAATTTTCGCATCCCCATTTCTAGGTGCGCAGAGTTAAAACGTCGATACTTGATCAATCCAAGTAGGGTTTTTCCATCATCTATCTTTAATGTGTATCAGGTGGGGTGGGTATGCTATTGTTTCTGTAGGGATGGATTAATCCAAACCTTAATGAAGATAATAAAGGTACCTTTAAAGAATGATGGGGGGGGTGTTTGGTTACTACTATACTGTTTATCCATGAGTATGTGTTGTTATTTTTATGGGATTATCTCCATTTAAAAGCATAGTCGTTGGGGTTATTTTCTTGCACACTAATGAACCACTATTTTCTTTCTAGATATTCATTTGATTGAATGACTGTAACATCCAAATTTGTTACTCACAAAATCTTGGACAATTAAATGGATGCCCAGTAAACAAAAATCCTTATGTGATCATCCCGATTAACCAAACATAAAGAAAAAACTCAATGAATAATGTAATTGAGTCTGGAAATGTCCTTGATCTGTCTTGGTGGTATGTATGTTCATTCTACTTGATGCTTATAGTGTGATATGGACGGGTATGGGATCCTCTTCTGTTGTACGATTGTTAGTTGTGGATTTGAGGCTATGTGGGGATGTATATTAAGGCCTGGTATGGTTCCAGTACTTTGAGGGATCTCATAGATTCTGTTGTTGTAACGTTACAAGTGGACCGGGTGTGAATTCTTAAAAGTGTCATTTGTATATTTTTTCATTCCACAACTTTTGTTTATTCCAATTAGTATCCCAATAGTTCATAATTTACTTAAATGGAATCACTTGAACATGAAACCAAGAATGGGTTCAATGGGGAATTGGTTTTGGAAATGAGTTGTGACTTGGTTGTGAGTGGTGTGCCCAATTTTTTATGAATGAACACTAATGAGGGTTTTTGTGAATAGGTTGGTTTTGGAACCCCTAGTTTGGGATGAATGCTTCTTACCTATACATATAAGTGTAGTTATTATGATTCTTATTCTTTCCCCACCCATGTTGAGAACTTTGTGCCGAACACCCCCATTTCATGGGGTAGGGTGTTTTTCCCAACACTCATATGACTGGCTGGTTATTAGATCCTTTTCTTCTCCCTTTCCAAAATAGCCCAAGATTATTCAGGTAGGCTGTGATGGCATGAGGTCCATTATAGCCCTAGATTCTTCAGGTAGGGTAGTTTTGGTGGTTAGCCCAGGTGTGTGCAGGCAGGTTGTTTCCAAACTGTCTTTAGGATGAGGCCTAGGTGTCTTCCAGCATGGCAGTGGATGTTTTGACCTAAGTGTTTACGGGTGTGGTTACATTTGGTTGATATAGTCCAGGTGTTTGCTGGCGGTATGTGTGGTGACGGCCTATGTGTATGCGGGTGGGGTATGGCATTGGGACTACAGTGAGAATGGTGGGAGAGGTTCGATGCGTAGGATGTCTACAATAACCAGTGGGAAAGTGGCGGGGGGTACCCAAACATCGATGTTTTATTACTATTACATTACTTGACTTGTGTTATTTGGTGATTGTTCCTCGGTGAGGCTTGGGTGGGTAGTTTCCCTTGCTAGTTTTTCTGTTATCTCTTTTCTCATGGGGCATTAGAATGCCTCCCCACTTTTTCATGATAGCTTTTGGTTTTCCCTATAGAGTATACTTGTATGCTCACCCTTTGTTTATAAAACTAATTTCAGGTTTCCAAGAAGACCTCAAAGATCATGCAGGATCCTACAAGTTCATATGTTGGGATGGTTGTTGTTGCTGTTTTCTTTTATTTGGTACTTTCTTTTGGGGTTTGCTTGTACTTTTGTACATTATTTTTGGAACATGCATATGAAAATGGTTTGTTTTGGCTTTACTTGTACTTTCACCATTAGTTTTTTGGGGAAATTACTATCTTATCACCTTATCATATTAAATAAAAATGCCAATGCCTTCCATCTTATGTGTGATTCTATACCCTTGGTGCCAGTCGCCACTCTGGGACGTATTGAAGGAGGGTCTCGGGGGTCATTATCTCTTCTTCAACTTGAAGAAGGAAGGGTCTGGAAACCTGTTGTCCCTTCTCTAATCTTGGTGAAGTGGGGTCATGAAAAAATGGTATCAAAGGAAGAGGATGAGAGATAGAATGGAGTTTGGAGTTAGGCATAGTGACGATTTTATGGGATGTTAGGGAAACAATGTTGGAAAATCATGGTGCGTGAAATAGGCCAGGAAAGACTGGCTAGGACACTGGATTTTAGAGCCTCCCCATGATCCAATTCAAGGACTCTGAGCCTACCGAATGACCACGTGAGGCTACACTAATTGCAGGTTAGAGACCCTAGGAAAGGTGCATGCGTTATAATGACTTGTGTTCTTGTGTTTCATGGGTATTTTGGGGATTTTAAATGAATAAGAAGTCTAAGAATATCTAAAAGTGATCTTCTACACTACTCAGGATTATGCATTCCTTATTTACCTTGCAGCTATGCCACCAAGATGATGACTAAGGGTAGTGCAGGTGATCGAGGCCCTGGAGGTTGATATGGCTGATCGATAGAGGACTGACGGAGTGGAGGAGGACGATCAGTGGCAGGAGATGCATCCTTCCTTTCAGCAGCAGACCCCTGGGAAGAATGATGGAGGAATCTCTGACCTAGAGACTGAGATCTGGCTAGAGGATTTGATTATTGGTTTCAGCTTGATCTGAGCTCCGATGGAGTACTGGGTTCCTCTGGCTATAAGCCAGATGCATGGAGCAGTGTGTTAGTGGTGGACGCTTTATCTTCGGGAGAATAGGGAGGTTGATGTGACATGGACTGACTTCGAGATGGAGTTCCAAGTGGAATTCCTCTCTTCCACGATGATGACTAAGAAGAGGCAATAACTACTCTCTCTCCAACATGGGGGGTATGTCATTAAGGGAGTTCATAATCAAGTTCAAGGATCTCCTTCGCTTTGCACCAGACCTCTTTCCAGAGAGTTGTCTCGGGCGAGATGTTTAGAGGAGGCATTTCGACCTTCCCTTCTGTATGCGGTTACCCCATTCACCATACCTATGTACATGGAGGTCTACAAGAAGGTTGAAGTGGTGGAATGGATGCACACTCTAGGAGGTGTATCACAAGAGGGAATCCAGTTGGGATCATTGAAGGGGGAGGCCGTCAATAGCAGGCATCCATCATCGGGCCCCTCTAGGTTTAGACCAGTAGGGAACATGCCTTAGCAGTTCCCATTTTGATCTTTCAGTCCTTTCCCTTTCCTTTCGGGCCTAGGACTGAGATTTGTCATCAATGGAAGTTGTGGGCACCTTCATAACCAGTTCCCTGACCAAGTGTAGTACAGTGGGAGTGGGTCGGTGCAGCACCCACATTAGTAGCAGCAGGGACAGTGAGCTCCCGGTTCTCTGAGGGCAGACATTTCAGGAAGATGCCAAACATAGGGCGCTCATCAGGGACCTCGACGAGGGCCCGGTCGGGGAGGAGACTGACATTCGAGGGGCAGGGGAGCTGGGCATGGGCAGTTACACACCGCAGAGGCAGCAGTTCCATCTGGCCCAGAAGTTGTTCGACGTGTGATCATCTTGTTTAGTACTCCCGCCTATTCCTTGTTTGATACAGGAGCTTCACACTCCTTTGATGTGATCAGTCTGACCCGTGCTCCAGGTCTACACGCTTAGAGACTTCCAGTGCCCTGGTGTTGAGAACACCATTCGGAGGTCAGACCGACTTGTTTTATGATTCCTGAGGGTGTATACTGATGATAGGGAAACATCAGTCAATCAGGGATCTTCTACTATTGCAGATACATCCATACGATGTCATCATTGGAATTTATTGGTTGTTCTCTGTATGTGTTGTCATTGACTGCTTCTGAGGAAGGATCGTGTTTTTAGACTTTTCCAGCTGACATGTGACTTTCATCGGCAAGCGGGGTTACCGGGAAGTTAACCGGTGAGTTGAGCTTGTCCTTTCCTTGTTAGCTGAACAGTTAGTGGAGTTGGTGGATACAGATATGGTGGAAGCCCCAAGGATCATCAATGAGTTCATGGATGCCTTCCCTCAAGATGTGGCAACTCTACCCCCTTGACGTCATGTTGAGTTCAGGATAGACTTGCAACCTGGTGTCAGTCATGTTTTGATGGCCCCTTACCGAATGTCGCCTTCTGAGTTGCGGATTCAGATTGATGATCTGATAAAGAAGGGTTTTGTTCGACCAAGTGCATCACCATGGGGTCCTCCAATATTATTCTCAAAAAAAGGCAGATGGTGGTCTCATACTGTGCATAGACTACCGGAGACTGAACCAGGTAATGGTCAAGAATCTTTACCCTTTTCTAAGAATAGATGACCTTTTCAACCAGTTAAAAAGGGAAGGGTGGTTCTCCAAGATCGACCTACGATCTGGATATCACGAGTTGAGGGTGAAGGAGGATGACATCTCGAATACTGCCTTTAGGTGCAGATATGGGCACTTTGAGTTTGTGATCATGTCATTCGGTGTTACGAACTCTACAACTATGTTCATGGGGCTCATGAACTCCATTTTTCGAGAATACCTAGACCAGTTCGAAGTCGTTTTTGTTGATGACATCTTGATATACTTGAGATTAGATGAGGATCACGCTGAGCATATATGAATGGTTTTAGAGGACCTTTGACAGCACCAACTCTATGGGAAATTTTCCAAGTGCAGGTTCTGAATGTGAGAAGTTCACTTACTTCGACACGTGGTGTATGAGTGGAGGATAGTGGTGGACCCATCAAAGGTCGAGGTGGTTGTTTCTTGGGAAGCACCCAAGAATGTGGCAGAAGTTTGTAGTTTCCTAGGTCTGGCAGGTTTCTACCGGAGGTTCATTCCCAACTTCTCCTGAGTTGTAGCACATTTGATAGCCTTGACCAAGAAGGATCTGGAATTCATGTGGAATGGGCATTGTGAGGTAGCCTTCATCTATCATAAGGGGAAGTTGGTTAGTGCCCCAGTGCTAAGGTTTCAAGAAGAAGTGGTAGCGTATGAGGTTTTTGGTGATGCTTTAGGGAAAGGCCTCGGGTGTGGGTTGAAGAAACAACAAGGGGTGATCTCTTATGGGTCAAGGCAGTTATGTCCCCATGAGTGTAAATATGCCACCCATGATCTGGATCTTGTGGCGGTCATGTTTGAACAAAAGTTGTGGCGGCATTTCCTTGTCGGGGAGGGCTTCGTGGTCTTCACAGATCAGATGATCTTGAAGGATAGCTTCTCCCAGCAGGACCTGAATTAGCGGCAATGAAGGTAGATGGAGTTCCTCCAAGACTACAACTTCTAAATAACCAACACCTCAGGAAAGGGGAATGTGGTGGTTGATTCCTTGAGCATTAATTCACAGAAGGATACGGTTCAAGAGTTGGAAGATGCTTGGAAGGCGATGGAGGAGTTGGATGCCCAACACCAGGATACAATGATGGATGGTGGTAGAGGTTGCCTGTTTCAGATGACAGTGCAGTCTTCTCTATCATGGCAGGTAGAGGAGTCTTAGTGGGGAGACTCATAGACTGACGTGATGTGTGATCGGGTTAACAAAGGCAATGCTCTAGAAGGGGGGTCAGAAGATGGGAAGAATCAAATGTTGTTTCGTGGAAAGTTGTTTGTCCCCAAGGGAATGTGAGAGAGAGTTCTTGTTGAGTTCCACAACTCACCCCTAGCGGTGCACCATGAAGTTTCCAAGATGTACCGGGGTTTGAAGAGTCAGTTTTAGGGTCCTGGGGTGAAGCGGGCCGTGGCAGAGTTCGTAGAAAAGTGCCTCATGTGTCAGCAGGTGAAGGTTGAACACCTCATCCCAGGAGGTCTGTTGAAACCATTAAATGTCTCCGAGTGGAAGTGGGACAACATATCAGTGGATTTATTCACGAGACAACCCATAGTTCAAGGGGCTTGCAATGCTATCTGGGTAGTGGTGGACCGACTGACAAAATCCGCTCACTTCTTGGCAATCATGGAGTCAGTTATGATGGATTCCCTATCACAGAGGTATGTGGATGAGGTGGTGTGTTTGCACGGGGTTTTGTGGTCCATAGTATCTGATCTGGATACCCGGTTTACCTCACAGGTCTGGAAAGGAATGGAACATGCTTTTGGCACCTAGCTATGGCTCAGCACTAGCTTTCATCCTCAAGGAGGATGGGAAAATGTAACGTGCCATCCAGAAGATGGAGGATATGCTACGGGCAGGTGTTTTGGACTTTGTGGGATTGTGGATTCAACACTTGACTCGGGTAGAGTTCTCATACAATAATAGCTATCACTCTACCATTGGCATGGCTCTGTTCGAACCTATGTACGAGAGGTCGTGTAGCTCACCCGTGTGCTGGACAGAGGTTGGGGAGGCTTTTTTCCTTGGACAGGATGTGGTGCAGAGCATGACATAGAAGGTTCAACTTATATGGGAGTGTATTAAGGCGTCCCAGTACTGGAAAAAGTCATATACCAATAATAGGAGGAGACCCTTGGAGTTCGAGGTTGGGGACCACGTTTTCTTGAAGGTCTCCCCTCATCATGGCCAATAGAGGATCGGAAGGGGGATTAAGCTTTCTCCCATGTTCTTCAAACTATTTGAAGTGCTTTGGCAGGTCGGTGAAGTGTCTTATGAACAAGTGCTACCACCACCGCTACTGAGACTGCACGACGTCTTCCATGTGTCTCAGCTCCAATGGTATCTACACAGCGATTAACACATCCTTGGTTGGGGAATGCAGGATATCAAGACCGACGTAACATATATAGAATGAACTGTGAGTAATTAGGATCATGATAATAAGGTGCTCTGTGGATGATTCGTCCCTTTGGATCATGTGTTATAAAGGCATGGTGGTCTCGAAAAGAGTACCTGGGAGCAGGAGACACAGATGCGCACCCAGTACCCAGAGTTATTTTGAGTTCTGTTCTGTTTCATTTTATATACTTGTTCATGATGAAGCATTTTTTTACCTTTTAACTATGGAATGTTTTGTTTTCCTTTTTCTCTGAATGTGTGTGAATATTCCTGACTTTGGGGAGGGGAGGACTCGATCCATAATCAAGACGCATTATGGTGGATCCGAATAAACATATGTGGGCGAGTCAGTGCCACCCAAAGTAGATAGTATTTTAAAATGCAAGAAGAAAACTCCCTAATCCATATGACTGGATGGTTTGACCCTTTAATTTTTCTGTGCTTACCTGGGGGAATAGGATCAGTAGTGTATCTATAGTCATTCGAAAGATGGATGAGGTTTACTCCTGAGAGGTATATTTTGAAGTGGTTGTTCAGACTCCCCTCTTTTCTTTTGGTCTAGTTTTGATTCTCGAGGATGAGAATTGTTTGAGAGGTATATAATATAACAGCCCAGACCCTCTTGGTCTAGTAATTTTTTAAAATAGGGTTCCATAAAATGCTCCCACCAAAATGGTGGCACCAGTCATGGTCTGACACCAAAATGGTGGAAAAGTGAGGGTGACACCGTGACGGTGGAACCATGAGGGTGAAACCGTGAGGGTTGCACCGTGATGGTGGCACCATGTGGGTGACAGCGTGATGCTGACACCGTTAATGTGGAACCATCAGGGTGACACCATGAAGGTTTCACCGTGACGGTGGTACCCAGAGGGTGTCACCGTGTGGGTGACACCATGATGGTGGCACCGTGTCCTCAACGAGAAGTCTTCATTATTTTTCTAGTTTCCAAATTTTTCCTCTCCCACAATGTATATTTTGACGTAAAAATGATTTAATACCCCCATTTAAAAGAAATTTACCGCCCATAAATAATATCTAAAATTCCCCAAGAGTCGGCCGGCCCTTAACCTACCAAAACATGTGGATTTTCCTCAGTGTCACACCATTTCCCTATACTTCGAGTTCTGCCTCTATTACGTGATTTAAGGGAAACCATTTAAATGAACAGCTATTGTGGCCACATCTCCGATGAGAATTATTAAATTACAATTTATTCCATCATGTGTAAATGCCCAACCATGTGGAAAACCATGATCCGAATGTAAAGCCATTCAAAATTCTATATCTCGTAACAATGGGATCTCATCATTATATCACGCATGAATTTCTTCATTCTTCTTCTTGGATGATCTCCTTTTTCCTTCCTGGTAAATTTGGAGTCCACCCCCTTCCCGAGGAAAGTGGTGTACCTATGCCGGAGCTTCCCTGGTCATCCTTGGAGTCCCCAAAGTTCCACCCCTACAAGTCGCACATCACCAGTTCTTCGCGCACAGAGTTAAAACGTCAATCCTTTATCAATACAAGTAGGTTTATTTCTTCGTCTCTCTTTAGTGTGTATCATGTGTGGTGGGTATGCTATTTTTTCTATGTGGATGGATGAAACCAAACCATAATGAAGATAATAAAGGGACCTTAAAAGAATAAAGGGGGTCTGCTCGGTTTCTACTGTACTCTTTATCCTTGATAATGTGTTGTGATTTTTACAGGCTTATGTCTGTTGAAAATCATAGACATTGGGGGTATTTTCTTTCTCACTAATGAACCACTTTTTTTCTAGAAATTAATGTTATTGAATGACTGTAACATTGTTTCCCTCGGAATTTGGGGATGACCTCCTTGATTGAAGGTTCAAACATTCCAATCGGTTTCTAATGGGTTTGTTTGTAGAAACGGAAACATCCAATGATTCCACATCCATTTAGACCTACTTTCCAAAGGTAGGCGCTCATTAGTTGTGGACTGATGAGGCTTAAGAATTTTCATTGGTCGAGGGGATGGGAGGTTGGACTCATCACACCTTTTTGAGGGGAATTATTGTCTACTTCGGGACTCTCTTTATAGATTTAAGTTATGTTTGTGAATACTTATTACATTATCAAGTATAAAATGATCTTTCCTTTAGATCTGACAATCAATGATCAATATGTAGGAAATTTAGAGAATCTGTTATATGTATTCGAGGTTATTCATTGATAGATAATCATATGTTTTTGTTTGATATTCTTAGTCAATGGTATCCTTCGATACGTAAAAGTATCTTAGTCATTATAATGATCATACTGGTTTTAAAGCCACTTAGTGGGGAACTTGAGGTTTATTGTCATTCAGAAGGACATGAATTATTTCAGAGTTGGGATCAAACCCACAGATGGGCTACCTACGTATCCTTTGTTTAGAAAAGGAATCAGAACCCACATAGTTCGAGTAAGGGAATATGATGTTTTATGATTGATGGCTCAAAGAAGGATGTCATAATTACTTTTACACTCTAAGCTCATGTGAGTCATGCTCGGTGTGAGAAACAAGAGGTATTGGTAAAAATCAGAAAATTGTTCCATGAAAGATGTAATCATAAGAAATAATGTGGGGCTTAAGTATGTATGACTTCCCAGATAAATAAATATTAATATTTACTTAAGGAAAGAAATCAAGTAATAGGGGCCATAAAGGTATATGTTCACTATGGAGATTTGAATACTTTAACCTGGGACTTACTCCTAAAAAGGCGGCCCAAAATAGGATAGAACTTATGATTGGGTTTTACTCCTGATAAGGAATCCCAGATCAAAGGTAAATTAGGACTGGTTAATAGAAATTAAGATTGGGGCTTACTCCTGAAGAGTATGCCCATATTTGAGACTGGGGCTTACTCTTGAAAAGGAGGCCCAGGTTAATGATTATGACTGGGGCTTATTCCTGAAGAGGATGCCCATATTTGAGACTGGGGCTTACTCATGAAAAGGAGGCCCAGTTTAACAGACTTGAAAAATTATGGGACTTGGGGCATACTCCTGAGGAGGATGCCCAAATTAGGGGACTGGGGCTTACTCCTGAAAGGAGGCCCAGGTTAAGAGAATTATGGTTGGGGCTTACTCATGAGGAGGATTCCCAAATTAGGGGACTGGGACTTACTCCTGAAAAGGAGGCCCAGGTTAAGAGAATTATGGTTGGGGCTTACTCCTGGGGAGGATGCCCAAATTAGGGGACTGGGGCTTACTCCTAAAAAGGAGGCCCAGGTTAAGAGAATTATTGTTAGGGATTACTCCTGAGGTGGATGCCCAAATTAGGGGACTTGGGTTTACTCTTGAAAAGGAGGCCCAGGTTAAGAGAATTATGGTTGGGGCTTACTCCGGAGGAGGATGCCAAAATTAATGAGGACTTGGGGATTACTCCTAAGAAGGATGCCCAAATTGGAGATTATGACTGGGGATTATTCTCGAAAAGGAGGCCCAGGTAAAGATAATTATGACTGAGGCTTACTCCTGAAAAGGAGGACCAGTTTAATGAGTTCTCTCATCTTAAAAGATGAGGTTGAATGAATGAAATCTCAATCTTTAGTGACATAGAGAAGTGTAAATCACTAGGTTTTGAGAGATATTCCACAGAATTCCCTTCAGATAAGGAAGTCAAATCAAGAAATCATGCCATAAATGGAATTTGAAAAGTGTCTTGAAGACTAAATCTTGAATAGGAGAGGTGGAATGTCATAAGAGGGGTGAAATGGGCAAGAAGGGAACCCAAAAAGGCAGGGGCGCGCAAGTCCTAGCAGGCGCGTAGGTACTGCGTGGGCGCGCAAGTATTGGTCACGCAAGTATACCTGCGCGACACATGGGTACATGAGAATTTGTAAACCAGCATGGTAATACTTGAGAAACTATTGGTTAAAGCCCTTAGAATCATCTTGAGGTTTTTTCAGAAGAGTGGCGTGCAAGTTCTATTGAAGGCGTTAGGCAGCGCGCAATTGTGCCAATTTCCCTTCAGGGCTGGCCACTTAGGCGCACAAGTATTGATGAGTTTCAACACTTAGGCCTTCCTACCCCTCTTTAGAACTTATATTATAGGTAATAAATTACCTTAGAAGTGTTTCGGAAGCTTTGAGAAGGGACTAGGGCGCCGGGAGCTCAAATTTGAGTTTTTGGAAAAAAATAATCTCCGAAATGGGGGGCCCACAAGGTCTATTTATAGGCTGGAGAAGACCCCAAGCGGTTATCCTTTGGGGCGCGCAAGTCATTTGTGTGACCACTAGGCATCGTGCAAGTAGACTTGCACGACAGTGGTGGAACTTGTGCGGCACATGTGCTTTTGAAGCCTTGTTCATGTCTTTGTCTATTTTTGATGTTTTCTTCAAAGGATGAATCAATTTTTGATAAGTCATTTCCTTTTACATTCTTTTAGACAATGTGACGAAAAAGGAGCATCAACAAAAGCCCCCCCTCAGAGTTGGATCTGAAAGAAATGAGGATATGACTCTGAGGAAAAGAAGAAAACCATAGAAAAGGTGGCACGTAGGTCTTGATGGCACAGAGGGCGGCGCGCAAGTGCGCGTCGCGCAGGACCTGGCACGCAGGGGTACGGTCTTTAGTCGTGCAGGGTATGGCACGCAGGGTTCTAGCCACGTCTATAAATAGAGGGCATCACTTCCGTACAAAGCATCCAGATTTCCGTATTTCAAACCTTCGAGCTCTCACCACGCAGGTCACTTTAGCCGCGCAAGTTGCTCTGTTTTCCGATGTTTCTTTGTTGTCGCGCTACTGTATAGGTATTTGGACTTGCACGGTGATACTTGCACGCAAAAAACTTGTGCGGCTAATCCATACTTGCGCATCAACATTTGACTTGCGTGCCTTAATGCCTTTTCCATTTTTTCAAATTTCTTCACAAAGATTATGAAAAATCAATCCATTTAAGAGTTAATTTATTCAACTCATGTGTAGATTTAATGGATCCCAAGAGAATCAGAATGGCTGATGGACTGGCTAGCAAGCGGATTGATGACGTGATGAACATTTTTGGCCATGATTACTATGATATCTGTGACATCACTCTCCCAGATTTGGCTAAGTACTTGAAGAAATATCATCTTAATTTCCCACAGAGCATCTACTTTCCTCTATATGGTCATGGTCATCTGCAAGGAGTCAATGTTCTAGATGCAAAGAATTATATTCCTGAGATGCAGCTGCACTACCACTCCTCTATTTCGGTTATGTTGTTCATTAAGAGCAATAACAATGGTGTGAACTTTCAAATTCTTCCTCCATGTCATTTCCTTGCAAATATAAAAATGGCAAAACCATGGGCTGAAATGTTTTCCACTGGTGGTTGGTGGAGAGAAGACAAACATGGCATTAGAACAATATCTGAAAAGAGTACTCTCTCCAAATGGCTCTTTAGTTCCAATTCTTCATTCTCAAATCCATGTATCCATCTTCCAAGTCTCTTGGACAGAAACAGAGTCACTGTTTGATCAGCAGAAAATTTTCTCAAACCGCACTCAAGACCATCCTTTTACAATTGTTCCAAGATGATCTAGTATCACTGCATCTCTAATGGTATCCAGTTGAATGAATGAATTCCATGTGGCTGCTGATGAAGATCAGGATTCCATAAATCAAATGAAGAGTTATGTTGAAAGTATTTTGTAATTCCTGAAAAAAGAGAAGAGACTACAGTCTGTTGATGTCCTTCTAACTCTTGTGCATCAATGAAATACACTTTCAACTTCAATCATTTATGCATATATTTTCCTGATACCTGCTTTAAATTTTACATAATCCAGTGGGCCTAGTAAGCATAGTTTTATTATTACTAGGATTAATGTAAATAACCCTACAAACATTGAACCTTTTAATTGCTCAATATTACCTAAATAATACAAAATGTATGTTTAGTGAGCTGGAACTTGACTTTTATTCATATTTCCTTTTTCTTTTGTGGGCATTTTAATGTCATGCACGTCGGACATAAAAAGGCTAATGTTTAATGTCAAAATAGCTTTGATCGAATGAATTATAATTGACTCAATTCCTTGACAATTCATCTGAAAACATAGTACCATACTCAAGTATGAGGGAAAAATATGTAAACTATGACTTAAGAATATTTGAATCTGAAGAATGATATGAAAAAGAGATAAAAGGCATTAGAAGAAGTGGTTTCCAAGAATGAAGTTACCATTATTTAACAAACCCGTTAGGGGGTTGAATTATGTAGGGCCACCTAAGGGCATTGGCTTCATAGTCAAATAAATAGTATCTTTTGGCTAACAAGTCTGTTATGTAGACTGTTTATGCAAGGCCGCCTATGGGCACATGCTGCATAGTCAAAGAAAAAAACTCTCAGAAATTTACTTTCCTAGTGCTAAAATCCAGTGAAAGTTTATGGAGATTCAAATTTTCCAAAGTATAGAGTTTGTTGTATGGAAAGAGGTACTTTAATTTGGAAAAGATATTTCCAAAAAAGATTATCGAATAATTGGATGGATATCACTCCTACGAAGTTCTGACCCAAATGTAGGGAAGGAGAATATAAACCATAGCCTTGAATACTTTTCAGATCATGAAAAAGGATATGGGACAAATATGTTATGGATGGCTATTTTTGCGGATCCCTACATACTGTCATTTAAGACCAATAAGGACAAAAGAGGATTTCTTCCCAAGAATGAAGTTACCATTATTTAACAAACTTGTTAGGGGGTTGAATTATGTAGGGCCACCTAAGGGCATTGAATGCATAGTCAAATAATAATATCTTTTGGCTGACAAGTCTGTTATATAGACTGTTTATGCAAGGCCGCCTATGGGCACGTGCTTCATAGTCAGTCAAAAGAACTCTCAGAAATTTGACATTTTTTTTACTAGAAGTCAAGAAAAGGGCTATGAAGATCTGAAAATATTTAAGGTTAGGATTATGACACATAAATATGGGTATTGTCTAATGTATACAGAGAGACACAGATCAATACTTACCATAATCATGTTGTGGCTGGGTCCTGAATGGAAATGTTGGACTTCACTACGTATCCCATAAGGATGAGAATCAAGCCATACGTAGTTCTTAAACTACAGTTTAACGTCATGAAGGAAAAAAGGATTAAAGATCTTAGTTTAGGGTCATAAAGCTTGGTCCATTGTAAGAAATACACAGTGTGTGTTTTCATGGGGACTTTTCAGTTAGGGGACTGAAAGTGGAATTTGGGGTTAGGCCCAAAGACTTGGGGCTGGATTTGAGGGACACTCAAACGTTCCTACGTATCTCATAAGGATGGGAATCAAGCCCACGTAGTTCTAGAAATACCTTCTGTACAAATTTTGTTCGTACATGTGAAGGGTGAAAGGGTGCTTTAGTACAATGATGGTTTAACCCAAGATAAAAGGTTTAGGCATTGCCATGTATGCACGTAGTCTTTGAAATGAAACATGATTGAAAAATCAATGTAAATAACGGTTCCCTCTTAGGTGAGGGTATAAAAAAATATTGTAGTTTATTGTCATACTCGACAAAAGTGTTGTATATTTTAATGTCCTATAACAAGGAAGAAAGTGAACCAATGTAAAGATATTTATTCTTGGGGTGGTTTCACGAATCAACATCGTATGAGATGGAGGTTAACCGATGTGAAGAGATTGATTTTGGGCTTGAACCTTGTGAGGTTTTCTACATACCCAGCCTGGAAGGCAAGGATCAAAGTCTGCATAGTTCAATTAAAGAATGAATTCATGATCAAGTTGTTCTTGGGGACAACGACCTAGAAAATGATGTTGTTGGGACATACACATGGTTAGTAGCCCAGAGAGAGTTTTATGGTTGAGGTTTGCTCTAAGCTCACGTGAGTCCTACTCGGTGTGAGAAACAAGAGGTAATAACAACCTTAACGATACATAGTTTAATGTCATGTAGGACATATAAAGGGACTATGTAGTTTCAAGTCTTGCAGTTAGGACTATTGGTACTGCACAGTTTAATGTCACGTAGCAGGGAAAAAGTATAGTTTAATGTCTTGTAGGACATATCGAGGACTTTATATACAGTTTAGCATCATGTAGTTAGGACGATGGGGACAATATAGTTTAATGTCATGTTGGAAGAAAGGAGGAATGTGTAGTTTAATTTCATGTACTGAGGACAAAAGAGTACACCATTTAACATCATCTTGGACATATTGGGGACTTTTTTCACAGTTTACCATCATGTTGGATGAAAAAGGGACGATAAAATTTAGCATCATGTTGGACGAAAGTGCGAATAGTTTAAGATCATATTCATGGACCATGGATGGTGCAATTTAATGTCTTGCAGGATGGTGGTGTAGTTTAAGGTCATATAGGACCTTTGATGATTATGTAGTTTAACATCTTTCCGGACATAAGGGACTTTTATATAGTTTAGCGTCATGTAGTTAGGACATCACAGTTTATCATCTTGCTGGACGTAAGGGACTTGCAAATAGTTTACGGTCATATGCATGGACCGTTGATGATGCAGTTTAAGATCATACTGGACCATTGAGGGAACTTTTTCACAGTTTAACGTCATGTGGGATGAAAGTACAGATAGTTTAAGGTCATATGTATGGACCATTTAGGGAACTGTTTCACTGTTTAACATCGTGTGGGACAAAAGTACAAATAGTTTAAGGTCATATGTATGGACCATTTTTCACAGTTTAACGTCGTGTGGGACGAAAGTACAAATAGTTTAAGGTCATATGTATGGACCATTTTTCACAGTTTAACGTCGTGTGGGATGAAAGTACAAATAGTTTAAGGTCATATGTATGGACCATTTTTCATAGTTTAACATCATGTGGGACAAAAGTAGAAATAGTTTATGGTCATATGTATGGACCATTTTTCACAGTTTAACGTCGTGTGGGACGAAAGTACAAATAGTTTATGGTCATATGTATGGACCATTTTTCACAGTTTAACGTCGTGTGGGACGAAAGTACAAATAGTTTAAGGTCATATGTATGGACCATTTTTTACATTTTAACGTCATGTGGGACGAAAGTACAAATAGTTTAAGGTCATATGTATGGACCATTTTTCACAGTTTAATGTCATGTGGGGCAAAAGTACTAATAGTTTAAGGTCATATGTATGGACCATTTTTCACAGTTTAACATCATGTGGGAAAAAAGTACAAATAGTTTAAGGTCATATGTATGGACCATTTTTCACAGTTTAACGTCATGTGGGACGAAAGTACAAATAGTTTAAGGTCATATGTATGGACCATTTTTCACAGTTTGACATCATGTGGGATGAAAGTACAAATAGTTTAAGGTCATATGTATGGACCATTTTTTCACAGTTTAACGTCGTGTGGGACGAAAGTACAAATAGGTTAAGGTCATATGTATGGACCATTTTTAACAGTTTAATGTCGTGTGGGACGAAAGTAAAAATAGTTTAAGGTCATATGTATGGACCATTTATGGTATATTTTGTGTTATACAAAATACTTCTTCAAAAATCTGGCATTGGTTGGAGTAGTGATGAGTTCCCCATCTATCGAGATTATTGAATAAGCTCTATTAGAGTAGACCCTATGAATTTAGTAAGGCCCTTCCCATTTTGGCTCAAGCTTGGGAGGTTTCTTTCCTCATATCATTGGAGTTCTGAGAACTAATACCAATTCTCCCTGAATGAATGAATGAAGATGAACTTTTTTGTTAAAATATCATGCTATTCGATTCTGATAGACTTCCAAGTGGTGCGATGTGCACAATCTTTTCTTATCTAACTGTTCCAATTCATTCAATCGCTTTTGAGATTGTTCATCTGTAGATGATTGATCACAAATGGCAACTCTGAGCGAGGGTAGTTGAACTTCAATGGGAAAGACTACTTCCATTCCATATACCAATGAATATGGAGTTGACCGAGTTGTAGTGCGGGTGGTAGTCTGATAAGTCTATAAAGCATGAAAGAGTTTATCAGGCCATGATTTCTTATCTTTATCCACCATCTTTTGCAGTTTATTTGAAAGAGTCTTGTTGAAGGATTCTAACTGGCCATTGGCTGCTGCATGATACCGAGATGAATGGTTGGATTTGATGTTGTATTCTTGATATAACTTCTTTACCTCGGATGAACAGAAGTTGGTGCCATTGTCCGTCAATATGGTTTGAGGGACACCAAATCTGGTAATGATGTTAGACTTGATGAAGCTAACAACGCATTTAAAACTAACTTCATTTATAGGTATTTCCTCTGCCCAATTGGAAAATAAGTCAGTAGGAGTAAGAATGTACTTAAACTACTTGGTCGTAGCCGAAGGGTAAGGTCCCACCACATCCATTCCCCATGTGGAAAATGGCCATGAGTATTTAGCTGTATGAAGAAACTATGGAGGTTGATGAATGAAGTTAGCGTGTACTTGGCATGAATGAAACTTCTTTCTGAAATAGACACAATATTGTTTCATTGATGGACAAAAGTACCCAAGTCTTCAAATCTGATCAGACAGTCTATGTCCAGACTGGTGGGCACCACAGACTCTTGCATGCACTTCTTTCATGACAGCCATAGTCTCTTCACCATCAATGCATCTGAAGAGAACTCCATCAAAACCACATTTGTAGAAAATTTTCTCTAGGTGATCTGGTCTATCATAAAGAGTAAAATTGACCACACGTCGCTGGATTTGTTCTTTCTCGGCTCTATCAGGAGGAAATGTTCCATTTTGAAGGTATTCCCTGATGAGTGACATTCATCCTGTAGTATGACCATATGGTTCAGTAATGGGACTAATTTCATTAATTTCCTCTATTCTGATTCGAACATAAGGTGAAATTTCATGACGGTGAGAAATACTGATGGTTTTCTCATCCCGATTTGGATCTACCAGAGCTGTGGCTATATTAGCCAGTGCATCAGCATGAGTATTTTGTGATCATGGGACATAAGAAAATGTCGGTTCCAAAGGGAATTCCTCCATTAACTCTCTGATGTAATCATACAAAGGGATTAGTTCTTCTTTTCTGATGGCATAATCCCCCTTGACTTGTTTGATTACCATGTCTAAATCACCTTTCACTTTTAAGTGATTCACTTGTGCTTGAAGTGCTAATTCCAAGCCTGTGATGAGAGCTTGGTATTCTTCTTCATTATTGATACCACCTTCCCACAGTAAGAAGGAATAATGTAACACTACCTTTTCTGTAGAAATGAGCACAATTCCTAATCCAACTTTGTTGAATT
The DNA here is from genome assembly GCA_963277665.1 of Viscum album. NCBI lineage: Eukaryota > Viridiplantae > Streptophyta > Magnoliopsida > Santalales > Viscaceae > Viscum > Viscum album. The sequence continues at coordinate 388,543,744 of OY728125.1, forward strand.
TAGGATTTTCCATTTTCCTCCCTATTGGACTTCTGGAAGCACCATCAAAATACATTTCCCATGATTGAGGACTTTCTTGAATGGAGAAGACTTCCTCATCAGGGAATCCAATATATGAAGATGTTTCTTCTAATGAAGGGTGTTCATCTAGGAAATCAGCCAGAGCTTGGCCCTTTATCACCTTTTGAGACACATACTGAATGTTGAATTACTTCAAAATAACTGCCCATCTTGCCAGACGTCATGTAAGCATTAGACAACTAAGGATGAATTTGAGAGGGTTATTGCGTGATACCAATTGGACCTCGTGATGTTGCAGGTAGTGTCTCAACTTCTGAACTGTAAAGATTAATGCCAGGTAGCACTTCTCAATACTTGAATACCGGGTTTCTGCTTCAATCATAGTTTGATTGAGATAGTAGAGGCTGTTTTCATTCCCAGCATCATTCTTTTGAGCAAGAAAGGCACCCAATGATCGCTCTAAAGTTGTCACATAGAGGATAAGTGATCTTCCTTCAACAGGTGGCATGAGTACCGGTGGACACAAGAGGTATTTCTTGAGAATATCAAATTCTTTTTGACATTCTTCAGTCCACTGGTAAGTGACTTCCTTCTTCATCAATTTGGTGAAGGGTAAACTTTTGTCTGCCAAATTGGCGATGAAACGCCGAATATAGGCTAAGTGTCCTTGAAGTCCTCTTAATTCTTTCAAATTTCAAGGAGGTGATATACCAGGGATTGACTTAGTCTTCTCAAGATCGACTTCAATACCACGATGGCGTACAAAAAAGCAGAGAAATTTTCCTGAGGTTACCCCAAAAGCACATTTTAAGGGGTTCATCTTCAAATTATGTTGTCGAAGCTTGTGGAATATGACTTCCAAATCAGCCAAGTGATTATAACGTTGTTTGGATTTAACCACCAAATCTTCTACATAGAATTCAACAAACTTCCCTAAGAAGTGTTTGAAGATACGATGCATGGAATATTGATATGTTGCACCTGCATTCTTTAAGCCAAAGGGCATTACCTGGTAGCAAAACACACACTAAGGGGCTCTGAATGCTGTAGATTCCTTATCTTCTAGGGCCATTCAAATCTGATTATATTTGTAATATCCATCCATGAAGGAAAGTGCTTCATAGCCAGCTGTTGCATCAATTAATAGTTCAGTAATCGGAACTGGGAAATCATCCTTAGGATAATGCCGATTAAGATCTCTGAAATTGATGCAAACTCTAATTTTCCCGTTCTTCTTCTTTACAGGGACAATATTAGCCAACCACTTTGGATACTAAAATTCTATAAAGAAGTTATCTTTGATAATCTTATCCACTTCAGCTTCAATTTTGGAAGCATAAGTTGGGTGTGTTCTTCTCGCGGCTTGCTTAAATCCTCGATGTTCTTCTATTAAACCCAAATGATGAGTAGAAACATCAGGATCAAGACCGGAAATTTATGTATAGTTCCAAGAAAATATATCTCTATTTTTCTTTAGAAAAGAAATATACATCTCTTTTTCTTCAAGAGTAATGGCCGTACAGATTAAAGTGGGGTGTGGATCTTCTTTTGTACCCAGATTTATTTCTCTGAGTTCATCCACAGTGGTAGAGATATCCTCTTCACATGCTGGAGAAGCATCTCTGAGATCTTCCTATTCTTCTTCATCATGTGTTATTTCTTTCATTTCTACTTGCATAGTAGATGATAAAGTAGAATTTTCATGATCATAAGAGATGTCAAAATTTGCACATCTTGAAGAAGAAGCTTCCATTTCCGACCTGATTGATGATGAAGGGTCTTCTTTGGGTAATAAAGAGGAGATGATGGATTGATAATCGACATCATTATTCACCTCCGATGTTGCTATAACTTCTTCTGGCCTAATTGGCGAAGTATAGACTTGTTGGATTTCAGCAGATGAAATGAAAACGTCATCATTTGTGCTTTCATTATTGCTTGGTGGGTTACCAATTTCTCCCATGTTGTCTGGATCGATTGTCGTAACTGACATTATGGATCTTTCCATAAGAGTATTTTGATTTGGGTCTATCTTTTCAATTCGACTGATAGGAAACACATAATCTATACTCACATGTGTAAATGGATTTACTGGAATCTTCTCCAACCCATATGAAGCATTAAATTTGTTAATCTCCTTTGTTGTGGATTTCTATCTTCCCTTCATGTGATAGAATTCCGCCTCAATGTATTGAGAATCAACTGTCTTGAACAGGGCCTTATCACCATACAATGTCCCAACATGACCATCAAAACAATATTTGGAACATTGATGGTATGATGAAGGGATAGCCGCATGTTGATGTACCCAGGATATTCCAAGTAAGATGTTGAAAGCTGGGTCTTGATCAATAACCATGAAATCTGAATTGGATACAAGATCTCCAAACAGAGTTCTGAGTGTAACTTCGCCCAGTGGTTCTTGTTCATTTTTATCATATCCTTGTAACATCATGGTAGAAGGAGATAAATCAGATTATGTGAGGCCCAATCGACGAAGTGTACGAATGGGAATGACGTTGACTCTGGAACCATTGTCAATGAAAGCTCTTCATACGTCTACGCCATTGACCTTGCCAGATAAGTACAAAGGCCTAATATTCCCATACACAACATCATATTCATCTTCATCAGTAAAAGATATTACTCCATGGAATTCTGTAGGATTATTCTCTATGTGATAGACTTCAGCTATAGAAATTTCAGTTTCAAACTCCTGAGGACTTGAAAAAGCCTCAATGAGTGCTTCTCTAAGATCTTTTGAAAGATTTAAAGCATCTAGAATTGATAACTTGGCCGGTACTTAGGACAAGTGTTTTAATACATCATACTTTTGATCCATAGGTATGCGTTTCCCAACAGGATTATGTAGTTTAGAAGGTGCCTTGGAAGCATATGCTTTGGAAGTTAATGCATTTTGTATTGGGATAGGAGTTGACAATATTCCTAGTTTTGGAAGATCAGACCAATTAGATCCATTTACTTGCTGAGAGGAAGAATATAGAACCTTCAACCGGTCTTCCAAAATAACTGTGCCAGGACTGAATTTTCTATTGGTATAAGAACTTGCTTGTTCTTTCTGAGCTCACTGAAGGGCTCTACCACGAGTTTCTTCTACGTACACAGTTCTAGAAGGGGTAGAATTGGAGTAGTGGCTTATGATATATCCACGTCTTCCCATGTATCCTGACCCTCTGGAACTTCCTCTGATTCCCCTGTTTGATACAGGGAATTCAGGCTCATCAAAATCGAAACTATGACTGGCATATGGATACGTTAATTGAATCATATTAACAGAACCGATGATTAACTCTTCGTCTAATGAAGACTCTCCCTGATTAGCCTGTTTAGGTTGTGCCATTTGGTGGGGCGGTGCACATGGCTTTGAAGTAGATGGCATAAATTCTGCCAGAGTAAAATACAACTTAGGCTTTGACACATACTCATCTTCTTCGGATTCTTTTTCTTTCTATGAATCATGTCGTTTCTTTGAGGACATTCCCTCTGATGAAGAGGGTTTTACCACAACATTCATGGAAGAAGACACAATCAGTTTCTTTAATTGTGTTTGCAAAATAGCATGAGTTTGGTTGATTGTCTTTCTGACCATCCAATCATCATACTTCTGTGCATTTTTTCTTTTTTACTTCTTGCCATTCTCCCTCCGCCTCTGTAACTGTAGTAGTAACACACGCTACCTGAGCTGAAGAACCTTTTAGATTGGCTTGTCCCGAGTCGACCATATTTTGCAGGAGTTCTTTGAAGACAAAACACTTGTGGATGGGATGCCCCAACATTTGATGAAAAGGTAAATAATTGGGATGGTCTTCATCTACATTCTTGTTTGGCCTCTTGGGCATTGGCAATTGAACCAGATTATTTTCCAGAGCCAAAATGAAGTAACCAGGAACTTGTTCATTTCGGAAAGAGTATGTTTTGCTCTTCAGATCCTCAAATTATTTTCGTCTTTGATCTCTTTGATCATCTGGATGAAATGACCTTTGTTGTTGGTGCTCAAGAGGTGGATCCCTTCGAGAAGATGAAGTTTTTGAAGTAGAAACAGGTACAGGTGCTTGTTTAAGCATAATTGTAGTAGTTTCTGCTTTACCCATTCTCCTTCCTGGAGCTGATGGAATTACACGAGATTTAGCCTTAGCCTGTATAAGGGAATCTTCAATCTGCTGAGTGATTGAAGTAAGGTCTTGAAATGCTCCTATGTATTTCACAGGGAACAATGGCGTGTGTAATTATTCATGTAGATTTTCCACACAGATTGGCAACAGTTCCTCTTGAGGGAGTGCTAGGCTCAGGGAATATGCTAACCCCTTCCAGCGAGCAATGAAATCAGAGACTCTTTCATTCTCCCTTTGCTTACAGTTTGTAAGATCAAAAACTGTTGTCTTTGGCAACGTTGAGCTGAATTGAAGAAGAAATCAATGAAGGAGATCTTCCCATCAGGTAATTGACCGGGATTTCAAACTTGTATACCAGACAAAAGTTGGTCCTTGCAAGGTTCACACGAAGCATCTGAGTTTCACTGCTTCTTTCTACTCTAGAGTTCCCATCATAGGATTGAAACAAGACACTTAATTCGTCAAATGCTGTTCAGGATTGCCTGATCCATTGAAAATAGGGAATACATGGTTCCCAAATTTGATGGGGGAGAGATTGAATCTACCCATTCAGGGTAAGCTTTCTTTTCCAGTTGAACCTGCACACGTTTCCCTTCCATAGTTTCTAACCGAGATGTTAATGACTCAGCAGTAGTTATTAACTTTTGAGAAACATCCGGTTGAACTTGGACTTGGGTAGGTGCAATGACTGGAGCTTGGACAGATGTGATGGTTGGTGCTGCAACTGATGGTAGCACTGCCAACTATTATTGCACTTGACCCGTAGGATTAGACATGTGAGGGTGTGCTGATAGAAGAGGATATTCTTGATCCATCACAGTAGTTGCAACAAATTCCTTTGGCTGACTGACACCAGCATGCTTAAGAAGAAGACTACTCTGAAGTAGTTCTGCATTCAACCTCCTTAATTCCTTCATTTCTTCCTCCTGTTGTGAAAACCATTGCCCTAGTGAGAGCGATTGGCCTTATCCAGAGGAATGATATGTAACCTGATTCTTTCCCCTCCCTTTGTTGGATCCTTTTCGGAGAGGGGGAAGTGGGTTACTTGAAGGATTGCCTAGGTTCTGAGTAACCCTTTGATTTATTGTATGCACTCCTTCTTCATTTGTGTCAGTGCGTACATATTCTTGAGCATGAACCTCTTCATCTGAGTCCCCTGAGTGAAACTCATCTGGTGGATCAGCAACAACGAAATTGATGAAATTTATTGATTCATAACGCATCACACTACAGTCCTTTCTATCAGCATTTCTATGATATTTCCTTCTTCCATGTCCTTGATAAGACATTTCCTTCTGTTGATTCGATCCATCAGGATCTTCTTGACGAACCGTAATTTGGAGGGAATCTCCTGATAATTTGTCTCTTTGCTCCTCTTGAGGCTTCTTCCCCAATTGAAAAAATACCTACTTTCTCTGAGGAGGGGATTGATGATTTGAAAAATTCCCCAGTCCAGTGGACTGGGGCTGTTCCTGCTGTTCCTGCTCAACTCCTCGAATCCTATTTGTTGATTATGAGGGTTGATTTAAAAATGTCCCCAATCTGGCGAGCTGGGGTGGCTCTTGACATGCTATGTCTGATACCTTCTTAAAATCTCTCCTGATCTTGCGAACCTTAGTCCGGAAATTAGCTGGATGCATTAATCTGTATCCACTTTTATCACCTGGTTCAAATGACCGTTGGATAATTTCCAACACTTCTGTCACTTGATGGTGTGCTTTCTCCATACGAGAGGCATGTTCAATATTCTCCTTTGCTTGATGTAGGAGTAATTCAACAACTTGTTCTCTGTATTCTTGATTTTGAGAGGAACTAGTTGAGGCCTGTTCTTGGGAAATCTTTTGATTACAACCAAATCCCATAGACTGTGGCTGGCCATGGGCAATAACATTTCATGAGACCATTTTTTGTGGTCTTTGCTGACTGGAGAGCACCGTGAAATGCAGTGCTCCATGAACACCCCATCCTCTAACATGAATACCAGATGGGTCATTAGAAATTAACTGACGTAATATTATTAGTGCACCAAGGCATGAACGTTGAAGGGCTCTCTGCTGCTTTTCAGCCTTCGGATATCGAGAGACCGATAGAGATGACAAATCAATCTGATGTTGTAACCCTTCTATTATCTTAAGATGATTTTCATATTCATCATAAGATAATACTTTCTTCTTCAACTAACAAATAGTTTCCCATATGTTGAGACAAATATCATGAATTGCATCTTCCGTCAACATCTTTGGAATGTCATACTGAGAGTCAGCCAGAGGCCAAAACATGACTGGTACTTCAAATTTTGCCAGTTTTTTTCTCATGTTCATCATTTCCTCTCTATCATTAAATGAAGATTATTCTACCTGATTTGACCAGAGTTGGTGTTTCCTTGTTGCTTCACCAGATTCAACAATATTGGTAAAGAAATCTTTGATCAAACTAGAAGATGCATGACTTAGGGGTGGTTCGGAGAATGACCTACACCCTGTGAAATCTTCTGATTGAGAAATTATTTCACCTGCTAGAGATGAAGCATCAGACATGACTGGTTTCACATTTTCAAGTGCCTCAAGATAAGAGGGCTTTCTCGGCACTACGTCATCCAATGGAGCATTTTCTGGGCAATGTGCATCACTACTGCGAAGAGGACTTTCGCAGCGAAATTCATCATCATGGGGAGGACCACCATGGTGGGTTATAGAAAAAGATGAGATCTCTTCCTCCTTGGTCTTCTGACCACACAGAGGGTTCCTGTGGCTCTCATCTGAAGATGAAACTTCCAGATCGACCGAATTGTCATGAAGCAAGCCTTCATGAGGAAGTGTCTGTTGAAGACCTTCGGAATTAATGTTCCCACTATTGGGAAATGAGGGAGTAGAATCTTGAATTCCAACATATAACTGTCTGAGGGATTCAAGAACTTCAGCATCAAGCAAGGCCTTATTACAGATTGGCTCTTGATCTCCTGACTGTGTTGGGCGGGTCTTTTTCTTAGATGCCTTCTTACTTGCCTTGGAAACCACTTGTTGACTAAAGTGGCTTCTCTGAGCAGGTGTATGTGCCTGATCAGGAAGGATGGCCAGGGTAGGCTGACGATCTCCACTCAAATCAGGTGTATGTGCCTGACTTGGTTGTCTGTATGATATGGGGGAGTGTTCCCCACAACCCTCTTGAACTGAAACAGATGTGTGTGTCTGTTCCGGAGTGAATTGTTGATGTGTCACTCCACTGGTAGGGATATATTTATGTGTGTTTCCCTGCGATGCCACTGAAGTTGTTATAATATCCTAGAAAGTGTCCACAATATGATCAGGGATTTCCTTCTGCTTTTTCACCATTGATAAAATATGCTTGGTGACTTCAGCTGCCGGAACGGGGATATACGTCCATTCCATGCTTGGAGTATGTGTGTGTGCCTACTCCTGTCCTCCTTTTCCTATCAGTGAATCCTGATAGTACTCAAGTGTAGGGGGAGAGAGTTGAGTCTGCCTTCTATTTTTCACCGGAGCTTTCCGACTGACTTCTCCGAATGCTACCGAGCGAGACTGTTGGTAGGCTTGATTAATACTAGCAGGTGTATGTGCCTGCTGATTTCACTTCGCCAAACATGGTTAACGAGCTCCATCATATGTAGTCAGATGAGCCTGCTGACTAGATGATGATGTATAAACAGGTGTATGTTCCTACCTATAGTACTCCGCCGGAATTGCCTGGAGGGATTGGCGTGATGCTTCCAGACGAGTCTGCTGGACAGCGGAATTAAAACGAGCAGGTGTGTGTGTGCCCTCTCGTTGGTTGCCACCAAGTTAGGTTGGGGGATTTCTCCGGAGATGGCAGAGATGACAATCTTCTCACTGTTGACCGGATTCTGCCTCTGGCAGTTCGTCTTGCTTGCTCGGGTTCGAGGAACCTGAGCAGAACGCCTGGAGTCGGTACCCTCATCATGTCGAGGGCGCACTGACACACGATTCTGGCAGCGATTATTTGTGGGAGCACTCGGTAAGGACTCATATCTTCTTGAATTAAGGCCCAGAGGGACCTGCTCATTCACCTCCCCAGAATAAGGGAGAAAATGGTGATTGCGTTCTGGGGATAACGACCCGAAACGGTTGGAGACGGTAGTCAGCACCGCCTGCTTCTTGATCACTGGTCGTCGTTGTCCGGACGACTGTTGTGAGTTGTTCATTTGGAGGGCTTGTCGGGCAGCCTCCAGAGTTGGGATGGTACCATGTTGATAGTACTCCTTAACCAGCGCGTTTGATACCCAGCGTTGAAGATGCTGAGTAGGTGATGTCATCCTCAGAGCAGATGACGATCCAGAAGGAGTAGCAGCAGTGGCATTTGCAGTAGCAGTATTCACAGGTGTGAACTTGAGAGTAGCCATTCTGGAAATGCAGAAGATCTTGGAAAAGAGTGATTGTTTGATATAACAAACGTAATCAAGATAAATTTGGCCACTAAATATTTTAGATGAGCACATATGTCAATGATTGTTTTTGTTGGCCCTCTCATTGAGTTTTAAATAGGGTTCTAACAAATAGGTGAAACATAATTTTAACTTGGTTAAGGATTCACGTCGGATTCACCATTTTTTATTTCCCTCGGAATTTGGGGATGACCTTCTTGATTGAAGGTTCAAACATTCCAATTGGTTTCTAACGGTTTTAGTCTTATAACCAGAAACATCCAATGATTCCAAATCCATTTGGACTTACATTCCAAAGGTAGGTGGTCATTATTTGTGGACTGATGAGGCTTAAGAATTTTCATTGGTCGAGAGGATGGGAGGTCGGACTCATGACAACTTTTTGAGGGGAATTATTTTCTACTCCGGGACTCTCTTTATAGATTTAAGTTATGTTCGTGAATCCTTATTACATTACCAAGTATAAAATGAGATTTCCTTTAGATCTGACAATCAATGATCGATATGTATGAATTTTAGAGAATATTTTATATGTATTCAAGGTTCTTCCATGATAGATAATCATCTGTATTTTTTAGAGATTCTTAGTCAATGGTATCCTTCGATACGTAAAAGTATCTTAGTCATTATAATGACCATATGGGTTTTATAGCCACTCAGTGTGTCACTTGAAGTTTATTGTCATTCAGAAGGACATGAATTATTTCAGAGTTGGGATTGAACTCGTAGATGGGATACCTGTGTATCCTTTGTTTAGAAAAGGAATCAAAACTCACGTAGTTCACGTAAGGGAATATGATGTTTTATGATTGATGGCTCAAATAAGGATGTCATAATTACTTTTACACTGTAAGCTCACGTGAGTCATGATCGGTGTGAGAAACAAGAGGTATTGGTAAAAATCAAACAATTGTTCCATGAAAGATGCAATCATAAGAAATAATGTGGGGCTTATGTATGTATAACTGCCCAGATAAATAAATATTATGATTTAATTCAGGAAAGAAATCTAGTAACAGGGTCCATAAAGGTATATGTGCTCTATGAAGATTTGAATACTCTAACCTGGGACTTACTCCTGAAAAGGCGACCCAAAATAGGATAGGACTTATGATTGGGTTTTACTCCTGATAAGGAATCCCAGATCAAAAGTAAATTAGGACTGGTTAAGAGAAATTAAGATTGGGGCTTACTCCTGAAGAGGATGCCCATATTTGAGACTGGGGCTTACTCCTGAAAAGGAGGCCCATGTTAATGATTATGATTGAGGCGTATTCCTAAAGAGGATGCCCATATTTGAGACTAGGGAATACTCATAAAAAGGAGGACCAGGTTAAGAGACTTGAAAAATTAAGGGACTTGGGGCTTACTCCTGAGAAGGATTCCAAAATTAGGGGACTAGGGCTTACTCATGTTAAGAGAATTATGTTTGGGGCTTACTCCTGAGGAGGATGCCCAAATTAGGGGACTGGGACGTACTACTGAAAAGGAGGCCCAGGATAAGAGAATTATTGTTGGGGCTTACTCCTAAGGAGGATGCCCAAATTAGGGGACTGGGGTTACTCCTGAAAATGAGGCTTAGGTTAAGAGAATTATGGTTGGGGCTTACTCCTGAGGCGGATGCCCAAATTAGGGGACTGGGGATTACTCTTGAAAAGGAGGCCCATGTTAAGAGAATTATGGTTGGGGCTTACTCCTGAGGAGGATTCCTAAATTAATGAGGACTTAGAGCTTACTCCTAAGGAGGATGCCCAAATTGGAGATTATGACTGGGGCTTATTCCTGAAAAGGAGGCCCAGGTAAAGATAATTACGACCGGGGCTTACTTTTGAAAAGGTGTCCTAGGTTAATGAGTTCTCTCATGTAAAGACCCGCAAATTTCAAGGAATTTTTTTTTAATTTTCTTTGGAATTTTACAAGAGCGCAGCTTCAGACGACACCTGATTCCGAGGCCCGGTGTGCCCGGAATCAATTTCCGAAGTTTGGCTCGGGTACGTTCAGTGAACGGACGAGCGGGTTTTTCTATCTTTTGAACCGGTGCCCGGAATCGAATTCTGAGGGCACCGATGAAATCACAGCGCCGGTATTTTCTTAGAAACGCCTCTTCCGGAGTTGCGTTTGCTCAGACGTGGTTTTTAAATTTTGGGGCTTTAAGTCAGAAATAAAATAAAATTTGTGCGACAACTTTATTTTATTTCACTTAAGCTGCTTGGAAGTCACTTGAAAGCCACTTGAGCTGAGTTAAAGCGGATAGGGTGCTATCTGGAAATATCCTACCCCTTGTTAGGATATTTGTGAGGTGGGGCCCGCACGAGCCCCACCGTTTCTTTCGCTAAGTAACGCACCCGTGAAAACCCGTCAAAGTAACTGAAAAGTCAACCGACGCGTTTTCTTTAATTTCTTAACAGACCATTTAATTGGGCGGTTTATTTCGTGAATTAAATGGGCTGTTTCATTCGTTCAATTAATTCAACGAATTTAATGGGTCGTTACTTACGCGTTTTGCGTTTGTTAGCAAAATAATAAAATAGACAAACTTGTCTATTTTGGAGGATTGCTTTTGTTGTGCAATTCCTCTGAGCCTCCACCCTCTCCGCGAAGAACGCAAAGAACGCGAAGAACGCCGGCGACCGGAATTCGACGACGCACACCGTGATCTGCGACGTCGACGAGCTCTACCCGCGACGTTCTTCGGCGACGCCTCTTCTTCCACGGCCGATCCTCGTTCAGCAACTAAGGTGAGAATCGGATCGTTTATTTCTCCTTTTTTTTAATTTCAATAACAATGGATTTAATTAATTAAATCCATTTGTTCTAGATCCGGAGATCGTCGGCGCGACGTTTTTCCCGTGGTGCGACGAACGTCTCTTCCGCGACGACGTGACGATCCCCTCCTTCCGCGACGAGCGATTCCGCGACGACCTCTCGTCCGACGACGATGACAAGGTAGGGGTTTATTTTTCTCGATGATTCTTTCCCGTGTTTATTTTTTTAAAGTAAAGAACCTGATCTCCGAACAATTTTAATTTATTTAAAATTGTTGTTGATTATTTTATTTTCCTCCCGTTGAGTTTATGACTAACGCGGAGGGTGCGGGTCTAACGAACAAGACCCGGCAACCCTCCGCCGATCTTTTTGTTGTGCGGATTTGGCGGACGACGACGAACCGCGCGGCAGGGGCGATCTGTTGATCCCGCAGTGAAGATCGGCCCCCGGGAGGAGCAACGGCGCAGACGGGAGGCAAAACGGGCCACCGGAGCAACTCCGGCGGCCCGCGGAAGGCGGCGGCGGCGCCCGGCGCGCCGCCGTGGAGGAACCCGCCGTGGCTGAAGCCGCGGCGGCGGCGGCCGGTTCCGCGGCCGCGCGGAACCGGGGAGGGACGCGGCGGCCCGGCCACGTCCGCGTGACAGGCGGCCCCCCGCGGGGCCGTGTTTTCCACCAAGCCGCGGGGCGGCGCCCCGCGGCAGTTCTTTCGGCCGCTCGGCCGAAGCCGAACCGGCCGGTCCGGTCGGGCCGGGTCGGGCCGACCCGGTCGGGCCGACCCGAGTCGGCCGACCCAGGGGGGGTTCGGGCCGGGTCGCCCCGGACCCAGAACCCCCGTTTTCGGGTCTTCTTCGGTCTTTTCCCCATATCTTGGGCCTGGGACTTCCGATTGACGAACCGTCAGAGGCTACGCGATCCTTGGATCGACACGGTCGTTTCGGTATATTACACTCAAGGTTTCGGAAGACTTTGGGTTCGGCCGGGTTGGTTCGTACACGAAACCAACCGGGCCCTCGGAGCGAAAACGCTCATAACTTGAGCTACGGACGTCCGATCGACGTACCGTCAGCTGTGGTAGTTTCCTCTAAGTGAGACGGAACTTTTGGCATACTCCGCCCGAGGATCGGACACAGGCGGAGTACGGTCGGGTTGGTTTTGCCCTAGAAACCAACCGGGCCCCTGGGACGAAAATGCCAATAACTCTCAGACCGGGCGTCCGATTGACGCGCCGTCTGTTGCGTTGAGATCCTGTTGTCGATACAGAAGTTTTGGATACATCAACTTCGGACTACGTGTCAGTTGATGTATCAGCCTCTCGGCTCGTGGAGCGGACCCTCCTAAACGAGCTCGCTGTGTGCGGGAACCCTAGCGCTGGCTGTGACTTCGACGACAGAGCAGAGATCCTCCGTGGACTGCGACGACGGCAGAGCAGAGATCCTCAGTGGACTGCGACGACGGCAGAGCAGAGATCCTTCGTGGACTGCGGCGACGACTGTGCAGAGATCCTCAGTGGACTGCGTCGACTACTGCACTCAGCGATCCTACGTGGATCAGTGCTACAGGTTCTGTGTGAGCCAGATCCTATGTGGGTCCTTACTACCGGTTCTGTGTGACCCACTGCCTACAGGTTCTGTGTGAGCCCGATCCTGTGTGGGTCTTTTGCGGGGGTTAGTACCTATCGATCCTTCGTGGTTCCGACGACTTAGATGGATCAGTGATCATCTTTGACGTCATATGAAAAAGTATACCTGGTTGAGCTGAATCTTATGTTACTCTCCTTTGTGGATTGTGTTGAACTATCCTTTGTGGATTTACTGTTTACTCTCCTTGTGGATTTGAGTCTTGCTTTCCTGCGTGGATTGAGTTGTTCTTGAGCTCGTGAGCAGAGCTAGAATTGGAGACTTAGGTATATGTATGGGCATATACCTAAGTCGAGTCAGATGTTACTTCGTGATTGCATCTTTCTTTTGTGCTATATCCTTTGTGGATTTCGGGAGACCTTCGGGGGTCTCGGGGTCCTTACTGAGTAGCTTATACTCACCCCTGCACGGGCTATGCCCGCACCTTGTTGTGTTGGATGCAGACGACGGACAGCGCTGATCTCGGTTGGGGCGTGGAGCAGGACGGTACCTGGAGGTGGACCACTGGGCGGGACGTGCTCGGAGCGGACGTGGGACCCGAGGAGCCTGGAGGCTATCTGTACCCACCCTTCAGGTGGGATTGCCAGTGGACGACACGAGGCCGCCGTCTTTTCTTCAGTTGCTGTTCTTTACTTTTTCAGTTGTACTTTCAGTTGGGCTTGTATTCCGGCCCCCTTTACTTTTCTGCACTTGTAGTTACTTTCCGCTTTCTGACTCTGTGGTGGTTGTTACTTATAAAGGCAAAGCCTTCCCTGTTTACCGGGATTTTACGCCTTGGTGCTAGTCGCCAGCCCCTGGCCTATGGAAGGCGGGCTTGGGGTAGTCACGGCACGGGCCCGAGGTCGGGTCGTGACAAATTGGTATGAGAGGTGGTCGGTTCTACCGCAGACTCTGATCATCTTTTCTTTCTATATGAAGCAATAGTGTTTAGTGTATTGAGTGTGGTTATCAGTTCAGGGAGCCCAGTGTTGGTGCGGCGGCCGACGTATCCGTACACCAGGGCCCTGACTCCTGATTTCCGACTTAATGCATGAAAACATTTATTGCGTGTGTGTTTCAAGTTTCTTTGTGATTGCTTGTGTCAGCTCACCGGGTATACTGATCTGCTTCATGAAAGTCTCATGTTTTCCTTGTGATTACTTGTGCCAGCTCACCAGGTATACTGTTCTGACTATGGTGCTCTTGTTCTCCTTTTCAGGATGGCCCCGCGACGACAGCCAGCTAGGGTTCCGAGTGTAGGGCGCGACGGCAGCCCACCGAGCGACGAGGCCTCGGTGCAGGGCCCTTTGCCAGCAGTGGCACCGGCGGTAGCTTTACCCGCCGAGCCACCGATGCTACCAGTACCAGACGCTGACGATGCACGTCGCCTCAGGGCACTGCATGAGTTTCAGAGCCAGCGACCGCCCAGGTTTCGCGGTGAGGCGGACCCCCAGGCCGCCGAGGACTGGCTAGAGGTGGTGGTACGGATCTTTAGGCTAGTGAGGACACCAGCGGATCTCATGGTGATTCTCGCGGCGAGCCTCCTGCAGGCGGCGGCAGGACGATGGTGGAGCTTGATGCTCCAGGTTCACGTTGAGGCATCCTTGCTCTGGACGGACTTCGAGAGCCTCTTCCGCTCTGAGTTCATCCCGGCCACCCTCCGAGCGGTGCGCATCCAGGAGCTTCTCCAGCTGCGCCAGGGCAGCATGACGGTCGCTCAGTATGTGGCGAGGTTCACTGACCTATCTCACTACTCGACCTACATGGTACGGGACCCCTTCTTCCGGGCCCGGACCTTCGAGCAGGGCTTACGGCAGGAGATTCGTGCGTCGCTGATCTCCCTCAGCATTCCGACCCAGGCGGGAGTGCTGGAGCGAGCCCTCCTGATCGAGAGCTTCCTGGCAGAGCCTTCTTCAGCGGCGAGACCTAGCGCAGGGCGGCAGGTAGCTGAGTCTTCGGCAGCAGGTAGCCGACGGATGACTCTCGGGTCCAGGCAGACCAGACCCCCACGCAGACGGCCTCAGGACACCGGCTCAGCAGTGCGGGGCACACAGCGGAGTGCCAGCCTTCCGAGAGGCAGGCTGTGCTACTCCTGCGGCGGGCAGGGTCACATGGCTCGTGATTGCCCGACTCGCCGACCAGAGGAGCAGCAGACGGTGGAGGGGCCACCCAGGCAGAGGCAGAGGGTCGACCGTGGTGGTTCGCAGGGAGGAGGCGGACGAGGCAGAGGAGCTGGCCAAGCAGCGGGTGGTGGGCGACGCTTCCAGGCTCTACCCCCACCACCACCAGGAGGGCCACCTCGACCACAGGGAGCTAGCGGGCAGGGACAGGCCCAGCTCCAGGCAGTGGAGGCCTACGACCCCGACATGCCAGAGATGATTCGAGGTACGATCTGTGTCTATTCCACCCTTGCTTCAGTACTTATAGACACAGGAGCAAGTCACTCTTTCATAGCCTCTGCCCTTGTTCGGAGCTCGGAGATTCCGACTGAGCCGTTGGCTTGATCCTTACGGCTAGAGACTCCTACGGGAGCAGACTCGACGATTACGCACTGGTGCCGGCAGTGTGAGCTTACTCTAGGAGGCGAGAGCTTCGGCTGGGATCTCCTTGTAGCGGCGTCGAGGCCTTACGACGTCATCTTGGGCATGGATTGGCTATCCATGGTTCATGCCCAGATCGACTGTTTTAGGCGCAAGGTGCGATGTGTTCGCACCGACGGGAGCATGTTTACCTTCACCGGCGAGAAGGGAACCTTTGCAGCACAGGATGGACTACCGCGGAGGAGAGTGCAGCCCATCTCTCATCAGTTGGCTAGCCTCATCCTAGGAGCAGTGGACGTGCGGAGTCCAGCTTTTCCTGCAGTGGTGGACCAGTACGTGGACGTCTTTCCCGACGACGTTCCAGGGCTACCTCCTCGTAGAGAGGTAGACTTTTACATCGACTTGTACCCCGGGACAGCCCCGATATCTACTCCAGCATACCGGATGGCCCCCGCCGAGCTTCGAGAGCTGCGGGTACAGTTGGAGGACTTGCAGAGCAAGGGGTTTATCCGGCCCAGTGTTTCACCCTGGGCTTCCCCGATTTTGTTCGCCAAGAAGGCGGACGGGAGCTTGCGACTGTGTGTCGACTATCGTCGCCTGAACGAGGTGACAGTAAGAAACAAGTATCCGCTGCCACGGATTGATGACCTCTTCGATCAGCTCAAGGGAGCGCGGTGGTTCTCGAAGATAGACCTCCGGTCAGGCTATCATCAGCTCAGAGTTCGAGACGAAGACGTGCAGAAGACGGCCTTCAGGTGTCGGTATGGCCATTATGAGTTCTTGGTTATGTCGTTCGGCGTAACCAATGCTCCAGCAGTGTTCTTGAGCCTCATGAACAGGATCTTCCAGCCATACCTCGACCGATTTTTCGTGGTCTTCATTGACGACATTTTGGTATACTCGACGACTGAGGAGGAACATGCCTACCACCTGCGAGTTGTGCTAGACACACTCCGAGAGCACCAGCTTTATGGAAAGCTCTCAAAGTGCCAGTTCTGGTTACGTGAGGTCCATTTCTTGGGGCACGTCATCTCTGAGGTGGGAGTTGCAGTGGATCCCGCGAAGATCGAGGTAGTGCTAGCTTGGGAGCCACCCAGGAGCGTGACGGAGGTGCGGAGCTTCTTGGGCCTAGCCGGATACTATCGGAGATTTGTGCCGGACTTCTCCAGAGTTGCAGCACCACTCTCAGCTTTGACGAAGAAGGGGAAACCCTTCGTGTGGTCAGACAGATGTCATCAGAGCTTCCAGGAGCTGAGGCAGAGGTTGACCAGCGCACCTATCTTGAGGTTGCCTGAGGAGGGAGTTGGATACGTAGTTTACTACGATGCATCAGGGACTGGACTCGGGTGCGTCCTGATGCAGGAGCAGGCCGTGATCGCCTACGGATCACGTCAGTTGAGGCCGCATGAGCAGAACTACGCCACTCATGACCTGGAGTTAGCAGCAGTGGTCTTCACTCTGAAGACTTGGCGGCACTATCTGATGGGCGAGCGCTTCACAGTCTTTTCTGACCACCAGAGCCTCAGGTATATCTTCTCTCAGAAGGACCCGAACCTGAGACAGCGGAGATGGCTTGAGTTCCTCCAGGACTATGACTTTGAGATAGTCTATACTCCTGGGAAGGGGAACGTGGTAGCCGATGCCCTCAGCAGGAGGACGGGCATTCAGCTACTTGAGGAGGCGACAGAGCATCTAGCCTCCTTACAGATATCCTTCGTGGATAGAGACGGAGCATCCTTTCTTCAGTCTCTCACAGTCTCTCCTCCACTCCTACAGCGGGTCAGAGAGGCTCAGCGTGGGGACGCTGACTGTGAGACCCGGCGTGCACTGATATCCTCAGGTTAGGCGCCTGATGGTTTCTCCCTTGGAGCAGAGCACGACATCCTTTTCAGAGGACGTACCTTCGTACCAGTCTCTTTCCGAGAGGAGGTGCTGAGAGAGTTTCACACTTCTCCCTTGGCGGTGCATCCCGGAGTGGCGAAGATGTACCAGGATCTTAGACGACAGCACTGGTGGCCGGGTATGAAGAAAGCTGTGGCAGAGTTCGTTTCACGATGCCTCACCTGCCAGCAGGTGAAGGCAGAGCATCAGGTACCAGCAGGCTTGGTACAGCCCTTGGAGGTCCCGGAGTGGAAGTGGGACGGCATATCTATGGACTTCGTGACTGGACTTCCATGCACTTCCAGAGGTCACGACTCCATTTGGGTGATTGTCGACTGACTCACCAAGTCGGCACACTTCTTACCCATCAGAGAGAAGGGCTCAGTGGAGAGCTTGGGACGTCTTTACGTCCAAGATATCATACGACTTCACGGTGTGCCATCGTCTATCGTCTCCGATCGAGATGCTCGTTTCACTTCCCGGCTTTGGAAGGGGTTGCAGGAGGCGTTCGGGACGCGGCTCCATCTGAGCACAGCCTTCCACCCTCAGACGGATGGTCAGACTGAGAGGACCATACAGACACTCGAGGAAATGCTCCATGCATGTGTTCTCGACTTTGGTCGCAGCTGGGAGGACCACCTACCCTTGGTGGAGTTCGCGTACAACAACAGCTACCACTCCACCATCGGGATGGCACCATACGAGGCATTGTACGGCAGACCCTGCAGATCACCGTTGTGCTGGACAGACCCTGGGGAGTCAGCACTCGTGGGACCAGAGATGGTCCGAGCCACGACAGAGAAGGTCCAGATCATCCAGGAGAGGATGAGGACAGCTCAGAGCCGGCAGAAGTCATATGCTGACAGGAGGCGGAGGCCACTGGAGTTCGAGGATGGCGACCACGTCTTTTTGCGTGTCTCACCTCGACGTGGTTTACGGAGATTTGGCCGAGGCGGAAAGTTGTCTCCACGCTTCATCAGGCCTTTCCAGGTCCTCAGCAGGATAGGAGAGGTGGCTTATCGCCTGGCTCTACCACCTCAGTTGCACCGGGTGCACGACGTCTTTCACGTGTCTCAGCTGAGGAGATACGTGCACGACCCGACGCACATCATCGACTTTGGGGAGCTGGACGTGGACGATGGGGCGACTTTTGCGGAGGTCCCAGTGGAGATCGAGGATCGACAGGAGCGGGTCCTACGTGGGCGGTCGATTCCTCTTGTGCGCGTCAGATGGCAGCACGGGAACCTCCAGGAGAGCACTTGGGAGCGGGAGGCTCAGATGCGTGCTCAGTACCCCCATTTGTTCCCCTAGTTTTTGATGTATCTTTACGGGGACGTAAAGCCCTGAGGTGGGAGTAATGTAAAGACCCGCAAATTTCAAGGAAATTTTTTTTAATTTTCTTTGGAATTTTACAAGAGCGCAGCTTCAGACGACACCTGATTCCGAGGCCCGGTGTGCCCGGAATCAATTTCCGAAGTTTGGCTCGGGTACGTTCAGTGAACGGACGAGCGGGTTTTTCTATCTTTTGAACCGGTGCCCGGAATCGAATTCTGAGGGCACCGATGAAATCGCAGCGCCGGTATTTGCTTAGAAACGCCTCTTCCGGAGTTGCGTTTGCTCAGACGTGGTTTTTAAATTTTGGGGCTTTAAGTCAGAAATAAAATAAAATTTGTGCGACAACTTTATTTTATTTCACTTAAGCTGCTTGGAAGTCACTTGAAAGCCACTTGAGCTGAGTTAAAGCGGATAGGGTGCTATCCGGAAATATCCTACCCCTTGTTAGGATATTTGTGAGGTGGGGCCCGCACGAGCCCCACCGTTTCTTTCGCAAAGTAACGCACCCGTGAAAACCCGTCAAAGTAACTGAAAAGTCAACCGACGCGTTTTCTTTAATTTCTTAACAGACCATTTAATTGGGCGGTTTATTTCGTGAATTAAATGGGCTGTTTCATTCGTTGAATTAATTCAACGAATTTAATGGGTCGTTACTTACGCGTTTTGCGTTTGTTAGCAAAATAATAAAATAGACAAACTTGTCTATTTTGGAGGATTGCTTTTGTTGTGCAATTCCTCTGAGCCTCCACCCTCTCCGCGAAGAACGCAAAGAACGTGAAGAACGCCGGCGACCGGAATTCGACGACGCACACCGTGATCTGCGACGTCGACGAGCTCTACCCGCGACGTTCTTCGGCGACGCCTCTTCTTCCGCGGCCGATCCTCGTTCGGAAACTAAGGTGAGAATCGGATCGTTTATTTCTCCTTTTTTTTAATTTCAATAACAACGGATTTAATTAATTAAATCCGTTTGTTCTAGATCCGGAGATCGTCGGCGCGACGTTTTTCCCGCGGTGCGACGAACGTCTCTTCCGCGACGACGCGACGATCCCCTCCTTTCGCGACGAGCGATTCCGCGACGACCTCTCGTCCGACGACGACGACAAGGTAGGGGTTTATTTTTCTCGATGATTCTTTCCCGTGTTTATTTTTTTAAAGTAAAGAACCTGATCTCCGAACAATTTTAATTTATTTAAAATTGTTGTTGATTATTTTCTTTTCCTCCCGTTGAGTTTATGACTAACGCGGAGGGTGCGGGTCTAACGAACAAGACCCGGCAACCCTCCGCCGATCTTTTTGTTGTGCGGATTTGGCGGACGATGACGAACCGCGCGGCAGGGGCGATCTGTTGATCCCGCAGTGAAGATCGGCCCCCGGGAGGAGCAACGGCGCAGACGGGAGGCAAAACGGGCCACCGGAGCAACTCCGGCGGCCCGCGGAAGGCGGCGGCGGCGCCCGGCGCGCCGCCGTGGAGGAACCCGCCGCGGCTGAAGCCGCGGCGGCGGCGGCCTGTTCCGCGGCCGCGCGGAACTGGGGAGGGACGCGGCGGCCCGGCCGCGTCCGCGTGACAGGCGGCCCCCCGCGGGGCCGCGTTTTCCACCAAGCCGCAGGGCGGCGCCCCGCGGCAGTTCTTTCGGCCGCTCGGCCGAAGCCGAACCGGCCGGTCCGGTCGGCCGGGCCGCGCCCAGGCCAGACCGGACCCGGCCTAGCCGGGTCGGGCCGGGTCGGGCCGACCCGAGTCGGCCGACCCAGGGGGGGTTCGGGCCGGGTCGCCCCGGACCCAGAACCCCCGTTTTCGGGTCTTCTTCGGTCTTTTCCCCATATCTTGGGCCTGGGACCTCCGATTGACAAACCGTCAGAGGCTACACGATCCTTGGATCGACACGGTCGTTTCGGTATATTACACTCAAGGTTTCGGAAGACTTTGGGTTCGGCCGGGTTGGTTCGTACACGAAACCAACCGGGCCCTCGGAGCGGAAACGCTCATAACTTGAGCTACGGACGTCCGATCGACGTACCGTCAGCTGTGGTAGTTTCCTCTAAGTGAGAAGGAACTTTTGGCATACTCTGCCCGAGGATCGGACACAGGCGGAGTACGGTCGGGTTGGTTTTGCCCTAAAAACCAACCGGGCCCCTGGGACGAAAATGCCAATAACTCTCAGACCGGGCGTCCGATTGACGCGCCGTCTGTTGCGTTGAGATCCTGTTGTCGATACAGAACTTTTGGATACATCAACTTCGGACTACGTGTCAGTTGATGTATCAGCCTCTCGGCTCGTGGAGCGGACCCTCCTAAACGAGCTCGCTGTGTGCGGGAACCCTAGCGCTGGCTGTGACTTCGACGACAGAGCAGAGATCCTCCGTGGACTACGACGACGGCAGAGCAGAGATCCTCAGTGGACTGCGACGACGGCAGAGCAGAGATCCTTCGTGGACTGCGGCGACGACTGTGCAGAGATCCTCAGTGGACTGCGTCGACTACTGCACTCAGCGATCCTACGTGGATCAGTGCTACAGGTTCTGTGTGAGCCAGATCCTATGTGGGTCCTTACTACCGGTTCTGTGTGACCCACTGCCTACAGGTTCTGTGTGAGCCCGATCCTGTGTGGGTCTTTTGCGGGGGTTAGTACCTATCGATCCTTCGTGGGTCCGACGACTTAGATGGATCAGTGATCATCTTTGACGTCATCTGAAAAAGTATACCTGGTTGAGCTGAATCTTATGTTACTCTCCTTTGTGGATTGTGTTGAACTATCCTTTGTGGATTTACTGTTTACTCTCCCTGTGGATTTGAGTCTTGCTTTCCTGCGTGGATTGAGTTGTTCTTGAGCTCGTGAGCAGAGCTAGAATTGGGGACTTAGGTATATGTATGGGCATATACCTAAGTCGAGTCAGATGTTACTTCGTGATTGCATCTTTCTTTTGTGCTATATCCTTTGTGGATTTCGGGAGACCTTCGGGGGTCTCGGGGTCCTTACTGAGTAGCTTATACTCACCCCTGCACGGGCTATGCCTGCACCTTGTTGTGTTGGATGCAGACGACGGACAGCGCTGATCTCGGTTGGGGCGTGGAGCAGGACGGTACCTGGAGGTGGACCACTGGGCGGGACGTGCTCGGAGCGGACGTGGGACCCGAGGAGCCTGGAGGCTATCTGTACCCACCCTTCAGGTGGGATTTCCAGTGGACGACACGAGGCCGCCGTCTTTTCTTCAGTTGCTGTTCTTTACTTTTTCAGTTGTACTTTCAGTTGGGCTTGTATTCCGGCCCCCTTTACTTTTCTGCACTTGTAGTTACTTTCCGCTTGCTGACTCTGTGGTGGTTGTTACTTATAAAGGCAAAGCCTTCCCTGTTTACCGGGATTTTACGCCTTGGTGCTAGTCGCCAGCCCCTGGCCTATGGAAGGCGGGCTTGGGGTAGTCACGACACGGGCCCGAGGTCGGGTCGTGACATCTCATCTTATAAGATGAGGTTGAATGAATGAAATCTCAATCTTTAGTGACATAAAGATGTGTAAATCACTAGATTTTGAGAGATATTCCATAGAATTCCTTTCAGATAATGAATTCAAATCAAGAAATCATGCCATAAAGGGAATTTGAAAAGTTTCTTGAAGACTAAATCATGAATAGGAGAGGTGGAATGGCATAAGAGGGGTGAAATGTGCAAGAAGGGCACCCAAAAAGGCAGGGGCATGCAAGTCCTGGCAGGCGCGCAGGTACTGCGTAGGTGCGTAGGTACTGCGTAGGCACGCAAGTATTGGTCGTGCATGTATACCTGCGCGACACATGGGTACTTGCGCGTTTGTAAACCAGCATGGTAATACTTGAGAGAATCTTGGTTAAATCCATTAGAATCATCTTGAGGTTCTTCCAGAAGAGTGGCGCGCAAGTTCTATTGAAGGAGTTAGGCAGTACGCAAGTGTGCCTATTACCCTCGAGGGTTGGCCACTTAGTAACGCGTGTATTGATGAGTTTCAACACTTAGGATTTCCTCCCCCTCTTTAGATCATCTTTTCTAGGTAAGAAATTACCTTAGAAGTGTTTCGGAAGCTTTGAGAAGGGACTAGGGAACCGGGAGCTCAAATTTGAGTTTCTGGAAAAAATCCTCTCCGAAATGGGGGGCCCACAAAGTCTATTTATAGGATGGAGAGGACCCTGGGCACTTATCCTTTGGGGCGTTCAAGTCACTTGCGCGAACATTAGGCGTCACGCAAGTAGACTTGTGTGACAGTGATGGAACATGCATGAAACATGTGCTTTTGAAGCCTTGTTCATGTCTTTGTCGATTTTTGATGTTTTCTTCAAAGGATGAATCAATTTTTGATAAGTCAATTCCTTTTACATTCTTTTAGAAATTGTGATGAAAAAGGAGCGTCAACAAACATGAAATTAGTTACTCACATAAACCCAACTGATTAAATGGATGACCGATGAACAACAATCCTTGTGTGATAATCTCAGTTAACCAAACAGAAATAAGAAACTTAGTGAATGATGTACTTGAGTCTGGATACGTCCATTCTCTGTCTCGGTGGTATGTCTGTTCGTTCTTCTTGATGCTTATGGAGTGATATGGATGGGGATGGGATATTCTATTGTAGTACGGTTGTTAGTTTTGGATCTGAGGCTGTATGGGGATGTATATTAAGGCTTGGTTTGGTTCATATACTTTGAGGGATCTCATAGATTCTGTTGTTGTATCTTTACAATTGGACCAGGTGTGAATGCTTAAAAGTGTTGTTTGCCTATTTTTCCATTCCACAACTTCTGTTTATTCCAATTATTATCCCAGTAGAGAAATATTTACTTAAATTCAATAACTTTGACATGAAACCAAGAATGGGTTCAATAGGGAATTGTTTCTGGGAATGAGTTGTGACTTGGCTATGAGTGGTGTGCGTTTTTATGAATGAATAGTAAGGAGGGTGTTTATTCTTTGGTTGGTTTTGAAACCCTTAGGTTGTGATGAGTACTTTTTACCTATACATATAATTGTAGTGGTAATGTTTATTATTCGTGCCCCACCAATGTTGAGAACTTTGTGTCGAACACCCCCATTTCATGGGGGAGGGTGTTTCTCCCAACAATCCTATGAGTGTCTGGTTATTAGCTCCTTTTCTGATCCCTTTCCCGAATATCCCGAGACTCTTCGGGCAGGATTTGATTGTCTGAGGTCTATTATAGCCCAATATTCTTCAAGTAGGGTAGTTGTGGTGGTTATCCCAGGTGTGTGCGGGCAGGTTGTTTCCCAAATGTCTTCAGAATGAGGGTCAAGTGTCTTCAGGCGTGACAGTGGTTGTTCTGGCCTAGATGTTTACGGGCGTCGTTATGTGTGGTTGATATAGCCCAGGTGTTTGCGGGCGGGATGTGTGGTGATGGCCTAGGTGTATGCGGGTGGGGTATGGGTGTGGGACTATAGTGAGAATGGCAGAAGAGGTTCGATGTGTAGGATGTCTTCAATAACCAGTGGGAGAGTGGCGCGGGGTACCCAAACGTCAATGTGTTATTACTATTAAATTAGTTGACTTGTGTTATTTTGAGAGTGTGCCTTGGTGAGGATTTGGTGGGCAATTTCCCTTGCTAGGTGTTTCCATTATCTCTTTTCTCACGGGGCATTAGAATGCCTCCCAAATTGTGTGTGAGAGATTTTGGTTTTCCCTACTTAGTATACTTTTATGCTCACCCTATGTATATAAAACTAGTTTAATGTTTCCAGGAGGACTTCAAGGATTATGCAGGATCGTACTAGTTCATACTTTAGGATGGTTACTGTTGCTGTTTTATTTTCATTAGTATGTTCTTTTGGGGTTTTCTTGTACTTTTGTAGCCTTAATTTTGGAACATGCATATGAGAATGGTTTGTTTTGGCTTTACTTGTTCTTCCACCTTTGGTGTTATTGAGAATTGTTATCTTATCTCCCGATCCTATTAAATAAAAAGTTTAATGCCTTCTATATTATGTGTGATTCTATACCCTTGGTGCTAGTCGCCACTCCGGGACATATTGAAGGCGGGTCTCAGGGGTCATTATCTCTCCTTCAACTTGAAGAAGGAAGGGTCTGGCAACCTGCTGTCCCTTCTCACATCTTGGTGAGGGCAGGTCATGAAATTATTAATAATTATTTATACAATAATAAATTATTTAAATAATAATATAAATTTCAAAAATTAATTAGTAAATTATTAATTATTAATAGTTAACTATATAAAAATTAATTAGTTAATTAGAAATATAATTATTAATTATATAATTGTTAATTTTTTGATTTTTTTTGATAATGATAGTGCTGAAAGCCTTTTTATGATTATTTAATTAGTAATATAATTATAAATTATAATTATTCACTATAATTATAATTAATATTTATGAAAAATTATTATATAATAATTAATTAGTTAATTAGTAATATAATTATTAACAAAATGTTGTGAACCATATTCCTAAAGCCTATGAGACCAAAAATTTTATTAATAAAGAGGGAAATGAAATGGATATAGGGATTGTGACTAAATGATGTGTCACACACCACAAAAAGAGAAAATACATCAGTACATTCCCATAATAAAAAGAATATTAATTAGATTTTATTACCTGCATTCCATGCACTGCCACGACCTTGAGGAGGACGTCCTCTCCTCCACTTTGGGGCGACCCGTGGAACACTATAATTATCATTCACAACATCATATTTAGTGCCTCCAGCCACTACTTCAACCATGTTAGATGTGTGAGCTGAAACATCAATGGCCTTGGCCATGAAAAGTTATGCGTCAACAAACTCATATACATACTCTCCCTGCATATCTATAGGCTCCATGGTGACTTCCATGTCTGAACCATCAACAATTGAATTCCCTTTGGGTCAATAGAGTGATCTTGAGATTTTTATTTACTATCACCTTCAACCACCTCAACATTAAAAGGGACTCCCCTTCTCTTCTAGACACATTCTGTATAAAATGTACCAAAAATTGGATTACTAATAGAATAAAGCATTCTAAAAAAATTTGGAGGTACCTTAGCCCATTGATTCATTTTTGCACCCATGATTCCCTTATTAGAGATGGCTGTCTTCAAGTCGGTCATCCTAGCTGTAAAAGCATCACTAGAATCCTCCTAAGAACATGAAACAATTACATGACATAGAGGTCTATCACCCCCCAGTTTAAATCCCACTATGAAATACTTGAGCAGCCCCCACACCTGAATTTTTGTAGGACATTTTCCATTATTTACTGCCTCTTTAAATTTCACAATAATATTCTTGCCATTTAAGTACCTCCCTTCATGTGGGGAAAAGTGGAAACACCTATAGTGACCTTACCACTATAGTGGTACTGCTCTTCAATATCATTATCCCGATCACCTAAAACTTTACTGTCATAATCACCAATCTTATTGTCTTCACATAGATCACCCCATTTCATAGTAGTAGTAATATCATCTTGTTCCTTCCCAATGATAGGGGTGACAACGGGTAAAAGACCAGGAGCAGTAGCATTAGAAAAAGAGACCACATTAGCAAAAGGGGGTTGGGCTTAAGAAGTTATACATCTATAAATTCCCTTCATCACTTGGGGTGGAAGAGTTCTGGTAGAAAGACCTGGTCCATCTATATTTAACCCAATAGTCATATGACTCATAAGATTAATAATTGCTTGCCCTTTATCAATCCTACCTTCCCAATTTCCATCTGAAACATCGACTTGCATATTGAAACTGAAATTATCAAACTTATGCCTACTATTTTTAAAGTTAACACACGTAAATTTCTCATGGATGGTGCCTAATGTAATGAAAATTATAGAAAAAAATTGGCACATATTCAAATTCAATAGATAACTTGAACATGAATTAATCAGCTACCATGAGTAATGTTTAAAAATGTGGAGAGACATCATAAATTTCTAACTGAACTCAGACGTAGTAAACATACCTTGAAATCACAGTCTCTTTATCAAAAGTAGTTATAAATCCAACCATGGAGACAGCATCCCAGAGGATCTAAGGGTGAAAAAAATCAAATTCAATCCCTTATTCTGAATCTAGAATTGAATGGTTGGGTTCTGAGCTGTAGGAGGGTCAAATGAAGGATCCCACCCTTGCATCCATATGGTTCTTGTCTTGATAGAAATGAATCTTCCACTCTAAGCCCTCGACATGAAGTCCAAAAATGAAAATATGTGATAAATGAATCCCATACCAATAGATATGATCCATCATTCATCAAATCCTTATACCTGGTGTAACCAATTCCAAATATTTTCAAATGACCAAGCCTTTCCTATGCTTAAAGGTGGAAGTAACCCAATTATAGAGTGTTTGTACTCCTCCAACAATTTTTTGAATATTTTAGGATTTTCTTCGATGAAGGCTATAACACCGTTCTGAGTATATGTCTTATGTGATTGTGATCCCTCAACATAGGAATCATCAAAACACCTAAGATTCGAAGATCTTACCTTCATTGAAGACATATTTCTCCCTGAAATGGCCAGATTCCTAATCGATTCTGATGGCCTATTTTCATCACATCTAATAGGAGTTGTCACCATATGAACATGAGGTTGATATACACCTTCCACCACACCTTCATCTTTCATTGGACGGCTAACGAACACCTCTTGAGGATCAAAGAAGTTGTCCAAATGTGAGGACATCGATTCGCGAGCTTAAACACCATGAGAATGTGGCGAGAGAGAGACTCTTGTAACTCTCTCATTGAAACCACCAACTAAAATATAATTATTATTTATAAAATAGTTAATTAGATTATTAATAATAAAATTGTAAATTATAATTAATCATTAAAATTAATAAATAATAATTATTAAAAATTATTATATTATAATTAATTACTTAATTAGTCGTATAATTAGTCATTATAATTATTCTTTATAATTATTAATTATTAATTATTAATAATTAATTATTTTATTTTTCATATAATTATTAATTATATAATTATTAATTATATAATATTTAGTTAGTCAATTATAAATTATTAATAATTAATTATATAATAATGAATTAGTAAATTAGTAAAATAATTATTAAATATATAATAATTAATTAGATAATTAGAAATATAATTACTGATTATATAATAATTAATTATTTACTTAGTAATATAATAATTAATTAGAATGAATAAATATATATATAATTGAATAATTAATTATTATATAATAAATAATTAATAATTAATGTTAATATTTATATTAGTAATTAAGTTATTTTTAGAAAGATGAAACCTTGCCAAGAAAAGAAATGTCCCCTTAATTAAAAATAAAGTCTAACTAACAGAATAATGAAAAATGATATCTTTGATTAGTAATTACTAATTAGAATTAATTATTTTAGTACTAATTATCTATGTAATTATTAACTATTTAATAATTATATTAATAATTAACAAATTAATTACTATATAATTAATAACTAATAATTCATAATTCATAATTCATAATTCACAATTCATAATAATAATACTAATTAACTATTTAATTATTATATAATTAATTTTTTATAATTATTAATTACTAATTATAATCAATAATTAAATTATTAATTAACTAGTTAATTATTTTATAATTAATAATTCTATTCATAATTAATGAATTAAATATTATAAAATTAGTAATTAACTAATTAATTAATAACAAATTTTTATATGTTTAACCCACATCTTAGATATCATTTATATTCTTCATATAGTTTATATTTTATACTATTTCAATGCCACATACTTAAAACATGTTTATGTTTCAAGTAGGTGGTTTTGAAATATTATAAATTATTTTTCATCGAAATATTTGTGAAATTTTTTTTTTTCAACTATATATTATATGTTTAATCCATGTTTTAATTTTCATTTGTAGTTGTATTATAGTTTATATTTTACAATATTTCAAAGTCACATATGTGGAAAATTTTTCTATTTTAAGTTGGTGGATTTGAAAGCTTATAAATTATTTTTCATAAACATTTTTTACAAAAATTATTTTATTTTCAACTATTTATTTTATTTTTAATCCATTTTTGATGTTTAATTTATATTCATCATATATTTTATATTATATAGTATTTCAAACCAACATACTTAAAAAAACTTCTGTTTCAAGTAGGTCATTTTGAATGATTTTAAATTATTTTTTATCAACAATTTTTATTAATTTTTTTTGGTTTCAACTATTTCATATTTGTTTAATATATATTTTATGTTTCATTTATATTGGTCTTATATTTTATATTTTTCAGTCTTTCAAAGAAACATACTTGAAACAGAATCCCACACCGGAATGCATAATGTTCTGTGCGGGAAAGGGAGAACCTAAATCCCACATCGAAAATGAATAATTATTTACAGGGAAAGCCCACTTATAAAAGTGATCCACTGGTGAGGGTTTATTGCATAATCTAGATTATTTTAATGGATGTAATGATGGATATAAAATAGTAGATATATTTTGATGAAAAATTTTGGTTTGATATATATATATATATATAAACAAAGCAAAACAAAAAATAAAAAAAATTAATTATCTAAAAAAGAACTTTTAAAATTGTTAAAAAGATATTTTTTGGGAGAAAGGCATCAGCGTTCCTACCACCATTTACACACATTTTCAAAATAAAATTTAACATGGTAATTTATTTAATTTTTTTTAAATACATATTAAAAAACATGTTGTGCAACTGTCAGTCAAAAGGGTTATAAGTGGGGATCACATAAAAAATATCACATATATCAAAATAAAAATTTTAATGAGCTTCGTAATAAAGGATTTTGTTAAGGTATAAATGAGAAGGGGTGCTTTATATGATAAATAAAAATAAAATCACTTGTGTAAGTTAGTTTAGAGAGTTATGAAACAATGACATACAATTAATGATATATAAATATCTGAATATTTTTGTGCTTAATAAAAGGACTTATATATCACTTAATTTATGAGGAACTATGTTTGGTTGAAACTAAGGATTTTAGGAACCTTTTCAGGGTTTAAAAGAGGTTTTTGAAGGTATTCTAAAAAAAGGGCTACGCTGTGGTCATAATGGACCAAACCGCATCAGGTGGGTTATTCAATAGTACCAAATGATATTTCATAGAATGGAATTATATTGGAGTATTTTTCCCAAATATGGGAACTAAGGTCTATTTATGGAGAATTCATTATTGTCCTCAAACACCATATTGTAGAATCCCCCTACTTTTATTACAGATTCTGGTTCTTTGGACTATGATCTTCCAAACATAATGCTTTTAAAGCATTTAATTTTGGAGTAAAATAAGGTTTTTAGGAGTGTTAAGAGGGAATATAACTTGGATGGATCCTACCAATGTTCCCTATAAATACCACTATTATTAAAGGGTGTTCACTACCCCTCAGACAGAAATACCTTATGTTTGGAGTCGAGTAGGAACACCCACACACAGCTCTCAGCCACTAACATCGTAGAGGAGTGCAGTTAATACTATCCCTAAACCATAGGGCCACTCTTAAAAATGTGGTGTTGATCCCAGTAACCCATTGAATTAATACTAGTTTCATTGATATTTAGGATGAATCTTGGTAACCACATCAACCGTAGACTAAGCCATGTGCCATGGTGTTGTTGAAAAATACACACCACACCGTAGCCTCAAACAAGCAATGTGATTGCCCATATGGAACATACCATGGTTTGTATACTTATTTAAACTATGTCTCTTATATCACCTCGTAACTCTAGAACACTAAAAGTGATTGTTTGGAACTGGTTATAGGATGTCTTAGTGTGCGAACATGTTTCAGTTGTGTTTGGATGTGGTACGGTGACGACACCATAGACAAAAAGGGTATTAACATCGACAAAAAATGAGGTATGAAGTTCATTATCATCATGGTACCCCATGTAAACATGTCTATATACTATTATATATGTGTTGGATTTTGATATCATGCTTGGATATGATCACATGTGGGTGTGTGTATCCTGTGATATTTGATTCGATAAGGGGTTATAGGGTATCTTATTTCTATTTTTGATTGTTATCACATTACGTTATGTGTGATGTTATATACTCAAGATGTTATTATACGCCTCCTTATATTCTCACATGTTATGTATGATACCAATCACTTTTGGTTGGGAGTGGTACACGAGACTGGTGGACCATCATGGTGTATTATACCTTCATGGGGGAGTACACTGAGTTATTCATATCGAAATGAGTGATGGATCAGAGGGTGGAGGAATGAGGTATCCCTGTTTCCCTATAGTGAATACACCTCGAGGTACATTTGATTCCAAGTACCATAAAAATTTCACTTCCACAAAAATGGGTTTTAACAGCGCCACCATTTAACAATGCTAAAAAATTCCAATAAAGGGGAGACAATTATCGGTGCTAAAAAAGAACTCTTAGTCATGTCCATTTATTAGCAATATTAAAGGGCTCCCCTTTATCACTCTTAAAAGGCCACACCTTAATCAGTGTTTTTTTGGAGTGCTGATAAAATTTGGTCTTTATAAGAATTTTTTTTACTAGCACTGATAAAGGGAATATTTCAAAAAAATCATAAACAATAATATATTAGGATATAAATATATAATGATATTTATATT
Source organism: Viscum album (assembly GCA_963277665.1). Taxonomy (NCBI): domain Eukaryota; kingdom Viridiplantae; phylum Streptophyta; class Magnoliopsida; order Santalales; family Viscaceae; genus Viscum; species Viscum album. The sequence continues at coordinate 388,575,069 of OY728125.1, forward strand.
TATATAAATATAATATAAGTTTTTTAAACATTTTTTAGATACATATAAATAGACATTCACACATAATATATTAGATATTTATTGAAAATGGATTATAAAATATTTAGAAAAATATTATTATTAATAATTTTATAATTATCATCGAATAATAATTATTCAATAACAATTTATAGACACAAAAAATCAAAAAATCAATAAAATATCTGAAATAAGTTGAAAACGTATGTCAAACTTCAATCAGTCATAACTTTTGATCTGGTTATCTATTTGATCTCTACCACATATCAAATCAAACCTCGTGATGAGATATATGTGATAGCAATATAATTCAACCTTCTATCTCATTATTCGAGCCCAAAAAAAGGCCCAGAATGCCTCCAAACTGATCTTCTATTTAGGATACCCAAATGTTTTAATCCTCGAAGTAAATTAGGCCTTGTTTAAGGTGTATTCTTCCCTTATTTAGTTTGGAATGAATTCATTCTGAGAGATTACATTAATATTTATATTATAGTTTTTAAATTTTATCTTTTTTCATAATGTACTATTATTTATAATCTAATATACCACAATATATACATACTTTTTTTATATATTCACACCTAAAATTGAAATTTTATAAATAAACAATTAAACATATTAAAATTAAAAATATTAATATTAATATATAAGACTTATCTAAATAAAATACTAGTATTAATTTTATTTGAAATACAAATATATAAATATTCATATACTTATATAATGTGTGTGTGTGTTATGAAACTGATGTATATTATCTATATATTCTAACATATGTATATAAATATTAATATATAATATATAGATATATAAATATGTATACTTATACTTATAGATTCACATAGTATCTATATATATGTATGTATGTTTTATATATGTATGTATTTATTTATTTATTTATAAACACAAAAAAATTTAAAAATGTGTTTAAAAATGATCTTATAAATATATATTAATATATGAATACATATTTGGAAAAAAATATAGCTAAATATATATAAATATATATATAAATATATGATAATGTATGAATAAATATATAAATATATAATTATAAATGTATATGTATATATATTTATATATATTTATATATATTTATATTAATATATGAATTAATATAATATTTTAATATAACTTAATATATATATTAATATAAAAATAAATATAACTATATATATATAATTAACTAGAGATCAAAACAACATCCAGGAGTGGTAAGGGGTCCACACGCCCATGGGAGAGGTATTGAGTTCAAATCTAGGGGAGGGATGGGCACACACGCATGTTGGTGAAGGGGGGATAGCACTATTAAAGGGCTGAGGGATAGGATGGGGTGTGTAAAGGTGTCTAGGGTGTGTCGATAGGGTGCATCATAGTGCTGCTGATGGGGTGGTCAAGTTCTATTAAAACTATCTGATCCAATTGGAAGATTTTTTTAATTTTTTTCAACATTTAATAGCCCGGAAAAATAACTAATAAAGGACCCTTTTATCAGCACTTTTGTTTAGCACTAATAAAATACAACTTTTTTTAACTTTTTCAGCGCTAATAAAAGGAGTCTTTATCAATAATTTTTAATGCACTAATAAAAGAGACTACCTTTTAATAGAACCTCGATTATCAGTGCTTTTTTAAAATTGATAAAACCCTATTTTGTAGTAGTGTTTGAAAAATACTTGTTTATGGATTAATTGATACCCTTGATATAGAGGTTTTTGGGTGCCATTATTTCTTAATGGATATATGATGTTGGGTTTTTTGTATACACGACACCATGAGAACGCCCTACAACTTCTGGTTTAGTTACCCCTGAATTGTTTCATTATCTTCTAGCATAGAGTTGAAGTAGGTTCCACTGGTGGTTTATAGTGAATTTATTAGCACAAGACCACTATGTTTTGATTGTTTTTTTATTACTAATTTATTTTCATTGTTGTAATACACTTACTACAATTGAGTATATTATGTGTGGATGCATTGCTAGTGTCCTACTGTGACTTTTACTCAAACCCTACCCTATAATTTTGATGTGCTTACAAATTTCATGAGTGATCTGGTGAAGATAAAGAGCACTTTTTTGTAAAGATTAGTAGAGTATGATCGATATAATATTGGAACTAGATGGACTGTTGGTGACCGCATATTTCTTTTTTTTATTTTTCCATGTTTATTATTATATATTTGCTGGCCAAATTGTGGGTTCTTTCACTTATATAACATGTATTCCATCTTTTTATCTATTTCCACATGTTTACTCTAATAAATTATTTACATTATTAATTCATATTATCAATCCTATTGTACGATAGAGAGGGAATATTCTACCCTAGGACGAACTCAGAACCTTGCTACTAGTTGATGACATCTTATGTATTGGAAGGCACACATGAGGTCACGTAACACCCATTTCAGATTGGGTGGATTGAATAGAGATATTATAATTTATAAAGGAACCTATACAAGTAGAATACAAGAAATTTTCTAGGTAGATTTTGTTTTATGTATGTGTTATGGAACCAGTTAATTGTTTTCTCAATAATAGAATCAAGTCTTCCTCTTTGGATTGGAGGAAATAAAAGACCATAGAGGGTTTTGAAATTCATTCTAATAACGTTGGGGGAGAAGGAATCAACGCATTAAATTCCATATTTAATAATATTATGACTATATAGAACACATGGGGTAATTTTAATGAGGACTAAGGGTTATTATCCTATAAATGAATAGGAAGGATACATGTGCACACTATTTTCTATTAAATTTATTATTATTCAATTTCATACCATATTATCGCTAATTTTATTTTTATATTTTATTTCATTCCATTTATAATGAACCATTTCTTTATAATGAACTCCATTCATATAAATATCTACCCACTAGTATTGTTCTATGGGGGAAGAACATGTATTTATTTATTTATTTTTACTATTATTATGTTTTCATTTTCCCCATAGGGTATAGTCTAGTGGAATAGGGTCCTATAGGTTGTCAAGGAGGTATCAGGTTCAAGTATCTATGTCTTTCTATATGTGTTTTTGGAATTTTTTTTTTTAGATTTGTAGTCCCCCTTTCCTAATCATTTATAATATAATTATTTTTTAGTTTTAGTTTTAGTTTCACTATGATGTTTTTCATATTGGATGGACTAATTGAAAACATAAATGTTTATATTTTCCATTATAATTGTCTTAATCTAATTTTTATCTGTACACACACCATTATAATTATTCCCCTTCCCTGACCATCTTTTATCTCATAGGGTTAGGTAGCCCTTGAAGGAATAGTATATGGAAATGGCCATTTGTTTTAGGTAACATCACTCTATTTTTGATCACATAATTTATGTTAACATCTAATAATCTAATGTTTTAGTGATTCATTATACATGTTTTGTTAATAAATTTTATTTTTTATTAAATGGACTCTATATATTTTTACAATGGGATACAAGGGGATTTATAATCAAGGATCATTAAGTTAATATTATTAAAAAAGAGATGTATTAGGGTAAAATTCATGATTTATATATTTAGTGAAATTACCTATTAGGGATTGATCATGAACTGAACTAGGAGGACTACAAATGAATACATCTTGGGATTCACATAAGGTCCAACTCTAATTGATCAATGACTTTCCTTTTAATATAAGTTATATTTAAATCAATTAAAATAATATTATTTTTCATCTATGATTTAAATAATTTTATTTATATAAACATAAAAAATAATATAAAAAGTGGAAAATAAGGATTTTTGTTGTTTAGTTGCCACCTTGAGAGAAATATTGAGTTTTCTAGTCATATTTAATTCATATGTAATGTTAAAATATTTTTATATGTGACCATTTTATGGGTGTGTATAAGCTACATATTTTATTATGAGTTAAAATGTGTAGATGATCCCAGTTCATTATAGTTCATGTCCAAGTGGTACTCTTCCATCTGGAATAATTATATAATATGATGGAATATATGGATCTTGGAGGTAATGAAAACACATAAATGAGGAAAGGAAAATAATCGAATTCAAGGAGGATTTTTAACCCATAGGATTCAACATGGTATGTTTATGAAATTGGAACACTTGATAATGACAATGACAATGATTCAATTTTTTCAGATGGATCAATGTGTTAGCATAGATTATATAACATGAAGTAGACCCTTTAAAAATCTATGATATATGGGATGGAATATGAGATTATTTGTGGGTATCTTAGTAGATATTAGGTAGACCAAGCTAATCACCCATAAAAAATATTTAATTTCACATGATTAATCAAGAAATATCTCAATTAATCATATCACATAAACTAAAGGATTTTCGATTTTAGATATTAGACACATAATCAACTCATTCTAAAAAAATCAATATATCCTATAAATATTTTTTTTAATATTATTACTTATAAATATCTTATATAGTAATCTTATTTATAATGTAGGAAAAAATATAAGAAATGGGTTATCTTAGATCCTTATTAATGGTAATATATAATGATAACTAGAAATTACGATAAGTGAGTATATGATAAGCATGTGGCTATGAGAATTACATAAATGTATGATTTTATACTAGGATATCATACCCAAATAATTAGGGATAAAAAATCAAGGATATGAGAATAAAATAATTAATAATCCATCATAATAGGAGTGAGATGAAAAAAATACAATGTGAACATTCATAATAATAATAAAAATAATATAGTTGATTAGAATTCATTTTCTTACCTCCGATAACATATTGAATTAAGAATAACATTCCTTCTTCCCATCACATTGTATATTTGGAATCACATACCTTCCCCCCATAATTATGTCACGAGACATCATACATTACTCAATTCATTGGAGGAGTATTTAATTCTTGGTCCACTTATCACATAATGAATACCATATACTTGTGTACCATGAATAGTTAAAAAAATTCATATTTAAACTTCACTTAATTAAATTGTAGATGAGATAAGAGTTTTATGAAATGAACCAATTAAAAATTCATAAGATATCCAGATAAATAAGTTGTACGGTAACATAATAACATATTCCTTGTATAACAAAAATAATATCAAAGGATTTTAACATGCATGAAAAAAAATCATTTTAAATATTATTGGATAAATCAATATGTGAAATATAAAGAAATTATATTTTAATTTTTAAATCCATTATAAATATAAATTATTTTCAAAATGGTTTAGCTAAATGAAAAGTAACCTTTTCAAATAAGAGTTTCCATAAAAGAATGTTTTCGAATGGAAATCATTAAAAAGAGTTTATTTACACATTTTTGATAAAAACAACCTATATGGAAGAAGGATTAAATAATATTTATATTTTATTAAATTATACCAAAATTTTAGAAAATATACTTAATAAATTATTGATTCAAAGATAATTACATTCATTAAATCAACCAATGAATATTGGTGGAGATGAGGAAGATTACTGATCGAAAATAATATGTGGGACCCGTTTCACTTACAAACATCACATCAGGTAAAAAATTTATCAATCAAAATGAAATTTATATAAGGCATGTAAAATCACAAGAAAACCCTAAATATAAAAAATGGTTGACGTTTTAGGGATAAATTTAACAATTTTTTTTCTATATGGAAATAAATTCATTACAATATTGTTTGAAAATGAGAATAGAAAAATACCATTATGGCTTTGGTAATAATTTATCCAAACTCCCTTAAAAGAGATAAATTGAGATGAATTTGAAAATAATATTATTTTATTGAATATAATGAAAACATAAATTCATATTTATTTATCTAAACCATACAAAAATAAATCGGTTCTGTGTGTATAAGTTTTCTCAAAGGAAGAAAGTTGTCATGAGAAAATGATACCTTTACTTTGGGTTTGAAGAAATATCTTTAAAGTATTTTCTTCTAAATATAACCATATTAATAATTTATTTTATAACATTATTATTATATATTACATATTTTTTTTTAATTTTTACCATCCAATAATCATTCATTATTTGGTTAATCTTTATTTTCATCATCAAATGTTAACAATTTCGGGTTTTTTTAACATATTTATAATTGATATATTGAACCACATTCCTTGAAACTAATTTCATCATTCCAAGATTATTAAATATATTTAAATAACTATTTTAAATAATTCATTTATCTCCATGTTTATTTTATGTAATCTATGGTCATGGTTAAGATAACTGTATATTGATCTTATTTCAGGTCATTTTTTGATATCAACATATAAATTTATAATGGTCAGATTTTTTTAAATTAATTAAGAACCATATTAATGATATATATTACAAATTAATATATAATATATATATATATAATTAATATATTTTAGAACTATCTATGTAATTATGGGATGAAAATGAAACACATAATCCATGGAGGTGGTTTTCCACATGTACACATGAGTGAAACATTCATTTTATAATAAATCGGTGGGGAGGAATATAAATAGTGATTTGTCTTCTGAGAATATAAATTATATAATAAATATAAAATTAATTTATTAAATAAATTATTATAACTGTCAATGCATGGTGGTAATGAAAAATTAAATACATCGTACATGGATGTTGTTGTCTTTACATATGCACATTCAAAGTTTTAATTTTTCAAAATGATTAGAGGAAGATAAAAAATGATTAATCCTTTTAAAAAATAACAAGTTTGTAATATTATGGTAATTATTTAATCATGTCTATATTTATGGAATTTTTTTGGTGGAGGAATAATTATATAAAAAATTTTATGTAATAGATATTTCAAACATTTAGAACATGTTCCTTCGCTTAGTGGACCTATGTAAAATTAATTATTCGGTACGTTTTTCAGGAAAATGGTAACAACATGGAATATGAATCTAAGATAATTATATTGAATATATATAAAATATTAATTTCAATAATGGGTTTGTCTGAGAGTCGGTGGAAGTGTGATCCTATGATAAGTGAAAAGAGGTACTTTTGCTTTGGAAATGAATATTATATTTTGTGTATGAAGGAAATTTCATGAGATATAGGAGGTGAATTATTGGTGGGAATTATAAGTATGAATGTAGAAGATAATGGAGGTCATATACATGGTTTTATATAGTGTTATTTTAGTAAAATTTGAGCCACTTAATGTTACTAATTATTACCATTATTAACATTGATTAAACATTAATTGTGTTAATAATTCTTATACTAAAAATATTTGTTAACCCCCCCTTCAAAATCTAATTGTGATGATTATTACTTTATACACCATTTAATATAAATCAATTTATATGTAATAGAAAAATAATTTATAAATTAAACCATATGAAATATAGGAAAAAATGTTCTTGTAGAAAAAAGAAATTTTAAATATTAATTGTTTTTATTTTTATTTCACATAAAGAAAAAATTAAACTATTATTGACATATTATTAAAATAAAAAATTATTTTATCATCATTTAAGAATAATATATTTTTATTCAAATAATTAAAAAAAATTTGTGCATATTAAATCATTTTTTACATTAATATATTTGTTGTATAATAAGATTCTATTAGTAATTTTGAGTCACTAGTTAAATTTTATTTAGGATTTTTTTAAAAATGAATTATTGTTTTATTATATATAGATTTATTAATTCATTTACCTCTATTTATAACAAAACATTCAACGACTACAATATAACTATCTCATTTAATACTTATAATTTTAATTTAAAAATCCCAGATTGTTTTAGTTAGGTGTTTCTTGTCAAATAAACTATTAAATGCAATATTAGTTACAGGAAATTATATTTTAATATAATTGGATATTAAATTATACCTCTTTATTTCTTTAATTTTTATAACTAAAATGGAATCAATTGAGGGTATTTTTGACTTATGGCATCTTTATGCCTCCACATAGCTTCCTCAAACATATTTTTTATACTATAAAACTACAACCACATGAGTTGTCTTATTTTGTAGTAATTTATATTTATAATCAAAGATTTCCAAAAACCATTCCTTATATGATATTTCATATTCTAGCTACACAACCTCATATTTTTCAACATGCAAGGATTAGGTATGTACTTCGTCAAAAGTGATACATAAAAGAAATCCTATACTTGGTAGTGGTTTGGATGATGTGAAAGAGGTTAATCTGGCATCGCCACAATATCATGGTTTCAAAATGGAACAATATTTCAAGGGAATAACACCCCCTTATTTAAAAATCTCATTAATTTATTCTATGGTGATATTCATATAATGTATTACCTTTGAATTGAAACACCAATTCTTAATGACAGTTATCAATATAAATATTCTCTAGAATTTGAGTATCTTTAAAGTGTCACTGAATAGTTTGGATCATTTTTTTCATATCCTAAACAAGGTATGGTCCCAACAACTTATGATCCCATAATTATTCGCAATATTATGATGTTCTACAAATTTTCACATACAAAGCCTCATAAGATGACATTTTAATTCTAGAACAAAATATATTTTTTTATGATAAATCCACCATAGGAATGTATTGATCCTAAAATCCTTTCAAATCCATAGATAATGATCTTAGTATATCTTCTAGAGTACATATGGTATATTTAGATTAACCAAAATCATAAGGATGATAACTGATATTTATGTGTATCTATATATCCAATGCGTATTGAATAACTTTAAAAACATCAAGGGGAATTGAAATCCCCAATATGATACAATGAAAATTTTTAAACCAGGTATCCATAACACATCCTTATGTATATAAGGAAAACATTGAGTGATAAAACTTATATGATAGAAATAAATTTCACCAATTTTATAATGGAATAGACTACAACCCGACATGAGTTATAGACCATAGTTTTTTGGAGAGTCTTATTATAATATTTATAACGATGTTCTCCCATTTCCTTACTAATATGGGTAATAGCTACTTTATCCCCTTATATTGATATCATTTAGCATTAACTTACTAGAAAATGAAGCATCAATATATATATACCATAATGGTCTTTATGTATCTCCACTAGATATTATCCTTGTGATTTATATACATAATTATGTTTCCCGGATGGATATAGAGTGATGAGCTATATGCATCATTCGATATTACCTTTTTATATTCTGATTGGGAAGGGAAACATTTAAACTTCCAAAATACTATGGACCCAAAAATATTAAATTTGAACTCTAGAATATTCCCCACCTTTTTTGTATCTCCATATAATCCTTATGTGCTTTCTTAATATTCATATAGATGGATGGTTGATCTTTCATTTGAGAAATAATGGATTTCTATCTTTCCCATATGATTTAAAAGACCATAATTTATAACTCCATGAGTACTAGTCATTATTTAGACTTAAATATTTAAAAATTAAAATGAAAATTCATGATCAGAGCATCAACCTCTTTTTTTCCCTCCCAAATGTGGTAATTTATTATTAAATTATAGTGATTTACCTATTCTAACCACTGACTTTGGTGCATGATCACATCATTTTTTATGAATATAAACGTTATGATCTTGTGGTTAATATAGATGTCACACATTCACTATTGAGACAACACCCCCAAATATTCAATCCAAACACTTCTATCTCTATCTCTAAATAATTTGTTGAATAATTTATATCATGATTGATTACATTACATGAAAAATAATCTATTATGTATTCAATTTTCATAAGGTAATTTATTAAAACATTGAATAAATGATCATTGTATACTAAAAACCCTTATAAACTATATGGAAATGTAAACATAGGTGGCACGATCAATCTCTTATTAAGATATTTGAATCATTCTTCACACACTTCTATCAAAGGGAACATCAAATCATTCCATGTTAACTTGATTATAGGATTTGAAAATCATAATGAATTTCTAAAAAAATAATTGTCAATATCCCACTAATCCCAGAGAAAATTTTATTTTATTCATTGTGGTTGGTCTTATCCATTATTCAATTTATTATGCCTTTGATAGATCTAAAAATAGTCCCTTTGTTTAAATTACATGAATCATGATGGAATTTTTTTGTTTCTAAAATTCATACTTGCTAGCATGGGAATATAACCTCTCATTTTATTGGTTTTTTAAGAAAATACTCAAATTCAATTCATATTAATACATATTCTTATAATATACTATAATTTCATCAATAAATAATACAAATGTTTTTTCAAGCTAAACTATAATGATTTTATTAATCAAATATATAGATATAATAAGGGAATTTGTGAGTCCAAATAACATTACTATAAATTAATAGTTTCCATAAATTCTTTGGAGTGGTTTATTTGGAATATATTATCATTTTACCGTTTTTTGATGGTATATAGATCAATAATTAATGATTAAGAAATATTGACTTCCACAGATTTGATCAAGAAATCATCAATAAGAGGTAGATAATATTTTTTCTTCATTATGATCTTGAAAATATTTTGATAGTCAATGAAGAGACACAATGATCCATCCAACATCATATCAAAGATAACTGGAGAACAAATTTATGATGTAGCAGGGTGTATAAAACACATATCCAAATTATCTTGCAATTTTATATTTAAATCACTTAATCCAATATAATTTACTATATTAAAAGTCTTTGATACATGCATTAAACCAGGTACTAGTTCAACTGAAAACTCAACCTCATGATCTTGTGTATGACTAGGAATTTTTCAAGATATACATCAACATATTCCAATTCAATAAGAATTTATCCAATATTGTTTTTTTCATAACTACTTGAGCTAAATACCCGCCACAATATTTGGTATTAAGACCCATATAATGTTAGTTATTTCTATAGTGGGTTAATAGTTGAACTTGCACTGATAGATGATTGTGGGATGATTTAGGATATTAAATGTGACAAATCAATCATGAAGATTAATATTATATCTTTATAAATAGATCTATTCTATTCCTAAAATCATATTAAATTAAATAAAATGATGGATTATATGATTTATAGGAAGTAAAATAATACAAACTTCTATTAGAGAGTATTTGTAGACATGAAATGAAATTATCATTCCACGTGGAGTTTTCACAAACAATTCAGTTTATAATAATTAGAATGGTGATTTGATGTCTTTAAAAAATATTCTAGTTAAAATTACTAGGTAGTTTCGGAATCAATGAATTCATTCATAGTTATAATGTGGAAGATAAATGTACCATTGACTACTTTATACTCTTTAATCACTTCAAAAGTTGTAAAAACATAGGTTTCATCTTATTTTATTGACATATGTGGTTACTGATTCTTATTGTCTCCATTAACACTTGGATTAGTGCACTAATTTGCACAATTCAAATACTTCTTAAAATTTATACACTAGAGGGTCAGTTGTACATCATTCTGATATGTATTATACCCCCTTTCAATAGATATCATTGTTACCACTTTTCTTCCATTACATGCTTGATGGACTACTTTTATACATGTAAAATAATGTTTTATCCTTTTGAGGTAATATCCCTCATGATTGTTTCCAAATTATTTTCATACAATATGATTAACATTCATCCCACTTTTTGTTTTATCATTTATGTGATACTAAAATACCATTTTTATTTTCTTATCCTCAAAACCATGAGGTGAATGGGAGTATCCAGTCTCCATTCAATACTTTATGGAGCATCAGATAAATTTATTCATATCTCATGAATATCTTATTGTCAATACCTTTTAAATACATTGTTTTAATATGATAATTAATCGATTAATCTTTAAATAATGTTTAGTGATAAAACTATAGATGTAAATTGTTATCACTATGTAGTTTACTTCCCAAAACCCAATATATTCATCCCCTTTTTGTTAAAAATCCAATTATTATCTCTCTAATTTTATACGATGAGTTTGAGGAAAATATTTAGTCTATAATATTTTTTTGAACACGTCTGATTCGATTGAGTAAACAAATTTATTTATAGTTATATTCTTAACAATAATCATTTATTGGTTATCCTCACCTTATAGAGGATAAATAGCTAAAACAACCCTCCCATGGTCCAAGCACTAGATCAAATAAAATATCATCACTATTTTATGAATCCGCTACTCATTAATTAGTGAGTTGGAAGGACCATTAAAGGAGGGTGGTCACTAATTTATAATGTAACCAATGGAATTTTTCTTATTCATTGGTGTGATCATGAGTTCAACATATTTAGCATTATTATTCACAACATGGTAGATTTGGGTGAGAATTACCGTATGATTTTGTAATCCTACTACCATCATATTTGATTTCTCATTGGGACAATAACCACATTTCTTATTTCATCCTTGGTTAACAGTGTTTCTCCCTGAACCAGTTTTTACTAAAATATACGAAATTATAGGTGTTGGTTATAAATATATGCATAGTAGGAATGTATAAACATAAAAAATTAAATAATAAATGATGTGCAATACCAGAATTCTAAATATCTATGTTTCCATCCAGGTTATAATTATTAATTTACTAATATATTATCTTAACAAAATAATTTAAAATCCTTTATAATATTTTATAATTATTATGTTAATTATCTAAATCATATAACCCATAGTATTATTCATGGTGTTCAATTACGAATATTTTTCGTGAAACGATTGAAGACTAATTTAATAGCCACCTAGTATTTCTAGGGCTTTTATCGATAAGTGTATTAATTGATGGGAATGAATACAATTGTTTGTATATTAATATATATTTCATTGTTAGGAAACCACATACTATATAATGTATAGAAGTTTTAATATTTATTACTATATTAAGTCCTATCCACATGGTTTTTAAAGATTTTCTATAGTATTAATCGTAAAAAATAACTTAACTAATCTCCAAAAAATAAATAAATCCTACTATAAAACCAGTTAACATGAAAAGGAAAAACATATATATACAGTACATCATTTAAAATCATTACTCATGACATGTCACAATTAAACACACCTCATAACCCATTGGTTTAGTTTATTTGGAGATTATCCACATAATCATCTTATTCTATGACATCTTCCAAATGTCAAAGAAATTTATTTTTAAATTCTATCCCTGAAAAATATAATACATAATAATAATACTAATAATATTGCTATGAAAAATAGTAAATGGATGAATTTAGATGCTTCGTAGGGGATGGAAATAGAGATAATTAACAAATAAAATAAGGGAGAATTATATAAACATCGTGGTATGTGAACAGAATATAAGTCAAATAAAATAATAGAAAATAATATCCAAATAATCAGGGATCTAAAATCAAGGATATTGGTAATATATAAGACATAATCTCTCAAAACATGAGTTTTTTGAAAAACACTTGAATGTGGTACAATCATATGCATAGAAATTATAACACATTAGATCTAGAATCACGTTCATGCATCCCCTAAAAATGTAACATTAATCAAGTTCCTTCTCCCCATAACATAGTTGTTCACTAATCACATAGCTACCTACCATTCTTATCTCACGAGAGATCATACATTACCCAATGCATTAGTGGTATATATAATTTTTGGCCCGACCATCACCAAATTAAGACTATATATATGTGTCCATAACAAATTTAAAAAATTTTATTTCTAAAAAATCTAATTTACCTATGGAAAATATATGGTTTTATTAAAAACATATATTAAACAAAAGAATATCCATCATGGTAAATAAGGATTATGGAATCATGAAAACATATTTCCTATGTAACCTTAAAAAAGGATATTGACATAGATAAAAAATTCCATTTAAATATTATTATAATGACCCATACTTTACATAAATTGTTAATACTTAAATATTGAAGCACACTTATTACACATATAACAAAACCAGGAAAGGACCATATAGGTATAGTGTCTTTAGAAACTGGGAAACATAAACAACTGGTTCATAAAGAATCTACATTTTCTCCCATTTATTTCATCATATCTAGAGTCCCTTTTGGTATATCCTACTTAATAACCTTCTTCCTGGCCTGGGGAAAGAAAACATACAAAAGGGTGATCTCAAATTCTCATTAAGGGTAAACAAAATAAATATCAATCACATCATATTCATAAGAACATATCATTTTGGAAATCTTAACCTGTAAAAGAGATCATAATTTCATAACATGGGATAAATCATAGTAGTGAAATGTAATCCCAATAATCATAACTTAAAACATGAAACTTTGTGGAATACACACATAATCATATAGAATCCTTTCTTATTAGTCAAGACTATCTTAGCGGACAAAGTCCATTTCTAAACCGAGTTCACTCCTCGTTTCAGTCATGTTTCACTGAACTGGTTTAACCTGCCGTTCCAGCCATATCTATCTCATGAGATATAAATCTTTACCCAATGCATTGGAGGGAGATATAGGTCACACCCATCTCATAATGATAGCATTCTTATTGTGCCACAAAAACATAAATCATAGATCATTGCATAACCCATGTAATACAAATGGGAATCTTAAACATCATGTCATCATAACATAATCCATATAAGATAAAAGGACATCATAAAAATAATTCCATCATAATATAATAAAATCAATGTAAAAGTAGCGATAGAAACAGGATCCTATATTATCTTATATGGAAAATAATTTTGATAAAACACTTGAATTCCATTCTTGGGGAAAATATCCTTTCTACTTCAAAAACATTTTCCTTTCTTAACATTAATATAATTTTGAACTAAAAGAAGTTGATTAAAAATAAAATTGAAAACTTGTAAAGGAAGCTTCATGGAAATAATGTTATAAAAATCCATTCATGCTGTATAAGTTAAAAAAACACTCTTCTCGTACTTTTGTCAAAAAGTCAAAAAGTACCTCATACGAAAAACGACAAAAGATTCCTTTCATATATTTTACTAAAAACTCACCAAAAAGTAAAATTGGATATAAAAAATTGTATAAGGATATAAATATTACATATTTAAGAAACATGGATGCGGATGATAAATATTCCCCAGTAAATTCTGAAGTATAAACAATCTCGGATAAAAATGAGATTGTGAGATTTTCCATTAACTTAGGTCTGATTTTCTTCTTAAGTGTCTGAACCTCCTGTATAATGATTTAAATAATGTCATTGACATATTCCATAATCATACTCATTGTTATGATATCATATATGGCCATATTCTTAGCTTCTTATTAGTAATATTTCATTTCTACTTGTTATTTGGGTGTTTATTACTTTTTGTCCTTATGCGTGTTTTTTCGAATAAATTCTTATTCTTCTCTTTAGGTTATAGATACCTCACTTCCAGAATGGTATTAGTGTAATATATATCATATTAATTCATTCAATTCATTTATATAATCATTATTCAATGAAGATCATGTAGAACAATTCGCATCACATCGTGGAGACGGTATTCCGTACGTACGCACGAGCGATGATATCATTCCCATGATCATGGAATTGTATTGGAGTGTATGTATACTATTTAAGAATAAATATTAATTTACAATAATCATATATAGTTATTATTTACACCATTATAATCATCCAAGTAAGGTGGTGGTGTAAAATAGATTACACCACGGCGCGGAGACGGTATTCCGTACATACGCATGTTCGGTGATTTCATTTTCTGTAGGATGGATAGATGGTGAAATAGGGTTGTTTCATACTTATAATAACATACTAGTATATGAGTGATACTGATGTTATTACTTCATAATGAAAAAACTAAAGAAGAAGAAGTGTAAGAATAAATAAAGTTGAAAGAATCGGTAACGGACATTACCTCTTCTTTGAAGCGCCTCATTGAGACCTCCTCTTGGGGCACTAAAATTGGTCTTTGAAGAAGACCAGGACCTCTAGGATGTTTCTAGGGAATTGGAGAAGATAATTTTTCAGGGTTTGGCTGAGCTTGAAGGCTCAAAGTGGTGTGAGTAAGAGAGGGAGGAGGTTCCCTTTTATAAGGGAGGAGAGGGGCACCTTAGGAAAAACTAAAAATATTATTTTATTATATAGTCATATTCGGTTTTTAATAGCTCCAAATTAATTTCTTTCGAAGCTAAGGTGTGTCTGGGTCTAAATCCTCTCGTAAAATCGAATTTAAACATGTTTAGGGTTATATTTTAACCTTATCATTTAGATTTAACTTTAAGTTAGATAATTTAACTTTTACCGTGTCTTCTTGTTTTCTTAAACTATAAGGTTAATAACATTACTATAACAAGCCAAACGAACCCCAAGTTGTTTATTATTAATATATATAACCTTATCTAAGTCATTTGGCCGAACCATATATTTTTTGGAATAAAATAAAAATTAATAATATAATATTAGTTTTAAAAACTATTTTGTGTCAATTTTGACACTATTTTGTAATTGATTTTTGTGGAAATCAAAAAAGAATTATTAGTTCGAAAAAATTTAATTAAATAAATACTAACATGTCATATTAACATATAAAACTATTTTAATTCATAAAAAGTCTCAAATTACATTTATTTGGGTATTTATAACATCAATTATGTCAATATTTCATTAATAATATAATTACTGCATCATCATTGTGTCATAAATAAATTAAATTATTTAATGTCTAAAAATTAAAAATAAAATACCATTATGTATGAAATCTTTTTAGATTTATAATGAATATTTATAGTCGAATTTATCTTATGTATAACCCTTTATTAAAAATTATTTACTTATTAAACTTTGATTTTAACTATTTTAACCCTTCTTTAAATAAATTAATAATAAATGTCCTAATCTAATCCAAGTGGGGCTAAATGGTCATATTTTATTCCTAAGGTTGTTTTTGGTCGAATTACACTTATCCAATAGAATTAGGACATGTTTTAGGGTAATAATAATAACATTTTTACCATTAATTGCCCTATTTACTTTTAACCGTGGTAAAAAAAAGTAAAAAGTTACTATTCACCAAAAATTATTTTCATCTCATTGAACCACATTTTAGTCCTGATATTAACCGTGTCTCTATGATTTTTGAAATTCCACTCACAAAAGTAGTAAAATTAAGTTCTATGTAAATTTGCAAATTCTCCTAGGAGGTGGGTAAAAGACGGTGAAAAGTTCGATAAACTTTTTATATATCTAAAATTATTATAAAATGACTCCAATGAATTACTTTGAACTTATAAAGGTATTATGTATCAATTTTTACCTAAAATAAATTTATATAAAATAAATAATTATTTAAATAAAAAGTCGGTTTTTAAATAGTAACCCAGTGTTTTCACTATTCATCAAAAATTAAAAGTTTTTAGAAAAATACCAAAATTTCACCCTACACTAATTTCGATATTATGAATCCAAAAATGAGGTCCATTTTGAAAAATAAAATTTACAAAATTTAAAAAAGTCGGTATTACAATTCATAACGGCTAGTTTTAATAATATTTTAATAGCATGTCGTTGTTTAGTGAAACTCAGTATTGCGTATGACGCAAGCTATCGAGGAAGGTCGGGATTGGGTGTAAAGTAGGGCAAGAAAGTGTTGTGTGTAGTGAAAGACTCCTTTGATAACATAAAAACAAAATATTTCTCATAAAATTCTCAGGTGTTACATTCTACCCCCCCTTAAAATGAATTTTGCCCTCGAAATTCATCACTCTGTTACAAACAGATGAGGATACCTCTCCCTCATCATATCCTCAAGCTCCATGTAGCTTCTTCTAATTGGTGGTTCCTCCATAAAACTTTCACCAAGTGAGTGGTCTTGTTCCGTAGGACAGTTTCTCTACGATCCATAATCTCTATCAGTTGTTCTTCATAAGAAAGTTCTTTCTCCAACGGTACAACTTCTGTGCTGAGTACATGTGAAGGATCAGGTATGTACTTCCTCAGGAGAGATACATGAAACACATCGTGAACTTGAGAGAGATTCAGTGGAAGCGCCAATCGGTAAGCTACCTTCCCAACACAATCCAAAGTTTCAAAAGGACTGATATATCTAGGGCTCAACTTGCCCTTCTTTCCAAATCTCATTACTCTATTCCAAGGAGATATTCGTAAGAACACTCTATCACCCACTTCAAAATCTAGGTCTTTTCTTCGGTTGTTATCATAACCTTTTTGTTGACTCTGAGCTTCTCTTATGTGTTGTTGAATATATCTGACCTTTTTTTCCATCTCATTAACAAGATCAGGTCCTTATAGCTTTCTTTCCCCAACTTCATCCCGGAAAGTTGGAGTCTTACATTTCTTTCCATAGAGAGCTTTATAAGGATCCATCTGAATACTGGAGTGAAAGCTATTATTATAAGAAAAATCCACCAAAGGTAGGTGTTGGTCCCAACCACCTATCAAATCCATTGACCAAGCTCTCAACATATCTTCTAGAGTTTGAATTGTCTTCTCATACTGACAGTCTGTCTGAGGATGATAAGCAGTGCTAAAACTCAACTCTGTATCCAGAGTATGTTGAAGGCTTCTCCAGAACATAGAGGTAAACCTCGGATCCCGATCAGATATAATCGAAAGTTGTACTCCATGCAATATTACCACTTCCTTCACATATATCCAGGCAAGCTTATCCAGAGAGAAATCCTCTCTAATATCAATGAATTGTGCAGACTTTGTAAGACGATCAACTATGACCCAGATAGCATTATTGCCTTTGGATGTTTTAGGTAGTCCGGTGAAAAATTCCATAGTGATGTTTTCCCATTTCCATTCGGGTATGGGTAATGGTTGTAACATCCCCTTTGACTTCTGTCACTCAGCTTTAACTTGCTGATAAACCAAGCATCAAGAGACATATTCAGCAACATCTCTTTCTATGCCATCCCACTAGAAGTACTCTTTCAGGTCCCTATACATCTTCGTGCTTCCAGGATAAATAGAGAATGAAGAACTATGAGCCTCATCCAGCAGCTCCTTCTTTAATTCTGGGATGGGAGGAACACAAACCTGATTCCTGAACTTTATTATCCCATCACAATCAAGGTTGAATTCAGGAATATTTCTCACCTTCTTTTGTAACTCATCATCTTCTTTCAGCACCTATTTAATCTTCACATGTATAGATGGTTAAACATTCAATTGAGAAAGATATGATTTTTCCCCTTCCATTATAATTCCAAGATCCATCCTTTGTAAATCCATAAATATTGGATCTTTTGTGATCCTCATCATGGATAATCTAGCATGGCCTTGACGACTTAATGCATCCGTCACCTTGTTTGCTTTCCAAGGGTGGTAATTAATTGAGCAGTCGTAATCCTTAATCAGCTCCAACCATCTTCTTTGGCGCATATTCAGCTCCTTTTGTGTGAAAATATACTTTAAAGTTTTATGATCAGTATAAATATCACACCTTTCTCCATAAAGATAATGCCTCCAAATCTTTAATGCAATGATTATCGAAGCTAACTCCAAATCATGAGTTGGGTAATTTTTCTCATGGATTTTCAACTGTCGTGAGGCATAAGCTATCACCATATCATTTTTCATAAGAACACACCCCAGCCCCTTCTTGGATGCAACACTGTAGATCACAAACATTTATCCACTACAAGGAAGTGTGAGTACAGGTGCACTGGATAACCTTCTTTTCAACTCCTTGAAATTCTCTTCACATTCCTCCATCCACACGAACATAACTCCTTTTCAAGTCAACCTGATGATTGGATTAGATAATCGTGAAAAATATTTTACAAAATGTCGATAATATTCAGCCAAACCAAGAAAACTTTGAATCGTAGTTACTGTTGTTGGTCTCGACCATCTTTTGGTAACCTCTATTTTTGCTGGATCCACAGATATCCCCTCTTTTGAGATTATGTGACCCAAAAATAAAACTTCTTGAAGCCAAAATTCACACTTGGTAAATTTGGCATAAAGCTTCTCCTCTCTCAAGGTCTTCAATATAATTCTCAAATGATCTTAATGTTCTTCTTTTCTCATTGAATAGAAAAGAATATCATCTATAAAGACTACCAAAAACAGATCAAGATAGTCTCTAAAGACTCTATTCATCAGATCCATGAAGATAGAAGGTTCATTAGTAAGACCAAATGGCATCACTATAAATTCATAGTGTCCGTACCTTGTACGGAAATTCGTCTTTGGTATATCCTCCCTTTTGACCCTTAACTGATGATACCCTGAACGAAGATAAATCTTGGAAAAGTATTGAGCTCCGCGTAGTTGGTCAAATAAGTCATCAATAAGCGGGAGAGGATATTTGTTCTTGATAGTGATCTTTTTAAGTTCTTGATAATCGATGCAGAGTCTCATTGATCCATCTTTCTTCTTAACAAACAGAACAGGTTCTCCCCAAGGTGACACACTAGGGCGTATGAATCCCTTATCAAGATTCTCTTGTAGTTGCTTCTTCAATTCCTACAACTCAATTTGGGCCATTCTATAAGGTGTCTTTGAAATAGGCAAAGCACCCGGAACGATTTCTATTGAAAACTCAACTTCACGATTTGGTGGAAGAACCGGAAATTCCTCCGTAAAGATATCATCAAACTCCCGTACAATGGGCATATTCTTAATCGTGAGTTTCTCACCAACCATTTGAGATAAATAACCTTCATTTAGTGGCATCAAAACCCATAAGTTGGAAGAAATTTCCACTGGAAGGTTATGTTCATCCTTGCATTGAAAGATGGTCATAGATTGATCTGGAATATGAAATGTGACTTCCCTTCTTTGGAAATTGATATGAGATCCATATAGAGAAAGCCAATCCATGCCAAGAATCACATCAAATTCTACTATAGGAAGGATCACAAGATTTGTAGGAAGCACTTTCCCACAAACTTTAATCGGAGAATAATTATAAACTTTTGATGCGACTGTTGTGCCATTAGGGGTTGTCACAGCTAACTCAAAATCTAATTGTTGAGGTAATACGGCGATACCCTTAGAAAATTCTTTAGAAATAAAAGAGTGGGTGGATCCAGAATCAAATAAAACATTTGCTAGTTTAGAGTGAATGGTAAGTGTACCTTTCACCACTTCGTTATCGTACTCCACAGCACTGATAGAAATTTCATGTGACTTTCCTTTGTCTTTGTCCTTAAGAGTTTGTTGACGTCGATCATCATCATCAACCCTTTGATTTGGGCATTGATTGTCATAATTCCCAATCTCCTTGCACTTGAAACATTGAAGGGTAGTAGGTTCATTCTGTGTATCCCTTCCTTTGTTTGCATCATTAGACATCTTCTTCCCATTATTTCGACATTCAATTGCCCGATGACCTTCTTTTCCACACTTATGACATTTTCTTGTCCCCTTAAGACAATTTCCTCCATGTTTCTTTCCACACTTTTAGAATAAGGGAAAACTCATCTTCTTTTCAGTGTGCTCTTTAGATTTTCCTTTGAATTCCATTTTCCTCTTCTTATCAAACCCATATGACTGATGGGTTACTCCAATCTCCATCTCAACTTTGAGATCACATCAAACGATTTCCTCGTATCTATTAAAGTCCCTTATAGATAACTCCCTTCGAAGACTTGGTTTTAAGCCACTAAAGAATCGATCGATCTCACTCTCAGGTTGGATAATAATCCCAGTAGCGTACCTTGCAAGTCTTGTAAAATTTGCTTCGTAGGTACCAACAGATTCATCATCCTTTTGCTTTAGTTCAAGAAACTTCTTCTCCATATTTGTTCAGAGAATATGAGGGAAGTAATTATTGAAAAATAAGTTCTTGAACTCGTCCCATTCCATGGACTCAATTTCATCCCTTTGCCTCATATTCTAAATAAGATTCCACCATTGATCAGCATCTGTTGGATCTGAATCTACGGATTACACACAAGAGGGGGGGTGACACTAGTGCAGAAAACATTTTTTACGTCGGTTATTTTTTATTATTTAAGTCGGTTTTTAGGCGATGTTAATACGGACGACGTTATAAATAACGTTTTTTACGTCGGTTATTTAAAACCCGACGTAATATCCCTAACATCACGGTGGTTATCACGTCGATTCATATAATAACCGACGTGATAAATATGCACGGGGGGGGGGGGGCTTTATCACATCGGTTATTCCCTAAACCGACGTGATAAAACGCCTGGGATATCGTTTATCACGTCGGTTATGTCATAACCGACGTGATAAACCCTTCCCCTGGCCTATTATCACGTCGGTTACTTAAGAAACCGACGTGATAAAAAGTCCTGGGAAACATTTTAGCACGTCGGTTATCCAATAACCGACGTGGTAAATCGATTCCCAGGCCTTTTAGCACGTCGGTTATATTAAGAACCGACGTGATAAAAGCCCCGGGAACGGTTTAGCACGTCGGTTCTAGAAAAACCCGACGTGATAAACCCCTACCGATTAATTTACCACGTCGGTTATAAAATAACCGACGTGAAAGAAATTTTTTTTTTAAAATAATTGCACTGCTCTCACCAAAAAGCAACCAGAAACCAAACAAAAATAACCATGCCAGCCCTCCCCCAAGCCCCAACTGAACCCCACCCTCATCTATACCCACCTAACAACCTGGCCAGCCCTCCCCCACCACATTGGAGCCCCACCACAACCCTTGGACACCCCCCACCCCTTGGACAGCCCCCCCACCCTCATTTACACCCCCACGACCCCTAGTACAGCCTCAAACACCCATTGGAAACCCCTCCCATATCCCTTGGACACCCTCCACCCCTTGGACAGCCCCCACCCCTTGGACAGCCCCCACCCTCATTTACACCCCCAATACCCCTAGTACAGCCTCAAACACCCATTGGACACCCCCCCCCCCCCCCCCACACCTTGACAGCCCTCCCAGACCCCTTGGACACCACCCCCCGACCCCTGGACACCCCCCCGAGCCCTTGGACAGCCCCAAACACCCCTTGGACACCCCTCCCATATCCCTTGGACACCCCCCCCCCCACCCCTTGGACACCCCCCCACCCCTTGGACAGCCCCCCCACCCTCATTTACACCCAACCGGCCCCTTGGACAGAACTCCCAGACACCTTGGACACCACTCCCATATCCCTTGGACACCCCCCACCCCTTGGACACCCCCCCACCCCTTGGACAGCCCCCCCACCCTCATTTACACCCAACCGTCCCCTTGGACAGAACTCCTAGACACCTTGGACACCACCCCCATATCCCTTGGACACCCCCCCCCCACCCCTTGGACACCCCCCGACCCCTTCGACAGCCCCCCCACCCTCATTTACACCCCCCGAACACTAGGACAGCCACAAACACCCCTTGGACACCCCTCCCATATCCCTTGGACACCCCCCACCCCTTGGACACCCCCCACCCCTTGGACAGCCCCCCACCCCCTGGACACCCCCCCCCCCCCCCCGACCCCTTGGAAACCCCCCTACCCCTTGGAAACCCCCCCCCCCCCATCCCCTTGGACAGCCCCAAACACCCCTTGGACACCCCTCCTATATCCCTTGGACACCCCCCCCCCCACCACTTGGACACCCCCCACCCCTTGGACAGCCCCCCCCCCCCCCCCCACCCTCATTTACACCCAACCGACTCCTTGGACAGCCCCAAACACACCTTGGACACCCCTCCCATATCCCTTGGACACCCCCACCCCTTGGACACCCCCCCCCCCCCACCCTCATTTACACCCCCCCCCCCCCCCCGACCCCTAGGACAGCCCCAAACACACCTTGGACACCCCTCCCATATCCCTTGGACACCCCCCAAACACCCACCCACCCCCTTGGAACCTCTCCCCCCATACCAAAATCCAGACCAGAAAAACCATCAACAGTAGACCAAAACAAGAAGTAGAAAAAAATTAAACATTCACTTATATAACATTCAAAACTTACACTGTCAACTTCAAAAAAAACTAAATCCAACCTAAACGACTACGAAATACACAATTACATTGACAATATTCAAAATTACATTTTACATTAAAAACAACTAAAAGTCAATCAAACCTGTAAAATAATTTGACCACTCCACTTGTAAGTGTTTGATATCTTCAGCAGTAAAGGGTTGAGGGTCATCAAAAATCTACAAAGGAAAAGGATAGTAGTCAACGTGTATAATGAATAAATCAAATTGAAATATTATGAGAAAGAGGAAATCTTACCAGGTCAAAACTCAGAACTGTCCCAGTTGTTATTATTTCATACATAAATCTTAACATGTAATATCTACATTCGATGATGCCTTGTTGCTCATGACATTTCTGTTTGAATGAGTGTAAATTCAATATATTATTTTTATGTAATAAATCAAAATGTACAAATTATAAATGGATATTTACCTTCGCATGTACATATTTGATCTTGAAATTCCTTTTCTTTGCGCTTTTTCGAAAGTGGACCCATGCCCTGTTAGAAATTAATACGAATGGGGTAAATTTAAAATTCATTATAATATATAAAACTTTTGTGAAATTGAAACTTACGTTTCCAATATATTCTTAAAACTTTCTCGCACATCATCATGGAGAGAGCATATCCAATAAAGTGTTTTCTCCCTAGGGCAAAAAACCCCTAACATCCAATGATCCCTGATAAAAGGAAATTTAACGTTAGTGGTTTTTTATGTTAAAAGATAATTAACTCTTTGAGAGGGATGTGTTTCATACCTCTCACAAAAAGGCATCATCCAACACTGTGTGATTACATTCTTTTCAAATCTATCAGCAATATAAAGCATTCTTTGTTCCTCATCCAATGCACATGCTTCAGGGGAAATCAATTGTGGGTCCACGAATCCATATACATCTGTCAGCTCATTCCTCTCACAAATTTTATACAGATACCTAATACAAAGCAGACATAAGTATACATTTTTAATAAATATAACGCAAGGAAAAGGTGTTAAGACTTACATGATAAAAATTTGCACCACGTTGATGCCCAACTTATCTCCAGTGACAAACTCCATGATATCAGTTTTCATAATCCCCACACATAGTTCACGTCCACAGACATGAGCTTCCATTGTAAAGTCATAATGATCCGCCAACAAATTTGAATATCTTGACAATTTGTCAAGACTGCTAGTATCTGCATCTGATGTCATAGCTATCTGCCTTTGTTGTTGTCTATACAGTATTTCTTTACCTTTGAAGTATTCCTGTAAAAATAAATTGAAAAATATATTAGTTTTCAAATGATAAAACATTAATAAAAATATAAAATAAAAGATATAACATCCATACCTCTATGGTAATGAGTCGAAGAAGTCTGGATGGCCAAAGTAAAAAATGGCCGATACTATGTCCAACTGTCGTCACCTCATCTGTAGGTAATGGTATCCGAGCTGATCTATCTATAATATCCTGTACAGTGACCCTCTGATTCTCTACCTCTAACTGTTGATGATGAACTGTAACTCCTATACAATATACCATCCCATATGCAACTATATGATGTTGAGGATCATCAACATACAACTCACAATAAGTAGGTAGTTGCGGCGGAGGAGGAGGATCAAAAATGGGGTCTGCAGGCTGAGGTGGGGGAGTGGGAGCTACTGGGAGAGGTGGAGTGGGAGCTGCACCCTGAAATTGTCTTTGCAAGTCTGCAAACATTAACTGCACCGATGCTCTAATCTTGTCCTCCATTGTCGCATTAATATTATGGACTTCAGCCTCCAAGGATTCTATTTTTTTTTATAAACTCCCTCAACGTTAGAAGTTGAGGAACGTGGCAACACTTTTCTTACCAATACACCTGCCGGATATCCTCTTACACGGCCAGGATGTTCGGGCTTTCCCAATGCCACAGATAAAATATCTTCCCTACCAGATGGTGTAAATGTCCCCAGTGAACTCTGCTCCTCAAGAGAGTCCTGTAATAATTAATTTAACATTTCTATAATGATTGGAAATATATGACGAAAATAGTAAACTTAAATAAATAAAATAGATATCTTACAATCCTCTCAACTACGAGTCTCGATTCTTCCGAAAGATATTGTCCTTTTTTTCCCTTCCGAGCTCTTTTCCATTTCTCATGTCTAGATGGAGGGGATGGAGGGGCCACCTCTCCAGAGCTTGAAGACTCAGCTCTTAGTTGTTGAAATTTTTCTGCCTTCATTTGTTCTTCCAATAATGCATACCCTCCCCGAGATAAACTATGAGGGTATACATTTTTAGATTGGATCTCTTGATGAGCTTTCCTTGTTTGCTGTAAATTAAGAATAAGTAATCATTAACAAAACAATAATAAGATCATTTATATAAGAAAGCTTATAAAAGTTTACATTGCCCTTACCAAAAATGATTCTTTTCTTCTACTTTCAAAAAATTGTCTCCATGTGTCTTCATCTATAAAAGGATATATACGACATGGATTCTCACGACTCCTATGACCATAAATGAAATCAGATGAGAGGGTTGATTTAAAATCCCTCCATCTCCTAGCAGCCAACGATAAGCATTTCTTCCTGACTCCTCCAGTGTCAGGAATATCAAATGTCATCTGATAAAAAAGAGGTTAAAAATATTATATATACTAGAAACATTTAAAGAACAGTCAAACAATAGCAAAAGATCTTACCAAAATGGTCTCCCATAGCTGAGAAATTATCGCCTTATCCACACTTCTCCAATCATCATAGAGAATTCTTACTTTTCTCTTAGCCTGAGTTGCTACAAAACCCTTAAAATCTTTAGCATTTGGACCTCTAGGAAGATCATCATCATCAAACTCCACGACTATCCTCTCCTCCTTCGTACGGGCAAGTGATAATTTTGGTAAACGTGTGCACCCACGCTTACCAACCTTTGAACTCTTTTTCGTAATAGGAGCATGTGAATGTTCCTCCCTAGATGTATGACCAATATGCTCATCTCCTGAATCATGTGGATGATCAACTGATTGATTTGTCATTTTCCTTCAAATCAAAAAAACAAACATTAGTTCACAAATAGAAAAGTGTACTAAATTACATAATAGTAAACATTGGTAATATGGTAAGCATGTTAAACAATGATAAACATGGTAAACACAGGCAAAAGGTTGCCAAGGAGTTGTCCCAAGAAAGGTGAAAAGTGGACTCACTGAGTCCACCAGTCAGCCGGTGTGAGCACACCGGCCAGCCGGAGGACCCAGGCAGTAGACGTGCCCACTGCCTGGTGCCACCGGCCGGCCGGTGGACCAGACAGAGAGCCTTCCTCTCTGTCTGGACCACCGGCCGGCCGCTGGCTCATCACCGGTCGGCCGCTGGTGATCCAGACAGAGAGGAAGGCTCTCTGTCTGGTCCACCGGCCGGCCGGTGGTGATCCAGCGGCCGGCCGGTGGACTAGACAGAGAGGCTTCCTCTCTGTCTGAACCACCGGCCGGCCGCTGGCTCAACACCGGCCAACCGCTGGTGATCCAGATAGAGAGGAAGGCTCTATGTCTGGTCCACCGGCCGGCCGGTGGTGATCCAGCGGCCGGCCGGTGGACCAGACAGAGCTTTGTTCTGGACCACCGGCCAACCGGTGATCCACCACCGGCCAGCCGGTGCGCCCAGGACTTCTCCTCTTTACGGTTTTTATTGTTTTATCATTTTGGTTTGATACATGTTTTAATAAGTAAAAAATTTACAGTATCTAACATTATATGAAAAAACTAAATGTAAACAAGAAATAAACTTGTGTTACCTGTAATTTTAGGAATGTACAGTTGGATTGTTTTCCCAAATTCCTTTGTCGTGATCGTTCCTTATGGCACAAACCATGTCTTCAACATAATCATCATTATGTTCTGTTAATATTTCCATGGAAGTAGGGATCTCACATAAATCAGCATCTTCATCAAATTCATCCTCACCAACATATTGGTTTTTCCCTTGTAAAACAACAGCCCACTGCATATCTGATTGATCTACTACATAGAAAATTTGTTTGGCATGTGTTGCCATTATAAAAGAATCAGCTGTGTCTTCCAATCTATTCAGATTAACAAGTGTCATTCCAAATTCATCGTGTCTGACACTGTTGTTACCGATAAACCATTTACAGTTAAAAATGGGAACTTTAATTTTAAAGTAATCAGCCTCCCATATGTCTTCAATCACTCCATAATATGCACTTGATGCCGAAATTGGGTTTCTGTCCTTAGCACTCGAAAAATGCATTGCTTCTGCAAACACCAATACACCACTATTCTGAACTGCACTTCTGTTGTCCTGAGCTTTCGTATGAAATGTATAGCCATTAATGTCATAAGCGGACCATGTTATCACATTTAAAGATGGACCACCCACTATCCATTTTAATGTCTCTAATACATCTGATCTACCAAGCAAGGTCTTTTTAAACCATGGAAAAAAAGTTTTGTTGTGCTCATTCAAAATCCACATTTCTTTCTTCTTTGGATGACATTGTTTCAACTCATTAATATGCAATGTGATATACGGTTGAACATCAGCTCTGTTATTCAAGATGTATGATTCTAACTTCTTCATATGTTCAGCTGACAGTGATTTGACTTTCAAGCCACGAATCCCCTTTCCCTCATTATTAACCCGTTCATGGCGAGATGGAGGCAAACCTATGTGTTGCGTCGTAGCCAAGTAGCTCGTACAAAACTCTGCTACCTCCTCAGAAATATACTTTTCAATAATGGAGGCTTCAGGTCGATATGGATTTTTAACATATCCCTTTAATATTTTCATATACCTTTCAAAAGGATACATCCAACGAAGATATACAGGTCCACAAAGCCTTATTTCTCGAACCATATGAATCATTAAATGCACCATCATATCAAAAAAAGTTGGAGGAAAATACATTTCCAAATGACAAAGTATAAAAATTGCATCCTTTTCCAAAATGTTCAAAGCATTCACATCAATCGCCTAGTTGCAAATTGAATTGAAAAAATAACACAACCTCATTATAGTCTTTCTGACACGGATGGGCAATATTCCACGCAGTGCAACTGGTAGAATTTGTTGCATCATGACATGACAATCATGTGATTTCATACCTATCAACTTCAAGTCTTTCAATGAGAAAAAATTTTTTACATTTGAAGAATAACCTTGTGGCACTTTGATATCATGAAGACACTGACAGAAGCTACTTTTCTCCCTATCAGATGATCTTTTATCTCTCTACTTTTCAACTTCTTCATATTCAGACATTTCAGGCATGGACAGAAAAAAATGTCACTAATTGGAACATTTCGTTTAGCAAATTCCAAAAAGGCATCAACACCTTCCTCATATTCATTGCTCATTCGATGTGCCGTAATCCAACTTCGACTCATTATTACCTATAACAAATAGCAAAAATATATATATTTTTTAGATAAGACAAATATATGTTTATATGAAAAAAATCATAATTTGAATGTAAACAATTTTGAAATATAAAACAAATCGATGTGTAAACCCCCCTGGACACCCCCCGACCCCTCTGGACAGCCCCCCACCCCTCCTGGACACAACCCCCCACCCCCGACCTGCTTGGACACCCCCCTGGACACCCCCCAACCCTCTAGACAGCCCCCCACCCCTCCTAAACACCACCCCCACCCCCTACCCCCTTGGACACCCCCCTGGACACCCCCAACGCCCACCCACACCCTTGGACAGCCCCCCACACCCACCCACCCCCTTGTAAACCCCCCTGGACACCCCCCGACCCCTCTGGACAGCCCCCCACCCCTCCTGGACACCACCCCCCACCCCCTACCCCCTTGGACACCCCCCTGGACATCCCCCAACCCTCTGGGCAGCCCCCCACCCACCCGGACAACCCCAAATACCCTCTGGAGAGGCCGCCACCCACTTGGACAGCCCCCCACACCCATCCACCCCCTTGGACAGCCCCCCCCCCCCACACCCATCCACCCCCTTGGAAACCCCCCTGGACACCCCACCGACCCCTCTGGACAGGCCGCCACCCCCTTGGACAGCCCCCCACACCCACCCATCCCCTTGGACACCACCCTGGACACCCCCCGACCCCTCTGGACAGCCCCCGACCCCTCTAGAAAGCACCCCCACCCCTCCGGGACACAACCCCCCACCCCCGACCTGCTTGGACACCCCCCTGGACACCCCCCAACCCTCTGGACAGCCCCCGACCCCTCTGGACAGCCCCCCACCCCTCCTGGACACCACCCCCCACCCCCTACCCCCTTGGACACCCCCCTAGACATCCCCCAACCCTCTGGGCAGCCCCCCCACCCACCCGGACAACCCCAAATACCCTCTAGAGAGGCCGCCACCCACTTGGACATCCCCCCACACCCATCCACCCCCTTGGACAGCCCCCCACACCCATCCACCCCCTTGGACACCCCCCTGGACACCCCACCGACCCCTCTGGACAGGCCGCCACCCCCTTGGACAGCCCCCCACACCCACCCATCCCCTTGGACACCACCCTGGACACCCCCCGACCCCTCTGGACAGCCCCTGACCCCTCTAGAAAGCACCCCCACCCCTCCTGGACACAACCCCCCACCCCCGACCTGCTTGGACACCCCCCTGGACACCCCCCAACCCTCTGGACAGCCCCCGACCTCTCTGGACAGCCCCCCACCCCTCCTGGACACCACCCCCCACCCCCTACCCCCTTGGACACCCCCCTGGACATCCCCCAACCCTCTGGGCAGCCCCCCCCCCCCACCCACCTGGACAACCCCAAATACCCTCTGGAGAGGCCGCCACCCACTTGGACAGCCCCCCACACCCATCCACCCCCTTGGACAGCCCCCCACACCCATCCACCCCCTTGGACACCCCCCTGGACACCCAACCGACCCCTCTGGACAGGCCGCCACCCCCTTGGACAGCCCCCCACACCCACCCATCCCCTTGGACACCACCCTGGACACCCCCCGACCCCTCTGGACAGCCCCCGACCCCTCTAGAAAGCACCCCCACCCCTCCTGGACACAACCCCCCACCCCCGACCTGCTTGGACACCCCCCTGGACACCCCCCAACCCTCTGGACAGCCCCCCCCCCCCCCACCCCTCCTAAACACCACCACCCACCCCCTACCCCCTTGGACACCCCCCTGGACACCCCCCAACACCCACCCACACCCTTGGACAGCCCCCCACACCCACCCACCCCCTTGTAAACCCCCCTGGACACCCCCTGACCCCTCTGGACAGCCCCCCGCCCCTCCTGGACACCACCCCCACCCCCTACCCCCTTGGACACCCCCCTGGACATCCCCCAACCCTCTGGACAGCCCCCCACCCACCCGGACAACCCCAAATACCCTCTGGAGAGGCCGCCACCCACTTGGACAGCCCCCCACACCCATCCACCCCCTTGGACACCCCCCTGGACACCCCACCGACCCCTCTGGACAGGCCGCCACCCCCTTGGACAGCCCCCCACACCCACCCATCCCCTTGGACACCACCCTGGACACCCCCGACCCCTCTGGACAGCCCCCGACCCCTCTAGAAAGCACCCCCACCCCTCCTGGACACAACCCCCCACCCCCGACCTGCTTGGACATCCCCCTGGACACCCCCGAACCCTCTGGACAGCCCCCCCACCCCTCCTAAACACCACCACCCACCCCCAACCCCCTTGGACACCCCCCTGGACACCCCCCAACACCCACCCACACCCTTGGACAGCCCCCCACACCCACCCACCCCCTTGTAAACCCCCCTGGACACCCCCCGACCCCTCTGGACAGCCCCCCGCCCCTACTGGACACCACCCCCCACCCCATACCCCCTTGGACACCCCCCTGGACATCCCCCAACCCTCTGGACAGCCCCCCACCCACCCGGAAAACCCCAAATACCCTCTGGAGAGGCCGCCACCCACTTGGACAGCCCCCCACACCCATCCACCCCCTTGGACACCCCCCTGGACACCCCACCGACCCCTCTGGACAGGCCGCCACCCCCTTGGACAGCCCCCCACACCCACCCATCCCCTTGGACACCACCCTGGACACCCCCCGACCCCTCTGGACAGCCCCCGACCCCTCTAGAAAGCACCCCCACCCCTCCTGGACACAACCCCCCACCCCCGACCTGCTTGGACACCCCCATGGACACCCCCCAACCCTCTGGACAGCCCCCCACCCCTCCTAAACACCACCCCCACCCCCTACCCCCTTGGACACCCCCCTGGACACCCCCCAACACCCACCCACACCCTTGGACAGCCCCCCACACCCACCCACCCCCTTGTAAACCCCCCTGGACACCCCCCGACCCCAAATCCATGCACCTATGCCATGGTTGTGTGTGAATAAAGTAGTAACAACTGTAAAAGGGCAACCCATCCAAATGGACACGCCCCAACCCTCTCGGGGATTTATAGAAAACGATGAAAAATTAGTGAAATCATAAAATTACTCAATATTGCAAGTCGAACAAATAGATCTAGGGATGATAAATAAGATTATGGTGCCAAAACGAGTTAAAAGGGTTCGCAATCGAAGAATCTTAGCTAGTTTCAACAAAAAAATCACAACACATATATATATACTATCCGCGAAAAAAAAACGAACGAGTGGGAGGATTACCTGAGTGCTGCGAGTTTAGATGATTGATCCGAGGAGATTAAATATGAGAAACGATGATCGCAAAACGAATCTAAACCAACGAAATGGACGATCCGATTCGGGTTTACGCGCGAGAGAGACGAGTCGCGACTATCGAAGGTAAACTCGCGAATGACAATCCACGGGTCTGGGTAAATTTTTAAATGAGTTATCACGTCGGTTATTCAATAACAGACGTGATAATTGTTTTAAAAACATTTATAACGTCGGTTATTGAAATAACCGACGTAAAAACCTTCCTCCGATTCATTTTTTACGTCGGTTATTTTATAACCAACGTTATAAAGGGCTCAAAATCCGCGTTTTTTTACGTCGGTTATGGAATAACCGACGTCAAAAACATCTGAGGATTCTTTTTTTACGTCGGTTATTTTATAACCGACGTAAAAAAGCCTTCAAAAACCGCGTTTGTTACGTCGGTTATTCAATAACCGACGTAAAAAGGCCTTCGAAAACCGCGTTTTTTACGTCGGTTATAAAAATAACCGACGTTAAAGGTGTACCGAACACAGGTTTTTACGTCGGTTAAGAAATAACCGACGTAAAAAACCTCGTTTTACATATTATGACGTCGGTTTTATATAACCGATGTAAAAAATGGTGACGTAAAAAATGTTTTCTGCACTAGTGTGAATTGTGTCTTTTCAAAATTATTACAATCTCTTCAATTTAGACAAATTCTGTCCACTATGCTTTAGCACGATTAAATATGCAGCGGAAAAAGTAAAAGCATGAACACACGGATGTATAGTGGTTCGGGGAACAGAAGGCCCCTAGTCCACTCCACCAACGCTCAAATCCACGAGCTTGGTGATTTTCACTATCTGGTCCTCGTTTCCACTGACCTGTTCACAACTGAGTACAGGCAGTTGACACCTTTACAAGTTTCAGGCAAACACAGCCTTCCTGGTTCAAACACGAACCCACACAGCTTAGAACGAGAAGCTGATCACTCAAAAATAAAAAGGGTTTCGATAAAGAAAACACTTCTCCAGTTGTTCTTCACAATTGCAACAGAATGCAATTGGCAGTAGATAGATCGTCGTCTTCAGAAAATAAAGATCTGTAATCAAAACAGTTCTGAGTCGATCCAGTTGCAATAGATATTACAAGAAACTTCATAACTTCAACAGCAGTAGATTCACAACAGATAGTCGATGTAGAACACGTGAATCTGCTATCAAGATCTTCCTTCGGTAAAAAAAAGGTTTTACACTTCTTCTCGATCACCAGAAAATAACGCCTTCACACAGTCTCTGTTTCTTGCTCGTTAAAAGATCAATCTATATATTTCATACACTTTCCTGTGTATATATATATCCAAAGTTTCCAAGATAGAACATATATATTCAAATCTGAGAAAATCTTCCGCATAAATAGATCTATGAAAATCTCTTTTAGATTCGCGATATTAAAAAAATGAAATAACAGAGCCGTTCTAACTCCCCGGAAGAATCGGCATAAAAAGCTCCGTTTAAATCAATCATTAATCCGTTGAAAATCGTCTTTGATTCAGTCAAAGTCGTACTTAAGAATCGGCTCGAAATCCGCTTAATAATCCGCCTGTTTGACCAATGCAAAAGGAAATATCGTCTGTCAAAAATATCCCGACGCCAAACGTAGGGTTGATGACGTGGCTCCAAACGTAGGGTTCACAAACTTAAGGTTCACAAACGTAAGGTTCACAAACGTAAGGTTCACAAACGTAAGGATCACAAACGTAAGGTTCACAAACGTAAGGTTCAGAACGTAAGGTTCAGAACGTACATACTTTCTCTTCAGCATTCAAACGTAGGGTTGATCATCCATACTTTGTCTTGCTTCAACTCTCCAAAGAACGTACGGTTGATTATAAAAGTAAGGTTGATGATCCATACTTTTGAGAAACAAACTCAACACTGAAAACTAACGTATGGTTTCTCTTCCATACTTGTCCAACAACAAAAACGTAAGGTTCCTTCTAAACGTAATGTTCTTCTTCCATACTTTTCAACAACGTAAGGTTCATTAACCATACGTTTCAAAATAACGTAAAAAGTAAACTTTTCATCCATACGTTACGTTCATCAACGTAGGGTATGAACAGTGATTCCAGTACGTGCTAAAACTGATCTCGCGCTACAGTGATTCCAGAACGCGCTAAAATTGATCTCGCGCTACAGTGATTCCAGAACGCGCTAAAATTGATCTCGGAATAAATTAAGTATGAAATCTCGTTGTATGAAATAAATAAATAAAATAAATTCCTGCAAAATACTCAACGAAATAATTAGTAAATAATTAAGGGTATTTTTGAGCATCAAAATCATCATAAAGAGACAGAGTATTATTTAAAATAATCTCCCCCTTTAAAAAACATTATTTTGAATTGTTTGAAAACAATACATTGCTCAACAATCTCCCCCTTTTTGATGATCACAAAACCCATAAAATAATAGAACTAATTTAATTGCAATCTTTATTGAAAAATTAGTTTTATAAAATTTTAGAATTTTGAAAGGATTAAAACAATATTTAACTATAATAAAATTTCTCCCCCATAAAAATAAATTTTCAGCTAAAAATAGATAAAAGATAAATGTCGTATATATCCAAATTCTCCCATATATCCAAATTTCCTCATAGGAAACAAATGAATTTAAATGTTGTGTTTATCCAAATTCTCCCCCTTTTTGTGATATCAAAAAGAATGAAAAATTACGGATTTGAACACATTCAATATTGCACTGAACTATAAGTAAATGCTATAATTAACTGTGTATGAATAAGTGAATTTGTTATACTAGCTAACTCAATCATAAATCAATAAACAACAAAACAAAAAAGAAGTAAGAAAAGAACTTTCATTCACAAGCTGTTATATATAAACGATTGTGATATACAGAGGAATCAAGTTTTATAGATAAGACAGGGAAAAAGGTGTCTATCTCCTTTGAATCGCAGTCTTTATCTCTGTAAACTGTTCTCTGAGCCTCTTCATCATCCCATCTCCTAACTTGATGATAAGATCTCTGTTCTCTTGAGTCATATGAATATCTTCAATCAAATTAACTCTGAAAAACTCATGCATTCTTTCTTCTTTTTCAACAAAAAGAGACAGTTTTTCTGATAACTGATTCAAAAGAATCCTAATCGGTTGCTCTCCAGATGTCAACTGATCCACTAAAAATCTCTGATTATCTAGCAAAACTGACAAAGGGGCACTATTACACTGAAGATCGTGTAATCTGTCACTCATATTGCTCATTGCTGCAGTAATTGCTTGAAATTTCCGAATCAAATCAGGTGAAGAGCCTGATCCACTCACAGCACTATTTGCAACAGACTCAAATTTATTCTCTATGTAAATCTTCAACTCAGACAAATCATCTTTCTTTACCATATCTGATTTTAACTGATCAACAGCATGCAGCATATCAGTCTTAAACAAATCTACTTCCTGTCTTGAAACAGTACATTCTTTCAGCTTCTGAAACTTCAACTGCTCTAAGTTCAGAGAATTTCTGAGACTAACATTCTCAGATTCTAACTGAGAGATACGCTTGTACAACTCAACAACTTCTTCTTTTCTCGAATCAGGGGCACCCTGTGCTCGATTCTCATGTCCAGAATTAGGTTGATGAAGCAGGGCAAGTGGTAAGGAATCTGCATCTGACTGTTCTTTGTCCTTGTCCTGACAAGGTTGATCCACAGAACTATCTTTTGAAGCCTGAAACTCTTCCACTAAAAAATCTTCCTGAAGTACCTCTGTATTAGCTTCAGAAGTATGTTCATCACGAACAGTAGTCTCTTTGACTTCTACTGATTGGTCAAGAACAATATTTTCATGTAAATCTTGAGGTCGGGCCACTTCTTCACCAGGCACTGCCTCCATAAGTTGTTTTTGTTGAATTACTTTTTCAACAGCCACAGCAGCAGATTGAGGTTCTTTTTGAGTTTCTGTTTGAGCTGCTGGTTCCTCTATCGGTGCAGTCTGCTCCACAACAGCTTCTCTCACAAATGAATAAGAAAATAACGGTTCAGAGGATTTCAAGGCAGTAGAGATAATTTCTTCATCAATTGACCTCTTCCTTCTAGATTGAAGTCCTTCTTGACTTCTCTCTTCCTCAACTTCCTCCATCTCAAAACTAATTCTCCTTTCCACTGTACTAACTCTTGATTCTGCTTGTCCCTCCTTGGACTTAGCCGGTTGAGCCTGAGCACTCTCCGAGTTTTCCTCAGCTCCAACAGGTAAGAGTTTTCCTTTAATTGTGCTCCAGAAGTATCCTACTTTCCTCAAAGTTCCAGCATTAAAAACATTACTGTGGTGACATTTCACCCCAGCATCTACCAATCTGATCATTCCTCTTTTAAACAAAAACAAAGAAATGAACCTTCCATAAGGGAAAAAGGTCATTCTTGCTTCACTCTGACAGCAGTAACTCAGATATCTTATCATAAACCGAGGAAAATTAAACTTAATATCACACATCAGAAGATACATTATGTACATGTCAGGGTATAGGATTTTCTCCATCTCATCCATTCTTGGTGCTAAACCAGTCTGAACAAATTTTACCAAAATTTTCTGATCGGGCTCCAAATCCTTAATAAACATATTCTTTATCACTCTGGTTCCAAACAGAAAAGACATAATGTCTTCAGACTTATGTACAGAATCTCCAATATTCCGTAAATCGAAATGAAAAACTCCTTCATGAGGGCAGTTAAGAATTTGACTTATCTCTACAGATGATATTGAAAAGTCCTTATCCTCTATTTGAGCCAATAAACTATCCTCTGTATCTCCAAGGCTAAACTGAACAGTTCTAAAGAAATGTATCATTTCTGCCTCATATAGAAACTCAGAATTTTCACTATTAAAAGCTTGTTCAAGGCTTTGAAACGACAACGCTTGCTTCAACAGTAAATTAGTTTCAAACAGCCACTCTAAATCTATGACTTTACCTTGCAGTATTTTCCGACTAACTACCTTAGGTTTCTTTGCAGCACTGCTCTCGGCTTCATCTGGACGCTTAGTCTTTGCCATTCCAACAACGATTTCTAAAGGTTCGTAAGTTTAGGGTTTGAAGATTCAGAAAAGGGTTTTGGAGCAGATGTGCGGTTTTAGGTTTTCGAAATGGTTTCCGAAAAAGGTGAAGCAGTTTAGAAGGTGAAACGGTTCTGACAGCCTTGATTCCCGTGTAATCACTAATCATTACTTTTATTTAAAACAAAATAAAATTACTTATAGCGGAAAACAGAAATTAAGCAGAATTCGAAAACAGAATAAGATTTTTTTTTAAAAAAACTATTTAAAACTAAATAAACCTAACTCCCCCTTATTAAATTCAAACCTTGCCATGGGAAGTGGTTTAGTAAAAATATCTGCTAATTGATTTTCTGTATTTACAAATTCTAAAAATATATCCTTTTTAAACACATGATCTCTTAAAAAGTGATGTCTTATATCAATGTGCTTAGTTCTAGAATGACTAATAGGATTTTTTGAAATATTAATTGCACTAGTATTATCACATAAAATAGGTGTATTATTGAAATTTAATCCAAAGTCCATAAGAGTGTTTTTCATCCACAACACCTGTGCACAGCAACTACCTACAGACACATATTCTGCCTCGGCTGTTGACAGGGCAACTGAGTGTTGTTTCTTACTAGACCATGATACTAAAGACTTCCCTAAAAAGTGACATGTTCCTGAAGTACTCTTCCTATCTAATCTACAGCTTCCAAAGTCAGCATCTGAATATGAAATTAAATTAAAATCAGAGGTTTTTGGATAAAGCAGAGATTGATAAATAGTACCTTTTAAATATCTAAAAATTATTTTAACATCAGTTAAATGGGATTCTTTGGGATTTGATTGAAATCGAGCACAAAGACATACTGAATACATTATATCTGGTCTACTAGCAGTAAGATATAACAAACTACCAATCATACCTCTATATAACTTGTTGTCCACTGATTTTCCAGTTTCATCCAAATCAAGTTTTATGTTAGTACACATAGGAGTTGTAAATGGCTTGCTGTTTTCAAGTCCAAATTTCTTAAGTAAATCAGTAATGTATTTGCATTGATTTAAAACATTTCCAAAATCTTTTTGAAATATTTTAAGACCCAAAAAGAAATTTAATTCTCCCATCATACTCATTTCAAATTCTGTTTTCATTAATTCTGAAAATTCATGACAAAGAATTTTATTGGTTGATCCAAAAATTACATCATCAACATAAATTTGAACCAACAAAACATTATTTTTCACAGTTTTCTTAAAGAGTGTTGGATCTGCCAGTCCAAAAGTAAAATCATTTTTCAAAAGAAAAGAACTTAGTCTTTCATACCAAGCTCTAGGTGCTTGTTTAAGGCCATAAAGAGCTTTAGTAAGTTTGAAAACAGAATCTGGTTTTTGAGAATTTTCAAAACCAGGAGGTTTCTCAACATAAACTTCCTCCATTAAATAACCATTTAAAAAGGCAGATTTAACATCCATCTGAAATAATTTAAAATTCATATAAGATGCATAGGCTAAAAGGATTCTAATGGCTTCTAACCTGGCTACAGGTGCAAAGGTCTCATCATAATCTATTCCTTCTTCTTGATTTTATCCTTTAGCTACTAATCTTGCTTTATTTCTAGTTATTATCCCTTGATCATCCTGTTTATTCCTAAAGACCCATTTAGTTCCTATTACTGGATAATCATGTGGTCTTTCAACTAATTCCCAAACCTTATTTCTCTTGAACTGGTTCAATTCATCCTGCATTGCTATTACCCAGCTCTCGTCATCTAAGGCTTCTTCTATGGTCTTAGGTTCTTGTTGGGATAGGAAAGCAGAGAATTCAACTATGTTTCCAAGGTTTCTTCTAGTTTGAATACCAGTCTCTAAGTCACCTATCATAGATTCTAAAGGGTGATTCTTTAAGGTTCTAGACTGTCTAGGCATTACATTCAAAGGTTCTTCAGTGTCATGTTCTTCTAAACTGGACTGAATTTCTTTTATATCATTTTCAAAATCATTCTTTAAATTCTCAAGTCTCATGTTTTCATTAGAATCAGGTTCATCTATTTGTTCTATCATTTTCTCAAAAGGATCAGATTCATCAAATTTCACATGAACTGATTCTTCAACAATCCTTGACTTTTTATTATAGACTCTATAAGCTTTGGAGGTTGCAGAATATCCTAAGAAAATACCTTTATCAGATTTTGGATC
Organism: Viscum album; assembly: GCA_963277665.1. Taxonomy (NCBI): domain Eukaryota; kingdom Viridiplantae; phylum Streptophyta; class Magnoliopsida; order Santalales; family Viscaceae; genus Viscum; species Viscum album. The sequence goes on from OY728125.1 coordinate 388,614,758, forward strand.
AAATTTACCAAGATTATATTTGGTATTCAAGATGTAAACCTTGCATCCAAAAACTTTAAAGTAATTTACTTTAGGTTTTCTGTTATTCCATAGTTCATAGGGTGTCTTTTTCAAAATAGGTCTTATTAAAATTCTATTCATTATATAACAAGTTGTATTAACAGCTTCTTCCCAGAAATATATAGGTAGGCTATATTCATTTAACATAGTTCTAGCCATTTCTTGAATAGTTCTATTTCTTCTTTCTACAATCCCATTCTGTTGAGGTGTTCTTGGAGCAGAGAAGGTGTGTTTAATACCCATGTTTGAGCAAAAGGAATTAAATTCCTGGTTCTCAAATTCTCCACCATGATCACTTCTCAATGAGATTATATTAAAACATTTTTCATTTTGAATAGATTTACAAAAACCTTCAAATAAACTAAAAGCTTCACTTTTAAATTTCAAAAAGAAAATCCAAGTAAATCTAGAATAATCATCAACTAATACATAAACATGTAATTTACTAGCTAAACATGCTACTCTTGAAGGTCCAAACAAATCCATATGGATAAGTTCTAGAGGTTTAGTTGTAGCAACTTTATTAACAGATTTGAATGATGATTTGTGTTGCTTGCCAAGCTGACATGCATCACAGAATCTGTCATTTTCAAATTTGAGACTAGGCAAATCAGAAACTAGATGTTTCTTAGATAATTTATGTAAAGCATATATATTGCAATGACCAAGTCTTCTATGCCAGATCCAGGATTCACTTATATTAGCAGTTAAGCAGTTTACTTGTTGTTTACACAAGGAATACAAATCCAAGGTATAAACATTATCAGTTCTTGGGTGCTCTAAACTTAAACAGTTTATCTTTAGAAACAGTACAACTATTGTTAGTAAAATCAACAGTGTATCCATCATCACAGAGTTGAGAGATACTTATCAGATTGTGTTTTAACCCTTGTACATAAAGTACTTTGTTGATTGAGACTGTCTCTGGATCTCCAACTGTTCCAATACCAATAATCTTTCCTTTGGCATTGTCACCAAAGGTGACAAGTCCTCCTTCCTTTCGAGTAAGAGAAGAGAAATTAGCTGAAGTTCCACTCATGTGTCTTGAGCAGCCACTGTCCATATACCATATTTCTTTCTTTCTTTGGTGACCTGCTACCTGCAAAGACATTCAAAAAAATTTCTTTGGTACCCATATTTTGTTGGGTCCAGGAGTGTTAGCAAGCAGTGATCTGGGTATCCAGATTTGCTTTGTTTTCTTAAAATTGATTGAATCATATAGATCATTGGAAATATAAGCTTTCTTAATTCCACATATTTGAGGTTGTCTTAGAAAACAGTTTTTAGCTATATGACCTTTTGTTCCACAGAAGTTACAAATAACCTGTTTAGTGCTAGGAACAAAATAATTTTTGTATAACTTAGGTTTTTCTCCTTTACTTCCAATTCCAAACCTTTCCTTTTTAATTACAGTTTTTCCAAGTATCTCATTTAAGGCGTTTTCTCCTTTTGTAAAAACTAATGCAGCCTTTTTATAAGATTCTACTTCATCCTGTAGAGTTTTTATTTTTGATTCAAAATTAATTTTATTTGAGTTAGCAGAGTTGTATTTGTCAATTAACTCCTTATGTTGTTTTAGAAAAGTATTTCTCTCATCTGAAATAGCTTTATGCAAGTTCTTTATAGATTTATATTTTTTAAATAATGAGTCATACCTTTCTTCAAGCATATTGTAGTAAGCTGCAAGTTTTTTATTTGAGAAGCTTGTTTCAGAGTTTGATTCATTATTTGAGTCAGAGGAGTAGTATGAGTGTACCTCATCAGTTTCAGCCATGAAACACATATTTGCTTTTAAATTGGCTTCCTCATTCTATGAGCTTGATTCAGAAGAATTACTTGAGTCTTCAGAAACACTCCAAGTAGCTTTCATAGCTTTCTTGTCTTTCTGCTCATAATCATCTATTTTGAAGAATTTCTTCTTCTTTGCATCTTTCAATTTTGGGCAATCCGGTCTGATATGTCCCATCTTTTTTCATTCATAACATCTCACTTCCTTGCTATCCTTCTTGAAGGATTTCTTGAAGTATTTATTCTTACTGTAGAACTTTCTGAATTTTCTGGCTAGCTGAGCCAGTTCTTCATCCGAATTTGAAGAATCAGAGCTTTCTGATTTAGCACTTACTTCTCTGTTCTTCATCTTTCTATCCTTTTGTTGAGAAGTCACTTTCAAAGCAGTATTTTCCCTTTTTATGTAGACTTTATGATCATTTACCTCATCTTGAATTTCAGCCTCGTACATCATCAATTTACCAATCAGCTCTCTCATAGTTAGATCTTTAACAGAAGTTGATTGTCTGATTGCTGCAGAGATTCCATTCCATCGAGTAGGAAGTACTCTCAGTACCTTTAACGCTTGATCGGCCTGCTTGATTGGTTCTCCTAGAGCTGTTATATTATTGACAATTTCTGTCAATCTTCCATTCATCTAAGTGATGCTCTCTCCTTCAATCATTCTGAAAGTATCGAATTTTAATTTAGCAGTTGCATATCTCATCTGTCTTACATTATCTGTTCCTTTATAAGCAACAGCTATTGTTTGCCACATTTCATATGCAGTCGGGCATTGAGATACTCTGTTAAATTCATCCGGTCCTAGACCACAGATGATTGCATTCATAGCTTTTGAATTCATGTCATACTCAGCCTCTGTAGCAGCACTCCATGTATTGGGATTTTCAGGAATTTCATAGGGAGTCAGAATCTTTGAATAGACTTTGTAACCAAGATTTTTCAGATAAATAATCATACGTGATTTCCAGCAGCCATAATTATCTCCATTAAAGTAAGGTGCTCTGACCATTGACATTCCCTCTCTCGTATCAGCCATGATACACTATGTATAATCTTTAAATACTTCTAGCTTGATAAGACTTTAAAAATAAGAAGCTCCTCCTATGATACCAATTGTTGGATCTGAATCTACGGATTACACACAAGAGGGGGGTGAATTGTGTCTTTTCAAAATTATTACAATCTCTTCAATTTAGACAAATTCTGTCCACTATTCTTTAGCACGATTAAATATGCAGCGGAAAAAGTAAAAGCATGAACACACGGATGTATAGTGGTTCGGGGAACAGAAGGCCCCTAGTCCACTCCACCAACGCTCAAATCCATAAGCTTGGCGATTTTCACTATCTGGTCCTCGTTTCCACAGACCTGTTCACAACTGAGTACAGGCAGTTGACACCTTTACAAGTTTCAGGCAAACACAGCCTTCCTGGTTCAAACACGAACCCACACAGCTTAGAACGAGAAGCTGATCACTCAAAAATAAAAAGGGTTTCGATAAAGAAAACACTTCTCCAGTTGTTCTTCACAATTGCAACAGAATGCAATTGACAGTAGATAGATCGTCGTCTTCAGAAAATAAAGATCTGTAATCAAAACAGTTCTGAGTCGATCCAGTTACAATAGATATTACAAGAAACTTCATAACTTCAGCAGCAGTAGATTCACAACAGATAGTCGATGTAGAACACGTGAATCTGCTATCAAGATCTTCCTTCGGTAAAAAAAAGGTTTTACACTTCTTCTCGATCACCAGAAAAGAACGCCTTCACACAGTCTCTGTTTCTTGCTCGTTAAAAGATCAATCTATATATTTCATACACTTTCCTGTGTATATATATATCCGAAGTTTCCAAGATAGAACATATATATTCAAATCTGAGAAAATCTTCCGCATAAATAGATCTATGAAAATCTCCTTTAGATTCGCGATATTAAAAAAAATGAAATAACAGAGCCGTTGTAACTCCCCTGAAGAATCGGCATAAAAAGCTCCGTTTAAATCAATCATTAATCCGTTGAAAATCGTCTTTGATTCAGTCAAAGTCGTACTTAAGAATCGGCTCGAAATCCGCTTAATAATCCGCCTGTTTGACCAATGCAAAAGGAAATATCGTCTGTCAAAAATATCACGACGCCAAACGTAGGGTTGATGACGTGGCTCCAAACGTAGGGTTCACAAACGTAAGGTTCACAAATGTAAGGTTCACAAACGTAAGGTTCACAAACGTAAGGTTCACAAATGTAAGGTTCACAAACGTAAGGTTCAGAACGTAAGGTTCAGAACGTACATACTTTCTCTTCAGCATTCAAACGTAGGGTTGATCATCCATACTTTGTCTTTCTTCAACTCTCCAAAGAACGTACGGTTGATTATAAAAGTAAGGTTGATGATCCATACTTTTGAGAAACAAACTCAACACTGAAAACTAACGTATGGTTTCTCTTCCATACTTGTCCAACAACAAAAACGTAAGGTTCCTTCCAAACGTAATGTTCTTCTTCCATACTTTTCAACAACGTAAGGTTCATTAACCATACGTTTCAAAATAACGTAAAAAGTAAACTTTTCATCCATACGTTACGTTCATCAACGTAGGGTATGAACAGTGATTCCAGTACGCGCTAAAACTGATCTCGCGCTACAGTGATTCCAGAACGCGCTAAAATTGATCTCGCGCTACAGTGATTCCAGAACGCGCTAAAATTGATCTCGGAAGAAATGAAGTATGAAATCTCATTGTATGAAATAAATAAATAAAATAAATTCCTGCAAAATACTCAATGAAATAATTAGTAAATAATTAAGGGTATTTGTGAGCATCAAAATCATCATAAAGAGACAGAGTATTATTTAAAATAATCTCCCCCTTTAAAAAACATTATTTTGAATTGTTTGAAAACAATACATTGCTCAACAGCATCATATTCCAAATGATAAACTGCTAAGATGACTTTATCATGTTCAGAACATTGAAGAACTGAAAATATATTTTCAGTGGTACTGATCCATTGTTCAGACACTAATGGATTAGAAGACCCGCTGAACGAAGGTGGACGTTGCCTCATGAAGGATTCAACAGAATGTTGCTCCTTCCTTTGCTCGTTTGGAAGTCCTGTATGATTCATAGCTTGAGAAAGTTGTGTGAGCATGGCTACAAGATTTTCCATTCCAGCTCCCATAACGTTTGGTTGCTCAGGGGGACAATCATTGCATTTCCCGTCGCATTACGCATTAACATGGTTCCTTCGGGTTCCAGTCATTGACTAAAACCAAGAAGAATAGTGTGAGAAACACTAATTATAATAGTAAAACCACATAATCAAGAATAAAATTTCACACTTAAGGTCTTATCATAGGTTGTTCATGGAAATTTCTAAAACACTAAGATTGTGTTCTATGCTTAGAATTATCCTTAGGGTTCTCATTAAGGCTTTGACATCCTAGTTTCCAAAGGTTGACTATACCTTTTCTCTGATACCAACTATAACAACCCATACTTTACATAAATTTTTAATACTTCAAAATTGAAGCACACTTATTACAACATATAACAAAACTAGTAAAGGACCATATAGGTATAGTGTCTTTAGAAACTTGGAAACATAAACAACTGGTTCATAAAGCATCTACATTGTCTCCCATTTATTCCATCATATCTAGAGTCCCTTTTGGAATATCCTAGTTAATAACCTTCTTCCTGACCTGGGGAAAGAAAACATACAAAAGGGTGAGCTCAAATGCGCAGTAAGGGTAAATAAAAGAAATATCAATCACATCATATTCATAAGAACTTAACATTTTGGAAATCTTAACCTGCAAAAGAGATCATAATTTCATAACATGGGATAAATCATAGTAGTGAAATGTAATCCCAATAATCATAACTTAAAAAATGAAACTTTGTGTAATACACACATAATCATAGAGAATCATTTCTTATTATTTAAGACTCATTTTCAAGACTATCTTAGCGGAAAAATTCCATTTCTGAACCGAGTTCACTCCTCGTTTCAGTCCAGTTTCACTGAATCGGTTTAACCTGATGTTCCAGCCATGTCTATCTCATGAGATATAAATCTTTTCCCAATGCATTAGAGGGAGATATAGGTCTCACTCATCTCATAATGATACCATTCTTATGTGTGCCACAAAATCATAAATCATACATCATTGCATAACTCATCTAATAAAAATGGGAATCTTAAACAACATGCCATCATAACATAATCCATATAAGATAAGAGGACATCATAAAAATAATTCCATCATAACATAATAAAATCAATGTAAAATAGGGATAGAAACAGAACCCTATATTATCTTATATGGAAAATAATTTTGATAAAACACTTGAATTCCATTCTTGAGAAAAATATCCTTTCTACTTCAAAAAAATCCTTTCTTAACATGTCATATAATTTTGAATTAAAAGAATTTGATTAAAAATAAACTTGAAAACTTGTAAAGGAAGATTCATGGAAATAATGTTCTAAAAATCCATTCATGTTGTATAAGTTAAAAAAACATTCTTCTTGTAATTTTGTTGTAAAAGTCAAAAAGTACCTTGTACGAAAAACGACAAAAGATTCCTTTCATATCTTTTACTAAAAACTCACTGAAGGGTAAAATTGGATATAAACAATTTTAGAAGGATATAAATATTACATATTGAGGAAACATGGACGTGGATGATAAATATTCCCCAGTAAATTCTGAAGTATAAACAATCTCGGATAAAAATGATATTGCGAGATTTTCCCTTACCTTAGGTCCGATTTTCTTCGTAAGTGTCTGAACCTCCTGTATAATGATTTAAATAATGTCATTAACTTATTCCAGAATCATACTCATTGTTATTATATCATATATGGCCATATTCTTAGCTTCTTATTAGTAATATTTCATTGCTACTTGTTATTCAGGTGTTTATTACTTTTTATTCTTATTCATGTTTTGTCGAATAAATTCTTATTCTTCTACTTAGGTTATAGATACCTCACTTACAGAATGGTATTAGTGTAATATATATCATATTAATTCATTCAATTCATTTATATAATCATTATTCAATGAAGATCATGTAGAACGAGTCGCATCACATCGTGGAGACGGTATTCCGTACATACGCACGAGCGATGATATCGTTCCCATGATCGTGGAATTATATTGGAGTGTATGTATACTATTTAAGAATAAATATTAATTTAAAATAATAAAATATAGTTATTATTTACACCATTATACCCATCCAAGTAAGGTGGTGGTGGAAAATAGTTTACACCACGGCGTGGAGATGGTATTTTGTATGTATGCACGCACGGTGATTTCATTTTCCGTAGGATGGATAGATGGAGAAATAGGGTTGTTTCATTATTATAATAACATAATAGTATATGAGTGATACTAATGTTATTACTTCATAATGAAACAACAAAAAAAGAAGAAGTGGAAGAAGAAATAAAGTTGAAAGAATCGGTAACGGACATTACCTCTTCTTTGAAGTGCCTCTTTGAGACCTCCTCTTAGGGCACTAAAATTGGTCTTTGAAGAAGACCATGACCTCTAGGGTGTTTCTAGGGAAGTGGAGAATAGAATTTGGCAGGGTTTGGCCGAGCTTGAAGGCTCAAAGTGGTGTGAGGAAGAGAGGGAGGAGGTGCCCTTTTATAAGGGAGGAGAGGGGCACCTTAGGAAAAACAAAAAATATTATTTTATTATAAAGTCATATTCAGTTTTTAATAGCTCCAAGTTTATTTATTTCGAAGATAAGGTTGTTATGGGTCGAAATCCTCTCATACAATATAATTTATACAAGTTTAGGTTTCTATTTAGCCTTATCATTTAGATTTAACTTTAAGTTAGATAATTTAACTTTTGCTGTGTCTTCTGGGTTTCTTACACTATAAGGTTAATAAACTTACTATAACAAGCGAAACGAACCCCAAGTTGTTTATTATTAATATTTTTAACCTTATCTAAGTCATTTGGCTGAACCTTATATTTTAGGAATAAAATAACAATTAATAATATAATATTTGTTTTAAAAACTATTTTATGTCAATTTTGACAGTATTTGGTAATTGATTTTTTTGGAAATAAAAAAAGAATGATTAGTTAGAAAAACGTTAATTAAATCAATAATAACATGTCATATTAACATATAAAATTATTGGAATTCATAAAAAGTCTCAAATTACATTTATTTGGTTATTTATAACATCAAATATGTCAGTATTTCATTGATAAGATAATTACTGCATCATCATTGTGTCATAAATAAATTAAGTTATTTAATGTATAAATATTACAAATAAAATAAAATTATGTAGGAAATCTTATTAGATTTCTAATAAATATTAATAGTCTAATTTATCTTATGTATAACTCTTTATTAAAAATGCGTTACTTATTAAACATTGATTTTAACTATTTTAACCCTTCTTTAAATAAATTAATAATAAATGTCATAATCTAATCCAAGTGGGCCTAAATGGTCATAGTTTATTCCTAAGGATGTTTCTGGTCGAATTACACTTATCCAATAGAATTAGGACATGTTTTAGGGTAATAATAATAACATTTTTACCCTTAATTACCCTATTTACTGTTAATAGTGGTAAAAAAAGTAAAAAGTTACTATTCACAAAAAATTATTTTCATCTCATTGAACCATATTTTAGTCTTTAATAATAACTGTGTCTCTCAGATTTTTGAAATTACACTCACAAAAGAGGTAAAATTATGTTTTATATAAATTTGCAAATTCTCCTAGGAGGTGGGTAAAAGACGGTGAAAAGTTCGATAAAATTTTTATATATCTAAAATTATTATAAAATGACTCCAATAAATTACTTTGAACTTATAAAGGTATTATGTATCAATTTTGATCTAAAATAAATTTATATAAAATCAATAATTATTTAAATAAAAAGTCGGTTTTTAAATAGTAACCCAGTGTTTTCACTATTCATCAAAAATTGAAAGTTTTCAGAAAAATACCAAAATTTCACCCTAGGCTAATTTCAATATTCCAAATCCAAAAATGAATTCCATTTTGAAAAATAAAATTTTGAAAATTTCAAAAAGTGGGTATTACTATTCATAACGGCTAGTTTTAATAATATTTTAATAGCATATCGTTGTTTAGTGAAACTCGTTATTGCGTACGACACAATCTATCGAGAAAGGTCACGATTGCGTGTAAAGAAAGACAAGCTAGTGTTGTGTGTAGTGAAAGATTCTTTTGATAACATAAAAACAAAATATTTCTCATAAAATTATTGGGTGTTACAATTATTGTACAAATCACTTTGAAAAATAAGAAGGGATAATTCTTTAATTTTCAGAACAATTATAATTTAATATTATTTAGATAACTATTTAATAAAAATGAAAATCCAATATTTGTAAAGGATATTGGCTTAAAAATAATTTTTTTACTTAGAAAACAATAATAGTATATTCTCTTTTACATTTATGATAATTGTTTTGGGAGAAAAAGATTAATTTAATTTTTTTAAGTGAATAAATTTAGTAAAAATGAACTCAATTAATTATTAATGTAGAGAGAGTGAAATTTTTAATATAATTAAATTAATATGATCATTGATAAATAATATTCCAAATTGAAATAAAGAGGCGGGGTCTGTTTCACTTACAATCATCACATCAGGTAAATTATTTAACAAGTTAAATTAAATTGAAATTGGATATATAAAAATATATAAAAACTCAATAGAATAAAATAGATGGGTTTTTTGTGATACATTTGAAACAATTTTCCCCATATTGATTATTATTCATTAATATCGTTATTTGAAAATGAGATAGGAAAATAACCCTTACAACATTGGTAAAATTTTAATAGAACCTAGATTAATTAGGCAAATTGTTACATATTATTAAATACCAATAATTTATTTAGAATTTTTATAAAAGGAATCCATAGGGAAGCAATAACACCACCCAATAAGATATAGGTGGTCAATGTGGGATATGTCTCAAAGGAATATATATGCGATGAAAACCCATACTGTTAATCTAATTTACAAGAAAGATATTTAACCTCATATTTTCTAATTATTATTATATTAAAAACTCATTTTATAAAATTATTAAATTGTAATTATTTTTTAATTACTTATAATAATCAATTATACCTTCATTTTCTAGATAATTTTTATTAGCATCATCAGATGTTAGTGATTTAGTTTTTTTTACATGTTTAGTAATGGAAACATAAAGCACCATTCATTGAAAATTAATTCATCATTAACATAGTTTAAAATTTAATTAAATAATTATGTATCAATAATTTATAAACCCCGTATTTCATTTTATACAAACTATAGTCATGATTTTAGAGAACATTATCCATGAAAAGAATGTTTTAAGTAATTTATTGTTATCCACATATTGATTTATAATGAACATTGTTTTCCATCTAAATAGTTACTAAATATATTGATGATATATATTAATACATAATATATGAGTAAAATATATTTTATAATCATCCATTTTATGTGGTGATAAAAATAAAACACATCATCCAAGGAAGAAGAAGTCTGCATGTACACATGAGAGACACTTTAATTTTCTTATGAATGTGAGGGAAGGATGGAAGATAATGATTTATCATATAAAAATAATAATTATGTTATAATTTAATATTTATTCACTAAATATATCCTTATCACTATCAAAGTGAGGTGGTGAAAAAAATGTAGTACCTCATTTCAAGAGGTGGTGGTTCACACGTACACACAAATGTTGTTTTAATTTTTCATTAGGCTAGGAGAAATTTAGAATATTATTATTCCCTTAATATAATGATGTTTAAGAATAATTATGATACTGATGTAAATATTTTAGAATAAGTATGATTTATTAGTAAAATTAATATAGAGAGTTAAAAATGTCAAGAAGTGGATTGTACTCACATTGAGAGCTTGAGACTTCTCTTGGAGGACGTCATAGAATCAGTGGTTTTAGGGATTCTTCTTGGAAAAATGATCATCAAATTGTGGAATATGAATCATTCAAAATTAAAATTTCTAGGAATTTAATATGAATTATAATGATTGTTGTTACTTGGAGTGGTTGGATGTTTTAACCTTTAAGAAGTTAAAAAGAGGGACTTTTTCATTTGGAAATGAATGTTTGGTAAGGTGTAAGATTATAAATTCATGATTGTTATGTGATTTAGAAAAATAACAATTCGTGAAACATGTATTATTAAATTTATATAATTAAATGTTCTTCTTGATGGTGTATGGGTAAAGTTCATTTATTAATATTCAATTGAGTTTATTCTACTCATTTTTACCATTTTTAGACTTGATTATAAATAAATAACGGTAATAATTTTTTACTAAAAATATTAGCTCACCCATAATAAAAATATTTAATGTACTAATTCCATATATAGACTCTAGTTAATCTAATTCAATATTTAAAAATACAAAATTTAACATTTAAACAAAAACATATGATATATAATAAAAAAATTGTAAAAAATGACCTTTTAAATGTTAATATTTTGTATTATAATTCCCTATCAATTTATAATAAAATTAGTGTTAATATATTTTAAAAACCCATAATATTTATATTATCATTTAACAATAATATATATATTTTCCTCAAATAAAATAATACAAAATATTGATAAATAAATTTTTTAATAACATTAATTTTTAATAGAAAAATGTTATTATTAGTTACTTATCCCAACTAACACAATTTTATTAATGATGTTTTATTAAAAATGCACATTTTCTTTAATTTTTATAGATTTTATAATTCATTTACTCCTTTTTAAACCCGCTAATTTTTTTGCTACAATTTAATGACCTCATTTGTTACTTTTAATTTTATCTTATAATTATGTGGTTCAATTTAGTTTGGTGATTCATTTAAAAAATGTCAGTATAACATTAATTAAAGGAAAATTGTATCATACACTGATCTAGAACTATACAACATGGAAAAAATAGACTGGTTACAAGACCTCAAGTGTTCCTCTACATACGTCAGAGGCTCCCAGCTAGGAGTGGCAATTTGATATTATTTTTTGGGAGAATATACCCCTTGGTATAGAGTGCACTAAACAAAAATAATCCATAATAATAAACATTACAGTAATAGAAAACATCATAAAAATTATGTAATAGAACTAGGAAATAAAATGAGGCCCCAATAAACTGATAATACAGATCGATGTAATGTCAATATGATATGTTTAAAAATTTCAAACTGAAAACAATATAGATAAAATATTTAGTTGAAAAAAATAATACAAAAATAAACTGGTCTTAAACCCCATGTTGAATCCATATCTAAACTCTATCCCATCTAGAAAGCAACGAAAATTAGAAACTTGTTCCATTTCTCTTGTCCCAAAATTCTGAAATGTAACCTAATTGTGTAGAAAATGACAACCCCAGTTGGATGTGAGTAAAAAAAGAAGGTTGATACCATCATTCCTAAAACAACTAGTATGATCATTTGTTAATGAAATATTTGATAAATTAGTGTATTAATTATTCAGTTAATATAATATAATAATCAACCTTCTTTGAAACCATGAAAGAATATCTCTGAGAATATAGCACAACCATGCCAAAAAATAACAAAATATTCTTGAAAAAAACACACATATCTAGGAATACCCTGCTATATATGAATTCTATAATGGTACTAGGAAGATCCCACTCAATATAAGAATTTTGTCATGGGACTAGACACAACCTTCCCAATATAAGCATTAATTCATTGAACTGGGCATAGCCTGCTAAATAAAATCATTACAACATAGGAATGTGAAGAGCCAAATCAATTTAAGCATTACTGCATTGGACTAGGCATAGCCTGCACAATATTAGCGTTAAAACATGTGACTGGGAAAATCCTCATCAATATAAGAATTACTAAATTTTAACATAACAAGTCTTAACAATAATGATATCACATCATAATACACAATGGTTAATTCTAAAACTTACCATTTATCATTCAATTACCCCTTTATTTTTATTATTTTGGTCTTAAACCATTAATGTGTATCCAATTAAATAAAAAAAGACATTAACGAGGTGATTCTATATTATGAAATCACATAAATGTCATGTCATAATAAACACACATTATTCCATTAGCCAATATATATATATATATATATATATATTCAGAGATTACCACATCCAATGGGTATCCAAAAGCTAGGTTTCTATTGATTTTATCCAAAAAAAACAAAGGAAAAATCAAATTTATCAATCAATTAATTTATTCGCAGATTATATGTACACAATCACAATATTGAACATACATGGAAAGTTGGAAAACCCTATGGTTAGGATTTTGACTGCCTAAAATTATCCAAAGATTATGCAGTACCTCCAACTGGAATCGTCAAAATTAATAGAGGAATAGTAGATGATAAGAAGAACCTATATCAACAACAGTCAATATCAAATCCCATAACAAATAGTAGTCAAAATATTTAAACTAAAATGATGGAGAGAAACCTAAGAAGAGAGATAAAACTAAGAAAAAAATCACCATAGATTAGAAGTTTAAATGAGATATATTAAAATAGAGGAGATTCAAAATGTTCATTATAATAATCCTTGGGATGCTCGGGGAGGGATTCAATGAATGAATGAAAAAATCATTCACACCACCCACTTAAAATAGTTGGGTCCAATGAATACACTATATGTAATCATTTTACATTTTATACTTATTAATTTTTAATTTACACCACAAAACCCATATCCAAGAGTTAATATTTACCATATTAGATAAAAAATGACGTGTATTAGGCTCATAACATGTACCCATTTCTTACCATGAAACAGTTCACGGAATTATTCTATTGGTTGTTACATATTATTTAACATGTACATGATGTCTAATTTTACAACGGATAGTTTTCATCATAGCTTCTTTGAAATAGACCAAACCACCTCTGAAGCCTACCAAACTAATGGAAACATCTATTAAAACCATTTAATATCTTTATACCTAGACACAATTCACTCAAATAAACATACTTTAAAGAAATTTATGTCATGTTTCCCAAAAAGTCTCTCCCTCTCTGAACAAGACTCAGCCACCAATGTTTAAAGACATAAGAAAACCCATCAAAATAGGTTTAGTGTAGTATGTAGAGATAGACATACCTAAAAAATATAGAATCTTACAAACTCTCCACTATATATAAACTCATCCCCATGCTACTCCAACCATCAATGCAGGGTCTTGGTGAGGAGGTATAGTGAATGTGCTCGTATATCATACTCTTTATCCCAGGTTTCCTTCTGAACATCCCCATGATTCCATTGTATTCAAACCAAATGTATAATTCTAACCTAATTATTTTTCTCACTATTGTCTACAATGAATATTAGATTCACCTTGAAGGATGAATCATCAAAAATCTCGACATCCTCGATATATACCACATAATAAAGGTTAGGATATTATCTTCAAATAGTTGACATGTAAAACACATCGTGCATGGGACTATAGAACTATAGAAGGGCCAATCAATATACTACTAGAATGAACCTTTCCACTCTCTTAGAACACCTGAAAAACCCAGATGCTATCTTTCTATATTTTTTGATACGGTTTCTCTAAACCTAGGAATCACCAAAAGAAAAACATAATAAACAATCTTGGCATTAGAGGCCATATTTGAGGGTCACCATATGATTTATTTCTACTCTACCCTGTCCCAGACCTCCTCCTGATCATCTGGACATGCTCATATGTTTCTTACATGAGTCTATTCCCAAAAATAATTTACCCACCTACCTCTCACCAATAATGAGGCATATGACATGACTTAACATTCATGCCTCAAAATGTGCCATCTAGATCGATGCCATAAACATGTTATTATATGAAAACTCCCTCCATTTCATGTCTTTTTTCTATAATCCATCAAAATACAAATCACAGCCTCGTAAAAAATCCTCTAGAAGATTTATAGTATGATAAGATATATCATCATTACAACGATGATACACAATGCTAAAGAAAATCTATAATCCAAGATCCTTATGAAACAACTTGTTGAACCAATATTTGAAATGATGATCTATTTCTAAAATGAAACTCCTTAGAACACTATGAAATTGATCTACCTCACACATGTAAATAATTCCTAGATCATTAATGACGAAGGTCTCCTTAATAGGATAGAATGGAGATACCTTTATTAGTCGATCCATGAACACATATATTTTATCACTGTTATGTATTTTCTTGGGAAATACTATTAAAAATCCATTATGACATTTTCCAATTTTCACTCGGGAATGGGAAAATGATGTAATAGACCAGATACCCTCTAATTCAAGAGTTTCACCTACTAAAAAGTGAAACATCTCACCATAAAGACCATAACATTCTTCTTTATCCTTGATCACTATTAATTGGATAACGTAGTTCCCTAGGACCAACTATTTTTAATTTGATAACACGAATATTTAACATATTGCATATTAATTAAGCTTCTTATTACATTTTTTATTATTATTATGTATGACTCTAATCTAATTATTCCCTATAGTATATTTATAATTGATAATGTCAAAGTAGATCCCCACTACAAATAGAACATTGATGTGCTATGATGATATTATCAAATAATTTTTTTGGATAACACAATATGATGGGACACATAGTACATATAATATTAGGTTAGAGTACTCATAAGAAGATACAAATTCTTCCCATGATTGTTTCCATTGGTAATCTCCAATATGGGAGATTATGATAATAGAACCACCTATAGAAATTATGCATGGTTTGGTGTCATTGAATATTCCTCTCTGAGTGTGTGTGATAGTTGTTATACATTATGATTATTATTAATTCATGTTACAACTTGTGTACGTAGATGTACTTTGTAAACCATGATGAAAATGGTTCATTGAGATGTTGGATAGATTGGGTGTTACATGAGTGACATTTCGTTAATGAATCGGTTGAGGAAGGATTTAACCATTCTATCTTTATGGTATCTGATTTATCTGCCCATTTATTATAATAGAACAGTCGCATTCACTTCAATGTCCATGGTTTAACAACATGTTGATTTCACATAGTCAAAGAAATACATATTTAGATTATAGGTTCGTGACATAGTTATGAAACCTACATCATGAGATATTGTGAAAAGGGAATATATTACATAGTGAGTGTTAATATGTGGTTATTGATGTTTTGATATTAAGTTATTTATCTTGAGTATTTTGACCCATTTCTATATTATAATCTTGGACTTTAGGAAAGACTACCAAATTACAAAGATAATGAATCCTAGAGAGTGACACATTATGTGTTTCCATTTACATCAATTAAATTCTCTTTGTGTATAATTAATGGGATAAATATTACTCTCTAGTTTGAGAAATAATTTTATTTAATTTATATTGATCGGTTAAATCAAATAAATATTAATTTTTCAGAATGTGAATAAAATATTTATTTTATTTAGTGAATATTGTAATAAATAGTGATTCAATAGATTATGGATAAAATATTTATTTATGAGTAAAATATTTATTTTTTTCTTAATAAATGAAACATGATTTCCAATGAACCAAGATTAATTCAGTTGAAAAATATAAATTAACAGGCTCGTTAAATTTTTTTATTACATAAGTTGGTGTGCATCAAAAATTAATAATAATATAAATATTATTATATATCATGGGGTTTATTAGAGATTATAAATGTTATTTAATGGATGATTCGAAATTAAATAATATTTTATCCTAAATCCTGACTCTTTAAATAGACGATGATGTCTACTATTTCATGTATCCAAAATTGAGAATAAAGAATTGTTACACAGAATGAATTCCATATCAAATCCTCACTCTATATCCCTATCAATAATGAGAAGATTATGAGAGATTTATTCAAGGACGAAGAATGTTCCATTAAGAAAGAACAACCCAATACATTGGAATCGCTACAGTAGCACCCAGATATCGAGTGGTGTTTCTCAATAATCATAGATGCATATGTGGATCACCGCCATGGAGATTCTATCATTGGATCCTCATAATGAAATGAAGGTAACGCAAAATGGTCTTTTTAGACAATCAACATTCACCAATGATGCATGTTCATAATACCTAATATTTATTTATTAAAATATAAAAAAAATAATTATAAATTTGTTGTGAAATATCCTCACTCTTGGATTTCATTAATGATTATTAAAATAAATTTTAATATATCTCCCTTCTTCACATGATTCTGTTGTTCGGAGAAATATCATGTGGTATCAGAGTGGTCACATTTAAATTTATAATTATTTACTTGGTTTTTGATTTATGCACAATTGTGGTTATATTTTCATTTCATGTTATTCATTTTTTAATATGATTTTAATTAAAATGTTTTAATGATATTAATCATGGTTGTTCAATGTTTCATTTTCATATAAAGGTTTAAAAAATGAATAAGCTCTCGAGATGTCATCCGGACGTTCCAAATCATTGGCTAGTGAAACTAGGTTACATGGCTTGAAAACAGTGAAAACATTGTATACCCATGAACACTTTATCCAGATACATAGAGAAATTAATTACACAAATTTCTTTTACAGCACACCACATCTAGAATGAGAAAACCAAGAACATGGAAAGTGGATACTTGGGTTTTAGTTGGCAGGTATACAATATGTAGTCTGGCTGAGTTAACTTACCAAATCTTAAGATGTATGACTTGGATATAGGAAAAATGAGGTACATAGTGTGTTGATACATTAACTCACCACGTAGTCTCTCATTAATGGAAAAAAACAAAACTACACAACATTTGATAATTGATGAATTAAACCTTAATTTATAAAATGGAACAATACTACGTGTTTGAAAATTTAAAAACTTTTTTAAACAATTTTAAATGCTCAATAAATTTATTGTAATTATTATTCCCTTTTTGGTTCTTCTATTTATTTTCCATGAATTCAATTAATGGTTGGTATCTCTAAATAATATCATATTATTATTAAGAATAATGTGAATTAATTAATTAATTCGTGCATGTTTTTCTTATATATTAATATAATAAATAAATAAATTAAAGCAATAAATTTACTTTTGTGTATTATTTTTTTGTATGACCGTTCATGAGCTTAACCAAGAACTGAGTATATATTGGATGTTCTATATTAATTTATTGCATGTGTTTGGAGTTATTTAATATTAAATTATATGATGGCCTATGATCCATTCCCCCCTCCATTATTATTTAGGACCGACGTGTCCATGGATATTAATGTAACCTCCTTTGACCAATCCTTTGGTTTCCCTCACTTGCATGGAAGTAATAAATATTTGTAATTAATAGAACATCCAAAGGCATGTAGAGATGATTCAAGATGGAATTATAATGATGTAAACCAAGGTGATACATAGGTGGAAAGAGGGAAAGTTGTAATTCATACTAATACCCACAATAGTAGTTATTTCCCCTAGGTCAAGGGTTGATTTAATATCCATCCATTAAATAAAATGTTAGATAAATATCATAAATGTGTAAATTAATTAATTAATTAATTATGTAAATTCAATTATTTATTTTATAGATGCAGGTCCATTATCAAATAAATAAATGATTTAAGGTGGAAATATTAAAATTAAATAAATGAATTGTGTGTAAATATTTTACCCCATATAGTCAATTAATTATGTCAAATTGACATAATATTAACATGTTGACTAAAGTATAAAGCAAGATAAAAATTAATGTATAAATAATTAAAATATATGGATGAAATATGAAGTCAGACTAAGACTTATTTTATATGATTTGGAATGAAAACATAAAACTATGTTACGTACAAGTCCAATTTCTGGACACTGACTTTTATCGGGGAGTTCTAGTGATCGTTTTGCATTGACATAATTGAAATTATTTTTTGTTTAATGGAAAATGTCTATTGAATATAAACATGTATCTATGTGTTTATGGAAAACATGTTAGCATTTTAGGATAGGGGAATCCACTTATTGGATTAAGGAGTTAAAAGTATATGGTTGGAAAGACCACCTACCTAATTACATTATTATATGTTTCATGGATAAATTCTAGACCATTAAGAAATTTAATGGGTATCCTTTACACTATTATGTTAAAAAACTAGACATTACGAGTTCAATAGTGATAGATTTTGAGACATGATAATATAGTGGTAGATTTAATAAATAAATAAGAACAATTAATTTATTATATATCACTTCCTTTTCAATCAGGGAGAGTAGAAGTATTATGATCATTTTAATTGATGAATAAAATGAAAAATTCATAATCCACACAATTCCTATGACCAATAATAGAGAAATATAACCTCGTAACTAGCAGTAACTTCCGGGAGTGGTTTAGATGCATTAGGGTTGTGATACACTATGAACATACATCTTACATACTATAATCCTCATTATATGATCTGCCCACTAAAGTGGAATTTAACGAAGAGTTCCATATCTATTAAAATCATTAAAATGATGTAGTTGACATTCAATTTTTTATGTTGTAATCAATGTCGAGTGAACTAATGAAGTCTCATGTAATGATGGGTGTGTATATCTTGCTTGAACACCTATGTTGTCTTTACAAAGAGAGAGCTAGATAAGAATGATATGATATTTCCAAGGAACTCTTTCAGAGAAAAATTGGAGAAGGAACCGTCCCTAGGCCTCATTCCATCAAGCACATTAGATATATTTAGCGCATAGAGGTTCTAGGGAATAGAATACCCAAAATAATTGAGCACCAACCCTATTATAGCATCACCCCCTCAGAGCATCTCTATTTTTATTTTGAAATGTAATATGAAATCATTGAGAAGTCCATGCCAAATATTCTTACTCTTATTTTCAATATATATAAAGATATAATTCCAGAAAAATCTCACATACATATGGATAAAAATGGAAGGGAAGGAAAAGAAAATTAAGCCCAAATCTTCTCCACACCCTTCCTAGAAGTGTGAGAAGAAGAGGAAAGTAAGTGAATAAGATGCTGGCTATTTTAAATTTTGAATGAAGGGATACTAGGAGAAAAAAACCATATCAATGATTCAAGGTGAAGCTTCATGAGGGTTTGTTATTGAGTGAAATATATCATTTTCTACAAATTTTCTATTAAATACAGATTAGGGTGCCCAAAAATTAATTCAAATATAGGAACCCGATAGATTTAGAAATATTGATTGAGGAGAGGTAGATATTAAAGAAACCAACAAAGATAAACTTGCTCATGTAGCTATCGGGGACTACCACCTCATGTTGACAACCTTAATTATCTTGGATTTAATGGATTTTTATTATGTTTCCTCGGTTACTAAACAAATTATTTCAGTATCCATATTTGATACAGATGGATTTATTTTTAAATTTGGGAATAAATGTTAATTTTTTTATAAAAATAGAATTTATTACAGTAAGACACATTTAAATAACTGTCTTTATCTATTTGATTACATGAACCAAATAATTGAAATAAATAATGAAGTTACATCACATGGTTCATTCTACACCCAACATTGGAATCACTGAATAGGTCATGAAAATTAAAAGCACTTGAAAAAATTAAATGTAGAAGGATATTTAGATTCTTTTGAAGAAAATCCAATTGGTGTATTCCATCAATGTTTACAAATAAAAATGACTAAAATCCAATTTCATAGGGAAGCTGAAAGGTACAAAGAGATTCTTGAATTAGTTCATACTGATGTGTGTGGACCATTTCCTATTGCTACAAGGGTTTGTTACTCATTCTTCATACCTTTTAATAATTATTTTTGAAGATATGGTTATGTTAATATAATTAGGAATACATGATGTTTTTATAAATTCATAGAATACAAGAATGAAGTAGAAAACCCACTTTGTAAGAATATTAAGAAACTTCACTCAGACCCGGGTGGAGAATATCTTAATCAAGACTTAATTGATAATCTATGGGAGTTCGAGATTTTATCTCAACTAACTTCAACTTATAGGACATAGTGGAATGATGTAAGTTAAAGGAGAAACCATAACATATTGTGCATGGTGAGATAAATATTGAGTTATGAAATACTCTGATTATCCTTTTGTGGACACTGTAGAGACCATAAATGTCTTCCATGAACATTTCTGCAAGATTTCCTCAATCAGGATCGAAAATTTCATGATGTTACTTTTCATATTTTATGGGGGTCAGTGACTTTTGATGATTGAAGCTTTTATATATTCAATGTCTTCAAATTGTCACCTAAGTCTAGCCAAAACACCGTCACCGTGCAGGGTACTTATACACAGAAATGTGGCACCCATCCTATAAGCTCACCCAAACTCCTTTCACCCAAGGTCCAATATTTGCCTATAAATATACCCTTAGGGTATTCATTTGGATGGAAGAATTTCCCAGAAGCCCAATTGATGCTCTGGTCTCCCTATTACTTCACCCCAGTCATTAGAAGTTATCAAGGTAGTTCTTCAACACCTTGGGAAGAGTATTTAAGGGAGTATCGTAAGAATTAAGTCCTTTTAGTTTTTGAAATCCTTAACACTTGAATGCCTATAGTGACTATACTTCCTAAATCGTAAATACTTTCACACCACCTCTTCTATTTACAAGAACATGAGTTCCCAACTTCTGGGATCATCTGTGAATACTCTTGAAGGATTGAGCAAGATCTCGGCCAAGTATTACCATACAGGTTGTTTGTCACTTCAAAGAACATCTGGTCACCCAATCCAACATTTTTTCCCATACTTGATATCCCTTGCCTACATGGGAGCCACTCTTTGATTCACTCACTCTCTGAAGTCTAAAATCTATCCATACCTCTTCAAATCCATTAATTTCAAGGTGTATTCCTCATTATATCCCTTGTTTGAAAGGGACTCTATTGAGACATCCACAAAATCCTCCAGACTTATCAAAACATTGGGCAAGGAACATTAGTGTGTCTCCTATTTGAGTTTATATATCCACAGTCAATGATTTCCCACATTAGATCCATAATGAGGTTAGGATTCATCAAGTTTTTGTGGGTTTGTATATCCACACTCACATGTTTCTTTCTCCTAGGAACAATTTTGGGATTTTCATGTTTTTTTAGAATTAGTGTTTAGGTCTTGACCTCTCCCTTCTCAAAGAGACAGTGCCTCAGATCTCGAGTATAGAAGGTAATGTTTACACTTTCTTTTCTATACAAGAAATAGAGAGGTCTCTCTCCCCTACAATGATATATGTGTTGGAATCCATCTTAGTGTAAGACCCTAACCTTCATCAAATCTTCTTTTCATTGGACCCTTGTCTAATGTAAAGAGAATAGAGGGAGGTATCATTACCTAACACTCTTCCCAGGTCGTCTTTCCCTCATCCAATATCGCCACTGTATGCTCTCCCTCCTCCACTAGTAGAGGAGGAAAAGTGAATGTCAATGTTGAATATTTCACAAAATCATGTTTCTCACACCAATAATGACTTTCATGGGTTTAGAGATTCGTAATGATTACAACATGTTCACAAACACTCGCGGTGAATGAACAACGAAAACTCTTATTTCCATCATAACATGGATACGTAGGATGCCTTCTCAAGGCCTCAGCTCACTAGATATCCTCTTGAGAAATCCAACCATAATTCCCTAATATGGCCATCCACTTTATGAATAATCCCCAAATTGAAACCCTAAGTCATCAAGCCATCCTTTTCGGGAAGTAATCTCAAACTCATTTTTTCTCAAAGGACAATATTCTCCTATGAGACTTATTAATCTATATGGGATTTTTTTCCAATCCCAATGGGATACGTAAGAAGACTATTTGAGGTTCAAACTCAACACTTCAAATCAACCATTTTCACCATGGTCCATATTCCCAAGGGGGTCAAATCTTACATAGAAATTCATATCATTTCCATGTTCATTAGGCTTCTTTGGCATAAGTACCACTCCAAACATTGACTGAGCACCTTTCTCTTAGATGTACTTCCCACATGACATTAAACTATATGGTTAGGACCTTATCACATGTAAATAAAAGGTATGATGTGTTCCATTAAGCGACACTGAACTACGAGGGCTATGATTCCTTTCATAGTGATATGTAGGTAGCCCAATTTATGGGTACTATCCCAATATCAAAAGAATCCTACATCTCCCTGGATGATAATAACTTCCAAATTGCCCCGCTGAGTAGATTAAAAACCAGTATCATCATAATAATGATTAAAAGAATCTTGAAATAATATATTCGAGGATACAATTGATTGAGAACCTCAAATACATACTGATATCTGCATTAATGAAGAACCTTGAATACATACTGATGATTCACAATTTTACACATGTTAATATGTGATAGAAAATTTCAAGGGAAATATATATTATACTTGGTGAATTAATAAGGATTAATGAAAATATATTAAATTTATAAAGAGAGTCCCATAGTAGACAACAATTTCCACCAAAAAGGGTGTGATGAGTCTAACCACCAATCCTCTCGACCAATGCATGTTACTAATTATCGTAAATTTTAAACATATTGGATACCTATCTTTGGAATGCGGTTTCCCTTTAGATAAATAACTATTTGGAATTTCATGTTCCATAAATAAATCCAATGGAAACTCCCTGGAAGCAGTGATTCTTAAAACTAGAACACATGTTTCAAGGATCTACGAAACCAATAATCCTTATAAAAAAGAATACGTACAAAACCAAGTCCCAAATAATGGAATATATGGTGTAACATACAAATTATGGAATGGATAGAAACCCATATTTTCTTACTTATACATTTTTGGTTGATAATCATTTGCTAATGCCTCTTCAGGAAACACATTTCACCTAGAGGAATAAAGTGAATATTTATAGTATATCCCAAAGAAACAATTGGATAATACTTATAAAATATGTAAAAATAAATGTTTGGGGTTGAGTAACATCCCAAATTTTTTTATGGGTATATTATAAATAAAAGAGATAATTTATAAAGATAAACATCAATGAATTCCAGGATCAATAAACATGAGAGTTAACACATGAACGAATTCAAAAAAAGCCTCATGGAATAACCCTTTATCCTACATGAAAAATGGTGGTTTAAAACCTATTGGGCATAAGAAATGTAGTAGTATTGAAGAATCTATAGTAGTGGTGGGTGTTGTGTGGTTTTGTAGCAGGCGGGGACTATAGCAGTACTATTCACAGAATGGGCCTTGGGCCAAAAATTTGGTCATACGGGCCATTTAATGGGCCAAATGCCCATTGGGCCTTTCGGGTAATGTAATGGTTCTCTTTCAACCCAGTTAAAGAAGAATTTAATTTGATTTAATACTAAATGAGGCTTCGGCCCCAGCCTTAAAAAAATAAATTTTTCTAGAGATATAATTACTATGTATGAGTACTAGAGAGGTTAGATATCTAGAACAATATGAATTTTTATTCACCGATGACGGTGAATCATTATTAGTTGATAATAGTTACCCTGTAACCTATAAGAATGAAGGAAGTGGAACAAATGTTTCAAAGTGGAAATAAACCATAAATTCTAAAATGGTTTTCATGTACTAAAACAACGTCTGTATTTTGGTATACCGTTTAGTAGATGTAAATCATGTTCATCACAAAAGTGTTTTCATGGAGATAGATGACATGGACAGATAAGTGTATACACATAAGGTGTGACTTGTTGAAAAAGGGTTTAAACAACGTCATGGAATTGACTATGATGAAACCTTTTAATCAGTTGAAATTTTGAAATACATCAAAATTTTACATTCCATTGTGACATTACATGGTAATGAGATTTGGAAAATGGATTTAAAAACAACCTTCCTTACTGGGAACCATCAGGAAGATGTATATATGACATAGCCTAAAGGGATTGTGAATCTATAGGATGCCAAAAATGTATTAATGTTATAAAGATATATTTACGGGTTAAAGCAATAATCATTGTCAAGGAACATTAATTTTGATGTGTCAATAAGAGAATTTGGTTTCATAATGAATTAATGTGATCCATATATGTCTAAATGGAAAAGTGGGAGTGTATTCATTTTATTAATAGTATATTTTTATGGCATATTACTCAAGGAAAATTAAATATCAGTCTTACATTTATTTAAGGTGTCGTTGAATTAATTCCTCTCTATAATGGAATTGGGTAAAGAAACATATATTCATGGGATCAAGATCAACCATGATATATCTAAGAGGTTTCTGGGCCAAATTTAAAGTACATGCATCAACAATATACTGAAGGGATTCAATATGGAATAGTCCATGAAGGGATGGTTTCTTATATCACATGATATTCATAGTTCTAGGAAAATGTCTCCTCAAACACATGGGGATAGAAAACAATGATAAGGATTATATAGACATAATCGATTGGGTCATTCATGGGTGATATGTTATGAATTATGCTTATTTTCTTCTATAAATTATGTGCGGTAGGAAGATATCAAGCTAATCCAGGTGACTCCTATTGTATTGAATCCATGACTATCTTTATGTATCTGAGGCATATTAAGGATATTATTTGGGTTTAGGGAGGAGGAAATGAACTATTCACCATATGGAATTTATATTCTAGTTCCTAAACTACTCTAGATGAAATGAAGTCACAAACGAGGCACATATTAAATTTTAATTGAGCACTACTACAAAACTGGCCATTAGATGTATTGTCCTTTATAGGTGATAGGAGAAAATGTAGATAAATGATATATTTATCAATGCTAATGAAAGTGTTGATAAATGTAATATTCCATCAATTCTTTTTAAGATTTGATAATTTAAACCGCTATCAGCACTTTTTAGCGCTGATAAAGGGTGTCTTTTATCAGTTCTTTTTTAGAGATAATATAGGTTATCTTTTACCAACGCTACATTTTTAGTACTGTTAAAGGGTAAATTTTATCACTACTTTGTGTTTAGAATTGATAAATACTTATTTCATCAACACAATTTTAGCCTTGATAAAATTAAATAATAAAAAATAAAAAATAAAAAATGTGTTTATTAAAAAATTATACCAAGTTTTATTAATAAAAAAATTATTGATATAAAAGAAATGATTGATTGTATATTATTAAATATAAAATTTTTTACTAATTAGATAATTATGATAATTAATGTTATTAAATTGTATATATTAAATATATATATATATATTATTGTATATATATATATGATTTATATAATAAAAAATATTGAAGTTCATTACATTAAATTTTCATATATTTATTGAATAATAGTATATAAATAAAAATTTATATGAATTAAAAATATTGACAATTTGAAAAGTAATCGACATATAATTGAATGTTGTTTGATTTTTCAATTTAATATAGATCAATTGTGCCTTATATTGATTTCACATATACATAATTAAGACATTATTATA
Source organism: Viscum album (assembly GCA_963277665.1). Taxonomy (NCBI): domain Eukaryota; kingdom Viridiplantae; phylum Streptophyta; class Magnoliopsida; order Santalales; family Viscaceae; genus Viscum; species Viscum album. The sequence goes on from OY728125.1 coordinate 388,641,053, forward strand.
TACAATACACACACATACACGCATAACTTATCTATATTTTCAATATTGTTAAAGTGTACATATATTCATAATTTATTCAATTTCACTCAATTTGTACACATATGAATGTACTCAAAATTAGGTCCTCATTAATAATTTTAAATACATATTTATAAATATGCATTAACAATATTTATAAAATTATATATTTATAATTATAAATAGATAAATATTTTTTAAAAGAATTTATGTAATTATAAATAAATAATTGTGCATATTTAAATAATTAGTAAATTTATTTTTAATTTACATAAATTAGGTGTATATTTACTATATATATATTATATATACATATGTTTAATTATATAAATAAATATAGTGATATAAATAATATTCTTTAAAATATTTCAATTATTATAAATAAATAATTATAAAACTAGAATAAATATATTAACAAATGAAAATATTTACTATATATATATTAAGTATTTATAAACATTTAAAATTATTTTCTTTATAATTATAATTATAAATATTTTAACAGAGCATTAGTAATAAGAACTGATAAAAGAATCTTTATCAGCACCTTTTCAAGCTGATAAAGATGAAGATTTATCAACGCTATACACAGCGCAGAAAAAATAAACATTTATCAGCGATTATTTGTAAGTAATGATAAAATTGTACCGATCTATTTTAAAAACCCTCTGCATTTGAGAATTTGTTACGATATAGAAGCTTTCTATATAAGGAACCCGCTGCCAGCACTCCTCCTTGGTGAATTGATGGTCTAATCACACCACTCGACTTCCTGTGAACATATCTTCTAACATCAAATGACGGTCTTGGATTTTCTTCAACCTAGTGAGGCAAGGCTTTTTATTTTTTTTGTGTATTTTTGGTTTTTTATATATTCTTATATGATCTGTTTATGATCCATTGTTTATGATCCGTTGTTTATGATTATTTTGTGATCCATTGTTTAGGGAATGATTTGTGGACCATTGTTCATATTGACTATCAATGTATGATCTATAGTTTATATCTGAAACTAAACCTTGCATTTATTCAATGTTTTTTATCTATTATGTTTTATATCTTCTCACTAAATTAATTTTTCATATATATATATATATATATAAATGTATAACATTGTTCATGTAAATTTTATTTATTGACTACTAACTTGAGCCACATTGGTGGTTCCCTAATGATTATATATATGATGACACCTTTCAGGGACACCTTAGTTGACATCAATCTTCATATGCTTTTTGCAGAAACTAAGTTAGTGGAGTGATGTATGATTTGTTATTGGTTATATGTATCATAGCATCTAGTTCCTTATATAATTCACTGTAGAAATGGCAGACACTATAGCGATGGTAGGTCACTATAGTGGCAGCAGGGTTCTGTTGTAGTGACTGGCACTGTATGGTAATGTAGCAGCATGGGTACTGTTGCAGTACTATTCACATAATGGCCCTTCAGCAAAGAAAATGGGCCTACGTGCCATGTAGTAGGAAAAATTCCCACTAGGACATTGGGATATGTAATGGGTCTCCCACTACCCAGTTAAAGAGGTCTTTGCTTTGCTTTAATAATAAACGAGGCTTCGGCCCCAACCTTAAAAAAATCAATCCTTAAATTTTTGAATCATTACGGTTCCTTTAGTTCATGTTATATCTAAATATAATTTTTTTTTCAAATTGATATATCGTATAGATTATATGTTAATGATTTTTTATACTAGTGTGACATGTATCTGTGTCTATATAACTATTGCATCATTTATTTCCAATGTTGTTTGTCTAACAGGTATGCCTATATTGGGTAATGATGATTTTGGGTTGGAATTTCTGTTGAATCCATAGTCATTCTTGAATTTTGTTTGACATATGGTACTAAATATTTTAATTTTGGGTGGGGGGACCACCTCCCCTTTATATTTTTTACACCCAATTTTAAAACCATCCACTAGTGACATGGAGGTGTGTTAGAGGTTATAAGATGATCTGACCTTGTATTGTTTGGGTAATTTAGGCTACGGTCATTGCACCATCCATCTTCCGGTTTACACATATATAGTATAGGAATAATATCATTTATTATCTTCCTTTATCTCCCCCAATTTTTTTTAAAATTAAAAAAAAACCTTATTATTGGATTTAGAATATCTAGGCACTCATATATTCTAGTTGAAATGATTCATATTTATCATATTATATTTGTCTAAAACTTTCACTTTTGGTAATTCATATCTTATGAATATTTATTTATATTTTTTCTGAAATTAATCATTTATGAACCCAATAGGATGGGTATGGATTGAAAATGGAAACATATTAATCATTTGACAAACAAATATGAAGGTGGAGATAAAGAGTTCATCTAGTTTTCAAGAGATCATGAAGTGAGCACTTCCAAAATCATTTATCCTGGTTGACGTTGTCGTTTTTTCAAGAAACACTAATCTATATGAGTTGGAATAATAATTTATTTTTCATGGAATAGATAAAAACTACAAAGGATGGACTAAACAGGTGGAAAAATGAATGTGGACATTGATCGAGACGATAATATGGTTTATGAATCATTTTATATGAATTAATTTGTAAAATATGATGGAGATCTCTTGGAATAAATTATATTGTTAAGTGAATATGAACTTTGTGATTGTACAAAGTTGTTTAAGGAGTTACATATTTGTCACAATAATCCATTGTATACTGGTTGTACTAAAAACACATCAATGTCATCTGTATTGATGTTATATAATTTTAATACTGGCAATGGATGGTTTGACCTGAGCATTACAGAAATACATTTTCTTTTGAAAGATATAATACTAGAAGAAAATAAAATACCATGCAAAACATATGATGCTAAACTAATTTTACATTAAATGGTAATAATATATAAAAAATATATTCTCGTCCAAATGATTTCATACTTTTCTGTGAGGACCATGAATCACTCATCAAATGAATCATATGTGGCACAGATCTATACAAGAAAAATGAATTAAGTCCTTCGAAATATCTATAGAACATTCATATCATTAAACAGTTTTTAAGACTATATGGATGTTATAAAACTGCAAGAAAATTAACATGGACTGAAAATACAAGAATTGAAGATGATAACCTACTTCATCCAGCATATTATCCTTAGTGGAATAAAATTGATTACGCATTTCCTTAATTTGGATATGAGTTAATAAACGTTCATTTTTCATTATGTAAAGATTGAATAAATCATTTCGGTATATAGAGTAGTACTCACAGCACATGGCCCATCTTGTTGGTAAATTATTACTTATCGCTAAGGATATTCATGAAGGGAAAATTCATTAAGTTGTCTCTGCATATATCTAGACAAAAGAAACCCAGAAATGATATTCATATCAATTTGGATACACTGATAAATGATCTAAATTTGATGTGGGATACATGTTTTACAATTTATGATGCTTATAGAAGTTTTAGATTCAAATTGAGGGACATTTTGTATTGAATGATAGAGGAATTCCCTACTTATGGAAATTTTATAGGCTATTGAATTAAAAGAATTTTGTGGTGTCCCATTTGTAAAAAGTACCAATACTTAGTTTGGATAAAACATTCATCCATGACTAGGTTTTTAGGAAATAATAAATTTATACCTCGATGACATAAATACCAATCCTGGACAATGGAATTCGATGGTAATATCTATCAATGTACAACACCATCTCCATAAATGGACAATCAGCTGTACAAAAAAGTAAAAACGATTGACACTATTTTCGGTAAACCATTTTTGAAAAACCTTACAAAATCATGATATAAGAAGAGAAAAATTTTATGTGAATTTCCATATTTGAATTGTTTGTATGTCAAAAAATTTCTTGTTATCAAGCATGTAGAAAAAAAATTTTAATACTGTTATTGGAACGTAACAAAATGTTACTGAAAAAATTAAGATGGAATCATGGATCGGTTATACTTCATTGAAATGGATGTAAAGAAATATTTGGCACCAGTAAAGGGTAAAAGGTGGGATTTTATTTCTACAGTATCTTACACTCAATCCAAGTAGAAAAATTGCAATTTTTCCTTTTCCTTACATGTGTAAAAGTTCAACATGCATATTCATCCAATAGAAATAATGTCGTATCAATGAATAATTTGAAGTTAGGTGGACTAAAGTCACATGAAATTTTTTGTGAAATGTTTAATTCCAATTACTTTTCATCGTATTCTTCCTCAAAATGTACAACATACATTTACCAGACTATGCTTCATTTTAAAATCCATATATTGTAATATTTTAGACCCAATGAAGTTTCATATCATGAATATGGAGATTTAGATAAAATTTTGTGAATTAGAAATGTTATTCCCACCTTCATTGGTTGATATAATGGCCCACCTAATGGTTCAATTGTCTAGAGAGGTTCAACTAAATGGTTATTTCCATTATAGATGGATGTACCTCATTGAACGGTATATAAATATTTTAAAAGGGTATGTTACGAATTAAAGTCATCTATAAGGTTGTATTGCATAATGATATATTGTTGAAGAAAATATTGAATTATGAATTGATTTCCTATCATATTTTGAATGCATCGGTCACCCAATGTCTGGTCACTATGAAAGCCATATAAACAAAGGTATTTCTAGAAGAGATGTTTCTTCAATTACCTTAATAGAGAGGGAGGAAAGAAATCTTTACATATTACACAATAGTGAAGATCTTGATCTACACAATAAAGAACACAAATAAATTCATTGATGTTTGAATCTGTCGAGGGATGAAAATGGATATTAGATACACATAATCAACAATTTATCGGATGGTTCATAAAACAAATATATAATAGTTATCTAAAAATTAGAATTCAATTATCGAATGACGTCAATGGATATCCAGAAGAATAAATGATAATGTTATATCTTACACAAGTTTTATAATAAGTGGTTATAAATTATATATAAAAATATCATGAAGACTTCAATACGATGTTGAACAATGGTGTTATGATTGTGGCTGAAGAGATGCACATATTTGGATCCAGGGATATAAATCCAATTTATGAATGTATTTAATATCATGGGATTATCTAACAAATATACAAGTTATATAATACAAAATTTGAAGTGTCGTTTCTCAGTTTCAAATGGGTTGAAAATATCAATGTAATGGATGATGATAAAATAAAAATTATGAAGGTGAATATTAGTATAGATGGGGAAAAATGAGTTGTTCATAATGGAATTAGAAGTAGTGAAAGTATTTTATGTCTTTAATTTAACAAACAAGAATTGGTCCATTTTCCTTCATACAACTAAAACAAATATTGAGTCTGATGAAAATTCAATCAAGGATCACCCATTTATTGGGACATCACAATTTGTTCATGTCAGTAAAAAAGTAGAAAACATATTTTATATTCGAGGGGTGAATAAATATGGGATTTCGATTCTTGAAAGAGGTACCAAATCCATGAAAACTTTAGAAAAATAAAGAGTGTTCAATGAGAAGGTAAAATATTTTTTAATGTATTATGTATTTCCTCATAATATTATATGTTCTCCAATACATTAACCCAATCTAAATTATGTATTTGACTACTCATGTAGATAATGTCTTCTGCACATGATAATGTTATTAATCCATTTTAAGAAGAAAATATAATGATGGAAACTCTTTGGATATATGAAAAGGTAATGTTATGATATACTTTATCTATTTTAGCATAAAAATATATAATGGAACATTGATTTAATTTTCAATATTCCCTCCAAATTTTGTTTATTTTCGAAAATTTCTACCTATGTGTCATGAATTTTCATAAATAGCAATGGCGTTGTCTCTACACAACGACAGAGGTAATCTTAATACTTGCATAGTAAAATCATTTTCAATATACTTTATATTTTTTTTATTTTTCTATTTAATTAATATCTTGTTTTTATTTCTCACATAATAATTTATTTCTAATGCATGTGTATTATTTTGTTAGATTTTTTTTGCTCTTTCCATATTTTATCCCTTTCTATAAAATAACATCCTTAGGCTTCTTCTCTCACAAAATCATTCACTCTTTTATTGTTGAAATTTATCACTTTCTTTCATATTCCCTCTACAAATCAATCATAGAGGTAATATTGATATTAGTAAAGTAAAATCATTTTTCCTAGAATTAATGTATTATTTCATATTTAGGATTAATTTATTTCTTTTTAGTATAACTCAAAATAATTTTTTTATTTTTATAGGTGGTTTCATTTTTTTCGATTTGAGGTTGTTTGTTCAAAACTACTCTTGCAATGTTGGTATTTCGGCATATAAATCCAATGGAAATCCTGGTAACATTGATAGTTTGGATTTTTTATGAATGTATATAATAATTTTTATTTATTTAATTTTATAAACCACTGTTTGAAATGTCTATAATATAGTGTTTTTCTTGTATTTTTGTTGTAAATTTTATATATTTTAAATTATTATTCGGGACTTGTTTTTTGATGATATATGATGTGTTTCGGGTGTGTTTCTGGCACTGTACTGTGTTGTTACCACACACTACAGTGGTGATACAGTGTGCTGTAACAACATATTGTAGTATGGACCTTTATTAGTGCATTTAAATGCATTTTTTAATAATACCTTTATCATAAATTTTAAAAGGGATGATAAAAGGATTTTATCATCACTTATAAAAGCACTAATAAAAGGTATTTATCAGTGATTTTATATGTGATGGTAAATGTTTTGATATTTTGAAATCTCTCACATTTTTATTTATTTTTATAGCACTAATAATGGCCTTTTATAACATTGTTGAACACTAGTTTTGTAGTAGTGGAGACGTTATGAGATGGAAGAGCTCCAAGATGGATAAAGGTACGGATTCCACAGTAGAGTCCAAGTATATTGTGGCTTCTGAGGATTCTAAATAAGTAGTATGGATGAAAAAATTCCTCCAATATATTGATTACATACCTATAAGTAAAGATATTATCCCACTCTATTATGATAATACTATAGTGGTGACTCTTTAAAAAATTCATGGTCAAATTTGTGGAATGAGAACATATATTAGAAGTATTATATCTTGAGGGATTTTTCTTAATGGGGTGATGTTTCAGAGGCATTATTTTCATGTAAGACAACATTCTGGATCCCATGACTAAATACTTGACTCGGTAGAAACATTATTAAAATGTGAGGTCTATCAAACTGAAGGGTGTAGGCAGTTGGATCTAGTCCAAGTGAGAGATTTTTGGACTTGGTGACCTAGGACCAATAAATTTTCCAATGATTACATAAATATTGGATTTATTTAATATTAATAAAAAATATCATTACATATGGTTTTTTTTCTACATGACTCTAATGTAATAACGTCCTACAGTATACGTCACATTGATAAGGTCATAAAAGTTCCATTTGATGACGAGAATCTTGATGTGATTTGATGATATTTTCAAATAATTTATTATTATTGGATAACGTACTATGATATGACACATAATAAATAGAATGTCAGTTGTATTTACATATAAGAATATGATGATTCTTCTAATGAATATCTGACTCAGTAATCTCCAAGATGGGAGATAATGAGAACGTAACTGCCAGTAGTAATTTAACATGATTTTGTTTTATTGAATATTCATATCTACCATTCTGTGAGATGGTCCTTGTAATTTAATATCATTATTAATTCTTGTTACAACTTACATACTTAGAAATAATTTCTAAACCACGATTCTAACTATTCAATGGCAAGATGGGTACGTTGGGTGCGTCCTGAGTGACATGTAATTAATTAATAGTTTGTTGAAGTATTTTTCCCTTTAATTTTTATAGAAGCTTATATCGGATCCCTTTGATTATAATTGAATCATAATATTAAATTTCATCTCCATTGTTTAAGGATGTGTTTATTTTAGATATTCAAACAATGAAATGTCCATCATATTGGTTGTTGACACGGTTTTTCATCATTTTTAATGTGATATTGTGATAATAGGATTATATTACACAATCAGAGTTCGTATATAGCTGTGAGCATTGTGACATTAAGATATTTCTATTGGGTGCCTTGACCCATTACTAGATTGTAATCTTGGACTTTACGTAACCCACCTAAATCTATCAAAAAATAATCCTAGATGGTCACACACTAGGAAATTTAATGATCTTAATAAAATTCTATTTGAATTTATTAAAGGGAATAAATATTATTATTAATTTTGAGGAATGTTTTTTTCAATTCATATTTATCTCATAACATGAAATAATATTTATTCACCAAAATTTAAATAAAATATTTCATTTTATTTATTGAATATTTTAATAAATATTTATTCACTACATTTTGAATAAAATATTTATTTATGAATACAATTTTTTTTTTATTGTTCAAAAAATGATAGAGGAGTTCTAACAGACAAAAACCGAGTCTGGTGAAGAATATTAACTAACAATACTATTAAATATATATTTTTATTGCACAAGATGGCACACAAAACAATATAATTATTATATAATTATTATTATGTGGAATTAGGAGGTAATAAATATCGTTTAATGTACGGTATGTAACTAAAAAATATTTTAACATAAATACAAACAGTATAAATAGAAGGTTATTTCAATTGTGTTGAGTATCCAAAATTGAGAATATATAATTGCATAACATAGAGAATTTATTTGAATTCCTCATTATCTCTACCTCTAAAGACTGATAAGTGAAAGAGTGATTTATTTATGTCTGAAGACTGAGCGATCATGAATAGACAACTGAATAAATTTAACTCTTCACGATAGAACATAGAGATCAAGTGGTGTTCCTAAAAGATCATAGGATCACGTGTGGATCACCTCTAGAGGGATTAAATCCTTGTATCCTCATAACACAATGAAGGTATTCTGAAAGGGTCCATTCAGATGATAAACATTTACCAACAATGAAATTTCCTCATCCATGATATTTACATCTTCAAATATGAAATAAAATAATTTTAAATTTGACATTCTAGAACCTCTCTCTTATTTTAGTTCAATGACTATTAAATTAAATTTTAATATATCTCCCATCTTCGCACAAATCAACTTTTCCTATAACAATTAGTAATATCCACATAGATCATGATACATATATGTCAAACCATGATGCACTTTCTATCTAGATGTAAGAAACTCTCTCATCAGCTCCTCGCGCAATCCCATAGAAACCCATACTCATCCAATAAAAAATAATTATTATCACTCTGAGGAGACCATATTTATGGTGTCTCCCCACCATATAAGTTATCTCTCATAATTAATCCCTCTCGATCAGATAATTTTCCTATATTGATATAGTTTAAAAGAACTCGTATAAGAGACGTCGAAGCCAGAACTACTAATCCATGGGACTCCTAAACATCCATATGCATGTGTTTAAGGTGTAACAACATCAACCACTCCTTATAATACCAATGCACTACCTCTTTATGAATCGTTCTCTCATGTTTTTAGCAATTATTTTTCTTTTCTTGGTGTCTAATCCAACTCACTGTCGAAATAATATAGATACTCGAACCACCACCTCTGACGAAGTTTAAGGCCCCGTTGAGAATATATGTACTAGAGGATCTTATGGTGTATCTATAAAACAATCCTATCACCCATAATATAGTGTCTCTAACATCTCAATTCATCTACCAACATAGATAATTGTAGATGAATAGTAGGATTATTCCTCTCATGAGGGCTCAGTTGTCTAGATCCATATGTAACCACCCAATCCTCCTGAATTAGAAATGATATGATCGCAACTCCAGATGCATCAAAATACATGGTATATTCTTTTAACGGAATAGGTAATGTGATGATATGTGTTGAGGTTATCCTACCTTTTTTCTCTTGAAAATATATCTTGGAAGCATCCAAAAAAACAAACTTATCCCCTTTCTTGGTCAGGAATGACATCAGTGTGGCCAAATGGGAGAATTCATGGATAAAAAACTCATAATAAACTTATAATCCCAGACAAATATGAATCTTGACAAAAATTTTGGGTTTTCAACAAGATATCACATATGAAACTTTCTCTAGATCTATTGACACTCTTGATAACATGAACCAAGCTAGGTCTGGGATCAATCCGCAACTACCCAAAGCCCTCCACCATTGGCTAGGGGTGGAAACAAGCATCGAAGTCATAACTAACTTGGGGAGGCCTTTGCCTATATAATTGTTCACACACATAGTCATCTGAATGCAAAAGTGCATAGTGACAGAATAAAATAAGAAAAACTAATACAAAGTAAATCAATCATGCATGAACCTCCAAACAATAAAAATGTATGATAATCTAAGATGAAAAATTAATGGGAAAAGTACACTCCCAACCAGAAATGTGTCCCAAACTGATAGAAAACTAAAAAATTAAATATCTAAAAGATATCCCAACACATTAATAACAAGAGATGACCATCATATGTGGTCCAAACACCCAGTATCTTTAAGATCCTTTAAAGTCAATCTCTTCTTCTCCTTTCTCTGAATAAGACAAAATACTGACAAACAGAGCCAAATGTAGGGGTGAGTATAAACATCCCTAGTAAGAAACCCTAAAAGATGAAGGGGGAGAAGTATAAGATACAATAGAATAAAGAGACAATGGATAAAATTAGGGGAAATGAAAGAGAATAACTCAACCCAAAAAAGAATGTTAAATTAACCTCGTCCAAACACAAGGGGATCAAAATGGTGAGTAAATGAACTACTGGTCGACTTTTTACCACTTATAGAAGTAGGTTAAACTCATCCACCAATGAGAAACTAAAAATAAAATGAATGCAAAATACCCCACATGTATTTGCGTCTCTTGAAAAAAGAGTGTTCAAATCCAACGTATGAATATAGAAGTAGTATAAATATATATTCTCATTCAATGAATCACAAATGGGAGAGTAATGGGATCTCCACCTCACAAATCAACCCAAAAAGAATAATAGACAATAGTTTAAAAAGTCCATCAATGATTCCCAACATCTCATGTGTCTTCCCAAAAGTAACCGTACATGTCAAACCATGACTCATAAACATGTCATATAGTAAAGGGGTTACAAAATCAATGTTGAGAACCCACTCCCTGTTGCGTCGGCAGGGTTCCACACTGTAAGTCTTTGAGGATTCCACCTCCCATCTCTACTAGAGGATCAACTCGGTATCCCGCGAGGAAGCCACTTACAAGTGTTTTATAGTGTGAAAAATAATATATATATTTATAATTATATATATACATACACATATGTATTTATACACAGACAAAAACAAGCATATATATTGACAAATATATATAAACATATATATATTAATACAAACATATGATATATATGAAATATAAACAAATATATATATATATAATGTAAACATATATATAAACATAAAATACAAACATAAAATAAAAACCTAAAAAACAATCATATATGTATAATATAAAATATAAACACATACCCACACACCCACACACACATATATATAAACATAATATATATATATATATATAATATATAATATAAAAATATAGATATATAACCATAAAATCTAAACATATATGTATATATATATATAATATAATATAAACCTAAAATATAATATAATATATATATATATATACATAACATTTTTTTAATACTGACACACATATATAGACAATTATAAACACATACACATATGTTTGAATAAATGTACATATATATATATATATTAATATATATATAAACACAAACACAAATATAAAAATTTATATAAATATATTTACATTTGTATGTATATATATACACAAAGACAAATATATATATATATATATACAAACAGATATATATTTAAAATTTTGTCCCGCTTTGAAAAAAATGCTGGCAATTTATTGACATTATTATCAGTGTTTTGAAAAATGACTAATTATATATATGTATACATTCCCATATATATTTTCACACACACACACACAAATATATAATATAAATTATAAAGGGGCTTGTACCCATGTAGTAAAAGATCCTTCTTGGCATCAAGGAGATCCTGAGTTCAGTCCCTATTGGGTGGAGTTATTATTATAGTACTATGTAGGGCGTGATAGAGATGATGGTCCTGGAAATTCATGACATAGACATTATGTAGGCATGCAATGATGAAGGACGGATGCAAGTCTAGTGGCACAGTTAGGACGATGGAGGCATGAAACTAAACTGAGATTTCGAATAATGTAATTGGTCTCATGCCCACTATGTCTATGGTGCATGTACAAAATATATAATGCATGATGGGTGGGTTATCCCATTGGGGGGATATGGCATGTATTTCCTGTGTGTTCTTGTGGTGCGTGTGTGCTTTAATGTAATTGTACCCCCAAATATCTAATATATATATATATATATATTATAAATATTTATACATACAAAAATTTATATATATATATAAACATATAATATAAGAATAATATATAAGCATAAAATATGATAATAAAATAGTTACATATATATATAAACAAAAAATATCAACATATATATATAATATAAACATATATATATACACACATTAATATATATAAACACCAACAAATATATAAAATCATATATATAAAAACATATATTTTGTCACAAAAACACACATATATAAATATAGAAATATATATATATATATATATATATATATGCATATATATATATATAAACACATTTATATTTAAAATTTAGTTACATTTTAATGAAAACACGGCTATTTTAATGACATTTTTACTAGTGTTTTAAAACATGTCTAAGAATATATATAAATATATAAAATTTAAAGTTATAATTATATATATCTATAGGTACACATATATATTTACACACACACATACATATATAAACAGACATACATATCAATATAAATATATATATATATAATATAAACATAAAAAGATATACATATATTTATTTATTTATTTATTTATTTATTTAATATAAACATATATATAAACATAAATTGTAAACTTATATATATATATATATATATAACATATGTATAAAATATAAACATAGACACATAGATATATATATAATATAAGACATAAACATATCTATATATTATATAATATAAACAAATATTTATATATAAACCTAAAATATAATATAATATATATATATATATTAAAATAAAAATATATAATTGATTTTTAAAAATTGATATATATATATATATATATATATTAATATAACTAATTATCTTATGTTTTGTCAAATTTTCAAGAAAAGGCCTCTATTTTAGTAATTTTTTTTCAAGTGTTTTAAAACATGACAAATTATCTATATAATTAGATAATTAGAATTATATATATACATACAGGTATAATTTTACACACACAAAGACATATAATCACCCATATATATATATATAAATACACACATACACACAGATATATATATATATAATATTAACACACACATATATATATATATATATTATAAATATATATATATTTTTTATTACAATATAAACACACACACATATATATATAATCTAAAATATAACTTTATATAAACATATATATATATATATATATAATATAAACACAAACACAGATATATATATGTCTGTCTGTGTGTGTGTGTGTGTGTCTAAACCTAAAACATAAAATATAAAATATAAACACATATATGTATATATTTATATAATATACTAATTTTTTAAATACTGATATATATATATAACATAATACAACAAATATTGAAAATTATTGTAGGTTACTTGATGTGATGTTTAGCTTTGAAGTTGGAATTTTAGTGTTCAATTCCTTGATGTTTCATATTTTCTAAGGTGTGGCTTGCAGGTTGAGTCATGAAAGGGCATCCACTGAGTACTGGAAATGAGTCTAGAGCATGCATGCAGGTTGAGACCGAGGTAATGGAGATGAGGCAATGGCGGGTGGGTTAGAGATAGAGGTAATAGTGATGGAGGCCATGACATATCAGTTGAGTTGTGAGGTTGGGGTCAGACCGAGGTACTATAGACAAGAGGGAGACTACCAAACAAGGGAAATGAATATTTTATTTTATTGTAATAAAAGATTATAAATTTTCCAAAAAAAAAATTAAATTTTTAAATTTTTAAAAATTTGAAATTAAATAAAAAATCTGATGTTTCAAAAAATTGGTCAATGAGTTATCATGTTTAACAACATTTATTTAATGAATTTTCTAAAAAAATTTGATAAATGAGGTCTGATTAAATATCAATGTTTATATATTGAATGTTTTTATGAATGTCGGTAAATAAATTAGCAGCATTTATAAATGTCCCTAATGCAAAAGAAAACCTTTTTAAATAGAGAAGAGGGAATCTTGGGCAGGTTAAGGACCAAGGTATTGCAGAGGAGTCTATGGGATATGGGTTGAATCGTGATGGTGGGTTCAAATAGAGGTACTGGAGAGGTAAGAGAGTCTACCCGACGAGGGTCAAGAATATTTTTTTATTGTTATAAATAATTATAATATTTTTAAAAAATAGAAACTTTTAGAAAAAATACAAATTTCAATAAAACAAATCAAAAAATTTAAAAAAAAATGAATAAAACAAAATAAATAATGATGTTTCTAAAAATCCTGTAAATGAGGCATCAAATTTAATGTAGTTTATTTAAAGAAATTTTGAAAAAAAGTTTGTAAATAAACCTCTCTAAATTAGTGATGTTCATAAACATCAGTAATTTAGTAACACCTCATTTAACAACACCTCATTTAATGACATTTTTTAGAAACATTTATTAATTAATTAGTGATGTTTATAAATGATGCTAATTAAAAAAATTGAGGTAGTTGGAATTTTCTATATTGTATATCTAAATATTGATTACATGGGTTTTAGAATGACATAACAATTTATTTGTTTTAATTGTCAGATATAAAAAAATATCTCATTTCACATTTCATATAGGAATGTACATAACACTAGTAATAAATATGTCCCTATCATGAATAATTATTTCCAATATGTATCCATATGTTAATATCAGGATGCATGAATAGTAATATCATGCCATTCTAGGACATGAGTATAAATCTTAATAAAATATCATCCAGAAAAAACAACATCAGACAATATGTGAGTCAACCCAGATGAAATAACATCAACTGTAACAAGAGAATGTCACAAACATAAATCTCATCCCTATATACATAGATTTTCCCCAGTACATGTGTTAAAAACTCCCACTCAAAATCACATTACTATGTCCCAACACATCCTAGTTTCCTTTTGTACCGTTATTGAAGAGAAATGAAATAGAAAAGGAAAATATGCCCCTCTAATACCACTTTGTAACATCCCCCAATGTGTAAATCTATCAAGTGGATAAAATAGGTTGGTTACTGGACCTCAAGTGCACCTCCCTGTATTCCAGAGGCTTCCAAATAGTAGTGGGGGTGTGAAATGATTAGAGGGGAGACTATGGCCTTGGAAATGACTAGAATATAACAGAATAATCCATAATAATAAATATCAAGGTAATGAAAGGCAGTGAAAATTGAATATAATAACTCTAGAAAATAAAAGGATGAAACAATAAACCAATAATAAAGAATCATGTAATGGATAACCAAGATGGAACCAACAGAAAATAAAATAATCAGATGACACAAAATAATCCCAAAATATCTAAATCTTGATCCCCATTTAAGAACCATATCCAAATTCCATGCAATCTAATAAGTAATTAAAATCAACAACAAGGCCCTAGGCCTTTGTCTGAACCTGAATCCATGTAATCTAATCAGGTACCAAACAACATCCTGGGGTGGGTTTGAGTAAAATATATTAGGTTCACACCACAATGTCTTAAAAATAGTCTCATAAAAAGTGTATTTAATAAGTGAAAAATTGGTATATTAATCTATAAATTAATACAATATAATAGTCATCATGCATTAGTACCATGCCTAAATATCTCTAAGAATGAAACGCAATTATACAAACCAATAACCATATATTCAGGGGAAAAAAATAATCAAATTTGGATCAAGCCTACTATATAATAATTTCATACTATTACATGGTGGATCATACTCAATATAATAATATCATCATGGTACAAGTTAGAGCCCTCTCAATATATGCATTACAAAATATTATTATGTATATCCCACAAAATATAAGCAATACCGAATTAGAATGGGAAAAGACCACTAAATATAAGAATTAAAACATGGTAATATGCTTATTTTCTCAATATAATCCATAAAGCATGGGACTAGGCAGAGCCCACTCAATTTAAGCATTACTTTAACACAACTATTTATAATGGTAAGTATATCACATCATAAGACACAATGGTAAATTATAAAATTTACCTTTTATCTTTCAATTACCCATATCTTTTATCAATTTTCCCTTAAACCATTAACTTGCATTCAATTAAATAAGCAAATAAATTTAAAAGGAAAGTCTATATAAAAAATCTCTTAAATTTAATGTCATGAGGAACATATTTTAATCCATTATCCAATTCATATATATCTGTAGGATCCCTCGCCTAATGGCTTGTCATAATCTAGGTCGATATAAATTTGACCCAAAATAAAGGAATAATTCAATTCATCACCCAATTAATAAATAAACACATTATGAAGTAACAATCAAAATATTTCACACACATGGGAATTTATTAGAACACATGGTTAAGTTGTAGACCCACTAAATTTATCAGACAAATAAGTACTTCTTCCTATCAGAATCGCCAATAAGAAATAAGGTGAGGAAGATAAAAAGAAGAAACTAGATAAATCAAGGATAAGATACAAACCCATAAAATACCATGATCAAAATATTTACACCACAATGACAGAGGTAAACCAAAGATGAAAGTAAAACCTATTAAAAACACACTATGGATTTGATGTGTAAATGGGATGCCCGGAATAGAATTGAAGACTAAAAAATAGATAATGAATCATTCTATCGTTGAGATGGGATGGATGAACTAAATTAAATTATGTAAATCATATGCTCTTCCCACATAAAATTTTTGCGTACCAGGAATACAGGGTGTGAAATTATTTCACGTCATGTATTCCTTCATTTTTGAGTTATTCTGAAAACCCCACTACCTTAGGCTAATATATATCCAAATTGACAATTAAAAAAATGAGAATGTGGTTCATGAAGGGTAACCATTTAATGTAATGAACTAGTTCATGAAATGTGTTTTAGGATATTTATACGTCATCTATCTTGTACATGATGTGTAATTTTCCAGTGAATAGTTTTTAGTCCATCCTCACTGAAAGAGCTTGATCCACCTCCAAATCCTAAAAACTAACGAAAACCCATCATAATCCCATTTTACACAATTATAACCAAATTATCTAAATTAAAAAAATATAAATCCTTGAACATTAGGTTATTTTCCCACAATAAAGTCTCTCCATATCCAAACAACACACAGCCACTGCTGTTTAAATACACAAGAAATCCCCATGAATGATGTTTGACTAAAAACACAAAGAGCAATGTACTTGAAAATAAAGGTATATTAAACAAATATATTTTATTATCATGGGTTTTTACCAAATATATTCGATGAGGAACACTGATGTGAGATAGGGAAAAAATTGAGAGATAGAATTTTGTTATATGGTGGAGTTTGGTATGATTTTTTTTCATGTTTATTTTTATAGGACTTATTTTATTTTATCAGTTTATTTGGCCTATATTTGACCACTCACCTTGTTTTAATTATTTTTGGATAAGGTTTATAGACAATAGGCCTCTCTAAATTCATTTTACTAGGTTCATTATTATTAATGTTATTTCCAAAAGTTTTTAATGTTTTGTGTTTTCATGTGCAGTGAGGTAGATGATTGGTCAGGTGGGACTTTAATGAAAAAGAGTTTTTGAGGAGGTGAGATTAGATCTCCTAAGGATAATATTTAAAATTATGAAGTGATAATAATATTTTAGGTTAATAATGAATATTTCCATGATGATAGTAAATTAAAAATATATATTTGGGAATATGTGATGAATATAAGATAAATACTACAAATATAAATGAAAAAGGAATTATAGTTTCTACTACTTGAAGAACACAGGGAAATAAAACCCAATTAAAATCCATAATGGTTTGATGATTGATGTGTTGTTACTATAATTAGTTTCTAGTACCGATTATTCATAATTTCAACTTACTACAATAGTTTTGACTGAGTTAAAATTAACATATGTAATGGGGAGATTGAAAATTTTTTATTCAAGAAGAAACTATTTCTAAAGTTATGATTAATCCTTTAAAATGATAACAATGTTCATGGATACATAAATTATAAAAAACTGTACTAGGAATAAGTTTAGATATGAGTATATGTGTTTGATAATTCATTTAGAAAAGATGAATATGTTTTTTTATTATTTGATAAAGTGAGAAAATGTTGTGGTGAGATTAATAAAAATAAACAAGACCTATAAACATCATAAAGATGTTGTTGGGAATAAATATCCGGCAATGAAAATGGTATTGATTGGGTAAGGATAATATTTTCGTGTTGTTGTATCCTAAACATTGGATGAAGTTAAGAAAATCGCATAAAACCTATACTACACCCTAGGATGAGATTCTCATAGTTCAAACTTCTATATAGGAATTACAGCAACAAATGTTATTATTCAACAAATTGATTTATGTTCTAATTCAAGATAGGGTCTAATTAACTATAAAAAATGACTGTATATTTTTTCTCAAAAACATATGAAGAAACTTTTCCTCTCTATGGATGTAGTTTTTATTCCTGAACAACACAAATCATTCTATTCATCTTCCTCTTATTATTTCTCACCTTTCTCTCTTTTCCTCTCCTAATATGAATCTTTTTTATCATGTCACTCTCAATGTTTTTTAATACATAATTAACATCGTTAGGACAATACCAATTTTTACAGATGGATTTCTAAAGAACAGAGGAATCATTTTTTTACTAATTATGGATTGGGGAAATAATATATTGATAATTTATTGAATAAATAATTTTATTTTATGTACTTAATTAGGATTTTCTATGATTTTTTAATTTTGAATCAACAAATGCATAAGGATGAATTAAACATCATAACGATATTTGATATGTCCAAAAGGATCATCCCACTTTGTATAGTCTATTTTTTAACTGTCTAAGTATGATCTAGAGATTCCTAATGTTAATAAAAACCATATAAGGATGACTAAATTTATAAGGATAATCCATTAATTTGTAAGAATGATTAAAAATTTATTAAGGATCATTTATGGTTATGAAATAAATGATAATATAAAAATATCATAATGGATTGAATCCTTTGTGTGCTTCATAGGATGAATGATACATTGAATATGGATCATTTTGAGGACAAATCATATAGAAATTTTGAGAATTATGATTAATGAAAATTAAAATATTTCCAAAATTGTATATTCTTATGATTAAATTAAATTCATACATTTCAGTGGACTGTTATTCATGGATTCCCAAATCCAGATTATTCACAAGGATTGTGTTTTAAGTAGATTAGTATTGAGAATATCTCTACACGAAGAGATACTAAATCACACCACAATGCCAAAGGCTATCCTCATATGTATAGTGATTTCCAAAAAATTAAATGAAATTGTTTTTTATAGAGGTATAGAAGTACGTGATAATACAAATATCATGTGAAGAAATCCCGAGTCTTGGGGAGAACTTTAATAAATAATTTTACGTAGATTAAATGAGTATTGAAACTAAAAAATGTATTCCATGATTAACGGATAATATTGCTTACTTATTTATAATTATAGAGTTTATATATTTCAAATATGGAATTAATATTCCAAATATTCAAACATTTTCTATGATTAAAAAGGGAGAAGAAGAATAGAAGAAGGTGATTAAGTATACATTGCGAGAACTGAATAAAAAAATGACAGAACATATATGTATCAATGACCATAGATTGGAGTTTATCATAAAATTCCTCCAAATAATTGGTATTAGTTCCTCTTTTATCACTGTAATTAGAAGTATCTTCAACTAGGACACTATCTCCATTTTGGTAAATTGATCTCCCAAAGATAAATTAAATGAAACAAAGGTATCATACATGGTGATCCCCTCTCTTCCATTGTTTTCTCAATAGAGGAAGACTAAATCATTCATATGATCAATCATCTAGTGGATCAAAATAATATGAAACCCATCCATGTCTCTAGGAATGTAAATGCTCTCACTCACATATTTTATACTGATGACCTCATCTGTTCCCTCCAAGGTGACTATAGAAACATTCTTAACCTCAGGATTTCTCTATCTCACTATGAAATGGTTTCTGGACAAACCATAAGTTGGTAAAAATCCTATATATTCTTTGATAATAACATTCCCATCAATAGAAAATGTAGGCTTATGAGCGAATTAGGTCTAAAAGAAGGCTCTTTCCCCTTCACATAGCATGGTGTCCTCATATTTTGTGGTAAACCCATGTCTTGCCACATTATTAATATTGTTAATGAAGGTATAAACCAACATTTATCTTGGAAGGGTAAATATATCTCTATAAAAGGTAGGAATTTCCTTGTGAAATCAACTATTGTCTCTAAGATGGTCTACTCCCTCATTGTCTCAAACTGTCCTATTGGTCTAATCAAAAAATGAGCATATCTATTAAAAATTTCAACTAGACTGATAGTATTCTTTAATGAAATCTTGTGACAGACCCTTGTTCAATTTGTTGTAAGCCTATTTTAAATATTGGAATTGGCATAAAAACATAAATTACATTATTGAAGCTCTTCTAGCATGGATTACCTGGAATATTTTTCACAATTCATCTAAATCAATCTCCTTTCTAAAAAATAGATTTATTGAAAAACTTAAGACATGAGATTTGATCTTTATTAATTATTCCATATGGATTGATATCAATCACTCATTCTCCAACATTAGGAATAATTCCGGATTAATGGTCTCCAGAGATTCCTCCATGAAATTCTTGCTAGATAACTAGAATGGAATGCCTTTACTCTCTAAGATTTATTTTTATCAAACTCTTGAAAACACTAACAAATATATCAATGATATATTATATTATCAACAATATTATCTCCCAGATAATATTTTTAATCTCATTGAAAACTGTCCTTTATATTACAACACTGATTTCTTAATTTGGGAGCCTGCTCACAATGAAATTATTACCTAAAAAACTACTATAATATTATTAGTTGTAACAAAGAGAATAGTTAAAAATAAATTAAACACAAAAACAAACCTTACAAAAATCCCTCAAGATTCACTGTCATCTAGAGCCTTTCTCACAATAGAGTTCCCACTGATACACGTCTTTAATCGTTTGAAATTTCACTTTACTCTAAATGTAAAATATGAAATCAACACAGAGAATATGCTAACCACCTATTCCATTCTTGTTCTGTTGCTTCTATATTTTGAACTATATTTTTGACATCTTTGATTTCATATGGTTGGTACTTGAATCTAACAAAACTCAACATATGAAATATGCAGAGAAGGAAGGCTCGCAGCAAATCAAGAACTTTTTCTTTGTAGAAGTTTCTAAACCCCACTATGTGATCAAGTATGATCGGAATGAAATTATTCATAAAAAAATCACTAAATATTAATTAAGGTTGGATTTGGATCCTAATATCTATATATAAAGATACTTTTATAGTAAAAATACATTTCCAAAAATTCGTGCAAGACATTGAAATCCTGAAATTTCTACAGATCAATGACCACATCTGTCATCCACATCGCACTCTTGAGGTATTATGCAGAGCTCCTCTCTGTGGATAGATCAAAATAAACATTGATGGAACCACAAAGGGAAATATGGGACTTGCAGGGTGTGGTGATGTATTCAGGAATCACCTCGGTCAGATTCTAGGTTACATCATGCGTCATTGTGGCATAACCACCTCTCGTGAAGCCGAGATTATGGGTTTGATTCATGCGATTAAAGTTTCCTTGGTTTTTGGTTGGAAAAACCTATGTATTGATAGTGACTCTATTAAAATACTAAAATTAATTCGTAATGGCCTAAATCATCTATCATGGCCAATTACTACCCATTGGATGGAATAAAACCCTTCACTCACCGATTTGGACTACATCATCACACATTTTTGTTGGGAAGAAAACATGGTTGTAGATGACTTGTAAAAATCTGGAGTTAATAAATAAATAACCTGGAGTGAAGAACTCCCAGTTTCTCTTATTCCATTTCATGAAAAATATCTTAATATAATCCCGTACATTAGAATTTTGTAAACTTTCTTTTAATAAATTTTGTGCTTTGGCCATTTGGGTTAAGGCATCACTTTTTTAAAAAAAATCTATGTAACAAGGAAGGGGGTAAAAATAAATCCATTATACCTATATATGTGATGATGAATACAGATGATAGGTATGAATTAAATTCATATCCATCATATTTTCATATAATCAAGAGAAATACGGTGAGTTTGAACTATGATCGTGTTGATGATTTTCACATCAGGGCAAGGAGAAGAAATCAATCGACACACAAGAACTCACGTTGATTGAGGGTGTTGAATAACTGTTCATTAGAGTTTGGGAGGATCCTTTGAATAAATACTTACATATAATATAGATAACCAATCAGGATATGGGGTGAATATTTTTGGAAAATATATTCAATTACAAGCAACTAGTAAAAATATATAGGGAGTTAACCACTACATTCACATGTCATCAGTAATTTCAGGAGTTGTATATCTACTTTTTTGAGAGATATCGTATATTTGTAATCACATATTTCATTTAATAGAAATATTGTTCACAATATAATAATCAAACTCAATAAGTATTTGGATCTGACATTTAATTTTAATAGTTTAAATCCCTTAATGCATTGTTTACATTTATCTTCTTGCATGTGAGAATGAGTGTGACAAATAAGAACAAAATGATTGTTATCTTTATCAGTTAAAGAGATTAGTTTAAAATAAATTAATCATAATAAGAAAAAGGATCATTGATCCACCCATCCACCTCTCATAGATGTCACAAGACCATGGAAACTCAACTGGTATCAAGGATAAATAGGTTACCCTCTTAATGATTAAACTGTTACTGTAGAAGCAGCATTGAGATTCTTGATCCTATCAATGATAGAAGTGAAAATATTTATTATATAAATAAATTTTGAAGAATGAAGAACCAAATGCTACCTATTTTTATCACATGGTAGTTAGTTTAGTGATTCTATGAAATTGGGATTGACTACACTTATAAGCGATAGTCCCATGACATAGAAGTAAAATTTAGAATTGGATATAATGTATAGTAATTATATCCTGTCACCACGTTGATGAAGTATACACCAACGTTTTAGTATTAAAAACATATAAGAATATGGTTGAGAATATTGAAAATACATATGAAGAAAATGTAGAGATTAAAGTATCCAAATTTTTTATTTGGAGATATAATTTTGAAGACATCCAAAACTACTGTAGATGAATATTTTTCCTTATATGATGATATTTTCAATCTAATTATAGGATTTTTAGACAATTTATAATAATCAATAATTGTAACATGTTGATGAGAAATTTCCATGAATGATTCCACCCAAAAAAATCATTCTTAGAGGTAAAAAAGATACACAAACCGTAAGGAATTGAACAAATCTCTCCTCAATAATGAGATAATGGGGTACCAATTTTCAAGAACTATTAAAAATAAGAGATAATATAGAAATATAAGATCAAATAAAATTTCAATGAGTAGAGGTTGAATATTATTTAGATTTATAAATTGATGTTAAAAGATATTAAGAAAATAAGAAATCCATGTTCTTTATCTTCAAGAAAATTATATGATAGAGTGGAAAATATAACGATATGGTTCCTCTTAAATTAATTAATTATTGAGGAATTGGGAATTTTTGAATTGAATACCTCAAAAATGAATATAATTAAACAAAAATTGAATCTTGTGAAGATGAGTTATATAGAATAAATTTTCTGCAGTTAGGAAAATTGATATTAGAAAGAAGGATGGGTGACACAAATATATGGAAAATTATTAATGAGAAGGGAAGATATTAAATAATGGTCAAAGTTTACTGATTTATAATATCAATGTAATTATCAACATCAAAAAATATTCCTAGATGATAAGAACAATCATGTTACCTCTTCAATGAGTGGTGAGGAGAAAGAAGACAACTGGACTTGGTATTTTTTGATATCTTAACTAGAAGATTGTCTTGTGAAAAACACCACACCCTTGAAAAGAGTCAAGATGATAGAAATAGATAAAATATGTTAATATGTTAAGGATAGTGACCTCATTTGGAAGATGAAAATTAATAAGATGAAAATTTCAGAATAAGAAAAATTTATTGAATATATAAATTCAAAACTAGTTTCAAATGGTAATGATGTATATGAGGCACAATATATTTATCATAAAGTAGAAAAAAACTTCATGAAAATACTAGAAAACTCTAAAATTGGAATGGATTTTTATTTTGTATCATCCTTGTATATTTAAAAACTACTAATAAGAAAAAGGAAAGGGATGTTTTTTATATTTCAAGAGAAACTAAAACTATTTCATATAGTTTTATAGAATCTAAATCTAAAAATAAATTGTACGAGATCAAGAAAGTAATTAAATATATACTCCCATGAAAACAAGATATGGATATGAGTTCAGAAGTGAACATATCCTAATTAAAACCATAGGCTAGAGTACACCTAGAACAATAGTGTTTTTATAGGAAAACCCATCTGTATTTTGGAAAATCAAGCTTAAAAGGCTACTATTTGAGTTTCAGGATATATGGAAATAATACATATAAATAATGGGTCAACATATATCTCCAATTGGACCGTTATAAATGAATTTATAACAATATAGGGATGAGTAAAAGTAAATCTATGAGTAGAGAAAATACCCTTAGAATAAAAAATTCACATTTGAGATGTTAATAATGAAAAATCCACAGACTAATAATGAATATAAAGGAATGAAAGAGTGAATAGTTTAAAAATAAAGTCAAATAAATTTTAATATAAATATTTTATTGAGGAAATAAATTGTAAATTAACATAATGATAGTACACATGTTTATTTATCAGTTAAAAAATGAATTACCCTACCTACCCATGTTGTGCAAGGGTATTTAAAACAACCCTTATGCATTTTAAAATTAAGGACAACTATATGAATGGAAAGATGTTGGGAGATTGTTTTAGAAGATGTTGGACTAGCCATGGCGCATGAGAGGTGTGAGTAAGTGGGTAGAGGTGGTGTCCTCTTATAAGATGGAGGAGGCCCACATTATGAAAATTTATAAATATTATTTCATTATAAATTCAATTTAAATTAAAAATAGTCCATTAATCATTTATTAGAATATAAGATAATGTTGGTTCAAGTAACCATCATCAAATAATTTTTATGCAGGTATGAAACATTTTTTATCCTTATCTTTTTTATTTAACCATTATTTTACCCTTTTTAATCTTATAGTGATATCATGTTACTTAAACAAATTAACTTAATGTAATTACCATATCATGTAAAAAACATAAAAAAAAGTCATTAATACTACATTAGAACATATCATAACCATATTCTATAATATTATATATTTAGGATGTTAAAATCATTTAATAAACTATTTTATATTTTAAGTTATGAATTTTGTCAATTCTAGACACTATTCAATAATGAATTTTTTACATATTCATAATAATTGAATTCCTTAAAAAAAACATTGAATCAAGTATAAAATTTTATATTGACCTACAGAATTTATTTATTATATTAATTATGTCAAGTAATATTAATTGTAACATTTATAATATAAATTTTTTAATCCATTATTAACGAAGTAATCACTACATCAACATTGTGTCATAATTAAATTTATTTATATAATGTATAAAAATTTTAAATAAAATATCATGATGTTGGAAATATTTTTATCTTTATAATTAATATTTATATTCAAAGTGAACCTTTATATAACCCCAAATAAAATATTTTCTAGTAAGAAGATATATGTTAATTGTAATTTTCTCTTTACATTAAATTAATTATTATAACACGTTATTATCACTCACAAATGCCAAAAGTTATAAATATTGATGTTTATAGTTGGAAATAACTCATCCAATAGGATTAAAACCCATTTTAGTGTATATTTATATTATGAAAATATTATTTTTACCATTTATACCAGATTTACCCTTTAACCATGGTAAATAAAAATAATTACTAAAGTTGCTATTTATAATTCCAAGAAATAAATTGTACCTATTTACCCAATTTTGACCTTAATATTCTAGATATGGAATATATTTTTCCAAATTCTGAACACATAAATTTTAGTCATTAATTTAAAATTAATTCATGTTGTCAAAACCCTAAAGCATGTTTTTATTAAATAAAAACTACAAAAATATTGGTAGGTGTTTATGTCCAATATCAATGTTAAATTTATTATAATAAACAAAATTGTACTAAATGATAAAAATATATTCAATTTATACATTAAAACCATTAAATAATATGATTTAACCATATAAATCATCTCTTTGGAAAAAGTTGTTTTCCATTAAAATTTAGTTTTTTTACTATTTATCAAAATAATATAGTTATCAGAAAAAAATAAAAAATTCATCCTTTGTAAATTATAATGAACCAATTTTCTATAAGAACATTATTTTGGAAAATATAAATTATAAAGGTGTAAATATGTAAATTTAAAAATGGTTCTATATAAAATGTTTGTAAAACAGCATTTTTAAAAAATAATTCTTTTATTAGAAAAATTGACTTTTTTCTTATATAATATCTAGAAAAAAGTAGATGAAATTAAAATATTACAATGAATATAAAAAATATATTATTTATTAAATGAAAATCCATAAAGCATAATATAATTTGATAAACACAATTATTCCCTTTTAAATAGGCATTCATAAAAACAAATCCTATATATTAAATTGGTTTTTATATCCATTTCATATAAATTTAATAACCCATGGAACATTATTTAAACATGTGTAAACCATTTTTCATAATTTCATTGATGATATTCATTCCCTCTATTCCAATAGCTATGTAATAATAGAAACATTTATAAAATAATTTTTAGATGGTCATCTAATTTCGATGTATCATATCATGTATGTTATTGAACATAATGTTTCTTTCTTGAAATGTAGGATGTTATATCAAGTATAGTGAATAGATGTTATAGTTTTAGTGATAGGATATGAAAACTATTTTTGACCCTCCAGTGTTTTGAATGACGTACCTTATGAATTACTGTTATGTATCAGGAAAATGATATAGAAGATGAAGATCCATGAATTTAAGATGAAGTATAATAAAATAGAATAAAACTAGGGTCATTTCATGCATGAATAATATTTTTGTTGGATTTTAAATAGATAAAATGACAATAGATATATTCCACTTTAGTCTAATTATTCTTACTTTATAAATGATCTATAATTATTATTCTATTGTTTCGGCTAGAACACGTGTTCTCGTTCGTAATCACTAATTCAGAATGGTTTCCATCAAATTTATTTCTAGAATTGGAAATACCCAAGGAGACTGTATCGAAATATACATTATTTCCAAAGGAAGGAGTTTTTTAGGTTTGTTGACCTACAATACTTAAGAACTCACATTGGTTGAGAGGATAAGTGGTGGGGGATCATCACAAACATTTTGTGGGGGGGGGGGTTATTTCATACTCTAGACCTCTTTATAGATTTAAGATATCTTCATTAATCCTTATTAATTTACCAAGAATTATGTAAATTTCCCTAGAAATTTTTAATCCATTTTTAGCATGTGTGGAATTCAGAATCATCCATGTATATTCAATGTTCTTCATTAATGGAGATATTCCTATGTATTAAAGGTTCTCCATCAATTGTATCTTCTCATATAATACATAGATATTATCTATCCATTGTTATGATGATGCTAGTTATTAATACACTAAGTGGGGAACATTATAATTTATGGTCATCCAGGTAGAAGAATGTTGTTTGGATGATGGGATCATACCCATAAATGGGCTACCTACGTATCCTCGTGAAAAGAATCAAAACCATTGATGTTTGGTGACGCTTAATAGAAAAAATCATACCTTTTAAGGTATACTGATAAGGAACCTACCATATACTTTAATTTCATATGGTAAAGATGTCTAAGCGGAAGGTTCCTATTCAAATCTTGGTGTGATACTAATGCCAAATTAGTCCATGAAATATGGAAAGGATACGAGTTTCCAAGTTGGATTTGACCCTTCGTGAAATATGGACTAGAGAGAACTTGTTTTGTATTGGAGTTATTGGTTTGAACCTCATGGAGGCATCCCATATACCCCCCCTTTAATGGTAATTTATTCCCACGTTGTTCGGTAAGTCTCGCAGGGTGGTATGGACCTTTGAGTGAAATAGGTTGGTCCTAACTCTTAATGTGGATTCCCTTATAATCGGGTCCATGAAAAATCTATCAATACATGGATATTCAAAGGGATATTAATTTGGGGAACATTTTAAAGGAGGATTTCCAATTTAAGATAAATATATTTTGAGGATGTCAATTGAGATCAGGACCTATGTGAAGGATTCAAACATATCCCAATTATGGATAGAATCTGAGTTCTCATAGTTCAATATGTGATGCGGATTGTGCAGATGTAATGATCATCAAAAATATCTAATCCCACTTGACTCATGCTCAGTGTGAGAAACAAGAAGTAGTTAATGATTCAACAAACCACACACTTTCTCATCTACTTATGGAAGAGGTGATTCCTATAATTAAAGAATCTGAGGTGATGGTTGGCAAGTGTGCAAAGTAATGATCCCTTCAATGTGAAGTGAAACTGAAGGACATTGGGTACGACCTGATAGGTTAGGGGATTACATCAAGAGGGATGAACTAAAATCTTTGGATGGTACTTACACTTAAAGAGGATTCCAATTTGAGGTTTTATTTGGGATTATTCCTAAGGAGGATTCCCATTTTAGTTTCACTTGGGGAATGCTAGTAATGAGGATTCCCATTTGAGGTTTAGTGGGGGTGTACTCCTATGGAGGATTCCCATTTGAGGATTGGTTATAGAATACTCTTAAAGAGGTTTCCCATTTGAGGATTGGTTGGGGATTACTCCTAAGGAGGATTCCCATTTGAGGATTGGGTGGGTATTGCTCCTAACTAAGGTGACCATTTGAAAATTGGTTGGGGATTACTCATAAAAAGGATTCCCATTTATGATTTGACCTGGAATATGAGTCAGGTGATGAGGTTGGAGGAGTTTATCGACTCAAGTTACTCGATAAATGGAAGAGGAGAATGTCAACCCGTGGTAAGGGAATCGAACCAAGAGGAGTAAGTCGAGTCAAGGAATTTTAGTGAGGGTGGATGTGTATCACAAATCATGGTATTAAAGCTGAAGAAAATTTGGTAGTATAGGGATGCAATGGAAAAAGGTATTTGATCTATCTTGAAATGTTCAAGGAGTGAATCTCCATTTTTCATGGGGTTCAAGGATTTAAGTGAAAGGACCACCTCGAAGGGAAAGGACTGCAACCTGAGAGTGATATTGGGTAGGGTTGCATGGGTGCATCCCCCACAGTATGGACCAAAAGGGTTGCATAGGTTCTCTTCCATGGTTGGTCGTGTAGGTGGGTCGCACCGGTGCTCCACCGAGCTAGGTCTCCAAGGTGGGAAACCCATGTTTTTTCCAAGGTGGGTCGTACAGGTGGGCCATGAAGGTGCCCCACAAAACGGGGAGCCTAAGGGGCCTATTTATAGAAAAATGGAGAACCCTGGGATGAGGAGTTACTCCTCGCAGTTCCTCTACGTAAGTCCTCTACATAGGTCTTGTGGGGCATGTCCTCTGTGTAGGTCCTCCACATAGGTCCTCCGCGTTGGTGATCAATTTCCCATTATAAAATTTCTCCATCTTCTGATTGCAATAACTTTTGATCCCTAAGTCTATTTGGGATCCAAGACAATCCAGATAAAAGATCATGAATAGATCAATATTTCATGATATGATGAATAAACCAAGTCATCAGGAAAGAATCTTGAAAATCGAATTTTTGAGGTGTCGATGCTATTTTATCATCAATCATGCAAATCCAGACCTATTCTTGGAGAAATGGGTCTTTTTTCTTTCCCATAATTATAAAGAAATATCACAGAAAATGGAAATCCAACCATGAATTTTGTGGAAATGTTCATTAAAACACGTTCGTTGGTATCAAAATATATGGATATAACAAACAATATCACAAAATTATGTATAAAAATAATCATTATAATAAAAAATATTTCATACACCAAAATAAATGATTTTTAATTCCTAGAAATAATCCCTTAAATCATGATTAATAAAACATTCAACAATCCAAACCATCTGAGTTTAAATAATGTATTATCTGAAATATACATTTCAGTAGATAATAAATATTTCGAATTTATAAAAATAATTTATGAAACACGGAGCCTTTAAATTTGTCTAACTCTATCAACACCAAATAGAATTATATATATATATATATATTTAATATGTAAGATAATTGATACTTAAGAAAAAATCCAAGTAGAAACAATTCATAACATAATTGTTTTTATTGATTTATAACATAATTTTTAACACAATTCTAATACATAATATAAATGAAAAATTTTCAATTCGATATATAATATTTTCCCTTCACTTCTTATAATATTTGTAACAAATTTCTCATTGATAAATTCCAAATTTATATGAAAATAAACATCATACGTAACATATTCCTATTACATACTATATTAAAAAAGCTAATTTTCTCAATATATCAGATAATGTACTTTTTTAAAATACAATATTTAAGATAAATTTGAGATTTGAGATAAATTAATTATCAAAAAATAGATTATTCTAATACATAAGGTAAATTACATTGAAAAAAATCATGTATAATATTTTTTCATGACAAAAACGAATACATAATATATTATATTGAAGCAATTTTGAAATTCTATTGATAAGTAATATATTATTCAAGAATACATAATATACTGAACATTTCCCAAAATCCAAAAATAAGATATTTTCTAAACACTAATGAAATATATAAGATAATTAACTTTTAAGAATTATGAAACATAAAATATGATTAAATAGGAATTAAGTAGAATAAATAATAAATATAAATATGTATAAATATTGAATAAATAACAATAAATAAGGACATGAGAGTAATATAATTATTAAAAAACAAAACTAAAGAAACTATAAATGAGACACTTTATATATAGGGGTGATAATTTATGTTTGCCTAGTAAGATCCTCCATAGATTCACTCATGATAATGTAGAAGAATTTTGCTAAAGTTTTAGTGAATGAAACATTAAACCAAATCATCATATATATGATGTAATATACCACACATACTCACCAATAAATACATACTTAATCTATATGAAAATATAATAACATAATAATTCATTGAATATAAAGATAAAGGTTACCCATAAATCATTTCCCACTGAACTAGTCACCCTCATGTAACAATGAAATATGTCATTGCACATCCACCCCTTCTATATTGATTATTAAAAAACAACAAAACCACATCAAAAAAAATGACACATTTTTTTTACACATAACATACACCAAAACTGTAACACCCCAAGCTTCTACGGTACGCTTCTCTTTGAATAATGCAATAGCGTGTGTTGTACGCAACATCGAGTTCTAACACACACCACAACCGATCAAACTAGCCATTATGAATAGTAATACCTACTTTTTGAAATTTTATAAATTTTATCTCTCAAAATGGACTTCATTTTTGGATTTGGAGTATCGAATTTAGCCTAAGGTGAAATTTTTGTACTTTCGGATAACTTTAATATTTTGATGAATAGTGAAAATTACTAAATTTTAATTAAAACAACTCTTTTAATAAAAATAATTAATAGTGATAAATTATGAATTTGAGTGGTTTTAAAGTATATTTAGAATATATTTTTACCATTTAATACAATTTTGGTCATTGTAAATAATTTCACAATTAAACCGAACATAAACAAGTATCAATCTTTTGATAATTATTATATCTTAAAAACACGCTTTTTGTTTTGACAGCGGGAATTAATTTTAAATTAATTTCTGCCACTTCTATGTTTTGAATTTGGAAAACTGGATTCCATATTTGGAATCAGGATGTTCAAATAGTTTAAATAGGTAACTTTTATTTTTAGACATTTTGAATTATTACTTCAGAAAATATTTTATTTACCATGGTTAAAGGGTAAATCCGGTAAATAAAGGTTAAACAATAATATTATAATGATACAAAATTACCCTAAAACGTGTCCTAACATTATTGGATGATACATATTCGACCATGGGCATCTTTGGGTTGATTTAGGGACCCCATGGTGTCACTTGTAAGTGATAGGGACACTTTATTTTAATTAAGTTAAAATGAATACAAAAATGACACAAGCATATATCTTTTAGAAAAACAATTTTTACCTAGGGTTATATATGTTGGATTTTAGACTATAAATATTCATTAGAAATCTAAAACTATTTCCTACATAATGGTATTTTATTTATAATTTTTAGACATTAAATAAGTTAATTTATATATGACACAATGGTGATGTAGTAAATACCATAATAGTGAAAAATTAAACTAATTGATATTATAAATACCCAAATAAATATAATTGGAGACTTTTATTGAATTAAAATAATTTTCTAGGTTAATATGACATCTTAGTAATGATTTAATTGGAATTTTTATAAGTAATCATTCTGTTATGAGTTTCACAAAAATCAATTATTGAATAGTGTCAAAACTGACATAAAAGCATTTTTAAAAAAAATATTATATTATTAATTGGTATTAAATTCCTAAAAATCTAAGGTTAGGCCAAGAGACTTATATAATGATAGTTTCATAATTAATGGACCACTTTGGGGTCTCTTTGATGTATATAGTAAGTTTATTAACCATATAATATAAAAATACAAAGAGACATTGTAAAAGTGAAACTAATTAACTAAGAGTTAATACTTAATGATAAGGTTATTATAATGACCTAAACCTGTCTAAATTATATTTGTTGAGTGTTTTTTGATGTATCCTCACCTTAAAATTTTAATAATCCACTTTGGAGAAATTAGAAACCCAATATGAATTTATTATAAAATAATATTTCTAGCTTTTCCAAAGGTGCCCCTCACCCCTCTTATAAAAGGGCACTCTCCCTTCTCATTAACTCACACCTTCAAAGCCTTTTGGTTCGTCCAACCTCTGCCCAAATACTCTCTAAACTTCCCTCACTTCATCATAGAGGCCTTCATTTAGTCAGAAAGCCAACTTAAGGAGCCCTTTTGATCAAATCAAAAGGAAGAACCCAAATAAGAGGTAATGATTTCACCACCTTTTTTCAAGTTCCATTTTTCTTCCACTTCTTCATTCTTTGTTATTACCATTCTAAAATAATAACTCCAGTATCTTATATATACTGTGTTGTTATTATAAATATGGTACAATCATATTCAGTATTCTATCCATCCTTTGAATGACATGTCACCATACGTGCGTACGTACGGGTTACCGTCTCCACGTCGTGGTGTAATTGTTATTCAATAAATTATTATTTGGATGGGTATAATAATGATGTTTAATTCATGTAAATAATAAATGTAAAATGATAATGATTATTTATATATGATATTACATGAAATTATATATTATTTTAATATCAAAAGAATGATATTGTCGCTCGTGCGTACGTACGGACTACCGTCGCCACGAACGCGATGAGATTCATTCTCCATCGTATACATTCAAGTATAATTATCATTTGATGGTTTAAAAATAATTTTTATAGACTTGATATCATTCTGGATATGATTAAGATACAACCTATCCATGACAAACACAACTTACATAATAAAACATATAAAAGAAAATGAGTAAGTTAACACCCGAAACAACGATAATACTAAGATATTATTAACAAATCACTGTTAAAAGATCATATATGATATCATATTAATGTATATGATTCTTATATAATTTAATAAAAATTATTTCACCATTATACTGGAGGTTAACCTACCCCAACCAAGGAAAAGTACAAGTTAAGGGTTATTTCACAATCTCTTCATTATTCGAGGTTGTTTATACGTAATAATCTACTAGGATCTCTTTATCATCCACATCCATGTTTCTTAAAAATGTATTTCAAAACATTTTTACTATTTAAAATAATATGGGTTAAACTCATTTATACCCTTTTTTGACTTTTTATAAGAGTTTTATAAAGGAATCATTCCGTCGTTTTCCAAACAAGGTGCTTTTAACCATTTCGACAGAATTAAGGTAAGAATGTTTTTTTAACTTATACGGCGGGTGCGGCTATTTTCCGCCGTTATAAAATCGACGAAGCTTCCCTTACAAGATTATATGAATATTTACAAAGAAAATGTTTTATTTTATAAATATATGACTCTTAAATTATTTCAAAATAGAAAGAGATATTTCTCTAAAAAGAGTTTTGATTTCATCTATGTCAACATCCTTTGATGGATTTTACGCTTATTTGAAGTTGATTTATTATGATACAAAACTTCTATATTGTATTGAAGGTTTTGTGATATGTTTGACTGTGAATGTTCTATTTTTATACCAATAATGGTTTATAGTGAAAGTATTGACATTTCGTATGCTAGTTTTAATATGATTGTTTATGTTATGTTTAAACCTTTTCATATGGGAATGCATTGGACTTAATATGTGACGGGTGGAACCCTCTATAGCTCCTCGATGCATCGGTAGGTCTCATGAGACAAACTAGTGTCTTGGCACAAGGACTTTGGAAAATCTTATTTGTAGTCTTGGCACGAGGCCTTGGCTATGTGGTTATGATAGTCTGGCATTATGCATTCCATCATTATGAAAGTGGTTATTGATATTGCATGTGATTATTCGATTAGTATAATATCCATGTGAATAAGTAAATGGCATTATTTCATATTATTTTTGCCATACTATGTTGAAGTTCAAGTTTTAAAGGCTTTTGATTTAGTTATACACTGCCTTAAATGTTTATTCTTATTTATGAAAGTTTCTGCTATATTGTTATCCTTACTGGGAATTTGAGCTCACCCCTTTTCTATGTTTTATTTTTCCTAGGATGTGAAGAAGTAAATTCTGAATGACTTTCAGGGGTATTATGAGGGGATAATAGTGTGGACTATGGAGACAATATGTTGTTGTAGTAGTTTTTCACTTTATGATGTAATGTAAAACTTTATGAATATATCTAGTGTTTCCAAGGCTACTAAACCAATCGGTCTTTCGAGATTTGATCTTTCTTAGGATCATGCCAATGTTATGTAATAATGCACCGACTCTAGGTAACTGGGGTCGAGGCGTTACAGTTGGTATCTGAGGAAGTTTAGTACAAACCTTGGAAGCTAGATTTAGATAAACTCTAATTAGAGCACATAGACCTAAGATGAACTTTGAGGATTAGTATAGAAGAACATCCTAGAATTTTGGTATTGTAGGGATTTTTTGAGTTTTCCGAGAAATACATCCATGTCTGGATACGAGCAGGTAGAGGCTACTCTGGCACAGATGTACCTAGGGGTAAAACCCGAAAACACCGCTTTGAGCTAGACTCGAACGGGAACTGGTGCACGAAAACGGGCCTTGCTGCACTCTTGGTTATGACACTCTCAGGGGATATTCTTAGGATAACTCTCATTTTCATTACAAATCATTATGAAGGGTTTATGAGTATATACTTCCTCAAAGAAATTATTTTATGATTATGGATTATACCCATAAATAGTTCAATTTATGTTAAGTGTTTTATAAGTATGGAATTATGTATTTTGATTCATAAACTGATCTAGTTTATGCCATTGTTTAGAAATGGAGCCTAGTGGAAGAAATGGAGACCGTATCAATGCACGCACTCCATGTAGGGATTTCCCTCCTGCTTAAGATAATTATAGTGGAGCTGGTGATGCAACTGGTGCCGATCAGCTAATCACCATACTGGGACAACTCACTCAGGTTATGAATAATAACCTTACCCGTATGGAGAACCCTGATCTGCAGCGTGGAGGATCAATTTTAGATCGATTCATGAGGCAAAAACCACCAACGTTCAATGGGAGTACAAATCCCATAGTAGCTGAGAAATGGATAAATTCCCTAGAGAAAATATTTCAGGCTTTGGGGAGTAGTGAAAGGGAAAAAGTTATCATGGAAGTTTACCGCCTCACTAGAGATAATGATCAATGGTGGTCATTGATTCAAAACATGAAGTAAGATTATGAAGTATCAAATATGGAATGGAGGGATTTCAAATATCTGTTTTTAGAAAAATATTTTCCTCGTGACCATCGAGCAGATATGGAAAGGTAATTTCTAAGTCTGAGACAAAAGGAGGATGAGAATGTCGCAAAGTATGAGGCTAACTTTACAAGGTTAGCAAGGTATGCTGGAGATTATATACGTAACCCAAGAAGTAAGATTGATCGTTTATTTGATGGGTTAAAACCATTTATATGTCGAGCATTAGTCTCACAATCCTTCTCGTCGTACGAAGACATTGTCTCATGTGCTATCAAGACATAGAAAGAATTCTCAAATTCTTATGACTTTAAAGAAAAGCAAGAGATGAAGAGATCTACTGATCATTCTGGGAATGGAAATAAGGGGAATAAGGGAAAGGTTGAATATCCATCCTGTGGTAAATGTGGGAAGAAACACCTCGGTACTTGGTTGAAGGGAATGGGTGTCTGTTACAAGTGTGGTGAAAAAGGCCACTAAGCTCGTGATTGAAAAGGGAAGAAGGAAGCTACCAATGTTCAATGCTACAATTCTAGGGAGATGGGAAATTATGCAAATGAATGTCCTAATCGTCAGGGGAACTTACCTCAAAAAAGGCCAAGGGATCAAGGCCAAGATTTTGCTATCACTACTGCTGAGGAAGAAGCTCCAAAAGATGTGGTGGCAAGTAATTCAATGGTTTCTTCAAGTTTAGCAAATGCATTATTTAATTGTGGATCATCACGTTGTTTCATATCTTCCCAGTTTTCTAAAAAAATTAAATATTTCCAATTTGATTTAACAAGGGAGTTGTCAGTTAAAACTCCTAAGGGAAGTATCATTGCAATAAATTTTTGTGAATCAGTCCCCATTAGAGAACATAAATGTTCTTTATCTGCTGATCTCATCGTCATACCTATGATTGAGTTTGATATAATCCTCGGTATGGATTGGCTATCGGACTATGATGCAAAGATTTATTGTAAGAAGAAGGAGGTTATGATTTTTTATGATGATGATAAGGAACACCTTATCTTTAGAGCAGAATCATCACCACCAAATTCTTATCTAGATCCACCCCCAGTAGCTCAACTAAATTCAATTATTGGGGAGGAAGAGAAAGAAATGACTGTGGGGGAGGAAAGGAATGTTCAAATAGATGATGTACCTGTTGTGAAAGAATATGTAGATGTATTTCCAGAAGATTTACCTGGACATCCTCCAGAACGAGAAGTTGAGTTTTCCATTGATTTAATTCTTGGATCAAGGCCTATATCGAAGACCCCTTATAGAATGGCCACTGTAGAATTAGTTGAACTAAAGAAACAACTAGAGGAATTGAGTAATAAAGGTTTTATTCGCCCTAGTGTTTCTCCATGGGGAGCCCCTGTTCTTTTTGTTAAAAAGAAAGATGGATCTATGAGGTTATGTATCGACTATAGGGAGATCAATGCTATAACAATATAGAAAAATTATACCCTACCTCGCATTGATGATTTATTTGACCAACTGCATGGAGATCAATACTTTTCAAAGATTTACCTTCGATCTGGATACCATCAGTTGTGTGTAAAGAAGGAAGACATTCCGAAGACAGTATTTCGAACCAGGTACGGGCATTATGAGTTTACTGTAATGCCTTTTGGATTTACTAATGCACCCTCTATATTCATGGATCTGATGAATAGAGTTTTCAAGGAGTATCTCGATGAATTTTTGGTGGCATTTATTGATGATATCTTGGTATACTCCAAAAGCTACGAAGATCATGAAAATCACATGCGCATTATCCTGAAGACTCTGAGAAGACACGAATTATATGGGAATTTTAGCAAGTGTGAATTCTGGAATCAGGAGATTTCTTTTCTTGGCCATATCGTCTCTAAATATGGAATCTCTGTTGATCCTTCTAAGACCAAGGCAATCCAAGAATGTCCAGCACCTATGAGTAAAATTGAGGTACGTAGTTTTATTGGTTTAGCAGGTTATTATCGATGTTTCATCCAGAATTTTGCTTAATTGGATAACCCATTAACGAAGCTCACAGGTAAAGGGGTTAAATTTTTTTGGACAAAAGATTTTGATGAATGTTTTGAATAACTGAAGAGAATATTAGTCAATGCTCCTATATTGACTCTACCATCGGGGAATGATGGGTTCGTTATTTATAGTGATGCATCGAAGAAAGGACTTGGTTGTGTCCTTATGTAGAATTATAGGGTCATTGCCTATGCATCACGACAGTTGAAAATTCATGAGAAAAACTATCCTACACATGATCTCGAGTTAGAAACTGTGATCTTTTCTTTGAAGATATGGAGGAACTACCTCTATGGTGAAAAATGTGAGATTTATATTGATCACAAGAGTTTGAAGTATATTTTCTCACAAAAAGAACTCAACATGAGGCAAAGGAGATGGCTTAAATTACTCAAGGATTATGATTTCACGATACACTACCACTCGGGGAAGGCAAACAAGGTGGAAGATGATTTTAGCAGAAAAGACCATGGAGTTTTGAACAATATGAGAATTGAAAGGGATCCAATTTTCATGGATCTGGTGAAGATGGACATGGGAATAACAAAGAAAGGTGAAACATCAATGCTTTTTCAAATGGTTGCCAAACCATCTTTACTAGAAAGGATTAAAAGTTCTCAGACCGATGATGAATAATTTCAAAAGAAGATTAAAGATATGAATGATGGGAGATTGATGGACTTTGTGTATGAAGATTGAATTTTGAAATTTGGGAAGAGACTTTGTGTTCCCGATATACCTGATCTAAAAAGAGAATTGTTGGATGATTCTCATAGTTCCAATTTCTCTATACACCCTGGGAGCACCAAAATGTATAGATATTTGAAGGAACATTTTTGGTGGGACCACATGAAGAGGGAGATTGCTGATTTTGTGTCAAGATGTATGGTTTGTGAACAAGTGAAAGATGGAAGGCAACAGCCTGGAGGAGTCATGCAACCTCTTCCCATACTGGAGTGGAAATGGGAAAATATTACGATGGACTTTTTCATGGGGCTACCAAAGACTCTTAGAAGGAATGATACAATATGGGTTATTGTTGATTGGCTTACCAAGTCAGCACATTTTCTTTCTATAAGAGAATATCTACCACTAGAACGTCTAGAAAGACTATATATTGATGGAGTTGTGAGACTTCATGGAGTACCCCTATCAATTGTTTCTGATCGTGATCCTCGTTTTACTTCAAGATTCTGGAAAATTCTTCAGAAATCCCTTGATACTGAACATAATTTGAGCACTGCCTACCACCCTCAAACAGATGGACAATCAGAACGAACTATTAAAACCTTAGAAGACATGTTGAGATCCTTCTCACATGACTTTCAGGGTATGTGGGATCAATATTTACCTCTGGTAGAATTTTCCTATAACAATAGCTTCCATTCGAGTATTCAGATGGCACCATATGAAGCGTTATACGGAAAGAGATGTCATACACCAACATGTTGGGATGACGTTGGTGAAAGAAAAATTGTAGATCCAGAACTGGTGGAGGAAACATTGGAAAAGGTGAAGGAAATCCAAAATCACATCAAAGCGGCTCAAAGTATGCAGAAGAGCTATGCTGATAATCGAAGGAAGGATTTGGAATTTCAAGTTGGTGATCATGTTTTCCTGAAGGTATCTCCGTGGAAGGGAGTCATACGTTTTGGTAAGAAAGGTAAATTGAGTCCCAGGTACATCGGACCTTTCAAAATTCTAGAAAAAATTGGGGTTGTAGCTTACCGATTGGCAATGCCGCCAAGTCTCTCCAAAGTTCACTATGTGTTCTACGTATCTCTATTGAGGAAATACATGCCTGACCCAACACATGTACTCACCTATGAGGAATTAGAACTGGAACCCAATATGTCTTATTGCAAAGAGCCCATCAAGATTCTTGATATGAGAGAACAAGTACTGAGAAACCGGACGACGCGTCTGGTAAAATTTTTGTGGAGAAACCATAAGATGGAAGAAGCAACGTGGGAACCCGGGGAACGTATGATGAAAAACCACTGGAGTATTTTCATGCGGTAGTATTCTAGAAATTTAGAGGACGAAATTATTTGAATGAGGAGAGAATGTAACACCCCAAGCTTCTACGGTACGCTTCTCATTGAATAATGCAATAGCGTGTGTTGTACGCAACATCGAGTTCTAACACACACCACAACCGATCAAACTAGCCGTTATGAATAGTAATACCTACTTTTTGAAATTTTATAAATTTTATCTCTCAAAATGGACTTCATTTTTTTATTAGGAGTATCGAATTTAGCCTTAGGTGAAATTTTGGTACTTTTCGGATAAATTTAATATTTTGATGAATAGTGAAAATTACAAAATTTTAATTAAAAACAACTTTTTTAATCAAAATAATTAATAGTGATAAATTATTAATTTGAGTGGTTTTAAAGTATATTTAGAATATATTTTTACCATTTAATACAATGTTGTTCATTGGACATAATTTCACAATTAAACCGAACATAAACAAGTATCAATCTTTTTATAATTATTATATCTTAAAAACACGCTTTTTGTTTTGACAGCGGAAATTAATTTTAAATTAATTTCTACCACTTCTGTGTTTTGAATTTGGAAAAATTGATTCCATATTTGGAATCAGGATGTTCAAATTATGTAAATAGGTAACTTTTATTTTTAGACATTTTGAATAATTACTTCGGTAAATATTTTATTTACCATGGTTAAAGGGTAAATCCGGTAAATAAGGGTTAAAAAATAATATAATAATTAAACAAAATTACCCTAAAATGTTTCCTAATCTTATTTGTTGATACATGTTCGACCATGGGAATCTTTGGGTCGATTTTGGGACCCCATGGTGCCACTTGTAAGTGATAGGGACACTTTATTTTAATTAAGTTAAAATGAATACAAAAATAACACAAGCATATATCTTTTAGAAAAACAATTTTTACCTAGGGTTATATATGTTGGATTTTCAACTATAAATATTAATTAGAAATATAAAAATATTTCCTACATAATGGTATTTAATTTATAATTTTTAGACATTAAATAATTTAATTTATATATGACACAATGGTGATGCAGTAATTACCATAATAGTGAAAAATTAAACTAATTGATATTATAAATACCTAAATAAATATAATTGGAGACTTTTACTGAACTAAAATAATTTTCTAGGTTAATATGGAATCTTATTATTGAGTTAATTGAATTTTTTCGAAATAATCATTCTGTTATATTATTCACAAAAATCAATTATTGAATAGTGTCAAAATTGACATAAAAGAGTTTTTAAAAAAAATATTATATAATTAATTGATATTAAACATATAAAAATCTAAATTTCAGAAAAGAGACTTATATCATGATAGTTATATCATTAATGGACCACTTGGGGGTCTCTTGGTTGTATATAGTATGTTTATTAACCATATAATATAAAAATACAAAGAGACATTGTAAAAGTGAAACTAATTAACTAAGAGTTAATACTTAAAGATAAGGTTAGTATAATGACCCAAACCTGTCTAAATTCTATTGGTTTAGTGTTTTTAGACCTATCCTCACCTTAATATTTAAATATTACACTTTGGAGCAATTAGAAACCGAATATGAATTTATTATAAAATAATATTTCTAGCTTTTCCAAAGGTGCCCCTTACCCCTCTTATAAAAGGGCACTCTCCCTTCTCATTAACTCACACCTTCAAAGCCTTTTGGTTCGGAAACCATCTTCCCAAATACTCTCTCAACTTCCCTAACTTCATACTAGAGGCCTTCCTTTAGTTATAAATCCAACTTGAGGAGCCCTTTTGATCAAATCAAAATGAAGAACCCAAAGAAGAGGTAATGATTTCACCACCATTTTTCAAGTTCCTTTCTTCTTCCACTTCTTCTTTCTTTGTTATTACAATTCTAAAATAATAACTCCAGTATCTTATATATACTGTGATGTTATTATAAATATGGTACAATAATATTCAGTATTCTATCCATCCTTTAAATAACATGTCACCATACGTGCGTACTTACAGTTTACCGTCTCCACGTCGTGGTGTAATTGTTATTCAATAAATTATTATTTGGATGGGTATAATAATGATGTGTAATTCATTTAAATAATAAATGTAACATGATAATGATTCTGTATATATGATATACCATCCAATTATATATTATTTTAATATCAAAAGAATGATATTGTCGCTCGTGCGTACGTATGGACTACCGTCTCCACGAACGCGATGAGATTCATTCTCCATTGTATCCATTCAAGTATAATTATCATTTGATGATTTAAAAATAATGTTTAAGGACTTGATATCATTCTGTATATGATTATGATACAACCTATCCATGAGAAACATGACTTACGTAACAAAACATATAAAAGAAAATGAGTAATTTAACACCCGAAACAACGATAATACTAAGATATTATTAACAAATCAATGTTAAAAGATCATATATGATATCATATTAATGTATATGATTCTTGTATAATTTAATAACAATTTTTTCCCCATTATACAGGAGGTTATCCTACCCCAACCAAGGAAAATTACAAGGTAAGGTTTATTTCACAATCTCTTCATTATCTGAGGTTGTTTATACGTAATAATCTACTGGGATCTCTTTATCATCCACATCCATGTTTCTTAAAAATGTATTTCAAAACATTTTTAATATTCAAAATAATATGGGTTAAAGTAATTTATACCCTTGTTTGACTTTTTATAAGAGTTTTATAAAGGAATATTTCCGTCATTTTCCAAACAAGGTGCTTTTAACCTTTTCGAGAGAATTAAGGTAAGAATGTTTTTTTAACTTATACGGCGGGTGCGGCTATTTTCCGCCGTTATAAAATCGTCGAAGCTTCCCTTACAAGCTTATAAGAATATTTTCAAAGAAAATGTTTTATTTTATAAATATATGACTCTTAAATTATTTCAAAATATAAAGAGATGTTTCTCTAAAAAGAGTTTTGATTTCATCTATGTCAACATCCTTTGATGGATTTTACACTTATTTGAAGTTGATTTATTATGATACAAAACTTATATATTGTATTGAAGGTTTTGTGATATGTTTGACTGTGAATGTGCTATTTTTATACCAATCATGGTTTATGGAGAAAGTATTGACATTTCGTATGCTAGTTTTAATACGAATGTTTATGTT
Source organism: Viscum album (assembly GCA_963277665.1). NCBI lineage: Eukaryota > Viridiplantae > Streptophyta > Magnoliopsida > Santalales > Viscaceae > Viscum > Viscum album. The sequence goes on from OY728125.1 coordinate 388,684,665, forward strand.
ATGTTTAAACCTTTTCATATGGGAATGCATTGGACTTAATATGTGACGGGTGGAGCCCGCTATAGCTCCTCGATGCATCGGTAGGTCTCATGAGACAAACTAGTGTCTTGGCACAAGGCCTTGGAAAAATCATATTTGTAGTCTTGGCTAGATTCCTTGGCTATGTGGTTATGATAGTCTGGCATTATGCATTCCATCATTATGAAAGTGGTTATTGATATTGCATGTGATTATTCGATTAGTAGAATATCCATGTGAATAAGTAAATGGAATTATTTCATTTTATTTTTGCCATACTATGTTGAAGTTCAAGTTTAAAAGGATTTTTTTTAGTTATACAATGCCTTAAATGTTTATTCTTATTTATGAAAGTTTCTGCTATATTGTTATCCTTACTGGGCATTTTAGCTCACCCCTTTTCTATGTTTTATTTTTCCCAGGATGTGAAGAAGTAAATTATGAATGACCTGCAGGGATATTATGAGGGGATAATAGTGTGGACTATGGAGACAATATGTTGTTGTAGTAGTTTTTCACTTTATGATGTAATGTAAAACTTTATGAATATATCTAGTGTTTCCAAGGCTACTAAACCAATCGGTCTTTCGAGATTTGATCTTTCTTGTGATCATGACAATGTTATGTAATAATGCACCAACTCTAGGTAACTGGGGTTGGGGAGTTACAAAAACCACACGCCCCATAAAACAACCACACACCATATCATGACCTAGACACACCATTATGGGAAACAAAAACATATGCCCATCCTCATAAATGTATCAAAAATATATCCTCATCATCATCGTGTATCCTAAGCATTTTCTATCATAACCTGTATAATGTTTTAATGAAAACTCAAGGAAGGGAGAATGTTTAGTTTTTTGAAATAGGTTTCCCTATACTGAACTTGGAAAATAATGTTTGATCACTACATCATGTATACAGAGAGCTCATCAGGATATTTTTTCACCACAATAATGTTGATAATTCATCACCCATAGTTTACATGTTAAATTCCTTACATTATTCACCTTATCAATGGTTTATATAAATTTCTATTTATAATGAGAACATTGAAGAACAATGATAGAAATCATAAATACATATCTAATTATCTAGATACAATATAACGATGAGACACATATGATAACTATCTATAAATTGAATGGGACTCAAAATAATTGAAACCTCTTATTAAAAAGTTTTCACTTGGTTATATCAAGTATATGAGATCAATAGGACTGACCCACCAATTAGAACACCACATGTTTTGGGTGCTATTAGATGTTCCAATATATGAGTGTGTGTATAGGAGTCTAGAAATGAGATCTTTATTAATGTGTACCCTTTGATCATATAATTTGATGCAAGACAAAAACCATTAAAGTTATGTTTGTAGTGTGGTATCATGTATTTGGTATATCATTGGTTGTATGATATTGGTTGAATGATCAAGATAGGATTTTTTGTTTCTGTAAGGAATAGATATCTCCAACCTAGTTGCCAATGATGGTAGTACCCATATTAAATCCTTGACCATTGTTATGGAAGGTAATTCTATCCAATAAATTCATGAATAAATGAAATATGAAAGGATGATGACATGAAGTGTCCATCTCACTTTATGGTATATAGAGAGAAACAATTTTTATAATACATAGTGTGTGTTTATATATGTTTTTCATTTCAATGAATAACCTATATCTTCAAATGGGTCTTGTAGTGTTTCTAGAACCCTCTCATGGTCTGTGAGTAGAACATTGTACTCTAAAGGAAAGGTTCTAGACGGTATCACACAAAGTGCATTCAAAATCATAAAAAATTATAGTGCTTTTGAGTTTAGGAAATGGCGGGCCCCATGGTTGGTGTCAGGATATGTCTTCATTTGATTGATTAATTAAATAAAAATAATCCAATATTTTTTGTATGTATAATAATATATTTTGAATTTTTATACTCATGGTATTCAAAATTATTAACTGAATATAAGGAATGTATATTTTGTTTTTGAATAATGTTTTATTCAATGGTCATTGATATATTTATTTCGGAATAATGTCTTGTTAATGGATCTAATTTTTCAATATAAAATATTTTCAATGTTAAAAAAAAGTGTTAAAATAAAAATGATAGTTATTACATAATTACTCATTTTTTAATTCCATGCATAGATTATTTTGATGTTCCATTATATTCAGTGTGCCTATGTAAAAAATCTGATACAAAACCCTACCAATATGAAAAGAAAGATGACTATATTTGAGCAAACAATTCATAGCTATAATTTGAGAGAGTCTCTCTCTGAACTCTAAAGTTATAAAGACATATGAGATTGATTTCGGTACCCCGAGAATGATTTCGGCACCCCGATCAACGAACACCTTACAATATCAAATAACTGGGGCTCCCAGGATTTTTTGACATTGTATTCTACATCAGTTCTCCATTATAGTACAGAATGATCATTGATTGACATTAAATCATCTGTTTAGAGTTCATGTGGATGATCTAGAGTGTTTAAGCTTCATTTATTTCAATTAGTGATTACTAATCATGGTAAAACATGCATTTTAACCGAAATTAAGGATGTATGGTTTTGATTCTGTGTTTTTTTCATATTTAACATTTTTTGTTCCATGGGTGAATTTAAGAGAGGGTTCTGTAATTTATAATATGATATGAATATAAAGATATAAAATTTTCAAAATACCAACTTTATATGCTTCATTAAGCCCCATATTCCATCAATTGTCATAATAGCATTCCTAAAATATTTATGTCACAATTCGAATTATTGTTTCTATACTTTGGGTAGAAGGATTGATATGGACCTAACCCCACTGACAAAGAATCAATTCGAAATTGAATGACCGATTTATGATCATTTTAAGATAGAATGGTTATCTTGTTAACATTTGTTTTTCATTCTCAAAAAAAATTAAAATATGGATTAATACTCATGTGATTAGCATAGAGGGATCTATTCACATGAATAGTAACTTTGGAGAAGACATCAGTGGTATAGCTTATGACTTGACCACACACACACTGACACACATAAATTAAACATATTTATAAATTTTATATAAATTGACCTAAATAATAATCAATCACTATTAATATAAATAGTTCATATGGGTTACTATTAATGTGAATAGTACTAGTGGGTTACTTTTAAAATGAATATTACCTAAGGGTTATTATTCCCATGAATTATCATCTGTGTAACTATTCACCTACCTAACCCATATTTCTGTCCCTAAAACCAGTTTTAACTTAAGGGACACATTTTGGGTCCAATATAACTTGAAATATTCCCATAAAAATATCTAAAAATTATAAAATTTCTTGGTATTTAATATAAAATGTTTGGGAATCATGGGATACATCAATAATTAGTTTAAGTTATTTTAATTATAATATAAATAATTAAAAATACTCTCATGTTGAATAATAGATTATTTTATTTTTGACATGAAACGTTATTCTATTTTGATAGATCATGATCCAAGATTTACCTATACATGTTTTTTAAATATTTCTATTAAATTATCGCAATGGACATATTATTTAATAACATGTTATTAAAAGTTACTATTAGATTCTGTTAGCTTTGCACAAATATCTTTAATTGTATAAGGGTCATCATGTGAACATTTTGAGTGATAAAAATGTATCTGTACATATTAAGTTACCCTTCACCTCTACATAAGTATGTTTCTAAACAATTTAGGAGTTCACTATCACACAATTCATGTCAAGAGTTGACGTAGATCCAAACAAGGAGAATGAACAATGATTTTATGGGCACTAAAACTCAAGAGGGTTCTAGGATTGAACAGTTCTACAAGTCTCTTAGTTAATTTAACATCTATTCGATGGATAAACCAGTAACAAAATTCACGATCATATCATTTTTATAGATTTTATTATACATTGTTAATTGGTTCAGAATGTGTGAATGATACATGATCACATGCAATATATAATGTGTAGGCATAGATAAAATAAACAAACACATACTATCAATGTATTCCATTTATTCATTGTTATAGTTGTGAGAATTATTACATAGATACTGAAATATAAATATAACCATTTTTCATTAACTTAAAAACGTAAATATTAAAACCCCTAAAAAGAAACATTATGTCATCTGATGAATTATATCCCTTGAGTTTGAACAATATCAAACATTCAAGGTTTTTATAAACCCTTGTTGAGGCTACCTTTATCTACTGTGGTGTTTTTATGAGAGTGGTGGGTAGAAATAACCAAATTTGGAAGAAAAAAATAATCCATTGATATCATTTTACAACTTTTAAAGAAAACATTAATAAATTCAAGGTTATCTTATCCTAGATATGGGACTCTACTCAAATTATCTAGGATCCCTGAGTTAATGTGATTTACTAGCAAATAACCTTCCTTGAATCTCTCTATGTTGCGTCATAGCCATATCATGGTATATGAGGAGATATTTCAAGGGTCATTTCCACTAAAAACTCAAGAGGTCAAGTATTCCAAATCTAGTAGGTGGGGGATAATAGTATTTGAAAAAAATAGAGGGATAAATTTAATATTAATAAATATATAAAGACTTAAAATATATAATTAAAATAACAAAACTATTCATCAAATGTTTTAATTAGATAAAGTGGAATGTAATACCAATAATTCATAATAATAAATATTGTACAATGAATATGTCCTAACTAGAAGTAATTTCCTAGTGTAGTATAGATTGTTACATATAATATTATGAGATAAAAGGAATTTATATGTGTTGGAGTCCCCACTACCCATTGGGACACCTATAGATGTAATTGAGGGTAATAAGGGAGATTACAAGATACTCATGGATTATTCATTTTTTTAAATTATAATATAATAATCATTTTATAGTGAGGTGTGAAATTGACATCTGATCATGTATGTTATAACATGTTGTCTCATCTCTAGGAATTTTACAATGAGAATGTGATGAAATAAATAAACAAGATTATAATTAAAATGAAAAAGGTTAAATTGAATAAATAATTCATATTGAATAATAATATTTCAAAAAAAATCATCTATCATCCTTTTTTACAATTTTATCAATATTCATTTTATTTTATAAAATGAACTGTATGGTCCACTAGATGATAATGTTAAATCATTAGTTTTTATAGTGAACAAGTTGTAAGATAAGTTAAAAAGCTAATGGAAATTATACTTCTAAATGAACCTTTTTTATGTCCTTCTAAGAAACCATAGAAAAATATAGAGAGCATAAAATAACAAAATAATTGTATCACATGTGATGATGATGGTCACTATGAGAGAAACATCAGTGAATAAGAAGATATCTGTCAATTTTACATTAAAAATAATCATCATTCAATGTGATATTTCTATTTTATTTTTTGGTTATTATAAAATATATGTGTGCTAATCATTATTATCCAAATAAAAGAACCGCGATAGTTTAAAAACATTACTATAAGTCAAGGATTATTCTTAAAGTGGCTATAAAAGAGTAATATATATGATAGGTATGATAATTTTATGATATATTATTTTATATTAATAATTCTTACATTACAATAATTTGGTACTAAAATATACCAAAAAAATTAAATAAATTTTTTTTTGAATACGAAAAGTAATAATTCAATTTTGAGGGATTTTTATGGTGCATTGTAATCATTTGAAGTTTATTAATACTTCATTCATCAACAATAAATGATCAATATAAATTGTAAGAATTAGTGATACCTAGTTATGGAAGCATAATTCATCATTAAGTAAAAAATCAAAATTAGTAATCAAAGATATTACTAGTATGGATTTTATATTCAATGGAGATAAATACCATAGGTATTATCGTCACAATTTCTTATCATGTTTTGGTTAAAGAAACTGTTATAAATAATGGTTATCCACAATTCTTATAGGGATAGTAGAATATGACATGTGTGTACTATTTCATAGAGAAACTATATATAAATTCATATAACTTGAGGGATTACTGAAAAAAAATTGTGGAATACAAGAATGAGGATAAGAATATTAATATTTTAAAGATATTATTTTCTTTAGTCCCATGAGTCAAAGATTATATTAACATAGAATTAATATATCCTAAAAATGTAAAGTAGATTTAAACGTAAAATCCAATTTCCTTATACACATCAGATTCAATAATTTAGTAAAAGGAGGATAAATAATGAGTATTATAAGTATTATTTTTTATAAAAATTCATTTTAGGGTATTTACTAAACTCAGATTTCCTAATACACATATTAACTATGATGTAAGTAAAAGAAATATCAATAATGTTTCTTTTATGTCCAGTAAAGTTTCCCATAGTTTTTTAAGGAATTGTTAATAAATATAGGTATTAACCATTAACTATATGGAAAATATAAATATAATTTGATATAATATGATTATAAATATGAATGAAAACCTTTATTTAATACTCCAAGTATCGATATGAAGTGAATTTTTCAGGGATACTTTAATAAACAAACTTTCACCATTAAAAAAATTGAATCTATTTTAGTTATCCAAATGGTTTTAAGGATATTATATAAATCTCTAAGATAGAAATCATATAGTCAAGTGATATAGTATATTTCTATAATAGGGTGAACATATATATTTGATATCGTTAGAAAAATAATTATTTGGACAAAGTCAAAGATCAATATGTAGGAATAGCAAGAATAGAAAAACAATTCCCCAAGAGTTTATGGAATAAGAATGTTTGAGTGAAACAAACTACATAAGATGATTAAATTTATGGGATGATTCTTTATTCATGGAATTGGTTGATATATTATTTATATATCTTAAAAGGAAAAATCTAATGAAAATAAGCTAAAATTACAAATAGTAATAAATTTAAGAAAATGGACTTATTGTAAAAAAACTAAAGTCAGTATTTTGGTAGTTCATATAATTCATATAAATGAATTGGTTGGTATTATATAGAAACTACACATTGGGGGTACATAAGTGGTACCAATAAGGATCGATTGGGTTTTACAAATATTCATGATTAAATCATTTATAATTACCCTTAACATTGGTATTTTTTAAGATAATTATATTGATCATTCTATAAGAATTCCACCTTCCATGGAGAATGTTTATATGGCACAGCTAAAGGGGGTAGGTGACACCACTAAATGAAAAAAATAAATACATGTTTTAGAGACCAACTAATGGATTAATATTTATGATCATTTAATATTCTTCAGGAATGAATGTTTTCCATATGTCTGTAAAAGGATTGTGTGAACACCATAGTTTTCCAAGTGAAATATATTGACAATATATGGAAATGGTTATTTTTAACACTATTAGTTAAGATTGGGTTCGTCGAAACTCACCCAATATTAACAAAAAATAGAAAACAAGGTTATATGGAAGAGGGTCTATTGAGGCATATGTAATGATATTACGAGACAATATAAAATTGAATATATTGAATATTTATTGAAAAAATTTAAGAGATAGATACTGTTAATTCTGCCTGGAATAAATCTCTCCAAGAAGATATATATAAGTCATAAGAAGATATTAAAACAATGAATATAATTTTATCAACTTTTAGGATGGATCTATAACATATGAGATGACATGTACTATATATTTTATTTCTAAAACATTTGATAAAAAAAGAAAATATTAGATAATCCATAGAGATCACAATAAGAAGAAGTCAATGTTATCCAAATACAATGACCTAGGCTTCTCAAACATGGATAATACATCTTTTTGTATGAATATTCAATATATTTCCAAAGCACACTCATGAGGACTGTAATATTTTAATTACTTTGGAAATGTCGAATATAATATTCTATTCTAGTGAAAGATGGTGAACATCTCCAACAAATATCTTGTCATGAATTACTCCCCTTAAGAATACCCTACCATAACCATTATTTATAATCAAGGGGAATGAGACATAAGAAAGGGTGAGCTTCGATTCTTAGTTTGGGTTAACATATGAGATATAAATCTAATATAAAATGATCGTTTAAGTTAATAATAGGGGTATGTGATCATGAAAATACCTTACAATGATAATAACCAACCTGTGATGGGTCATAAACAAGATTAATGGAATAAAACATTATAATTTCATAAAAAATATCCATAAGAGTGATAAATCATCATAAATCAATCATGAAATAGAAGATTATGTCATAAATTTGTACCGTCATTATAAATATAGAAAACTATATCATATGTCAAGGTAAAATAGCAACACTATCAACATTGTGGATCATGAATTATCAAATGTTTCCCATTGTGGATTAGTATACACCTATTTCCCATTGTGTATAAGGGCACACCTCTTACCTATAATGTATTGGGATACACCTATTTCCAATTGTGGATTAATATGAACCTACTTACCATAGTTGATCAATCCCATAAACATGTTTTCTATTATTATCCGGTGTGATATAAATATTTACCCAATACATTGGAGTGATATATAGGTCCTACAATTGCATAATAAATCTCATACATATTTTTTCTACAAGATTATAAACAATTCATCACATCATAACTCATAGAATGAAATAGGTTTCATAAACATTTAATCATATCATAACCTATATAAAAGGCACAATATCTATAATCATTTCCTTATTTCATCATAGAAAAATCCATGAAAATGAAGTGGGTTATATAATAATTGTATCATAAACCATGAAATAGAAATGATTTTCACAAAAATCTAGTCATAATAAACTATTCATAGAATGAATAAGAATAATATTATTTTTTTTATATCCCCAAAAAGTAAAGCCAACATCAACATATGTCATATTAGATGGAAACTTATACTGAAATATAATTTAAACCATTATGTGAGAAAATAATTTTTCATTAAAAATCATTTTTTAAAAATCTAAAACATTTTTAATATCAACTTCATGGAAAATAACCATGAAATATTATAAACAAAGATTTTAAAAATCATTTAGACTATTTTATGAGGTAAATATAAATTTTGAATAAAAAAAATAACACCTAAATCATTTTGAAATTACTTATATTTGAAAAAAATGATTAACTATTATAAAGTCAAACTAGAAGTAATTCTTTTTCAGGATATTGAAAAATTATGTTCAGACTGTACATGTTAAAATGATGATTCTTTTTACATTTTTGGTAAAATACAAACATGCATTGTTTGGAAATATATATAAATATTACATATTAAAAATTAAAAATTTATTCATGGGTAAAATTTTCATTTAAAAATCAATGTATAATAATAAAAAAATTTGAATGCCTTTTTATAAAACATTGTTTTGGATGAAAAAATATTCTTGAACATATTGAAAAACAATGTTATGATTATATAAAAATATTTTATAAATTATTTTAAATACTAATGATTGAAAAAATTCTAATTTTATTTGAAATTTAAATTAATAACTACAGGGTAAGAAAATTCCTTTGTTTCCTTACATATGTTTCATATTATTTTATCATCACAAACATAATGATAAACAATCCCTCTAAAAATAATATTGTAAAAAATAATAATTATCACTTTTGTAACTAGGAATCACAATAACCATGAAAGATAGATACTAAAATGGATTTTTAAATCCAAATAATCAATAGAAAATTCATTCATGGGATGTATATACATCACTTAAAAGAAACATGTGATGAACATGACATGTGTCTCACAAAAAAATAAATGGGAGACGGAAGTCCCTTCCCTTGTGTATTGATTTCTATTGTATACATTAAAATATAATTTATTATTAATATTAGTTTATTATAAATATTTTAAATAACCATAATATCATATAAAATATTATACATGGTTTTCATTTAGCCTTTTATTACCCATATATTAACAATTTTATGTTAAAGTAACCTTTTGGGTAATAATTGCTTTAATTTTCAGGTATATTTTGACTTTTTATTTTTGGTCCTCTTACATATATCATGGTATTATCATATCAAGACAATTAACCATTTTATAAATATAATATATATTAAGTATATATTTCTTTATAGTATTACATATAATTTTGTTATAGGAAATGAAATATATCATTTATGGAGATAGAATGCCGTACGTAGGAATGAATGTTGTTTGCATTTTCTAATAGGATTAAATTAAAATTAATTGATTTATATTGTCATTATAGAATAATTTTTATGTCATATATATATTTCATATGTTCATTATAACCATACTTAATACCATCCATATAATTTTGGAATGAATCACATTGCTTTATGAGGAGATAATCTACTGTACATACGAGAAACACTATCATATTGCCACAAATTAGAGAGAATGAGTATATGTGTGATATAAAAATTATAGAATAATAAGAAATCATAAATATTATATATATTATATATATTCAATAAAACCATCATTATTTCTTTCATTGAGAGGTGGAAATGGAGAAATAAATTACAATGGTTAGCATGGAGGCAGTCCACCAAACACATGAACAATTATTTTTGTAACCCATTGATGGATGTGTATATGGTTTTAGGTCAATGAATTTAGATAAAAGGATATAATTATATTTAATATACTTATTTTATTATATAATCATGATATATTTATAATTAAATAAGCTGGATAAGGTAAAAAATAATCATTATCATTGAAAAGTACTACCTCTTATTCGGGTATTACCCTTAGGTTTGCAATGAATCCATCCTAGATTGGATTTGGGACCAAAATAATGATTCTAGGATGATGGGAGGAAAGATGGGATGTTATTTATTGAGGTCTTGGATGAACCAATGAGGTTTGATGGTTTGAATAAGGGAGGAGAGGGGGTGGCCTTTTATAAGTGGGGGAGCGGACACACTTGGAATTTTTAAAATGTATTCAGTGATTCAATATTTTTCATATGTTAAAAGGGTACTAAATGGACCAATATAGAACCTTAGAGGCGTTATTGTTGAAATATTTCTATAAAATAGTTTTTATATAAGTTTATAAGACATTTTTAACCTTATCATATTAGTTTAAGTCCTAAAAACCAATTTTTTACCTTAACCACGACAACTAATTTTTAGTACATTCACTATTCATATGGGTAAAAAATTAAATCAATCTTATTAGATAATATAAATTATGATTATTATAAATATTTAATATTTTTTAAATAAATATATTAAAATAAGTGAAAAATTTATATTTAAAATTAATCTCGTAGACGTGGCGAGAATGCAAGTTTTTAATAAGAAATTCTTCAAAAAGTTACAATATATTTATATCAAAATTAAATTTTAAATTGATTAAAAATTAATTAATTTGAATAAATTAAATATAATTTAAATAATATAACATTAAAAGAAATTTAAATTATAATATTACTTTATAAATACATTAAAACAATTGGCAATTTTCAATTAAAATTTTGTATTTTTTCACTATTCATCAATAAATGAATATTTTCAAAAAAGAATCCCATATGTTTACCCAAAAAAATTTATATTATAATTATAATTTTTTTATTTTATCAAATTCATTTTCTATAAGTGGAACATATTATTTTTAATATAATCTCTCTAGAAAATGGTGGCAAAACAACTTTTTAAAATAATAAAGTTTATGCGTAAAATTAGATTTATTCTTATTTATTATCTATAAAAAACATAAGATTAATGATAAATAGTTTAGTTTATATATATATTATATAAATATCATTAAAATAATCAGTTAAATTAGTTGGTTTTTTTGATGTAGAAGTCATTTTTTTAATGAAAATTGTTTTTTTAAATATTTCCATTATTTTCAAATAGATTCTATTTTGATTTTCATTAATCAGCCACCAAATAATTCATTATATTTTCATGTGTGAACCATATTTTCATCATTTTATAATATTATTCATTCACAGTTTTTGAACGGTTATGTGATAACTAACATATTAAATAATAACATTTTAATTGTATAAAACATTTTGTTTAAAATCAATGTTGAGTGTAATGCAAGTGAAACATGGTATTTTGTGTAAAAAAATAAAAATTTATTATTGTGTGTAATGTAAGAAAAACTAAGTGTTTTGTGTCAAAACAAATATGGAAAAGATACAATCTATTTGAAAAATAATAATTTCACAAAATTTCAGAGTGTTACATTTGAACCCCCTTAAAATAAATTTCTCCATCATTATTCATCTCGGTCATCAATGGTTTAACAATTTAAAATTCATTCATAAAAATAAACATCATTAAAATTCATAATAAAACTTCTTTATAAAGCAAAATTTTAAACATAAATGATATCAAAAGTGTCTCATAACTATTTTTCCACATAAGATAACATAGGAGGATCGTAAAAATTTTGACAAAGTAGAAAATCATAAATAATTATAGAGTGATAGAGATCAATAATAATAATAAAGTTGGTGATCTAGATAAATTTAACAACCAAAAAACCATTAACCGATGCATGGTGAAAATTACATTGATATCATAAAAAATAATGATAAAAATTCAAATGTTTAATTCATGATTTTCTTCCAATAGTTGAATAATTTAACTAGAATATATACTTAGTTGATTTCATTCCATTTAATAAGAATTATCTTATCCATTAGTTTAACATGGTGAATTTACACTTAATCCCTTACTCCATTAAATAATTGATATTTTTTAGTGCCTAAAGTACTGATGGATCATAAGATCAATAAATATATTGATAAGTCATTCCATTTATATTTTGTGGTCATAACTACTAAATTGTTACCAGAGGTTATAAAAAAGGGAAAAATCATCATATTGGGATGTACTAATATCTAAATACCCTTTCAAAGTTCATATTATACAATTACATAAATAATTAACCATAAAACCCTTCAAAAATTCATTATTTTAAAAAACATTCACATAATTTCCCAATCTCAACTTAACATTAATCCTCCAAAATAGATGAAATGGTTATTAATTATCACATACCATACATGTGAATACCTTCAATGTCAATTCTTTTAAAACCAAAATTACCATATAACCTCAATGAAACATTACTTATTTATAATTCCCTGAATAAAACAATTGATTATTGAATACATTCCATAGGTAAAATTATGTTAAAAACTTAACCAATATAAACCAAACCACTTTGTCCACAAATCAACAATTTGTTCCATGTTCATCAATATTATCTAGTTTAAAATATCCAAATCAATCATATGTTTATCCCAACATAATTATCTACTCATAAGGAACATATTAAAGGTTATATTTCACTTACCCATGTGTTCAATATTAATATCAACATTATATTAAATAAATTTTCTTTATCATCTTCATAATTCAACACTTTATTTCAAATACATAATGAAAACATTATATAGAATAATCCATACATATTTCAAAGTTATTTTAACATAATTCTTGAATCAAAATACATAAATAATTTAATCCATCCAATTTGATAATTGGAATGTAATATGTCCTTCCTAGGTTTAGAAGATAATTCATGGGAAAGGACATTGAGTTGGGTAATTCCATTGTCCCCCACACATAAGTAATAAACTCATAAACACTTTCTCACTCTATAACCATGTTTTTCTCAATGATAATATCTTCCCCATTATTTGATATAGTCCTCTATATTCTTCATCCAACAATCTGGAAATATAAGAAAATGAATATTCAATACTCTATGTTATTTACAAAATACACATTCATAAAAGTACATATTCATCTTATTCGATGTGTTAGTAATTTCACTATAGTTCACATTATTAGTCATATATTGCAATAGGTGATTAGGAATAACCATAACATCATTCTCTCTATTCATTATCGAATTTGGTTTCTTATAGTCAATGAATTTTCCATCATATTCTCTGGTCACATAATTCCCTCCATTTATATCAATTGACTATACCCAAAATGAATAATGTGACCAACACATGTCAAAATGGGTAATTAAAATATCATAAAAATCACTCATAAGATTTATAAATAATAAAATCCTTATTTTATTCTAAAATCCTTGGTTTTATCCAAGGTTATTTATAGTCATTGTCTATTTAAATCCATCATGATGGTTAACAATGTGTTTATGAATTTCCAAGGCATATCTGTGTGGAGTGTCAAAGTAGGTGTGCGGAAATACTCATTGTCATGCACTGGGAGAAAATAGTGTCCATATCAATGTTCCCTTTTAGAGTTATCACCCATAGGAACCTCTGTGTTAGATCCACATCACATTATAGTGTCTATATATGGATTTAATTTCTTTTAAACCACTAACTCTATCCTTTAATAAAATTCCATGACATTTTTAATTAAATTATCTTATCCTTAGACTTATTCTTTGATACTTCCCTTGACATAACCTTTGAAATATCCCAAAGGATATCAAAAAATTTTTTCTCATCGTGGATTCCAAATGATAAATAAATTGTTACTTTGATACCCACAATGATTACATAGGATTATTATACATGGATGTTATATATATTTAGATGAGTATTCAATACATTACAAAAATACACAAATGATGAACATAATACTTCAGTTCCTTTAGACACATATAACATTATATGATAATAGGGTGAAATAATTTCAATGCCTCCCATAAATAGCTTTTCATGTGGTAATCCCCATAGAAACAATCTACCAAAAACATTATTTGCAAACATGGGTAAGGAACCATAAGAATGGGTGATAATAGAATCTATATAAGGGTAAACATAAGAGATATCAATCTAATATTTCATTGAAGAATACGATGATAATATGGGTATGTGATCATGAAAATAAAGTACAATGATCAAACCCAAATTATCCTGGATCATAAACAAGATTCAGGGAATAAAACATTATAATTTCATAAAACAGTGTCCATAAGAGTAATAAATCATCATAAATCAATCATGATTCATAATATCATTTCATAAAATTGTCACACCATCATAAATATAGAAAACCATTTAATATATAAAGGTAAACTAGTATGCACACCATCACAGTGGATCAATAATGATCACATGTTTCCCATTGTAGATTTAGACACACATATTACCCTATATGGATAAAGAATCAAAACATTCCCATTATAGATTAGGAAACACCTATTTTTAATTGTAGATAAGGAAAATCATGTTTCCCATAGTTATTCATGACCATAGACTTGTGTACCATTTTTATGTCATGTGATAAAAAATATTTATCCAACACATTGGAATGAGATTTATTTCAAACCAATCACATAATGAAAATCATAAAAATGTGTTCCACAATATCATAAAACAGTCATCATATCATAATCCATGAAATAAAATGATATTCATAAATATTTCATCACATCATAACATACGGAAAGTAGACATATTTTGTAACCATTTAATTGTTACGTCATAGAATAAACAATGGAAATTAACTTAGTTCCATAAGAGTTATATCATGTTATAACCGATGGAAGAGAAATGGGTTTCATAAATAGATCATCATAAAAATATATTTATAGAATTAATAAGAATGGAACCATTAAATTATTTCCCAAATAAATAATATGAAACATCAATGGATTTATTCATAAATTTAAAATGATTTTTAATGATAATTTTTAACATTTCTTGAGAAATTAAATGTTTTTTGAAATTAATGTTTTTTAAATACAACATTTTCAGAATCCAATTTTTACTGTAACTTGGAAATATTATAATGGAAGCATTTAAAAATTGTTTAAAACATTAATTGATTAAAATACTCATTCTAATTGGAAGAACACTTTTAAAACATAAATCTTTTTTAAAATAACTTTATTTGAAAAAAACTCAATAACATATAACGTATTATTTTATATAAGGAATGGTAATGAATTCTGAATATTTATTTTATATCACAATTGTTAAAATAAATATTCCTTTCACATTTTTAGTAAAAGTAAAATGAGAATTCATTGAAAATTTATGTGAATATTCATTTCAATTTTTTTTTAATAAGTAAAAAATGTGTAAAAATTACTTTTAAAAATAATAGGATAATAATAAAACATTTTTGATAAAAAAATTAGAATTTTTATTGAATAACAATATTTTTCTAACTGAAGAGAGAAATAAAGTCATATATTGTTAAAAACATTTTATCAATTATTTTAAGTACCAAGGATAAGAAAAAATGTACTTTTTACTAAAAATATCGTTAATGGACAGAGGAAAAGGAAATTCATGTGTTTCTTGAGATATGTATTATATGTTTTTTCTTCAGAAACATAATCATAAATAATCCTGATCAAAAATGATATTATAAAATAAATTCATTACTACTTTGTAAAATTTTAATCGTAATACCTTTGAAAGATAGATTCCTACATGAATATGTAATTTCCAATTATCATCCTAAAATAAAATCATTGTTAGCATAAACACTAGATAATAGAGACATGTGATAAACATAGAATGTGTCTAATTGAAAAATAAAAGTGAGACAAAAATCCCTTACCTTATGTCTTGGATTTTATTGTCCATGTGCATGACTCTTATATAATAAACAAAATTTTTTGAAACATATATTACAGAACCATATTCATATATATCATACCATATATGGTTTAATTACAAACGTGTATTACATGTTTATTAATTATTCCTTGTCAAAGTTATGTTTTGGTCAATAACTACTTTGTTTTTCATGTATGTTTTGACTCCATATTTTATCCTCATACATAATTTGTGGTTTCAAAATCACAATAATATTTACCATGATATAAATATCATATATAATATGTATATAAAAATTTATAGTAATCCAAATAATTTAGTGATATGTAATGAAATACACTACTCATGGAGACAACATGTCGTATGTATGCATGATCGTTATTTCCATTTTCTTATCTGAAAAAAAAAATTAAATGATATATGTTATCATAAAAATAAGTTTTTATCATATATATATAATTAATATTTTTTAATATAATCATTAATATATTCCATGTAATTATGAACAAATCACATCACTTCGTGTGGTGGTTGTCCGCCATACATATTAGCGACAATATCGTATTCCCACAAAGTGGATAGTATAATGGTATGTGTGATATAATAATCATATAATCATTAATATATTATATAAAATATTTAAAAATTAATTACATAAAAATTTACACCCTTGAGAGGTAGTAATTTAGAAACAAATGACATCAGTTTGCGAGGTGGTAGTATGTCACACACACACAATGATTTCGTAACCCATATGATTGAAGTGCATATGGTTGTATTTCATTACTTTAATATAGAAAATTTATGTATATTTAATAAACTGAGGTTATTATATAAACATGTTATAATAATAATTGATAAATGTGGATAAGGAAATGATGTAAATATTCTCATTGAAGAACATGACCACTTCATTGTTAATTCTTGTTATGTTAGCACTAAACCCTTCCTAGGTTTTAATTATTAATAAAATAAGTTTTCTAGGATGATGGGATATAATTTTATAATATATTTTTGTGGTTATTGGGAGAAACAAATCGGTTTTAAGGTGTTAATAATGGAGGAGAGGGGTGGCCTTTTATATGTGGGGTAGAGGATACACTTTGTATTTTTGGAAAAAATTGGGTGCTTCCAAGTACATCATATCTAAAAATGTCTAAATTATGAAACATTATAGAACCGTAAATGTGTAATTATAAAAATAAAACCATCCAATTGTTTATATATGTCTGTATAATTCATTTGTTCCCTTATCATTTTAGTTTAACCCTCAGTAAACACAATTTACCTTGACCACGACAATTAATTTTTAATACATTCACTAGTTATTTTGGTCAAATATTAGGTTGAAATTATTAAGTAATATAAATTATTTTGATTAAAATATAGAATCCATTTTTCCAAATTTCATTTATGTTATTGGAATAATTAAGTTTAAAATTAACCACACAGACGTGCTGAGAAAGCTGGGTTCTAAAGAGAAAATTTTATAATATTGACAATATTTTTTTATATAAAAATTAAATATGAAATTTATTCCAATGACCTAAAATGGGTTAAATAACATGTAATTTATCTTATTTATAAATAAAAAATTTAAAATATTATTTAACATTTTTAATAAATTAATCAAAATAGATTTTTTCAATTAAAATTTAGTATTGTTTCACTATTGGTATAAAATTAATCTTTCTAAAAAAATACAAAACATTCACCCTTAGATTATTTGGATATTATGAATTTAAAAATATTTTTTATTTTTTAAAATCAATTTTCTAATGTTTCTAAATTTATTTTTAAGTTAATGTGCTCAAAAAAGGCAATAAATATGTTTTTTTGGAAATATACAGTTTTAAGCATAAACTATGATTTTTTTATTATCTCTTGTCCAGAAACACCTAAGATGGATGTTGAATACTATATTGAATATATATATTTTATATTTCAGTAAAATAATCACCAAAATCTATTTTTTAATTTTATTGAGGTAAAACAGATTTGTTATCAAAAAAATGTTTTATTAGAAAAATATTTCTTTCACTTTTAAGTTAATTTTATTTTAATTTCTAATTAATTGGTATCAAAAAATTATTTATATAAAATGTGTAAATTTTATTTATATAATTTAGTTATTACTATTCATACACTCCATTCAAATATCTATATGTTAACTATCACATTAAAAAATAATATTTTAGTATTATGACATGTTTCGTTAAAACTCAGTGTTCAGTGCAGCGCAAAATAAACTATGTATTATGTTTTACACTAGAAAAAAATAGTCTTAAATGTAAATATAGATACAATTAGAGTATCATGTAATACAAAATATATAAAATATAAAATTTATTTGAGAAAATGAATTTCACAATAACATAGTGTGTTACACCATCAATACATCAGATTGTATGGGGGATTTATACCTGGTTAATAGAGAATAAGTAACCCTAGTAGTAAGGGGATACAAAAACAATTCTAATTGATTATCAATTTTATATAATATCATAGTAAGGATATTTAAATGGGTATGATTATCTCATTTAAGATAGTGGTATTAATATATAAATTATTGAGTATGTTGCAGCTTCTAATGCATATAAAGATGAAATATCAAATACACAACAATGTGATCTAGTTATTGTAGTCGTTCCAAAAGTACAAAAATATATCGCAATTTTAGATACTGGATAAAGGTAATATAATAAAGGATATCATAAATAGAGTATTTTTCTCATGAATTTGAATTCATATATAGTAATGTATCCACATATGAAGACATTGTCGACCTAATGACTAAATCTACAACATAGAAGAATCCTAATCTTATCTTGTGTGAGATAATAATGATACTATACAAGTTGGATCTTGTGAAATTGGGTTATCTATACCCAAATTAAATAATAATTTTAGATTCAAATATCTTGTGTAAAAATAGATATGCTCTTACCATAATAATGTTGATACATTTGTATCCATTATTTACATGGTAATATACATATATTTCTTTTAATATCAACACTTTATAGGTTTTATCAGCTATAATGAACACCTTAATATACTATCATATTAATATTAAATTTAGATTTTATTGTCTAGATACATCGTATAGAAAAGACACAAATGATTTCTGAATAATAAGTGTTACTAAATCAAAATTGTAGAGACATCTTCCCATGATGTTCACACTTGGTGATCTCGAGTATAGAATACAACATGGAATGTCCATCGAATAGAAAAACCACATGTTTCGGGTGTCATTGGATTTTCCTACATATGAGAATGTGTATTTGTATATAGACTTGATATTATTATCAAATTGTAACATTTGATAATATATTTTGATGCAAAAATAAATCTAAGGAATTTATGCTTATAGTGAGGTCGCAGCTATTGGGAACACCATTGGTGGTATGAAATTTGTTGAACGATCATGAAATGATTTGTTTCTTTAGAAAGGAAAATATATATAAGGAAAAATGGACCAGGATGGTAGTAAATTTATTAAATCGGTGTTCATGGTGATTGAATGAAATTCAATCCTATAAGGTCATAGATACGTATTGTATGAAATGATTATGACATGAAGTTTGCATCCTGATTTATGAGATTTCCCAAGTTAATGTTATTATATGAAAAAAAAAATGTTCATATGTGGTATTTGTTAATTTTACTAAAAAGTATATCCTTAGATTCATTTATGGCTTTGTAGACCCCTCTCCTAGCCTAGGAGTAAAATTAAACACTATCAAGATAAGGGGATACGTGGTCAGAGACAAAGAATATTCAGAAGCTTGACCAATTATAGTGAATTAGATTTAGGACCTATAGGGACACATGGTTATGTCTATGATATGTATGAGTTCGATTTATAATAATAAATAAATAAATTAAATATTATTTTATTATATATTAATTATTTATGACCTTATATTATCATGGTATTTATAAGTGTTATGTGAACATAAGGAAAATATATTTTAGGAAATAATATTATTATATTAAAATATTGTTAATATATTATGGGATAAGTGAGTTGGGTTAATATCATAAATTTTATCTTGTGGAATATTGGAGATGTTTTATGAAAGTGATAAAATACAAAAAATATATGAAAATGTTACATAGTAATTAGTTTTATTTAGTGCTTATTTAATAGGTTAATTATATTCAGGTGGACTAAGTGAAATTTTAGATAATTGACCATACCTATTTAATCTATTAGATGACCAAATTTGATATAGATATTCAAAAAATGAATTTGAGATCTCCAATCTCCTTTCTTTCAACTTGTAGATAGAGAAGATAGTGATTTGAGAACCCCTAATCCAATAACAATCTTCTATATCAAGGAGTAAGTGATCCCATAAACATGATGACATTAAAGCCTAATTTGATTATATATTCTAGCACCTGAATACTGAATATCTAATTTTGAGAACGATTATAGAGTTCATGTGGATGATATAAATGTTTTTGAATTTGATTACTTTGATAAAAGATCACAAGTATTGAGATGAAACATTTTCAATCAACTTAAAACAAGGTGGGGTATAAATTTTATATTTTACATAATTAAATTATATTACATGCGATGAATGGGTGAATGTGGGTAAGGTGTCTATGGAATTGATGTTGTGTCATGAATGCAGACACAAAAAATTTTTAAAATGTCATTGTTACACACTTTCTTGTGATATGGGCTCCTTCAGTTTGCCTTAAATATCACATATTTATTGGATATTGGGGACACATGTGAAACCCATGACCTCGTGTGAGAATTATTAATGTTGTATGTCTTCATTTTCAATGTATAAGAAATAATATAAGAATACCATATATAAAATATATCACACATTTCCCAAACTGAGGGAAAACTCTCTAGTGAAAGACCTCTATAACAATAAACATCAACTCATAATCATAGCCTCACATCAATATGCAATATCCTATTTATTAAAAATAACTAACAACTCATAACCCAGAATATCCATAATGTTTTATTTTATTGCAATTCCCATTACCAATTATTTATTATATTTCACTTTCCTCATTACATTCATTACAACAAATTTATTTCCACCCATATCAATTAATACAACTATATTTTATATAATTTTACAACATTATTTACCCAACATAATTTTTCCCCTACTTAAATAATTATCTAAAACCCACCATTAATTTAATCAAAACCTATTCCCATCATTTATTTCATTTATTTTAGAAATATTAAATACTCATAAGATCATATCCCAAATAAAACCACATCAACCTCTCTACTACACTATAATAAAAATCAATCAACTCCTCCTTATTTATCACCTCATGTTATCCCCAAAATATCACCTCTAGAACCACAATAATGATTCTATTAACATAGAAACACAATATTAGTATGAAAATATCTAGAAAAAAAATAATATTTTCCCATAAACAATTATTTGGTATGAACAATAAAACAATTAATGTTAAAAAATAAAAGAAGAAATTACAAATTTAAGACACGTATACATCCTTCCATTTACCAACACTAATATGTTTTTAAAATATTAAAATTATTAAATATATGAATGACATAATATATCATAGTATCACATTATTCATAAGGCATCCCAAAATTTCATCCAAAATATAGAAATAAAATGGAAAATATGTAAATCATGATCAATACAGAATTCTCACAAATTAGTCGAACTTATAGTATCTCTATTATAATTTTATTGTAAATACATTTCCAAAATAAAATAAAAACAATATAATTCCTTAAATACCTAGTAAAAAATAGAAGAATGTCCACATCCCATACCTTTAATGAAGTTTCAACTATCATAGGATAAGAACAAGAAGAATAAAATGATTGAATATTACCAAACCTTCTATAATTCCATAAAAGGCCTATACACATTAATTAGAATTCATTATTTTGAACAAAAACCTATAAAAAACCTAAACATGTATCACATCCTTTCTAAGGATAGGATAATATTGAAAAATAGTGGGAGATATATATTCATTTAGTCGTGAAAGATCAATCAAACAAGGAGACGACTAAAGTTATACCAAGGGATAATGAAAGATCACTAAAATGAAGACAAAGGATACCTATGGTTTGAATAAATACTATGGAAATTTAAGGAATTGACGAAGACAAAAAAATATATATATAATTTAAATTAAGGTGAATGAAATCACTATGTCATATCATTCAACACGATGCAATGGTGTTCAGATCTAAGAATCAATTATTGATTTCCCAATCACTAGAGTCAATAACCATTTCAAATTGACAATACCAAAGTGGATCATTGAAGAATTCATATCACCATTTTGTAGTTTTAAATCCCCAAAATATCACTGCAAAAAACCTATGTCCCTCACTAAAACCTAATAACCCCATGAAAAAGCTCGTTGATTTATAATGGAAATAATTATAAATCTGTATCAAATAACCATAAAAAATAGTTTGATTCCAAAAAAAATGTTAGATGACCCCATTATTTTTACAAAAAAATCATTAAACCGAAACCTAATATATTTTAGTAAAATTTACAAACAACACATAAACATAGGAAAACAAAATTATCAAAACTAATGTTATATGATGAAACACAACACTCTATGTTAAAATTATAGGAATGAGTGAACCACAATAAATTACAGCCATCTCCTCACCTAAAAATAAAAAGTCATTGAGAAATTACCATGGTTGTGGTGTGATTTGTACTTCAAAGTTGTTGTAACATCCCGGTTCTGGAAGCCACCCAGAGGTGCCCCGTACCCGGTTGGTCACATGGCCTCAAGCGCATTTCACCGAATTCCAGAGGCTGTCAACTAGTAGTGAGGGCCTTGGGTGTGATAGTGGGGAAACTATGCCCTCATTGGCAGAGTACACAGTGGAAGAGAAAAACAAATAACAGCAATAGAAGAAATAATAGACATCCATACAAGGTAAACAGCAAAAGACTGATAAATAAACAACTAGAGCATAATGTGTGTAAATGATGTATGACACATATATGTCTAGGAAAACATCCAAACATGTCACAATGCGGAATAAAGTACTAAACCAAAGTATAAAAGAAAAACAGATGAGAAAGTCTTCAGAATCACAAGCAACGGCTTGGTCCAATGCTCTCCAGCTCTACAGCAAGTCAAGTACCTGAAGTAGAAGGGCTCTTTCACTTATCTAAACCTACAACAACATAATCTATTTGGGCCCAAAATCATGAACCAAACGGGGTGTGAGAAAAAGTCCCAATAGGAAACCACCCAAAGATCTGTGCCTAACTGTCAGTGAATATATGGAAGGAAAAGTACAGTAAGCAGTAAACAGTAAGCAGTAAATAAGACAAAACACAACAGTAACAATCCATAGTCTCTAGCATATAATATACAAACAATAAACAGCCACTCAAGAAAGTAGAACAAAAATGTAACCTCTGGGAAGCTCTCACAGCCTAACCCCTAAGGTTCAACCTACAAGTACTAGCAACCCTCTGGGAGGCAGACACAGTCTCACCCCTCTAGTTCAGCTAAATATTAGACTCTCTGAGGAAGAAATCACCGTCAATTCCCCCTATAGTCTCGTAACATACTAAAGTCTCTCTAGGGAAGCACGCAACATCTATCCCCCATGTGGCCCGTGTCAAGGAACTACAGACTTTCTGAGGAAGTACTCAACGTCAATTCCCCCTGTGGTCTCGCATCATAAATTAAAGACACTCTGGAGAAGCCCTTATGTCCATTCTCCCTATGGTCCACTACACTAGGTTCTCACAGCCCTATGTAAAACAACATGCATTGCGCGTGTATCGGCCCAAGTAAACCTAAAGAACTACTTGGATATCATTCTAAGGCACAACAACATAACAGTTCAATAGTTCCACTATCCTACAACTAGGCATGGCAACTGGAAAAACATAGAACTATCAAAACAAGAATGAAAAAACATCCATAGTATAGTAAAAGAATTACCCTACATACAAGCAATTACCTCTACTCAAGCAATCAAGAAAAGCAGGCAACAACAGGGGAAAATAGGAAACACACAATACCACGTTCAGGGGTATTGGTGGAATTTGAAAAACAATTTCAAAGAAATCATAAGTAAATGCACAAACCACCTACCTCGATGCTAAGAGAATGATATACTTGAACCACGATGATTGATTCTCCTTAGAACATCGAAGATCTGAGAAAGCATCAAAAACTCTCAACCTACGATAACATGAGGAGGAAGAAGAATTGGAAAACGAAGCTCTAGGAGAAGGGAGAGCATACTGTTGTGGTCCCAGCGCAATCGACGATGGATGAAACGGGGTTCGAACGAAGGCATGGGGGCTCGGAGAAGAATCTCGGTTGTACGAGTTTCTCTCAGTCGAAGAACCTGAATAATAAGAGTGTTATGTTGGTCAGGCACGACCCCGGTCCGTTTAATGAAAAAAAAATACACAGCATGTACTTCTGGGGTACACAACGTGTACTCTATTTTTCCGTACTCCACTTTAAGCGGCCTCCACATCACCCCTACACACCGTGTGTGTGACCTGGACACAGCCACACACGGCTTGGCGTGGCAAGGGAGCACACGGCGTGTACTCAGAATGTACACGACGTGTACTTCAAAAATTTCCAGAAACCCCTCTTTTCTCAAAAACTCCATAAAAAAGGAAGACATACCTGAAACGAAGATTCGGGTTCTTACAAACTTCCCCCCTTAAATAAATTTTTCCCCGAATTTCCCTAACGAGGCGGAGGAGAAGAAACCCCGAACAGCTCTGGAAACTACGATCGCACATTGGCCTCTCTTTCCTATGTCTCTTCCTATACTCACCTGTGCTGCCATAGCACCCGCACTAGAGGAACAGACCGCCGACGGAGAACCTTCGTACTGTGATTGAAAATCCAGATAGGATGCTCCTCAAATGATTCATACACTTTGAGATCAACCTCCTCGAGCTGAAAGACATGAGATGGGTCTGAAAAGTAATGTCAGAGATGAGAGACATGGAACAAGTCGTGCATGTCTTGGTACCTCTGAGGTAACTGCTACTGATAGGAAACCGGCCCAACTCTCTCCAATACCTTAAATGGCCCGACGTACCATGGTGAAAGATTACCCTATCTTTGAATCCTCTTGTGTCCCATCCTCGGTGCGACATGTATGAAAACCTGATCCCCGACCTCGTACTCTAGAGGTCATCTCCGCTGATCAGCATAAGACTTTTGTCGAGATTGTGTTGTAGTCATCCTCTTATGAATCAACTCTATCTGCTCTGAGGTCTCCTGAACAAGACGAGGTCCCAGCAAAGCTACCTCTACTGCCTCTATCCAGCATAAAGGTGATCAGCATGGCCTATCGTACAAATCCGCGTAAGGTGTCGTTTGAATAGTTTCCTAAAAACTATTGTTGTATGAAAACTCCACCAGAGGGATATGGATCTCCCAAGAACCACCAAAGTATAGAATGAAATCTCAGGGCATATCCTCAAGCACCTGAATTGTACGCTTGGACTGGCCATCAGCCTAGGTATGGAATGCTGTACTCAAAAGTACCTGTGTACCCAAGGCCTTCTAAAGTCCCTTCCAGAACCGAGAAGTAAAGTGTGCATCCCTTTCTGAAATAATGAAGTGTGGAACTCCATGCAGACGGACAATCTCTTAGATGTACAGTCATCCCAGATCATCAACACTGATGGTATCCTTGATCGGTAAGAAGTGAGAAACCTTCTTAAGCCTATCGACGACAACCCAAACAGCATCGTTCCCTCGGGGTGACCTCAGCAATCCAGCCACGAATTCTATCGCGACATCATTCCACTTCCACTCTAGAATGGGTAACTACTATAAAAGTCATGCTGGTCGTTGATTCTCCTCCTTCACCTACTGACATGTTGAACACCTCAAGAAGAAAATAGCAACATTCCTCTTCATACATGGCCACCAGTACTGGTGATGAAGATCCTGATACATCTAGGTGACGCCAGGATGAACTGCCCAAGCTGAGGAATGAAAATCCGGCATCAGCCTCTCGCATATTTCTTCTGGCACCCATACGCATCCCTAGAAACACATAATCTCATCCTCTCCCACTGTCCGTCCATGAGGATGGTCCTCTCCTGACACACACTCCCGCGGGACTAAGCCTTATTAGTCTCATAGATGCCTCATTTGCAACCAATCCAGAAGTGTAGAGGTAACAGCTATAAAAGATAGGTATGTCTATCCGTGTCTATCGTGCACCTCCAGATGAATCTCAGAGAATAGAGCCATAAGATTCCACTCACTGCTGGCCTCCGGAACTGCCTGAATATGAGTTCTCCTGCTCAACACGTCTACCACTGCATTGCCCTTTCCCGGCGTATAGGCGAGCTCGAAATCAAAAGACTAAAGATACTAGACCCACATGTGTTGTCTTAGATTCAGATCACGCTTAGTGAAGATGTACTTGAGACTCTTATGGTTGGTGAAACCCACAAATTTCTCTCCCAGAAGGTAATGTCTCCAATAGCGTAAGGCATGAACAATAGCTGCCAACTCCAGATCATGTGTCGGGTAGTTTTTTTCAGGTGGCCTCAACTGCCGAGACCCATACGCAACGACTCCTTCTCCTTGTATAAGCACAGCGCCCATCCCAACACCTAAAGCATCGCAATAAACCGTATAGCTCCTGGCTAGCTCTGGAAAGACTAGTTTCGGTGCTGATGTCAACCTTCCCTTTAGCTCCTGAAAGGTTGACTCACAAGAATCTGACCATAATAACTTCGCCCACTTCTTGGTCAGACCTTTCAAAGGTGTTGCAAGGTGTAAAAAGTCATGAATGAAGCGCCTGTAGTATCCATCTATCCCTAAGAAACTCGATACCTCAAAAATTTTCTTTAGATGCTCCTAGAAAACTACAGCCCTCACTTTCTCTAGGTCTATAGATACTCCTGCCTCTTAGATCACATGACCCAAAAAGTGAATCTAATCCATCCAAAAGTGGCACTTCGAGATTTTAGCATAAATTCGATGCTCTCTAAGTGTACTCAGAACGATCTCAAGATGGTTAGCATGGTCGTGTCGAGTGTGTGATTACACCAAGATATCATCCACGAAGACCACGACGATGGAATCCAAGTAAGGATGGAACACTCGGTTCATTAGTTCCTTGAACACTGTTGGCACATTCGTGAGACCGAACAGCATAACCGTATACTCGTATAGACCATACCTGCTCATGAAGGATGTCAGAGGTATATCTGATGGTCTAACGCGCAACTAATGATAATTGGACGTCAAATAGATCTTCAAGAACACTCGGTCTCCTTGAAGATGATCGAAGAGATCATCAATCCTCGGTAAGGGATATCGGTTCTTGACCATCAACTGGTTAAACTTACGATAATCCACACAGATCCTAAGGGTATCTTCTGCCTTCTTTGCCAACAAGACAGGCGAACCCCAATGTGAAGTACTGAGTCAGATGAAACCATTTTCCTGCAACTGATCCAACTTCTTCTTGAGCTCCTACAACTCAGGTGTAGCCATCCAATAAGGAGGAATGGACATCGTTGCTGCTCCTCGCACGAGCTCAATCGAGAATTCTACCTCACGCTCTAGAGGAAAACCAGAAAATCCCTCTGGAAAGAAGTCTTTGAAATGAACCATGAATGGAAGAATCTCCAACTGTGAAGTCCCCTGGTCATCCAGATAAAGACTAGAAATCTGGGTCGTAACCCTTCATATCCCATGATGCTCGAGTCCTGCTCGAATCTCTTGGACATCCCATTTGCCTCTATGAAGAAAATATTCACCCTCTGGTGAAATGAAACTCACCCTACAGCGATAACAGTAAACAATTTCTTGGAAGGGAACCAACCTGTACATCCCAAGAATGACATCATAGTCGGTAATCTCTAGTACATAGAGATCCCAAAAGAAATGATACCCTGCAACCTCAAGAGGGAACTCTCTGCACTGAAGTACACTATATGTACTCGTTCCCAAAGGTGTTTCATGTGTCAATAAGTCACTAGAAGAAAATATGCAGATCTCAAGGATCTCCACAACAACAACAGAGATAATGCTATACATAGCACCAGTATCGAAAAGAGATGATTATAAAACTGAGGCTATTAAGATAGTACCTTGAATGGTAGAAGGTCTGGAATCCAGATCTTGATAGGACTGATCCACCGCAAGTTTGGCCTGCCCCGTAGCCCTGTGACCCTACCTAACCACTCTGAGCTGATTCTCCCTAGTGACGCTAAAGGACTGGTGACTGACTGCCACGACCTCGACCTCCACCTAAACCCAAACGGCCAGAAGAACTCCAGTTTCATGACTGGTGAGAAACTGGTTATGTTTCTCATGAACGAGGAGTCATGGAAGAACCACTGTCACCAGATACTGGTGAGAAAACCTAGCAGAAACGCTAAAGGTGACCAATCTTGCTGCAAGATCAGCACTCCACTGGGTCTCTCTGGCACTACTTCCTCATGTGCCTTGCCCTTCCACACTTGTATCATACTACCTTGCTACCTAAAGATGTATCTCACCTCCTCAGATCACCGCGTGTAGATTCCCTACGGCGGTTCCTGCTTTCAACTGGAGGAACACTGGATTTGGTAGTAGAACCACCCTAGCTCGCATCTCTGGAGTCTCTCAGATTGCGCTCCACAATCAGCACCAGGTTGATGATGGAAGTGATGGAAGTCAACTGGAAGATATTCACATGTGAGTGGATCTCCCGCCTGATACCATCCTCGAAATTCATTGCCAAGACCACCCCACTTCTATCCCGTAGGGGTGTGAAACACTACAACTCCGGAAATGAGAGGAACACTCCATAACCGAATGAGTACCCTGCTCCAGGCTCATGAACTCACGGGCTCGATCGGCCCTGAGGGTCTCTGGGTAGAAGTTGTCGTAAAACACGTTCTAGAACTCCTCCCAAGCCATAACCTGTTGATTGCCCTCCTTTGAGATCACTTCCCACCACCTTTTGGCGGCGTCTCAGAGCATATAGGTTGTGAGATTGACTCGCTTCTCTAGAGGTGTTTCTAGATGCTCAAAGATAGTCAGCATGGCTTCCATCCATGACTCTACAGCCTTTGGTCCTCCTTCCCCCGAGAAAGTAGGACGATGCTGTTGCCGGAAAACCTACGTCAAGTCTTCCATAGTCATGGAAGGAGGGGGTTCTCCCTAAAAGTTCTACATCATCCTCATAAAACCTTCCCTGAACTGCACATCAACGCCTGCAACTAGTATGACAGCCAGTGCCAAGGCTTTCCTGACTGGAGGATTTGCAGGAAGTCCTTGATCAGCCATGTCCGGTGTCTGATCACTGCCTAAAAAATGACGTACAACTGGAGGATGTCTCAGAGGCATAACTCTGAAAGATCAAAAGCATACCTTAGATCAGGAAAACAAGGACCTAGTATAAAGGAGTACAAAATGGAAACAGGAGAAAGAAACATTCAGGTTTACAAAACATGACTACACGGCGTGTATAAACTCTACACAGAGTGTACATAACTCTGTTCCCCTACCGGTGTCTCCTTACACAAATAACTCACATGGTCTTCTTAAATAGAGACTACATGGCATGTTCTGGGTGGACATGACATGTAGTAGTCAAGGTTTCACGACCCGTGTTGTTAGTTACACGACCGTCTATAGGGCTGAGACTATACGGCATGTTCTGAACAAACACGGCGTGTACTTGAAGGTTTTTATCGACCTGTGTTGTTGGCAACACGGCCAAGTACATGACTAACCCTTACACGACGTGTTCCAAACGAACATGGTGTGTATAGGAGGAGAGAACACCGACCCGTGTTGTTCATGACATGGTCGGGTACTGAGAACAAGGATACACGGCGTGTTCATACACAACACGGTGTGTATGACATGAGATTCCACGACCCGTGTTATTAGTGACACGGCCAGGTACACATCTTACTACTACACGGCGTGTACCTACAATACATAGCATTTTCCTGGAGATTTTTCACAACCCGTTTTTCTCCTCACCTAGTCAGTGACACGGTTTAAAACTACACAGTGTGTATATATAAAGTACAGACCGTTTATTCTAGGTTTTTCCGGGGAGTAGCTCCGAAACTACACTGAAGCATAGAAAACACCAAAAATGAGCATGAAGGTGCCAAATTCTGATCCTTGAGGGCCCATACTCCTCACGAATCAAAGAATGGCTTCCAAAATAGTAATATTTAAGGAAAATAGGTCAATGATTCACCAATTTATGATTCAAGGGGGGGCCACAACACCTCAAGAACCAAAATTTGGTGTTCATTTAAGCAAGGTAAAATACAACAGTCCTCTATCAACAACAAATATTCTATCAAGCATCTATCACAAACAGCATGCATAATCTATACAAAGTCTATCACAACAACATGCAATTTCTAATGCACCCTAGATGGCATGACAAGAATGCATGGCATGTGATTTCTAACAAGTGCCTATATGATGCATGAGATGGAATACCCTCATCTCATCGGGTTGCGATGGAAATAGAACTAGAATAGAAACAATAGTAACAACACAAAACATGTGAATCACCCTAGGTGAAATCAAGTCAACTGTAACATAGGAAAACCAGAAAACTGCAATAAGTGCGGTAGATTGGCTTTTCCCTGTACACAGGTTAGCTACTCCTAAGAAAAGCTTAATACCAAGTAAAAAATCCATCCAATCCCTGGCTAATGGATCCAAACATTAAATCAAGAGGAAAGGAACTCCTCTGATACCACTTTGTAACATCCCGGTTTCTGAAGCCACCTAGAGGCGCCCCGTACCCAGTTGGTCACCTGGCCTCAAGCACATTTCCTAGAACCCCAGAGGTTGTGGACTAGCAATGAGGGCCTTGGGTGTGATAGTGCAGAAACAATGCCCTCATTGGCAGAGTACACAGCAAAAGAGAAAAACAAATAACAACAAAAGAGGAAATAGTAGACATTCATACAAGGTAAAAAATGGAATACTGATAAATAAACAACTGGAGTAGAATTTGTGTAAATGATGCATGATACATATATGTCTTGGAAAACATCTAAACAGGTCACAATGCTGAATACAGTACTAAACCAAAGTACAAAATAAAAACAGATGAGAAACTCCTCAGCATCGCAAGCCATGACTTTGTCCCATGCTCTCTAGTTCCATGGCAAGTCAAGTACCTGAAGTAGAAGGGCGCTTGCCTTATCTAAACATGCAACAACATAATCTGTTTGGGCCCAAAAGCATGACCAAAACAGGATGTGAGAAAAAGTCCCTATAGGCAACCACCCAAAGATTTGTGCCTATCAGTCAGTGAATATATGGTATGTAAAGTACAGTAAGCAGTAAATAGTAAGTAGTAAAGAGGATAAAACACAGTAGTAACAATCCACAGTCTCTAGCATATAATCTACAAACAATAAATAGCCTCTCAAGCAAGTAGAACACAATGGTAACTTCTGGGTAGTTCTCACATCCTAACTCTTAAGGTACAACCTACAAGTACTAGAAACCCTCTGGGAGGTACACACATTCTCACCCCTCTAGTTTAGCTAAATAATAGACTCTCTGAGGAAGCACTCACCTTCAATTCCCCCTATAGTCTCGTAACATACTAAATGCTCTCTAGGGAAACACTCAACCTCTATCCCCCCTATGGCCCACGTCGAAGAACTACAGACTCTTTGAGGAAGCATTCAACATCAATTCCCCATGTGGTCTCGCATCGTAAATTAAAGAAACTCTGGAGAAGCCCTTACGTCCATTCTCTTTATGGTCTACTACACTAGGTTCTCACAGCCCTGTGTAAAACAACATGCATAGCGCACGTATCGGCCCAAGTAAACCTCAAGAACTACATGGCTATCATTCTAAGTCACAATAGCATAACTGTTCAACAGTTCCACTATCCTACAACTAGGCATGGCAATTAGAAAAACGAAGAACGTGCAAAAAAGCATGAAAAAACATCCAGAGTTCAGTAAAATAATTACCCTACATACAAGAAATTACCTCTACTCAAGAAATCATGCAAAGTAGGAAACAACAGGTAAAAATTAGGAAACACGCAATACCTCTTTCAAGGGTATTATTGGAATTTTCACAAAATATTCACAGACTTCCTAAGAAAAGGAACAAACAACCTACCTTGATGCTAGGAGAAAAATATACGTGAACCATGATGATTTATTCTCCTTAGAACATTGAAGATATGAGAAAACGTCAAAAACTCTCAACCAACGATAACTTGAGGAAGTTGAGGAATTGGAAAACGAAGCTCTAGGAGAAGATAGAGCTTACTGTTGCGGTCCCAACTCAATAAACGGCGGCTGAAACGGTGATCGGACGGAGGCACGAGGGCTTGGAGAAGAATCGCGACCATAGGGGTCACTCTCAGTCGAAAAACCTGAAGAAGAAGAGTGTTCTGTCCGTCAGGCGTGACCCCGGTCTGTTTAATGAATAATAGAAAATACACGGCGTGTACTTCTAGGGTACATGACGTGTACTCTTTTTCCATACTCCGCTCCAACTGGACTCCAAATCACACCTACACATCGTGTGTGTGGTCCGGACATGGCCACACACGGCTTGGCGTGGTAAGGGAGTACACGGCGTGTACTTCAAAAATTTCCAGAAACCCCTCTTTTCACTAAAACTCCAGGAAAAATGAAGACATACCTGAAACGAAGATCCAGGTTCTTACAGTTGTAATTGTAAAGACTTATTCCTAGCCTTGTATTAATTTGAAATATTTATATATATATTTCTAGATCTATTTTCTAAGAAGACCTGAAATTTCGAGGCCCAGTATGCCCAAAATTATGTATATAAAAATAATAAAAATATGTTATATTGTGAATAAAAAGATTCTTAAATAAAATAAAATAACTCATACACAAGTCCTCAAATCATAATCTTGATACAATGATTGATTTTGGAATAAGATGTTTACCCTAGGTGAGACCTAAAATGGGTTTAACAAGGTGTTCAAACTCCTCACACATTGGTGGTAAGTTCCTTAAAATAAAAAAACAAATTAATTAATAATTATTTCATTTTAATATAGGGAAATGTATTATAAGAATAATTATATATAGAATTATCCAAAGTTAGATGCATAGACCCTTAGATAATTACAGAGATGTTTCTTCACCCAACATAGGTGAATCACCTGGGATGATAATGAAATGCCAGATTAGAGCTGAACAAGACACAATGTATGAAAATTCTTCCTTCAACCAATGGGAAAAACATTCTTCAACGGAAAAAATCCAATCTCTGGGAAATAATAAAAAAAGTTATGGTTTGCGTCCTCTTTTATTACTTTCATTGTGGAGATGAATCTATTCTACCGATCTGAGACATTTTTGGCCTAAACATGCAATACGTACAAGTTATAAATTTGTTTATAACACCAATATCACCTTTATTTATCATCTAGAAATAAATATTGTCCAATTATGGTCAAAAAAATTTTATGGTTACTTTATACCAAATTTTATTCTATTTCTTCACTGGCAGGACACTACTATCCCAGTTTGACATTATTGGGATGTACCGAGCCTGATCGGACCCCCAGAATCATGAAGAATAGATGTATGGGGAGTGAATTTATGATATAAGACAGAATTTGGGATTTTTTTGAAGAATGGAAGATTGTTTTCCCTATTAGATATTTGTTACTTAAAGGTGGATGGTTTGGCAATGTACGTTATGAGAAAAGGAACCCTAACATTCCATCGAAGATTGATTTCCAATGAATGATGGAAATAAAACATTATTTTTATCCAAATACAATTTTTTATAGATATAGGGATGGATCTTAAGTAGTAAGTCTTTATTCAGGGAGTGGATCACAGATCTAGAATTATAGATGATTCACGATTACACATCGTGTATAGGGATGAACACATAGCCTATATCCCCTTAGGTGTGGTGGCTAGGTTTTCAAAAAAATCATAAGAATGAAATGGTGGGATTCCCTTTTACTTGTCATGTGACCCTTCCCTCGAAGGAAATATCATGTGGGGGATCACATGGTAAGGATCTCATGCAGAAGTAAAGGGTCGGGTACACAATATTGTACCCTAGTACACAAACAAGGCCATGTCACATGGGTGATATGTTGTTTGAGGGATCACATCAAGTATC
Organism: Viscum album; assembly: GCA_963277665.1. Lineage (NCBI taxonomy): Eukaryota > Viridiplantae > Streptophyta > Magnoliopsida > Santalales > Viscaceae > Viscum > Viscum album. The sequence continues at coordinate 388,719,294 of OY728125.1, forward strand.
AAAGTACATATACATCAATAGGTAATAAAATTAGCATCCTATGTGTGGAAAAATTCTATGTGTCGAAGTACACTGACATGACAAGCAGGACACAGCTCGGGTCCTAGTTAGATTGGACACACTGTGTAGTCCACCTACATGACATGCACTACTACATAGACTGGAATCCACATATCTTAAGAGACTTTTCCATATAGTTGACAGGGGAAAAACACTATGTGGTCCACCTCAAACATTATGTGGGACACTGTACATATTTTCCACCCCTTGGCCACATTTCTAGAAACTTCAAAGATCTGTATCTCCTTCATATGAAGTCAAATTTTGTCCTGTGATTAGACTATCCTGATGGTTTTTTAATTTGGAGCATTATTTTTTAATTAGATCTGGATTTTGAGATACAATGTGGAGCATTCCAAGAACGTTTATTGGTTTGTAAATTATCAATGAGGGTTGTTATCGTGAAATATAACTAAAAAAATACTTAGTTGACCCATGTAGAGAAAGGAAGTGGCCCCCTCGATGATTACCATGTTGACCATCTAGTAGAGCTAATAATTGGCATCCTCAATGATTGTTGATTTGAACATCAAGTATAAATGATTAGTTGTGTGATCAAGGTGTACCATTTTGACCCACCAATAGATATGGGGAGTGGCTTCTTCATTGATTTTTTAGTAGACCCTCCAGTAGAGACTACGAAGTGGAGTCCTCGATGCTTTCTATGTAGACCATACTGTAGAGATGGAAAAAGAGGTTATAAAAACTACTTAGTAGTACCCTATAATAGATATGGGATGTGGATCCTAAATGGATATCAGAGTATAACCCCCATTATTCCATGGGGTGTGATTCCTTTAATTTTCGTTTTTGGCTCATCAACTACGCAACTTAGTGATGATGCATGACATTACTTAGATATTTACTTATGGGAAGATGCATGAGGTTCTGGTTATCATTGATGGATTCTGGATATTTTGGATACACTACTTCTTTGGTCGAGTTATGAGATAGAGGTCCCATTACTATCTCATTTGGGATTCTTTGACTAAGAATATATATATTTTTTGGTATCAACACCTTGGATTTGGTTACACTCTTTCCATGGGAGGCAAAGACACGCAAGGTATGCCATGTTCGTTCTCTGGTTATCTTCTTATGGTTAGATGAGTCATCTCTCCTACTATATGGGGAGATGACTCGACATTTAGTTCATCTACTCACCATGTTGATCCCCTTATGTATGTAAAAGGTAACTTTCACCCTTGGTTTGGGTTGAGAAGTTCTTTTTTACTATATCTTATATATTGTGTACTATCTAAAATACTTCATCTCATTTTATATCTCTTACTAACCTCCCACCAGCCATATTTTGGCGAGAGATACTGGGTATTTATATACTCACCCCTGCATTGTCTTTTCCCAGGTGTGTTGTGTCTTATGTAGATGATAGAAAGGCTGATAGTGACTTTAGAGGATCTTTGGGACACCTGGTGCTATGTTCAACATATGGAGGTTGTAGTATGTATGTAATGACCCCAATCCTAGTATCCTAGATCTAATGCCTTACATTATTCCATTTGTATAGATAAAAGTTTTGAATCCCAAAGAATAGATCAATTTGCTATTTTGGAATCTAGATTATATAAATAAGCATTATACTAAATCTTGAAATAAAAAATAATATATTAACTCCTTTGAAAACACTATTATTATGTTTGATAAACCATACATGTTAGTAATAATGTAAATCTTCTCATCCTGGGTAAAAATAAGAAAATTGAAAGGGGTGGGCTCAAATGCTCAGTAAGGGTAAACAATACAACATATACAATTCTAAATAAATACAAACAAATGGGCAAAGGTGAATAACTAAAATCATATTCCATTAAAAAATAATCTTAAGAATAATATGTTAGGTATATAAGTTGAAGAAATAACTATATATAAATATACACATGATAAATATACATAACCATGGATATTCTCCTATTTGAATAATCGTAAGGAATATCAACAAATAATCTCATAACGAGTAAATGAATAATTCCAGAACCCATAAACATAAAATCAAGGCCTCGACCAAGACCCAATACATAAACTAGTAAACATTATTCATCAATAAAACTAGATTGTATCATGATACCTACCAATTCTTAGAGGGGCTCTAGTGGTACCCACCCATCACTCACTATGTCCAGTGCATTTATCACTTGAAAAGGGTGAAACATAACCAACATAATAATTCGTATTAAAATGTGATATGAAAGGTTAATAAATTATACATAACCAATAATGGTATCAAAATTGCATATCTATAGTAAAATATATCATAAACCATTTAGAAAAGATATGGTATATGACATCTATAGAGACCAACCTAAATACAAAATAAAATCTAACAAAGGATGTTGACATAAATGAATGTAGTATATTAAAATCATTAGAATCTACTTGAGATATTTCCCATTTAATGTTGAAATTATACGAAAATGGGTGTAAAATTTGAAAAGAAAAAATATTCAGTGAAAAGAATCTTGTAATATTGTAGAGTAATATTTTCTCATGCTATATAAGTTTAAAAAAGAACATTCCTTATATTTTTTTCTGAAAATTTTATAAAGTATCTCATTTCTAAAATGAAAAAAAATTCCTTTCAAAATGTTTTATAAAAAGTAAAAATTGCGAAAAAATCATTAAAAGTTTGATAAGAATAGTCAGAATATTTTGAAACACATTTTTAAAAAACATGGGCATGGATTATTAGAATTTCCAAGTAAATACATATGTCTAAAAATCCCAGATAATAATTGGATTTAAAAATAAACCCTTACCTTATAATTTTATTTATTTGATGGTGTGTTAAACTCATATATAATTATATAGAATGTTATTAAAATATAAAATAACTATATCTATATTTATGATATCATATGTGATCCTCTTATATCGTTCTTTTAATAATATTTCATTACTACCATTGTTTTGAGTGTCAACTATTTCATTTTCATATTCATGTTTTTTCATGTATGTACTATTTATTATGCACATGATATATTTTTTATAAATAATGAATGATATTTACTTCATTAATATTATACTTATTCATTATATACAAATTTAAAATCATTCATAAATCGATATCATGTAGATAAATATCATCGTGTAGTGGAGACAATAGGTCGTACATATGCACAAGCAATGATATCATCTCATAATGGTAAAGTGGAAAGTAATTGGATGGTATATTAATTATAAATTATCAATATCATGTCACATTTATTAATTATATCCATTATATTCATCATTATAACCATCCAAATAAGGCGGTGATGAAAAGTAAAGTACGGCACAACGTGGAGATAATAAGTCGTACATACACACACACGGTGATATTATTTTTTGTATGATGGATAAAATGATGAATATGTTTGTCCCTAATTCATAAAAAAATGTTAGAATATATTTTATACTATACATATTAAATTATTATGGATACTACTTAAAAATTAAAATTATAATAATAAGAGAAAGAGATTGAGTCGGTAAGGCTCAATGTGGTCTAAGTATGCGACGTATGAGGTGTCTTTTTATAAGATAGTGGAGGAGCACTTTTGAAAAATCTAAAAATATTATATTAATATAAATTGATATTCGATTTAAAATAGATCAAAAGTGAGATATTTCTAATATAATATGCAGATGGGTCAAAATAATCTAAAATACTAATATTTCGTCATGTTTTGGTCATAATATTAACCTTATCATTAGTATATAACACATAGTTAAATCTTTATAATATTACCTTGACAACTTGTCTTTTAACAGTTTAGGGTTCATATAGTTACTATAAAATGCCAATAAATTCACAAATGAAACATTGATGACATAGTTAACCTTATTATAGTAACTTTTAAGAATTATATATTTTTTAATGAATTTTATATCATTTAATAAAATATTATTTATTTTAATGGATCATTTATGTCAATGTTGACACTATTCAATATTTGAATTTCTAAAAATATAAGAACAACATGATAAATTTGAACCAATAATTAAAATATATCTCTAACATGTCTAAGTTATCTATAAAATTTGTTGATATAATATATATGACATGTTATATTTATTTTAATATTTGTAATATCATTTATTTGATATTTACATTTATTGAACAATTACTGCATCATTAATATGAAATCCTTTCATTAAATTATATATTCTCTAAAAATTTAAAATAAATTATCATGATAAAAAAAATTATTAGATTTCACATTTATATTTATATTCAACTTTATATTCTTTATATCCATAGAATAAAAATTTAATAATTATTAAAAAATGAGTATGAATTTTTTTAACATGTCATTAAATTATATGTTATGAATTCTTATTCTAAGGGAAGTTGAAAAAAGGGGGATAATTTAGGCCAATGAATAATTTTGGATGAAAAAACCCATCAAATGAAATTAGAACAAGTGTTAGGGTAATTTTATAATATTATGATATAATTTTTAAATTTAATTACAAAACTTACCCTTATCAATTTTAATTAAAATATTACTAAATTTCAGAATACATATGCCCAAAAATAAAAGAAACCCATTTCAATAATATGGATTCAAGGAATCCATGCATGGAATACATTTTTAAAAAATAAAAACCTATATATTTTATTAAATTATTTAAAATTAATCTCGTCAATATGTTTAGAAAACTAGTTATTAATGTTTCAACATGCAAATGATTGGAACATTTTTATATCTAAATTCTATGTAATTTTTTTTCTAATGAACTAAATTGGATTCAATGATAAAATAATAATCTAACTATACTCTAAAACCATTTAATAATTTAATTTATTGTTATAGAATATTTTTTTTGGAAAAACATATTTTCAATTTAAATTTAGTATTTTTTAATATTAATTAAAACCTGAATGTTATAAAGAAAACCAAAGATTTATCCATAGTAAATTTTAAAATTACTAATTAAAATAAAATTTTATATTTTTTAATATAAAATATATTAATGTTTCAAATATCTGATTTAAAATCGGTTCCCCATTAAAAAGAGTTCTAATAGTTTATATTGAAAATATATCTTTTTATGTGTAATATTGAGTTTGTTCTTATTTTATGCTTGTAAAATATATTGGATGGATGTCAAAATATTTTATTAGATATATAACATATAAAATCACTATATAATGTCTTTTTAAATTTTAATTTTTTTTAATTTTCAAAACATGTCTGAATTGTGTTTTGGTTAAGCATGGTGTTGCATGAATTATAAGATATTATTAAAAATAAGTTTATTCTAAATGAAAAATATGGTAAAGTCTTGGGGTGCTACATTATTCCCTTTTATAAAAATTTAATCCTCAAACTTTAAGGGGGTTGATACCATCAAAATATTATGTGGGTAGTTCTTCTTCATAGATTCCTCTGGTTCAGATATTGCTTCTTACATTTTGCGACTTCTACATAGTACCATTACCAGAAAAGTAATCTGATTTCTAAATAATTTTTCTCTAGTAAAAAGTTTTTTTATTGGTTCTTCATAGTGAGAATATTCAGGATCCAAATCTATTTCTTCATAGGTGAGATCATCTGTTGGGTAAGGCATATATATCCTTAGTAGATATATATGAAACAGAACATGTACTTTCGAGAGATTTGGCAACATAGCCAAATGATAAGACACTACTCCAACCATTTAAAGAATATAAAATTGACATATGTACCTATGACTTAGTTTCCCTTTCTATCCAAGCCACATACTTCCCTTCCATAGAGATATTCTCAAGGAGATATGATCTCCCCCTTGGAACAGGAAATCATTCTTATGATTATCAACATAAATCTTCTACCTACATTGAGAATATTTAATGTGAGCCTGAATAGCCTTTACCATTGTTGTTGTTTCTTCAACATCTTATAGGAATATGAGTTTACTTTGACCAACTTCATCCAAAAAGGTTATAGTATGACATCTATTTTCTGGTAATGATTTATACAATTCCCTTTGAAAAATTGAATGGAAACTATTTTTATATGAAAACTATACCAAAGGCATGAACTAATCACAACTACCTTGAATGTATAGTGAGAATGAACTGGATCCCTATTTAATTTATTAAATTGTAATTTTTGGGATTCCATCAGTTTGAGGATGGTAGGTAGTGCTCAAATAAAGCTAAGTTTCAAGAGTCATCAAATCTCTTTCCCATAATTTTGATGTAAATCTGGGATCTCGATCATAAGAATTTGATAGAGGTGTTCCATGAAGTATTAAATGTTTATTTATATATATTCGTGTGAGGATATCAAGAGGCATGCCTTATCTTATATAATTGAAATGTATAGATTTGGTTAGGTGATCACTGATTACCCATACTACATAGTTCTTCCTTGGAGTCTTTGGTAGTCCCATGAAATATTCCAAATTAATTTAATCCCATTTCCACACAGGAATAGGAATAGATTATTGGAATCCATTAGGATTATTCCTCATAGTTTTCACTTATAGAAAAACCGACCATCTGGACACATAATCCAAAATATCAGGCTTCATGTTATTTAACCAAAAATGGGTTTTCAAGTTCATATACATCTTTGTGATACTAGGTTGAATAATTGAATTTGATCTATGAGCATCATTCAATAATTATCTTTTTAGATCTGGTATAGATAGAACACATAACCTCTTTCCGCATTTTAGAACACCATCTTCACAAACAAATTCTGCTAATTTTTCATCATTCACACTTTTATTATTCTTCTGAAATTCAACATCCTTAGATTGAGAATTATTTATATTATCTAATAAATATCGGTTTTAAATAATTTTAAATATGATTGATGCCTCACATTCCTATGAAACTCCCTTGTCAACATTTACTATGTACATGAACATTTTATCCCTATCAATACTCATTTGGGTCAAAATTCATTGATTTTTTCTACTGAATCCATCTTCTACCTTATTTGACTTCCTCAGGTTGTAGTGTATTGGTCAATCATAATACCTGAGTAGCTTGATCCATTACCCCTATCTCATGTTGATATCTTTTTATGATAATATGTATTTCATGATTTTATGATCCATGTATACCTCACATCATTAACCATGGAGATAATGTATCTATATTTTCAAAGTGATGATTGAAACTACTAGCTCCAGATGATGGGTTAGATAGTCCTATTCATGGGTCTTCAATTTACATGATGCATGTGTGATATACTTTTAAATTTTAATTTTGACACAATGGTGTCCCCTCTTCAATGAATCTCAATATATGACAAAACCATCACTTCCAGATGGTAGAGTCAAAATCAGTGCATTGAAACACATTCTATTTAGTTTATAAAATCATTCTCTAAATTCCTTTTCATGAACACACATAACCCCATTACATGTAAGATTGGATAAGGTTTTATCCAATCTGGAAAAATTATTAATGAACCACCCATAATAACCTAGCAATGCAATGAAACTATAAATGTCAGTTATGTTTTTTGGGGTAGTCCGTTCTCTAATTTATATTGTATTTGAAAAATAAACTAATGTAATATCTTTAGAGAAAATATAGAAATGAAAATGAAATTTAGGAATCTAGAAATCTCACTTATTAAATTTACCATATTGATCTTCCCTTATAAGAGTCTTAGTAATAATTTGAAAGTGTTTCTTATGGTCATCATTGATTTTAAAATACACCAGAATATCATTAATTAATACTTCAACAAAATAATCAGAATATTCCTTCAATAATCTATTCATAGGTTCCATAAAAATATAGGGTGATTTAGTCAATCCAAACATAATTACTGTAAACTTATAATTTTTATACCTCATCTGAAAATCTATTTTCATAGTTTCTTCCTTATGTAATTTCAATTAGTGATACCTAGAATAAATATATATCACTAATAAATATTGAGCTCCATAATGTTGATAGAACAATTTATCAATAAATGTAAGAAGATAATTGTTCTTTATTATATTATAATTTATTACCCTATAATAAATGAAAAACATCATTATTCCATATTTCTTATTTATAATGAAAACATGGTCTTTCCATAGTGAAACAATATGGAGAAGAAATCCCTCATTACCAAAATAATTTAGTTTTTTCTTAACCTCCACATATTCTGTAGGGGCCATTACATAGAGAGTCTTTGATACTAGCATTTTATGAGAGATTAAAACCTTTGAAAATTTATCTTTATGCTCTAGGGGATGTCCATAAAAATCCTCTATAAAAAACAATATATTCTGGAAAAATAGGTACATTCTCAGTTTTAAGATCCTATTCATCATCCCTAGTTGTTTTTTCCACATCATCACCAGTAATTTCATTTATTAGTGCTACTGGGGGTGGAATTATATATGAAATAGATGATGAAGTTTCTACTTTAAAGATAAGGTATTCTTCTCCTTCCTCATAAAAAGTAATTTCATTGTTCTTACAATCTATTTTAGCATCATATTTTGGAATCCAATCCATACCAATGATTATATCTAATTTAATCATAGGTATGATTATAAGGTCATCAACTAAATAACATTTATGTGTCCTAAAGGGGATTGATCAAAACATATTTGTTGCAATGAGACTACCCTAAAGAGTTTTAACTAACAACACCCTTATTAATTCAAAAGGGAAATATATAATTTTCTTGGAAAATAGGGAAGATATAAAAGAATGTGATAAAACAAAATCAAATAAAAAATTGTCTATGATTAAAGAGACAATTAATGTAAATGAAAACTTATTATTAGGGAATTCAACCTCATCAGATTTTATCGCATAAGGTTAGATTTTCTTTGTTGGCGTTTCAAGGAAAAAGTTTCTTGACGCTTAGGAAAATAATTTTCATAAGGCCCCATTTCATTAAAATTATATCATTGAAAGTGGGTGGATTAATTATTTCCCCCACAGTCACAGTCTTGGTGGCCTTTTTGTTAACATGTAAAAAAATCATGCTCCCTTTAGAAAATATAGGGGTGATTCTTCCTATAATTTTTGTAGAATGGAAAGTCAACTCTTATCTTTTTCCCATATTCCTTATTTAACTTTTTAGAGGGTTCAACAATCCTATTATTTTATATGTATCCTTTAATGTCATAAGACTAATAGAATTAAATTTCTACATTGATAGCACAAAATACTAAATCATTGTATGATGACAATGTTTGGGAGACCAGTTCCCAAGGAAGGAATTTTTTTAACCCATCATGTTATTGATCAATATTACTCTTTGTATTACGTACATAATCTATTATATCCCTTGATAACCATGGGAATTTAGCTTCATAAGTTTCACTATTCTCATCATCCTTTAGTCTCAAACTCAGAAATTTCCTCTCCAAATATACTCATTATTCACAAAAAAATGTTTTTATAAGAAAATTTCATTAAATTCCCTCCATAACATGTTATATATTTCATCAGCCTCCATCATGTATTAATGACTGACCACCATAGATCTATATCTCCTGAGTGATGATTAATTTCCAGGAAAACATTCTCCATATCATTACTTCCCGATGCATGAAATATCTTATCTACAGAATGCCTCCATTTAATAGCTACAAATTGATTTCTATTCTAATTGAACAATAGAGGTTTTTGTATCATTAAGCCATTCTAACTTGTTCCAACACACTATGGAATAGGGTTCTCTATATAGGTAAGGTAATTGTTCATATCTTGAGTGAGATATCTTAGTATAGTTTTTAGTTGTTCAACACCAGTTGTAACTCCAACTCCAATGTCATTATCTTGCAATGGATGGAAATCTCTACCTGTGTTTCATGCTTTGATATAGTTTCCATTACATACAATTAGCACCATTAATAATCAATAGTATACACTAGATTATTTGATGAATCACAATGACAAATTTCAAACTAGTAAAAAACACTACCAAAATCTAAAATTTATGTATATCTAATATAATAATCAAAAAATGATTTCCAAGGGGATATATTTAATTTTTAATCCATAATAATTTTTTTAAAGAAAATTAGAATTGTTCCAATCATATCCTTTGGTAGTTTCGAACCAGGTGCGTCGTTAATCCCATTGTCGTGTACCCAGTTATGCTGAGTTGGGACTGACACACTATGTCAGAGTTGTTACTACAAGGTATACTTATGGTAGAACCATGTCCAATTTTGGTATCTAGACAAGGATGTATATCTTGGAATACAAACATAATCTACACTTTATGAAATTATAGGATGTTCTTCTATATATATCCATAGATTTTATCTTAGGGTTAGGATAATTAATATTTGTTTTCTAAGTCTAGTAGCTAAGGTTTCTAAAAAAATTACTCAAATACCAAATGTAACTACCCCATCCCCAGTATCCAAGAGCTATTGACTTACTTTATTAAATTGGTATAGATACATGATTAGAATCCCAAAACACTAATCAGTTTAGCTATTTTTGGAGAAAGAAGATAAACATAAGATTTACATTACATGTTGAAATGAAAAACAACATAGTTACTCCTGTGAAAGAACTCTTATTACCATTTATTATCCATATATGTTAAACATAATATAAATCTTTGATTCTTGGAAAAAAATATATCTTAATAACAAGGTGACCACATATAATCAGTAAGTGTAAAAAATTCATAAAAATATATAATAAAAAACATAAAACAATTGGTCGTGGTGACTAACTAAAAACACTTGTATTTCAAAAATAATATTGAGAATAATATGGTAGGGATAGAATATGATTAAATAATCCCATATTATCAGCCACATGAGAAATTTACATAAAAATGGATATTCTACTGTTGAATATTTTTTCTATCACAGAGTCCAACGAAAGATAAAAGGGAATACTTTAAGCACAAATAGACTCTTCCTTTAAAGAACATCAAAAATTGACAAAGGCATGGACCAGGAAACCTTTTGTAGGGAGTCGCGCAAGTTTCCTGAGTGCCACACAGGTCACTTGCATGCCACATATGGGTCGCTCTATTCACTAGTGTGCCCTATTACTTTTTTCACCCAAGGTTCCTAGTGGCCTATAAATTTCCCCCCTGGGCCCCCCATTTTGGGGACAAATTTTCCAAAACTCACATTCAAGCTCTGGTCACCCAAGTCTTTGTCTGAAGTCTTCTGAACACTTCTATGGTAATTCTTTACCTAGAATGGAAGTTATAAAGAGGATGAATAAGGACTGAGTGTTAGAAATCATCAATACTTGTGTGCCTAAGTGTCCACCCCTTAAGGGAAATGAAGAGACTTCCATGGTACCTTTCCCTCTCAAGGGAACCTGCACGCCACACTTCTGGAAGCCTCTAGGAATGATACTAAGGGAATGAGTTCAAATTATCACAAGTATTACCCTATGGTTTATTCATCTCCCAATGTGACTCATGTCGCGCAAGTCTACTTGCGCGACCAGGACTTGCTCACCATAATGATACTTGCGCGCCTCCTTCCTAGTCACCTCCTTTCCTCAAATCCACCCATCCTATTCAAGACATAGCCTTCAAGACCCTCTTCAAATCCATTTATGGCATGGTTCCTTTGTTGGATACCTTATTTGAATTGAATTCTGTAAGGAACACTCCCAAAACCTCGTGACTTACAAGGTTTATGTCACCACGGTTAGGGGTTTACTATATAACCTCATCCTTTGAGATTAGAAGATATTTTGATTTGGGCCTCTTTCTCAAGAGTAAGCCCCAAGTTACATGTCTCCTTAACCTGGGATTCCTTTTCAGAAGTATTCCATAGTACTAATTTCCTTTTACATTGGGAATCCTTGTTAAGAGTAATCCCTAGGTTATAAGTTCCCTTTAATTGGGCATCCTCCTCAGGATTAATCCCCAATTTTAATTTCTTATGATTTGGCCTTCCTTCTAAGGAATAAATCAAAATCATATGTCCTTCTTAATTTAGGTTTCCTTTTTAAGAGTTAGTCCCGAGTTAAAATTCCAAATCTCCATAAAGTACAAATACCTTTATGGACCCTGCTCTTGGCCTTCTTTCATAAATCCAGGTCTTCATTTACCTGGGCAGTCATACATACGTAAGCCCCTCATCATTTCTCATGACTGCATATTTCATGACACCATCGTCAAGTTTACTGATACCTCTTGTTTCTCACACCGAGCATGACTCACGTGAGCTTATAGTGTGAAAGTAATCACGACATCTCTTTTTGGTCCATTAACCATGCATAAACCCCATATTTCATCACCTGAACTACGTGGACTTTGATCTCTGCATTAAATGTAGAGTACGTATGAAGCCTTTATAAGGTTCAAGCTCATATTTCATTAATTATTTCTTGTCCAATATGATGTTAAACGATATCCTTCTTATCCAAATACATGGGACCAGATTCATTTTTAACAAGGATATGTAGGTTGCCCATCTTCGGGTACGATCCCACCTCTGAAATGATCCTTGTCTTTCTCAACGACAATAAACATCATGTGCCCCCACTGAGTGGATTTAAAACTAGTATGCTCATCATAGTGACCAATATATTTCTATACAATGTATTGAAGAATACCATTGACTAAGAATCTCTAATACATACAAATGATTCTCCATTTATGAGTAAACTCAAATACATATAAAAGATTATCTAAATCCCATACAAATAAATCATTTATTTCCAAATCTAATGGAAAACTCATTTTTATTCTTGGTGAATTAATAAGGATTCATGAGAATAACATAAATCTATAAGATTGTCCTGGAGTATCAAATAATTCCCCCCCCCCCACACACAAAAAAGGGTGTGATGAGCCTGACCTCCTATCCTCTCGACCAATGAAAATTCTTAGGCCTCATCAGTCCACAACTAATGAGCACCTACCTTTGGAAAGTTGGTCCAAATGGATATAGAATCATTGTATATTTTCGGTTCTATGAATAAAACTGTTAGTAATCGATTGGAAATTATGAATCTTAATCAAACAAGGACATCCACATTTTTAGATGAAATAAAAAATGGTGAACCCGATGTGAAGATATTAACCAAGTAAAATGATGTTTTACTTATTTGTTAGGCCGCTATTAAACTCAATATGAGGTCCAACAAAGCAATCAAACACATATGTGTTCATCCAAAAGATGTATTCTGGATAAACCTATCTTGATTATATCTTTTATATTAAACAAGGACTCTTTTATAAGATCTCTCTGTAACACAGAATGGATTCTTTAATGTTCACACATAAGAATGCCTCGACCACTACTCCTACTAGATCCTCGTCCTCTTTGAGGATGACATAATCTACTTAGTGTCTTAAATGTTGGGTCTCGAATTCATTGGTGAGGTAATACCATCAACATGGTACCATACCGATGTTGGAGGCTTCTCGACATTCCCTCTAAGTTAACAACTCACCCGGGTTGTCTGGACAGCGACGACCAGTGGTCAAAAAGCAAGTGGTTCCAACCACCATCTCCAACCATTTCTGGTTGTTATTCCTAGAATGCAACAACTATTCCCTCCCATATTACAGGGAGGTGAAAGAATAAGTCACTCAAGGCCTTATTTCAAGAAGATATCAGTCCTTCCTGAGGACTCCCACCAAAAAACACCGCTAGACTCGTGCGATAGTGCACCCTCAACATGATGAGGTTATCACCTCTAGATGTTCATCACAGGTCCCTCAGACCTGAGCACGCAAGACGAACCATTATTGGAAAAATTCGTTCAATAGGGAGGAGGTTATTACCTCATCCCCCTCCGGAGAAGTCCATTAATCTAACTTGATGGAAAACAAAGAGTGGGCATATACACCCATCCATCATGATTTCACTACCCAGCAGACTCGTCCTGAAGTAACATACCAATCTCACCAGGAAATTCCAGTGGAGTACTATAGGCAGACACATACACCTGTTTATAATTCATTATCCAATCAACATGCTCATCTAATTGTATCCAAAGAAACTCTCCAATCAAATGTGGTGACCACCTGTAAATAGCCTCATACACATGCTTACACTCATCAATTCTACCAGCAGTCTCATCTGCCAGTATTGAAGGATGTTCATCAATCATATTTGGTGGAGAAAAATCAGTAGGCACATACACCTGCAGTTCATCAAGCTAACCAATAGTCTCATTTGGTAGCACCTGGAGATGTCAATTTGAAAGCTCCAATGACAAACAAGAGGTAAACACAACTTTATCCCCCCCCCCCACATGAGTACTTTTAGAATTCACTGATAGGAAAAGGAGGAATCGAGTAGGAACACATAGAAACTCGAAACACGGAATGGATGTATAATCCCATTCTAGCATCTGATGTCACCATGCACATTCTGACAATGGTGAAAAAGCAGAAGAAAATCCTTTCCCATATTCTGGATACCTGTCAGAATATTATAAAAACTTCAGTGACATCACATGGAATGAAACATAAATCTATCCCTATCAGTGGAGTGACTCATCAACATGCCACTCCGAAGAAGATACACACATCTGCTCCATTCTAGGAGGGTCGTGGGACATAATCCCCCCCATGTCATATGTAAAATCAAGTAGGTCACATACAGACGATTTAAATGGAGATAATCAATGTAACCTGACCATTTATACTGACCAGGCATATACATCTGCCCATAATAAACACTTTCATCAAAATGTGGTTTCCAAAGTGGTTAAGAAGGTGTCCAAGAAAAAGACCCATCCGGCATAGTATAAAAATCAAGAGCCAATCTATAATAAGGCATTGCTCAATACTGGAGTTCTTGAAGCCCTCAGACAATTGTCTGTTGCAACACAAGATTCTATTCTCTCATTTCTAGATTCCAGAAGTAACAATAATAATTCTGAAGGACTTCATCAGACACTTCCTCATGAAGTCTTAATTCATGATAATTCACTCAATATCGAAGTATCATCTTCAGATGAGAGCCACGATAACCCTCTGCATGGTCAGAAGAACAAGGAGAAAAATGATTCATCTTTTGATGTAACCTACCATGGTGGTCCTCCCCATGATGATGAATTTAGGTGCAATAGTTTTATCTGCATTAGTAATTCGCATTGCCTATAAAATTTATAATGGAAAATGCAGTAATGAGAAAACCCTCTTATATTGAGGCACTTGAAAATGTGATGCCAGTCATGTCTGATGCCTTACAATTAGCAGCTGAAATAATTTGTCAAACATATGATATCCCAGGGTGTAGGTCATTCTCCGAACCACCCCTAGGTCATTCATCTTCTAATTTGACAAATTAATTATCTACCAATCTTGTTGAATCTGATAAATCAAAATAGAATCAGTAGCTTTGGTCCAATCAGGTAGAATAATCTTCATCAAATGATGAAAAAGGGTAAGTGCTTAATATGAGAAAACAACTAACAAAAGGTGAAATACCAGTAATGATTTGGCCTTTGGCTAACTCTTAGTATGATATTCCAGAAATATTGACAGAATATTGTATTCATGATATTCGTCTCAACATATAGAATAATATTTGTCACTTAAAAGAGAAAATATTATCTTATGATGACTATAAAAATAATATCAATATAATATAAGGGTTGCAATGCCAAATTGACTTGGCATTTCTCTCAGTTTCCCGACATCCAAAGGTTGAAAAGTAGCAGAGATCCCTTCAGCATTCATTCCTTGCCGCATTAAAAAAGTTGTTCCAGTTAATTACCAATTCCCAATCTGGTATTCGTATTTGGGAATGGGGTGTTCATGGAGCATTTCATTTCACTGTTCTCTCCAGTCAATAAAGCCCGCCAAAAGTGGTCTCATGAAATGTTATTTCCCATGTCTGGCCACATCTAATAGATTTTGTGTATAATCAAAGGCTTTCCCAAGAACATGCCTCAACTAGTTCTTCCCAATGTCAGGCATATAAAGAACAAGTTTTTGAATTACTCTTGCATCAAGAAAATGAGAATATCGAACATGCTTATCATTTAGAGCATGCACATCATTAGGTTAGAGAAGTGTCAGAAATAATTCAACGGTCATATGAGCCAGGTGATTTGAGTGGATGTCAGATGATGCATCCGGATAATTTCCGGACAAAAGTCCACAAAATAAAGAGAGATTTTAAGAATGTTTTAGATGTAGAAGCTCAAGAGCCACCTCATCTTGACATACTGGGGACTCTTTAAATCCAACCCTCAGGATCTAAAGATAGGATTTGAGGAGTTGAACAGGATAAACAAGAACAGCCCCAGTCCACCAGACTGGGGACTTTTTCAAATTCTCAATCTCTTCCTCCGTGAATTTCAGTCTTCTCTCGATTAGGGAAGAAGTCAAAAGAGGAACGCAGGGCCGAATTATCAGGAGATTCACTCCAAATTAAGGTTCATCAATAAGTTCATGAGGGATCAACCAAACAAAAGGCAATGTCTCATAAAGCACATGGAAGAAGAAAGTATCACAGAAGCGCTGATAGAAAGGACACAATGTGTTATGCATCAATAAATGTCTTCAATTCCATTATCAATAATCCCCCAGAACATGAGGCTCACTCAGAGGGATTATATGAAGAAGTTCTTGTTCAAGAAGCTATAAACACAAAAACGAATGAAGGAGGTGTTCATACTAGAAGGCAGAGGGATGCCGAGGGGCAAGACATTCCTTTGGGTAATGACCTTCAATACTCTAGAAAGGAACATTCCAAATAAAAGGGTAAAATTTAGGTTACATTCCACCCAACCTCTGGAGAAGGAAAATCACTCTCATTAGAGGAAAGGTTTACACATCCAGAAGAAGAAATAAAGGAATTAAGGAGGTTAAATGCGGATATGTTTCTGGGTAGTCTTCCTCTTAATCATGTTGGAGTTAATCAATCAAGGGAATTTTTTGTAGTAACAGGTATGGATCAAGAATATCCCCCTTTACAAGTACACTCTCACAGGTCCAATCATATGGGGAATACACGACAAAAACCATAAATACTATCATCAGTGGCAGTACTGGTGGCCACACCCATCCAAACTCCAGTTATTTCACCTTCTCATGTCCAAGCTCAACCTGATGTTTCTCAAAAAATTAATTACTACCATTGAGTCATTAACAGCTCGATTAGAAGCTATGGAAGGAAAGTGTGCACAAGTTCAACCAGAAAATAGAGCATACCCTGAATGGGTAGATGCAATCCCTCCCAAATCAAATTTTCTCGAATACTAAATTGCCAATTTTTAATGGATCGGGAGATCCAGAATAGAACTTAACAGATTTTGTTTCTCATTATGATCTCTATGATTGGAACTCCTCAACAACAATAAGAAGTTAATCTCAGGTGTTTTGTGCATTCATTACAAGGACCTGCTTTTGTCTGGTATACAAGTTTGCAATCTCAGTCAATTACTGGGGGGGAAGATATCCGTCAAAGGTTCCTTCTTCAATTTAGCTCAACATTTCCCATGATGACATTTTTTGATATTACCTATTGTAATCAAAAGGAAAATGAAAGAGTTTCAGATTTCATTGCTCCATGGAAGGGATTAACATATTTATTATGTTTACCACTCTCTCAAGAATAATTGTTGCTAATATATGAGGAAAATTTGCGTGATGAATTACACACACCTTTGATCCCTGTGAAATACAAAGGAGGGTTTCGAGACCTTACATCAATCGCTCAGCAGATAGAAGACTCTCTTATAAATACTATGGCTAAAACTCGTGTGATTCCATCAGTTCCAGGAAGAAGAATAGGGAAATAATAGAATACTTCAATTACACTAAAACAAGCACCTGTACCTACTTCCACTTCAAAACCTTCATCATATCAAAGGGATCCACCTCCAGAGAATCAACAAAAATGGCCTCCTCATCAAGATGATCAAAGAGATAAAATGTAGAAACACATTAAAGATTTCAAGAACAAAGTTTTTTCTTTCTGGAATGAACAGGTTCATGGATACTTCATCTCAGCTCTAGAAAACAATATGGTTCAGTTGAGAAGGCCCCAAAGGCCGAACAAGGAAGGGGATGAAGACCTCCCCAACTATTTCCTGTTTCATCAGATGTTGGGGCATCCCATTCAGGAGTGTTTTGTCTTCAAATACCTCCTAGAAAATATGATAGACTCTAGAAAGGTAAAAATAAAAGGTTCTTCATCCCAGCTAGCATGTGTTACTACTACTGATCCAGAGCAATAAGGCGAGTGGCATGAAGTCAAAAGTAAAAATGCAGAGAAATATGATGATTGGATGGTTAGGAAAAAGATCAACCGAACTCATGCCATTTTGTGAACAAAATTGAATCAACCAGTTCTGTCTTCTGTTATGAATTCCACAAGAAAACCCCCTTCGTCCAAAGGAAAATCCTTAAAGAAGCATCATAATTTTAAGAATGAAGAGAAGATAGAATAAGACGAGCTCGTGTCAAAGCCTAAGTTGTCTTTTACTCTGGCATATTTTATGCCATTTACTTCAAAATCACAGGCATCAACCCACCATACGGCATAGTCTAAATTGGTTAATCAGGCAGAATCTTCATTAGAAGAAGAATTGATCTTTGGTTCTGTTAACATGATTCATTTAACAGATCCTTATTCCAATGACATTTTCAATTATGATGAGCCTATGTTCTCTGTATCTAATAGAGTAATTAGAGGAAGAGACCAAGTTCTAGGATACAGGGGAGGACATGGCTATTCTAGAAGCCACTATTTCAATCCTACCCCTACTAGAACTGTATATGTGGAGGAAACTTGTGGAAAATCCCTCCAGTGGGATCAACAGGAACAAGAATGTTCTTCCCCACATGGTTGATTCGCTCCTAATGAAGTTATTTTGGAATACTAGTTAAAGGTCACACCTTCTTCCTATCAGCAAATAGATAGACATAGTCGATCTAATCTACCGATTCCAGGAGTATTTCTAACTCCTACCCCATTACAGGATGCATCGACTGCCAAACCATCAACTTCCATGGCCCCTATGAAACTACAATTTCTTGATGGGAAAAGAAGAAAATTAGACCAAAAGTATGATTTCTTGAAACATTTGGCCCAAGTACCAGCCAAGTTATCAATTCTGGATTCCTTGAATCTATCAAAGGATCTTTGAGAGGTGGTTATTGAGGATTTTTCAAGTCCTCGGGAATTTGAAATTGAAATTTCTAGAACTGATGTCTACCATAAAGAGAATGATTCTGTAGAATTTCATGCAAATGTATCTTTTACAGATAAAGATGAAGATGATGTTGTACACAGACATATCAGACCTTTGTATCTATCTATAAAAGTTAATGATATAGACATCCGATGAGATTTCATTTATAATGGATCAGGAGTCAATCTCATTCCTATTTTTACAATTTGTTGATTGGGCCTCACCAAATCTGATTTATCTCCTTCTTCATTGATTTTGCAAGGATATGATACAAATGAACAAGAACCTCTGGGAAAAATTACACTTAGAATTCAGTTTGGAGACCTTTTTTCTAATTCAAATTTCATGGTTGTTCGTCAGGACAAAACTTTCAACATTTTTCTTGGAAGACCTTGGCTACATCAACATGTGACCGTACCATCGTCATACCATAAATGTCTCAAATATTGTTTAAATGGTCAAATTGGGACATTGTATGGTGACAAGGCCCCATTAAAAACATGTGGGTCTCAATACGTTGAGGAAAAATTTTATCACATGGAGGGAAAGAAAAAATCGACGACAAAGAAGGTCACCAAAATTAATTCTCAAAATGGTTTGGAAAAGATTCCAGTAAACCCATTCATGCATGTGAGTACATATTATGTGTTTCTTATTATTCAAATTGACAAGATGGACCTAAATCCAGACACTCTTAAAGAAACTTCCATAATGCCAATTACGGCCACTAAGCCAGACAGCATGGGAGAAATTATTGATTTTCCAAGCAGTGATGAAAGCATAAATGGAGATGTCTTCATTTCATCAACTGAAATCCAGAAATTCTATACTTCATCAATTAGTCCAGAAGAAGTTATAGAAATTTCAGAGGAAAACAATGATGTTGATTCTCAATCTATCATCTCCCCTTTATTACCCAGCGAATACCCTTCATAATCAATAGGGTCAGAAGTGGCAGCCTCTTCTTTAAGATGTTAAAGTTTTCACTTCTCCCCTAATCATGGATATTCTGTTTCCTCATCTAATATGATAGAAGAAATAGAAGAAGAAACACATATTGATGAAGAAGAGGAATATCTAAGGGATGCTCCTCCAGCATTTGATGAGGGTATCTCTACCAATGTGGGTGAACATAAAAAAATAAATCTGGGTACAAATAAAGATCCACGCCCCACTTTAATTAGTGTTGACATGACTCTTGAAGAGAAAGAAATGTATACTTCATTTTTAAATCAAAAGTGAGATGTATTTTCTTATAATTATATAGAAATGATAGTTCTTGATCCCGATGTTGCCACTCATCATTTGGTTTTTCCAGAAGAACATCGAGGATTCAAGCAAGCGGTAATAAGAACACACCCAACTTATGCCTCCAAAATTGAAGATTTAGTTGATAAGTTTATCAAAGATAACTTCTTTAGATAAGTTCGGTATCCCAAATGGTTGGATAATATTGTCCCTGTGAAAAAAAAGAATGGAAAAATTAGAGTTTTCACTGACTTCAGAGATCTGAATCGACATTGTCCCAAGGATGATTTTCATGTTCCGATCACAAAACACTTAATTGATGCAACAGCTGGATATAAATCTCTTTCCTTGATGGATGGATTCTCTAGGTAGAATCATATACAAATGGCCCCTAGAGGATGAGGATTCTATAGCCTTCAGAGCTCCTCAAGTTGTGTTTTGCTATCAGGTAATGCCCTTTGGCCTGAATAATGCAGGTGATACATATCAATGTGCCATGCACCATATCTTCATACCCTTTTTAGGGATATTTTTTGAATGTTATGTAGATGATTTGGTGGTTTAATCCATACAATGTTCTAATCACTTGGCCGATATGGAAATCATATTCAACAAACTTCGACAACACAATTTGATGATGAACCCCTTGAAATGTGCTTTCAGGGTAACCTCAATAAATTTTATCAGCTTTTTTGTATGCCATTGTGGTATTGAAGTTTATCCTGAGATAACCAAATCAATCCTTTTTATATCACCTCCTCAAAATTTGAAAGAATTAAGAGTACTTCAAGGACAGTTTTCCTATATTCGGTGTTTCATTTCCTATTTGGCAGGAAAGTGTTTACCCATCACCAAATTAATCAAGAATGGAGTCACCTACCTATTGAATAAATATTTCCAATAAGCATTCAATATTATGAAGAAATATCTCTTGAGTCCACCAGTATAAATGCCACCCGTTGAAGGAAGACCACTTATTCTCTATGTGACAGCTTTATAGTGATCATTGGGTGCCTTCCTTGCCCAAAAGAATGACGCTGGGAATAAAAACAACCTTTACTATCTCAGTCGGACTATGCATGAGGCCGAAACTTGATATTCATGTTTTGAAAAGTGCTTCCTAGCATTAATATTAGTACTTCAAAAATTGAGACACTACCTGCAACATCTGGAGGTCCAATTTCTATCTCGCAATAACCCGCTCAAATTTATCCTTAGTCATTCAATTCTTACATGATGTCTGGCAAGGTGGGCAGTTGTTTTGCAATAGTTTTATATCCAGTATGTGTCTCAAAAGGAAACAAAAGGCCAAGCTCTAGCCGATTTCTTTGCTGAACGTCCATTTGTAGAAGATACATCATTAAATATTTTAGTTCTTGATGATTAAGTCTTCTATATTGAAGATAATCCTCAAACATGGTTAATTTAATTTGATGGTGCCTCCTGATGTCCAACAGGGAAGAAAATGGATAATCCTAAATTCATCAATGTTGGGTTAGGAACCATGCTTGTTTCCCCAAAAAAGGTAGTGCTACCCTATTCCTTCTTATTGTTGGAAGGTGGTACAAACAATGAAGCAGAATATCAAGCTCTCATCGTAGGCTTGGAATTGGCACTTCAGGAACAGGTGAATCACTTGAAGGTAAAGGTGATTCAGATTCGGTTATCAAACAAATAAATGGGGATTATTCCAGCAGAAAGGAAGAGTTAATCCCTTTGTTTGATTACGTCAGAGATTTAAAGGTGGAATTTCCCTTAGAACTGACATTTTATTAAGTTCTGTGATCAAAAAATTCCCAAGCTGATGCACTGGTTATTGTAGCCACAACCCTAGAAGATCCAAATCAGGACGAAACAGTCATCATTATTGCCTACCATCATGTAGTTTCAACCTTTTTTCAAATATGAATAGTGGAATTCAATGAAATCAGACCCATTTCTAAACCATATGGTCATACTACAGGATAGATGACACCTATTAGGGAATACCTTCAAAAAGAAACACTCCCACCTGATAGCGCTATAAAATAACAATTCTGGTGACCTGTTGTCAATTTTACTCTTTATGATAGCGCAGATCACCAAAAAAAATCTCTTCAAGCAAGGTTTTGATGGAATTATATTTATATGTATTGATGATGAAGAGAAAATGGCTGTCATGCTCACCAATCTGGACATAGACATTCTAGTCAAATTCGATGGCTTGGATACTTCCGGCCTTCAATGATGCAAGAGTGTGTTGATTTCACTAAGAAGTGTCATTCTTGCCAAGTATGTGCCAACTTTATTCATCAACCCCCATAGTTGCTTCATACAGCTAAATACTCACGACCATTTTCTATATGGGGAGTGGATATAGTAGGACCTTATCCTACGGCTACATCCAAGCAGTTTAAGTATATTCTTACTACTACTGACTTCATTTCCAAATGGGCAGATGCAATACCACTCAAAGAAGTTAGTTCTAATGGCATTGTTAGTTTCTTCAAGTCTAACATCATTACATGATTTGGTGTCCCTCGTACCATATTGACGGACAATGGAACCAACTTATATTCATCCGAGGTGATAAATTTGTATCAAGAATCCAACATCAAGTCCAACCATTCATCAGGGTATCATGCAGCGTCCAATAGACAAATAGAAGCCTCCAATAAGACTCTTTCAAACATACAGCAAAACATGGTGGATAAAGATAAGAAATCATGGCCTGATAAACTTTTTCATGCTTTATGGGATTATCGGACCACCACCCACACTACTATGGGGTCAAATCCATATTCATTGATATATGGAACAAAATGAGACTTGCCCATTGAGGTTTAATTATCTTCACTCAGCGTAGCCATTTGTGACCAGTCATCTACAGATGAACATTCTCATAAGTGATTTGATGAATTGAAATGATTAGATGAAAAAGGATTGTTCATCCTGCACCACTTGGAAGTCTATCAAAATCAAATAGCATGAGATTTCAATAAAAAAGTTTGTCTTCATTCATTCATTCAAGGATAACTGGTATTGGTCCTTAGAACTCCAATGATACCGAGAAATAAGCCTCCAAAGATTGAGCCAAAGTGGTAAGGACCTTATTCCATACATAAGGTGTACTCCAATAGAGATTATTCTTTAATATAAATGGGTGGAGAACTCATTACAACTCCAACCAATGCCAGATTCTTGAAGAATTATTTTGTATAACACAAATACACTAGTTTTCCTTGATGTAGGACATTAAATTGCATAGCTCCCTCTATCATCCAACATGACATTAAACTGTGTCCCCCTTTTCATCCAGCATGATGTTAAACTGTAAATAGTCCCTTATACATCCCACACGATGTTAAACTGTACATGTTCATCCTACATGATGTTAAAACTGTGGAAAAGTCCCTTAATACATTATACATGACGTTAAATGGTGCCCATGTCCTGCAAGATGTTAAACTGCACAAAAATACTTCCTAGCTACATGACGCTAAACTGTATATCACGCTTAGTCCCGCATGACGTTAAACTGTGCATCATTAAGGTTGTTTCTACCTCTTGTTTTCACACCGATCATGACTCACGTGATCTTAGTGTTAGCTTCAACCATAACACCCTATCTAGGCTGCTAACTATGCATAAGTACCAACATAATCTTCGGGTCGTTTTCCTACAGTACAACTCAACCACCAATTCATTCTCAATTGAACTATGCGGACATTGATCCTTACCTTATAGGATGGGTACGTAGGCAACCTCCTGAGGTTCAAGACCAAAACCAATATCTTCACATTGGTTCACCCTCATCTCATACGATGTTGATCCTTGAAGCCCCCACCTGAAACCAATATCTTCACATTGGTTCACCATGGTCCTGCATGATGTTAATCTATGTACATCCCTTTTGTCCCTGATACATGACACTAAACTATATAGCACCATCGTCCTTTCTATATGACGTTAAACTATACAATCCCCCATTTTCCTCGCTGCAAGACATTAAACTAGATAGCAATACGTTGTAGCTACACGACGCTAAACTATGCAGCAACGGTCCATGCATATGACCTTAAACTATTCTCACTTTTGTCCTATATGACAATAAACTACAATATTCCCTGGCACATTCACCTAAGAGGGAATCATTATTGACATTGATCTCCAATCATTTCATATTCCAAGGACGACGTGCATACATGGAAATTATCGAACCTTTAATCTTTGGTCCAACCATCATTGCACTAAAGTCCTCTTTCACCCTTCTCATGTATGAACCAAATATGTACAGAGGATATTTCAAGAAATATATATGGTTTGATTCCCATCCTTATGGGATACGTAGGAATGTTCAAGCTTCCCTTGAATCCAGCCCCAAGTCTTCGGGCCAAACCCCAAACTCCATTTTCATTCCCTTGGCTAAACATTCCCCCTGCGAGCACATGAATGTGGTTTGAAACCCCGGGTCTTTATTCACATCAGGTTTATAACAAACACACAATGTTTCTTTCTCATTATGGTCCGAGATCTATGACCCTAAACTAAGATCTCCAACACTCTCGTCCCACATGATGTTAAAACAAAATTTCAAGAACTACTTATGGCTTGATTCTCAACCTAATGAGATATGTAGTGAAGTAAAACATCCCAATTTAGGACCCATACACAACATGATTATGGTCAGCATTGGTCTATATATCTCCTTCATGCATTCTACAATACCCATTTTTATCTGGAATACTCCTAACCTTAAATACTTCCGGATCCCCATAACCCTTTTCGTGACTCCTGGTCACAAAATGTATGATACCCGGGAATTATTTTTCTTGACTATGCAGCACGCGCCCTTAGGTTTCCTTGAATAAGTATTCTATATAACAGACCTATCAACCAAAATATGTTATTATTTGATTATGCGTCCAATGCCCTTTTGTGGCCCTGCATAATTCAACCCCCCTAACGGGTTTGTAAAATAATGGAAACTTCATTCTTGGGGGGAAACCTATTTTTTCATTTGGTCTTAACGATGATATGTAGTGATCCGAAAAACAACCATCTTTAACATATTTGTCCTGTACTATTTTTCATGATCTGAAAGTATTCAAGTCTATGGTTTATATTTCCCTTCCCTATGTTTGGGTCAGACAATCGCAGGAGTGACATTCATCCAATTCTTTGACAATCTTGATTGGGAATATCCTCTCCATATTCAAGTACCTTTCTCCATAAAGCATACTCTATGCTTTGTAAAATTTGAATCTCAATAAACATTCACTGGATTTTAGCAATAGAAAAGAAAAATTTCTGAGAGTTCTTTTGCTTGACTATGCAGCACATCCCCTTAGGTGTCCTTACATAAGTAGTCTACATAATAGACCTCTCAATTAAAAGATTCTATTATTAGACTATGCAACCAGTTCCCTTAAGTGGACTTGCATAATTCAACCTCCTAACAGGTTTACCAAATATTGGTAAATTTACTCTTACGAAATACTTCCTCTAATGCCTTTTAGCCCTTTTTCATATCATCCCTCAGATTCAAAATTTCTTAAGTCATAGTTTACATTTTCCCCTCATACATGAATGTGATAATTTGTTTTCAAACAAATTATCAAGGAATTGACTCAATTTTAATCCATTAGTTCAAAGATATTCAACCTTAAACATTGGCCTTTTTATGTTTGGCATGAATTACTTTAAACTACCAACAAGAGATAGGGTACTCATTAAGTTGAGAACTTGTAAAAGGAACTCTGAACAAAAGTCGGGTCCTAGCTCACTAAACATACATTTTGTAAGATTTAAGAAATATTGAGCAACAAAAATATGCAAATTTTGTCGGGTTGTATGTATAATCCAGGAAAAAATATCAAACTATTGTTACTAGGCCCATTGTCTTAAGTAAAAAAATTAGTAGTTAGCAAGAGAATGTAGGTAAAAATGATTGAAGATGAAATTTCTTTTTCATTGAAGCTCAAGATTAGAAGAACATCCATATATTAGAGTATCTTTTCATTTTTAAATATTTACAAGATGTTTTCAACATAACTTTTAATTTGATTTATGGAATCCCAAGCATCATCATCAGCCACTTGACATTCATTCACTCGACTAGCTTCACTCTATTCAACTTGATTGAGTGATTTCTTGGAAACTGTGATGGCTTTTATACCATCCGTTTGGACTCCTTCCAGTGAATTATTGAGCTGGTCAAGTTCCCCAGTAACGGCATATATTTGTTGCTGAAGGTGCATCTACTGGACAACTTTCTCTTAGATCTTATGCTTCAGCTCTATCAGCTTTGCAACATGATCAGCCTCATATTGGGACACCACAACCTCGAATTTTCCAATATTGGTCAATAGCCTTGCACTGGTTAGATCTTGACGGCACTTTTTCTTATGCTCCCTCTTTAAGATGACTTTTTTCACAACAGTATGGATTTTTTGTTATCCAAAACCACCAAGTCCCAGCATGACTAACAAGGATGACAGTTGCGAGATCTTCGAAGACAGCTCTTCAAGAGGAACTTTAGATACGATCTTCTATATATTCTTTCATGCCTTGCGACGTGAGAATTGGAGCGCCTTTTGCTCCTCTGTGTCTAATTCAGCATTTCTATCTCATTGGAAATATAGTCTGAGATTAATGCACTTAAGGAAGTGCCCTATTATTCTCCTTCCCCCCTGACCCTTGGTACTTCAATTTCTACTCCCGTTGGGTCTGAGGCTGAGGCTTTACCTCTGGATTTTTCCACAGAATATCAGTAGCTTTCTTAGACCGAACATCACATTTCAACCAATCATTGTCAGAGATTTAATAAAAAAATTAACAGGACGAAGGATAACACTAACATCCA
Source organism: Viscum album (assembly GCA_963277665.1). Lineage (NCBI taxonomy): Eukaryota > Viridiplantae > Streptophyta > Magnoliopsida > Santalales > Viscaceae > Viscum > Viscum album. Next base: position 388,746,500 of record OY728125.1, read on the forward strand.
AAATCTTCTAAATCACATGGTAATTTAACATGATCTAAAATTTCTTAAAAATATGCACCATGTTTCATCATTTCATCTAGTGATATCCCAGATTCCGGGTTAGTCTCACTAGTGGGATCATTTGAAATATCTTCTTGGCGACCCTCCTCCAACGACCTCTGACCCCAGATAGCTTCCTCAAAGAAAACTGTGGAGTCAGTTGCAGTAGTCACCAAATGTTCTGGTTCATGTGTTGAACCTAAAGCATCACAGAATGGAAATCATTTGATGTTTTAATTCAACATTCTATGGAGTATTGTTAGTTTACCTAAAGCAGGCTCTTCTCTCCTTGTAACAACAATATGAGCAGTAATTGGAATAGACACTGGATATTCTTCTCTAGTCGTTTATTCAAGAGCATGCAGGTCAACATGAATTTGTTACTGTTCACCAGCACCCTCCATCATCCTCAGATGAAGGTAAGTCCTCTCCCTCAAAAGGGAAATCGATGAAGCCCCTAAAATCCCAATAAGTATGAGAAACATTTTTATGATATTGGATTCATGACTATTCGAAGGACTTACCACTGCCGATGAAGCATCTAGCTGTGGACTTCTTCATTCGATGCCTTTGCTTCTTTGACATTTTGGGTGTGTTTAAATCGTCACCTCCAAATACAGGTATTGGAGAGTGAAAAGCTCTGTCTGACTCCTCGTCCATGACTTGATAGCCTAGAGATACTTCACCTGGCTCGTGAGGAGATTCAGTGGCTCCCAGAGCGGTGCCACCCGGGCTATACTGCGATAAAGGGACCTCAGTAGTTCCTTTCATAACAAGATGAAAGATAAAGAAAGTAATTTCCTTGAGTAACAAATCTTTGACTAAAATAAAGTTGTAATGAAAATAAAGAAAAGAAATTTACATCTTCAGGAGCCACGTAATCGTGCCACTCCTCGCCTACTAAAACACAAATCATCTCAGTGGTGCCCAGATTCATCATTTCCTTCACCCGCTTGGTGATAGTAATTGAATCATCAGTGGCATATATGAGCTTTTCCAGCTCTCTGATGCAAGCCCGCACTTAATCGGGGTTATCCTCGAAGCAGATATCAGCAGAATCCTGGAGATCCTCTACTCTGGGGATATGTAGTCATTCACATAAGTCCATCCAGGAAGTTTTAGCATAACAATATAAACTCTTCCATGTCTAGATAGCCTCTGGTCATAAATATTCAGAATGTGCACCAGAAGGCTACAAGGACGGTCCTACAGTGTGGGACTTCATATTTTTTCCCAGCTTCAGCAATCACATATAAAGGATAAGGAAATGAAACTTGTTTCTCTATAAAATAATGGCGAATAAATTGTCTCAATGATATAACTTACCAGGAGTTGGTGGAGTAGGTCCTTTGACTCTGGCAGTATGATTATATCTAGCATGAGGCCGTTTTGACGCATGTCTGAACTCATCATCCCCATCCTGGGAATCCGGTGAATCAGCCATGGGTGAAGAACCCAGTGAATCGGATCTGGGTGAGGAAGAGTCACCTTCAAGATGAAAGGATTCTTTCCTGACACTTCATTATTTACTCCCCACCCGTTAGACAAGAAGATTCAATACCCATGTCGGGTATGATGATACCCAGTTCTCGGCATACCATGTAGTCAATTGACTCAAGCTTCAGCAACTGGTAGATCAAACACTGCCCCGGTCTTCTCTATAGTTGTTAGCAACCATTGGATGTTTCTATGACCTGATGTGCACAAGAGGTTATACAACAATCTGCTGCAGACACATGAATTGGCGTGAAAATCTATATGGAGCATAGGCATTGCATATAATCTCTCCGTCAATTCTAGTGTCCAATACACCATCTCTACAAGCCAGCATATATGACCTCAATTCCAGGTTAGTTGTTCCATCTTCAACAAACCACCCGGTTGGCAGGTTTTCATAAGGAAAGATACAAAATTCCTTGAACATGATCATCCTCACCTTCAGATCATAGGAATTTAGGGAAAATGGAGAAATTATCTAAAATGCCTACACTGATGGCCTAAAAGAACTTCCAGGAAAATGTACTCTACTCTGTACAACGTATGTCCTTAAGTGAGTGGTGATCTATCCCCACAAAACTTGGAATGGTCCAACTATTCTCAAAGGAGACTTACCTGTATTGACATTGAGTAAGCTCTTGTGAATCTTCGCCAAAACTGGGGTGGCCAACCAAACCATTTTTCTCTCAGCCAACTTGGCTATAACAATGAAGGTCCCTGGCCTGACGCCTCCCTTCGAATCCCGAACTGGCAGAACATAAACGCTATGCTGGAAGGCTTAGAAGCCCGCCAGATGGGTCTTCTCTGGGATTATTTGATTCGGTTAATACCCCGACATTTCAAACTCTCCTGCTTCCAAAGTAGGCCAGAATGTCCCAAGAGCACCCCTCTTCTCTGCTCTGGGGAAGTTGTTAGGACGAGTACAGGTGGGCCCATTCTCCTTATTCTTGATGAGAAACTTTTCAATCCACTCTTCTGGATTGATATCTTTTCTGTAGTGGGTCTTCGTGGTTTTGGTATTCTTAAGATTGTAGAAAATTTTCATTAAATCTCGAGCTAGTGATGGAGTCTTCTCAAAATCATTCCACATCACATTTGGAGGGATAAACTCTCCATACATGTCTCCCAGAATTGGATCCCCTGAGATCTTGTAGATATCCCACAAGCTGATTCATACTTCTGTATGATTTAGATGGAATGAATTGGTTTCTGGGCTCTAGTGGCTGATTAGTTCCAGCAAAAAATTATCATTCTTGTAGACATATGTATGCCCAGCCCAAATGACTTCATATATTTCAGATCCCTTCAGATCCTCGAGAAACTCTATATAGGTTTGTTTCAACAAATATGGCCACATCCAAGTCAGCATCACAACTCCTCTAGTACAGAAATCCCAACACTTTTTTCATCCCTTTTATTGGTACATATGTGAATTTTGGAAAATATTAGGATAACAATGATGTTGCAACTCAGGCTTGTGAGGGTTAAGATTTGGAGATCATGGGCTATGATGCATTATGTATGCCTTCTCTACTGGTCTCGCACTGACAAATGATCCTACAACTGATACATTTTCTAAAGAGAAATTGGTGTAAGTCTGAAACCAGGAATGAGGAATATAATTTTTTTCCTCTGGAACATTGACTCCATACAAATGACCATGGCTATATAAAGGCAAGTAAATTCTTTATGGGAAATTGACAAGATATTTCTTCAAGTACTTATCCAAATCCAGGAGTTTTTTGTCGCAGATATCATAATTTTCATGGCCGACTATGTTCATCATATCATCTATTCTCTTCCTGGACAACTAATCAGCCGATCCAATTCTTTTTGGAGCCATTGAATCTGTAAAAAGATGAAATAGTTAAGTTTTAAGTAAAGTCTGTTTTTAAGAAATATTGGTGAAAAAAAAACAAAAAAATGGATAAGGAATTAAGGTGCACAAGTATTGTCATGCATGTATTTCTGCACAAGTATTGCCACACAATGATTTCCACACAAGTATTTTCACACAAGTAATGTTGCGCCAATGATAGCATGCAAGTCAAAACCCTTACTGGAGATGCACGACACAAAGAAGAGAGATCGACCGAGAAAAGCAAGACACTATCGTGATGATATCTCAAATGCATTGAAGGCTGGATGGTTTGCACAATGTGACACCCATATATATATGCGATCCCACAAACCTGCACACCAGAACCTGCGCGCCGAAACCTGCACGGCAAAAACTTACGCGACGTAGAGCCCTGGTTTCTCTTTTTCCTTAGAGTCAATTCCTCTTTCCTTTTTCAGATACAACTCTGAGGGGGGAATTTTGTTGATGCTACTTTCCATCACAGAGTCCAACGAATGGAAAAGGGGAATATCTTAATCACAAATAGAGTCATCCTTTAAAGTACATCAAAAATTGACAAAGGCATTGACCATGAACCCTTTTGGAGGGAGTTTCGCATGTTTCCTGAGCACCGCACAAGTCACTTGCACGCCACATATGGGTCGCACAAGTCACTTACATGCCCTATTTATTTTTTCTCCCAAGGTTCCCATTGGCCTACAAATATCCCCTATGGGCCCCCCATTTCAGGGACGAATTTCCCAAAACTCATATTCATGCTCTGGTCACCCACGTCTTTTTCTGAAGTATTCCAAACACTTATAAGTTAATTATTTACCTATAATGGAAGTTCTAAAGAATAAGAATAAGGCCTAAGTGTTATAAATCATCAATACTTGCGTGCCTAAGTGTCCACCCCTTAAGGGAAATGAATACACTTACGCACTGCCTTGCCCTCTCTAGGGAACTTCTGCACCACCCTTTTGGAAGCCTCTAGAGATAATATTAAGGGATTGAGTTCAATGTCTCCCATGTATTACCTGATGGATTATTCGTCGCCAAAGGTGACTCATGTCACACAAGTCTACTTGCACGAACAGGACTTGCGCGCCTGAATGATACTTGCACGCCTCTTTCCTAGTCACCTCCTTTCCTCAAATCCACCAATCCTTTTCAAGACACAGCCTTCAAAACCCTCTTCAAACCCATTTATGGAATGGATCCTTTGTTGGGTTCCTTATCTGAGAGGAATTCTATAAGAACCTCTCCCAAAACCTCATGACTTACAAGATTTATGTCACCACAGTTAGGGGTTTCCTATATAACCTAATCCTTTGAGATGATAAGATCATTTGATTTGGGCCTCCTTATCAGGAGTAAGCCCCAATTTACTAGTCTCATTAACCTGGTCTTCCTTTTCAGAAGTAATCCCCAGTCATAATTTCCTTTAAACTTGGGCCTCATTCTCAGTAGTAAGCCCCTGGTTATATATTCCCTTTAAATGGGAATCTTCCTAAGGATTAATCCCTAATCTTAATTTCTTTTGATTTGGGAATCCTTCTTAGGAATAAAACCCATTCATAAGTCCTTATTAATTTAGGTTTCCTTTTAAGAAGTAAGTCCCATGTTAAAATTCCAAATCTCCATAAATTACAAATACCTTTATGAACCCTGCTCTTGGGATTCTTTCCTATGTCCTGGTCTTCATTTACCTAGGAATTCATACATACGTAATCCCCACATAATTTCTCATGACTATATATTTCATGGAACCAACATCAAGCTTACTGATACCTCTTGTTTCTCACACTAAGCATGACTCACGTGAGCTTAGAGTGTGAAAGTAATCACAGCATCTCTTTTAGGGCCATTAACCATGCATAAACCCCATATTTCATCACCCGAAGTATATGGACTTTGATTTTTTCCTTAATAGTATAGTACATTGGAAGACATTATAAGGTTCAAGCACATCTTTCATTAATTCATTTCCATCCCATATGACGTTAAAATATATCCTTTATATCGAACTACGTGGGTTCTGATTCCTTTTTAACAAGGATATGTAGGTATCCCATCTGTGGGTATGATCCCAACTCTGAAATAATCCCTATCATTTTGAACGACAATATACATCAAGTTCCCCACTAAGTGGCTATAAAACTAGTATGGTCATCATAGTGACCAAGAGATTTCTATACAATGTATTGAAGGATACCATTTGACTAAGAATCTCTAATACATACAAATGATTCTCTATCGATGAAGAACCTCAAATACATATAAAAAAATCTCTAAATTCCATACATATCAATCATTGAATTCAAAATCTAAAGGAGAACTCATATTCATGCATGGTGAATTAATAAGGATTCATGAACATAACTTAAATCAATAAGAGAGTCTCGAAGTATGAATTAATTTCTCCCCCTAAATGGTGTGATGAGCCTGACCTCCCATCCTCCCAACCAATGAAAATTCTTAAGCCTCATTAGTCTACAACTAATGAGCACCTTCCTTTGGAAGTTAAGTCCAAATGGATATTGAATAATTGGATGTTTTAGGTTCTACGAATAAACCCGTTAGAAATTGTTTGGAATGTTTGAATCTTAACCAAACAAGGTCATCCCCATTTATAGAAGAAACATCTACGAGTCAAATAATCATATCAAATGTCAATAAGTAATCGCATAATGAGGGAATGCATACTACCATACATAATAAACATACCATCAAGGATTCAACCATGACACCAAACATAAAATAGTAATACATTAGACAATACGAAAACTCATTTCTCTCTTGACACCTACCAATGCATCGAAGAGCTATATAAGGCCCCACCCATCACTAACTAATTTCAATGTATTCCTCATATGAAATGGGTGAAACATAAACATAAAAATTCATATTAAAACTGGAATATTAAATGTTAACACATTTAAAATAATCCATGAATGGTATCAAAATTGCACATCCACATTGAAACATATATTAAACCATTAAAATAAAATATGGAACATTTTATGTTGAGATTACAACCTCAACTATGCATAAAATATAACAAATAATGTTTACATTGATGACTGTAGTCTAATAAATCATTAAAAATGTCATGAGGTAAATAAACTTTTTCATGTTTAAATTATTTTATAAGGGGAGAAAAAATTTAAAAGAAAACATTTTTAATGAAAATTAACTTCTATTCTTGAAATTTAAACATTTCTCATTCCATTTATGTTAAAAATTGCAATCATTCTTTATTATATTGATAAGGTCGTAATGTACATTATTTGGAAAATGACAGAAAGGTTACATTCAAAACATTATATAAAAAATCAAAACATGGGTAAAAATGAATTAATTTTTTTATAAATATTAGAAGTATTTTGTAATAAATTTTTAAGATACATAGACATGGATGATAAATATTTCCCAGTAAATAATTACTTATAAACAATCTGGAATAATATTAAGATTGCAAAATTAACACTTTCCTCGTACATTACTTTAGTTGAAGGTGTGTTAAACTTCTATATAATCGTTAAATAATGTTATTAAATTATACCATAACCAGAATCATATCTATATATATGATAACATATATGATCATATAATATTATTTTCTAAATAATATTTCATTATTAACATTGTTTTTGATGTTAACTATTTCATTTTAATATACATTTCATGTCATGTAAGTCCTATTTATTATAAATAGGACATATTTTATTCATATATAAATGATATAATGTTCATAAAAATTATTTTTATTCATAATATAAATTTTTATAATCAATATTAAATTGTTATCATGTAGGATGAATATCATCACCTCGTGCAGATGAAAGGCCATATGTATGCACGAGTGACAGTACCATCCCTTAATGGAAATGTGGTAAGGAATTGGATGGTATATTAATTATATATAATAAATATCATGTCATATTTTTTATTTATATCCATTATATTCATCATTATACCCATACAAATAAAATGGTGATGAAAATAAAATTACAGAATATTGTTGAGGTGGTAAGTTGTACGTATGCACACATGGTGATATATTTTTTCATAAGATGAACAAAAGGAAGATTATGGTATTAACATAATAATAATAACATATAACTATATATATTATATTATATTTATTACTTTTTTATGGAAACAAAATAAGAAGATTAAGTAGATGAATAAAATAACTTGAATGATTTTCTAAAACAATTACCTCTTCTTCAATGGACATCATTTTTGTCTTATCATATGGAAACTTGGGGTGGATTTTTAGAAGGTGAGGACCTCAAAAACATAGAAAATAGTTTTGGGAGGAGAAATGTGTAGGGTTTGGTTGAGATATAATGCTCAATGTCATGTGAGGATGTGATGGAGGATGTACCATTTTATTAGAGAGGGGACGGGCACTATGGAATACTCTCAAAATATTCAATTAATAAAAATGGTTTTTTCTTTAAAATCACTCCAAAGACAGTAATTTAGATTATAATATTAGTATGTATATTAGTCATCTAAAAAATTTATTTTTAGACATGTATATGTGACTACTAAAAACACCCAAATAGATCATTTATGGAATTATTTACTATATTCTAGTTATTTGGATTAATTTTATATTTCATTATTAATTTTATAACATTTATTAAAATATTATTTATTTCAATGTTACATTTCTATCAATTTTGATACTATTCATTATTTTTCTTTTTAAAAATATCACAAAAACATGATAAGTTTTAAAAAATAAATATAATATAAAAATAGAATTTATAATTTTTCTATAAAATTAGTTTATGTAATTAATTATGTCCAATAATATTTATTTTAATATTGTAAATATCATTTATATGATATTTCCTTTGAATAAACAATTATTTCACCATTATTACAGAATCCATTAATTAAAATAATTATTCTCTAAAAATCAAAAATAAATTATATTAATGAAGATAAATTTATTATATTTCAAATGAATATTTATATTCTTATTTATCTTATGTATTACCATTTAAAAAACGAAATACTTATTAATAACAAGAGTATGAAATTTTTTACATAATTTTAAATAAAATATTATAAATATCATATTATCAGAAAATTGGATTAAAAATTGATATAATTTTATAAAAACAATCCATTTGTTTTAAAGATACTCATTAAATGATTTTTTATTATGTGTTAGTGTAATTTTATTATATTATAATATTATTTTTACATTTATTTACCCGATTCACCCATAACCATTGTAATCAAATTATTACTAAATATTTATATTCATATGCCAAAAAATAAAAGAAACCTATATAAATAATTTGGTCCCACTGAATCCAAATATGGAATCCATTTTCCAAAATTTAAACACAAGATCAGTAATAGTTAATTAAAAATGAATCGTGTTGATGGGGTAAAAATGGGTTATTAATGTTTTAACATGCAAAAGATTGAAATGTTTTTATATATAAATTCAATTTAAAATTGTTTAAAATGACATATATTAAATTAAAATATAAAAAACAATCTAGTTAAACTTTAAAACTATTAAATAATATAATTTAACACTATAATTTATATTTGAAAATGAACTATTTAATTAAAATTTAGTATTTTTACTATTCATAAAAACATGACACTTATCAAAAAATTACTAAAAGTTTAAAAAAGTAAATTTTTATATTCATATTTAGAATAAGAAGATTATTTTTTTCAAATAGAATATATAATAGTGTCTAAAATTGGATTTAAAATATGTTATTTTTTAAATGGGAGTAAAACTATTTTTATAAACAATATTGGTCATTATATGTAATATTGGGTTTGTATTGATTTTATTCCTTTAAAATAAACTGTATGAATGTCAATATATTTTATTGGATATATAACATATAGAATCACTAAATAAATACCCTATTAATGTTTTAATTAAATTGACCATTAAAAACATGATTGAATAGTGTTTTGTATAAACCTGGTGTTGCATGCATTGTATGCTATTAAAAAAGTATATTGATTATAAAATTAATCTATGGTAATGTATTGGGGTGATATAGTGTATTTTATGAAACAGTCTCACTCATAATTTTAAATTTCAAAAAATTTCCAGTTGTGATATATTTCTGGTTGTGCATGTATTTTTTCCCCATTACTTTGTAGTTTACACTTTTTTATGCTATTACACCATAGTGGTTATGCATGCATGGATAACATTAAAGATGTGTTTCCTCTTTTACACTTTCTTTATTTAATTTTTCATCATGATGGATTTGGGTGTGAATGCAAGTAATTCAAAAGAGTCCTCCCCATGTAAGATTTCCCTTCGGTGCTGGTCACCACCCACTAGCCTATAAAGGAAACCTTCGGGTAGTTGTTGATCGAGACCGTACATGGGTTGGGTCACAATATATTGGTATCAGAGTCATATAATTACTTGGTATATTATTAGGACTAGTACCATTATGATTATTTTCATGGATATTAGGGATATAATGCCAGAGTGTCTCGAGTGAGTGTCACTAGATAAGAAGTCTAGTGATGGTGCATTTGGATGATGTATCCATTCACCAAGACCTTGAATAAATTATTTTCCACTTAGCATACCAATACATTGGATGTAGGGATCAATAATACATGCATCATGTAGGATTGCATTTTTGACTATCCTTCTTGAGTCATTTTCCCATTGTGTATATATATATATGCTCTCATGAATGTGGTATGTATTTATAAATATCATGATGTCTCCGTGAAATAATCCAACTAGAATACTAAAAATTGATCATAAATATGATCTGATGAGCGATGAGGCCTTAGTTCATGGTCCAACCTATGAGATTATTTCTCCAGTTGGGAATGTATCAGCACCTCCACCTATAAAGTAGGAGGACATCCTAGAAGAGTTGGATGAGGATGTATGCTTTCTCAGCATGATTTGAAATTTCTAGTTCAAAAGGCTGCTGAGGTTATGTGGAGAGCTAGATCATCATGAAGAAGTTGATTTTCTAGGGTTAGTGGTCTATATCTTTAGTTTTATTTAGACCCCAACAGTTCATGTGGTTGAACTATCAATTATCCTTTTCCATGAAGCAGTTGGGAGTTGTAGAATTCTTATTACATAGTCTCACAATGAGTCAATACTCTCAGGGACATAATTATAACACAATTATATGAGGAGAACTACACCACTTTTTTTAACTTAGTTCAGATCTAGGAACTACTAGAGCTGCAATTTAGAAGGATGAGGATGGATGAGTACGAGGAAATATTCACATACCTTACCTAGCACTCAATTGACATGATCTACAAAGGCTACTTCTGGGAATGAGCGATTGATCTTGGACATCACAGAGTGAAACATGACAATGTGGTACCTTCATGTATAGACACCTATGTAGGGGTGTTGGAGTGGGCACTAATAAAAAATAGATTTATATCAGAGAGACACGGGACAACTAGGGTTTGTAGTAGGTATCATAGAGATGAGTCATTCCCTTTAGCAAGTAGGCACCAGTTGATGGTATCTCATCATATAATCAACTTTTCTAATAAATATCATATGCAATTTCATGCGGTTCTTGGACAGGTCACAAAACCTTGGAATCCAAGAGAGGGGGTTTTGCATTGATTGTGATGGTTGAGGTCATATAGCGTTAGACTACCCGGCTAGACATACTAGGGAGAAGAGGTAGATAGCTGATGTACCTCCATGGTAGAGTTAGTGCCATGATCAGGGTGGAAGATATGGTAGATGTGTTGGAGGTGCTATGGGTGTTAGAAGATTCTATGATATCCTTCCACCACCATCACTATTCAGCCCATGTTTGGCTATGGGAGTTGGCGAATGAGGTCAATGAAATCCTCAGGCTCTATTGGATTATGACCTCGTAATGCATGAGATGATGCGAGGTATGATATATGTTTATAATATTACTAATTTAAATTATTATACATATGTTCCAATAATTTCATTGTATCTATACTCTTTGTGAGAGAGTTGTTGCTCCATGTTAAGGTGATAGCTTAGAAGCTTCATATTGAGGTTCTTAGAGGGAACATTTTTTCTGTATCTCTTTTTTTAGTAATGTGAGCTATCTCTTATTGGGGAGATGTTCACATGGTACTTTTTTGTCATCATGATAGAACTTTGTGAAATTATATTGGTTATAGATTTGCTACCTATCATCCAATCCCATACTGACTATCACCGTAGATATTTTATATGCCTTTGCACTAATGGGATAAGATTCCACTTTTTTTGTAAAGATATATATCTTGGATAGAAAAGTGTTTTCTACAAGTAAGAGAATGAAACCCATAACCAATTAGTTATCAAGTATATCCATTATTAAATAATGCTATTCAGTCATCTTGGATCCTTCAGTTGTCAGGGAGAATAAATAAATCTTCTCTGAGGATGGTCTAGGAATACCGTCAAGGAAGTAGATGGAGGTTTTCATTGAATTTCATCCTGATACCATTAATATTTCTCCGGGATATCTTATGGCCCATACCAAGCTTTGGAATATGCAGTGGTAGTTGGAGGAAATTTTATAGATAGATTTAATCAGACCTAGTGTGTCCCCCAATGAAGCTCCAATATTGATCATGAAAAACTGGGATGGGATCATGTAGATTTTATTGGATTATCATCTCCTATAACCTATCATGAAAAATAATAAGTACCCATTTTGAGGATAGAATACCTCTTTGACCAGTTTCAGGGTGTGATATTCTTCTCAGAGATTGATCTTAGGTCTATCTACCATCAGTGTAGGGATCACAAGGATGATATTCTAACGTTGGAATTCCAATTTCTTTATAGACAATATGAGTTTCTAGTGATTTCCTTTGGAGTGATGAATTCCATCGTTGTGTTTACAGATTTTATGAACTAGGTATTCTAGACATACTTGAACCAGTTTGTTATTGTCTTCATCAAAAAATACTCATATATGCTACATCAAAGAGGGAACATGCAGAACACTTGAGGATGGTTTTAGATTTTCATAGAGATAACTTGCTTTACAAAAGTCTCTCAAAGTTCCTGTTCCAGATTCATGCCATTCAATTTATTGGGCATTCCATTTATGAGAGTGGTTTGGCATTGGACCAATAAATGATCAATGCAATTCTTTCCTGCTAACCACCCAAGAGCATGTTATATGTACATATATTTCTTATTTAGTTAAGTTAATATAGTATGGTTGTGGTAGAAATATCAATAATTGTAGTCCCTTTAACCTCCTTGATGTAGAAATTGAAATCACTTACCTGGTATGAGTAGTGACAGAGGTCCTTCAGGGAGTTTAGGTTACATCAAAAGAGTGCATCTATATTGAGATAACCACTGAAATTCATGGTGTTTGTAGTGTATTGTGATTCCTCTGAATCTTTTATTGGTTGAGTGTGGATGTATATATTGGAAATTATCACATACAAGTCATGGAAGTTGAGACCCCATGAGAAGAACTTCATGAGTAAGGATCTACACCAGGTAGTAGTAGTATTCACCTTGAGGATGTAGAGTAAATACCTTATGTGAAATCACATTTTAGTCTACTTAGACCATCGGAGACTCATGTACGTCTTCATAAAGAGAGAATTGAACCTGTGAAAATTTCATTGGTTGGAGTTCCTATAGGATAATGACTTTGAGATAGTCTATACTCTATGAAAGGGATACATTGTATCATATTCCCTTAGATTAAGTCCATGGATTTCTTGGTCACGGAGGCATTAGAGCAGCTGACCTCTTTTCATTTTCCCCTGGTGGAGAATAATAGTACATCTTTTCTATATTCTATAGTGTTGACTTCATAACATATTGAAATTGTGATAGAGTTCCATCCAGGAGACATTGATAATGAGGTTTCATTTGATCAGATAAACACATATGACACACTAGATAGATATTTTGAAGGAGTTAATCATGTCATACATTTTTATGATAGTTTTTGGTCCCTGTCACGATGTATGAGGAGGTGATGCAAGGGTTCCATGCCTCTCCCCTAACTATCTGTCCTAGTATGGGGAAGATTTATAGATACCTTTAGTGATAGTTTGGGTGGTTAGAAAATAGCTGGAGTGTAGGTGTGTTTGTATCTCGGTTCTATACCTATCAAAATGTGAATGTTAAGCACCGTGCTCTGGGTGGGTTTTTATAGCCACTTGAGATCCTATAGTGGAAATGGGAGTAAATATCTCAGGAATTTTTAAGAGGGATTATTCACATAGAAAACGGTAATGATGTAATCTAGGTGGTAGTTTACCATATAATGATGTTTGAAAACATACTTTCTTTTAGGGATCAGAGTTTGGTAGAGTGTCTAGGGATGTTGTATGTATGGGAGATCATTCACCTTCATGGGTTTCCCTAGATGATAGTATATGATCATGATTTTTGGTTTAAATCATGATTTTGTAGAGTCCTGTAACAAAAATTGGGCACCGAAATAAGGATGACTACAAACATTCACTCCCAAGAAAAGGGAATTCCAAGCGCACTATCTGGGTATTGGAGGATATGCTAAGGGATTGGGTATTATAATTTGGAAAGATATGAGAGGATCACATTCCCTTGGTAGAGTTAGTTTGCAACAATAGATACCACTCTACCATTATCAAGGATCCTTTTGGGAACCTATATGGGAGACCCTACATTCCACCCTTATTCTAGAAAATGAATGGTGAGACATATCATTGGGGCCTAGAGATGGTGTTGGTGATAATAGAGAATGTATAGGTCATCCATGGGTAGATGAGGAAAACCCAAAGCAGACCACAATCCAACATAGATCATCGTCATAGGCCCTCACCTTTCCATCAGGGAGTCCATGTTTCTCGGAGAGTCTTTTCATGACGAGGAATGTGGAGGTTTGAATTGGGGGTGGAAAGATATCCCCATGATTATTAGGAAATTTTATATCATACACATGGTTAGTGAGGTAGCTTACCGCCTCACCATACCCCAACAGCTATAGAGGGTGCATGATTTCTTTCATGTGTCATAACTGAGGAGATATATAAATGACCACACACACATCATGGACTAGGGAGAGATCGACATCGAGGATGAATCCACAATTTTGGATCATCCGGTGGTGATTGAGGATTGAAAATAGTGTACCCTAAATGGGAGAACCATATCATTGGTTTGCATGTTGTGGCAACATAGGAACGTGCCTGATAGTTCCTGGGACTAGGAGAGACAATTCTTGTCTCTATATCCCTAGTTTTTTAGTTTTTCATCTTGCGGATGAAAATATTTAAGTATTGAGTGAACTAGAGACCATGTATTTTCCTTGTAAGACTTTCTAATGTTTTTATATATATTTACAGAGTTAGATGATGAAACAACATTCAATTCTGAGGCTCGGTGTCCCCAAAAATAATTTTATAAAAATATTAAAATATTTTATAATACGTGCATATAACATCTTAAATAAAATGGTAATACAGTTAAATATAATATTTGATCAAAAGAACTGAGACCACAATTGAGTCTAGAATGCAATGTTTACCATAGGTGCTTCCAAAAAAGAGTTCATACTCCTAGATCATTACTGGTATATTCCATAAAATAAATAAAGAAAAAAATATTAAATTATTTCATTTTATCATAGGTAAATGTTATATAAGAATACCACCATTAAAAATTCTCCATGTTTAAAAATATAAACCCTGGGATATTTCTAGACCTACTTCTTTTTCTGATGGGGAATCACCTCAGACGATGATGAAACACCAAATCAGAGAAGATTAGGGCATAATGAACACAATGAATTTCTACAATAATTTGTGGGATCTTTATTCAATTACGAATGGAAGATTGTCTAGATATTACTCTTCAATATGTTCTCTATTCCCTTTTTTATTAAATTGCATGTTAAAATTGACATATTCTAACGATCTGTGCCAATTATAGCTTTATCATGTCCATATGTAGATGATTAAAAACTATTTTGAATTATTTTCTAACCCAATAATCACTATTATTGATCATTGTCCAACAAATCTTGGCCAATTAAGGATAAAACTATATTATTATTCCCATACCAAAAAATTGCATCACGTTATTCATCAGTAGGACAACATGGTCCTAGTTCAACATTGTGGGGACATACCGATACCGATAAAACCCCCAAAATAACAAAGGATAAAAAACAAGGAATGTTTTGAGAATATAAGACTTCATATGGGGTTTTTTATTAATGGTTGATAATTTTTTAGAAATGATCTTGAATACTTGAAGTAATATTGTTTGGAAAAGTACGAGATGAATGGTGAAACTCTGATGCTCCATCAAAGACTGATTTTTGGTGAAAACATTTGGAAACCATGTTTTTGGAAAATATACACTATTTTGGAATAGAGATAGGTCAATATCTAATGAAATGAGTCTTGATTCAAGGTGTGAATCCCAGATGTTTAACTCCTGGGAAAACACAACTACATGCCTTGTACAGGGTTGAACACAGGATGTGTATCCCATTAAGTGTGATGAATACGGTTTTGTAAAATAATAAGGATGTAATGACATGTATCACTTCTACATGTTTTGTCACTATTCCCTAGATGGAAGACCAATGTGGTGGATCACATGGGTGGGATTCGGTGTGGAAGTACACAACTTGGTACACGACCATGTAACCCTGTACACATAAAAAGGCTAGGTCACAATGGAATCACCCCATGTGATGTATCATGCCACATACAAAGTACATGGATATATCAAGGTCATAGTTAAATCACCCCATGTGAGGTAGTTTTCAATATACTTAAGTACACAAACTAAACTAGAAGTATAGTGCCCATGTTTTCATTAGATTGGACACATCGTGTAGGACATATGCATGACATGTAATGTTATTTGTCTTGGGATCTATATAACTCTTAAGAAATGGACATTCAATGGATTGTGACCACACACCACGTGGGTCTCCTCACATTCCATGTACCACTTGGTAACTTTTGAGTAAACATTAAGGCTTCGTATCTCCTTTGTTTGACGTTGTATCTTGTCCCATGAGAAGCCTATCGTGAGTATTTTTACTTGTATGCTATTATGGTAACATCATTAGAAGATTTAGATATATGTTGTGGAATCTTTTAGTCATGAATCTAGGTTTGGAAATTCTCGATGATGATAGTGATTGCACATGATCTATAGAGACTACTGAGTTTACCCTCTAGTAGAGTCATGTAGTTTCATCATTGATGATTAACAATTTGAACATTCATGTGAGCTTGGAAGTGGAATCCTAAACGATTGCTAATTTTACCCTCCAATAGATATAGGTAGTGGTTTCCCCAGTAATTAATGAGTTGAAGCTGCAATATATATGGTTAGTGGATTCCTCAATGATTTTTGAGTAAACCCTCCAGGAGAAGCTAGGTAGTGGAGTCCTCAACACTTTATGAGTAGATCCTCTAGTAGAGATGGGAAATGGAGTCCTCAATGACAACAAAGTGGTACACTCGAGTAGTGATGGGTATTTAGTCCTTGACGACTATCGTAGTAGAACCCCACTAATTTACTCTGATGTGAGTTCATTAATTTATTTTTTTGGGAACTCAACTATGAATCATTATGAATTGGTGTGACATAACTAAGGTGGTTACTTATTTGAAGATTCCTGAGATGTGGTGAATTGTTAATGGAATTTAGGAATTATTGTCTATAGTTATTCTTGGTATAAGCTATGAGATGTAGATCTCCTTACTCTATCAGTAGGTATTCTTTTAGTAAGAATATTTATATTCATCTGTATTTACACCTTGTATATGGTTACTCTTTTTCTAGGATAGGTGAATATGCCTAGGGTATGCAAGATGCTTTCTGTGTTTAGATTATCATGGTTGGATGAGTTTACTCTCCTATTATAGGTGGATAATACTAAATGGGTAGTTCGTATACTCACCGTGTTGATACCACGGTGTTTAGATGATGTTACTTTCACTATTGGTTCCAGTTGAGTTGTTCATTTTCACTAAATTTTACATCCCATGTATTATCTACTAACTATCTCCTCATTATGTATTTTTTACTTCTCCCCTTTCATATTTCTAGGAATCGTAATTTTTAAGTCTATAGTAATATATATATGAAGTATGCCGTTTTCCTTTTCATCTGCAGACAATGGACATGTCAGCGGTGACTTCAGAGGAGCTTGGGGATACCTGGTGTTGTAGACCGCATAAAACGGTCGTAACTTGGAGTTTAGAAGATGGCCTATAACAATAATTTAATTTTATAATCTTTTCACAATGGGAAATATTTCTTGTTGGTTGTGTGATTTAACAATTTACATTTCCGGTTTCACTATCGTACTCTTGTACACATTTGAGGTTATGCATGCTAAGTTTACTTTCTAAATGTGTATCATCTTTTAATCTTTATCTCTGCACTTTTACATCGAGATGGATGTGTTTGTGTGTACTGGTACTTAGAATAAGGCTTAACCATGTTAGATATCCCACTGGAATGAGTCCCCTCCATTGCCCCCTAGATGTTGGCTTAGTGTAGTTTGGGCTTGAGCACCAGCATGGGTTGGGTCATGACAAAAATTTTCATCCAACATAAAATATTTTTCCACAATGCTCCTGAAATATTCCATGAAATATATCCTAAAATGACGATATACAATTAATAAAATAATAATAACTCTATGTCTTGGAATAAATCTATTAATATTTTGATTTAGTATTTTATGCTTGTCTTGTTTGTTTAAAAATCAAGTTTGAAATGTTCTACTGTGGTTGAAGAGAAAGGATGTTGAAAAATATTTTTATGGAATATAGAAGTGATTGGGAATTATGGTAAAAAAGGTAAAGTTGAAATTTTCCAAAATGATATATATGAAAACATATTACATATCTGAATCTATTAAGGAAAATCAAATTTGTGCATAAATCCATAAAGGAATATCACCACATTTCAGGATGATATAGAGGAATATCACAAAAGTTTATAAAGTTGTAAGAAAAGATTGTTCTAGTTCCCAAAGTACAAGGAAATTCCTGATGTATAGGATTAGTTCATGAATTGGAGGTACTTCATGAAGTGTAGGTTTAGTTCCTAAAGTGTGGGGTACTTCAAAATGTGTAGGGAGTATATAATATATGTTCATCATAGATGAAGTATGAAAATCCATGAGAAAACATATAAATGGAATTTGGAAAAGGTTGCTTGTTTGCATGATAAGTAGTCATTCATGGAGGAGTTTCATAATCGCAAATGGGTTCCTAGAAAAGATTATTATTTGAGATACAAAGGAGTTTCTTGATAGTGGATTTCATAGAGATAATGGTTAGTAATACAGCATTATAGAACAAGTATATAAGGGATATTTTTTCCATGCAAATATAAAGTCCCGAAAACAATTATTCATGGTGAGAGAGTTTCATTAGATAAAATATAAAAACTCAAAAAGTAGTTCACAATGCATGAAGGTGTTCATGAAACACTAGATTTTATAGAATAATTAAGGATTTCATGAATCCTAGGAACTTTATGATGTGTAAATTTCACAAAAAAATATAGTTATTTCATGAATAAAATGTAGTAAATTAAGTAGATGTTTTTTGTGAAAGAGGTTCAATTTAAGATGTATGAGTGGTTTGAAAAGATGACTTAGTTTGAAAATTATAATAGTTTATGAATGGTTATTCTATAATGAAAATCTTTCTCAGTTAAGTGTATTTCATCTCACGGGTGAAAGAGGAGCTTTATGTGACATTCAAATCTGTAAGAACCAATTTTCATCTAATATAGATCACCAATAAAATAATTTGGAGAAATAGTGTATTTATATCAATTAATAAAATAATGAGCTCTCAAGTTTTAATGATTTTAGACCATGAGGGTAACTGATTCCACTCCTTGAATTTTAAAAATAGTGTGCATCAATAATTATGTTACATTAGAACATTTTCTTTGTACTCTCCGTTGATTATTTTGGTTTGGGTGAACTAAGTAATAATTTCCACATATCATTCACACATTCAATTTTTCATATATTTCTATGTGAAAAATGGATCAGGTTGTTTTATTTAATGATGAAACAAGATCACAGGGGAAAATTATTTTAATTCATTATACCCTAATTAATCCCCAATATCAATGTATTTTACGTTGCGTTTCCAATAATTGGTATCATAGGTCAAAGGATTGTGATTCTGGTATTCAGTGGAAGTAGAAAATTAATAATGTATTCTGATCTTTAATGAAAATAATATATTTATGTAATAATTAGATGCAACACTTATTTAATTCTTAGGCATGGTATTTATATGACTAATATTCATTGAATTTTAAAATTCATAGACAATGTATAATTGTTAGATGGAGAAAATAAATAACTGGATTCAGACATTAGAGAAATCAATTCTTAGGGGGGAATTATCTAACACAATCTACACAAAAATTATTATACGAAGATAATAAACCATACAACAATGATAAGAAGCTTACTATAAAGCCTTAACCATTTCCCATAATATAATCTCAATTGAAAAACCATTTCAAAATAAGTGGTAGAAACAACCTTTAACGAAAACCCAATAAGTGAGGAATCCTCTACTACATCCTGAAGGTCCCATTGCACCTAAATCTACCCCATAAAAATTAATTTTCAGAAACTAATAGATTAGAGGTATCCATTGCAGATGCTTCATCATAATCAGCTACTTACATATGCTAGAAACACCTAGAGTTTGCAACAAAACTAGATCTGAAACATCATTTTGAATGACTCAAATTCGAGCCAACGTAGCAGCCCGAACACAAATATGGAGCTCTAGAATACCAAAAGAGATCAGTGTAATTATTTTTTCAAAGACAATAGTATTATGGGCCCTCCAAATAAAATAAATCATTACTGAAACTGCAGAGAGGAGCATAGGTTTTACATGAGAACTAGAATTAGCCCGATAAATAGATTCCATAAGCAGCTCAAATCTCAACAAATTCAAACAGCATCCAAAATATCCATAAAATAACTCCATAAACAATATGAAGAGTGACTAGATATAAATAAGTGATTGAAGGTTTCATCCACATCAAGACAATAAAAGAAAACAGGTGGAATATAAAATCTCACCCACTACAACAAGGTACCATCATAAGAAAGTAATGAGCTTGTGGGATAACTTCATAATGTAACATTAGAAACCAATAAGGTACCATCAAAGGCTCATCACATATGGATCTATACTCCTCCTTAGGGAAAAAATTTCCACATAAATTGGGAAACGAAATCATAGTATCCATTGCAGAATAATGATTACATTCCAATTCCATTTTTGGAGGACCTAAAAGAAAACCCTAAGTAGTGATATTATTTTGAAATTAAGCAATGTAATTATCCATCAATGAATGAGAGATCTCAACATCCTCCCCAATATCATGTGATAACGTAATAGTCTTCCAGAAATTCAAAGTAGAATTTCTAGAAACCAACCATTTTGAGATTGTGAAAGGAAAAAATAATAATGCTTTATGGAGGGACATATTGAGAAAGTTACACAAAGATAATACACATTTAACATCTTATATAAAATTCAATAACACAAAAAAATTAGAGAAAAATCATTAGAAGTTGAGAGGGACCAAGTAAACTATTTAATGAGAGATTTATTAAAAACAAAAGATCCTTGAGCTTCATTCCTCCCATGACAACAGACCTAATGAAATCAATCCAAAACATTGTAAAAAGAATCCTTTAATTTATTGGGCCATTAAAAATAAAATTACAAATCATTTTTTTTAACTCTATAAGAAGAGTTCTATGCCATCTATAAAGAGAAAAAACACAAACACACATGGAGGTGATCACAGAATTAACAAGACAGACATGTCCTCTCTAAGACATAGATTAACCTTTCCACGTAGCCATTTTACTGAGAAATATGAGATATATTTTTTATATGTAGCACCTTTTAACCACACACCAAAAAAGAGGAACCCTGAGATAATAAGAATATCACCCTCATTGAAAAAACGTGAAAGTAAAAAAAGACATCTTCCAAGAGTCATTTGCTGATAAAAAACCAGAACTCACAAGATCTGAACGACATATACATAAGTATTCCACCATAATATCAAAAAGAAGGAAAAATAATGGATCCTATTATACCAATCCACTGGAATGATTAAAAATTATTCTAGGAGATCCATTAACAAGAACAGAGAAATTATAACTCTTAATAATTCTACTAATCAAATTGATACAACCATAGAAAAACCATTCATTATAAACACTGAAAAAATAAAACTCCACTTCATAGTATCAAAATCCTTCTAAATTTCCACCTTAAGATCCATATTACCATACATAATCTATTTTCTCATAATATCGACAAATTCAAAAGATGTTTACAAGACATTTTGAATTATCTTTCGAGGCACAAACCAAAATTTATTTGTGGAAATAATGTATTTATAAACACTACCCATTTTTTCATCTTAGAAATTACTAATAACCTTCAGAAGAGTATTCCTTATATCCACAAGCTTGAAATCCTGAATATCAAAAGCATTCACCTTATTTGGAATCAAAACAATAAATCTAGAATTGGCACCAAAAGGAATAGAAGCATGATAAAAGAAATCTCTAACCACATTGAAAAGCTCAATGTGAATAATATCCCAATAATCCAAGAAAAAGTTATTGGAGAAAGCATATGGTGCTGCCACACTATCATCAATCATAGAATATAAAAATTTACTAACGTACCCCTCAGAGGGTATATTAGTGAGCATATTCTTTTGAGAGGCCTCAACCATAGGAGACATATTCCTAATCATTTTATGAGTATTATCAATCATTGAGTCATTGTAAAGATTTAAAAAATGACACCAAGAAGAACTAGAAATAACATTTTTGGAATTGAAAAGAACTCCATCAACCATAAGGGAATTCAATCGATGTTTCACCTTCTTTTACCTATGCAAGAAATTAAAATGTCTTTCATTTCTATCCCCATATTTCAGCCCCTAATATTTTATTGATTATGGGAGAGGTCGTCCTTTAAGTCTAGGAGATAATTAAATTTAGAAAGAGAAAGAATCACATCCCTTTATATAAAATCCTTAACCTCATTAAGTCTTTTACATTACAAGAGATTTTTCGCAGCACTTTGAATATCATGATCAAGGCCCAAAAATGATTTTTTACTGCACTCATTGGGATTTTCCTTTATAGCCTTTAACATCATAACCGTTATGTGAAAAGGTCATCCAATGAATGTGGTTTCCTAGGCCTCAATGACAATATTACTACAACATGGAATAGTTAACTAGGAATTATTAAACATAAAAGGTACAGGAGTTAATATCAAACTTTGAAAAATCAGATCCAATAAAAGATGATTTTGATCTGAGTGAGCTCTTGGAAGGTTGATACCAGAAAAAGTAAAATAATGAGTTCCCCATCCACATTAAAAAATACTTATCTATATTGTTGGATTGTAATCCTTTTGAAGCGTATATTCTCCAGGTAAAATCTTCCCTCTTTATTGGAACCTCATTTTAAATTATAAGAATCAATATAGGAAGAAAACTCATTAGAATCCAGCCTATTAAAACAATTACCTATCTTGTCCTCAGGCTGAAGAAACAACATAAAATCACCAATAATAACCTAGATTTATCTCATATCTAGTGATATACTTTCCTAATATGACCACAAATCACATCTTCCAAAATACTGATTTAAATCATAAAAAAAAGTAAAAGGCATAACATATCCACTTATCTCAACAGAGAGAATGATTTACTATTGAGAATGAATTGAAGAAATCAAGGATATATTATCATGTTTCAAAACCAAAATATACTATGAATAATTATGATTAGCATTATGGGATACCATAGAATACCCAAGGGTTGACTGTTTAAAGGATTTCCATTTAATAAAGGACACACGAGGCTAAAAAATACCAATAAGGATAGGTTTATTGGAAATAATAAAACGCATAAGGGTTTTGATCATGGGAGAATTCCCTAGAACCTAGAAATTCTAAACAAAAATCTTCTTGAGTGAATAGATTTGGACCTAGTGTTAGGCCCATCATCCCATTTCAATTTCACTTTATTAACCTGCTTCTCACTCTTCTTCTTTATTCGTTACCTTCTTCGGGTGAGGAAACCACCAAACCCAACAATGGTTCATGAATTGTGGATAGATCTTCCAAAAAAATTGAGACTACTCTATATTGGAAGTGTACTCCTTGTCATCAGGCCAAAAGGAACCACTCAGAGGAGTGAACATATTCAGAGAATGAACCGACTCCTAACTGACCTGTGACGAAGGCATCCTCACATCCTTAGATAGTGGAACATGAGAGAAGGATATATCTATAACTTGCAGTAGATGAGTCTCACTAGCACTATTGTTAGTATCATTAGTAGATTGGGGGACAGAGTCCTTCACAATGTCTAAACCATCAGATTAATTCCAACCTAGCTGAACCAAATCATGTACAAGAGGTTCACTAGGAATGAAATCCTCATTTTTCTTGGCAGAAGTTCCTGCTAAATCCTAAATTTTATTAGGAAACACAGTTTTATCATATTTTGTATTAGATTATAAAATAACATGCATTGAATCTTGGGTGGCTTGATTAGAAGATAGATTAATAAGATCAGTTGGTACATGATCTGAAACCTAAATTGGCATCGTAATAGCTACCTGTACCATATACCGGGTGACGTACTCATTATAAGGATGAGAAATCTTAACAGGTACCTACTACACAACCAGATAACCAGTCTCAGTAACATGATTAATAGTCTCAAAAGGTGCATCCTCTAAATCCTGAGAATCAAGCTCAGTAATGGGATGAGAATCCTCAACATGTTCCTGCATTGAGTCATGTATATTAGGTTCAATATAGGGATAAGAAGGATGAATATGTACTTGCTCAGAAATGGGATTAGATAGCCCAACATATTTCCTTGAGGAATATTACTTCTCCTAACTCTTTCTATAAAAGGTATCAGTATGTCCTTTTAACATTACCAGGCCACATACATTATTCTTGTTGTGATCAAAGTCTATATGAACAAATAATTTACAATTAAGACATAACTTCAACCACCATTCATATTGAATATCCAGATTAAAACTATCATCCCTATTTTTCAACATAACTTCTTGAACTAGTGTAGAATCCAAATCTACTTCAACGAGAACCCAAAAAAAGTGATATAATCAAGGATTGTCATTATTTTTATCTATACTAATGGGTTTTCCAACCTATGAGGAAATATAGCATAGAATATTTGGATGCCAGTAAAGCAAATTTAATTTACAAATGCAAACCCAAACATGATCATGAGTTTCCTTGACATTCTCAGGTTCAAAATTCTTATCCCACTTCTAATTTAGAGAAATACACACTTCAACGATACATACCAATTTATCTATGCTCTACACTTTGACTCCATAGATGAAAATAGAGAGTGACAATATCTGTGGCCCATAGATATCTTACTCAAATCATCAAACCCCTCGATCTGAAAAATTAGTTGAGTGAGATCATTGAATTTCAAAATATTTCACACTTTTAGAAGAAGAACTCAAGTGATGATTGAGAAACAACAGTGATAGACACACTCTTTTACAACAATTTTATTAGTTGTGATATGGGAAACTCACCCCTTCCTAATGATCCTCCCTAGTGGATGGAAATCAAACTCTAGAAAATTACAATCAGATTTAAGAACATCATAATATTTCTTCTTCAAACTAGATGCATCAGAAGTAGAAACTACCACGAGATGTTTATTTGGATCACATTAAAAAATATCCTTATGACTATCGTAATCATACTTCTTAAAAATCGGTGGATTATTAGCAGGTAAAGAATCAGCAGCCTCCATCGCAATCAAATTAGGATCGTTGGAGCTAGGGTTCCCCCAGATGCCCCACCATGCGACTCCATATTTTTTACTATAACATTAATATGAATTTATATCAATGGTACATCCTTCATAGAGGTGTATCCATTGCATCAGTACATTTCTAGTGAAATGTAATAGCGATGGATAAAAAATAAATGTTCTATGAACATAGCAGTTTGAGTTATTTTTCTAAAAGTATTCGATCATGTTGATGAATGTATCATAGTGAGTAGATGTACAACTCATATAATGTGAAATAATGAACATTTTACTGAAATTAACTGAGATAAGAAATATTTTATTATATTTTGAAATAATGAATTCCTAATTATTATCATTTATAGGAAAGCTAAATTTTGAGGAAAATAAATGGGAGACATTTATATCAAGGTTAGACTTAGTCACACATTTTTAACTATTAATAAATTATGGGGCTCAATAAATTCAATACAAATTACCAATAAGAATTTTATACTTAATGGAAATGATGGTGTAGTTGTGATGCATGGGATATTCATGAAGGTTGGTAGTGTAGACGAATAAATGTGATTTAATTTCACAATTGAAGAGAAATGACTATGGAATAAATTAAATGGAAAATTGACCCAAGAATCCATAGAAGATATGGAGAATAATGTTTGAAATCATGATCTATAAAAAATTTCAAATGATCACACAATAACATGACATGTTTTTCATAAAGGAATTATTATTTGAAAAATGTAAATGAAAAAAATCCAAAATTCCACAAGGGTTATTTAATTCGTTTATATTTATAAGTTTACATATATATCATGACATTTCATCATTGGGAATAGTTATTTTCTTCTTTTCACTGATGATATCAACATGAAGGCATGCTTGATGTTTACAATCCAAAAATATTATTCTTTAAGTCATTTTACACAATATTAGAGAAATTATGAAAATATTCTTGTGAAGAAAATTATTATATTAAAAAGTAATAAACAAAAAAAACTTGAAAAAACTAGGAGTATGGATAACATAATAAAAAGATATAGAACCATGTATCAATAGTGAATACCCCTTAAAATTGTATTTTTTAAAGGATAAACTAAATCATTAAAAACATGGAATGAATAATTCATATTGATAAATACATTCCTGATATGTTATGGAGTTAATTAGTCGTGATAATTTTAAAATTTTGAAGTTGACATTTTTTGTGCCTAGATGAAGAGAGGAGTCTATATAATATGTGGTATGGGAAGAATCCAACCCTAAAAAATTCAATTATTTGAATATATGTGTTTTAACTTCAACAATGAGAAAAACCAGAAGTCTTAGTCTCATATAGATAAAATATTTTTCCTATGCTACTCATGTAAGAGTGAAAAATATAATTTCTGTAACAATAAGATAAAAAAAGGTTCCCAAAGTGATGATTAAAATTTTATGGGAAATAGGAATAACCTTTATAAAATAAGTGAATAATGTATTGATAAATATGATGATTATATGAGAATATTAGGGGATGTAGGAGGGAATAATACTATTTAAAGGGATGTTACATGTGATGATATGTATATAGTCAGACCCATATGGGTACAAAATCCTAAGAACAGAATAGAAGTTAATAAAAAAATATCAAAAGTGACTAGAGAGTACTTTAGAAAATGAAAAGAATGAATAATATACAACAAACATCTCTCTTATCATTGGAAGAGTCATTTTTAATAAATATATAGAGATGAAAATTTTGTGTAATATATGTATGAATATATTGATATAATTGTAATGAACCAATTAAGTGATATTTTTTTAATGTATAAGAAATTTATTAGATCCAATATAGTTTTATAAAATAGAAAGATTAAATATGAATCAATGATATGAAAGAAAGCATGAATGGTGTTCAAGGTGTACTCCCAAATTATTGATATTGATGTAGACTATAAATTTGTTCTTATGCTGAGGTTGGATATTATTTTATTATTACTTTCTCTAATAGTGTAAAAATAAGAAATGTTTTCTTGATGCATTAAAAATTATCTTTCTAAATAGATTACATGAATAATATGTTTATGTTGAGGTCATAATTTATAATGATTATAATGAATCTCAATGCAAGAAATTTTCATATTGTATGAAGTAAAATATTGATATGTTCATGATTGGGGAGATGAAATTTTTCATTATTCTATAAGTGTTTAAATAACAGAATATCACATTTTTCTCACAATAATAATATTCCAATGAGGCCATGAATCAATTTCAATTGATTGATTGTCAAAAAATGATAATATTATTTACTACCCAGATGATGTTTTTATGGGATTATGATTGAAAATCAACCAATGTCTTGAAATATAAGAATATCATTTGAAGCATATTTTAATTAACAGTGGAATGAAGAAATTTAACATTTTCCATATGTGATGTTGAACCATATGTGAGTAATACCCAACAAATCCACTTGAGGTCAGCAAAATGAATATTGTGGTATTTGAATAGAAATATAGATATCAGTTTCCTATATATTTCAACTTCAAATATATGATTTTTAGGGATATAAAAATGTATATTGGGATAGTTTAGAAGATGATCAAATTCCAATATTAGTCAGAGCAAGTTATATTTGAGAAATTTTTATTTCTTTTATAAGAATGAAAAATAGCCACATTTAATTAAACATTAAGAGGAAAAATATATTATTTATAATAAAACTTGCATAAATTTACACTATATGAAGCAATATCTTGATGATAATGGAGTTGTAGTGAAGTCTCTTTGTAGAGACCCAAAGCTTGACGTACATGGACATTACATTACTTTTGTGGAATACTTAGTACATAACAAAAACAGACACACAAGGACCGTAACAGTTTAGTGTCTTTAGAAACTCGGAATATAATCTTCTAATTGTGGAGAAAGATCTTCAACATCTCCCATAAAGATCTTCCCCTTTTTTTCTTACCTAAAACCTTTATTTATATCCTGGGGAAAAGAAAATATAAAAGGGGTGAGCTCAAATGCCCAGTAAGTGTAAACATATAGAACATAAAACAATCCATAAACATTTGAATGCAAAAACTTGAACATAAAATCTAAACATCAAAATCTTGAGCAAAGACATGAATCTTGGAAGTACGTAAGGAATATATCATAAGGGAACATCAATCATGATAAAATAGCATGGGAATAAAACATTTAATTGTGGCAACCATTAAGCACATGTTATGATTTCAATAGTAGCCAAGGAATTGCTGGCAAGACCATCTTAGTGGACAAAGTCCCTTTCTGAATCGAGTTCACTCCTCGTTTCAGTCCTATAACACTGAACCAGATTAACTTACCATTCCAGACATTTCTATCTCATGAGATATAAATCTTTACCCAATGAATTGGATGGAGATATTGGTCACACCCATCTCATAATTAAATCATTCTTACTTGTTCCACAAAATAAAGATACATCATTCATAATAACCCAATGAATAAAATGGGTTTCATAAACATAATCTCATCATCACATAATCCATATAAAAGAAATGGATATCATTTCATAATAAGAAAAGTGAAACCATGAAAATCATAAAGACATTATACTTGAAACATACACATATGAAATAATGTCATCTTAGATGGAAAAATGGTTTTGATTAAACACTTGAAATGAATTCTTGAGGAAAATATCCTTTCTTCTTCAAAATAAATTTCTTTTCACAAAACGTCATGAAATTTTAAAAGAAAGAGATTTTGTTGAAAATAGTCATTAAATATTTTGGAGTAATCTTCATGAAAATAAGGCTTTATAAAACCGTAAAAAACCTTTCATGCCGTATACGTTAAAAAACATTCTTCTCGTACTTTTGTCAGAAAAGTCAAAAAGTGCCTTGTAGGGTAAATAAAAGAAAGATTCCTTCCATACCATGGGGTAAAAGTCAAAATGGGTAAAAATAACTTTAAACATACATGAAAACACTTTTATAAAACATGGACATGGACGATTTCAATAACCCCAGTAAATACTTACAAATAAGCAATCTCGGATAAAAATGAGATTTGCAAAATTATCCCTTACCTTAGGTCCGATATGCTTCATATGTATCCAAACCTCCTGTATAATTATTTAAATAATGTCATTGACTTATTAAAGAATCATATTCATTGTTATGATATCATATATGTTTCACTTATGACTTTATATTACCCATTCTTTTGTAAATTCCATGTTAAAGCAGCGTTATGGGTAAAATCATTTCATTTATCGTATGTGTTTCAACTTATCTTTCTTGATATTAATACTTATATCCTGATTTAAAAAATTCCAGAATGTAAAACATTATTTATACATAATATATATTCATCATATACATATATATATTATAGATCGATAAAAGGAATGAAATACACCGTTCATGGAGACGGTAGGCCGTACGTACGCATGAACGCTATTTTCGTTTCCTTATTGACTTGAATGAAACTAAATAGATGAAATATATATATATATATATACATAAATCCAGTAGAATTATTATTTCATATATTTCATGATTACTTATTATATATACTTTATAATCATTTATGAATGGTTAATCATTGAGAATGAATCTCATCGCGTCGTGGAGACGGTATTCCGTACGTACGCACGAGCGATGATATCATTCCCATGATTATTGAATAGAATTTTAGGGGATGGTATAATATATCAGAATCAGTATGATTTTATAATAACCATATATAGTTATTCTTTACACCATTATACCCATCCATGTAAGGTGTTGGTGGAAAAACAGATTTCACCACGGCGGGGAGACGGTATTCCGTATGTACGCACGCGTGGTGATTTCTTTTTCCGTAGGATGGATAGATGGTGAAATAGGTTTGTTTCATAATTATAATAACATATAATTATATGAGTTATACTGATGTTATTACTTCATAATGAAACAACTAAAGAATAATAAGTGGAAGAAGAAATAAAGTTGAAAGAATCGGTAACGGACATTACCTCTTCTTTGAAGCGCCTCTTTGAGACCTCCTCTTAGAGCACCAAAATTGGTCTTTGAAGAAGACCAGGACCTATAGAATGTTTCTAGGGAAGTGGAGAAGAGAATTTTTCAGGGTTTGGCCAAGCTTTAAGGCTCAAAGTGGTGTGAGGAAGAGAGGGAGGAGGTGCCCTTTTATAAGGGAGGAGAGGGGCACCTTTAGAATAACTAAAAATATTATTTTATTATAAAGTCATATTCGGTTTTTAATAGCTCCAAATTGAGTTATTTTGAATCTAAGGTGGGGATGGGTCGAAGTCATCTCATCCAATAGAATTTAGACAAGTTTAGATTTCTATTTTAACCTTATCATTTAGATTTAACTTTAAGTTAAATAATTTTTCTTTTACCGTGTCTTCTTGTTTTCTTACACTATAAGGTTAATAAACTTACTATAACAAGACAAACGAACCCCAAGTTGTTTATTATTAATATATATAACCGTATCTATGTCATTTTGTCGATCCATATATTTTTAGGAATAAAATAACAATTAATAATATAATATTTGTTTTAAAAACTATTTTATGTCAATTTTGACACTATTTGGTAATTCATTTTTGTGAAAATAATAACAGAAAGATTAGTTCACAAAAAGTTAATTAAATCAATACTAACATGTCATATTAACATATAAATTTATTGTAATTCATAAAAAGTCTCAAATTACATTTATTTTGGTATTTATAGCATCAATTATGTCAATATTTCATTAATAATATAATTACTGCATCATCATTGTGTCATAACTAAATTAAATTATTTAAAGTCTAAAAATTAAAAATAAAATACCATTATGTATTAAATCGTGTTATCTTTCTAATGAATATTTATAGTCGAATTTATCTTTTGTATAGCCCTATATTAAAAATGATTTACTTATTAAACTTTGATTTTAACTATTTTAACCCTTCTTTAAATAAATTAATAATAAATGTCCTAATCTAATCCAAGTGGGCCTAAATGGTCATATTTTATTCCTAAGGTTGTTTTTGGTCGAATTAAACTTATACAATAGAATTAAGATATGTGTTAGGGTAATAATAATATCATTTTTACCCTTAATTACCTTATTTACTTTTAACCGTGGTAAAAAAAGTAAAAAGTTACTATTCACCAAAAATTATTTTCATCTCATTGAACAACATTTTACATACTGACATCAACCGTGTCTCTCGGATTTTTGAAATTCCACTCACAGAAGCGGTAAAATTATGTTTTATGTGAATTTGGAAATTCTCCTAGGAGGTGGGTAAAAGACGGTCAAAAGTTCAATAAAATTTTTATATATCTAAAATTATTATAAAATGAATCTAATGAATTACATTGAACTTATATAGGTATTATGTGTCAATTTTTACCTAAAATAAATTTAAATAGAATAAATAATTATTTAAATAAAAAGTCGGTTTTTAAATAGTAACCCAGTGTTTTCACTATTCATCAAAAATTGAAAGTTTTCAGAAAAATACCAAAATTTTACCCTAGGATAATTTAGATATTCCAAATCCAAAAATGAAGTCCATTTTGAAAGGTGAAATTTACAAAATTTCAAAAAGTGTTTATTACTATTCATAACGGCTAGTTTTAATAATATTTTAATAGCATATCATTGTTTAGTGAAACTCGGTATTGCGTCCAACACACACTATCGAGGAAGGTCGTGATTTCCTGTAATGTAGCCAAGTTAGGGTTGTGTGTTGTGAAAGACTCCTTTGTTGTAGCATACAACACAAGACATCAATAAAATTAAAAAGAATATTTTTCATAAAATCTCGGGGTGTTACATTCTACCCCCCTTAAAATGAATTTCGCCCTTGAAATTCGTCGAAGTTATAAATGGTTTAATACTAGAAAGTTTCTTTAATAAAAACCCACATCGTAAAAAGGAATACCAAAACCAATCTTTAAAAACTAAAGTATGAAACATAACGGTTACCCAAATTAACTAATCACTGGGTTTCCACATAGGATAACATAGGTGAAAATATGGATATGGAAGAGAAACCTAACCATCATGTTCTGGTAGAGAGTGGTGGAGAACATGGCTATGAAAAAGCCAACAATCACAAAGCCATAGATTTTTGAAGATCTAAGGTACCATATGATTCATCGGATATAAGGGAACTAGGACAACATTTTTGGTTTTCAATATCATTTCCCTAAA
Organism: Viscum album; assembly: GCA_963277665.1. Classification (NCBI taxonomy): domain Eukaryota; kingdom Viridiplantae; phylum Streptophyta; class Magnoliopsida; order Santalales; family Viscaceae; genus Viscum; species Viscum album. Next base: position 388,778,968 of record OY728125.1, read on the forward strand.
GTTGAAAAATTGGAATTAGAAGAAATACATGCTTGATTTTGGTACAATCTCACTGTTGTTCGTGCTTTGAACAATTTCCACTTCATTTATTAAAGAAATGAAGTTGAATTTGCTATTCGTGAAGTGTTAACAAGTCATGTGATAGAATGATGGGTCATTCCATCTCTTTCAAATAAAAGGTTAGCAAAATTTGTCAAATATACATATGTCCATCTATGGTGAGGTTAATCATATACAATTACAAAAATGAACTTATACTTCATATATCATACCGCTTAATAAAATAAAACTAGTTTCTACTAACCAGGGACTTCATGTAGGACAGTGGTAGGCGATAAAGGCCTGTCGCACTTTAGTTATGGGTTTGATTCCCACAGCCTTGTCCGACATGATGGGTCGTCTCCCGTCCTGCAGGTTGTCCTTTTTTCTAAAACTACATTACTATAACATCCCATCAATAATATCGAAAAAGGTTCTTATCTAAAATACTCCGATCCAAGCTCATTATTACTTGAAATGTCACATAACAATCACGTGAATGCCATCATTTATCCCCCATATATCATAAGATATATCTTGTTGGTCAAATTAAAAACATGTGAATGCCTTAATCATGTATTCTCTTGAAGAATGAATACCTATTGAACCTTAGTGAAAACATGAGTGCTGTCAAAAGTTAACTCTTTCCACATACCAAAACCCCAAAATTCTACATACTCGAACCATGATATAACTATTTCCTTATATCAGTCATAAGCTCATGAATACTGTCAAGCATTTCATTTTCTCCTTATCCATTCATTATGCGCATATCATATTATTTCCAAAAATATCTCAATCACTTTCCATGGTTACTGGTACCATAAAATTATTGAAAACCACAATAGATCAATACATAAATATTCCAATATTCCATTATAATATATACAACATTATTTTGGAATCCCATTACATAAACACTTAATCATTCCACCACATCGTTGTCATATTCAACATCGCCAATAGTGATCGCATGTGAATTCCCTTTGTCCTTTGCCCTAAGTGGTTGCTCATGTCGATCATCACTAACCCTTGGATTAGGGCATTTATTATCATAATGCCCCATTTCCTTGCACTTGAAGCATTGAAGTGTTGGCGGAGAGTTATCTGTAGTCTTTTCTCTATTCACATCATTAGAAACCTTTTTCCCATTACTTCGACAATCAACTACTCAATGACCTTCTTTTCCACACTTAAAACATTTTCTAGTACCTTTTAGGAAATCTCCACCATGCTTCTTTCCACACTTTGAGCATAAAGAAACATTCATCTTCTTTTCACTATTGTTCTGGGATTTCTCCTTGAACTCCATCTTTCATTTCTTGTCAAACCCATGAGATGGATATGTTACACCAACTTCCAGTTCTACCTTGATAGAACAACGCACAATTTCTTCATAGCTACTGAAGTCTCTTATAGCTAATTCCCTTCGAAGATTTGGTTTTAAACCACTGAAGAATCGATCAACTTTACTTTCAGGTTGGATGATAAATCCAGATTCATACTTTGCAAGCCTTGTAAAATTCTCTTCGTATATACCAACAGATTCATCATCCTTTTTTTTAGTTCAAGAAACTCTTTCTCTATCTTTGTTCGAAGAATACGAGGGAAGTACTTATTGAAAAATAAGTTCTTGAACTCGTCTCATTCCATGGACTCAATTTCATCTCTTGGCCTCGTATTCTTGATAATATTCCACCATTGATCAGCTTCACCTTCCAAATGATATACTGCTAAGATGACTTTATCATGTTCATAACATTGAAGATCTGAAAATATATTTTCAGTGGTACTGATCCATTGTTCAGCAACAAGTGGATCGGAAGACCCACTGAAAGAAGGTGGATGCTGCCTCATGAAGAACTCAATAGAATATTGTTCCCTTATATGATCATTTGGAAGTCCAGAATGATTCATAGCTTGTGTAAGTATAGAAATAATATTTTTTTCTCCATCTCCCATAACATTGGTTTGTTCAGAAGTACAATCATTTCATTGTCCATTACATTGATTAACACGGTTCCTTCGGGTTCCAGCCATCATCTAAAACCCAAAAAGAATAGTGTGAGAGTCAAAAATCATGCTAGGGAAAACAACATAATAAAGGGGGAGTACCATCAATACCTAACATCTTAGGTTAAATTCTAAGATTGTTACCGTAGTTCTAGGACTATATCTTATACGTATACTTATCCTTAGGGACATCCCTATACATACCTTAGAAATATCTCTAGGGATCTCACTAACGTTTTCGCATCCTAGTTTCCAAAGGTTGACTAAACCTTTCCTCTGATACCAAATGTAGAGACCCTAAGCTTGACGTACATGGACATTACATTAATTTTTCATAATACTTAGTACATAACAAAAATATACACACAAGGACCTTAATACTTTAGTGTCTTTGGAAACTCGGAATATAATCTTCTAATCATGGTGAAAGATCTTCAACATCTCCCATAAAGATCTTCCCCTTTTTTTCTTACCTAAAACCTTTATTTATATCCTGGGGAAAAGAAAACATAAAAGGGGTGAGCTCAAATGCCCAGTAAGGGTAAACATAGAGAACATAAAACAATCCATAAACATTTGAATGCAAAAACTTGAACATAAAATCTAAACATCAAAATCTTGAGCAAGGACATGAATCTTGAAGGTACGTAAGGCATATATCATAAGGGAACATCAATCATGATAAAATAGCATGGGAATAAAACATGTAATTTTGGAAACCACTAATCACGTGTTATGATTTCCATAGTAACCAAGGCATTACTACCAAGACCATCTTAGTGGACAAAGTCCCTTTCTGAATCGAGTTCACTCCTCGTTTCAGTCCTGTAACACTGAACCGGATTAACTTACCATTCCATCCATGTCTACCTCATGAGATATAAATCTTTACCCAATGCATTGGATGGAGATATAGGTCCCACCCATCTCATAATTAAATAATTCTTACTTTTTTTCACAAAATAAACATACATCATTCATAATAACCAAACGAATAAAATGGGTTTCATAAACATAATCCCATCATCACATAATCCATATAAAAGAAATGGATATCATTTCATAATAAGAAAAGTGAAACCATATAAATCATAGAGACATTATACTTGAAACATAAACATATGAAATATTGTCATCTTAGATGAAAAAATGGTTCTGATAAAACACATGAAATGAATTCTTGGGGAAAATATCCTTTCTTCTTCAAAATCAATTTCTTTTCACAAAACGTCATGAAATTTTAAAAGAAAGAGATTTTTTTGAAAATAGTCATGAAATTTTTTGGAGTAAGCTTCATGAAAATAAGGATTTATAAAACCGTAAAAATCCTTTCATGCTGTATACGTTAAAAAAACATTTTTCTCGTACTTTTGTCAGAAAAGTCAAAAAGTACCTTGTAGGGTAAATAAAAGAAAGATTCCTTCCATACCATGGGGTAAAAGTCAAAATGGATAAAAAGGACTTTAAACATACATGAAAAAACTTTTATAAAACATGTACATGGACAATTTCAATAACCCTAGTAAATACTTACAAATAAGCAATCTCAGATAAAAATGAGATTTGCAAAATTATCCCTTACCTTAGGTCCGATATGCATCGTACGTATCCGAACCTCCTGTATAATGATTTAAATAATGTCATTGACTTATTAAAGAATCATATTCATTGTTATGATATCATATATGTTTCACTTATGACTTTATATTACTCATTCTTTTGTAAATTCCATGTTAAAGCAGCGTTTTGGGTAAAATCATTTCATTTATCGTATGTGTTTCAACTTGTCGTTCTTGATATTAATACATATATCCTGATTTACATAATTACAGAATGTAAAACATGATTTATATATAATATATATTCATAATATACATATATATATTATAGATCGATAAAAGGAATGAAATACACCGTTCATGGAGACGGTAGGTTGTACGTACGCATGAACGTTGTTTTCGTTTCCTTATTGAATTGAATGAAACTAAATAGATGACATAAATATATATATACATAAATCCAGTATCATTATTATTTTATATATTTCATGATTACTTATTATATATAATTTATAATCATTTATGAATGGTTAATCATTGATAATGAATCTCATCGCGCCGTGGAGACGGTATTCCATACGTATGCACGAGCGATGATATCGTTCCCATGAATATTGAATGGAATTGTAGTGGATGTTATAATATATCAGAATCAGTATGATGTTATAATAACCATATATAGTTATTCTTTACACCATTATACCCATCCATGTAAGGTGTTGGTGGAAAAACAGATTTCACCACGGTGTGGAGACGGTATTCCATACGTATGCACGCGTGGTGATTTCGATTTCCGTAGGATGGATAGATGTTGAAATAGGGTTGTTTCATACTTATAATAACATATTATTATATTATTTATACTTATGTTATTACTTCATAATGAAACAACTAAACAAGAAGAAGTGGAACAAGAAATAAAGTTGAAAGAATCGGTAACGGACATTACCTCTTCTTTGAAGCGCCTCTTTGAGACCTCCTCTTAGGGCACCAAAATTGGTCTTTGAAGAAGACCAGGACCTCTAGGATGTTTATAGGGAAGTGTAGAAGAGAATTTTTCAGGGTTTTTCTGAGCTTGAAGGCTCAAAGTGGTGTGAGGAAGAGAGGGAGGAGGTGCCCTTTTATAAGGGAGGAGAGGGGCACCTTTGGAATAACTAAAAATATTATTTTATTATAAAGTCATATTCGGTTTTTAATAGCTCCAAATTGAGTTATTTAGAAGCTAAGGTGGGGATGGGTATAAATCCTCTCATCCAATATAATTTAGACAAGTTTAGGTTTCTATTTTAACCTTATCATTTAGATTTAACTTTAAGTTAAATAATTTTTCTTTTACCGTGTCTTCTTGTTTTCTTACACTATAAGGTTAATAAACTTACTATAACAAGACAAACGAATCCCAAGTTGTTTATTATTAATATATATAACCTTATCTAATTCATTTGGCCGAACCTTAGATTTTTAGGAATAAAATAACAGTTAATAATATGATATAATTTTTTAAACTATTTTATGTCAATTTTGACACTATTTGGTAATTGATTTTTGTGAAAATCATAACAGAAAGATTAGTTCAAACAAAGTTAATTAAATCAATACTAACATGTCATATTAATATATAAAATTATTTTAATTCATAAAAAGTCTCAAATTACATTTATTTGGGTATTTATAACATCAATTATGTCAATATTTCATTAATAATATAATTACTGCATCATCATTGTGTCATAAATAAATTAAATTATATGAAATATAAAAATTAAAAATAAAATACCATTATGTATGAAATATTTTTATCTTTATAATTAATATTTATAGTCGAATTTATCTTTTGTATAACCCTATATTAAAAATGAATTACTTATTAAACTTTGATTTTAACTATTTTAACCCTTCTTTAAATAAATTAATAATAAATGTCCTAATCTAATCCAAGTGGGCCTAAATGGTCATATTTTATTCCTAAGGTTGTTTTTGGTCGAATTACACTTATTCAATATAATTAGGATATGTGTTAGGTTAATAATAATATCATGTTTACCCTTAATTACCTTATTTACTTTTAACTGTGGTAAAAAAAGTAAAAAGTTACTATTCACCAAAAATTATTTTCATCTCATTATACCACATTTTACTTACTGACATCAACCGTGTCTCTCGGATTTTTGAAATTCTACTCACAGAAGCGGTAAAATTGTATTTTATGTGAATTTGGAAATTCTCCTAGGAGGTGGGTAAAAGACGGTCAAAAGTTCAATAAAATTTTTATATATCTAAAATTATTATAAAACGACTCTAATGATTAACATTGAACTTATATAGGTATTATGTGTCAATTTTTACCTAAAATAAATTTAAATAGAATAAAAAATTATTTAAATAAAAAGTCGGTTTTTAAATAGTAACCCAGTGTTTTCGTTATTCATCAAAAATTGAATGTTTTTAGAAAAACACCAAAATTTCATTGTAGGATAATTTCGATATTCCAAATCCAAAAATGAAGTCCATTTTGAAATATGAAATTTACAAATTTTCAAAAGGTGGTTATTACTATTCATAACAGCTAGTTTTAATAATATTTTAATAGCATATCGTTGTTTACTGAAACTCGGTATTGCGTCCAACACATGCTATCGAGGAAGGTCGTGATTGCGTGTAATGCAGCCAAGTTAGGATTGCGTGTTGTGAAAGACTCCTTTGTTGTATCATACAACACAAGACATCAATAAAATTAAAAAGAATATTTTTCATAAAATCTCAGGGTGTTACACTCTTAATGACATCATGTGTGAAAATTAATCTGTCCGAAATTTGAAAAACATTTCAAACAATCACTCAAAGGAAAATTAAGTTGAAATAATATATTACATAATAAAGGATAACACTGAACACGGGCTACTGAAATTGGAGTATGTACCTATAAAACATCATGTTTTAGATGTCATGACAAATTCATTACCCATGGAATAAGTTTAGTAGAATCGATTGGATCTTGGTGTCTAGTTGACTCCTTATACTAATATAGAGTGTCTATAGGTCCCCCACTACACAGGATATGTTTTATTTCCCTATGTACTATGAATTATTCTATTCCCTATTGTATACCAAAGTTGAGTTACATTTATATTCATTTAAAAATTGATATAAATATTATTCATGAAGGGGGATTGATTTCTCTGAATTGTTAAGGGTAGGAGTAAAAATAACGAAGGGATAAATAACTTTTCTGTTAAATCAATGGGTGAATCAAAATTTCTAGAGTATTTTAACATTAATAGTTTATGTTTTTTTAGTTGAACACATATAAATAATATTGTTATATGAGGACCTTCCGGATCATGATAAAATTAATAAAAACTATCTGGTGATGATCAAGAGTTAAAGGAAGCCATTCAACGATAAGAATTTCATGTTATTCTTGTTTCTCATAGTTATATGGACAAACATGGGTATATAGTATGTGTTTAGTGATAAATATATAACTATATTAAGTTGGTTATCTTCATTTGAAAAGTGAAAAAATTACGATTTACGTAATAATGATGTCAAAGTTTTTCGACAAATTTTGATAGAGTGTGAAATGTTGTTAGTAATTTTAATATTGGATATTGTTGGAAAAAATCCCTCATGCTGTATTTTTAATTTTATTAGGATTTAGGGTTTGTTAAAAAATATTATAGGAATGTTTCATGTTTTTTTTTGACAAATTAGATTTAAAATGTTATTTTGGAGACACTTGGAAGTGATAGGGAAATGTAAAAAATGATGGAAAAGTGTGTATTTTTCATATTGGAGATAAGAGACCATATAGAACATATATAAGGGTATAAATGAATATTACATTAGTTTGATAATACAAAATTGTTTATTGTAAAAATTCAAAAATATATTAAGGAAGATCATGCTAGTTCACGAATTTGATAATGAAGATTTGTGCAGTTCTATAATCATAAAGAAGTTTATGAAGATGAGGTAGTTTGGTGAAAATAAGTTTAGTTTTTTAATTGAAAAATAGTTTTTGAAGAATTTTAAAAGCATGTAATTAGTTCATTTCATAGATAGTACACAGATACATAAAAAATATTAGTGATGAAATTTCATAGAGGAATGTTTTCCCCTAGAAAGTAAAACTAAATTAAGAAGATTCTTGAATACAAAGGGAATCAAGGATATCCATGTAATGTTACTTTGATAGGTTATGTTATATTTTGGTATATGAAGGGAGAATAATTTGTGATACTTTATATAGAATATAGTACACATATGTGAATTTCAATAGTTTGAAAGGTTATTTTTTTCTAGTGGTTATTTTATATTTCTTTTCTTATATCAAGTTCCTCAATCACTTCATTTGGGAGTGATAATTTCAATAGATAGGATTTTCATATTAATATATTTTCATATGTCATTAGATATTTAAATACTATAGATTGTATAGTGAAAACAATTCATGATGTATAGTTAATTAATACAGTGAATATAGTTCATAAAGGTTGTTCGGTTTGTGAAGTAGAGTCAATTTGGTAGAAGCTTTATTACATGATGAAGAATATGTTATGACGTGTACGTACATGAACTAAATATTATTCTAAATAGTTTATTTCATCTCACCATGGAATTAAGATCTCTATATCACATCCATTTCAATGGGAACCTATTTTTAGTTGATACAGATCATCAAAAAAATATTATGGTGTAACAATGAATTCAGTTAAGTTGAGAGAACTAGGAGTTATATTGTTTAATATTTGTAGATCTGGTGGGACAATGTGTTCTCTACAAAAATTATAATAGTAATTTGGTTTAGTTATTCTCATACATTTTCAAATTTAAATTGTTTGTTGATTGGATTATCTCAGTTTTTATTATGCAAGTACAAATCTTTATGTCTCTTGTATTCTATTATTGTTTCATATATTACACTAAGTGAATGGGTTATGGTTGTTTTGTTTAATGGTGAAATAATATCATAAAGGTAAATTTTCTTATTTCATCATGTCTGGATCCCCCCCCCATAATAGGGTATTTTACCAAGGGGGGACTACCTCAAGACTCTATATAAGTACCAGAATGATTGATACATGTCTAAATAACATTAGATGAACATTATGGAGAGTCCAAATTGGATGATATTAGGTCTTGGGGTGACCCTTATATGGTGTGAGATAGTTAGTATTGTCTAATATATGGTTTGTATGTTCACTATCAACAATTTTTGCATAGTGTTTTCCATGTAGTGTTTTAGATATAGTGTTGATTCTTTGGATAGCTATGTTCTATTCTGTAAAGATAAATTTTGTGTTTTTAATCATTGTTTAAATTGGGATCTCAAGATAGAAGTGTGGTAGGTTTCATCCTTGTTGTAGTTAATGTATGTATAACTTGTTAGAGTGTGTTACTTTTCATGTTGCCTTGTAGTAAGGGATGGTTTATGATGGGTCATCTCTATAGAGGTGATATCTAAGAAAATGTTTAGTATTATAACTGGATCATGGAGAATTATATTTTTTACAATGAGAAAGTGTGTATTGAATACCATATTGCAATCCAAGTAAAATTTATTTCATAATAATGGGATTCCATAAAGGTGGAAAGATATAATATGATGGTTAATTTTGATTTAATAGTTAAGGGTGATTTACATTAGGTGAAGAGAGTGGACCTAATATGGTTAATGTTTTTCTTCCTCTAGGATTCACTACAATAAGATCATTACCATGTCACATTTTATGATGATGTTGTTGATTATTCATGATTTCTGATATAAGATATTTCTATATAGACACAATTCCATATGAACTTGTAGTACATTTCATATAAAATAACGTTAAATATATGGCATGGTTTTGGGAAATATCTATGGTATTTTCTTTTAATAGATCCAAGGTTGACTGATGAGGTGATATGGGGAACATAACATGAAATAGGATATGTATTATTATTTATGGTTGGGCCCCATTAATTTGTTTAACCATTTTTTACAATTTTTTATATAGGTTCATTTTACATTGATCCATCTTGAACCTACATTATTTTTATTGTTTTAATTTTATAATTGTAATGGATATTCATAACCATTTTGTTTACCCCTATTTGGATATCTAATTATTATGATAATTATTTACCTTGATATTTTGGGGTTCAATTATTAATGGGAGATGAGGTGAATAATGAGATAGGTCAAACTCTATTAATTGAGATTAATTAAATATATAAGGTGAGACACCTTGATGATCATGTTTCATTTAATTATAAAGTGTGGTATTATGTTCTCATAATGTGGGATCAAGATATTTGTTTATTTGGTGACATGGGGGTTAAGATATAGCTGTAGTTTAGTAGTAATTTCATGTCTCCATATGGATGAATGTGTATTCTTCTCTACAATGGAATACAGGTGTGATGATATTTCATGTGCATGCATGGAATATTTTTTTCATGGGTTAGTATAATTCTTCCTATAATTTCACATTCATCATATTTATAACTAGTACACAGTTAGTTATAGTGAATAGGGAAATGATACTAGTCTCAGGGACTTTTCCCCTCTAGGCATACATGAAATAGGTTTTTATGTACATTAGTCGATATTACTATTTCATTGAATATTTAGGGATCAACTTGGATCATGAGTTATGGATAATAATAAGTAGTGTTCTATAAAATAATTATTTTTCAATAGATATTAGAGTAGTTTGAATATAGGACAGTATATTATTATTCATATAATGAGGGTCACATGTATTTAAAATATGATTTTATGGAATATTGTTTTATTTATATAGTTTCAAGATTATTTTTTATTATTAAAATTCTATATTCATGAATGATGTTAACTATTATTCATTATGTAATGAACTATGGGATGAAAATTTATGCAAAAAATATATTTCCACATGTTTTTTTGAACGATTAATGTTTTTAATATTCATTCAATGTTTTGTGTAAATTTTGAAAAGGCCTTTATGTGTTTTACTTGAGGGAATAATTATCAAATGGTTGTCTTATGTCTTTACTTCATGTAAGAAACATATTTCAGATGGATATTTTTGAAAATGGTTTGTGGTGTTTTGACTTGGGAGTTGGTGTATATAATTATCCTCAGTTATTATACATGCATCCATGAAAATAAATTTGCACTCTAACCAAGAGATAATGAAAGACATTAACATCCAAACATAATAATTATGTAGAATCGTATTATTTATATTTATATATATAATATGATTATTATACATTAATAGTTCATGATAGAGACATTGTTTTCATATATTTTCCTTTGAAATTAATGATATTTATCCCCCACCTTGACCACTTCTCCGGAAAATATCACACTTATCAATTTTTTAATAATATGTAATTTATGTATCAAATGGTATAAAAATGATTTTAATCTATTTATTTCATCCTTTTTATTTTTATATCGAATGATATGATTAACTTTTAATGATTGGATGTTATTCCAGGATGTCAACAGGTTATTTTGAAGTCCCGTATTTTATTTAATTAAGTTATAATTTGTTTAAGAATAACTATACTGAAATGAGGGAAATGAAATGCATGAGAAATATACATTTTCCTCCTAGTATCCAATTAAAGTAGGAATATACCATGTATAGTTCATTTAAAATGTACATTGTCCCATATATATTTGACCTCTATTAAGGCCTTTTATAATTCTAATAGTGGGACATGGATATAAAAACGTTTTCATCAAATATCATAAAGATTTTTATGGATTTTTAATGCGTAGAACAAATAAAAAGAACCATTTCATGAAGTTAAATTCATATAATGGATGAGATCCACAAATAAACCTCATTTTCAATTTTTAATTCTTATTATACGAGTTTATGATATGCATAGAACCCCCACACAAAAAAATATCATTTCCAGGGTGAACCATCACATTTACACCCCTTCAAAAATGAAATTTCATTTGTTTGGGGATGCGACATCCCCTCCCCTTATAAATAAATTTTAATTTTCTGGGAATGGAAACAAAAAAATTTTACCTTAAGGAAATTTTTTTGCATGGTGAGATGTTACCTTTTGGTCCCCTGTAAAAGAAATTTATTTTGGGGGTGAAGCATCATCTTTAGGCCTCACCAATACCAAAATCCCTCATGGGTGGTAGTTTATTATTTCTCTGGTCATCTTATAAAACATTTACAACTATTCCTTTATAAAACCACATAGATATAGGTAAGAAAAAATAGATAAATAGCACAAGAAGAATATTTTAGTAGGTAATCACTTACGAGATATCATAATGTAATAAAGTTAACTCACCCAACCACCTATAATGTGTGGACTCTTATATATGAACCCATTCAATTAGAATGAATTTGTGAAAAAACATCTACATAGAAAATCCTTTTCAGAAAATATTCCAAAACATTGTGTGCGGTATGGAGGCTTTCCCTTGGAAATTATGACTTACCTGGACCCCTCCGTGAACTTTCATATGCATGATGGACACTTCCACGTAGTGTTTTTCTATACCTTGACCCCTTTTTGAATTTTCCAATTTACTATCTCTATTAATCTCTCCTATGAATTTCTAGGAAACCTAGGGTCCCCTTCACAAATTAATCAATAATATCATCCACTGATTCCTCCAAACTTTCATTACCTAAAAAATGACACATCCACATGTCTCTAATTCAATTGTGAATTCCATCAGAAATATTTTTCCCAATATTATAACCCCTAATGGTAAAGGTTCTTGAGATGTTTAAAATTGCCAATACCCTTAGTATTAAGGACCCAAACCCTGGTGGTAGTGCTAGGTACCTCCCTTTTTAAGACAGTTATGGGAATCAATTTCCTTACCCTTTCATGTTGGCTAGTGTATTACCCTCCTCTCATTTTCTCTAAAATCAGGAATTGGGATTCCTTACAAGAGTTAGCCCTTAGTTTTTCTTATAGGACGACACACCGTTCCTATGTTCCATAACCCATGGTGTGAAACAATAGAGTAGATAGAAACATCAAAAATGGTTCTCTCTTCTTTAGACCCAGCCTCTTCCACTAGTGGATGAAGGAGACCATTTGGTTCTCATATCTTACACTTCCGCCTGTTTCACACTTATCAAGACTCACGCAACAGTAGAGATTAGTGATTACAATGAAATAATAATTTCAAGATACAAATCTTTGGAGGATATTACTTTTACTGGTCTCCCCTACACCTTCTCTATGATCCTCCACCATAGAGGTAAGCCCCCACCTTTTCGAACTATTTAGTATTTTATTACCATCCAAATAGATATGTATAACCCCTCAATGATGTCCAAACCCATTACCCCAAATTGACCATATTCTATTCTGATCCATATTACCAATAGGTTCACATCCATACTATGAGGGTAAATCCCTTATAGGGTCCTTTTGGCCACTTTCGAAAAGTCCCACAGTAGCCTTGACTAGTCACCTTTTTACTAGAAGTCCATAGATTATTAGGTCTAACTGAATGTTTTAGTCCTAATCACATGTCATTAAAAGGTATTTTGTGTCCCATTAATTGGAATTGAACCATATGGGTATTAATTCCATTCAAAACGATACATAAGTATCCAAACTCTAGGCCCTGATCTCAACATCAAAATAACTCCCGTCTTCCAGGATGATGATATATTCCATAGAAAAAATCTGTATGGATTAAAACAATCATTAAAACAATAAATGACATAATATATATACTCTAAATACAATAGGGTACCACTTATCGATAACCTAAAATACGTACAAATGCATGCATCAATGAAGAGACTCAGATACATACAAAAGATTCTAAAATAAATACTTGATAATAATTGATTATTAATATAATGGAGACATGTTCCTAATTTAGGATTTAATATAGGGTTCATGAATATGTATTAAATCTTTAATATATTCCCATATAAGGGAATAATTCCCCAAAAAACAGTGTGATGATTCTGACCTCCCATCCTCCTAAAAAATGTGAGGCCCCATATATTATTGGACCATTTTCACATAACCACAGGCCTTTAAAATGTAGCTTTGTGAAACACCACAATTATGGGAAACTTTGAGTGTTTCATGTACCATAAACAAAACCAATTTGAAACCACCCATAAAATAGATGAACACACATGTATGACATGAATGGTTGTTACACCAGCATCAAAAAACACCATTCAGAACCTACATTTTTTTTCTAGGGATCACACAAAAAATTATGATCTAGAAATGGATGTATTTTGAAAAATATTTGACCCCCACAATCAATTTTCAGGTCTAAATTTACATTAGAAATAAAAATGGTGAACCTGTTGGGAATCTGTAACCAATGTGATAATGTTTACCAAATTTCAAGCCCAATTCAGCAAAATAAAAAGGGAAAAATGGATCCAAAATAATTGATTATTTTTCTCTTCATTTATTTAGATATTATTATAATGAGTTTTCTTGTTTATTATTTTCATATTTATAAAAAACATTTTTAAAAGAACTCAGTTCAATAAAATGGATTTCATTAATCCAAACTAAAATTATAAAACATCACACATGAAGGGTCCTAATCAAATCAATGGACACTATCACCAATTCATCACCTTCAGTGTCAGGTCTCAACTTTCTCATTTAGAAGTACCATAGAAAAGGTACTTTACAAACCCCAGAGGATACATAAAAATACATCCATATCAAATATCCTCATCAAACATTAGACCAGGGATATTTAGTGGCCCAAAAGTCAATTATAATATTTTATATTTCAAATCTCATTTTGAGTCTATCCCTGGAGCATAATAACAAGTTTATCAGTTATCCTAGGTGTTTGGAACAAGAGGACTCTAAAAACATTATTCGGAAAATAGGGGGTCCCACTTATAACGACCCTACAATATCTCAAATTACCATTATATCATAGTAAAGGTAAATAACTAAATAATGTTATAATTCTGAGATAAAATAGTTTAGTGCCTTGGTAAAATTAGGCTCATACATAAATTTTAAATAATAAAATATAAAATTTATTTAATTCTTCTTTCTATAGAATCATAGTGACCCACATTTTCTCCTTAGTATAGGTAGTCATCAGAGGATAAACATCAACAAGGTCTGTACTAAAAGCCTAGTAAGAGTAAGGATAAGAACATGAATCAACATAACATGGGGTGAGTATAATCATAATCATCAAAACATAAGTGTAGTAATATCATAATAATAATGTTAGGAATAATTATAAAGATCCATATAAGGATAAAATTCCTAAAAATGAAATATCATGTTTTAGTGATCAAATACTAGTCATAGTTGTGAACAAAGCCTACATCATCTTCATGCATAACATATCTGAATAATCAAAACATCATAATTGTGAACAATGATTTAATCACGTTCATTAATATTTCACATTATCTCATGATATACATTACATTACCCAATGCATTAGAGAACTATTTAATTCCACACGCACTCATCACATCATAACATTTATATTATCATTCATTCCACATAAAATGTATATCAATATTTAAAACAGATAACCTTAGGAAATGAGATGGGTTTCATGAGAATTTATGAATGAATATATTCATGAATAAACATTTTGGTTCCCAAAGAAAAAATGAATAATATAATTTTTTATAAGAATCATCAATCTTGATTAATGATGAACCAACTTCAAGAGAAGTAACACATGTAATATTTTGAAAGAAGAGTTCTTTTGTAAAAATATTTTCATTTATTATAATATAATATTTTATAGTTTTATATCCTAATAATTAAAATTTAATAAAAATGAAATAATATTTTCTGAATATTGAAAGAACATCCATACTAAAATTTGACAAGAAAGAGGAATGACCCAAAGAATATAAATTGGGTTTTAGAATCCCCTTACCTTTGTCCAATTCATTATTCGCATTAATATATTGTATAATAAAATTATATAAATTAATTAATAAGAAAAACTTATTATAAATTTATTTGATTCATTATAATTTTAATATATTATTTTAAGGCCATTTAGATGAGTTATATTTTAAAGTTTCATCATTTGGGAGTGTTCATTTTCTTGGATTCCATGATCGCTTCGCTTGTTTACTTGTATGGATGTCCATGTGAAATGATGATAATATTATATAATTGATATTATATATTATTAATGTTCAAAACTATGTTTAAACAGTGTTATATGTTTTTCAGATATTAGGATGAATCATTAGATATAATGTTAATGATAATTGTTTAGATAAATTTATGTTGTTTTCGATCACAACAAACTCATTTTGTTTTATTATTTAAAATTTTCTATATATGTTAGTTTAAAAACCTAAAATATTTTATAACATAAAATTTAAAATATATTTCGACCAATATAATGGTTTTATAATTATCTTCGAGGGTGGTATTGGAAAATGAAAGTGCATCGTCCTTGATGGTGGTGGATTAACACATCACAAATGATATTTTCATTTTAGAATAAAAGGTAGAGGATGAGGGGTTTAAAGATTATCTATTACATTAACATAATAACATTACATTATATTTATGATAATTTATTTATCATTCAACTTTTAAAATAGGATATGAGGAGATAATTAGAAAATAAAATAAATTGAATTGAAATTAAAAGCAAAATAAATAGGATTTTACATCTTGAATTTCTCATCCTTGAGAACTCTGATAGGGTAAAGTTCTTGGTATTTTGATTATAAAAAGGGATCTTATATTTTGGGCTCAGTCTTGGGAATAAAATTGGTTATAATTTGGATATGCTTTAACGATTTTAATTCATGAGGAGAATAGGAGGTGAGGGGTGGTTTTTTAAGGGGAGGAGAAAGGTGTTTTCTGTTTATTTTATTCATTAGTTTATTATTTTGGCCAATTATTTTGAATATTTTTAACCAAATAACTAAATATAATAAAATAATGAAGGATAGTTCAATATTTCTTTCTTAAATAATCATTACATCAACAATGTGTAAAAAATATAGGTGTTTAACTTTTATCATAATGTATCATATTTAAATCTTCAAAAAATATTCATGTATTTAATAAAAAACCTAAAAATTTACCCTAAACATATTACAATGAAAATAATTCAAATATGAATGCAATTTTAGGAAAATAAAATTCTAAAAATGAGAATTTTATTTATTAAATAAAATCATTATTTACGTGGAAAATACTGATTTTAAAATTAAAGCTGATTTTATCACACTATAAAAAATAAAAAAAGGTATCATAAAATTATCTTATAATCATAGGAATGAAAATTAATTTATGAATAAATTTTATGAAAATAAATTTTCATTTAAATAATTATATCATTTATTAAATTATAAATGAATATTTGTGGTTTTATAAAAATACAAATAGTTGATTAATATTTTTTAAAATATTTATTAACTTATAATATGATATAATTTTATCATATTATAATTTATAAGATATGTAAATATTATTTATACATTCTTAAATGAGGTTATTATTCTATTAATCGGATTATTATTCCTAGTTGCCAAATTACTATTCCAAAATCAAGTTACTATTCCATAGGTATAGGTTCTATAAAATCTAGAAATACCTTTTATTTCATTTATTGATCAATTATAAGGTTTTTATCTTAGACTCTATGTGATTTTATACGATTTATACTATATGGAATAATTATATGAAAGATGTTTCCATTGTAAAAATTAAAGATTATTACATTATCCTCCCATATGAAATTTTACCGTCGAAATTTCATTTTACATAAACCAGTGAGGGTATTTCATTTTCACTGCTTCCTCCAAATCCCATGTTTCCTCTTCGTACATATGGTTCCACCATTTTACATGGTCAAAGTGAGTAGTATTGTTTCATAAAACATTATCTCTCCTGTCCAAGATCTTTATTGGTTGCTCCTCGTAAGAGAGATCATTTTACCATTTTACCACATCTAGATTCTATGCATGTGAGGGACCAGGTATGTACTTATTCAAGAGGTATAGATGGAATACATTATGTACTCAAGACATGGTAGGATTAAATGCTTGTTGATAGGCCACAACTCCTGCATGATCAAGAATCTCTAAGGGGCCAATGTACATGGGACTCAACTTTACTTTATTCAAAAATGTCACGATCTTATTCCATGGAGATAAAAAGAGAAATACCATGTCTCCAACCTCAATCTCTAGGTCTAGTTATCAATTGTATACATAGATTATATATCAAATATGGGATTCCTTGAAGTATTACTTAATTTTTTTCAACTTTTCAACAATTTCTTTGACCATTTTAGGTCCTACAATCATATCTTCACTAAATTCAACCCAACATGATAGTGTTCACAATTTTTTCCACATAATTGACTTCCTATGGAGATATTTGGATTCTATAGTTGAAACATTAATTATTAAATAACTCAACCAAAGAAATATGCCTGTTCAACACTCATTTGAAGTCTATTGAACATGCTCTCAAAAAGTCATCTGATATCTCAATATTCAATTCTGATTATCCATTAGTTTGAGGATGATGGGAAATGATGAAGCCCATATCAGTGATTAGATCATGTTAGAGACATTTCTAGAACATGTAGGTGGATATCATAGCCTTATCAGATAAAATCGATATTAGTACACCATGAAACCATACAACTCCTGCAATTTATTTCCATGGATGTTGATCTAGTGAGAATTCCTCTCATATTACGATAATGTGAGAGATCCTTATATGATGATCCATAGAAACCCATATATAATTGTTTCCTTTTTATGCTTTTAGATATCTGGTTACAAATTTTATAGTATTGTTTTTTCATTACCCCATTGGTATGTTTAATAGATTCCTCATAACTTATAATTTTTCCTTTCATCCTTCACATACTAACATACTAGGAATTTTATGTATACACAAGAATATCCTACATCATATTGTCCCACTAATAATTCTCTCATATATATCAATACATATTTGTACTCTCAGAATTAATAGAGAAGGATTATATATGTACTTAATTCAGAATCTCGTTTTTATATCGACATTGGAAGATACAGGTAGTCATGAACCAAATCTCACAACTCCTTTCATATAAAATTTTTATTCTGTTGATTTACCATTTCTGATAGCTTACACCTTTTCTGAATTTCCACATACTTTCTCTGAGAATTCATTATTTTCACCATGGGGGATGGTTTAAAAATCATTTGAGAAATTATTAATAATGTTTCTTACTTAATGATTCCCATGACTATTATATTTTGGTGTATATATATTGGATCTGCCTAAATTATCATCATTGATAAATATGTAGGATCCTTTCTACTTAGAGAATCCACCACCTTATTATATTTACTATGATGGTAGTGGATTGAGTAGTTATAATCCTTGATGAGCTATAACCATCTTTTATTATATATATTAACCTTATTCGGTGTGAATATATAGTTTAATATCTTATGATCAGTATATATCTCACACTTCTCCACATAGAGATAATTCCACCATATGTTCACCATGATGATCACATTTTCCAACTACGAATCAGGCATACATATTTTTCCTGTAGAATTTTCAACTTCCTTAAGGCTTAGGCTATAACATTATCATTTTAAATCATTAAAAAACTAATCCATTCATTTAAGAATAACTTTATAGAAAAAGGAGTTCCCGAATTGTATGATGTGTGAGTACTATCTTGGTGATAACGCTCTTTTTAACTCTTTGAATCATTATTCACATTCACTGGTCTGGAAAAAAGTGTCTCCCATTAGGATCAATCTTCATTAGAGGGTTTTAAAATAGTGATATCTTCTTCACAAATAATTAGTAATTCTCAGCTAGAACAACGAATATATAGATATTTGTTATAGATGCTTTCCCAGACCACACTTACAGATGATAACATGACCTATGAAATTTACTTCCTCCATCCAGAACTCACACTTATTGTACTTTTTGAAAATCCTCTCCCTTCACCATGTCTATACTGTTATATTCAAATTCTCATGATGTTTCACCTTACCCATAGAGTACATCATAATATAATTATTAAAGACTACCACAAATTTGTCAAGGTAATCTCAAAATACTCTATTCAATATGACTATGAATATTGTTATAGTATTAGTGTGGAAAAAAGGAATCACCGTGAACCCATAGTGTCAATACATAGTTTGAATGAAAATGTTGAGAATATTTACTTCATCGCCTTGAATCAACGATATCGCGACTGATGTTTCACCTTAGATAAATACATGGCCCCATGTAGTTGATTAAATAGTATATATATCCCTGGAAGGGGATACTTTTTCATAATCATTATTTAATTGAAATCATAGTAATCAATACTGAGGTGTATTGGTCAATCCTTCTTTTTAATGAAGAGAACTGGCACACCCCATGGTGAAGCACTCACACTCATAAAACCCTTATCATGATTCTCTTGTAACTGGTACATTAGTTCATCCTACTCAATGGGTTCCATTCTATAACACATCTTGGATAGAGGTAGATATTGATCAATAAGTTCAATTGAGAAATCAACCTATCAGTTAGGTAGAATATAAGAAAATTATTTGGGGAACACATAAATGTAGTCCTTCCCAATTAGAATGTATTGAAGAATGATTATATCTCTTGTCTCAATCATTTAATCTTAATGTATTCTCTCATAATGAAATAATATACAAACTTTCAATGATGAATTAATAGGTTATTCATCTTACTCATTATACTTGTACAGAATTAGAGGATGCATAGGGATGTGAAGAGTGATCTCTCATTCCGGACAGTTGATGTTTTCTTTGTATAAGTTATCCAATCCATGCCCAATATAGCATAAAACTCCACTAAAGGAAGTAATAAATGATTTTTTAGAGGATTTTTCCACAAGAATTAACTGGAGAGTATTTATATACTTTGGATGAAATAATTTCAATATTTTATTATCTCATATATAAATAAACCTCCATATTTTGAGGTGGTGTTTGAATTGTTCTACTAAACATTCTTGATATTAATGAATGTATAGAACTATAATCAAATAGTACATTATTTATTTATAAATTAAAAATATTCATACCTATCAACACATCATTTTTGCGATCCACCTACACATTTGTGATAGAATAAGGACTCTTTTGCTCCATTTTCCATGGTGGATGCTAACACTGATTACCCTTGATGAATTAAGGTTTAGTGAATTGGATTGTATGATACCTTACTCAGTATATTTAAATCATTGAAACATAAGGGGTTCTATCATTTATTCTACCATATTTTCAAGCTTCTTCACATCTTCAACATTTATGTTCTTGGTGGCCTTCTATCACATACTTGAAGCATTTCCCCATACCATTGAGGCAATTCCCAGGTTGATTCTTACCCAATTTTCATCATGTGAGTAGTTGAGTTTAACCTCAAGCATTGCCATTAGATTCCCTAACATGAAACTCAATCATTCATTTCATATAACCATAGAAATGGGACAACTCTCTAAAAACTACCTATACTTTGAAAGGACATCAAACAACTTCTTCACCACTCCAAAAGTATCGAATTTCAAGGGCCTTTCAAAGGGGGATTTAGACCAATAAAGAATATAACTATTTTGACATAAATATTGATAACAAAACTTGATGCATACCTTGAAAGACTTTTAAAATTTTCCTTGTTATCCGTTACAGATTCATCTTCATTTTTTCAATCTGTATGAATTCTCTCTATAACTTCATATGATGAATTTTTGTGAAATGCTTATTAAGAAATATTTTCATATAGACTTCCAACTCAATATCATCAATTTCATCCTTTATCTTCATGTTCCTAATTTACTCCCACCATTGGTCTACCTCAATATATATATGATAAATTGCTAGAGTCGCCTTATCTATTTCAGAATAGTGAAACTCATAATATGATCTTCTCCATTGAATTGGACAACTGTTCTGAGACTAGTTGACTATAAGATCCAGTAAATGTCGATGGATGATTCCACATAAAAGAACCAATATATAAATTCTCCCTCTTATTTGAAGGTGACGTTCCACATTATTCAGTTTATTGTTCATAGCCTGAGGAAAATGGGTAAACATCACCGTGATATTTTGAACTCAAACTCCCAAGGAACTGGGGATATCATTCAGGCATTCACAACATTGTCCCTCACATGTATTATAGGAATGCTTTCTCTGGGTTCCCACCATTTTATAAAATATAAATTGTATTAATGAAATATAATTCAATAATTCATGAATAAATAATTTGTCCCTTTTTTTCAATTAACTCTCATGGAATGTACAATTAGATCCCTATGTTTCACATTTTTCTAATGAAATTATTCTTAAATTATTAATTATACCTAGTCACATACTAATTGTTTTAACTAATGTTCTCTAATCATAATTCCCAAATTAACTAAACCATGATCTAAAAATGACTATTCAAAGTTTGATTTTTCTTATATAATTATTACGTTAATTTAAAAACAAATAACATAATATTGTTACAATTCAAAAAAATGGTTTAGTGTCTTTGGGAAATTATGATCATAATTAAATTTTACTTAATAAAAAATAAATTTTATTTATGTCCTTCTTCCCTAGATTCTAATTGTCCCAAATGTTATCCTTAGTACATATAGTCACCAAGGGATATACATTAAAGAATGATGTGAGCTTAAATCCCCATAATAGGATAGATAAGAAAAAAATCAATATAACATGGTATGATAATAATCATCTTCATCATAATCATGATAAGAGGCATTAGATAGTGGAATATAATGTGGAATTGAATAAAAATGAAACATCATGTTTTATTGGTAAAATGCCACTCACAATTTTGAACAAAACTAGAATCAAGTTCATGCATAACATATGTTTATAATCATAGAATCATAATTGTGAAAAAAGAAAATATATTTTTTAAAGGTAGTGTTCTGGTAAAAAAACACAAAATTTATTATATAAACGAATGGGGTTATACATGTCTAAAAGAAGGAATTTTGTTTACATGTCGTAAATAAAGAGGAAGAAACCCAAGGGGAAGATCATCTCTCTAGGTAGTGTCCTTATCAACTCCCATGTTTGAAAGGGAATCAGTAGCTCTGTTTTCTTCCCGGTAAGCATGCGTAGCAATGATAATGAGGGAAAGAGAGAGAGTGAAGACATTGAATCCAGTGGGAAGCGAGTTTCCAAGCCTGGTTGATGGTAACCTTCCAGATTTCCTGGACGGTAGTGGTGAAGTTTCTATCAATCCATATGTTGTTCCAGTTGTGCTGCTTGGAAAATGAGATCTTATGAATGATTCTGAGCATCTCAGCTTCTTGGGAGGTAGCAATACCACATGATCCATAAAAGCAACTGAGAACATGATCCAGATTATTCCTGAAGATGGCTCCACAAACCACTGGTCCTGGGTTTCCCTTAGAGGCACCATCTACATTGATTTTGATCCATCCTGTAGGGGGGGCTGCCAAAAAACAAGCATGGATTTAGGGTGAGGATATTTATGTTCAATCCCAAGGCATCGTAGGATCACAAAATCTCTAACCAAGTTGTTACATTGATCCCTCTGTATCATGGCCACCTCTTGGGTATCGATAAGAATTCTCATTTTTCCATCATTAAGGTTGAAAGTACTGTTGCAAAAGGTATATTCATTCATGCCATACCAGATCACAAGCAGAAGCTCTGAAATTGTGGCCACAAATAGGTTCTTGATTATTTGAGAGTCAGATTTCTCTAGAAATTTTTGAACCTTAGAGATTAGAGAACTATAAAACAACCAGTTTCATTCAATGATGCCAATGATATAATTCCAAAGAGTCGTAATCATATCACAAGAATGGAAAAGATGATTAAGATATTCACGATGGTGGTTACACAAACGACATTTAGAACAATGGTTGATTCTAAAAGTTTTTAAATAGGAGTCAGTTGGAATTCTACCATGATCAATACACCAAACAATAGTAAATCATGAAGGTCTAATCAAGGAATTATTGAAGTTGTTAAGCCAGCTGATGTTGCTCATATAATTGGTGTATAAATGATTTTAAAATCTCTTCGAGTCAAGAATCCCATTATGGGAAAGTTCTTAAATTAGTAAATCCTCATTACTATAGAAATGGTAAATATAGAATATAGTTTTAATCTCTTCAGGAAAGGGAGTATTTTGAATGTTTATAATGATTTTAATGGTGTCACTAGTATGCACAGGTAGATGTGAGGAAGAAATTAAAGAGATCAAGGGCTTTCGAGTCCAGTTATCAAGCCAAAAATTTAAATTCGAGTCACTATTGACCATCCATATAGAATTGGACATAATGGAGTTTAATGTACATTTAATGGATGGCCATATAGAGTACATGAGATAAGTATGCTAGTTGCATTGGAGTTTTCCAGGGAAACGAGCCCAGAGGAAGTACATGGAAGGCGATTTGTTACAAATTTGATTCCATGTGAGCTTCACCTGAAGGACCTGGTTAATGTTTTTGAGGTTTTTTATTCCAATACCTCCATTTTCAATAGATTTACAACACGTGGAGAAAGGTATGGTAACTAATTTCCTTTCCACCATTATTCCCGTCTAGACCAAGTTTTTAATGGCAACGTTGATGTGCTTTAGGAGGCTAGCCGGCCATTTATAGATCATCATGGAGTAGACAAGTTTAGAAAAAATTGTGGATTTAACAATGAAAATTCTCCCTGCCATTGAGATATTTTTTCCTTTCCAAGAGGAGAGGTTTCAAAGAGTTTGATCAACAATGGTAGAGAAATGAATTTCTTTGGGTATACCCCTAAAATGGGAACCCCAAGATAATTGAAGAGTAGAAATCCCTCATTAATATCAAGCATATTTGTAATGATACTTTTCTGACCAGGGGGATAGTTTTTCCAAAGTAAAAAAAGGATTTCAACCAGTTGATATGTTGACTAGAGACTTGTTCATAGTGATATATGATGGATTTAAGTTTTCTTAGGTTTCTTTTTTCACCTTTTAGGAAAAGGATTATGTCATCAGCATATAGGAAATGTGAGGGGCATTCACACTTATAGAAGCAGGGATAGGCTTAATATTACTATTACCAAAAGCTTGGGAGATGAGCCTATTAAGGTAGACTTAAGCGATAGGGAAAAGGATGGCCGAGTGGGGGTCTCCTTGCCTGACCCCTTTTTTCTAAAAAAAATCTAGTATCATGTTTATGCATATTCAAAAATATCTCACGAAAAAATTCAAATTACCTAATTCATTGGACATAGATGTAGTTATAGGCACACTCATCACAAGGCAGGGTGAGTCTGTTTAATTAAATACTTAATTGTTTCAAAAATGGCTTACTCTATGATGGTTTATAAATGGCATACTGATCTTCTCAAAAAGATAAATTGAATAATAAGAATTTTTTTTGCAGTGGAAGCACTCTTGAGAAAAAACTAATTGTGGTTCCCTAGAAAAATTGTTGCACCCCAATTGAAAATGGCGGTCTTGCGATTATGAGCCTCAATATTTTTAATGAGGCACTTCGATCCAAACTTACTTGGAATATTGTGAACAAAAACTCCCAGAATTATGATTTCATTCATGGTATATTTGATAATAACCATAGAAAAAACAAATACTCTTACCTGGAATCCTCAATATGGCCTTCCATCAAACACACCTTCTCTAAGACCCTATATTTCTCTAGATATATAGTTAATAGAAACTCATCGCTCAATTTTTTGTTGGACACCTGGAATGGTTTCCCTCTTTGTTTCATGGTTGATCCAATGCAATTATCCACAAATACAAACATACCCATTAATGATTTTTTATCTCCTCTGATGATAATTTACCTAATCAAATTTAAAATATTATTTAAAATTACACTTTAGTATGAATCGAGGATTTATAGTTTTGGATCCTTCATATAATGGAATTTTAACCTCCAAACGTTATTATAATTATAATGTTAATACATGCAACAATGATATTTCCTGGATAAATTACTTCTATAAATTTTTGGTTAGGCCATCTCGTTTCACCCCAATGAGGAGAATTACTCATAATAAACTCCCACTGATGGTAATCATCAGGTTTGTGGTATTCAGCTTAGTCCTAAATGTCATATATAAAATTAGCAGAGAGAGGATATTGATCACTTGTTTCTTACATGTTCCACTGGCTCTAATTTATGGAATTTTATTTTTGATATTTTTGATCTTAGATGGATAGGTTTAAACTCTATTAGATTGCAGCTTTAGAGATTCTCTAATATGGATACCTCTCCTCAAATTACTCAGCTTTTCATCACTGCTGTAGCAAAACTAATACATCTTATCTGGGATTAATGAAACTCTATTATGCCAAAAAATAAAAAATTTAGTATTCATGCAGCCCAAATTATGATATATACTATGATCAAAGAATCATGCATCTTTCAAACAGGGATTTGTCACAACTCAATTAAGGATTTCACTATTTTAAGACGTATTGAGATCAAAGGAAACTCCATCCCACTAAGGGATTAGCTTGAAGATTTTTTGTTAAACACCCATCCCTATATGGATCAAAATAAATGTGTACAGTTCCTCAAAAGGAATCCCAGGACCTGGAGGCTATGGTATTATCTACAAGAAATCAAAATGGTGACATTCTTGGATGATGCTTTGGTTCATATGGTAATGCCTCCTCTTTGGAAGATGAAATGTATAGTATCATAAATGCAGTTCATTGGATTCATCAAAATGGTTGGAACAAAATATGTATTGAATATGATTCAACCACTATTGTCCAGACTCTTAGACATAGAACAATTCACCATACCTAGACACTCACTGCCAAATGGATTTCCTACCTCCACCTCTTATCTATGATCAATCATATTATAACTCATGCCTATAGAGAGGCGAACAAGGTGGAAGATGGTCTTGATAATAAGGGTGTCTACAATAATAACACGTGCATCTACAACTTTTTGCTGATTTCACCCCCTTTAATAAACATGAATGTAATAAAATCTTATCCTTTAGAATTTTGAAATTTTTATCTTGACATATTTTTGTGCTTTTCTAGAAAAATATCATCATAACATTTACATTATAATGAAATATAGATATGACGTAAATCAAACATTGACACAAAATAAATCATAGAAAGGAAATGGGGTTTAGGTGAATTTAAGATATAATACACGGTTGAATAATCCTTGTGGATACCAAAGAAAAATGTTATACAATACTTGATATAATAATCCTCATTTTTGAGTGAATAAGAATCAATATCAAGAGAAGTAAAACATGTTTTATTTATAAAGAAGTGTTCTTTTGGAAAAATCATTACATTTTTCAAAAAATAAAATTGGAATAATGTATATACAAGAATTTAAATTTGAAGTAAAAAAATTAAATTTTGTTAAAATTAAATTAAATCCATACTAAAATTTCACATGAAGGGGTAATAAGAAAATAAAAGGAAATTTGGTTTGAGAATTCCATTTCCATATTTATGGATGATCTATTCACATTATTATCCTGGATAATCAAATTATATTCATTAATAAATAAATCCAAAAGCAATTTTACATGCATTATGTTGATTATAATTTTATTAAGGTCATTTATGGCGTTTTTAATGAGTTATGGTGTTCCATTTCATCATTTGGGAGTGTTTTTTTGTTGGTTTTTATGATAATTTTACTTGTATACATGTATGAAAGTTCATGTAAAATGAGGATAATTTTATGGAATTGAGATTATTTTGTATTAAATATCTTATATAAGTTTAAATTATTTTATATATTATTATTTTTCTAGATATGATTCTGAATAATTACATATAATTTTAATGATGATCATTCATATTAATTTTGGCGGTTTTCAACCCCAGCTAACTCATTTCATTTTAATATTTAATAATTAATGTATATGTTATTTATAGAACATAGAAATTGTTATTTAATAAATTTTAACATCATTTTAAACAATTATAATGGGTTTATTATCAGCCTTGAAGGTTTTATAAGAAAATGAAAGTGCATCATCCATGATGGAGGCAAAGCAACACATCCCCAGTGATGTTTTCAATTTATAATAAAATGGAGAGGGGAAGAGGTTTGAAGAATAATTAATCAATTAACATAACAAAATTAATTAATATTTAAAATAATTAATTTTTCATGGAATTTAGATAATGGGAGAAAATTTTAGAATAATGAAAAAATGAAATTGAATCTAAATGAAAAGAAAAACAATGTGGATTTTACCTCTGGAAAGTTTCATCCTTGAGATCCTCCATAGGGAAATTATTTTAGTGTTTTAATGAGACCAAGGGATCTTAGAAGTGTGCAGTGATATTTGGAAGATTATTGTGTAGAATTTGGATAATCTTCAAGGCTTGGATGGTGTGCTGAGAAAGGTGGTGATGGTTATTATTTATAGGGGAGGAGAGGCATGTTTTCTATTCATTTTATTCATTTAATTATTATTCTGGCTCAATACTATGACTATTTTGAACCATATCACTAGATATACAAAAAAACCTGAAGGGGAGTATGATACTTGGGCTCACATCAGCCTTAAATCAAAAGCTACTAAAAATTCATGTATTTATCTTTTTTCCATAAATTATCGTACTCTACAATTCACAAACAATTTTAAGTATTTTAGAAAACTACCAAAAATTCGCCATGGCCATATTTTGACATGTAAAATAATAAAATGAACTAAATTTTAAAAAATTATTTTTCTAATTATGTTAAATGTAATATTTAATTAATACCATAATCAGTATGTAAAATACTATTTTTAAAATTATAACTGATGTTGAACACTTTCAAATATTAATTAAGCTATCATAAATAAATTTTTTAATCATAAGACAAAAATGTTTTTTTATTAATCTATTTTATGAAAATAAAATTTCTTTTAAAGAATTATATTAATGATAAATTTATAAATAAATATTTTTGTTTATTAAAAATTAAAATTCTTAATTAATATTTTTTAAAATATTAATTTACATATACTTGGATATAATTATATAATATTATCATTTATAGGATACCTAAATATTATTTATACTTTTATATATGAGGTTACTATTCTATTGGTCATATTACCATTCCTAATGGTTGCATTACATTTCAAAAGGTCATGTTATTATTCCATAGGTATATGTTCCTTAACATATATAAATTTATCTTAATTCATTAATTCATCGTTTATGAGGGTTGTATTGTATTATCTATGTGATTTTCAGTGATTTATAATATATGGCATAATAATATTAAGAGATTTTCCATTGATGAAATTATGGGTTGTTGAACCATAAAGGGATCCTGTGAGGAACCAACATTGTCGACGCCATACCACATCAAACACTAAGCATGATGAGGGTGACACCATTGGATTCCAGCCTAGGTCATTCTGGCTCGAGCACTAAAGAGAACCCTCTTTAGGATGAAATAAAAAAACATGGTTCATGACCCTACCTACATTCCCTGCAAAAAAATATACCGACCAAATATGGTGTAAAACAATGAGATGACACATACCCTTTCTTGCATCCGTGAATCCTTCCATCACATTTGTCCATTATATGAAGAAACCAAATGATAAATCACAACAAAAAAATGGCGGAATGTTGTATCTCTACCAAAACAACTGATTATTATCTATTATTCTAGAATGAAATGGGGGACAACAGAATTAGTACAACTTTTATCCAGCAATATAATGGGAATATATTCATGTTTAAGCTGTAAAATTCACCCCATACAACTTATAATTTGTTGTAGGACCTACGTACATTCTTGTCCACATTATACAAGTTTTACAAGATATAATGATCACATCAACAGTGACTAGGTGTTGGGCACACAACCCCACCTCCACATTTGAAGAGACCCATCAACATGATATGAAGGAAATTCATGAGAAGACTTTTATTATTTCTCTTATCCAAAAAAGTCTTGGAAAAATTACAACAGTAATTGGACAAATAGATCAGGCCTATATTAACATTCAAACTAATGGTTATCAGTCTACATAGTTGGCCACTCCAGGGAAACACTTATGCCAGAAAAAAATTTAGAAACCTATAAGAACATTTTAGATGTAAAATTAGATATAATCAAACAATATCAGTTATATTAAATATTCTACCATAATCTTATGGCCCAAATCACATGTCAAAAAGAATCTAAAAATAAAGCTCCCTAAAGATGATTGGAAGATGAAGAGTCAGTCCATGACCTTGGTATATTAAGTTCTATTATTCTTGAAATCTTCAGTTTTTTATCAATATAATCATATGATCCCACTAATCTATTAAATATTTATAGAGATAATATATTCAATTGAAATTATCCTTCCTACAATAGTTTTCTAGTAGTTTTGATGTTCCTCCGGGGACATTTTACCATGAAGGGTTAATTTATATATATAATGTAATTGATCATGATATTAAATCTCTTAATGAGAACAACATTTACCCTCTTTAAGGATGTAAGATAAAATAGTAATAATGTCCTCCCCTTTCGACCATCCTCTTTAAAGATCCTCCCTACTGTATATGATATTTATCATATCCTTTTAGTCACACATTAAGCCATGATGGTAGTCTTCCACAAGATGGAATTTGATATGAAGATCCTCTCTATAGTGAAACTCCATTTTTAAGATGGTTTACCCTTAACAAATAAATGCTTAGAAATACATCCTATCACGATGAACATGGAAAATTGGGTACAATCATGCTTGATACCTCATCATTGATATGGGATATTCTTTATCAAATGGAAGATAGCCTAAGGAAACAGTCATTCTTAAATCCACCCTTTGATATCCTATTTTCCAATACAATAGAGGCAATCCCTAGTGACCCTATTTTTTACAAAAAAATAAATGATGAAACATCAACTTTAGTCAGATCTGGTCAATGAAACACTTAGAAACAATGAACTATATGTAATGCTAATAATGAAACAATTGTCTAAGGGAAACATACTAGTAATTTTCTATCCTTTTACCAATACCCAATTCATCATTCCAAAGGGATTTTTAAATGAATGTATTTTATAAATTCTTCTAAACATATGGAACACAATTCTTCATTTGAAAAAAAAATATTTTTTATTTTGAATATCCTAGCCACATCATGGTAATAAAAGATATGTATCATAAAATGAACATGAAATCCCTCCTAGTTGACACAATAACCAAAATTAGGGGGAAAACAAGGATACATTAAACCAAAATATTTTTATTCTTTAGAAGAGTTTTGTTTACTGGTCAATGATGACCCACCCAATGCTCATATCAGAGGATGGGTTGAACTAGAGGGATTGACTTTTCCATCACCCTTGATCTGTAAAGCATCATGAAGGTGGAATAATGTAATTTAATAGCCTTAGTTTATCTTAAATAAGTAGTATTTTATTACAAAATATTGTATTCTTTGTATGAATGTATCCATAACAACTCTCAATGGAATCTGGATAGAAGCGGGTGAGCCATTGAATGTACCTTGTATCATGCACTAAAAACATTGGAGCCAACATCTCACTTAATGGAATCCAATTTTTATGCACCATCAACATATTTTGAAGAAAATCGCATGGGTTTATATAATACAACGAAACCATACCATTTTTGAAAAATCTCTATAAAATCATAATAATATCTACAATAGCTACAACATCAACATTAGAGGGAAAACCCTAGCCTGCATGGCTGGGGGAATTTTTAACACAACCCTCGAGGCTAAAAAATCACGCCCAAAACATTTTTAAACTCAAACTAGAATAACCAATCCTGCAAAGATGGAAGGATTGTTTACTGTAACCTCCTCCCCAATGAAATACTACATTTTTTGGAAGAGAGAATTTCAGTAAACTGAATTTTCTCAGATCATCTCATCCCATGATGTGGTTTATTCATTAAGTATGTGAAACAAGATATCTAGACATTCCATTCATATCAAACCTCATCAGAAATATTCAAAGGGAATGTTGGAAGAGTGGTTGATCTCCCAAGATAGTAAATAATACCTCTTAAGATTAAAACTACTACTTGGAATCATAACTCTTCCTATGGATTCTCTCGAATAAACTGGTTCCCATATTATTCATAGATTGATGAAATTATCACGATGTATTTCACATTAGTAAACATCATTATCACCACTCCTACTGATTCTATAGAAACTAGGCCATTGTGGGAGAACAATAGGGGGATCTGTCCATTTTAAAGGAAATCCACACCAAAATTACCAACGAATGTTTGAATACTAGTAATAATAGGACCACCAAAAATTTGGGAACTCCTTAGAATTATAAATTTCCTCCCCCTCAATAAGAATCCACCAATGAAAAGGTTAAAGATTCCATTTAATCCCATATGTTACATGTCGGTGTCGAACCCCACACATTTGAGGAAAAAAAGTCTCAGGACTAGTAAAAACGAGAGATATAAAAAGTCTTAATTCCAAATTATGCAAAGATAGTATTCATGTCAGATATTTTGTTTATATAGAACCTCATTTTTACTCCCCAATGTATTGTTTCACAATTTTAAGAGATCATTAAATTTGAAAAAATTGATTCACAATGTCAACTAAATACTGGATAAAAAATAAATTTATTTTGAACATGCGGTAGATAAATACTATGACTTCCTAGTATGTTTGGGAAAACTAGATCATTTTTGTAATGTTACAACTGGCCATCTGAAGAAAAATTACTTATAGAACAAAAACATCTGGTTTATCCAATTTCCCCTCTTTCTCGGGATAATTATTGTTTTACATTCCCACAGTACTTGTAAACATTGTTGAATCATCGAAAGCCTAGCTATAAGCTATGCAGGGACAACATGTGCCTATAAAGACAGAAATAAACCCTTACCATGAATGGGTATATGTTACACTTCCCACAACTAATTTTTTAAATACAACATCTCTAATATTATATGGTTCTGGATATCTGGTCCAGCATCTAATAAATTATGTATCTTTGTGTGTCCCCAATATAGGGAAATTGTGGAATACAAATCCTATAAACTCTAGTATTTTGTAGGATCCTTATAGGGGATGTATTTTTTATGGTACACTGGTTTACTAATATAGTTTATCAAACAATGGGAATACCACTATGTACATGTTTTTTCAGTTCATCTCAATGATCTAGAATAAACATTTCCTTGATCTTTTAAACCAAAAACAATGAGAAAATGTTGGTGTCTTAGAAATAATTTCATGGTGGAAGTTTCTAACTTTCTCTATGAATTTTTAGTTTCCACAAGAATATTTTTGTTGGGTATTTTAATATAAAACTTATGATCTGATTTTAAAACACCACTCATTGGAGACAAATACCCATGTCGGTTTTGAGATATTGATATATTTTCACAAAAATTGGAAGACTCTAAATTATGAAAGAGAACCAAATATATATAAGTACCAATTTCCTATTAAAATGGGACATTGAAATATGAAACTACAAATTTCACTCTAAAACTAGCTCCTACACTTGTTCATGCTCTAAAGCCTCCACCTTATAATGTAACACTCCCTCCATGACAAAAAAATATAAACGAAAACCCCAGAAAGATCAATATATAGAACCAAAATTCTCCAAGGTTCATGATAAGAAAATAAGTGTCTATTCATTTAGAGATGATCATGTT
The DNA here is from genome assembly GCA_963277665.1 of Viscum album. NCBI lineage: Eukaryota > Viridiplantae > Streptophyta > Magnoliopsida > Santalales > Viscaceae > Viscum > Viscum album. The sequence goes on from OY728125.1 coordinate 388,812,221, forward strand.
CCTAACTACTTATTAGCATCATCAGAATGAAATTTGTCTATACTCCCAAAATCCAATAGTATTTACCAAGAGGGTCATGATGTTCATTGATATTATTTCTACTTAAATCAAATATCATGGCACACCCCATTATTTTATTCTATAGTATTATTTTTAAATAAATTTCACCACATTTAAAAATTATGATTCATGGAACCCAATGATTTTCAAATAACACTATTTTTGAACGCTTACATTACAGAAAACACCTATCATAAAAAAATTAAAATATTATTATTCAATTATCATTGTTATCAGCTTTCCATTTAAATAGATGGAATGAATGAGTTTAACTAACTTATGAAAATATATTTTACACTTGTTGGTAAGATGAATTAATTTATTATGAATTAATTAGAAAAAAAAAATCAATTGAACATAAAGGATGTGTTTCTATGAAAAAATATTTTTATGCTCACAATGGAATTTTACATTAATAAATTCAATTAATCACCATTATTGGGATATTTTAATGAAATTTATATTTAATATATTAATAAAAATGTTTCTAAATTCATTTAATATGTTTTATTTTTTTCAGATAAGAATAAATCCAATTTTAACCATAAAAAACATTATTTTTATAGAAGGTAATTTTGTCACCTTTTAGTGGCACACCCATTTTTAAACTAAAATTTGAAAAAATTATATGTTTTATTTGAAAAAATAAACTTCATATTTTGAAATCTAGATCCCAAAATTATCTTAGGGTTAATTTTTGGTATTTTTCGGAAAACGTGGCTTTTATGAATAGTGAAAAAATATTCATTTTTAAATGAAAACTACATTTTCATCTAATGTATTTATATAGTTAATATAAATTTTAGTTTTTTAAAGTATAATTAGTTATGTTATGCATCCATAAAATCCTATTTAGGTTATTATAATATATTTAATATTGAAATTGGATATAAAATCATTTCAATCTATTGAACATTTAACTTTAAAAAAAACATTTTCATTGCGTGTGTGGGATTAATTTTAATTATAATTTTGAAAATTATTTTAATTTAATTTGGTAAAATGGATTCTATATTTGGAATCGGAAGGTTAAAATATATATTTATTTTAAATTTTATTTTTAGGCCAAAAATGTTAGCATAGTAAGAAGAATTATTTACCATAATATTGGTAAAAAGTATGAACATTGAAGTTAAAAAGGTAAATACCTAAAATAATTAAAACTAAAAAATTTAATATCTTTTTGATTTAGTTATAGCACCTAAACACCCAATAAAATATTAATTTCTATAAAATTTCATTGAAATTAATTCCACCTCAATGAGGTTGGATTTAAATATAAAATAATCATTATTTTAATCACGTAAACCCACCTATCTGTGAGTATGAATAGCTAAATATTTTGAAACAATATACATAATTTTCCTAAAATCTATTCCAACACTATAATACTCAATATATAAACATCCTAGTGCTTTTTGTATTATAATAATACCAAATCCAAGGTCCTCAAAAGTCTCTCAATGAGGTGATATTCAATAGGTAATTTTCTAAAAACACCTTTATTATTTTAATTTATTCTTCAACATTAACCTCATATACATCATAAATCAAGGAATGATAACTTTAAAAATTATGAATAATCTTTTTAATGGATTATTGAAAGTATTCAAATAATTATATAGGGGAGTGAACTAAGAAAAACTAAAGGGAAGTATGAGGTAAGGGTTTGTCATCTCACTTTTTTACTTCTTTTAGATATATGCCATATTGACCTATATTTACTTTATATGGTACATATATACTAAAATTTAATAAATATTACCAATAATATAATTATATTTATGGTATTAAATGTTTCATTTTATAATTATTACACTTTTGGGGAATATCTTTCGCCAGATTTTGAAGTGCTCAAGGAATTCTTTACCCAATTTCTTTTCCTTAGGTTAAACTTATTCATACTCGATTACGTCATACCATGGTCATTTTTGAAACTAATTTTGAATTTATTATTTCATATTTACACTTTTTTATGTATCGTTATATATAATAGACGTATTTAATTCCTTCGATTAGTTCTCACTCTAATTTATAAGGGTCTTTTTTTTAAAAAAAATCCTTTTTAATGTTTCCCTTAAAATAATTTTTTTCCTTATCCATGTTTTAAAAAATTGTTTCTCTAAATGTTTTTACATTATCCCATGGGTTTTTATTGATTTTTTTACTCGTGTTTTAATTTTTATAAAAAAAATTAAAAATTATATTTTCTTATTTTCAAAACAAATTTCTGAGAGAGGATTCTGAAAAAAAATATAGAAGTAATTTTTTTAACTTATATGACATGAGAGGAATTTTAGTCCATTATAATTCATTAATGATTTAATTTTTAAATTACTTTTTTACAAGGTAATATTCAAATAAAAAAAATATTTTATAATATCATGACATTTTAAAGATATGTAAATTTCCAAGTGAAAATGGGTATTTTGAAAAATAATTTTTCATTAATCTCATTTAAAGTATTTTCATCAATGTCACCGTAAATTGTTGAATCTTATGCTTCATTATGGATTATTTATTATTATATAATCATTCATATTTTATTATATGGTTTCTGATCATTTTGACTGGGGATGTACTATAATGATACCATTTTTATATTTCCTTTGGTTATGCTTCATGAAAATATTAGAATACCTATTTCATTCCATGAGTAACCCTTAGGATTATTCCTTATGATTTATTGATTATTTTGAACACATATTCATGAGTATGTTTTAATGGGTGTTTTCAGATAATTCTCTAATGAATTTGGTAATGCCTAGTCCCATGAGAGGTCATGTTGAGATACAAAGTAAACATAATTCATTTTTCAGACTCCCCCATGTGAAATAGTCTTATAAGTTATCCTTGACTCATTTTTTGGTATTTTTATATATTATTTAAACAATTACATGTTTTATGTTATGATTTCATTGATTATGTTATTTTATTATTTTATATCTCATGTCTTATGAACAATCATTAATTATTTCCAGAATAATGATTTTTAACTATGATATAATGGGCATAACTTTGAAAGGTTAGGTTCCTGATCACACTCCCTTATGGTCATATTATTATTTAATATAATCATGGATTGATTACTCTTATGTTTACCCTTATAGAGCATTTGATATCACCCTTATTATTTTTTTTGTTCCCTGAGTTATGAGAAAAACATTTTAAATGAATTGTGTTTAGAAGGATTTAATATTGATGATGTTGATAACCTATTATGAAATATTGGTATAGTGGGACATAATGTTGATATTTATGATCCTGTTATTTAGGAACCCATTTTGTTAATGGTTTTTTTCAAATTCTATAAAACTATAAACTTAAAATGTCTTTGGGTATGTATGTGATCCAATATGTCCTTTCGACATTGTATGTTTTATTAGAAAAAGTTTGGTCATAATTATCATTATCATGTTAAAGTATGTAATTCTTATGTTTTTAGTATCAAATTCGGATGTGAGGATTCTGGGATGCTATAATTGATATCAGAGTAAGGTTTAGATTTTTTTTGATATTATGATTTATCATTTTTTGGTGTTCTTAAGAGTTATGTATATTATCGTGGGATTATAATTTTCATCTTGATCATATATTCAGTGTCCTAGAAACCCCTTTTGAGGATTTATGTTTTGAAATATTAAGGTGAATACAATTATTTTTTGAGACATTCATTTTTTAGGTAATTATGGGTTATTACATTTTGGGATGAAAAATTACGAGAATGATATATCTTTTGAAGTTGAAACATTTTTTAGGATGTTTCTCAAATTTATGGTATTTTATAAGTATTATAAAAATATAGTTTGAGAAAAAGGAAATCATACCATATTGGTGAAAACCTATCACATTTTAAAAGGATTTGAGAATTAAACCAACAACCGATGGGTGGGTAACACCCCTAGATTTTTTGAATTAATTTTTCTTTCAAATTTATTTCATCTTTTTTGACATTTTTCTCTTCACACAACCATGAAAATAGATTATTTTATATAAAAGAACATTGTATTTATTGTGATATTTTCAATTATAATTTATCGTGAACTATATTCAATATAAATAATAGTATTTTATACATAGAACACTAAGTTTTGCTTTCATTATATGAAAGACTCTATTTCCTTGATGGGTTACATAACATGCAGGACTGAATTTTTCTAAAAAATCATATATTAAAATAAATTATTATCTAATATAATAATATATATCATAGTTGTTAAATTGAATATTATAGGATTAAAAATTTATGAATATATATTTTTGAATTCATTGGTGACCTAATAATATGAAATGAATATAGAAACCAAATGAATATAAATTGAATAATTTTATGAAGGTCTATTTTTTGTGAAAAGTATATTTATCTTTATAATTTAAATTAATTACTATTATTGAATTATATTAATTAAATTTATAAGTTATATAATAAATTAAATATTATTTATATTCATCCATTTTATTTTATATGAATGAGATGAGAACAAACCCAACATGACACATAAAAACCTTTATTTTTATAATAACAGTTTTTCCGCCTTTTAATGGAGAACCCATTTTAAATATAAATTTTTGTAATCTTATAAATTTAATAGTTTAAAATAAAAATCATAATTTAAATATAATAATAAACATTAGGTAGGGGTAATTTTTTCTATTTTTCTATACAAATTATTTTTTATGATGAATAGTGAAAATTACTAAATTATAATTTAAAAATACATTTCATATCATTTATTTACAAGGATAAATTATATTTTAAATTGGTTTGAAAGTTAAATTAGTTAAAAAAATTCAATTAATCAAATTATTCAATTAAAATATATTTCACTTGAAAATTTACTACAAAAACAAAGAATAATTTTGAACGTTTTTGTGTTTGTAATCCACCCTATTGTCCCACATGTGATATTAATATTAAATTAAACTCAACGACATACATGGTTGGGATTTGGAAAATTTTATTAAATATTTTGAATCATCATTTTTATAATTTATAATAATTAAATCTTTTTTTGACCAATAAGATTATTGAAGGTAAATAAAATTAATTACATGGATTTAGGTAAAATAAAGCTTAACTAAGGAAAAAACCATTGACATAAGGGGGAAAACCACTTAGAATATTTTCCAAAATAAATTTAATGGAATTATATATTCCATATACTTTCTTTTATATATTTATTTACATTATCTGTTCCACTTTCAATGGGAAAAACGTTTTTTTGAATTCCTTTTTAAAAAAATCTACAAGAGTTAAACTCCTCCACCTCTATTAAAATGCCTCATATCCTCCCACATCCTCAAACCTCCCACGACAGTTTGGAAAGGGCTAGATCTTCCCAAATATTTCTTCATAATCCCTCCCTTCCTCATTTAGGCCACCCTCTAATATGAAATCTATCCAAATAAGCTCTTTGGTGAAAACCAAAAGAAGTTACCCGAATAAGAGGTAACATTCTTCCTCATTTTTTTTGTTTATTTCCTTTATGCACCCCATAAATACTAATTATTCCATGATTATAAAACAAAACTAGTATCCTCAATATACATATTTGTATTTATTCTATGGGTTTTAGAAACAGTTACAATCAATTGTATCTAATGGGCAACGAACATATTGTTTATGTGTACGACAAACTACCACCACACGAAACGATGATTGATGGTTTTTTCCTTTACCACCATTCATAATTAATAATTACTATGGAAATAATATATTTATATGATAGATAATATTTAATATTTATTAATTATTATGTAATTATTTTATAGCATATTTATTTATACTTTCTATCTTGGGTAAATATGGTAACATCATTTTTGGACGTCTCGACTATCTCCTCCACAAATCGAGGGGACTCATTTACAGTCTATAGGAAATGTATTAAGAATGTGTTTAATGAAATTTAATGATATATATAATATATAATTATTAATATTGTGTAATTATATATACATAAATAGATATAAATATATGAAATTTACTTTCTTTCCATTAATAAGACAATAAAACAGAAATAACGCTCATGTGTACATACGACCTACCATCTCCATGAGTTGTGTATTCCGTTTTATACAACTATATTATATAGATTATTATAATATAAATATATTGAATATAAATGATATTTATATCATGTTTTAAATTCATGAAAGCATTATATAATTATATGGACCACTGATTTAATAAATTAAGACTAATGCAAAAAAAAAAGCAGATATTACGAGAAGCATGACCTTAACATGAAATTGTTAATAACCTGGTAATATAAATTCATACTCAAATATTATATGGTATTTGGTATCATAATATGGTTCTATAAAAAATATATAATAATATTACATTTATTATACAAGGATATTGTATGAGTACTATGAGAGTCAAGACATTATGTAATAAATTTTCATAAAACTTTTTATTTCGGTGATGTACTTGTTTTATTCAACAGTAATTTCTTTTTTGTGGTGTGTATAATTATATTGGATTTATTATATAATTCTTGTAATTAAATTTATTTTTATTTACATATCCATTTTATTATCTTCCTTTCTTGGGGTTATGTTTTACAAGCTACCAAATCAGTAAAGTAATCTTGTCTCAATTTTCCTTCTTTGAGACCCATGCCATGTTATGCACCTATATTTTTCCATAAGGTTTATATACATAAATTGACATGTGACATCATGAATATAATTATTTTCAGGATACTTTATGTTTCATTTAATGTTATTCTTTCCATTTTATTATGATTCAATCTTACCAAATTGGAAATGGTTTATAGCTAAAATTTCACCCTTTATTGAGAGTTTTTTGTGATTATGCTCCCATTGATAAAATCTTATTATACATATCCTAATAAATCTCAAGTGTATTATTAAACTCTATTTTTTCATGTAATATACTTGTAATGGTTCCATTTATACACCCCGTTGTATATACAAGGATCCTGAAAGTGTTTTTTTTAAAGTCCCACTATACATGTCTTTTCAGTCGGAAGTATGTGTTTTTTCAAAACCATTTTTTCTAAAATGTTTTAAAAAATAATATAATATTCTAATATGATATTTAAATGATATATTTTCCATTTTTCACCTTTTAAACAAAAATGATTCCTAAAAATAATCTTATCTTTTTCAAGTGGAGGAACCATTCAGTTCTTTTTATGGTGAAAAAATAATTTTTAGCGGAACGAATTAACCCAACGTCATGACCGTTAATCCCTTGATGCATATTTTACAAGGTTAAAATTTTATTTTTTTAATATTTTTTTAAATAAGTTAAATGTTAATTTTTTTAACGTGATTTTCAATGGAAATGATTATCAAAATGATTTTAAGATTCATTTATATTTTTTCAAAGAAGAATGTTTTCAAAAATGATTCTATGATTATTTTAAAAGTTTAAAAGGAATATGGTTCTAAAAATGTTTTTTATATTATTTTATTAGTTTTGAAGTAAAATTAACTTCAAAATGATTTCAATACTTGTTTCTAAAATTTCAAATTATTTCAAAATCAAGAGGGTTTCAGAAGGTTTTGTCTTTAAAAAATCTTATTTCAATGAGAAATGATATTTTACTCAAGGAATGTTTTTAAAAGATATATAAACATCATTTTATATTTATGACAAAATACGATGATGTTACTCATTATAATTTGGGAAATTATCCAAATGATCCATTCATGTTTATTCTCTGAGTAGTTTATGTTTTGATGGAATGATGATTATTAAAACTTGTTTCTCCTCCTGGGTTATTTGTTTTTTAATCTTATTCCTCTTCCACATGTCATATGATTATGAAACTCATTTCTATTTAATGTTTTATAAAATTATAAATAATTATGATACCATATTCATTTTGTGGGTTAATATAGGTTTAAATGATTATTAATCATATATATTTTTTATAGGTTATGATATGATTAAATGATTATGACACCCATTTCATTTAATGGGGTTTGATATGATTGTTTATGATCTTTTATAACATGTATGTATGATTTAATTAAGATGAGGGTGGTAAATATATCTTCCAAAAATATGTTGGGTATTTATGGGGAATCACAAGTAAAAATGTTATGCATGAAGCTGATTACATGTTCACTGTGTTATGCATGTACTTGGTTTCATATCCACAAGATTATGTGTGAACCTAATTGCATATTCACAATGTTTTGAGTGAACCTTATTATGTGTTAATAATGTTATGTGTAAACTATATTACATGTTCCTAATGTAATGCATGGACTTTTTTTCATTTGTATAAGTGATGCATGAACATAATTACATGTTTACAATGGTGTGTGTGAACTTGATAGAATGTTCACAACATTATGAGTGGATTTGGTTTCTTATCCCTAAGTCTATGAGAGGGCATGATTTAATGTCCTTAACATGATTATTTAACATATTTCTACTTATACATGTTCAAGATGATATCAATTGAGGTTTATACTTCAATTTACTTTCTTAGTCATATTTTATGTTTTAATAGCATAGGTTCCTTATTATCTTATGATTAAATCCTTATGCACTGATAATCTTTATTTCTCAAATTCTGTTCATGATCTTCAAAATGTGTTTTATGATCGTCTATTGATACAATCATTTTCTTGTACCCATATATTTATGTTATTCATATATATTTCCTTTATTTATCATTACCTAGCATTCGATATCACTCATTTCTTATGATTCCTTTACCCATGTTATGAAGAATTATTTTAAAGTAGTATTACTAATGGAGAATATCTATATGGGACACATTGAATATCTTTCACATAGTAATAATATTTTTGTTCCATGTTTCCAAAATCACGAAATTAATATGTTATTTCTATGTTTGTTAGATTAATTCATTAAGTATTCCAAAATTTGATGTAATATTAATGTATGAAAAGAAAGGTTCATTATAGGGACATAAGGGTCTATAACATACTACTAGCCTATGTGATTTATAGATTAGTATAAAATTGTTTTCATTTATTTAAAATATATAACTTATAATGTGTATATTAATTTTGGGAAAATTTGTTTTATAGATAACCAAGAAATTGGATATGATTTTGTGATTATGTGAATAATTTTATTTTCAAAGATGTTTACCTTTTTGCATCCCAATATTATTATGGTAAATATAATACTATTAGATTTTATTTGAGTAATAATGATGGATTTATATTTTGGGAAACATATATGATTTTATTGTGTCATTATAGTATGTCAGGTTATTTATGGAAATAGTTGGCATATCTTAGAGAATATCTGATTTAGTAAATTACATTTTTTGTATGATAAATTAAGAGTGACTGATGTTATTTGGGCATAAATATTAAAATTTATCTTTGAAGAATATGTGATAAAAACCTTCTAATTTTTGTGTTTCAATATTCGTATACAATATTTTTGAATAATATTAAGGATTATTATTTATTAAATGATATATGATTATCATTGAGTATTACTATTAAATTTTATAGATTAATGTAGTTTTAAATCATAAAATGTTTTATTATTTTTTGAATATTAAATCATGTGTAGAACATTTTGGTTTCGTTTAATTCGTAAAGATAAGAGGGATAGATTGTTATATTTAGTAAATTTACAAATCAAGAGATTTTAGGTATAGTGATTCAAGAATAAAAAATTTCATATTAATCATTTTTTTAAAATGATGAGTTTTTCTTGGAAATTTATTAATGGATGAAACTCTACTTTTCATGTAACTAAATTTAATCATGTTCTTAGATAAGAAATTAATAAAATTAATAACTATATTAAAATGATCATGAAAAAAATGTTATTATTTTAATTTTAATTCCAAAAATTCAATGTCCTCTTTAACCCATCACAAATTTACAATTTTCTGAAGGTATGCTCAATAATTACCATGTCTTCTATCACTCTTCCTCAAAAATGATATTTTGATTTCTCTTCTATGTCTTGGTTTTCAATTCAAACTAATTTTACCCAATTTTAATGCTAAATTTTTTGGTGACCATCGAATTTAACATTCATTGTGATTAATGGGATATTAATTAACCATATTTACAATGTGGTCTTCTCACTAAATAATTCTAATGTATCATCCTCTAATTTTAAATGTGAAATTTAAATTTCGAAGGATGGATTTTTTTGATGGATGGGAGAATTTAACACCACAAAATTGTATAGTATGGTATTTTATTTAAATAAATTTTACCACTTTGACAAATTTATATTAATTCAACCCAATGAATTTAAAGGAACTCTCTGTTTGATAGCTTATGTCACCTAGAACAATGATCATAAACAAACTGCTAATATTATAATTTAATTTTGATAGTTATCACATAGCTATTTGAATTAAGTGAATAAATGAGGTATACTAAATTGGGAAAATATATTTTAAATATGTTGATAAAATTAATTTATTGATTAAAAATTATTTAGAAATCAAAATAAAATAAAATTGAATATAAAGGAAGTGTTTTTATATAAAAAACTATTATTATTACCACAATGGAATTTGATATTAGTAAATTAAATTTATCACTATTAGAGAGATTTATAAATTTAATTTATATGTTATATATTCAATAAAATTCTTTTAAATTCATTCAATTGGAATGATAGGCTTAAAATAAGAATAAATCCAACTTTAAGCATAAAAAAGATTTAGTTTTTTATACGGTAATTTTACCTTGTTTTAATGGAGAACCAATTAAAAAACACAATGTTGACATTTATGTAAGGTTTATTTGATGAAATAAACATAATATTTGAAATAATAATATAAAAAATATCTTAGGTTTAATTTTTTTTGGTATTTTTAACAAGTTTCATTTTTTGAATAACATTGAAAAATATTGAATTTAAATTGAAACATCATTTTCTAAGGATTTATTTATATAGTTAAATTTTAATTTATCTTTTTTTTTAAATTATAATTAGTTTCATTATAAATTAATAAATCCAATTTAATTCTGGATAATCAATTTGACATTAATATTGAATATAAAAACATTTCAAACTTTTGACCGTTTAACTTTAAATGTTCTCTTTTTCATTCTGTCAACAGTATTAATTTTTAATCTAATTTGGAAAATTATTTGATTTGAATTTTTTATAATTGATTCCAAATTTCGAATTACATTGTAAAAATTATTTTTTAGGGTCATTTTCAATTTTATGCATAAAAAATCTTATGATGGTAATCAAATTATTTATCTATGTATAGGTAAAAATTGAATCATGTTAATGTTTTTATGGTAAAGACATAAAATTAATAAAAGCTAAACAATTTATTGGTTTGTATTTATTTATTGACCCTAACGAGCCCAAAAAATATTAATTTTCTTCTAAGTTTTTTTAAATTAATTATACATCAATGTCGTTGTCTTTAAAAATAAAATAATAATTATTTTAATCACTTTATAACACATATCCTTAAGATTACATACCACCCCTCACCACCACATTTCAACTAAAAATCTTTTAATATCCTAAAATATTTTCCCCAAAATCTTATAATCATTATCCCAAAATCCTAGTACTTCTTGTCTTACAAAAATACAAAATATAATGTCCTCAAGGGTCTCTTAAGGAAGTGATATTCAAGAGGGAATTTTCTAAAAATTCTTCAATGATTTCAATTTCTTCATATAATTTGTTGACATATCATTCATTAAGGATGGAATAATAAATAAAAAATTATTTATATAATTTAGATTTATGTTGACAATATAATATCCTATGTCCATCCCTTTTAATACCTTCTTTTATTCAACGAACTGAAACCGTTGTCCATATTTTGGAGATTAACTGTCTCTATAAATAATGTTATATTGGTTTCCCATTACAGCCTTCATATCTAGTCAAAAAAAGTATTATCTCGGTTAATTAATATTTTAATATGTATATAATTTCATATACCATGTTTTTTATATAATATATCGATAAAATATTAAATCAAACAAAACTAGTTTGCGATATTTGAAAAAACAACAAAAAAATTACTAGTTATTTATCATTAATATTTTATCAAATAAATTATCCTCATGTTAGAAAATAAAAAAATATATGGGACCATTTATAATATGTAATTTTAATTAATACCATTTCATATAAATACTATAGTTTTATTCTCAGCTTACAAGAACATCTATAATTATACTGAAGAGAACCGATCATGAAACCGTCAAATGAGCACACCCTAATCAATTAAAAACAATAAATATTATTAAGGGATGACTAATAATATGTTATAAAAACACAATAACAAGTATTATAGACATGAAAAGGGTTCTTTAATGAGTTAATAACATTATTTAAAAAATTATATAAGGAATTTTTTAATGCAAAACTAATGGTATGCAAGAGGTAAAGGTTTTTCATGCCTTTTTTACTTTTATAAGATATATAACTTATTCATCACTATTTATTGTGTGTGGTGTAGATATAATTCCCTTTGAAATATCTTACTAGGAATATAATTATATTCATGGTACTCATTTTTACAATTTATTGTTATTACTTTTGTGGGGAATACGATTCGACTGATTACAAAGTGGTAAGTGAATTCTTAATCTAATTTCCATTACATGGGTTAAAATTATAATTCCTTGATCATATCATACCAAAACTATTTATGAAATTACTTTTGAATATATTATTTCACATTTACACTTTTTAATTATTTTTTAAATATAATACACATATTCAAATTAATTAATTAAAGGTGAATCAAATTTATAAAGAACAATCTTTTAAAAAAATTAATAATTCTCTTAAAACAGTTTATTTCTTCCAGGTCCGTGTTTTTTATAATTGATTATAAATATTATATACTATTATCAGTTATCAATATAAGAGATGTTTTAATCATGTTTAAATTTAATTTTTTTTGTAAATGTATGTTTCATGGTTTTGTAAACATGGTTCATTGAGACATTTCATTCAAAAATACTGATGTAGTGTTTTAAACTTATACATAATGAAAAAAATTTACTCTATCATGATGAGTTAATATTCGGAACATTTGTTTTTAATTTTAAAATTTCATGTTCAATTAAAATATTTTATTTCATAATTTCTTGGAATTTTAAACTTATGTACTTTTCAATGTGAAAAAAGTAATTTTTATGAAAAACATTTAAATAATATAATTTATTTTATTTTTTTATATTCCATCATCCTTAGTTTAATATTATGATTCATTGTGGTTGATTTATTTGATAATATATTCCATATTTTAAAATATGGTTTATGATCAGTTCATTTGGGGATATACTATTATTGTACAATTGTTATATCTCATTTGGTTATGCTTCAAGACAATATTACAGTATCAATTTAATTCCACGAGTAAAAAATCTAATTATTACTTTTGTTTTATTATTTTTGTGGAACACTGAATCATGAGAATGATATAATGGGTGTATCTATACAATGGTCCAATTCATTGGATAATGTTTAGTCTCATTAGACGTCATGTTGGGATAGCGAGTAAAAGAAATTCCTTTATGGGACTTTTTCCACAACGTGATATAGTATTGGATGTTAGCCTTGACTCAAGTTTATGTCATGTTATATGTTATTGGCACAATTACAAGTTTTATGTTATTCTATCATGGATCATGTTATTTGACTTTTTTATAACTCATGCCTTATGAACTTACATATTTTATTTTATGACTCTATATTTTGACCTTTGAAATAAAAGGTATTATTTTCAAATGTGTTTCTCATGATCACATTCTCTTATGCTGGTCATATGATTTAATATGATCATTTTTTAATTACTCTTACTTTTTAACATTATTTAGTAACTTAGATCACCCTTTTTATGTTTTCTCTTCCCCATGTTATGAGGAATGATGTTAAATGAGTTGTATCCTAAAGTAATTCACATGGATGGTGTTGATAAACTACTCTAAAGGATGTGTATTGTTGGAGATACTATATATATTTATAATCCATTTGATTATAATCCAAAGGTGTTTAAATTTTTTATTTATTATCTAAAACTCTAAACCTAAAATTTCATTATGTATGTATGATATCTAATATCTCATCTTCATGTAAAACGTTTTTAGGCCAACATTATGTCACATTAAATAATGTAATGTTTATGTTTTTAGCACAAAATCCCAATGTAAAGATTAAAGGATGTTATTTTAATCTTATATGAAATTGAATGTCTATATGGGATTGAAAAATTTTGAACAGAAAACCTTAACACATGATAATTTTATCTTTAAATATCCATGTCCTTATTGTAATGCCCTGAAACAAGAAGCCCAATTAATTTATTACATTAGCATGATTACAAGGATTCAAATCCTGATGGACTATTCAGTTTTGCAGTCTTGTAAAGATAAACAATATACATGGTACCCATAATACATTGGGAAATAGGAAATAATAACATTTTAGATAATAAAATTAAATAAAATCCATCCTTGAATTATTATTCAAATATTTTGTTTCATAACGGGGGAAATGAAACATAATAAGGGTAAACTCAAATGCTCGGAAATGGTAAGTAAAATAGAAGAAAAATTGAATCAATTGAAATAAACCAACATGGAATAATAAATAACTCATATCAAGTTCCATTCAATTAAATAAATAATTAAAATTTAATATGGAATGTTAAGAAACTAAAACACATTCCATTTAATAAATGAAAAGAAAATTAAATGTAACCATTAATATGCCAGAAAAAAATACCATTGATGAATAATATCTAAAATATCTATGAATAAAATTACTAATTATCAGATGACATGTCTTACAAAAATGAGTACATATACTATCAATATCAATCCTCCTGACAATTTAGGACAACTGGTACAAACCTGTTTAATTTGGTAAACAGAATCGTCTCGTGAGAACATGTAGATTAATCAAGGATGTATATAAAGTGTGACCTCCACCAGTGATTTATTATCTGAAGAATTTATTATGAAAAATAATAAATTTAATTAATAGATAATATGACTTATCAAATATCCCTATTGAATAATAGAGATATATTTAGGAATAATTCCCCAATTAATCAAATACTATTTATGTGAACACTGTATGTAAAATTATATGTAGTTTAAGAAATAATAATATCCATCATAAGCAAATATGGTTATTAATATAAATTTAATATGAAATATGATTACAATATAATTATTAGTTCTGTATAAAGTTAACAATCACTAATGGAAGTGATATATCAATGTTAATTTTTAATAATATTCTTAAGGAGAATAGTCTTTAAACATTCCCAAGGGTCTCACACCACTTTGAAACATTTAAATAATAATACAAAAAATGGAATAAAATTAAATGAAGAGTATATTATAATTAGAATAAATATATTCATGATATTATGTGGAAAATGGAATTATATAAATCATATATTAGTTAGGTGATTCATAACTACAAATAAGCCTCAATAGAATGCAAATCGAGACAAAATCCCTTACCTTAACCTTCTTTTTTGTTGTGTGTGGTCTATATGATCTTATATAGTGGATTAATGTATTTTAATAAATTATAAAAGAAACATAATCATGTTTATATTATCATATACTAACTCTTTATATTATTTTATTACCTATATTTAACACTCTTTCATTATTTTAACTATTTCAGGTATTAATCACTTAGTTTTCGGAAGTATGTTTTGAATTGTTATTATGATATCATATTAAATATATCATGATTTCATAATAACCACAATATAATAAATTACTTAATTATCTTATTTATTTAGTACATATGTGTTTAGAAAATTAATAACGTTTGGAGATATGAAATGAAATGCACTGTTCAAGGTGATGATAGGCCATACGTAGGAATGAACACTATTTCCATTTCTTTTCCATATTAAAAGAATTAAAAGTAATTGATACATATGTATATTATAATAATTGTATCGTATATATTTTATATACGTTACATATAATTATTAAAATAATCATTAATATTTTCTATATATATTGTGAAAGAACCACATCACTTCGAGGAGACGGTAGTCCACACTTCCACAAATGATTTTATTGTATTAACACAAAAAGTATCTATAGATTTATGTATTATAAAATAATTATATATTTATAAATAAATTATAAATATCATATATATCATACATAAATATTTTTTCCATCACAATGACCACAATATTGGTGGTAAAAGAAAAATTAACAATCTTCGTTTCATGAGGTGGTACTTTGTCACACACATAAATAGTTTGTTCATTATCAATTAGATGGATGTGTGTTTATGTTTAGGTATAATCGATAACATAAAAATATACTATTATATTTAGGATACATTTTTTTTATAATCAAATAATTAGATTATTTATGTGGGTGGAGAATGGAAATGAAACTAGCGATCATGAGAGAAGACATTATCTCTTAATCGGGTAACTTCTTTTTGGTTGTACAAAAATGATTCCTTAGGTATATTTTTTTGGAAGTTGAGGATTATATGATAATGGGATGTATTTTAAAGTGGTAAATTTTTATATATATATTTATCAAAAGATTCTTGAGTTGATTGAAGAAGTTGTAGGAGAGGACGCCTTTTTATAGTGCATGGGGAGTGACACTCTTTTAAATATCCAAATGCATTCAATAGATGGAGATAAAACTTATGGAAAGCACCTAAAACAATAATATATAATAGATTAAATGATAATAATGGATTATTAAAAAATACACCACATAAAAATACATGCATTTGAATAATTTATCTCTTTAACTTCTATAATTTCCCCAATTTTATCATTTTGGTTTTTATTAAAGAATATAGTTTTCCAACCTATGAAATTTAACCACTAAGACTAAAATAAAGTTCAATTTTTTATAAAATATATATAAAATTAATTATTATTATGATATCTAATTTATAAATTAAAAATACAATGTGTATTGTAAATTAGGTTTAAAACAAGGGCCTGTGATACGCTAACACACTGCTTAAACCCGGACCGTGTTGACAACGTCTTTACAATATACGTGTTAATATTTTAATTATAAAATATAAATTAATCCATTGAAATAACATATTTATTATTTATTAACACTAAATAAATAACTTTTTAGAATATAGGATTTTCAATAATTTTGAATCATTTAATAAAATATCATTTCATATAAAATAAAAATAATGTGAATTTTGACACTATTTGTTTAATTTAAATTTTAAAACATAAAAACTATATTGAAATTAAAATTTTTTACTTTTAAATCTTTTTAACATGATATATTCATCTAAAAAACTATTAAATACAATAATTAAATTAGTATACATCACTTTTAATATTTACAATATCATTTATTTATGTTATTTATTAACTAAATAATCAATATGTTGGCGTATCTGAATTATTTTAGGCAACTAAATCATCTATAAAAAGTAATGATAAATTTTTATTATAAATTAACCTATTTACATTTTAAAAGGATATTTATCATATAAAATGGAACTTTTTTTCAAATCTCAATGTTTTTTCAATTTCAAGGTTAAGGAAAGTTCCCTTTTTGACTTTTTCTTCACTTACCTTTTATATATGGTACTTCCATTTAATAATATCCCAATAACAAACTAAATTAAAAACAAGAGGGGATTTAGTCTAATTATTTTCATAAAATTTATTTTTTACAAGCTTCCATGTAATTTAGGCCATTAATATTATGATTTAGTCCCTAATTAAGCATAATTATACTTTAATCACTGTAATTAATTTAATTATTTTCACTAATATTTTTGGAAAAAATAAAGTTGAACTTGTTAGACCAAAAATATTTTACTAATTATAACCACATATTAAAATTTTTTAATATTAAAATCTCATAAGTGGGAAAATTAATATTTAACGCTAATCCCATGCAAATGGTGAGAATGTTAGTTTTTAAAAGTACAAATGTTCATAAGTTCTATAGATTTTTATATATTATTTTAAAATAAAAATGATTAAAATCACATAAATGTTAATAATATGTGTATAATTTATATATTGTGACTAAAAATTCCTTATCTTATAATTTAAAAATAATAATTATTTAATTGAAAAGGATGTTTCTTTTTAAAATGTAGTATTTTTTACTATTCATCAAAAAATGAAACTTCTCTGAAAAATACAAAAAAAATCAACCAATGATGATTTTAAAATTTCAAATTCAAAATTAATATTTATTTTTACAAATAAAACCTATAATATTTCAAATAGTTATTTTTAAAATAGTTTCACCATTAAAAGGCGGTAAAACTCAGTCTTGCGTGTACTGAAAGTTAACATAGTGTGGTGTGTAGAGTAAGATTTACATGATGTCTCACAAAAAGAGAGAAAAATTAATACTTATTATTACATGAAAATATATTAATGTATTAAGATGTTATATTAAATCAAGGTTAAGTAAATTGGGTCCTCTCATTTAAAATATGTTCTTTTTAATAAAGGAATTGATATTTGACAATAATATTTTTGAAAAACCCACATCATGAATAGGGTTAATAACACATCTTAATAAGAGATAAAGGAAATTGCAATCATCACACATACAGGTTCCCTAGTAAGAGAATATAGGTATAAAATACTAAGGTGGATATAAATGAAAAATATAACAATCAAGTTCAGATGGAGAGTGCTTGAGGACATGGTTAAGAGAAAAATAATAGTAAAAATACCTAAATAAATAAATATCTATGGGGCCATTTAATTCATCAAAAATTAATGTACAAGTAAATATTATTTACTTTTAAGATCATTTCTCATGGAGTTGAAGAATTATTTCACTCTCAATTAATATAAGTGAACACACTTACATGGTATGTTTTTATAAGGACAACCTTATCCTCAAGTCGTGCCTTGAACTATTTCTACACTATCACTTAGAACAAGAATCATCACATAGTTGTGAAATATATTAATCTATAAAACCATATCCAAACTTCAAATAAAAAAATTACATAAATGTTAGGTATTGGTATGGGTAGCAGAAGCTGATGGGCTGGGAAATTAAATTTTTTGCATCACCGGAGTGACGTAACAACATAAACTTTGGTGATCTTATCTCGGTACGGTTCGAGGACCATGCATGGATTTGATAATGTGAAAAATAAAATCAAACATATAACTAGTTTGGATATGATGTGTGCAAGTCCGTCATAGGATTCTGATAATTGTTGCTCGAATAATCTGACGTTGAAGCCCTCTAAATCATCCACACATGCCTCTTAAATGTTCCTGGGCATCATTTGTGGGAATCCAGGTGCAAGATAGGCACTAAAGTCCTCTTCAATGCAATAGTGATCACCATAAGAAAGATTCTATGATTCAAGAAGATGAAACTTGAAGATCTTTCTTGCATGAGAGATTCTCTCTATTGAATTCAGGAGGAGAGAGATTCTCTCAATTCCAACACATGAATAGTTACATAGGATGAACCTCTCTCTTACTTATACAGGGAATAAATAAAATATCTTGTATGGGTTCCTAACCCGAATGTGCTAGATATTTACAGTATAAATATTTTAAATATTTATTTATGAAAAATAAAATTATTCCGTAAATTTTATTTATAATTTTTATCACATTCTGCAATATATATTAAATATATATTGTGTGATAATATTGAGTCTATAACTCAACTCACATCTCCTGAAAATATTAAATGAATCTACAATTTTTAAATCAGTTCAAATAATATTTTATCTTTGTATTTACTTAACAAATTTTAAATACTTGTTATAAGTAAATTCAACAAACTAATCTAAACATTATTAATTAAATGAATTAATCTATTACATTGTGATCCATAGAACATTCATAATAACAAGACCCCATGGCGGGGCCCACCATTTTCTATATTCTTATTCTATAGAATGTGGATGATTCAGAATGCACAATAGTGTGTGACCCTCTAGGACCTTATCTAAATAGTAGTGAATAACATTCACCAACAAAGTGTAGGGTCTAACAACTCATCGAGGCCCTATAGAGATAAGGTAAATTCAATGCAATGATTAACTTCCTACGAACATGGTATGTCTAATATTATCTCTTCATCATCGATATCTCAATGAATCGGAATCCACACTAGTGTCATCATCCTTTAAAAAATTATTTATTTTATTTACTGATCTGTCTGGATTGTCTAACCTTCTAATACCATGTCCATGGATATAATGAGTTTGCAATCATCCTAATCAACCATCTCCGATATATATTTTAATCATCTCGGAAGCGTCAAATCCTATCTTGATCAGTCAACCAATTTCATGTTTCCAATGATGTACCCAACACAAACTACCTCTCCACGAAATCATTTCCATCATTTTCTCCTTTCATCGAAGTACACAATTTAATGACATACAATGATAGAGATCTCAAGTCTAGAGACCATTACATATGTTTGTAGATAAAAACATCCAATGACCCCTGAAACATGTGGTGCTTCTATTATGTGGTGCGGTCCTTATGATCTCATCTACTATAGATCATAAAGTTTGAACTTCGTGAGAAGATGTCTCAATGGATATGTTCCCCTAGCACGTAATTGTCTCACATCATCTTTTTCCTTTCAAAATTATGTAACAAGGCTATAGGTCATTACATTACGATTACAGTCATGGAATCTCTAGGTTCTTATTATAGCATGGGATCTTCTATAACACTTTGATACGACATGTAATATATGGACAATTTCCATAAAAAATGTGTATGAAAAAGTATCTACACTATTATTTCATGATAAACACATGTATATATAATAGACTACATACATGTAGAGGTAATCAAAGTAAAAAAACATTGGGTCTAGGGAACCCACTTTCAACAATCCCATATGCACTAGAGCAAACTACAAACAAGTCTCAATATGCAAGCTCTCACGTGAGAATCATGATTTGGATGAGAAATGGCTTTAGTTTGGGGGTCTTATATGATTTCCTCTATAGATATTGTACTTACTGTGACTCCACATCTTTGAGTAAAATACCTCAAGAGATGAAACATCTGAAGAACATTTTTTGTCCTTTGGTGAGACCTAGGCTCATTAGTAAGCCCAAAGGTAGAATTATTATCACAATATTCTAAAACAGGGTCTGCATTGCAAGGAACAACACCAATGTCTGAGATAAAGTTGTGTATCTAGACTGCTTCCTTTTCTATAGACTAAGATGCAATATATTCAAACTCTACTGTAGAATCAGATATCAAAACTTACTTCAAGCTTCTTTAGCTCATTTCACCACAATTCAAGAAAATGATGTATTTCACTTATGATTTATGATCATCATGATCTATCTAGAAACTTTCATCAATGTATCCTCTCATTACTAGTTCCTCATCTCCTTTATACACCAGGATCATATACTTTGTACGCCTCAAGTACATTAGGATAGTTTTGATAGATTCTCAATGGTGATCCCCTAGATTGGATTAATATCAACCCACCATTATTAATGAAATGGTGACTTATAACCTAGTACATATATTGGAATGCATGATATAACCCAAAACTGAGGCATAAGTTATTATTCACATTCATTCAATCTACTTTTATGTTTGTGGACACATTTCTTTGAGATATTTATACCATGTGACATTGGAAACAATTCTCTCTTGAATTGTTCTATATTGAACTATTTGAGTACCTTGTCAATATATGTACTATGACTTATCCCAAGAAGCCTCTGAGATCTATCTCGACAGATTGTAATTCATAGAATGTATGCAGCTTTATCTATGTATTTCATGTAGAAACATTAATTTAACCAAGTCTTAACAGACTGTACGAATTTCCCCTCATTCCCCAGAATTAATTTTTCGTCAATATATAATACTAGGAAAACAATGGAATTACCTACAACTTTTTTATAGATATAAAGTTCACTTTCATTTTTGACATAACCAAATTCTGTTATAACCTCATCAAATCGAACATTCCATGAGCATGATTCCTCCTACAACACATAAGTGGATATCTGCAGCTTTCATACTTTATTGGCATTCTATGACTTGAAAAAATCTTTGGGTTGAGTCATATAGACATCTTCAAACAAAATCCCATTTAGAAAAGATGTTTTGAAATCCATTTCCCAAATTTAATAATCGCGAACATCTATTATTACAAGTAACATTCTAAATGATTTAAGAATTGTTAATGGTGAGAAAGTTTCATCATAGTTGATGCCTTGACGTTGCCTGAAACACTTTGCTACTAGTATTTCATTAATAGTATTAACCTCACCATCCTTGACCCGCTTCATTTAGAATACACATTTGAATCCAATGGGTATTACATCACCTGAAGGTTCTATCAAAATCTGAACATGATTTTGGTAGATAGACTCAATCTTATAATACATGGCCTCTTTCCATTTAGAAGCATCGTTTCATTATACCACTTTCTTGTAGGTTAATGGTTCATTATCCTCAAGGACTAATGTCTCAGCTAACTCAGTTACAAGAAAACTATAACGCTATGGTTCTCTATCCTCTCAAATAGACCTACACGGTATCTGTGTCTTAGGAACAACATCTCCTTCCACTTGATCTTTTGGATATTTTTACTCTACCAACTCATGCGCATCTAGAGAATTAACATCATTGAAGTCAATATTTCTCCCATAATTTCCAAAAAAAATGTGTTCCCTTTCTATAAATATGGTGTTTTTTTCTAGAAAAAACATTTCTATCTAAAGGATTATATAAGTAATATCCTTTGGTTTCTATAGGATATCTCATAAAGATGCACTATGTGTTTTAAGAAGATAATTTTTCACTTGGTAAAGTATTAAAAAATGAATCAAACCCCCATACACGTATGTGTTCAAGACTGGGTTTGTTTCTATACCATAACTATAATGGAATCCCATCTATATCTTTAGTTTGTACTCAATTAAGGGTACATGCTTCTATCTGCAAGGCATATCCCCAAATGGGTTACAAAAGAGTTTCATGACTCATCATTGATCTAACCATGTCAATCAAGGACCTATTCCTTATTTCACTAACATCATTCCTTTGTGGTGTAAAAGGATGATTGATTTGGAATACTATCCCACACTACTTCATGTGATCAATGAATGCTTGGTTAAGATGTTCTTCGCCTCAATCGCAGAGGAGTTCTTTTATCTTATTACCAAGTAGGTTTTCTACTT
Source organism: Viscum album (assembly GCA_963277665.1). Classification (NCBI taxonomy): domain Eukaryota; kingdom Viridiplantae; phylum Streptophyta; class Magnoliopsida; order Santalales; family Viscaceae; genus Viscum; species Viscum album. The sequence continues at coordinate 388,835,433 of OY728125.1, forward strand.
CATTTTCATAACTCTTAAATATCTAAAAGGAGTCTGACTTATATCACATTATGTAGATATATCCATGCATACTATAGTCATCAGTAAAAGTAATGAAATATGAAAAAACACCCATTTCATGTACTAGAAATGGACCAAAAAACATCAGTATGTATTAATTCTAGTACTACATTGGATCTTTCTCCCTTTCATGTTGAAGGTGATTTGGTCAGTTTTATTTATAAACATGCTTGAGATACATCTAAGGGTTTTAACTGTACCGAGTATAAATAAAATTCATGATTTAATATTCAAAATCGCTTCTCGTTTACATGACCTATCATGAAGTGACATAGGATGGTGATATATGAGTCATGTTGGCTGATTTTGACATTGAATTCCATTATGAGGTTGTCGAGTTCCAGTGTGTATAAACTAGTGTTAATATGTTCCATACCATAACAGATGTTATCCCGATAAAAGAGACACACTTTACTTCAAAACATGAAATAAATCCCCAAATATTCTGAACACAACACAAAGATAATGTTACTGGTTACAGAAGGTAAATTAAATCAATTGTTTAAAACTAAAACCAAACCACATGGCAAAGGTTAAGTGATAGTCTCCCACTACTAAGGCTTCTAGAATTGCACCATTTTTAGCTCAAATATCCACTGCCCCTTTTTAAATCTTCTTGAACATAACTAGTTCTTGTATATAAATACAAATGTGTGAGCCACATGCCATATCCAATACCCAAAATGTAGATAAAGATAGATTTCATTCAATGACAAAAATACCTAAATTAGAATCATTAGTTTTCTTCTTCTTCCCAGCTCTGAAATTCTTCTAACAATAGCCTTTCTTACCACATTCGAAGAAGAAAACTTACTATTCATTAACCCTCCTCAGAATCATTGGCTTCTTTACAGGACAATACATTGGTGTCTTTAGACATGACTTAGACATAGATTCATTCTACTTTCCTTTGTTTCTTTTGTTCAACTTAAGGATAGATGAATTCTTATTTTTCATATCTATGTCAGTTTGGAGAACTAAAGCCAAAAGGACTAACAAAGACTTTTTTATATCATTAATATTATAATTGCAATGAAATTCAAAAATCTTGGAAGTAAAGAGGCACGAATGAGTTTGACTACTATTTCTTGGTTCAATTTGAACCCAAGGGCTTTAAGACTCTCAATATACCAAATAATCTTGAGATTATGAGGACCGTCATGGTGTCCTTCTATTAACCTACACTTATATAGGGACCTTCAGATCTCACACCTTTCCTGCCTGGCCCTCTCAAGATATAATTCTTGGAGATGTGAAATCATATTTTAGGAATACTTATCCTCTTGCATTTTGTGAAATTTTCTAGACATGGATGACAACATGATTCATTAAACATCAAGTGCATCATCTACATGCTTTTTTCATAAATATTTTTTCTCCTTACATTTTATTTCAGGACAATCAGCAGGAAATAAGGATTCCAACATAAATAACTTCTTCTCTTGGCCTAGTACTATGCACAAGTGCTTGTAATGCTCCTGGAAGTTATAAATGGTAAAGATAATTTCTTTACCCAGAATTGATCACACTGATAAAGTACTTATGGTGTTGGTGATCTACATTTTAAATTTACATCAGATAAACATTAGATGTTAGTAATTTGTTGTTAGGGCCAATAGGGGCCTATATACCCTGAGAGGGGGGGTGAATCAGGCTACAGATATTGTTTTAAAAATTCTTCCTACCCCACTAGATCTTGACCTCTTTATTACAAGGGTCACTTTGTTTGCTCTTGTGTGTAAAATATGATCAATTTTATTTCTTTATATAATGATGATGCTTTGAATTCAATGCAGGGAAGAAAACAGACAGACACAGATATTTTTACTTGGTTTACCCTCACTAGTCTACGTCCAAGGATCATACGCCAACAAGTTGATGGTTGTACCAAATTCCACTATTCTTCACTAGATGTGGATACAAAGTTCGGGCTAGATCACTTCTATGCCCAGGCTCACTACCTTTACAAAGTTTAGGGTCAGCTCACTGCTTTCCCAAGGGTTACTCCCTGTTACTCTCTCTCTCTCTGGCTCACTGCCGGTGGAGAGGATCACCTTCTTTCTCTTCCTTTGCTCACTGCTCTTGGATGGAATCCACTCACAGTTTATAGACCTGTAGGTCTCTTCATTTGCATTAAATAATGCATCTTCAACTATTGATAGATGCTCTATTGAAGTCAAACTTTCATCCACTGATGAATACCTCTTTGCCTCTAAACACTGGGCAATTCCTTTTGGAAACACCTTCGCAAAGCACCCTACTTCGCGAAGCTCCCAATTTCGCGAAGCTCAAACAAGCCTTCACGAAGCTCCTGCCTTTTCGTGAAACAATTTCATGAAGCACTTTCGCAAAGCTCAAGCTGTCTCAAAGCAACGTCCCTCGCGAAGCTTAATAAGCCAACGCGGAGCTTGCAGGTTTCGTGGAGCTACAATAGCCGCTGTGAAGCTCCTCTTTCGCGAAGCACACTGGCTCCGCGAACCACCTTCGCAAATCGAGAGAAAATGATCTTCTCTGAAAATTCTCTCTACTTATCTCGAGGGATTCGGACTCTATTTATAGGAGATTCCACCAACCCTCAAACTTTCCGCGTGAAGTCAACGCCACGTCATCTGAAATCGCGAAGCTCCGAAGTTTCCGCCGGAATTCTATCCAAATCGCGAAGCACCACGGCAATTTTCCATTCGTGGAGCTCGTCATAATCGCGGAGCATCCCATCAATTCCTTCGCACCTTCTCCAAGAAGCTCCCTCACAATTCCCTTCATCACCGCGAAGCTCCCTTGCAAAGCCCTTCACTGTTGCGATGCTCTTCAGCCTCTGTCATTCGCGAAACTTGTCGTAATCGTGAAGACTCACCGCCTCTATTTTTCTAGTCTTCGTGATTTCCAAACCATGCATCTTATCTTCGCGAAATTCATTCTTTTGCCATATTAAATTATGATATTCATGGAAATCCTATTTTCGCGGTTCTCACCAAACTCCAAATTTTGGACCCCAAAAATTTGGCAGACACTGGGAAACAGCGCCACCTTGTACTGCTCTTTTGTATCGCCTCCAAATCGTCCTTTCCTTTGTCATCATTCTTTGTCAACATGGATTGTCAACAAATTCTCGGGAACTCGAAAATTCTCCATGGAAACCTACTTTGTCAACAAACACAATCAACCCAACAATACTTCAATTTTACCTTGAGGGATTTTTGACCAACAATATCCCCCTTTTGGTTTGTTGAAAACTCTTCACAACTCTACTCAGAATGATTTTTTGCACTTTGATACCTCACTGAGTCTTCTTCCAGCCACTACCACCATTCGCCTCTTGTGATTCTGATAGCATTCAAGGATTCACTTAACATGTACTCTAAGCCCACATGAGCAATGCTCGGCGTGAGAAACAAGAGTAGTATGAAAAGTTCATCAATGAATCACTTCATGTCAAACACCAATTGTTTATTCCAACCTGATACCAATTCATAAATTGATACCAATTGTTTAACCACACTGATTCCAATTGGTGATAGATGGAAACCTTTTCACACCATTCCAACATCACTCTTCTGCTTTTATCACGATCCTCAGCTGTCGTGATATCTATGCTTTGATCGATCACTTCTAGCATCATCAGATTTAAAAATCTCCCCCTTTCTCATTTCTCCCCCTATATGGCTGCTCCACTGGTCAGCTTCTCCCTGTATCAATCATGATTTATCGAATTGTCACACTGTCTCCCCCTTTAACAATCACTATTTTCTCCCCCTTTGTCAATGAACCCAAACGACACTCCTTTGTAGTATATAACATAGTAGAGAACACATATCAGCACATTAGGGAAAAACACATCATACCTCGGGGAGAGGGGGTGGGGGACCTCCACATCCATACGCTTTCAAGCGCGGGGAGTCGACTAAACTCACAGAGCCAGTCAATGCCTCTCAAAAGCTTCCTTGGATAAGGCCTTTTTCATAATGTCTGCAACCTATAGCTCTGTAGGCACATACTCCAACTTCACAATGCCCTGCTCCACCTTCTCCTTGATGAAATGATATTTGATCTCAATGTGATTTTTCCTTGAGTGATGGATGAGATTTTTTCTGAGATTTATAGCACTTGAGTTATCACACTGGATTCCGATCGGAGAATTCACTTCAACTCCCATATCGTCAAGCTGCTGCTTCATCCATAATAACTGTGTGCATGCTTGAGTGGCCGCAATATAATCAGCTTCTATGGTGCTCAATGAAATGCAATCTTGCTTCTTTCTTAGCCAAGAAATACACAATTCACCAAGATAGAATGCAACTCCTGACGTTGATTTTCTGTCATCTGCTGATCCATCCCAATCGAAGTATTCTTTTCACTACAAGCATGTGGCTTTCTTTGGGATCACTATGATATCTCGCTGCTTGGCATGTGGAAAAAACAATATCAGGCCTTATTGCGGTCAAGTACAACAAACTTCCAATAATTTTCCTGTATTCTGTGATATTAACTGCCTTACCATCCTCATCTTTTGATAATTTCATCCTGGTAGCAACCGGAGTTTTCATCTCCTTCTAATTTTCCATGTCAAACCTTCTTAACACCTCCTTGGAATATTTGGATTGATAAATTAATGTTCCATTCCTTCCTTGTGTCACCTGTAGACCAAGGAAAAATGTTACCTCTCCAATCATTGACATTTCAAACTCATGTTTCATGAATTCGGAAAACTGTATGCACTGAGCTTCATCTGATCCACCAAATATTATGTCATCGACATAGACCAGCACCATCATCCTTTGATTACTATTGTTGTTGAAATAGAGATTGTAATCAACTCCACCATGCTAGAAACCAAGATTCTTCAAGTACTGATCAAGCCTTGAGTACCATGCTCTTGGTGCTTGTTTCGGCCCATACAATTCCTTCTTCAGCCTGCAAAATTTGTTCTCATCCTCATGAATGAGAAAACCATCGGGCTGCTCAATATACACCTCTGATTCCAGAAGACCATTCAAGAATGCAGATTTGACATCCATCTGGAACACTTTGAACTTTCTTTGCACTGCTATGGCCAAAAATAATATGATTGTCTACAGCCTTGCAACCGGTGTAAATGTCTCATCAACATCTATTCCCTCTATCTGGGATTATACCTTACACACTAGCCATGCTTTGTTTCGAATCACTATGTCATCTTAATTCATCTTGTTGCGATAGACCCATTTAGTCCCGATGACATTCTTGTCTGTTGGCCTCGAAACAATCTCTCACATCTGGTTCTTCGCAATCTGATCAAGCACTTTATTCGTAGCTTGAACCCAGTTTTCAACTTCATCTGCATCAGCAAAGCATTTAAGCTCTACCTGAGATAGGAAAGATGTCTGCTGCAGTGACTCCATTATTCTTGTTTGAACAGGAGCTGCCTGATCACCAATGATATTCTGTCTATCAATTTCATCTTATCTCTATGTCTTCCTTGTAGGCACAGACTAGACACTTTATTGTTCATCATCGGTGTCTTCTTCTAAATCAGCATAAGCCACTTCTGCTTCCCTTGTGTTACTTTCTTCCTCAACACATTCATCGGGAAATTGTTCACTGACTCATTCTTCAGTGGATTCATTTCTTTCAGCTACTTTTCTCTGTTTCATTATTCAATGACGTCATTTCTTTGAACATCTTCTCTCAGATTTTTGTGGACACACCTTTGATTTTATCTCACAGCTTCTTGATATCCTGAAAGCAGTCAGCTGATACCACATTGTTAGAAAAAAATAGATAATCATGAAAACCTGTGTGTTGCTACTTTTACACCAATAATTCTTCATGATTATATACATTCATCATTCATATCATATTGAGATCATGAATCTGACTAGGATATAGAATTCTCCCCATGTGTTATTCAACTCTTCCAGTTTTTAGTCCCAACAGTTTAGACCCATAACTAGTCTTTTCCTCCTGCATCATTTGTTCTCATCTTCCACTCAGAGTTGAGCCATTAACAAAATCTCTAAGCCTACTGAGTTGAAACTCGGTGTAGGAAACAAGAGATAAATTTAATAACACAATCACTTCTATTGTGCTTTGTTTCTCCCTTTATTCTTCGACTTTGGAAGATGATTTGAGTCAATTGAAACTCTGAATCATTTCACCTTTCCACTTTGCATCTTTAGATGCCACTTCCCCTTGGATCGTATCTCCCTAAAACCTGAAACATTTGAATCATCCGTTAATAGAATTTATATACATAGGGAGAGGGGTTTCTCTTCCAGAATCCTCAAGATGAGGATTGTGGGTGATCTTGATGGGTCAACCCTTTGATTATTTCTTGTAGAGCATCACACTCTTTCCTTTCTTATTCTAGTTGCCTTGCCAACTTCAACTGCTCTGGCCATATGACTAAGCATTCTTTACCCACATGCTGAGCCTTTTTCTGATATGTAGATTCTACAAGCTTGGCCTTTCTCACCATTTGGGGTTTAAACCCGCTAGTACACATTTCCTTCTTTGATGTTCCACCAAAATTCCATTTTCCATGATTATTTATTTGAGTAGGAATCACTTTTCTTTCCATCTTCCCTTGCTTCTTCCACCATTGCAAGGATCTTCCACCTTCCTCCACTTTTCTCTGTGAAACACGACATGCAAATTTTTCAATACGTTCTTTGTTCATCTTTCTTTTATCAGATTTATGAGTCACCACCCTATTTTGCGTTGGTGGTGGGTCCTCCACTGAACGTCCATTCTTCTTACTCACAACTGTAGAGTTTCCTCCCTTTTTCTTCCAGATTTGATCATGTTCTTTCTTAGGGGGAGGTTGTGAGTGTGACAGATGAGGTGACTGATACACATTTCATTCAGCTCTATATTATTCCCCTGAGGCTCTAATCCTATTCTCAAACTTACCACATTGTCTCCCAGTGTATAATTTCTCATTATGCATCACTGGGGATGAGAATCTCCTTTCGAGTCCCTTTTCATTTCTTGCTTTCTTCTTGCTGCAATGTCTTTCCAAATTCCCATAATTAGAACGTATAAAACAATTTCCATCAAAGGAATACCTCATTTCATCATCTCTTAGCCAAGATTTTGATGCATCTTGAGTTCTTCCTCTAACATTGAACTCTTGAGCTTCCTGACACATATTCATGGTGTGTCCCATTCTTTCACACTAATATCATCTTATGAATGCTTTCCTATGAGAGAATTTTCTCTCTGATTTCTCATGATGATTCTTTTATCCTCAAATTGATGAAAGTTTATATTTTCACAGCCTGAAATGTATTCCAGAGCATCTGGACAGAAGCTTGATGTGTGGTCGTGAATCCCACAGAAATAGAACATGCTATCATTTCTTCCTGTAAAATCCATGTTAGGTCTATCTCCAGCACCTGCAAGGTTTTCTCTACTTCTAGAACTATTCACTGCTCTCTTAATGTCATGCATGGGAGGGGATTCATCAAATCCAATACTAGTTTTCCCCAAACTATATGGTCTCTGAGATGAGAAAATATGTTGTTGTTTCTCTTCAGAGATAGCATAATTGTTCTTCATTTTATCATCACTTGTTGAAGGATAATCAAATAGTAAGTGCAATGCATCCTTCAATTTAGACTTTCCTTTGGTATTGGATTTCTCCAATTTCTGCTTTACTGATTCTAGGTCTTCTTCCAACTTTTGAATCTTCATATCCCTTGATTCAAGTTGGACATCATGTTCTCCCTTGAGAAGCTTCCCTCTACTCATCTCATCTTCCAACTCACGTGTCAGCTTATCCACCATGTCACTCTGCTCCTTTACTTTCAATTTTTCTTGACCAATATAATCAGAACAACATGCATTGTCTTGTTTTAGTCTTTGATTCTTCTGAACTAGATCAGATAGCTGTGTAGCAAGATCAACATTTCTGGCTTTCAGATTCTGAACTTCATCTGAATTTTGACTCTCTTCATAATCACCAGCCTTTTGTTTTCCTTTTATTTTAGCCATCTTTTGTACTTCCTCACCCTGAGAATCATTCTTCTCCTCTAGGTCAGTTGCCACATCAATAAGCCTTTGATTTAAGCCTCTTAGCTTGTTGACCTCAATTTCCAGTGCTTGGATCCGAATGTCTTTAGACTTAATTTCATCAGTGTTTCCAACATAACTTGGAATATCAGGTTCTCCGATGAACTTGACTTGATCTTTCACTTTTCTATTCAAGCCATTGATCTCCATTTTTTGTTCTTCAATCTTAATCTTATACTCACCAACTGATTCTGAGTTCTCTGGTGATGATAAGTTGAGTTTCTCAATTTTATCCATCAACTCAGACTTCTCTTCTTCATGCTGCTGCATATAGAGTTTGGCATCGCGAACCACTTTGTTAGCTTTCTTGGTTTTGGATCTCCAAACATCTATCTCTTCAAGAGCTGCCTCTAATTCAGCTTGCATATCTATTCTTCCTTCAATTATTTCTTCCTCATCATCACTTGTTTCAATATCACTTTGAAGTTCATGTACTTCACTCATTCCTGCATCATGCTTGAGTGAATCAATCTTTTCCCTATCAGATTCATCCAGACCTTCTTTCAGTAAGCTGTTTCATTCTTTTAATTGAATCACACTTTTTCCATACACACTTCCACACTGAGGAATACCACCTGACTTCTGCTTCTTCTTTGATGTTTTTCCCTTTGCCATGGCACAGTGAGATAATAGCAGACAGATTCTCTAACCACACAGATCGACCACACCCAGTCGGAGCAAACAAATCTGATAACACCAACATATCGCTCTAATACCAATTGTTAGGGCCAATAGGGGCCTATATACCCTAAGAGGGGGGGTGAATCAGGGTATGAATATTCTTTTAAAAATTCTTCCTACCCCACTGGATCTTGACCTCTTTATTACAAGGGTCACTTTGTTTGCTCTTGTGTGTAAACTATGATCACTTTTACTTCTTTATCTAATGATGATGCTTTGAATGCAATGTAGGGAAGAAAACAGACAGACACAGAGATTTTTACTTGGTTCACCCTCACTGAGCTACGTCCAAGGAGCATACGCCGACAAGTTGCCGGTCGTACCAAATTCCACTATTCTTCACTAGATGTGGATACAAAGTTCGGGCTAGATCACTTCTATTCTCAGGCTCACTGCCTTTACAAAGTTTAGGGTCAGCTCACTGCTTTCCCAAGGGTCACTCCCTGTTTCTCTCTCTCTGGCTCACTGCCGGTGTAGAGGATCACCTTCTTTCTCTTCCTTTGCTCACTGCTCTTGGAAGGAATCCACTCACAGTTTATAGACCTGTAGGTCTCTTCATTTGCATGAAATAATGCATCTTCAACTGTTGATTGATGTTCTATTGAAGTCCAACTTTCATCCACTGATGAATACCTCTTTGTCTCTGAACACTGGGCAATTCCTTTTGGAAACACCTTCGCAAAGCACCCTACTTCGCGAAGCTCCCAATTTCGCGAAGCACTTTCGCGAAGCTCAAGCCATCGCAAAGCAACGTCCCTCGCGAAGCTTATTAAGCCAACGCGGAGCTCGCAGGTTTCGCGGAGCTACAATAGCCGCTGCAAAGCTCCTCTTTCGCGAAGCACACTGGCTCCGCGAACCACCTTCGCAAATCGAGAGCAAATGATCTTCTCTGAAAATTCTCTCTACTTCTCTCGAGGGGGTCGGCCTCTATTTATAGGCGATTCCACCAACCCTCGAACTTTTCGCGCGCAGTCAACGCCACGTCATCTCAAATCGGGAAGCTCTGAAGTTTCTGCCGGAATTCTGTCCAAATCGCGAAGCACCACGGCAATTTTCCATTCGCGGAGCTCGTCATAATCGCGGAGCATCCCGTCAATTCCTTCGCGCCTTCGCCGCGAAGCTCCCTCGCAATGCCCTTCATCACCGCGAAGCTCCCTTGCAAAGCCCTTCACCGCCGCGATGCGCTTCAGCCTCTACCTTTCGCGAAGCTTGTCGTAATCGCGAAGACTCACTGTCTCCATTCTTCTGGTCTTCGCGATTTCCAAACCATGCATCATATCTTCGCGAAATTCATGTCTTTGCGATATTAAATTATGATCTTCATGGAAATCCTATTTTCACGATGCTCGCCAAACTCCAAATTTTGGACCCCAAAAATTTGGCAGACATTGGGAAACGGCGCCACCTTGTACTGCTCTTTTGTACCGCCTCCAAATCGTCATTTCCTTTGTCATCGTTTTTTGTCAACATGGATTGTCAACAAATTATCGAGAACTCGACAATTCTCCATGGAAACCTGCTTTGTCAACAAACACAATCAACCCATAAATACTTCAATGTTACGTTGAGGGATTTTTGCCCAACATTTGTCTTGATTAACTTTTGACATTTATGATCAATAAATTATTATATCATTTTAATGTCTTCCACTATTTTAGAGAAACTTCTTTTCCATCACTTTTAGATTCATAATACTATGTCACTTGATTACTCTAGTGGAAAGGATCCCTTAAACCTCTATCATAGTCTACAAGCAATGTCTATTCCATTACTCCTAAGGTTTCAAGGTAGGCACTAAGCTGGCCAACCACACGACTTGTGGATCCTTGTATTGTAGAGTAAAGTACCATATTTTGGAATCATAACCTGATTCAATCAATATATTCCCTATAATATGAAAGCAAGTTAGATATGGATAATCCTTTACTACTCACTTAAGATAATTCGGCCCAGTTCACTCATGAAAACGCCTGGTATTAAGAGGGACTCTCAATTATGGCTGACGAGCACCCCAAACACCCAGTTTCATTAAAATGTAAATAATGGAATGCATTTAAGACTTAAAATCTCTTTGAGGGATTTTGATATTTATTGATGAATATAATCCTTTTATCATTAAATGTTTGAACTAGATTTCTGCTCTCATAGTTGAACATGCAATATAAATACATTCATCATATCTTTATGCATTTTTATCTAGTTTACTATTCTATGTGATCAAGAAATAATCATGCACTCGCATAAAATAATAAGCAATGCATAATGGTAAATCATGAAATCCGACTAGTCTTGAGAATTTTATTACGATCGATCTATAACAGATCAATCTTCACCTATGGGCATCTATACCTAAGTCGACACCTGACTCATGTCGCAGCTACTCGAGTGCAATGTGCTCGGATCCCGTCTAGATTACCACCTCAACATGGATGGATCTACATCTTGGATAATCGCTGTATAATTACAAATATACTCGCACTTAGGCGAGGGGGTCTAGAGGTACAAAATACAACTTGTGAATTAGACACACATTACCTTATATTTATTTTAAATTAAAATATGATTCGAATACCATCATTTATCTAATTAATTTTTATAATCATTGGACACATTGAATAAATAACTAAATAAAAAAAAAAGACATGCACGGTTTGGTCACTTGATATAGAACAGTAGGTATAAATAATGTGAAATTAAAATTAAACTATAATTAATTCAAATAGTTTGAGTGTGTTCTAATAAATTTAATGAATTTAATCTAATTAAATTTATTTAATTATCAGTTCCAATTGTTTAATTTAATTTTAATTCCCAAAATTAATTTAAACAATTATTTTAATTCTAACTATAAAAAATAAATTGAACTCTTAATTTAATATGAATCAAAATTAAATTAATGTTTTATATTTCACATAAACATAAACCCCAAATGAGTAATAATTAATTTAATTTGAAAAACTAAATTAATTAAATCTAATTATAGGGATTAACTCTAGCCTGGAAGGAGTCCCCTACCACTGTGAACTGCCATGAGGGTGTATTACTAGAGCATATCGGGATCGCGGCGTGACCGCGGCATTACCACAGCATGACCGGGGCCAGAAATACCCCTACGGTGACAACATCCTTCATCCAGGCATGACCTGAGAGGGACAGTGGAGAAATCCGCTCATGAGGCGTGAGGGCAGCAGCGTTCTACTCCGGCGAGCCGCAATGGTGGCGGGGAGGCACACTGGTCTGGTGGCATGTTGCTTCCAGTGATCTATGAGGGATGTGGCCTACTAATCTAGTGAGGGAAGCTCCACTTGCTGGCGCAGGGGAACCTGATCGAACCAGAATAGTGGCTTGTCGGTGTGTGTGGTGCGAGGGGCATTGCTGGCCCGGCGAATACGGCGGAGGGGGTTCCCTCGGGAGGGCGTGAGCCGGCACATCACCGATGGAGGAAGGGCTCAGTTCTGGAATGGCACGAAGGGAGGGAGGCCCAGTATGGCATGTTCCGGCTGAGACACCAGTGGTAGAGATCTTGGAGGGAGGACGAGGTAGGAGGCGACTTGGGTTTTGAGGTCATATGGGACAGTGTTCTGCACGAGGTTGAAGAAGACCCTTGGGGTCTTCCTTTTTTTAATTGTTTTGTCTTTTGACAAACAAACACTACCCCGCCTTTTTTAAAATATATTTATAAAGTCTAAATATTTTAATTAAAAAATAGATGAGTTGTCCCAAATTTTAAAGGACTTACTTTTTTATTTTTTATTTTTATTTTTTAAAATTTAATTATAATAATATTATAATATATTTTATTTAACTTCAAAAAATAAACCCACTTGAAAAATTCCGGTGACTGGATTCTGGCCAAAGTGTTGCTGGAATTTGGTACTTTGAAGAACATATGAATAAATTAAAACAAATTATTCCAAATTTAATAATCTGAATATATTAAAACTAATGATGTCAATCCAAATAAAATTTTCAAATGGTCAAAACATGGCCATTCAGAAATGGATCTACGTACTGTGAGATATGATTGATCAGATTTAATACCCTGTTCTCAAATTTAATTAAAATTAATTCTTTTTCATTAAATCTATGAATCCACACTTCCCTTTAATACCATTGCTAGGTATAGGGATGAGCAAGGGAAGCTGATAGGTTAGGAAATCAAAATTTTTGCGTAACTGGAAAGACATAACAATGTCAACTCAGTTTATCTTATCCCGGTATTGTTTGAGGACCATATATGGATTTGAAAGAACACAATATTAAATGAAACATGTACCTTATTCAGATCAAACGTGTGATTGTCTATTGCAGTATGTCGGTGGTTGTTGGTCAATGACTCCTACATTGAAGCCCTCTAGATCTTCCACACATGCCTTTTAAATCTTCCCGCACGTCATTTGTCAGAATACAGGTGCTAGTGTGGTACACCAACAACCTCTTCGACGCAAAGATGATCACCACATGCAAGATTCTTCGATTATAGAAGAAGAAACTTGATGATATTGCTTTCTTGATAATGTCTCTCTCTAGAACTCAAGAGGAGATAGAGGCTCTCAATTTCAACCCATAAATTGTTACATGGGAAGAGCCTCTCTCTTAATTATATAAGGAATATCTAAAATACCCAGTATGGGTTCTTGGCCCCCATTTAAGTTATTTTCACAGTATAAGTATTAAAAATATTTTTTTCTGAATAATTAAATTATGCAATAAATAAAATTTATAATTTTTATCACTAACTTTAATATATATTAAATATATATTGCATGATGATCTTAGGTCTATAACATGACTGACGTATCCTGAAAATATTAAACGAACCTAAGATTTTTAATTACATGCTATTAATATTTTATCTTTGTATTAACTTAATAACTTGTAAATATATGTTATAAATAAATTCAACATACTATTGAAAACATGAATAGTTAAAGAATTTATTTGTTACATTGTGATCCTTAGAACATGGATATTACTCGGACCCCATGGTGGGGCTTACCAAGTTCTATATTCCTATTCCACATAATAGGGTAGATTTTCAAAGCGCTATCGTATGTGAACCTGTGAACCCTTATCTCAATAGAAGTGAATAATATTCACCAACCCAGAGCGGGGTCTAGCAACCCACGAGACCCCTATAGATATAATGTGAATTCCAAGTAAATACTACCTTCCTACAAACATGGTATGTATAATATAATCTCATCATCATCGATATCTCAATAAAGCAGAATGTACACTTTTTTCATCATCCTTTATCTTGCTTTATTTAATTTTCTGATTTGTCTGGATAGACTTACCTTCCACTACCATGGTCATGGATTTAATGAAGGTGAAACCATCTAAATCAACCAGGCATGAGATATCAATTCATCAAATTAGATGCTACAAATTCTATCTTGATCATTCAATAAATTTCATGTCACCCGTGATGTACCCAACCCAAACTATCTCGCTACAACATCATTTCCATGGATTTGTCCTTGCATATAAGTAAACAATGACATAAATTGATAATGATATCATGTCTGGAGACTATTACACATGTTCGTAGATAGGAATGACAAATGACACCTGAAACATGTGGTGTTTTTATTATGCTGGTCAGTCCTTATGATTTCAACTACTAGAGATCTTCAAGTGCGAAATTCATGAAAAGAAGTATCAAGGCTTATGATCCCTAGCTCATGATAGTGGTACATCATCTGTTTCCTTTAAAAATAATGTAACTGGACCATAGGATATTAATTTATGTTTATTGTCATGGCATCTTGGGGTTATCATTATAGACTGGGATCTGCTATAACCCTTCGATACGACATGAAATCTAAGGACATTTCTATAAAAAATCGATGCAGAAGTATTTTCATTATTATGGCATGATAAACACATGTATACATAACAAGATGTATACATGTAGTAGTAATCAATGTACAAAGGAAGTTGAGTCTAGGGAACCCATTTTCAACAATAAATGGTTATCCTTTCTGAATGATTATAATCCAACACATAGAAAGAAGGTCACTGAATTTCCAAGGTGAACTTATAATTATCCTTTAATCAACATGAAGTAGCTCTAAATTTTCAAATTCTAAACATGAGAATTACTTCAATATGTATGGTCTTGAAATATGGTAACAACCATAATCACTATAAAAACTAATTGGAACCCTGAATTATTCAATATTCGTTATGTAAGACACATGTTATTGGATATATTCCTTAAATACAAAAGTGATGTACACTGTATCAATGATATCATAAAGAACATGTTGAAAATTCATTAATTAGTTCCATGGTAGTCATCAAATTTCAAAATCCATCATTTCATCATCATTAACTCCGCATTAAGAACCTATGAAGGATATTATTTCTCTTCATCATGTGTTTTTTGAAAGGTTTTCCATTATAGTTAATACATTTTCTTGGTACCCTTCAGGATATGGTCTCAAATCCTTATTGAAAAATTACTACTATACAATCCTTTTATATTTCATTACTATTATATCTAATACATCAATGATAAAATATTCAAATGACATAGTTCTTCTTTCCATGTAAATAACAAGATTGAATTTTCAATATCATCGTTAATCCATTAACAAGGATACTGCATCCTATTACTTATTACCTATTTCCTTTCACATTTCAGTAGTTGTCTCATCATCAACAACAATATAAACATTACTCATACCAACTAATTGATTCTCTTCATGAGACTTACATTTGGAACATAATTTTATATAATGACCATTCATTAAACACATAAATAATTTTTCCATCAATGAGGCCATATAGAGGCCAACAGTACCATCCAATATATCAACAAAACTCTTCAATTTTCCATAGCATTCAATTGTTTTTTGTCATGTTTTCCATATTCAAAACATCTTCTTGGACCTCTATGACCAAAACATGGGTGATTATTTCCACATTCTTGACAAAGTGGAAACTGAATCTACATTCTTCTATGGTCACTATTACCCACGTGCTCAGTGTACTCTATCCTTCTATTCCTACATGAGTATAAGAGATGGTTAAGGTAGACATTTTTAATAGTGTTCCATTAAAGCTGATTAAGAATGATCACATCATCATTTAATCCATTGATCATTCCTTTTAACTTCTCATCTGAAATTTTTTCATCACATTCAACGTAAAAAAAATATCATTTTGGTTACATACAATGACTAAAACTAGAAATTATTACATTAAAAACACATATAAAAAACACAGGGTCATGAAAAATTACTTATAAGATGCCTAAATCATGTATCGTACTTATTCAATCGATCAAACCATATGTTTATCTTAATTTATTCATAGTAATATAACATAAATACTTCTAAATGTTTTGTAAGTAAAATAAGAATTATCCAAGTCATATTCCCTAGGAGTGTCATACCAGCTATCCAGTGAGACCGGTTTCATGTACCAGGTTACCCCATGTCTGGCCTAGGATACCATTTTATAGTTGTTACCCCTTGGTACATCTATTCTAGAACCACACCCACTTTTAGTATCCAGACTCAGATGTATTTCTAGAAATACCCATGTAATCACTACCTTACCAAAATTGTAGGATGTTCTTGTATGCTTATCCTAAATGTATAAGATAGGGATGTACTCCCTTATATGTTTTTTTTTTAAATCTTTTTTCCATGGTTTTTTCTAAACATCATCTGATAAAAAATATAATCCTTTAACCCCCTAAGCATAGAGTCTGATCATTAATTTATTACATTGTCATGATTTCAAAGAATCAAATCCCAAATAACCCTTGAGTTTAGAAGTTCTAGAAATTTGAATTACATACATGATAACCATAATACATTGGGAAATATGAAATACAAATATGATGCATAAAAAATGAAATAAACCGCATCCTTGAATTATTATTCAAATATTTCTTCATCATAACTAATGGAAAAAAACATAATAAGGGTGAGCTCCAATTCTCAGTAGGGGTATGAAAAGAAGAAGAAATAATGAATCAATTTAAATAAACCAACATGGAAAGATAAATAACCGATATCAAATTCCATTAAAATAACTATATAAGGAAAATTCAATATGGAATGTTAAGAAACAAAAACACATGTCATTTAATCAATAAACTAAACATTAAATGTATTCACTGATATATTGATGAAAAATGTCATGGATGAATAATAAGAGAAATATCTATGAAAGAAATTATTAATTATTGGAATTAATTTCTTAGGAACTTGATAACCTATATAGTCAAGATCCATCCTCCAGATTGTTCAAAATGATAGGTAGAAACCTACTTAATTTGGAAAACATAATCGTCTCATGAGAACCTGTCATTGCATTGAGGATCAATATGAAGTCCGAACTCAAATCGTCATTACATGTCCATGAATTACTCATATAAAATAATAAATTTAATCAATAGACAATATTCCTCGTCAAACATATGTATTGAATAAATGATTCAGATTTATCAATAATTCCCCAGTTAATCAAACACATTCAAAGTAAACACCATACTTAAAATTATATACGGGTTAGGAAATAATAATATACATCACATGAAAATATGGATATTCAAGGATGTTTATAATGAAATCATATTACCATATAATTTTTGTTTCAATAGAAATTTAATAATCAAAGAAGGAATTGATGTTTAAAATATAATATTTAATATCATTTATGAGGAGAATAATTTTTAAACATTCCAAAGTGTCCCATTCCACGTTGAAACATTTAAATGATAATACCCAAGACTATATGAAATTAAATAACACATAGAATATCTGGAGAATAAGTATATTCAGGATATTATGTGTCAAATGGAGGTATATACACCATATAAAAGTGAGTTGAATCATATCATGAAATAATCCTCAATAGAATGTAAATAGCGATGAAATTCCTTAGCTTATCCTTTCTTTGTGTTGTGTGCAGTATTTTTCCTCCTGTTTAGTGGTTTAAAAATGTTAATAACTTATAAATGAACAATAATATTTTTTATAATATCATATACTACCTCTTTATAATATTATATTATATATTTTCTAACACTCTTTCATTAATATAATTATTTCGGGTTTTAATTGTCCTGTTTTCCAAAGTATATATTGACTTGTTATTTTATTATCCTATTACATAGATCATGATTTTATCATCTAAATAATGTAAAAAATTAATTAATTTTTTACTTATTATGTTTGTACATATTTATAATAATATAAAGTGTATGGATATATGAAATGAAATGCACCGTCTATGGAGATAGTAGGTCGTACGTACGCATAAACATTACATTTATTTCTTTGTCATATTAAAAGAATGAAACGTAAATGATACATTTTCATATTATAAATCTAGTATAAAATCTATGTTATATATGGTTCATAGTATTATTAAAACCATCCTTAATACATTTTATATATTGTATGAATAAATCACATCGCATTGAGGAGGATGTAGTCTACACTTTCACAAACGATGTTATCATATTTACCAAAAATAGAATATATAGAATTATATTTTATAAAATAAATATAGAAGTATAATTAAATTTCAAATATTATAAATATCATATATTAATATTTTTTCTATCATAATGTCCACCATGATAGGCGGTAAAGGAAAAAATGAACAATCATCATTTCATGAGGCACTAGTTCACCGTACATGTAAACAATATGTTTGTTATCCATTAGATGGAAGTTTGTTTAAGTTCATATAAAAACATTAACATAAAAAATACTAGAATATTTATTATAATGGTGTTGTTATATAATTATATAATAATAATATTTAAGCGGGTGGATACTGGAAATGAAACTAGAGAGCATGAGATAAAACATTACCTCTAAATCGGTATCTTCTATTGGATTATACCAAACGACATTGTTAGATGAATTTAAACCCATGGGAATCTTATAAGAGTAGATTTTGGATGTTTGGTAACTATTTTATCCAATCTTGGTAAGAAAAAAGTTTCTTGAGAGATGTTAATAATTTTAAGGGTTGGAGGCCTTTCTATAGTCGAGGGGGAGTGCCACTCTTGTAAATACCAAAATGTATTCATTAATGGGTGGTATAACTTACTAAAAGTTTCTCCAAAGTGATAAAATAATGGAATAAAAGTTTATAATTGTTGATAAATATGTTCACTAAATAAAAACATGGTCATTTTAATAATTTATTACCATAACTATTGATATTTCCTAAATTTTATCTTATTGGTTTCTATTAAAATATCGAGTTTTCCAACCTAAGTAATTTAACATTAAGAAAAAAATAATTTTATATTTATTAGAAAATATATATTGAAATAATTATTAATATTATAAAAAATTTATATAATAAAAAATGAACATGTTTTGCAAATTAATTTTAAAACGATCGCATGTGACATGCTGAAACACTGCTTATACCAGGACCGTGTTAGCATCGTATTTACAATATATGAATCAACACGTAGACTATAAATTATAAATTTATCCCTTAATAAAACATATTTAATATTTATTAAAATGTTAAATTAACATTCTGGAATATAGGTTTTTTATTATTTTTAAATCAGTTAATACAATATGCTTTAATGTAGAATAACACTAATATTACTTTTGAAATTATTTATTTAATTTTATTTTTAAAATATCATATAAAATATTTTAATTTAAATATATTAAGTTTATATCTATGTAATATAAGATATTCATATAATAAAATAATTAAATACATTATTTCAACCAATATACTCCACATTTAAGACTTATAATATCATTTATTTTAGTTGATTAATAACTAAATAATCACTATGTTGGCATTTCTTAAGCATTTTAACAAAAAAAATCATACACAAAAATTAATGATAAATTATTATAAAAATTTTAACAAATTTATATTTTAATATGATAGGTATAATATAATATGTGATGTTTTGTACATATCTCAATGTTTTATAAATGTTAATGGTAAGGAAAGTTCCCTTTTTGTTTTTTTCCTTACAGAACTTTTTATATAAGGAATTCATTTTAGAAATATCCAAATAGACCATCATGTTTGAACTATGTAAGGATATGGTTGAATTATTAGAATCAAATGTATTTTTGACGTGTTTCCATGTCGTTTTAGTCCTTAATATTAAGGTTTAGTCTCTAATAATGATTAATTTTACCATAATCACTCTAATTAATTTTAATCACATTCGCTAATATTTTTTTTGTAAAAATTAAGTTGATATTTTTATAAAAATATATTTTACTGATTATATCTATGAATTTTAGTTTTTAAAAAATCAAATAACAAATACTGGAAAATTATGATTAATGCAAATCTCGCACACGTGGCTAGAAAATGTCTTTTTAATGTAGAAATATTATAATGTTTAAAAGGTTTTTATATGTAATTTAATATAAAAATGTTTACAATTAACTACATTACATTAATATGTATAATTGATCTATTGTATCTTTAAAAAATACTTTTGATATAATTTAACATTAATAATTATTTAAATGAATTTTTTTTTACTAAAATGCATTATGTTTCAGTTTTCATCAAAAAATTATACTTCTCAAAAACATTCCAAAACTTCCCCTAAGATAATTTTGAAATTCCAAATTAAAATATCATGTTTAATTTGGAAAATTAAATTTATAAAATTTCCAAAATTTAGTTTTGAAACGGTTGTTCCCTTAAAAGGCGGTGAAACCCATTCAGGCGTGTAATACAAGATAGCTCAGTGTGGTGTAGAGAGTAAGATTAAAATGGCATTGTATATAAATAGAGACAAAATAATACTTATTATAACAAAAAATCATTTTATTATATTGAGATTTTTCATTCATGCCTTCAATCCCAAAACAACAGGCACCACCCCGCCAGATAGTAAAACAACAACCAACACATCGAAGAGAATCATCATCAAATGAAAAATTGATCCTCATATTCATTAATATCATTATTTTTATAGATTCCTTATTATATTTAAGTGTTATTATGTCCCTCAACCTCCCACACGAAATTGGGTAGACATGAACTGAGGTTGTAGAAAATATAGGGGTGCACAACTGCTAACAAACACAATATGAAGTCCGCATTCATTCTGGAGTTATCTATGCTGAAAAAAACCACAAGATTTTTTTTAGAAAGCCTAGCAGGAGAAGGAAGATTCTTCCACACATAAAATAAATTAAAACTTTTTATTCTGTAACAATAATTGATGAATATGTGATAATATGATGAGACTAGGAATGTGGGTAGGAAAAGGCATCCTAATCCAACAATAGAAAAAATTACCTCCATGTCTTCTTAATAAGGCTACTATTCTTCCCCTGACACATAAACTCCAAAAATTACATCTAGTGAATATTTTTCCCTAGGTGAATGTAGAAATTTGTCGCAAAATCATGTATTCTTGAAGCAATTTTCCACAGTTCTAGCAATGAATTCAATGATTGATGCTCTAAATATGTCAAAGAATCTCCATGAAGGACTCATAAATTTTTTTTTTTGCCCTGAAGAGTTTTGAGATAATGTTTCTACCTCTGAGGTATATCACGTAGAGAATGACCCAACAAAATTTCATCCACCTTTCTCTTTTATTGAACATGAAAATGTTGATGTTATACATGAACACATTAATTATAACGAACCATACTTTACATACATTGTTATTACTTCAACATTGAACCATACTTATTAGAACATATAACAAAACCACGAAAGGACTGTATAGGTATAGTGTCTTTAGAAACTGGGAAACATAAAAAAATGGTTCATAAAGCATCTACACTGTCTCCCATTTATTTTATCATATCTAGAGTCCCTTTTGGAATATATTACTTAATACCCTTCTTCCTAACCTGGGGAAAATAATACATACAAACGGGTGATCTCAAATTCTCAGTAATGGTAAAAAAATAAATATCAATCATATCATATTCATAAGAACATAACATTTTGAAAATCTTAACCTGCAAAAGAGATCATAATACATAACATGGGATAAATCATGGTAGTGAAATTTAATCCCAATAATCATAACATGAAACTTTGTGGCATACACACATAATCATATAGAATCATTTCGTAGTAGTCAAGACTCATTGCCAAGACTATCTTAGCAGACAAAGTCCTTTTCTGAACTGAGTTCACTCCTCATTTCAGTCCTGTTTCACTGAACCGTATTAACCTTCCGTTCCAGCCATGTCTATCTCATGAAATATAAATCTTTACCCAATTCATTGGAGGGAGATATAGGTCCCACCCATCTCATAATGTTACCATTCTTATGTGTGCAACAAAATCATAAATCATAGCATAACCCATATAATAAAAATGGGATTCTTAAACATCATGCCATCATAACATAATCAATATAAGATGAAAGGAAATCATAAAAATAATTCCATCATAAAATCAATGTAAAAATAGGGATATAAATAGAACCCTATATTATCTTATATGGAAAATAATTTTGATACAATGCTTGAACTCCATTCTTGAGGAAAATATCCTTTCTACTTAAATTTTTTTTTTCCATTCTTAACATGTCATTTAATTTTAAACTAAAAGAAGTTGATTAAAATTAAACATTAAAACTTTTAAAGGAAGCTTCATGAAAATATTTTTCTAAAAATCAATTCATGTCGTATAAGTTAAAGAAAACATTCTTCTCGTACTTTGGCCAGAAAAGTCAAAAAGTACCTTGTACGAAAAACGACAAAAGATTCCTTTCATATATTTTAATAAAAACTCACCAAAGGGTAAAATTGGATTTAAAAAATTTTTGGAGGATAGAAATAATATTAAATATTGAAAAAACATGGATTTGGATGATAAATATGCCCCAGTAATTACCGAAGTATAAACGATCTCGGATAAAAATCGAGATTGCGAGATTTTCCCTTACCTTAGGTCTGATTTGCTTCGTACTTGTTCGAACCTCCTGTATAATGATTTAAATATTTTTATTGACCTATTCTATAATCATAATCGTTGTTATGATATCATATATGGTCATATTCTTAGCTTCATATTAGTAATATTTCATTGCTACTTGTTATTCGGGTGTTTATTGCTTTTTTTTCTTATGCGTGTTTTGTCGAATAAATTCTTATTCTTATTTTTATGTTATAGATAAATCATTTAATAAATTGTGTTAGTGTAATATATATCATATTTATTAATTAAATTCATTTAAATAATCATTATTCATTGAAGATCATGTAGAACGAGTCGCATCACATCGTGGAGACGGTAGGCCGTACATACGCACGAGCGATGATATCGTTCCCATGATTGTGGAATTATATTGAAGTGTATGTATACTATTTCAAAATCAATATCATTTTACAATAATCATATATAGTTATTCTTTTCACCATTAAACCTATCTAAGTAAGGTGGTGGTGGAAAACAGATTACACCACGGCGTGAAGACGGTATTCCGTACGTACGCACGCTCGGTGATTTCATTTTCCATAGGATGAATAGAAGGTGAAATAGGGTTGTATCATATTTATAATAAAATATCAGTATATGAGTGATACTGATGTTATTACTTCATAATAAAACAACTAAAGAAGAAAAAGTAGAAAAAGAAATACATTTGAAAGAATCGGTAACATATATTACCTCTTCTTTGAAGCGCCTCTTCTTAACCTCAACTTAGGGCACTAAATATGGTCTTTGAAAAAGACCGGGACCTCTAGTATGTTCCTAGGGATGTTGATAAGGGAAATGGGCAGGTTTTGGACGAGTTTTAAGGCTCAAATTTGTGTAAATAGGAGAGGGAGGAAGTGCCTTTTTATAAGGGAGGAGAGGGACACTTTAGGAAAAACTTAAAATATTATTTTATAATAAAGACATATTCGGTTTTTAATAGCTCCAAATTTATTTATTTAGAAGATAATGTGGGGATGGGTCGAAATACTCCCAACCAATAGATTTTAGACAAGTTTACATTACTATTTTAACCTTATCATTTAGATTTAACTCTAAGTTAAATAATTTAACTTTTACCGTGTCTTCTTGTTTTGTTACACTATATGGTTAATAAAATTACTATAACAAGCCAAACGAACCCCAAGTAGTTCATTATTAATATATATATCCTTATCTAACTCATTTGGCCGAACCTTAGATTTTTAGGAATAAAATAACAATTAATAATATAATATTTATTTTAAAAACTATTATATGTCAATTTGGACTCTATTTGGTAATTGATTTTTTTGAAAATCATAACAGTATGATGAGTTCGAACAAAGTTAATTAAATCCATACTAATATGTAATGTTAACCTATAAAATTATTTTAATTCATATAAATTCTCAAATTTCATTTATTTGGGTATTTATAATATCAATTATTTTAATATTTCCTTAATAAGGTAATTACTGCATCATCATTGTGTCATAAATAAATTAAATTATTTAAAGTCTAAAAATTATAAATAAAATACCATTATATATGAAATCTTTTTAAATTTCTAATTAATATTTATAGTTTAATTTATCTTATGTATAACCCTATATTAAAAATGTTTTAGTTATAAAACATTGATTTTAACTATTTTAACTATTCTTTAAATAAAATAATATTAAATGTGCTAATCTAATCCAAGTGGACCTAAATGGTCATATTTTATTTCTAATGTTGTTTTTGGTCGAATTAAACTTATCTAATAGAATTAGGACATGTGTTAGGGTAATAATAATACCATTTTTACTCTTAATTACCCCATTTACTTTTAACCGTGGTAAATAAAAGTAAAAAGTTACTATTCACAAAAAATTATTTTTATCTTATTGAACCAAATTTTACTCCATGATGTTAACCGTGTCTCTTGGATTTTTGAAATTCCACTCACAGAAGCGGTAAAATTAAGTTTTATGTAAATTTTCAAACTCTCCTAGGAGGTAGGTAAAAGGCGGTGAAAAGTTCAATAAAATTTTTATATATCTAAAATTATTATAAAATGACTCAAATGAATTACATTGAACTTATATTGGTATTATGTATCAATTTTGACATAAAATAAATTTAAATAAAATAATTAATTATTTAAATAAAAAGTCGGTTTTTAAATAGTAACCTAGTGTTTTCACTATTCATAAAAAATTGAATGTTTTCAGAAAAATACCAAAAATTCGCCCTAGGATAATTTCAATATTCTGAATCCAAAAATGAAGTCCATTTTAAAGGAGAAAATTTATAAAATTTCAAAAATTGGGTATTACTATTCATAACGGCTAGTTTTAATAATATTTTAATAGCATATCGTTGTTTAGTGAAACTCGGTATTGCGTACAACGCAAAATATCGAGAAAGGCCGCGATTGTGTGTAAATTAAGCCAAGCTAGTGTTGATTGCAGTGAAAGATTCCTTTGATGATAACAAAATAATTCGCATAGAAATCTAGGGTGGTACATTCTACCCCCCTTAGAAGGAATTTCGCCCTTGAAATTCGTCACTTTGAAACAAACAGATGAGTATACCTCTCCCTCATCATATCCTAAAGCTCCCATGTATCTTATTCTAATTGGTGGTTCCCCCATAAAACTTTCACCAAGTGAGTGGTCTTGTTCCGTAGGACTTTGTCACTACGATCCAGAATCTCTATTGGCTGTTCTTTATAAGAAAGATCTTGCTTCAGCGGTACAACTTCTGAGCTGAGTACATGTGAAAGATCGGGGATGTACATTCTCAGAAGAGAGACATGGAACACATCGTGAACTTGAGAGAGATTCAGTGGAAGCGCCAATCGGTAAGCTACCTTCCCAACACGATCCAGTATTTCGAAAGGACCGATATACCTAGGGCTCAGCTTTCCCTTCTTTACAAATCTCATTACTCTCTTCCAAGGAGATATTCGTAAGAACACTTTATCACACACTTCAAACTCTAGGTCTTTTCTTCGGTTTTTGGCATAAATTTTTTGTCAACTCTGAGCTGCTCTTATGTGTTGTTGAATAGATTTGACCTTTTTTTCCATCTCATCAACAAGATCAGGTCCTAATAGCTTTCTTTCCTTAACTTCATCCCATCAAGTTAGAGTTCAACATTTCTTTCCATAGAGAGCTTCATAAGGAGCCATCTGAATACTGGAGTGAAAGGTATTATTATATTAAAATTCCACCAAAGGTAGGTGTTGATCCCAACCACCTTTAAAATCCATAGAGCAAGCTCTTAACATATCTTCTAGAGTTTGAATTGTCCTCTCAGACTGACCGTCTGTCTGAGGATGATAAGCAGTGCTAAAACTCAACTCTGTATCCAGAGTATGCTAAAGACATCGCCAAAAAATTGAGGTAAACCTTGGATCCCGATCAGATATAATGGAAATTTGTACTCCATGAAATCTTACCACTTAATTTACATATATCCTGGCAAGCTGATCCAGAGAGAAATCTTCTCTAATAACAATGAAGTGTGCCGACTTCATATGATGATCAACTATGACCCAGATAGCATTATTTCCTTTGGATGTTTTAGGAAGTCTGGTGAGAAAGTCCATAGTGATGTTTTCCCATTTCCATTCGGGTATGGGTAATGGTTATAACATCCCCTTAGACATCTGTCTCTCAGATTTAACTTGCTGACAAACCAAGCATCGAGAGACATATTCAACAACATATCTTTTCATGCCATCCCACCAGAAGTACTCTTTCAGGTCCCTATACATCTTTGTGCTTCCAGGATGAATAGAGTATGAGGAACTATGAGCCTCATCTAGCAGCTCCTTCTTTAATTCAGGGATGGGAGGAACACAAACCTGATTCCTTAACCTTATTATCCCATCACAATCAAGGTTGAATTCAGGAACATTTTCACCTTCTTTTGTAACTCTACATCTTCTTTTTGTGACTCTTTAATCTTCGCATGTATAGATGGTTGAACATTCATTTGAGAAAGACAATATTTTTCCCCTTCCATTATAATTCCAAGATCCATCCTTTGTAAGTCCATAAATATTGGATATTTTGTGGTCCTCATCATGGATAAGCTAGCATGGTCTTGTCGACTTGATGCATCTTCCACCTTGTTTGATTTCCCAAGGTGATAATGAATTAAGTAGTCATAATACTTAATCATCTCCAACCATATTATTTGGCGCATATTAAGCTCCTTTTGTGTGAAAATATACTTCAAACTTTTATGATCAGTATAAATATCACACCTTTCACCATAAATATAATGCCTCCAAATCTTTAATGCAAAGATTACTACAGCTAACTCCAAATCATGAGTTGGGTAATTTTTCTCATGGGTTTTCAACTCTCGTGAGGCATAAACTACCACCATATAATTTTTCATGAGAACACACCCCAATCCCTTCTTGGATGCATCACTGTATATCAAAAACCTTTCTCCACTACAAGGCAGTGTGAGTACAGGTGCACTCGATAACCTTCTTTTCAACTCCTTGAAATTATCTTCGCATTCCTCTTTCTATATGAAATTAACTCATTTTCGAGTCAACCTGGTGAGTGGATTAGATAATCGTTAAAAATATTTCACAAAACATCGATAATATCCACCCAAACGAACAAAACATCGGATCTCAGTTACTGTTGTTTCTCTCGACCATCTTTCGATAACCTCTGTTTTTTGATGGATCCACAGATATCCCCTCTTTTGAGATTATGTGACCCAAAAATGAAACTTTTTGAAGCTAAAATTCACACTTGGTAAATTTGGAATAAAGCTTCTCCTTTCTTAGGGTCTTCATTACAATTCTCAAGTGATCTTCATGTTCTTCCTTTATCTTTTAATAGACAAGAATATCATCTATAAAGTCTAACACAGACTGATCAAGATAGTCTCTAAAGACTATGTTCATTAGATCCCTGAAGATAGCAAGGGCATTAGTAAGAACAAATGGAATCAATATAAATTCATAGTGTCCATACCTTGTACGAAAATCCGTCATTGGTATATCCCCCCTTTTGACCCTTAATTGATGATACACTGAACGAAGATCAATCTTGGAAAAGTATTGATCTTCGTGTAGTTGTTCAAATAAGTCATCAATGTGTGGGAGAGGATATTTTTTCTTGATAGTGATCTTGTTAAGTTCTCAATAATCAATGCAGAGTCTCATTGATCCATCTTTTTTCACAACAAACAGAACATGTGCTCCCAAAGGTGACGCACTAGGGTGTATGAATCCCTTATCAAGATTATCTTGGAGTTGCTTCTTCAATTCCTGAAACTAAATTGGGGCCATTCTATAAGGTGTCTTTGAAATAGGTAAAGCACCCGGTACAAGTTCTATTGAAAACTCGACTTCACGATTTGGTGGAAGACCAGGAAATTCCTCCAAAAAGACATCATCAATCTTCTGTACAATGGGAATATTCTTAATCGTGAGTCTCTCACCAACCATTTGAGATAAATAACCTACATTTAGTGGAATCAAGACCCATAAGATGGAAGAAATTTCCACTGGAAGGTTATGTTCATCCTTGCATTGATAGACGATCATAGATTGATCTGGAATATGAAATGTGACTTCCCTTCTTTGGAAATTGATATGAGATCCATATGAATAAAGCCAATCCATTCAATGAATCAAATAAAATTCCACTATAAGAAGGATCACAAGATTTGCAGGAAGCAGTTTCCCACAAACTTCAATCGGAGAATAATTATAAACTTTTGATGAGACTATTGTGCCATTAGGGGTTGTCATAGCTAACTCAATATCTAACTGCTGAGGTAATATAGCGATACCATTAGAAAATTCTTCAGAAATAAAAGAGTGGGTGGATCCAGAATCAAATAAAACATTTGCTACTTTAGAGTAGATGATAAGTGTACCTTTCACCACTTCGTTATCATACTCCACATCGTTGATAGAAATTGCATGTGACTTTCCTTTGTCTTTATCCTTAAGAGTTTGTTGATGTCAATCATCAACACCAACCCTTTGATTAGGGCATTTATTGGGATAATTCCCCATTTCCTTGCTCTTATAACATTGAATTGTAGGAGGTTCACTCTGTGTATCCTTTTCTTTGTTCACATCATTAGACATCTTCTTCCCATCATTGCGGTATTCAAATGCCTGATGAACTTCCTTTCCACATTTGAAACATTTATTTGTCCCCTTAAGACAACTCCCTCCATGTTTCTTTCCACACTTTTAGAATAAATGAAAACTCATCTTCTTTTCAGTGTGCTCTTTAGATTTCCCTTTGAATTCCATTTTCCTCTTCTTATCAAACCCATATGACTGATAGGTTACCCAAATCTCCATCTCAACCTTGAGAGCACATCGAATGATTTCCTCGTAGCTATTGAAGTCCCCTATGGATAACACCCTTAAAATACATGGTTTTAAGCCACTAATGAATCGATCGATCTTACTCTCAGGTTCGATAATAATCCTAGAATCGTACCATGCAAGTATTGTAAAATTTGCTTCATAGGTACCAACAGATTCATCATACTTTTGCTTCAGTTCAAGAAACTCCTTCTCCATCTTTGTTCGAAGAATAAGAGGGAAGTACTTATTGAAAAATAAGTTCTTGAACTCGTCCAATTCCATGGATTCAATTTCATCCCATTTCCTTGTATTCTTGATAATATTACACCATTGATCAGCTTCACCTTCCGAACGATATACTGCTAAGATGACTTTATCATGTTCAGAACATTGAAGAACTTAAAGTATCTTTTCAGTGGTACTGATCCACTATTTAGCCACTAATGGATCAGTAGACCCACTGAATGAGGGTGGACGCTGCCTCATGAAGGATTCAACAGAATGTTGATCCTTCCTTTGCTCATTTGGAAGACTAGCATGATTCATATCTTGAGAAAGTTGTGTGAGCATGGATACATGATTTTTCATTCCAACTCCCATAATGTTTGGTTGCTTAGGGGGACAATCATTGCATTTACCATCACATTCCGGGTTAACACGGTTCCTTCGGGTTCCATCCATTGACTAAAACCAAGAAGAATAGTGCGAGCAACAGTAATTATAATAAGAAAAACACATAATCAAGAATAAAATTTCACACTTAAGGTCTTATCATAGGTTATTCATGGCCATTTCTAAAACACTAAGATTGTGTTCTATGCATAGACATATCCTTATGGTTCTTACTAAGGCTTTCACATCCTAGTTTCCAAAGGTTGACTATACCTTTCCTTTGATACCAACTATAACGACCCATAATTTACATACATTGTTATTACTTCAACATTGAAGCACACTTATTACAACATATAACAAAACCATGAAAGGACCATATAGGTATAGTTTCTTTAGAAACTAGGAAACATAAACAACTGGTTCATAAAGCATCTAAACTGTCTCCCATTTATTTTATCATATCTAGAGTCCCTTTTGGCATATCTTACTTAATACCCTTCTTCCTGACCTGGGGAAAAGAAAACATACAAAAGGGTGAGCTCAAATGCTCAGTAATGGTAAACAAAAGAAATATCAATCATATCATACTCATAAGAACATAACATTTTGAAAATATTAACCTGCAAAAGTGATCATAATATCATAACATGGGATAAATCATGGTAGTGAAATGTAATCCCAATAATAATAACATGAAACATTGTGTCATACACACATAATCATATAGAATCATTTCTCAGTAGTCAAGACTCATTTCCAAGACTATCTTAGCAGACAAAGTCCATTTCTGAACCAAGTTCACTCCTCATTTCAGTCCTGTTTCACTGAACCAGATTAACCTTCTGTTCCATCCATGTCTATCTCATGTGATATAAATCTTTACCCAATGCATTGGAGGGAGATATAGGTCCCACCTATCTCATAATTATACCATTCTTATGTGTGCCACAAAATCATAAATCATATCATAACCCATGTAAAAAAAATGGGATTCTTAAACATCATGCCATCATAACATAATCTGTCTAAGATGAAAAGACATCATAAAAATAATTCCACCATAAAATCAATGTAAAAATAGGGATAGATATAAAACCCTATATTATGTTAGATGGAAAATAATTTTGATACGATGCTTGAAATCCATTCTTGAAGAAAATATCCTTTATACTTGATTTTTTTCCTTTATTAACATGTCATACAATTTTAAACTAAAAGAAGTTGATTAAAAATAAACTTGAAAACTTGTAAATGAAACTTCATGAAAATATATTTCTAAAAATCCATTCATGCCGTATATGTTAAAGAAAACATTCTTCTCGTACTTTGGTCGGAAAAGTTAAAAAGCACCTCGTACAAAAAATGACAAAAGATTCCTTTCATATATTTTACTAAAAACTCACCAAAGGGTAAACTTGGATTTAAAAAATTGTAGGAGGATATAAATAATATTACATATTCATGAAACATGTATGTGGATGATAAATATTCCCTAGTAATTACCGAAGTATAAACGATATCGGATAAAAATTGAGATTGCGAGATTTTCCCTTACCTTAGGTCCGATTTGCTTCGTACATGTCCGAAAATCCTCTATAATGATTTAAATAATGTTATTGACTTATTCCAGAATCATAATAATTGTTATGATATCATATATGGTCATATTCTTAGCTTCGTATTAGTAATATTTCATTGCTACTTGTTATTCGAGTGTTTATTGCTTTTTGTTCTTATGCGTGTTTTGTCGAATAAATTCTTATTCTTATTTTTAGTTTATAGAAACCTCATTTTCAGAATGGTATTAGTGTAATATATATCATATTTATTCATTAAATTCATTTATATAATCATTATGCATTGAATATCATGTAGAACGAGTCACATCACATCGTGGAGACGGTAGGTCGTACGTACGCACGAGCAATGATATCGTTCCCATGATAGTGGAATTGTATTGAGGTGTATGTATACTATTTCAGAATCAAAATCACTTTATGATAATCATATATAGTTATTATTTACACCATTATACCCATCCAAGAAAGGTGATGGTGGAAAATAGATTACTCCACGACGTGGAGACAGTATTCCGTACATACGCACGTGCGGTGATTTCATTTTGCATAGGATGAATAGAAGGTGAAATAGGGTTGTTTCATATTTATAATAATATATCAGTATATGAGTGATACTTATGTTATTAATTAATAATGAAACAAATAAAGAAGAATAAGTAGAAAAAGAAATAAATTTGAAAGAATCGGTAACAGATATTACCTGTTCTTTGAAGCACCTCTTCTTAACCTCCTCTTAGGGAACTAAATATGGTCTTTGATGAAGACCGGGACCTCTAGTATGTTCTTAGGGATATTGAGACGGGAAATGGGCATGGTTTTTCTGAGCATTAAGGCTCAAAGTTGTGTAAAGAGGAGAGGGAGGAGGTACCCTTTTATAAGGGAGGAGAGGGGAACTTTAGGAAAAACATAAAATATTATTTTATAATAAAGTCATATTCGGTTTTTAATAGCTCCAAATTGATTTATTTAGAAGATAATGTGGGGATGGGTCTATATCTTATCAACCAATAGACTTTAGAAACGTTTATGTTACTATTTTAAAATTATCATTTAGATTTAACTCTAAGTTAAATAATTTAACTTTTACCGTGTCTTCTTGTTTTCTTACACTATATGGTTAATAAACTTACTATAAAAAGCCAAAAGATCCCCAATTGGTTTATTATTAATATATATAACTTTAACTAAGTAATTTGGCCGAACCTTAGATTTTTAAGAATAAAATAACAATTAATAATATAATATTTGTTTTAGAAACTATTTTATGTCAATTTGGACACTATTTGGTAATTGATTTTTGTGAAAATCATAACAGAATTATTAGTTCGCAAAAAGGTAATTAAATCAATACTAATATGTCATATTAACCGATAAAATTAGTGTAATTCATAAAAATTCTCAAATTACATTTATTTGGGTATTTATAATATCAATTATGTTAATATTTCTTTAATAATGTAATTGCTCTATCATCATTGTGTCATAGATAAATTAAAGTATTTAAATTCTAACAATTATAAATAAAATACAATTATGTAGGAAATTGTTTTATATTTCTAATGAATATTTATAGTCGAATTTATCTTATATATAACCCTTTATTAAAAATGTTTTAGTTATTAAACTTTGATTTTAACTATTTTAACTATTCTTTAAATAAAATAATATTAAATGTCCTAATCTAATCCAAGTGGACCTAAATGGTAATATTTTATTTCTAGGGTTGTTTTTGGTTGAATTAAACTTATCTAAAAGTATTAAAACTTGTGTTAGGGTAATAATAATACCATTTTTACCCTTAATTACCCCATTTACTTTTAACCGTGGTAAATAAAAGTAAAAAGGTACTGTTCACCAAAAATTATTTTTATCTTATTGTACCACATTTTATGCCTTGATGTTAACCGTGTCTCTTGGATTTTTTAACTTCCACTCATAGAAGCGGTAAAATTATGTTTTATGTAAATTTTCAAACTCTCCTAGGAGGTACGTAAAAGACGGTGAAAAGTTCAGTAAAATTTTTATATATCTAAAATTATTATAAAATGACTCAAATTAATTAAATTGAACTTATATTGGTATTATTTATCAATTTTGACCTAAAATAAATTTAAATAAAATAAATAATTATTTAAATAAAATGCCGGTTTTTAAATAGTAACCTAGTGTTTTCACTATTCATAAAAAATTGAAAGTTTTTAGAAAAATACCAAAAATTCACCCTAGGCTAATTTCGATATTCCGAATCCAAAAATGAAGTCCATTTTAAAAGATAAAATTTATAAAATTTTAAAAAGTGGGTATTACTATTCATAACGGCTAGTTTTAATAATATTTTAATAGCATATTGTTGTTTAGTGAAACTCGGTATTGCGTAAAACACAAGCTATAGTGGAAGGCCGCGATTGCGTGTAAATAAAGCCAAGCTAATTTTGTTTGTAGTGAAATATTACTTTGATGTTAACTAAATAATTCTCATAAAAATATCGGGTGTTACATTAAGCCCCTGTACATATTTGATAGCTTAGATGTCATTGACCTCCATCAATATTTCAAATAAAATTGTTCGGGAGGCAAGAAAATTCAAATCAGAATAGTTCACCCAATTGGATCCACTAATGATGATTCATCCCCTTATACTCTCATTTTCAAATTATATGAAAAAACAAAACAGAAACCCCTCAACCACATTAATCAAAGATCTTTGTCTGAAATGTGTTAGACTATGATTTTTTGGTTATCTGGAATGTTATATATTTAATGTCCTTGTAAGGACGTCCAAGGTTGTGTAGGTATGAATTGAACCCTTCATCATGCCTTGAAGATCATAAATACTATATAAATGGGAATATTGGGAAAATATAAGGGAAAAAAATCCACATTTGAGACTTGGTAATATTTATATATAGATGGAGTTTTCTACTAAAGAGAAGTGAAGAAAGCCATAAATGATGGTGTTTCTTAGGTTACCATTCTAAATGGTCTATAAATTACTCCAACTAACACATTTAAATACCTAAGTGGTGAATATTTGATACCCATTAGGTATGTCAAAGACACCCTCCCATGTTCAAATATGTTTTCATTAGAATTATTATATCATCCACATCAGTTGATCCTAAGGCTGTTGAAGAAATATTTGATTCCTCCATTTGTATTGACACAAAAAATGGAAATTATCCAACCTTATCTTCAAATCATTAGAAATCCACTACTTTATCCTCTAAAACAATGTAAGTATAGATATCATCACTGGAAGCCAGAACTTAGGAATCTAACCATTACCTCAGCCTTAATAATCCCCCTATGTATCTCATCCATCCTAACATAGACATAAAGGATTAAGAAAAGGAAAAAGAATTGGATAAAGAAAACATCCTCAGAGATGATTCTCCATCGTTTGATGAAAGTGTATCCACCGAAATCAATGGAATCCAATAGATAAATATATGTACCAAGGAGGATCCACGACCAACATTTATCAACATAAATATTCCCATCGATGAGTGGGAAATTTAACCAACTATTCTAAAGATCCACTAGGAAATGTTTTATTGAAATTACCCATATATGCTAGGCCTCAATTATAATATGGCTACCCATCACATTGGATTTCCAAGAGACCACCATGGTTATTAGAAGGAAACCAAAAGGAATGGTCCTACTCATACATCTAACATCAAATCCTAAATTGACAAAACTGTAAAACATAATTTCATTTGTAATGTATTGTACCCAAAATGGATCAATAAAATTTCCCGCATAAAAAATAATGGGAAGATCAAGGTTTTCACCAAATTTAGTGATGTCAACAGGAAATTTCTAAAAGATGACTTCCCAGTTTTGATTATAGAACTTTTGGTCAATTCAATAGTTTGTTGTAAATACATCTCCTTTAGGTATTTCCATTCATGGTATAATAAATACTGAATTGACCATGTAGATGAATAATATACCACCTTTAGGGACCCAAGGGAGTATTCTATTATTGGGTGATTCGTTTTGATATAAATAATTCTAGCTCTACACATCAATGCTCCTTGAATCGCATATTCGAACCATCAAGGGATTATAAATCTAGTGTTATGTTGATGATTTGGTTTTATAATAATTTGAATATTTTAATGAAATTTCAAATTTGGAAATATATTGTAAGAAATTAATAACATAGTATATAGATGAATCCCCCAATATGTGATTTTAGTATTCCTTCATGAAATGATATCGGCTTCATCGTATGTCATCGTGGCCTCTAATTCAACCCTTATAATACTATTTCCATTTAGGGTATGTCACCTCTTCAAACCTTAATGTGTTGAGAGGAATTTAGGGTATAATTTCATATATATTATTATTCATAGAAAACATCAATGCAAATTGTTTTCCCTTAACTTGGTTGATGAAAAAGGGTTCATGTCCCAGTTTAATGATATTTACATGAATAATTCAATAGAATCAAGAAATATTTCTTGATACTACCAATGATGATTCAACTAATAGAAGGACTACCAATCATCCAATATATGAAATCCCTATAATGGTTACATGGTGCCTTCCACATGTATAAAAATGTATATGGGAGTGAAAACAAACTTTATTATCTCAATCACACAATTCTCCACATTGAGTCTCGATATTCAGATATAGATAAGAAATGTTTGTTATTGATTTTTTCAATTCATAGATTAAGGCATTAACTATAGTAACATGAGGTTCATTTGATCTCTCAAAATTACCCTCTAAAATTTTACATAAATTGTCCCATTTTGAATGGAAATTTTGTGTGATGGATGGTCATTATGCAATAGATTGATATACAATTTGTGCCACAAATTTTGATAAAAGGGGATTCTTCATCATCTTGACTAGTTGAAAACCCATCTATGAAAGAAGTTTTGATGAGCACCAAATTTCTCGGATAAAAAATATTCTCTATCCAAAAATCTACGCAAATATGGGAAATTTAATTTTATGATTCACACAAAGACCATTTTCTAATATACATAGATATTACAACATTTTTTAATGAATATTTATTACATGACAATAACATATTCCTGAGGATCATAATAGATTAATGTATTTTGAAACATGTGAACAAATACATTGGGTCGTAAGATATATAATTCATTCCCAACTATGTTTTTTCACAACTACAAATATTCATAGAAATTTCATACGTAATATATATCTTCATATATAGGGAAATGGAAACATAAGAAAGGGTGAGATCTAATTCTCAGTAAGTGAAAACAAGGGTGATATGTAAGAATAAAATTAACACATTTCTATACAAACATGGGAACACCATTTTTAAATCCCACCCAACATATCAAATTTCATATATATGAGTCAAGGAATTATGATTGGTAGTTCATAATACATGAATCATAAGACAATAATAAAACATGATCCATAAGGGAATACCATTGGCATAAGGCATGAAATTTGTTTCATACACATAATAATATAAAATCATTTATATATTAGTCTAGACTCACATTCAAGGTCATTATAGTGGAAAAATTCAATTACTGTACTGATTTCACTCCTCGTTCCTACAATTTTGTACAAAACCGGTATCACTTCACATTATATCCCCCCTTTCTAAATCGGGTTTATTGCCCATTACCTCATTGTCTATCTCATTTAATATATAAATCTTCCCCCCATTAATTGAAGTAAGATATAGTATCCACCATCCATATAATAAAAAATATACAAATGTGTTCAAAAAGATCATAAAACAATCTTTATATCATAACCAATGAATTGAAATGGTCATCATAAATATTTCAACATATCTTAACCTATGGAAAAGAAAAAGGTTTCAAAATAGTCTCTCATCTCATCATACCATAACCCATGAAAAAGAAGTTGGGTTTGAAAGAATTTTATCATATTATAACTCATGGAAGAGAAATAGATTTCATAATAATTTCTACATGGTATTACCTATAGAAGAGAAATGGGTTTCATAAACATATGGCTTAAAAACAAAAACCATTTACAGAAAAAATATGAATGGTATCCTTGGATCTTATCTATAATAAAGAATAACTAATCCCAATTAATTTCTAATTAGATAAATAATAATATTGGAAGACTATATGGGATATCTCATAACCAAAAAATATTTTCATTAAAAATAACTTTTTAAAACATAAAACATTATGAAAATTATTTTCTTTTTAATGTAACATTGAATACTGATAAAGAAATATTTTTAAAATAACATAAAACATTTATTGAGCAAAACATCTTATAAAATTTGATTGAATATTTTTAAAACATAAAATATTATTGAATTTTTTTCTTGTCAATATAACCTATAATAATTATAATTAAAATTTTGAAGTAAGGATTGGTCATGATGTTTGAAAATTATGTTCATCCTATACATGTTAAAATGAAAATTCCTTTAACATTTTCTATAAAATCCATATGGGAATTGATTGGGTATACGAAATGATGATTACATTAAATATATTTTATAAAAATTTTATCATGGGTGAATATGAATTTTATAAAATTATTATTATATTAATAAAACATATATTAAAACACATTTAGAAAACACAGTTTTGGAAGGGAGTAATTTCCAACTGAAGATATATATAATGTTGTATTTTATTAAAATGATTTTCTCCATAATACTAACTTTCCAAGATTGGAAATTGTACCATTACTAAATAATTTCATAAATAAATAGTATATAAGAAAATATTAGATGTTTACTAATAGATAGATCAAGATATTTTAATATTTTTGACTTGATCAAAAAAATCCTGATGAATGATGACATTGTAACAAAAAATAATTACCACTTTGGTATAATTGAACAACAAAACCCATGAATGAAGGACATAAAATGAAACTAAAAATATCATTATATTGAATGAATTAATGACATCACATATCAATAATAATATATATACACATCATGATAAAATATATTTGTATAACATAACCCACATCTCAAAGAAGGAAAATAGAGAAAAAAAATCCCTTACTACTTGAGTAACTATTGAATCATAATACCCATGAAATAATAACATATAAGGAAACATTAATTATCATTAAAAAATTCATATTCATGAAATATCCTATAATAGGGTAGTATATACACCACTAAAAAGAAACTAGTGGGGAATATGTAATAAGTCTCTCAGAAATAAAAGTGAGACTAGAAATCCCCATAGAATAAGTCAAAAATTTGGTCGTACTCATGAAAAGTTCATTTATAATAAATATAAGATTAATTTACATATATTATTGAAATATATACATATTTATCGTACCATATATGAGTTTATTATGACCAATTTGTATCTATTTATTATGAATTTTATGTTAAATATTTGATTTGGGCAATGACTACTTTTTTGTATAAGTTTCAATTTGTTATATTTTTTTATATTATTACTTTTATCATGGTTCAAAAATCTCCATAATGTAAAAAATGATATATATATATATATATTATATAATAATTATATTAGTATATTGAGTAATTATTAAAATTTAGTTTGAGGAAATGAAATCCACTATTCAGGGAGAGGGTAGACTTTACATACGCATGAATGTAGTTTTTCATAATATTATCTGTTAGAAAGAAAAAAAAATAAATGATATATTAACATTTAATAATATTTTTATTTAATATATATCAAATATCATTATTATATTGATATTTACTACCTTTCATGTAATGTGTGAACTAATCACATCGCTTCACGAGGCGGTAGTCCGTCGTACAGATGAACAACATTATTGTATTCCCAAAAAATTGAATGCATGATGGTTTGTGAGATATAAAAATTCTAGAAGAATTATAATATCATTATTATCATAAATATCATTGATAAATAGTATTTCCATCATTTTTTTCTATCTTGATAGAAGGTAATAGAACAATTAATGACATACAATTGATGATTTCATAACCCATTTGATTCAGCTGTGTGTGGTTGTATGTCATAACCATAACATAACCTAATCTCATTATATTTTTTATACTGAGGGTATTATATAATCATGATAGAAAATTAATTATAATTAATTTGAGGTTGAAATAAAACAAAATGCTCGTTGTTGAACACTAACTCTTCTTCAGGTATCTCTTTTTGGTTTTCACCAAAGGCCGTAATTGGTTGAATTTTGACAGAAAAACGACCAATATGAAAATAAGAGGTAATTTATGAAAAAATTTGGGAAGGTATTAGAATAACCAATTGGTTCTAAAGTTGTGAAGAAAGAGGGTGTCCTTCTATAAGGGAGGGGAGTGGCATACCTTTAATTCTTTGAAAGAGTGAATCCAAACCACATTTTTATCTTATGAACATGATAAAATAATGTTATATTGTGAGAATAGAAAGGATATATTTGAAATATTTTCTACCAATGAGTTTTGAAAATTCTTTGGGTCCTTTTTACACCTTATATTTTATGTTTAAATACTATGTAAAATTGTTTTTACCTCAATCACAATAATTAATTTTAATTTCATTCACTATTATGTTTGATAAAAAAGAAATTTGAACTTATTATAAATTAGAAATTATGGTTATCTTTTTGTAATCCTTTTTTCCAACCCCAATGACTTATTCTAAAAAATAAATATTTTAAAATAATCTCGTATAGGTGATGAGAAATGAAGTTGTTGAAGAGAAAACGATCAAAAGTCAAAAATGTTTTCATATTTAATTTCAATATGAAATTGATTCAAATGACAAAAATTGGATTAATAGAATTATTATTTATCGAATTACTCATAAATAATTAAAACATAATTTATTTTATAAATAAATTAAATTAAAAGAGAAGATTCAATTAAAACACATTATTTTTCACTATTCATAAAACATTAATATTTTTAGAAAAATCACAAAAGTCCACCATAATGTTTTTAAAATTATGAGTTTAATAATGATAATGATTTTATAGAAATTCATATTACCTAATAATCAAAAATTACATTTTTTTTGAAAAAATAAATAAAAATCGTTTCTACTAGAAAGTAATATTTTTAGACATACAAAGATGTTACTGAAGACTAGATATTCTAGGAGGTTTATTCAAAAAATATTAACCAGGGTAGTTATGTACAATGAATGAAATATTTTTCACATTTTCTATTCTCACAAATAACTCAATATCCATATTATGAGGTAGTGATTGAATTATTATAATAAACATTTAAGATAAGAAAAAATATGTAGAACTAGAAGAAAATAGTGTGTTCTCTTTTCTTGAATGAATAACAAGTGTATATATCTCCAAATAATTATAAAGGTCCACCTCAGTGATAGTGATAGAATAAAATTTTGATTTACCATTTTTCATTGGTGGTTTCTCATGCTAATTACCCTCAATAACCTGAGGTTTGCTGCACTAGTTTTCATAGTAACTTTTCTCCCTATAGTTAAAGCATTGAACCATATGCGGTGATCTCCTTTCCTCCACCACATTTTCCATCATTCATATGTCTCTTTTATATTGTCGAGCATTGTGTCCTCATCTCACATATATAATGTATTTCCCTATCCCTTTAAGGGAATTCACACGATTCTTCTTCCCATTTTTTCACAGGTGACTTGTTGAGTTCTTCCCCCTTTTTTATTAGATCCTCTAGATTGAAAATATATCTTTAATTTAAATCAGAATATCCCTGATAACACTCCCCAAACTCCATATCCACTTTGAGATCACATTGGACAAATTCTCCATAACTCCCAATGTATAAAATTTTTGATGCCTTTAGAAGTTGTGGTTTTAAACCACTAAAGAATATATCTATTTTACTATCATAGTTCATAAAAACTATAGAATACCTTACAAGGATTATGAATTTTTATTCATAATCCAAATAGATTCACCATCATTTTACTTCATATCTATAAATTATATCTATATCTTCATATGAATAATTTTAGGGAAAACTTATTACAAAATATTTTCATAATGCCTTCCCACTCCATCACTTCAATTTAATCCTCTGTCTTGGTGTTTTTAATCCATGCTCACTATTGATCTCGCTCTCTATTTAAACAATAAGTGACCATAGTCACCTTCACCATATTAGATAAATGAATCCCACGTATGTTTTT
Organism: Viscum album; assembly: GCA_963277665.1. Classification (NCBI taxonomy): domain Eukaryota; kingdom Viridiplantae; phylum Streptophyta; class Magnoliopsida; order Santalales; family Viscaceae; genus Viscum; species Viscum album. The sequence continues at coordinate 388,876,790 of OY728125.1, forward strand.
CTCCATTGAGTTGACCCACTTTTTCAATAGTATTGGATCAAATGATCCACTAAATGTATGTGGTCATTTCCATATAAAAGAATTGATAGCCAGTTGGTCCCTCATTATTGAAGGTGGATATTACAGATTATCCAGGTTATTATTCATAGACTGGGAAAACTATGTAAGCATAACCATAAAATTTTGAACTCCACCTCACATATAATTGGGAATGTAATTCTGGAATTCATTGTATTTTCCTTCACCAAGGTTTTGGCCGCATTTATCCTAGATCCCACCATTTTCTTAAATATAAAAGGTTTTAACAAAATATAATTCAACAAGTCATTAATAAATAATATATTAAATTGTGAAAATAACTCTAAAGGCATATCATGTGGGATCTCTATATTTAAAATTGTTCTTAAATAGAGCATCTTGTGTGCTTACATATACCTATTATTTCTCTGAAGTCTTCAAATACCAATTCCCAAATTAAAAAACCCATGCTCTGATACCATTTATATAGACCCTACACATATTACATGATTATTAAATGATCTTAAAAATTAAATCATTACAAAACTAGGATAAAATGTTAACTTTTTAGGAAACATAATACCATTAATAAAATATACATAATAAAACAAAACAAATTATTTAATTCCATATTTTTTAAATTATTAGTGGTTTTAATTTTTTATTTATTATACATAATCACATTAGGACATACGTCATAGAATTTGGTGAGAAAAATACCAGTAAGAATATAGACATAATCATGAATCAATATAAAATAGGGTGATCATAATAATTATCATCATAACATAATCATAATATCATCATAATAATCATTTGAGGAAATATTAGAAAATGGAATGTAATTTAAAAATTCATAAAAATAAAACATCATGTCTAATTGGTCATACACCATACACAGCTGTGAAGAAATCTTACATCATGTTCACACAAAACATATGGGCATATACATAACATCATCATTGTGAAAAAATATAGCATCATGTTCATGAATATTTCACCTTATATCAAGATATATATCACATTACCCAAATCATTTTAGTGCCATATAATTCAGGGAGCATCCATCACATTATAACATTTACATAATCTTTTGTGCGACATAGAACATATATCAATATTAGACATAAAATATTCTATGGAAAGAGAATTGGTTGCATGAAAATTTAATAAATAATAATTTCATGAATAAACATATTTCTTCCAAAAATTACAAAGGAATAACATAATTGGTATAATAATCATTAATATTTATTTAATAAGAAACAATCTTAAGAGAAGGAAAACATTTGTTTTTGGAAAGAAAAATTATTTTGAAAAAATCATTTCGTTTTTCTTATAATAAGATTAGAAAACTGCATATCCTAAAAATGAATATAGAAGGATAATGAAATTATATTTTCAAAAAATTAAAATAATATTCATACTAAAATTTGGAAATAATGATGAACAACCCAAATAAAGTAAATTGGGTTTAAGAATCGCCTTACCTTCTATCTGATTTCTCTTATCACGTAAATATATTGAATAATCAAATTAAAAAAATTAATAAATAAAAAAACCTATAAAACATCAATTTTTATAAATTAAAATTTTATTAAGTTCAATTATAATCATTGTGATGAGGTATAGAGTTAAATTCTGTCATTCTGAGATGCTTTATTTATTGGTTTTTATGACCAATTCGCTTGTATACAAGTATAGAAGTTCATATAAGAAGAGAATAATTCACCAAAATAGAAATTATATCTTATTAGTAAAATTAAATATTTTTAATTTTTCTTATATAAAATTTTCAATATATTAGTATGATTCATTAGTTAAATGTTAATGATAATCATTTAGTTTAATTTTTGTTTCTTTTGATCACTATGATGCCGTTTTGTTTTATTATGTAATATTTTGAATATATGTTAGTTCTAGAATATAAAAAAGGTTATAACATAAGTTTTTAAAATTTTATAAACCATAATAATGGTTTTATGACCATCCTTGAATGATGTAATGTAAAATGAAAACTTTTCATCCTCCAAGGGGATAAATCAACACTTCACAGACAATGTTTCCATATTTTGAAAAAAGGCATGGAGAAGTGGTTTTATGATATATTATTCCATTAAAATAATAAAATTAAATTATATATATTATTGTATAATTATCATGCCACTTAAAAAAGGTGAGATAATGGGAAAATGAAAAAATAAAATAAATTAACAAAAATTAGAAAAAAATTGAAAATGATTTTACCTCTTAAATTGTTATCATTGAGAACTACCTTAGGGAAATTGGAATTGGTATTTTGTTGATACAAAATTATAATAGACATGGAGGATAGGGCTATGAATATTTTTGGTATGAAATGATATGTAAACAAAGGCTTTATAGGTTTGATGAGAAGATGTGGTGTGGGTGGTATTTATAGGGAAAGTGAGATGTGTTTTTGATTATTTTATTCATTATTTTATTATTTTATCTCATGTTTATGACTAGTTTTAACCAAATCACTAAATATATTAAAATAAATAGGGATTGTTTTAGATTGTGGTGCTTACATCAGCCATTAATAAAGAAGTTGTGAATTTAATTTAAACTTTTATATACCATAAATTATCATATTTCACTATTCTCCAAAAATTCAACTATTTTAGAAAAATAGCAAAAATTAATCTACAGAATTTTTCAACGTGTTGAATTAAAAAATGTACTCTATATTTTGAAAATTATTTTCTAATAGTGGTAAATATAAATTTTATCTAAAATCATCATTTATTCAAAAAATACTTGTTTTATAATTATAACTGGTTTTATGAAACATCAAAAAATTACATAAGATCTCATGAAATTATTTTATAATCCCAAAAAAACCAAATATTAATTTATGAGTAAATTTAATAAAAATAATTTTTCATTTTAATCATTATATTAATTATTAAAATTTTAATAAGCATTTATTTTTTTATAAAAAACAACACTTTATTTATCATTTTTAGAATATTTATTTATTTATACAATTATACAGTTATATCATATTTTCATTTATAATATATCTAATTTTTAATTATAATTTCATAAGTGAGGTTACTATTATATTGGTCGGATTACTATTCCCAATGGTTACATTACAAATCTAATGGTCATGTTACTATTCCATTAATATTGATTCCTTGACATCATGAAATATATCTTATTTCATTAATTTATTATTTACAAATTCTATATTGTGTTCTCTATGTGATTTTATGTGATTTATACATGCTAGATAAATTATAAGAAGGTATTTTCCATTTTTAATGTTTGGGTTATCACATTGCATGTAACACAATTCATTAAATAGATTAAATTTATATGAGAAAACAATTCATAAAACATAGGTTTTTATAGTGCGTCCAAAAGATGAAACAGAATGATAATGGAAGAATTCCAGCTCAAAAAAGGTCTGTTGGGAATAATTATCATTAATCTATCAATGGTTGTTCTACCTTAATACTTTATACTATTTTAAGGCTACAAAAACAATGAGGCTGAATACCAAACCATCATTATATTCTTAGAGATAGATTTGAAAGAACTAGTGAGCCACCTGAGAATTAGAGGATATTCCTTGTTGGTAACTAAGTATATCAATGGTGATTATGGCATCCAAAAATAATATCTGACTAGCTTGCTTAATTATGCTTAGGTGTTGATGAAAGAATTCCCCAATAAGCCAACAGTAACTCATATCTATCATTCAAAAAATGATTTGACAAAAGAATTAGAAAACACTAAAGTATCCTTTGATATTCCGGATCAATATAAAGTAGTAATATACATTTCCCATCAAAAAAATATTATCACGATTTGTTAAAAGTGTTTTCGAAGAAAAAATGTGTTTAATTTTACCTAAGAACCAAATAATTATACAAACAGGTGGATAACACACAACATGGAATACCTCAAAATGGAGCACTTACACCAGAAAGAAATAGAAATAATAGATCTAATGATGTACATTAAATTTCACTTGTTATGATATCCCATTACATCAGAAGGCTATTCATAAGATAATAATTGATGAAACTATCCTTAGATGAATTAAAGGATAAGAGACGATTTCTATTATGGAGGATGATTATACTAGTAACTCTAGATCCCATTCATTGGGAACAAATATTTCTCACTAAATCAGGAGACTAGGGTATTTATAGTCTTTGATGATACAGGATTGCATTCATTTTTTTTAAATGTTTCATTCCTATAAATTAAATTCTAACATTATCTATTAAACCCTTGAGTTTTTTCATACATCTAAAATCTAATGGAAATTAAATGTATGGTGAATGGAAATTTTAGGGCCATATCGTCTAGATAAGGTCAATAAGACAAAATAATTCTTTATTAATACAACATTCTTCCCTAAATAGGTTGAGGAAATACCTATATAGGAGGTCAGGACCAAGAATATCATTAATTTCGTGAATTAAAACATCATCACCATGTTTTTTGTCCCTTAAACAATACTGATAAAAAATAAAACCAATATATACCTTTCCTAATCATAGATTTTGTTATGATGGGACATCATCTATTCCAACCATTCTTATAGCTACCATGATGAAACAAAATTTATAGACAAAGGGTTTTAATGAAAATTCTTCATAAAATGGTGGATATGTAAAAGAAATCTTGTCCCGTGAATCTCATGCATTACCTAGGGGATTACCAAACCATAACATACATTTCTATTCAGGATATCCTATATGTGTTGATTTTTAGAACTTAAGAAGTACTACCCATTGAATTAAAACTGAGATCATTATGAATATATATCATTGGACAACTCTCAGATAATGAACAATGAAAAAATTAGTTTTATGAGTCAGAGTGACTTGATGAAAATATTTATGTCTACCCTTCATCATTTGGAAATATACATGAAAAAGATAACATGATACTTTAAAAAAAGTTCATATAAGTTTTTTCATTTCAGGAGAATTTGTTTTGGCTACGATGTCTCCAATGATACAAATGTATAATCCCACAAAGATTGAACCAAAGTAGGAATGACCTTACATCATATATAATGTTTATCCCAATGGATCATACCCATTAATCACAATTGATGGGGAACAAACTATGCACCTACAAATGTATTATTTATTGAGAAATTCATAATGTGATAAAGAAACATATTTTTTCCTTCTCTCAAGATGATCGATTGGACAAAATTTGGTCATAGATGAAAGACCTGAAAATGAACAAAATTTGGATGAGGGTAAAAGAACTATAAATTCATCTTATTATCCTTCATGTAATAACTAAAAATGTAGAAAATTTGACTGAGATTCAAGAATAGAAATGGAATATGATTTGGTTCTAGTCAAACAACATGAAACATAAAGACAACATTCTCTATGATTCAATAACAAATCTATATATCCTATATTACCAGTAAGAATATGTTAAAATATATGAAAATATCCCAAATACATTATACTAGTTAATTTTCATTTTTCAAGTTGTAAAACTATATAAAATTTGGTCTGTTCTTTCTGGTCTCCCCCCACAACTTGATTCAAGAACCATGTCTCTATACATTATCTTATCAATGGGACACATAGTGAAACTGAATCATTATGTCATGGGACCATCTAGGAAGTAAAAAACAACTCTTCCTCTCTAACATACAAACAAAGATATATGTAGGGAGCTTCACATTCCTTGTCCAATTCCAGCCCAAATGATTCCAATATTCTTAGACACATTCCTTCCACACATCATTCCCCCTGTCTAGGTAAAATTCAGATCTCCAAAAACATTATCTAGCTATCTATTAAAGAATTTCTAATTCAGGATGATACATTTCTTTGGAATATGACTAATATTACCTAAAATGGATCTATATAAATCACCTTCAAAAGGCATATCAACCATATGTACATTCATCCTTATGACAAACTTCTTCATTCATCGTAATCCTAAAAAATCATTATAGAAGTCAATTTTTAAACATGGACCAAAACCTCTCCTTGAATAATTGTACCATATCTTTTCACCTTTTCTGAGAACCCCCAAGGTCATGGTTTATAATTATATTCATCACATAAGAATTACAATCGAACATATGTGTCCTATTACGCCTAGTTTTTCTAATCATTTACAAACATATGATCCTAGTCTTATGATCAAAAAACAATTCATCATTCATCCTTTCTGTATAACAGTATATTTCATGGTTTTCCAAAACAATGTATGACATGATTCTTATTCTACGGGGATACATAGAGATTCCCATATTTTAATCCTAGTACTACCACCACATGCTTAAAATTCCCATATCCATTCATTTAATCAGCTATGGGTGGTGAAAGAAACCATTATCACTCCTTGTTACTCACACCGAGCATAGATCATGTGTTCTGTGGAGTTTTGCAAAGGCTTACCCACATGATCTATAAGAATCATTTCAAATTTGCGATAACATGTGCCTGGATGAAAGACCCCAAAAGGCACACTAAGTGTACTTATTTAATAACATTAAACTACATGGTTTTATCTATTTGATGGAATTTAATTGTGTTTTTATATGATCCTCCCCATATATTACCACTGTACAGGGTGTTGGTCTCCCAGCACCCCTCCATCCAAGAACTACATGTGGATTGATTCTCATTTTTACAAGATATGTAGTGACTACTGGATTCTACCTCCTGGTCCATCCACAATATAAAAAGATCTACCCTAACATTCCTATGTATGAACAGGATCTACATAGGTAGGACTAATATGGGTTCTCACGAAACTCCTTATGCTACATGCAAAGAGAAATTACCCTACTATGTAAAAATAATCGTTTATTATGGGTAATATTTCCTAGAACAATATATGGATTGATTGTTAATTTGATGAGACACATAGAGACAAAAAGAACCTATGTATCATGCCCAAACACAATAAAATGTCCCCATCGGTACATGTGTTTCATATCTTCATAAGAAACATTTCCCCCATTCATAAGTGATTTGTGACATGAAATGCTTCTTCCATAATTAGGCACCTTCCTTGCATAAATCAAACTTCATGACTTGAAAAACCCAAATCCTTATAATGTTTACATATCCATTAGTGATGGAATGTATGATTATTGAGGAATACATTATTTTTACTATCGATAATAATCCATATTTTTGTTCTTTATAAGTATACCTCATTATAATATTCAACCATAGGCACATACATTCCCAGTAAAAATAATTTATATCTTCATAAGACTAAAATAATTTATGTTGGAAACCTCTTTTTGATTATGCTATGGGGTCATTCTTTGAAAAATTATCAAATATCACTATTTGGTTTTGGATTCACCAATATTATATTTTAGAACCATCCCACTTCATTCCAGAAGGATTATGGAACATTCTTGGTCAGATCACTACATAATGGAAAATCTGTAATCTTTTGGACAAATGATATTTGTCCTTAAACATGAGTTACATTGGTCAATCTTGAAAACCCTTAAACATCTAATGAAATGATAAATAAAAATCTTCTAGTTGAAAATGAAATATGGTGACTAGAGTAAATGTCATGTAATTCATACTATGTTTTCTTGATGTCTTATTTGGAAACTGTTATGGCAGTAACAAAAGACACATGATGTTTTTAGGGCTCATCAGGTGTCCCTAAAAATATTAAAACAATTCATACTACGTTCATTCACTTAGGTGAATCTTTTATTATAAAAAACATATATTCAAAACATTTTGATTCAAATATTCCAAAAGTTTAATAAAAAACGATTCATTCTTAGAAACAAGTCAATTCTGGAGTTATGGTGATATATTCATACCTATACCCATCTATGAGCCATTACAAAAGAAATAGATGTAGATTATGTCATGTGAAATGTTCATGGTTAGAGCTGATTTTCTAATCTACATTTTAATTATTTGGGTTATAACAATTTTATTATTGAGACATTGTAAGTTGATGTGAAATGACAATAAGAAATTTAAAAATATATATATTAAATTTAAAAAAAACGTTTCCATTCATTGATAATTTTTTTGTATGAAAAAATCCACAATTTAGGAGCCACCATACTAAAGATAATTTATTATATTAAAAATTTTATTCTATGGATTCATAATGCTGAATCAATATATGATCAGAGTCACTCAATATAACTCTGATAATATTTCAGTATCTATTTCTACATCAGCTAGTAGCACTTTTTTAGTATTAATAACATCTATTTGGGAAATCTATGACTCTTGAATATGTTAATTATCATTATTAATCATTGATTTAGGAAGATAAATTTTTTTATCGGTCCGATCTAACTCTTTATATCGTTATTCATCTAGGATCCTCTATTCAACAACTCATCTTTGATGTCGGGATGCTACTCCAAATTTTTGAAATGACTAATTAACATAGTTATTTATTGTTATAGAAAATTAGTCCATAGAATCTATATTCATGGGAAAAGGCTCTGGTACAGTATCCCCCAATCAGATAACAACCACCACTTTCACATTGGTATGGATGGCATGGAATTCAAACCCGCAAAACTAATCACATAAAACATGAAATGCTGTATGATGTATTTTGACGAATTTTTTGATAGAGGAAACTGAGAAATCAATTTCCATATATCCCTATACACCATGTTATGGGAGATAAGGAAATTATCAATGGTCTTCTGGTGTACTTTAGAATCACTCTTAGAGAGAAGAATGTATTCTAGGACATGGTCAATAAGAGAATGTCTAACAAATAGAATTTTAAAAATGAGTAGGCTCTATAATATTGAAAATAATTTTAACCTATACTTATTGAAAATTTGAGTAATTAAAGATGTTATATAATTAAAATAATGGTACAGAAATAGGTATCCAAAAACCAATACATGGTAAGGAAGGATATTAGACAATCGTGATGTAGAGATATTCACCTCTGTCTACTATGGAACTAACTTCCTCGGTCCTTAACACATCATTGGTAAGAATTCCATGCACCATGATTCTAGATTGTGGGTTGGAATCTAGAGGCAACTCTTTTGGAGAGTCATGCTGAATGTCTGTATATTCATTGAAGTGAGTAACCTCCAAAATTTCAGTCACACACACTAAAACCACTGGGATGACCATTAGAGAACATGGAGATAAAATTGGTTTCAATCATTCATGGGAATTTATTGATACATCCTCTATAATATTACATTCTCTATGAATGATATAAGTGAAAAAAATAATTTTCAGATGTGTCCACCCCCTCTTTTAATGCGATTAATGTCATTTTTATTGAGAAATTGCCACAATAGAGATAAAAATCTCTATAATTTCACAACCTATCCTTGAACCCGTATATAATCTAAATCTCCCTAAAAAAGAAAACTCTTGAACGATTGGTATATAATGACTACTGTTTCCAATGAAAACCCTTTCATATGTTGACTCATTGAGATGAAAGGTCATGTAGAATGGAAATTAAATGGGAAGTATTAAATTCTTATTTTCTAGCATTGATCAAATCTGAATTTATTACTTCTTCATTGATAATGCCTTGGGATTTTCAATGAAGATAATATCATAGGTAACATAAAATGTGGAGGATGGGGTGGTAATACTCTTGTGGGGATTACAATCACTACCTATATATCCTCATTTTCTTGGGGAGATATTTTCCCAATGACTCTGTCAATTAGAAGAACTTATATTCGAAAAATTATTCCTACTTCCATATATTATGTAGAATAAATTAGAGATTAATTTCCCCTAACATACTAGAAAATTGGGGGGGGGGGGTTAAGGGGTAGAAAATTACTGCAAGAGAAAAATATTGGTTGGTGTAAGAGCTTGTGTTGCCTCTTCACTATAATCAACCATTTTCTACCTCTCTACAAGTGTTTCACACACTCGTTTGGACCAATTTACTCAAATTTTGAATGAATGAGTGGAGAAATCCATATAATTATCATATTAATCAACCTAATTGAGACTATTTTGAAAGAAGATTCGTTTAGGTGTGGTAATTAATTTAGATCTAGGAAAATAAATTCTTATGTGTGAAGAACACCCCTGATTTCAATGGTAGAAACATTATTTCCTTATGTAGCCCATTCACTCCAAGAATCGGGAAATATTACGATGACAAGGATGGATAATGTAGATTACGATGACCTTATAGTTGGGGCGGGATCATGTTTTTGTACATTCTTCCGTTTCATATTGGTTACCACTCCCCATGGGCATGGGTTATGATGAGCCTCCAATTGTGAGAATCAAGTCATATCCTCGAGTTCATGTGTAATTAGAAAATCATTTTCATTAGTTTCAAGTGAAAAACTATCACTATCTTCAATATCGATTTCATATGGTCTAAAAATCTCAAGTACCCAATCTGATTTTATGAATTATTCATGGAGTAAATGAATGGGGGCTTCAATGTCTTCGATATAAACTTCAAAAATGTTAGGATGATCCATATTAGAAATGATTTCAGCTGCATATATTCCACATACATATTATAAATGATTTCCTTCCCCTAATATATTTTTAAAATTTTAATTAATAGGCATGGAATTCTTCTATGTGACACACTCTTTCCATGCTATGAGATGTGAATCCCCACTGGGGTTGATAACTTGCGAATATGACTCAGTAGCTTGTGCCAAAGAGGTAATACAAATGTATTTAGGTTTTAGACACTAGATATTTAAACTATTCTTTTGAATTTCTAAAATTATGAGGTACTTTGATTAAATCCCCTTTCACGGGCTAACTGCCTCAATTGGATACTTCTATCCATCTCCAGAATTGGATATAGGTAGACCCATAATAATGGATTCAAGCTTTAGGTGTTGTCCATTTTTGTGTGACTGGATCCAAGATTCTTTATAGCCATTCATGTAAGAGAGATTTATGTTTGGGGGAAGAAGTCCAATTTGGGATCCCATGTATTCTCATGTGAACATCAACCAAATATGAGAATCACCCATCAAATGCTTTTCTAAATGTGTGCTAATAATTTACATTGGGAAACACTTCTGGACATAGTAGAACTGACTCCCAAATTGGAAGGGTGAATACATTTCACAAATTATATTTCCATAAACTATAGAAACTAAAACACCCTCACTCAAGAAAATGAGAATCCCTTGTCTTGTATTATCTCAAATATATCTTTTAACTAAGTATTATGGGTGTGGAGAATAATGTGAATATACATGAAAGACCATGATAATTGAGCATCTTCATTAAATAATTTTACCCCAATGTCAATGGATTATCCTTTATAATACACATTATTTAGTTCTTGAATTGAGCATATGTATGTTTTTGTGCATTGATAAATTCATAAACCCCTATATGAGTTGTTACCGATCCCCAATGGAGTTAGAAGGGGCATGTGATCCTATTAGGAGGGTTTCCATACTAATTATTCATAATAACAGATATATTTTTACCAATACTAGGACCACCCAATTAATGATTATCCTAGTCTTTGAATGGGATTCCATTAAACACAATACAAATCTAACACCCATTCTAGATTCAGCCACTAATAACAACTATCCACTCAATATATTTCCACACAAGCTTCTAGTAGTACCAATGAATCAACAACATGGGATAAATTTGATCCCCACCGATCAAAGAAACCATTATGAAAAATCATGTCATAATCACCAATGTTTCTCTAAATGCTATGAGTAAGACACATCCTCATCCTCCCCACATTAAGTGAATTACAATTTGGTTTAAAAAAACATGATTCCAATAAGAAAAAGGGAATATATCCTAGGGTAGGGATCAACTGCTTGATGATTCTAGGCCATTTTATTAAATTACCTCACAAGTGGAGTAGTTCTCTTAGGGTCATTCCATGCTAGATAGGGAGGAAAAAACTCATTATACATATCAAACAAGATGATTTCCCCAATGATCAACCCAATCTACCAAAAAATAATACTAACACACCCATGCATAGGGTTGAATGTATTGGTTTTCAGGAACAACCTATTATACATGAGTTAAATGAAATAGAGGTTTCAATGATAAAAATTCAATGAAAACCATATATCCTCAAATATTCCAATTAATATCAATTCAGGCTAAAAATTTTCCTTGACATGGAAAAAGGTCATCCCTAGTTTAGAATGAATGATCACCCCAAATGATTATCCCATTTCAATAATCATCTTAGCATCTCATCAGCTATTGATGTTATCATAATATAATAAAAAAATGTAAATCATATTATAGTCATCATACTGTTTCATATAATTACAATTGAGTGTCAGTCAAAATAACCCATCGATGGTATCCTAGATAAAAGAACACACTGATGAAATATTTTCTTAAGGTTTTTTTCTACAGTTGATTATCCAGGTAAATGGACCATTTTTATGACATGGTGTTGGGATATGGACTTATGATGGAATTCCAAATATATAAAGTGAAAAACTAAATGTGGTAGTATACCCTTGAATTATAGGAACTATATGTCCTATAAATAATTGATTATTTGGGTCAATGTCACGTATTTCATTATTCATAATGCTTTCATCCATAGCATTCATCCTCTCATTAGTGGGAGATTTTTTTTGGAAGGATCCATTTTATCCCTCTATAAAGAAGATTCAACAAAAATATGTCATATTTATCAAATTCAAAAACATAACATAGTATTTTATGTGACCCACATAGCATTTTATGTGACCCACAAAGCGTGTTACCTGAACAGTGTAACTGATGAATTTTAGCTGGCGGTGTTTCAAATTCCAATGTAGAGAGTGTTCTATAAAAATGAAAATAATATAGTTCTTGAGAATACTAGTTCATGGATGGAAGATCTTTTGTATGGGGAAATAGAAATTCATAAGATGAAATTTCTTTGTGGTGGAGGATGTTACACTTCAATATTTGACAAGGCCATAAAGAGGATCTTTACAAGGTGATAAAATAGTCGAGAACCTCAAACTTTTCATAGGTGCAAGCCCTTGTATAGGACCACAGGCACCCTACATAGCATCCCAACTAGGTCAACTTCTTCCTCAGAATTGACTCCTATTTATGTCGATTAGACCCCATCCTGACCGGGGGGGGGGGGGATGAATTGGGTCTGTAAATGAGAGCATAAAAAATAAAAAGGTTTTTTATGTATGTGAAAAGTCTAGAATAAATCATCTTAACCATTTCATGATGTTAAAATCATTAAATCAACCTGAAATAGAAAACAACTCCCATTTCCAAATAGCACTCAGGTTATATGGTTATTTTTTCTTCATAGTGCCCTCATTTTTTTTATTTTTTGATAAATAATCTTCATTAGGTTCCCCAGAAATGAAATTTCATTTGTGGGGTGATGTTTCAAATTCCCCATACAATTATTTTTTCAATATGAGGCATCATAATCCCCCCCCCCCCAGAAAATTAAATTTTATTTTTAGGTTGAGGATTTAAAATTTGGCCCCTATAAAAGATATTTCATTTGTGGCATGAGGAGTTACCTTTTATCCACCCCAATCAAATTTATTTTATTGAGTGAAGCATCATCTTTAGCTAGTCTGAAAACCAAAAACCATTATTTGTAGTGGGGTATTTAGCTCTGATCATCTCATAAAATAGTTACATTATGAGGAATATAATAACCCATCACAGGGAAGCATGAGAAAACAAAGGAAAATAGTCCAAGTAAAAAATTTGATAAGGTAATCACATACCTATATTTAAATTTAAGAAAGGGAACTCACCTGACCTCTCATAAAGGATAGACTCTCACATTAAAATATGTTCATTTAGAAAACCCTCTATGGAAAACCATCAACATTTAATGTTCATTATAGACAACCATTCTATGATTTTTTTTTGAGATTTATACTTTTAATTTAGTGTTTTTCCTTGCCTCAGCCACTCCATGAACTATCATACCTTGGATGGTCTTATTGCATAACATTATGTCTTCATAGACCACTAAGTAAAATATCCAATTCAACCTCATCTTAAAGAACTATGAAAAAGAGCTAGGGCCCATAGGGTTCCCTTCATGAAATAGTCAATAATATAAACCACTGATGCATATATAATTTCATGATCATAGAAAAGGAAACATCATAGAGTCTACCATTTGATTGTGTATATACTTTGTAATATTTGTACCCATTTATCATACATAATGGCTATTTACTTTGGGAATTTTAAAATTTTGAATCACATTGGTAATGTGGAACCAAACCATGGTGTAAATTCTAGGGACTTCTCTATTTAAGATAGTCAGGGTAACCACATTACTACCACTTTGATGAGGGTAATTCTATATCTTCCTCCCATTTCTGTAAAACTGGGAATATGGAATTACTCTTAGAGTAAGCCCTACTTTATCTTATAGGATTTAATACCCCACCTTCTATCCATTCCATAAAGCAAGATAAAAAATAGGACACTTTTATGCCTAGTCCTTTTCAGTCTTATGTATCCACTTCCTCACCCACAAGTTGATGATAGTGAACACATGGTTTGTCAGATCTTCCAATTAATCATGTTTTTACATTGTTCATAACTCGCATGGGCTTAGAGGTTACCGATGATCATGATATATGCATGATCAAATAACTATCTTAGGTGGAGTTTCATTTTCTATATATTCCTCTAACATTTACTATGGGCCTCCTCTAAGGGTACGTGCCAAAAAATTTGAACTACATTGGATTCTATTCCCATCCATGTGGGATACATAGGTATCCACCCTATGGTCTAAACTCATCACCTCAAATTCACCCTAATAATCTCTAGGCCATATTATCAGTAGGATGAAATCTAGGTTAGGAAGCTACATCACTTATATGTCCCTTAGGCCAATTTGGAATACGTTCTACAATTATAACACCACAAGATTTAATGGTTTGAACGTTCTTACATTTTAATTTTTCAATAACACAGGATTCACAAAACACCAAACATAAAATAACAATGATAAAGAATTAAATATCATTATTCTAAAATCACCATTATACCCTAGAAATTAAATTTGGGGGAGAATGAATATTATTATGAAATTTATATATTATCTCGAATATATTTACAGGAATGAATTGAATTTTACATATTAAAAGGTTATATTTTTATAAAATATGTTTTACGACTTATAATGGTGAAGATGTTTTAAATATAATTTTTCAGTTTTTGTAAATTAAATTTCAAAAATCTGAGATACATTTTTGTGATCACTTAGATATTTAGAGTCTGATAAGCTCAACATAATTTTTTGATGAATAATAACTTCACCATTTTGAATAGTAATGTCACCTTTATGAATAGTAATATGACCCTTATTAATAGAAATATCATCCATAAATGTGTAAATAAAATTTAGGCACCATACAAATGAACATATGATATAATGGTATAGGTAAGTGAATATTTTAAAAATTAATAATTAAGTGTCAGTATTTTTGTGATTAAGAAATATTTAATTTCAATTATATAGTAAATAAATTGATTTAAAATAAAATTACTTTTCATAAAATGACTACATAGATTTATATTTTTCTATCTTATGATTTTATGATAATTCAAATAGTCCTTAGTTAGTTTTTCAAGGTGTTATAAAATCAATTTAAAAATTTTTAAATGTATTTTTTGTGTAAATGATGATTTTAATTAAAAATTAAATTTATTATATTTATAAAATAATTTAAAAAAAAATGAGTTAATTATAGAATTATACAAGTGAAAAAATGGTTACAGTGAATTTTTAAGATTTTTATATAATACATGAATTTTTGGTGAATAGTAATATACTTTAATTTATGATAAGTGGTAAATACATTAATCATGGGTTCATGGATGATGTTTGGATGATGTTTGGATGAAGTAAGAACCATTAGTTCAATATCAAATGAAATTGTTACTTTATATAGTCATAAGAATCAATAATATTGTTTTTTGTGAGAAAAATAATAAAATAATGAATAAAATAATGAAAATCACCCATTTCCTCCACAATAAAACCCACACTCTTCTCTTATTCTTATGATATCTATATGTCCTGAATCATGTCAATATTCAACCCAAATATTTTTTCCAAATCTATCACTCACATACAGAAGCTCTACATCATTCCAAAAGACAAAACCAATTCTCATAAGGAGATTCTCAGGGAGGAGTATCCAAGATATAAAATCCTCTTCATTTTCAATTTAGTTTATTTTGGATTTCATTTCTTTTATTCCCTCATCACCACCTTTTTCCATGATAGCATTATAACTTTATAATCATATATATAATTTAAATATATCATATTAATGGAATATCATTTCTCAAACTCCTTTATCTCACACTCTCTCCCTCTTTTATTTTAAAAACGAAATCATCGTTCGAGAGGTGTCGATTTACAACCATTGTGGATGAAAAATTTCAGTTATTCAATTTCTCCTTAAATGATGGGAATAAAACCTTTTTTATGGATAAAACATAATAAGATACATTTTTTACAATATTTATTATGATCTAGATTTAATATATGTAGATAATACTAAATGATTAAACAAAATGAATTGGTTATGATCAATAATTTCCATAATAATGAAAACCATTATCACTAAATGTATTATTTAACGATTCTTCATCATACTATATAAAAAAGATATATATAACCATATAAATTTATTGATATTCATTAATATCATATAATTTAAATTCTATTGAATTTTACCCATTCCACATGAACTTCCATTCTCACATACAAGTATACTGATCGTGAAAACAAAGGAAATGAACGCTCTAGACCAATAAAATTATGTCTTATAACTCATCAACAAAACCAAAAATGAAAAAATTTAGATTATAATAAATCAAATACATGTAGATAAGGTTATGAAGGAATGAATTAATTAATTTTATTTGATTATCCTATTCTTTATGGTTAATTTCAGAAGACATTTTGACACAAGGAATGAGTTTTCTCAAATCACTTTATTTTTTGTGAGATATGCCTTACTCGCTAATAATTCTTGTGGTTGATGTATGTATACTACCCATTCATGTATAATAACATCAATCAATTTATTTTCATGTATTCATTGTATCATATGATGATTATTAATTTTGGGGCATATGATTCAATTTATTACCAAGCGGTAAGGTTATCTACCCAAACCCCCACATTTTTATTTCAGGTTACTCTTTATCAATCATTAATCAAATTAAATTCTTGTTTATTTTATTATATTTATTATAAATTATGTTAATATGTTACAAAATCATATTTCTATATCATATCATTATTCTTTAATGAGGATATATATTTTTAAAAAAGGTTCCCTTTCGAATTATTCTCAATAAACAATCCCGATTCAAGGGAACATCCCGAGTTCTTACCTGTTTTCCAATTCAATCCAAAATATATATTAATCCACCATTATTATTTTACAATAAATCATTTTATCATTAAAAAATATATCAGTTCATTTTGGGTTTTAGGAAAACAAACATGAATTACCTCTTAAAATTCCTATTAATATTTTCCTTAATGTGCACTAAAATGTTTTATTTATAAAGTTTCATAAAAACACTCTTTACCTGATTTGACATTAGTAGGACATCATTTATGAATAAAATATTATTTCAATGGCCTTGAATTTTCATTTCTAGGATATAATTTTTTAAAATATGATATTATGACGTATACAAATGTTTTCTGAAAAGTACTCTTCTTTCTAATGTAAAATGGGTTTTTTCTTATCTCTCTTTTACTTTTATGAGTTATATTCCTTATTCAAAACTATTTCTTTATGTGTGGTATTATAATAACCCATTATATATTATATCATGGATTCTATTATTTTCATGATATTTTAAGATTCATTTAATGTTAAAATATATTAATATTTATATATTTTAAAGGTGTTATGGGACACTCTGGAATGATTAAAGATTAATTTCCTCTAGAATTTCATAATTATTTTAATATAATAATTTCATCTACGATACATCAACGTGGTATGAGATAGTTTGATTAAATATATCATTTTATTCAATATGGGTGTCATTCCTTGGACTTAGTATGTGATGGGTGGGGACCACTATAGACCCTCGATACATCAATATGTATCATGAGACAAAACGGAAATAGATTTTGGTAGAGGCATTAACCATTTATTTTCCGAAACATTTGGAAAGGCCTCAATGATAGGTTTATGATGTCCGTAATGTGCATTCCATCCTTATGATATTAGTAATTGATAAATCATATGATTATTCCACTAGTTTAATTATTATTGTAATGATTTATGTGATTATTTATATGGAATTATTTATTCATAATTTATTTTACCATATTATGCTTGAGATTATGTGTTAATGAAATGTGTTTTTATTTATTAATATTGACTTCTTATTTCTATAAAAGATTCATATATTTTTCTTACACTTACTAATCATATGTGCTTACATTTTTCATGTATTATTTTACCTAGGATTTCATAAGAAATTTTATGAATGACATGGAGGGTTAATTGAAGCGATACTGAGTGTTATCAATGGATTTATTTTGTTTTTTCCTTTAAATTTGTAATGTATTGTTAAAATATATAACCTGGTTTCTAAAAATACAAAAATATTTGTTCCATTGGGATGTGATTCGTTATAATCATACCGATTTAATAATGTAATGAACCAACATTGGGATATTGGGTTCGGGTTATTACAAATGGTATTAGATGAAGTTTATTAGAAACATTGAAAAGTAGATTTATAAAAGATAGAGCAGGAAACACAACCCTAATAAAAAAATTGAGGATAAGGATATATTAACATTCTATAATTTTGGTAAGGAAAATATTTTGGGGATATTCTGAGAAATACATCCATGTTTAGATACTATAATTGGATGTGGTTTGGGCACAGATGTACCTAGGGGTAAAAACACTAACATGATGTCTCAGGACTGACTCGATGTAACATAATACTTGACAATGGGTTGTACTACACACCTAGTTTGGCACTACTATCAGATATGATTTTGATAATTCACATTTTCATTAAAAATATCATGAATGATTTAAATGTAAACATGAAATCATTGAAACCATGTATACAATTTTGAGATTAGATATGGGTAGTTTTTCAATTTATGTTTTGTATTTAATTAGTATTGGGATTATAAATTGTGTTTCAAAATTTTATAATCGAATATAGTCTAGGAAAGTTTTTATAAATGATATATACTAAAAGGAATGCAAACAACCTCAATTCACTTAATCTAAAATGTAATAATGATCCTTTAGATGAAGGTTTTAAGCTAGTATTTTGAAGGTAACATGTAACTCATAAATTCTCATCATATGAGTAGATAATATCATGTAATAACAAGAAGGATTAAGAGTTTTTTATGTATTATGGATTCATAAGGAAGCCAGTTAAGAAGATGAAAACAAGGGAAGAGATAGATAAATAGAAGAAGGGAAAAATTAGTTTCTCAAATATGATAATTGTGGAAGGAAAAACCTGGGTATACGCTTAAGAGGGAAATGAGTTTGCATGAACTGTGGAGAAAAAGGACACTATACTCTTGATTGTAAAGAAAGGAAATACTTTTCCATTTTTGATGCTTCAACTATAAAGATATTGGATAAAATGAAAATAAATGTGCCATGTTTCCAAGAAGCATACCACAAAATAATATAATGGATCATGCTTAAGATTATGATAACACCCTGGACTGAGTTGAATGATTAATGTTCTTATGTTTGGATTATTGAACTATGTCATTTGAGTATTTTAATAATGATGTAATTATTATAGAAATTGTGTAAAATATAAGGATTTTAATGTAGTTATTTGTTATGAAGTAATTGAGGTCAAATTTTGAAAAGTAAAAAAAATTATTTTGTAGCAAGTTAAACATCAAAGAATACATGGTTAAGGTATTGATAAACATTAAAATGTTCCTGGTGATGAGATAGTGATATTGTATAGAGAGATTGTTGAAATGGATAATGTAAATTTTATAATACTAACTAAAATGATAATAAGTATAAGGTGCGGGATCATGATATTTTTGAATTTTTACCCATTTATAAAGTGGTTAAAGGTATTCGTTGTATGAGGTTTTAGAGGTCAATGTATTATTTCACCAAATGATGCATCCTGTGTTATGAGATGAAGTAAAGATATGTTCAAGGTGAAAAAAATGATAAGACTATTTTAATAAAATAGAAATGTATATTTATACACATATAGAGTGACATAATTCCTCAACTCTAGGAAATGATTATTAATTTTTTTTTCATATTATCATAACTTTTGTGATATAAGTGAACTTTTTCATAACTATAGATTATTGTTTTGTAATGATTAACTTCTTATTAACCATTCCCTTTATTATTCCCCATAAAATAATTATGGTTTTATCTCTCTTTCATTTCCATGTTTTCACATCCCACTAATTTTCTCAAATATTAATGTATAATATTGTGGTGATCACATCATTTACCTTAACCACTTTGTATGTGGATATTTAATTAACCATTTTTCTGAAGTGGGATTCCCACAAGAGAACTCTCAATTATAAACCATTAACATTAAACATGAAATTTTCAATTGGGAGGGATATATTTATTGAAGGAGGTGAGAATGTAACCCCATAATATTTTATGGTATGAACCATATTAAATTTATTTTCTATGACAACATAGAATTTACACTACAAAACACTAAGACTAACAATATTAAAGAATTAAATATCATTATTTAAAATTGGAAATTATTACATAGAAATTAAATTGGCATGAATAAATAGTATTATGAATTTTATATATTATATGAAATATTTTTACAAGAATAAATTCAATTGTATATATTCAAAGGCTCTATTTGTATAAAACCAGTTTTACCTATTTATAATGGAGAACATGTTTTAATGATTTTTTATGCATTTTTGGGAATCAAATTGCAAAAACATAACATGCACAATTGTGATCAGTAAGATATTTAGAGTTTGATAGGCTCAAATTAATTTATTTATGAATAGTATCTTAATAATTTTTATTAATAATTTTACCCTCATGAATAGTAATGTGACCATTTTGAACAGTAACCTCACCCATGAAAGTATAAAACATTTAGACACCTTATAAATGAATGTATGATAATTTGGTATAAGTAAGTGAATATTTTAAAAATTAATAATTATGTGTTGGTATTTTAGTGAGTTATAAATATTTAATTATAATTATATAATTAATTAATTAATTTAAAGGAAAATTAATTTTCATAAAATT
The DNA here is from genome assembly GCA_963277665.1 of Viscum album. Taxonomy (NCBI): domain Eukaryota; kingdom Viridiplantae; phylum Streptophyta; class Magnoliopsida; order Santalales; family Viscaceae; genus Viscum; species Viscum album. Next base: position 388,898,073 of record OY728125.1, read on the forward strand.
TATTCATAAATAAATATTTTGTTGATATATGATTTAAAAAAAATTTAATTAGACACTAATTAATTTTTCGTGGTGTTATATAATCATTTAAAATTTTAAAAAATAAATTTTTTAATAGATGATGATTTTAATTAAAAATTTAATTTCTCATCTTTTTAAAATTATTTTCAAATAATGGAGATCATTTTTGAATTCATCATATCAAAAAATATTTATGGAAATATTTTTATCTTTTTTCTAAAATACTTGTATTTTTATAAATAGAAAAATTTAATAATTTACGATAAATTCTAAATACATGAATTACATATTAATTTATGATTTTTGGATTATTTAAGAATCATTTATTCTTACTCACATGAATTTTTTACTTTATTTAGTCACAATAATCTATACTGTTTTTTGTTTTGAGAAAAATAATAACATAATGAATAAAATAATGAGAAATCATGCCTCTCCTACACTATAAAAACAACCCATAATCCCCTATTATCATAAAACCTCTGTCTTGAAACATTACTAAATTGTGCTCTAGTCCTATTTCGTAGTCTCTCACCCACGTCTAGGAGCTTTGGGTGTTTCCGAAAGACCAAAATAGATACCCTTAAGGATGTTCTCATGGTGTAATACCAGACCCCAATTTATTGAATCCACTACATTATTTTTTTATATTATAATGATTAAATTAAATCCATGTCCAGAAGGAATTGGTAGTTTTGTAGTTTTGGAAAAACGAACTCATACATAAGTTCAACATTGCAACCTAAAATGAAATACAATATAGAAGATCCATTAGTAACTCCCATAACACCTAGATTATCCCTATAAGTCATTCAAAATACACTTCCTCACATATAGGGTAATTATAAAACATAATAAAGTGTTGACATAAGATGCTCATTAAGTGTTAATAATACACTAGAATCAATCATACACATAGATACTGGCCATGACAAATAAATAAAAACACATTCCTTTTAAAAATAAACATAAGCATAACAGTGTAGGAATAAAAACTGATTAAATAATGGCATAAAACATAGCCATGAATATTATACAAGACAAATAATCACATTTACATTCAATCTATGTTATCAAAATTAGGGAATACATAATTCATGACATCATAATCATTCTGTCAAGGCCTCATTCCAAGAACATGCATAAAAGGGAAAAAACAGAAAGTAGTTTGTCTCACAAGACCTGCCGATGCATTGAGAGTTTATAGTAGGACAAAAATTTATCCTAATAAGTCCAATTCATTCCTAATATGAATTCAGATAAACATAAACAACGTATATATTAATATTTAAATAAAATATGAAATGTAAATAACTTTCCCCAATCATTAAATATGAACACTAACCATTCAGTGTAATATTGATAATGGTATGTAGATAAGACACCCACAATCAAAATAATCATAAACATTTAAATAAAATATTTTAGATAATATCATCGAATATTAGTCCCAATAATACATAATAACCAACAGGAGTGAATAAAAATATGAAAATACTCGTATAAAATCATCGTGTGATTCTTAAGATAAAAAATATTTAACATTGAGAAGAAGAGTTTTATTGAAAAAATATTTTATTAAAACAAAAATTGAATAAATATATTTTTTTAATAATATATTGAGTTATTTTATAAAAGTAATTATGGGTAAGAATATAATATATATTCCATTTGAAAATAGGTAAGAATTCTAGAAGTTCCTTTAAAACATGCTTGTTTATCGGGAAGATTTTTTGAAAGATCATTTCAAAACAAATAACTCCACATCAATGAAATAAGGATTATGATTAGTAAATTTATATAGAACATTTAGAAATTATTTATTAATAGAACATAATTTTAATTTATAATTTCATTTAGGTATGTAGAGAATAAGTGTAACCGGAATGGAAATGAATGTTCGGGTAGGAAACCCTTACCTTATGACTGAATCTGTTATGCACTTGACCACGATATCCAAGATAATCAAATTATATCCATTAATTAATTATTTAATAACCATATATACATGAATTTTATTCATTATAGATTTTTTATGTTCAGTTATGGTCTAATTGATATGTTATATGTTTAAATTTTATCATTCTTGATTGTTCAGTTCCTTGATTTCTTGATCGGTTCTCCTGATTATAAGTAATGGAGTCCATTTAAAATTTCTATAATTCCATATAATAGTAATTGAATTATATTTATGTGAATACATAAGTTTAAATGGTTATATATATCAGTTGGTTACATATTATGAAAATGAATCATGAGATAATACATTTAGTGATAATCAGTTAGATTTGTAAGGCAGTTATTGATCGTAAAAAAATAATTTTGTTTTATCATTGACTATAATGTAAATATGTTTAATAAAGAACATAGAAAGTATTATATTATATATTTTACAATATGTCATAACCATTAAAATGGTTTCATTAGTAAATTTTTAGAATAATTTTAGGAATGAAACTTCGTCATCTATAATGGTTTTAGATTGGCACCTCCCAAATAATGATTTGGTTTATAAAATAAAAGTGGGAGAGTAAGAATATTGATAATGGTTATTAAATTAAAATGATATATTTCCATTATATAGATTTTAATAGTGTTATTATGATAAATTAGGAAGATATTGTTAGGAGATAATAAGAAAGGAAGATAAATAGAAATGAAATAAAATGAAATAGGAAGAGGATTTGCCTCTTGAAATAACCACCTTGAAAACCTCATTTAGGGGAAGGGTTTTGTTCATTTGGATAGAAAAATGGATCATGGTTGTGCGGATGTACTAGGAAAGAGTATTTGGGTAGAACATTGGAAATATTTAAATCATTTAGGATTGAAGAGAAGAGGGAGTGAGGGGTGGTTTTTATAGTGGAGGGAGGAGGGGTTTTCAATTATTTTAATCATTATTTTATTATTTTGGGTAAATACTATGAATAGGCTTGATTATTTTGAATAAAAATAGTAATAATTGAATGTCGGTTTGAAACAATTCCCATTTATATCATCCATTACACATGCATGATGATGAATTTCATTCAGTTAGAATATTTCATAAATTAGTGAATTTCAATATTCATAAACAAAATCAAGCATTGAAGAGAAATACCAAAATTTCACCAAAACCATATTTCATCATATTGAATTAAAAAAGGGTCTCCATTTTATAAAAATAATTTTCTTAATAAGAGAAATTTAATTTTGAAATAAAATCATTATTAACATGAAAAATACATATTTTAAATTTAAAACTGATTTTATATTAGATTCGAAAATTAATTGAGGTTTCTAAAATTATAATAAAATCATAGGACAAAAAAATATATATTTCAGAATACATTTTATGAAAATTAATTTTATTAATTTATTAAATTAAAATTGTAATTAAAAATTTATTACTCCCAAAAATTCAAACTCTTAATTATTAATTTTTAAAATATTCACTCGCATTTATAAAATACTTAAATTTTATTTATACTTACACGGTTGTGTTTAATACTAATAGGGGTAGATTACTATTCATAATGGTAAGTAAATATTCACCAAAAATGTAATTTAATCCTATAAAACAGTAAACATCTTATAGATCACAATCGTTCATGTCAGTTTTACCAAATTATAATCATAAAAGCAGTAAAATTATTTTCATTGGATTAGTTCAAAATTTTTTGTTTCACAGAGAATTAGTGGTTCATAAATTAAATATTAAATTTATTTTTAATTTATTAGGGTGCTACAGTTCCCCCCATTCAAAAATTTCAGCCTTGTAATGACCAGAATGTTAACTTATAAACAAATTTGGGTAGATCATCACCATATGTTCCTCAAGCTCCATTGTAGCCTCATCAATTTTATGATTATTGCAATGTACCATTACGAGTAGAGTCATCCAATTTCTCAGAACGTGTTCTTTATTGTCAAAAATATGGATAGACTCTTCACTGTAAGATAATTCAGGTTCCAATTCAATACCATTAGTAGTGAGGACATGCATTGGGTCCATCATGTACTTTCTCAATAATGAGACCTGGGACACATTGTGTACCTTTAAAAGTCTAGGTGTCATTTCCAAATGATAATCCACAACTCGAACTCTCTCTATAATTTTAGAAGGTCCAATATACATGGGGCTCAGTTTCCCTTTCTTCCAAAATCTTATAACACCCATCCATAGAGGTTATTTCAAGAAAAAATGATCCCATTTGGAAATTACAAGACTTTCAATTGATTATTTTCCTAGTTCTTTTTCTTACTTTGAGCTGGTTCGAAATGGGTATGAATAGTCTTTACCTTTTATTTTCTTTCCTCCCCAATCTCTACTTCTACAAACTTTCTTTTACCAACTTCATCCCAACATGTTGGTGCATGAAATCTTTTTCAGTACAATTCTTTATATTGTCCTATTTGAATAGTGTAATGGAATCTATTGTTGTAGTAAAACTGCACAAATGGTAAATACTGATCCCAAGTACCTAGATTGTTATGTGAACATGATCTGAACATCTGTTCTAAAGTCTATATCTTCCATTCTGATTTCCTGCAGTTTTTTGGTGATATGTAGTACTAAATTCAATATCAGTATCCAAATCATTTTGAAGGAATTTTTAGAATTAGGATGTGTATCATGGATCCCGATCATACTCAATTAATGGAGGTTCCCTAGGAAGTCTCACATCATAATTGATATAGAGTTCTATAAGGAGACCTAGTGGAAATTTTCCCTTATAGTGATGAAATGTGAACATTTGGTTTGTAATTCAAATATTACCTATATTGCATCATTCTTTATTGTATTTTTGGGTAATCCAGTGAAAAATTCCATCACGATTTCATCATATCATGTAAGAATAGGTAGAGGTCACATGACACATCTATGATGTTGTCGTTCGGCCTTCACATGATGACATGATAAAAATCATGATATATAATTAGAAATTTCCAACTTAATGTTGACTCACCAGAAACATTCCTTTAAATATAAATACATTACAGTGCCACCTAGATGTATAGGGATATTTGAGCTAAGGGAATTATCCAATAACTCCATTTTCATCTTAGAAATAGAGGGAACACATAGAATCTTCCCAATTTTTAGAATTCCATCCTCACACATGAAGTCATCCAAATTTCCATCATTCACACCTCTAATTTTCTTATGAATATTCTCATCATCAGACAAAGATGATTTAGTTCATTCCATTGAAGATTTTTTGGAAACCAAATAAGAAATTTATGATGTTTCACCTTCTTTGATAATTACAATATCCATATTTACTTGATCCTGGAATACATGATCCCTTTCAATCCTCATTTTGTTTAAAACAATATGATCATTCCTTATCAATGCATTAACTACCTTATGTTCCCTTCCAAGGTGTTATTGTCTGAAACAATCGTTACACTTGAGTAGAATGAGCCATATCCTTTTCATAGTGTTGAGTTCATTATGCGAGATGATATATTTTAAACTCTTATGGTTAGTATATATCTCCCATAAATATCGATAGAGATAGTGTCTCTATATATTTTGATAAATGATTAAAGATACTAATTCATATACATGAGTTGGATAGTGCTGTTTAAGAATTTTTTACTTCCTTGATGCATAAGAAATTACCCAATCATTCTGCATAAGGACAGAACCTTGTACATTCTATGATGCATCACTATAGATAAAAAATATACCACTTCCCATTTTTGATTAATGATAGGAGCATTAACTAATCTCATCATTAATTATTCAAAACATTCTTTGCATTATTTTTTCCATATGAACATAATCCCTTTACGAGTAACCTTGGTCAATGGGTTGGCTAAATGGGTGATGTTCTAAAGAAATGTGTATAATAACATACTAATCCAAAAAAAAATATGTACATAAATTATGTTCGTTAGAGTTGTCCATTCCTAAACAAAATTTTTATTTACAATATCAACTAATATTTCCTACTTAGACACAATATGGCCTAGATAATATACTGATTGAATCCAAAATTCATAATTTCTCAATGTCCCATATAATTTATTTCTTTTAAGAGTTTTAAAAATAATCCAAAAGTGATTCTCATAGTCTTCGTGGAATTTTGATATACCAGGACATCATTAATAAATATCATAACATATTTATCATGATATTCCTTGAAAAAACTTTTCATTAGATCTATGAATACAAAGGGTGTATTAGTCAGTCAAAAAGGCATTACTGTAAAATCATATTTCCCATTACTAGATCAAAATGTTTCCTTTTAAACATCTTCTATTAACACATGCAAAAGATGATATCATGATTTATGGTCAATCATCGAAAAATATTACAGTCCATAATGTTGATCAAATACATGATCAATTGAGGAAGAGAATACTTGTTATTTTTCACAATATCATTAATCTCTCTGTAGTGAATTCATATCCTCATAGATAAATCACTATACTTAATGAAAAGAACATGGGATCACCATAGAGAAACACTAGGGAGAATAAGTACTTTATCACTCAATCCCTCTAGTTGTTTAATCAGTTCTGCGGACTCCACAATGTCCATTCTATACAAAGTCATTGATGTATGTCTTGAACCTGGAATTATATCCATAGGGAAATAAACATCACTCTCAAGAGGATTCATAGGTAAATCCTCTAGAAATACATTAATGTATTGTTTCATAATAGTTACATCATAATTTATGTGATTCCATTTCACATTCTTAGATATTTATTTCCTTTCCTCCCAAACAATTTCATTCAGTAGAAATACTGTGGGTGGATCTAGATAAAATCTTATTATTATGTTTCTACTCTAATGATAAGGTATTCTATATAATTCTAAAAAGTGGTAACATCATTCTTCTTGTAGTATATTTTAACGTCATAAGGGGGACTTATTGACACCCTTTTGTTTCTATGATACTCCTCTTAGGGATTTTGAATGAAAACAACTATATTAAATAGATTTGGAAATCTATAATTTTAATTGAAAATAGGATGATATGTTTGAATTCAATGATCCTGAATAAAATAAATCAATATCTATGTTCGAGGAAATAAAAAATCTAACTGCCACTACATTATTAGGAATATAAACCTCAGTAGTTGTGATCACCTAATCCCATCCTTGCTCCCTTGTCATTTTCTTGGGAATGATTACATGACTCCTATGAAAACCATTTGGAATATCTTTCAATATCTTTACAATTTTATAATGGAAAATTGATGCCTTCTTTCTTTCCTTACAATAATGGGATGGGTGTCCTTTTTCTCCATACTTGTAACGAACACACATACCCTTCAGGAATGTAATGGGATGTTTCTTACCACAATTATCACTGGATGGAAAATCAATTCTTCCATTCCTCCCCAATTCCATATTTCCTTTTATAGTATTTTTAGTTTTCATATTATTCTCTTTCAATCCATTAAACCAATAAGACTTAGATAATTGTTTTTTGTTTTTGATAGTAGATTAGACTATATCTTTATATGATGAGAAAATATGGGAGACTGGTTCCCTTTGGAGGAATGGTTTTAAACCATCATTAAATCAATCTATATTTCTCCTAGGATTGTGTATGTAGTCCATGATATGCCTTTATAAAATTTTCAGGTCATCTCTTGACATTTCAACATTCAAATGATCTTTTTTCCACTAATTGAGAAACTGCATTTCCATATCCACATGTTGTTCCTGAGGAAGGTAACTTACTATGAATATTTCTTTAAAATCCTATGATTCTATATTTTAAATATATTCCTCCACCTTTTTGTTTGTAATTAGTGGAAACCACTGATCAGTTTCTTCTAGTAAATGATAAAATGAACTGATAACTTTATCCCTTTCATTTCTTCCCAATGTGATAAATACCTTCTATAGATAACATATCCAATTCTCTTCTACGAATGGGTTTATAGTCTAATTAAATAAGGAGGCTATAGTAACATAAAGTTTCCTAATATTTCCTCTCCTCATTGTGGTTTATGGTGATCTATATGAGTAATAATATTGTCTATAACATAGAGTCAGTTTTCCCAGTATAGTTATATGTAGTTCAACACCTATTGCGGTTTAATTATCTTGTATATGAGAGAAATACCTAAATAGGATAAACGTGTTAATTAGGTTTCCATTCATTACACTGGGTTCCATTTCTGAATAAATACATATAGTATAATAGGTTATGAATCATAATGTATAATATCTAACAAGAAAAACACTTAACATTAATTTTAATTTTATTCATGTTTAATTTCATAAACATAAGAATTATTCTTTGAGGTCATATTTATATTTAAAAACAATATAATGGTTTATAAAGAAAATACGAATAATCCTAAGCTTATCCCTTAAGAGTTCCAAACCACTTGCACAGTAAGGACCATTGTTATGAACCTGGTAACCCCAGTTCAAGCATAAAACACCTTGACGTAGTGGTTAATTCTTAGAACATTTGTGCCATAACTACATCTACATGTACTATCCAGAAATAGATGTATTTTCTAGGAAGATATACATTATCTTTATCATATAAAAATTATAGGATGATCTTTTTGGATTATCCTCAAATTCTTCCTCTGGATTTTTCCCCCAATATTCTTTTTCAGTGTGTAGTTTCTATGTTTTCTACTATAATTCATTTGATACCAACTATAACACCCCGAACCCAATTTACAAAAGTCGATACATTATATTATTATAATTTAATTATTATTATTACTTCTTATCCCAAAGGATTTGGTTGTTTAATAGTTATGGAAATCTATATACATACATAAGATTAACATTACAACTTGAAAAAACATATAATATTAAAGATCCATTAGTATATCCCATAAATCTAAAATTATCTCCACTAGTCATGCATAATACAATTCTTCTCATCCTAGGGAAATATTAAAAAAATTAATGGGGTGATCTATGATTCTAAGTAAGGGTAAATAATAGAGCATAAGTAATCATAAACATAAACACTAGGCACAATGAATGACTAAAAATGCATGCCTTTAAAAAAATAATATTGAGCATAATATGGAAAAAATAGATTCTTATTAAATAATTCCAAAAAACATAATCATGAATATTATACTATTTTAATAATCACATGGACAATCAATTAATAATTTCATAATGAGGGAATGCATAATATCAAACATCATTATCATTCTGTCAAGGCCTTGTTCCAAGACCATACATAAATGGGTAAAAATCCTAACAAGTTTGTATCATAAGACAATGTGATGCATCGAGGGGATAAATTGGGATCCACCCATAATGTAATATATCCAATTAATTCCTCATATAAATGGAGATAAACATAAATTACAAATACATTCATATTAAAACTAACATATGAAATGGAAATAACATTCCCCAATCATAAAATACGAACACTAACCATTCAGAGTAATTTGGTTAATGGTTTCAAGATAGCACATCCCAAATAAAAATAATAATAAAAAATTCAATAAAATATATTAGATGATATAATAAAATATAAATCCCAATTTAACATAATATTAAATAAGATTGATGAAATATATTACAATACTCGTATAAAATCATGGACTAATTCCTAACATAAATACTATTTCACTTTTCAAAGAGGAGTTCTTTTTGAAATATATTTTACTAAAAAAAGAATGGAATAATGGTAGTTTTTTAATTATAAATTGTGTAATTTTATATAAATAATAGAGGATTAAAATAGAATACCAAGTGCATTTGTAAATAGGTAATAATTAAATAAGTGTTAATTAAATGAGCTTTTTTATCAGGAATAATTTTTGATAGATCATTTTATAACAGATAAATACACATAAAATAAAGAAGGATTATAATTTGTACACGTATATAGAACATTCAAATAGAATTTATGATGATTAAATAAGAGAAATTAATAATTTCATTGAGGTGTGTAGAGAATAAGAGTGGCCTAAATGAAAATGGATGTTCATGTAGAAAACTCTTACATTATGTTCATATGTGTATTACAATTGACATTAACATCCCATATAATCAAAATAAATACAATAATTAATTAATTCATAACATTATTTACATGTATTTTATTCATTATTGTATTATTTAATTAATTTATGTACATTTTGATAAGTTATATGATTAAATTTAGTAGTTTTGGAGTGTTCAGTTCCTTTATTTCAGGATCAGTTTTCTAGATTATAATTAATAGAGACCATTTAAAATTGGTGTAATTCTCTAAAATTTGAATTGAATGTTTTTAATGATAATAAATTAGCTTAAAGGGGTAGATATATAAATTATTTACATATTATGAGAATGAATCATTTTAAAATACATTTAGTGATAATCATTTAGATTATTACATCAGTTATTGATCATAACATTCTCATTTTGTTTTATCATTTAGTATTATGTACATATGTAAATTCAAAAACATAAAAAGGGTTATATAATACATTTGAAAATATATCTAATCCATTAAAATGGTTTCATGAACTTATTTTAAATAAAATTTTAAGAATGAAACTTTTTGATTCATGAAGGTTGGAAATTGACACCTCTCAAATGATGATTTCATTTATAAAATAAAAGTGGAAGAGTAATGAGATTGTTAATGTTTATTAAATTAACAAGATTTATTTATAGTATATAGATGATACTGTATTTATCATGATCAATTTTATACTAGAGGTTAGAAGAGTATAAGAAAGGTTGATAAATTGAAATGAAATAAAATGAAAAGGGAAGAGGATTTACCTCTTGAAATAAGCTCCTTGAGAACCTCAATATGGGAAAGGGTTTTCGTATTTTTGAAAGAAAAAGAGATATTGGACATGGGGAGGGACTATGGAAGAGTATTTGGAACAAAATTTAGAATATTCAAGCCATAGATAACTGAAGAGAAGAGGGGGTGGGGGTGGTTTTTACATTGTTAGAGAGGAGGGTTTTCCATTATTATAAACCTTATTTTGTTTATTTGGATCAAGGAAATGAAGTATTGATTCTTGTGAATAAAAATATTAATAAATATTTGTGAGTTCATATTAATTTATATTTATATTCTATATGACTGAATCATGATGCATTAATTCATTTATTTATCATACTTCATAAATTATAGAAATTTCTATTGACCAAAATTTCAAGCATCAAAGGAAAATTCAAAAAATTCACCTAATTTATTATTTGACGAGTAGAATTAAAAAAAGATCTCCATTTTATAAAAATAATTTTCTAAATAAATGAAATTTAATTTTTAAATAAAATCATTATTATCTTGAAAAAAAAATATTTTAAATTTAAAACTGATTTTAAAATACATTAACAAGTTAACTATGTTCTGATATAAATATAACAAAATCATAGTACAACATAATATTTATTTATGAATAAATTGTATGAAAATTAATTTTTTTCATTTAAAATTTTAAATAAACAGTTTTTACTCACAAAAACACCAACACATAATTATTATTATATAAAATATTCACTTTCATTTATATGGTTCTTAAATTTTATTTATACTTACATGGGTGAGGTTTAAATTCATACGGGTACATTAATATTCATAAGGGTAAGTTACTGTTCACCAAAAATGTAAGTGGATCCTATCAGCCTCTAAATATCATACTCATCACAACTGTGTATGTCAGTTTTTCGAAATTTAAATCACAAAAGCAGAACAATTATGTTCATTGGATAGGTTATAAAAATGTGTTTTTTCATAACTTCATATTTTCATGCATTCAATATTAAATTTATTTGTAAATTCTTGGGGTGATACACAAGGAGGAGTATTTAGGAGGTAAAATTATCTTCTTTTTTCCTTTTAGTTTCATTTCATGTTCTTTTCTTTTTTTCTCTCCTCTCCTCCAATATAAAAAAGAGAATTATAACTCTACTATCATATATATATTTTAATAATATCATGTTAATGTAATATCATTACTCAAACCCTTTTTTCTCTCTCTATTTGATTTTAAAAACAAAATCCTCGTCTGGGAGGTACCGATTAATAACCGTAATGGACGATGAATTTATGTTCATCAATATCTCATTTAATACTGCTAATTAAAAAAATTTACTGTTAAATCAGACTATGATATATGTATTAAAACCTTTCTAATATTCGGGATTTAACATATTTAAAAAATACTAAATGATAAAACAAAAGGTGCTCGTTAGGATCATTAACCACCATAATAATGCGAACGATTATCACTAAATGTTTTATCTAATGGTTCATCTACAAATCATATATCCAAATAATATTCATAACAATTTAAAATAATGGATGTTAATTAATATAATATAAATTCAATTCAGGATAATTATACCCATTCCACATGAACTACAATATTCATATACATGTATACAAATCATGAAATCCAAGGAAACGAATACTCCCAATCAATAATATAGTATCTTATAACTCTTCAAAATGACCATAAATTGACTTATTAATATTATAAAAAATAAAATATATGAAGATAAGGTTATTAATTAATTTAATTAATGTACTTAATTTTATTATTAAATACATTAAGATCATGTGCAGAACACATTTGGACATAAGGTTAGGGGTTTCTCAACTCAGTTTAATTTCTCTAAGATATGCCTTACTCGACATTAATTATTCTGTTTGTTGTATGTTTAAAAACCAATGATTTATCATATCATGAATCAATTTATTTTCATGGTATTAAATTAATCATTTCATGATTACTTATTTGGGGCATATGATTGGATTGATTACAAAGTGGTAATGGATTCTACCCGAACCCTCATTTTTCCGTCAAATTACCCTTTATCCATCATTAATCAAATGTAATGCGTATTTATTTTTATATATTTCTCATAATTTCTCATTATAAGTTCTAAACTCATATATCTATATCTTATCATCCTTATTTTATGGGGATCTACAAGTTTTATACAGGTTCAATTTTAAATTCTCCGCAATAAACTAGCCAGTTTCTTGGGAACGTCCTCATTTCATAGTTGCATTTAAGTTCACACAAAAATCAATTTTAAGTACCCATAATTTTAAAAAAATAAGAAATTTTATCATTAAGAACAATATCAGTTAATTTATTAATTTATGAAAACAAACATTCCTTTCTACAGTATAATCTATTTAATATTTTCTTTAAAGCACAATACAATGGTTTATTTCTAATGTTTGTTAGAAACTATTTTTAAACGATTTCACATTAGTGGGACATCATTAATGAATATGATATAATTTCAATGTCCTTATAAATTCTTTTATATGATATACACTATTAAATTTTATTTTATTACCAATACAAATGATTTCCCAAAATAACTCTTTTTTATAAAGTAAAAGTTTATTGTATAATCTCACTTTTACTTCAATGAGTTATATGGTATGTTCACCTTCTTTTTGGTTTCTTTATATAATACAAAATGATATATTATATAATTAATTATATTTTTTTCATGATATTATCAATTTCATTTAATGGTAAAATATATAAATAATAAAATTTTTCAAGGTGGTATGGGAAACTTTTGAATGTTTAATGACTATTTTTTTCAATAATTTCTCAAGGATTTATTATTTTCAATTAATATGTAACACTTTATAGTGGTATGTGACACTTTTAATTAAATATATCATTTTATTTTACATATTAAGAATTAATTAGACTTAGTATGTGATGGGAAGGGTAAGATATATCCCCTTGATGCAGTGGTATGTCTAATGGGATGGAACAGAAATTGATTTTGGCTGAGGCCTCAACAAGTTATTTTCAAAAGTCATTGAAGAGGTCTTGATGATAGGTTTGTGATGTATGGAATATTATTTCAATCATTATTTTATTATTAATTGATAAATCATGTTATTATTAGACTAGTAGATTATCCATGAATATGTTTCTTATGATTATTTATATTGAATTATTTAGTCATATTTTATTCCTTCAATATTCTGATTTAGAATTTTTTTAATGAAATGGGTTATTATTTTTTATCATGCCTTATTATTTATTTTATAAATTTTTAAGTATTTAAAACCTTAAATGAGAATATTACCTCACCGGTTTCATATTTTTTTCTCAAGGATTCTAAGAGGTATTTAATGAATAACTTGTAGGGTTAATAAAAGATACATTGGGTTTTATCAATAAAGTTTCTATTTTCTATTCCCTTCAATTGGTAAAGTAAAATTCATTTATGTAATCTAGTTTAAAAAACTTCTAAACTATTCATTCCTTCGGTATGTGATTCTTTGTAATCATACCATTGTAAAAAAGTAATGCATTAGCTATGGGATGCTGGGGTCAGTGTCTTTAAAACAACAACCTTTACTATATAACTTTCTACAAGATGTTAGTGATGAATGATGTTAAAATGCATCATTTATTCCTCATCACATGACTGTAAAAGGTATTATTTGTCCCACTATATGGAACCAAACTCAATTTTTTATTATACCTTTCACAAGGAAACATATGATACTTCGACTAGGGGCCCAATCCCAACAACAAAACAATTTTTTTTTTCAAATGATGAAACATTCTAGAGAACCCCACTATGAGTCTAAAAACCAACATAATAATAATAATAATAATAATAATTTCTAATCCTCCTACAAAAGGGTACCATGGATGGAGAACCTCAGATATGTAATATCTTGGAATTTCCATGTAATTTTTTGGAAAAAGTATATGAATTTATTTCGAGACCAGACGCTAAGACGATACGTGATTTAGAGGCTCGGGGTTCCCGGAATGTAATTTAAAACATTTTTTTAGTTTACTTAAGTAATGGTTTGAGATGGTGTTTCTAACATTTGAACAAGTGCTCATATCAAAAATCAAAGTGCATCTTTGAACTCGGAATGCCTGGATTCACCTAGAATGGACTTATCATTGGACGGAAATGGTCGGATGGAAAAGTTGCTTTTCAAAATTTTCAGAAAATAATAAAATACATTAGAAAAAGATATTTCTTTTTATTTACACCATTGAGAGGAGTATGAAGGAGTTGTGGTGAGGTGACGACGTGATGAAGAGGCACATTAAATGAGGATTATTAATGGATCAATGTTAAAGCGTAACTGCTACTCTGTTTCACTAATGAAACAACATAATGATACAACATTCCATCATAACAGAAACATAAATACATGTTTATTTTATGATACTTACACATTGGAGTGTTGATAATTAATACACTATTGATTCTCTGATGAACCTAAAACATAATTCATCTCCAATGATGAACATCAAAAACTTGAGATACCCCTACCAACGTTGAATACAAGAGGATTAACGTGCAGTGAGAAATCTCATGGGAAAGAGATCAGAGATTGGAATTGATGAATGGTGA
Organism: Viscum album; assembly: GCA_963277665.1. Classification (NCBI taxonomy): domain Eukaryota; kingdom Viridiplantae; phylum Streptophyta; class Magnoliopsida; order Santalales; family Viscaceae; genus Viscum; species Viscum album. Next base: position 388,913,413 of record OY728125.1, read on the forward strand.
AGAATGGTAGTAGATCATAGGTCCACAAAGACTTGTATCGTCATTCATCACCTATGACAGATCTGAATCCGTGTTGGGATTTCATTTTTCTTGAATTCTATGTTTTTCAGTCTAAAATAATGAATGTAGATCAACCCATGAATTGGTCGAAACGTGGATCAGATGTTCTTGCAGGAGGGTTCATTCCTTAGGGTTTGTCACGGGGATTGTGGATAGATTGATAGAACATTGTGTAGGTTCCGGGCGCATCAGAAGCACATTGGTGGGTATTCCCAACTATAATTTTAGCATTAAACAACGTTCAATCCAATATCCATCATGATATAAAATGCCAGATCTTCGGAATGTAACGAAGAATGAAAAAGAAAATAAGAGTCCTGGAACCATTGAGATAGGATCATCATATGTTGGTTATAATTAATTTAATTAATTCACAAGAATTACCTCGGTGGAATTATTTCTTCGTCGATGTCTCTGGTCACGATCTTGTGATCTGTTGTTGCATTGTAGAATCCATGTATAAGATTCCTTTAGTGGTGATACACACGTGCTCCATGTATCTCTGTACGTCGCCGAAGGGATCTCCGGGTGCTCGCGCGGAAGAACCTTGACTTTCGATGTTCACCTTCGACCGCCTTGATCTGGTGGGGTATCTCACTCTCGTAACTTGAGGGAGGTATTGGTGGAAAAGGTAATTCTCTCTTGGCTTGAGAGTATTTCCAAATCCGTTGTGCACAAAAATGGCTCTGGAAAAGTGTTGGGGTTGTGAGGATATTTATAATCGGGTTTGAGGTTAATAGAGTTATGACAATAAATAAACGTGTTACACATTTTATTTATTTAATTAACTCTTATTTAAACACCAGGTCGAATTATTAATTCCTTAACATGCGCCCACACTAATTATAATTAATATCATTTAAAAAAACAATATTATATCCTAAAAATCCCGACTGGAAAACTACACGGCATGTAATAATTAATACACGGCGTGTACTTGTTTTCCATAAAACTACACGACGTGTATATTTAATATACACAACATGTACTTTTATTTTCCAGTTTTTCTCCCCCACATTTATTAGACCATGAGTAATGGATATTTATTTCTTAAATAAATGTAACTGCATTAATCACTAATAAATATATTATTTCTCCCACAATATATTCTCTCAAATAACTAGTGTCGAAATAAATGCGATCAGGCATTCTTAAATAATTATTAAACCACAGTCAAGAATAATATTTATTTAACTTTTTAAATGAATATTTAACTGAGATACATGGACACACTTAGCGTGTGACCCTCTAGGCCTCTTTCTTAGTGGAATTAGGTGGAGCCTGCCTAAAGTCCATGGTTAGTGTCTAGAAACACACCAAGGCACCCATAGAGAAAGAAGTTAACGCCACAATGAAGTGTCACCTCATATGAACACTTACCATGTAATGTAATCCATTTGTCTCGATATCTCTAATCAAGCGGGTTACATGCTAGTGCCATCAACCCATGTGCTCAATTATTCTTTCTTTGACTTCCCGGAATTGAACTCACCTATACCTTACCATGGCCATGGATTTATTTAGGCTATATATTCCATCAAAGGTCCTAAGATATATACTTCCTTTATGGAAAAAAGGGACAAATACTTTCTCGCATTATCTATTAATGCCGTATTACTCATGACGCACCCAACACATCCTACCTCACTGCGAACAGTGTGTCTTCATAGTTTTCATCAATACATCTAAGTTCCCAAGTTGTAATACCCATTAATAATAATCTTAAAGACTAAGGACCAATACACACGTCTGCAGATAGTAACATCCAATGACACTATGAAATGTGTATTTCCTACTGGCGGGTCTCATTCTCATAATATCCTCCTGGATATTACCAAGGGCGCACACCATGAGAAGGTGCCTCAAAGTTTTATGAGTCCTCACCCCTAATGACCTGTATTATTTGTGTCCCTAAAATAATATCATCAGGCCATAGAACATATATTCAAGAACAGTGTTATGGAACTTCTGGGTTCTCATCATAGCATGGATCCACTATGACCCTTTAATGCAATAGCTGTCCTTAGGACATTATCACATACATTGTCACGCAGAAGAACAATCAATATTTTATAAGGCTTTTATTAATGAATAAAGTACAAAGTAGTTGGTTCTAGACCACCAACTCCAATAGACCCCCACTTGGAATAGAGCCAAATGATAACAACCTTTAACCCGCTAGCTCTCACATGATATTCATGCTTCTGCTGAGATAGGCCTTTGGTCATGGGGTCCTCCACATTCTCTTCTATGGATACTCTACTCACAGTAACTTCACCCATCTGATAGAAATACCTCAAGAGGTGATACTTCTAGAGTATGTTCTTTGTCCATTGATGTGACCTTGGTTCTTTTACAAGAGCCACCGCTATAGTATTATTACAATACAATGTAATGTGATCTTTACTGATAGGTACCACATCAAGCTCTTGGACAATGTTCCGAATCCAGACGGCTTCCTTGGCTGCATCAAAAGCCTCTATATATTCGGACTCCACTGTAGAATCGACGACAACTGGATGCTTTGAACTCTTCCAGCTCACAGATCCTCCATTGAGACAGAAAACATATCCAGATTGCGACTTCAAATCGTTCTGATCTGTCTGAAAACCAGCATCAGCATACCCTCTGATGACAATCTCCTCGTCTCTTCCATACACCAGGAACATATCCTTAGTTCTTCTTATATACTTATGGGTAGTCTTAACAGCAATCCAATGTTGTTCTCCAGGATTTACTTGATCTCTGCCTACCATGATCAGTGCATAGGCAACATCAAGCCTGGTACATAACATGACATACATGATGGATCCTATAGCCGAAGAGTATGGGATCTTACTCATTCTATCTTTCTCTTGTTGTGTATGAGGAAAAATTTTCTTAGAAAGATGTAATCCATGTGACAATGGAACCAACCCTCTATTGGATTGTTCCATACTAAATCTATTTAGTATCTGGTCAATGTATGTACCCTGCCTTAGTCCAAGAAGCCTCTTGGATCTATCACGAATGATCTTGATCCCTAGAACGTGGGCTGCTTCACCTAAATCATTCATGGATAAGCACTTGTTCAACCAGTCCTTAACTGACTATAAGGCTGATACGTCATTTCCAATATTCAATATGTCATCAACATATACTACTAGGATAACGACCGCATTCCCATTAAACCACTTATAAAAACATGGCTCACATTCATTCTTAATGAAACCAAATTCCTTTATTCCTTCATCAAATCGAATGTTCTATGACCTGTATTCTTTCTTCAATACATAAATGGATTTCTACAACTTGCAAACCCGTTTGGCTTCACCTGGTGTCACAAACCCTTCTGGTTGTGTCATATAGACATCTTCTTGAAGGTTCCCGTTAAGGAATGCTGTTTTGACATCCATCTGCCAAATCTCATAGTCATTGTAAGATGCTATGGAAAGTATGATTCATATGGATGTAAACATGGAAACTAGTGAGAAGGTTTCATCATAGTCAATTCCTTGACGCTGTCTGAATCCTTTAGCCACAAGCCTTGCTTTATAGGTGCTAACTTGACCTTCCATGTCCAGTTTTCTCTTGAATACCCATTTGTATCCAACAAGCTTTACATCAACTGGCTCATCAACTAGAACCCAGAGTTGGATTTGATACATGGAATACATCTCATAATTCATAGCTTCTAGCTATCTTACACCTTCTGAGCTTTCTACTGCTTTCTTGTATGAGAGAGGTTCATCATTGTCCAACAATAATGATTCACCATCCTCGGTGACTAGGAAACAATATCTCTCTGGTTCCCTTACCTCTCTTGAGATCCTACGCAGTACTTGTGTTTCTGGAACCTCTTCCACGGGGACCTATGGAACTTGTTCCTGTACCAACTGTTGTGTAACTTGGGAATTAAATTCATCGAATTCAATCTTTCTCCCACTATCCTTTTTGAGGATGTTCTCCCTCTCAAGAAATATGGCTTGTCTAGCGACATTCAATTTCTTTTATTGAGGGCTATATAGGTAATATACTTTCGTTTCCTTAGGATATCCTATAAAGATACACATCGTGCCCTGGGGTGCTAGTTTGTTGCCTGAGAAGGCCTTAACAAACGCCTCACATCCCCATACATGTGTATGCGACAAAATGAATTTCTTTCCATTCCATAACTCGGAGGGAATTCCATTTTCCGCCTTATTTGGTACTCGGTTTAATGTGTATGCTGCAGTTTGTAATGCATACCCCCAAAAGGATAATGGAAGATCTGTATGACTCATCATTGACCTCACCATGTCCAACAATGTAACACCCCAAGATTTTATGAAAAATATTATTTTTAATTTCATTAATGTCTTGTGTTGTACGCTACACCAAAAGGAGCTTGCATGACATGAAACCCTGACTTGGCTTGCATTACACGCAATCACAACCTTCCACGATAGCGTGTGTTGTATGCAATACCGAGTTTCGCTAAACAACGATATGTTATATAAACTAGCCATTATGAATATTAATACCCACTTTTTGAAATTTTATAAATTTTATCTCTTGAAATGGACTTCATTTTTGGATTCAGAATATCGAAATTATCCTAGGGTGAATTTTTGGTATTTTTCTGAAAACTTTCAATTTTTGATGAATAGTGAAAACACTAAGTTACTATTCAAAAACCGACTTTTTATTTAAATAATTTTTTTTTATTTAAATTTATTTTAGGTCAAAATTGATACATAATACCTATATAAGTTCAATGTAATTCATTGGAGTCATTTTATAACAGTCTTAGATATATAAAAATTTTATTGAACTTTTCACTGTCTTTTACCCACCTCCTAGGAGAATTTGGAAATTCACATAAAACTTAATTTTACCGCTTCAGTGAGTGGAATTTCAAAACTATGAGAGACACGGTTAATATCAAGGACTAAAATTTGTTTCAATGAAATGAAAATAATTTTTGGTGAATAGTAACTTTTTACTTTTTTTTACCACGGTTAAAAGTAAATAGGGTAATTAAGGGTAAAAATGATATTATTTCCCTAACACATGTCCTAATTCTATCGGATAAGTGTAATTCGACCAAAAACAACCTTAGGAATAAAATATAACCATTTAGGCCCACTTGGATTAGATTATGACATTTAATATTATTTTATTTATAGAATAGTTAAAATAGTTAAAATAAAATTTTAACAACTAAAACATTTTTAATATAGGGTTATAAATAAGATAAATTCGACTATAAATATTCATTATAAATATAAAAATATTTCCTACATAATGGTATTTTATTTATAATTTTTATACATTAAATAATTTAATTTATTTACGACAAAATGATGATGTAGTAATTATCTCATTAATGAAATATTGACATAATTGATGTTATAAATACACAAATAAATGAAATTTGAGACTTTTTATGAATTCCACTAATTTTATAGGTTAATATGACATGTTAGTATTGATTTAATTAACTTTGTTAGAATTAATAATTCTATTATGATTTTCACAAAAATAAATTACCAAATAGTGTCAAAATTGACAAAAAATAGTTTTTAAAACAAATATTATACTATTAATTGTTATTTTATTCCTAAAAATCTAAGGTTCCTCCAAATGACTTATATAGGTTTATATATATTAATAATAAACAACTTTGGGTTCTTTTTTCTTGTTATAGTAAGTTTATTAACCTTATAGTGTAAGAAAATAAGAATACATGGTAAAAGTAAAATTATTTAACTTAAAGTTAAATCTAAATGATAAGGTTAAAATAGATACCTAAACTTGTCTAAATTCTATTGTATGAGAGTATTTAGACCCATCACCACCTTAATTTCTAAATAAATAAATTTTGAGCTATTAAAAACTGAATATGACTTTATAATAAAATAATATTTTAAGTTTTCCTAAGGTGCCCCTCTCCTCCCTTATAAAAGGGCACCTCCTCCCTCTCTTCCTCACACAACTTTGAGCCTTCATGCTCGGCCAACCCCTGCCAATTTATCTTCTCCACTTTACTAGAAACATCCTAGAGGTCCTAGTCTTCTTCAAATACCATATTTAGTTCCATATGATGTGGTTAAGAAGAGGCGCTTCAAAGAAGAGGTAATGTCTGTTACCGATTCTTTCAACATTATTTCTTCTTCTACTTCTTGTTATTTAGTTGTTTCATTATGAAGTAATAACATCAGTAGAAATAATATACTGATATGTTATTATATTTATGAAACAACCCTATTTCACCCTCTATCCATCCTACGGAAAACGAAATCACCACGCGTGCGTACGTACGGAATACCGTCTCCACGCCGTGGTGTAATCTGTTTTCGACCACCACCTTACTTGGATGGGTATAATGGTGTAAATAAATAACTATATATGATTATTTTAAAGTGATATTGATTCTGAAATATTATACATACACTTCAATACAATTTCACAATCATGGGAATGATATCATCGCTCGTGCGTACGTACGGACTACCGTCTCCACGACGCGATGAGATTCATTCTCAATGACAACCATTCATGAATGATTATAAAGTATATATAATAAGTAATCATGAAATACATGACATAATAATGGTACTGGATTTATATATATATATATATATATATTTATTTCATCTACTTAATTCCATTCAATTCAATAAGGAAACGAAAATAGCGTTCATGCGTACGTATGACCTACCGTCTCAATGAACGGTGTATTTCATTCCATTTATCGATCTATCATATATATATGTATATGATTAATATATATTACATATAAATCATGTTTTACATTCTGGAATTAATTAAATCAGGATATAAGTAATAATATCAAGAACAAAAAGTCCAAACATGTACGATAAATAAAACGATTTTACCCAAAACGCCGCCTTAACATGGAACTTACAAAAGAACGGGTAATATAAGGTCATAAGTGAACCATATATGATATCATAACAATGAATATGATTCTGTAATAAGTCAATGAAATTATTTAAATCATTATACAGGAGTTTGGGATACGTACGAAGCATATCAGACATAAGGTAAGGGATAATTATTCCAATCTCATTCTTATCCGAGATTGTTTATTCGTAAGTATTTACTGGGGGTATATTTATCATCCATGTACCTGATTTCTAAAAATGGTTTCATGTATGTTTAAAGTAATTTTTACCCATTTTTGACTTTTACTACATGGTATGTAAGGAATCTTTTTTTTGATTACCATACGAGGTACTTTTTGACTTTTCAGACAAAAGTACGAGAAGAATGTTATTTTTAACTTATACGGCATGAACATATTTTTATGGTTTCATGACCCCTCATTTTCATGAAGCTTACTCTACAATATTTTATGACTATTTTAAACAAAATACTTTTATTTTAAAAGTACTTGTCATTTTTTGAAAAGAAAATGATTTTGAATAAGAAATGATATTTTCATCAAGAATTCATTTCAAATGTTTTATCAAAAACATTTTCCATCTAAGATGACATTATTTCATATGTGTATGTTTCAAGTTTAATTTATCTATGATTTAAATGGTTTAAATATTATTATGATGAAATGTCTATTTGTTTTATTTGGATTATGAGATGATGGAATGATGTTTATGAAACCCATTTTATTCTTTGGGTTATGATGAATGATTTATGTTTAATTTGTGGCACAAGTAAGAACGATTTCATTATGAGATGGGTGGGACCTATATCTCCCTCCAATGCATTGGGTAAATATTTATATCTCATAAGATAGACATGGCTGGAAGGGTAAGTTAATCCGGTTCAGTGTTACATGACTAAAACGAGGAGTGAACTCAATTCAGAAAGGGACTTTGTCCACTAAGATGGTCTTGGCGGCAATGCCTTGGCTACTATGGAAATCATAACATGTGCTGAATGGTTTCCACAATTACATGTTTTATTCCCATTATATTTTATCATGGTTGATGTTCCATTATGATATATTCCTTACGTACTTCCACGATTTATGTCTTTGCTCAAGATTTTGATGTTTAAATTTCATGTTCATGTTTTTTCTTTCAAATGTTTATGGATTGTTTTATGTTCTGTAGAGACCCGAAACTTGACGTACATGGACATTACATTACTTTTGCGGAATACTTAATACATAACAAAAACACACACACAAGGATCGTAATAGATTGGTGTCTTTGGAAACTCGGAATATAATCTTCTAATCGTGGTAAAAGATCTTCAACATCTCCTATAAAGATCTTCCTTTTTTTATACCTAAAACCTTTCTTTATATCCTGGGGAAAATAAAACATAAATGGGTGAGATCAAATGCTCATTAAGGGTAAACAAAAGAAATATCAATCACATCATATTCATAAGAACATAACATTTTGGAAATCCTAACCTGCAAAAGAGAGCGTAATTTCATAACATGGGATAAATCATGGCAGTGAAATGTAATCACAATAATCATAACTTAAAACACGAAACTTTGTGGCATACACAAATAATCATAGATAATCATTTCTTGTTAGTCAAGACTCATTTCCAAGACTATCTTAGTGGAAAAAGTCCCTTTCTGAACCGAGTCACCCTCGTTTCAGTCCTGTTTCACTGAACCGGTATAACCTACCGTTCCAGCCATGTCTAACTCATGAGATATAAAATCTTTACCCAATGCATTGGAGGGAGATATAGGTCCCACCCATCTCATAATGATACCATTCTTATGTGTTCCACAGAATCATAAATCATACATCATTGCATAACCCATGTAATAAAAATGGGAATCTTAAACATCATGAAATCATAAAACAATTCATATAAGATAAAGGAATTCATAAAAATAATTCCATCACAACATAATCAAATCAATGTAATAATAGGGATAAAAACAGAACCCTTTATTATCTTAGATGGAAAATAATTTTGATAAAACACTTGAACTCCATTCTTGAGGAAAATATCCTTTCTTCTTCAAAAACATTTTTCCTTTCTTAACATGTCATACAACTTTAAACTAAAAGAAGTTTGATTAAAAATAAACTTGAAAACTTGTAAAGGATTATTCTTGTAAATAAGGTTTTAAAAATCCATTTATGTCGTATAAGTAAAAAAACACTCTTCTCGTACTTTTGTCGGAAAAGTCAAAAAAGTACCTCGTACGAAAAATGACAAAAGATTCCTTTCATATCTTTTACTAAAAACTCACCGAAGGGTAAAATAGGATTTAAAAAATTGTAGGTGGATGGAAATAATATTAAATATTGATGAAACATGGATGTGGATGATAAAATACACCCCAGTAAATACTAAAGTATAAACAATCTCGGATAAAAATGAGATTGTGATATTTTCCCTTACCTTAGGTCCGATTTTCTTCGTAGGTGTCCGAAACTCCTGTATAATGATTTAAATAATGTCATTGACTTATTCTAGAATCAAAATCATTGTTATTATATCATATATGGATCACTTATGACTTTATATTACCATTTCTTTTGTAAATTCTATGTTAAAGAGCATTTTGGGTAAAATTGTTTCATTTGTCGTCCGTGTTTTGACTTGTAATTATTCATATGATTGCTTAGATCATAATTACTTAATTCCAGAATATAAAAAATTATTTATATATAATATATATTCAGAATATACATATATATAATAAATTAGTAAATGGAAAGAAATACACCGTTCATGGAGACGGTAGGCCGTACGTACGCATGAACGCTGTTTTCGTTTCCTTATTGAGTTGAATGGAATTAAGTATATGAAATACATATATACATAAATCCAGTAGCTTTATAATGTCATATATTTCATTATTATTTATTATATATACTTTATAATCATTCTTAAATGGTTAACATGGAGAATGAATCTCATCGCGTCGTGGAGACGGTAGTCCGTACGTACGCACGAGCGATGATATCGTTTCCATAATTATTTAATTGAATTGGATTGGATGATACAATATATCAAAATATATATGATGTTATAATAACTATGTATAGTTATTCTTTACACCATTATACCCATCCATGTAAGGTGGTGGTGGAAAATAGATTACACCACGGCGTGGAGACGGTATTTCGTACGTACGTACGCGCGGTGATTTCTTTTTCCGTAGGATGGATAGATGGTTAAATAGGGTTGTTTCATACTTATAATAACATATCCGTATATGAGTGATACTTATGTTATTACTTCATAATGAAACAACCTAAGAAGAAGAAGTGGAAGAAGAAATAAAGATGAAAGAATCGGTAACGGACATTACCTCTTCTTTGAAGTTCTTCTTTGAGACCTCCTTTTAGGGCACTAAAATGGGTCTTTGAAGAATCCCAGAACCTCTAGGATGTTTCTAGGGAAGTGTAGAAGAGAATTTGGCAGGGGTTGGCCGAGCTTGAAGGCTCAAAGTTGTGTGAGGAAGAGAGGGAGGAGGTGCCCTTTTATAAGGGAGGAGAGGGGCTCCTTTGGAAAAACTATAAATATTATTTTACTATAAAGTCAAGTTCGGTTTTAAATAGCTCCAAATTGATTTATTTAGAGGCTAAGGTGGGGATGGGTCGGAATCCTCCCATCCAATAGAATTTATACAAGTTTAGGTTCCTATTTTAACCTTATCATTTAGATTTAACATTAAGTTAAATAATTTTACTTTTACCGTGTCTTCTTGTGTTCTTACACTATAAGGTTAATAAACTTACTATAAGAAGCCAAACGAACTCCAAGTTGTTTATTATTAATATATATAACCTTATCTAAGTCATTTGGCCGAACCTTAGATTTTTAGGAATAAAATAACAATTAATAATATAATATTTGTTTTAAAAACTATTTTATGTCAATTTTGACACTATTTAGTAATTGATTTTTGTGAAAATCATAACAGAATGATAAGTTCGAAAAAAGTTAATTAAATCAATACTAAAATATAATATTGACCTATAAAATTAGTGGAATTCATAAAAAGTCTCAAATTATATTTATTTGGGTATTTATAACATCAATTATGTCAATATTTCATTAATAAGATAATTACTGCATCATCATTGTGTCATAAATAAATTAACTTATTTAATGTCTAAAAATTACAAATAAACTACCATTATGTAGAAAAATATTTTTATATTTCTAATGAATATTTATAGTCTAATTTATCTTATGTATAACCCCATATTAAAAATGTTTTAGTAAATAAACTTTGATTTTAACTCTTTTAACCCTTCTTTAAATAAATTAATAATAAATGTACTAATCTAATCCAAATGGGCCTAAATGGTCATATTTTATTCCTAAGTTTTTTTTGGTCGAATTACACTTTTCCAATAGAATTAGGACATGTGTTAGGGTAATAATAATATCATTTCTACCCTTAATTACCCTATTTACTTTTAACCGTGGTAAAAAAAAGTAAAAAGTTACTATTCACCAAAAAATTATTTTCTTCTCATTGAACCACATTTTACTTACTGACATCAATCGTGTTTCTCGGATTTTTGAAATTCCACTCACAGAAGCGGTAAAATTAAGTTTTATGAACAATTCAGTTTTTTTAACTACCACTTAGTGGATTCACTATTCATCAAAAATTGAAAGTTTTCAGAAAAATACCAAAAATTAGTCCTAAGCTATATTTGATATTATGAACTCAAAAATGATGTCTATTTTATCAAATTCAAAACATATCAGTTGCATTAACTAATTTAAAAATTAATTCCCATCGTCAAAACAAATAGCATGTTTTTAAGAGATAATAACTATCAAAAGATTGAAACTTGTTTATAACTGGTTTAAATGTAAAATTACATCCAATGACCATCATTGTATTAAATTGTAAAAATATATTCTAAATTTACTTTAAAACCACTAAAATTAATAATTTATCACTATTAATTACTTTGATTGAAAAAGTTGTTTTTAATTAAAATTTAGTAATTTCCACTATTCATCAAAATATGAAAGTTATCCGAAAATTACCAAAATTTTACCCTAAGATAATTTCGATATTCCGAATCCAAAAATGAAGTCCATTTTGAAAAATAAAATTTATAAAATTTCAAAAAGTGGTTATTACTATTCGTAACGGCTAGTTTTAATAATATTTTAATAGCATATCGTTGTTTAGCGAAACTCGGTATTGTGTACTACACACACTATCAAGGAAGGTCGCGATTGCGTGTAATGAAAGGCAAGTCAAGGTTGCATGTTGTGCAAGCTCCTTTTGGTGTAGCGTACAACACAAGACATTAATGAAATTAAAAAGAATATTTTTCATAAAATCTCGGGGTGTTACATTCTACCCCCCTTAAAATGAATTTCGCCCTCAAAATTCTCCAGGGTTATAAATGGTTTACTATTCGAAAGTTTATTTAATAAAAACCCACATCGTAAAAAGGAATATCAAAACCAATCCTTAAAAACAAAAGTATGAAACGTAACGGTTACCCAAATAAACTAATCACCAGGTTTCCACATAGGTGAAAATATGGATATGGAAGAGAAATCTAACCATCATGTTCTGATGGAGAGTGGTAGAGAACATGGCTATGGAAAAGCTAGCAATCACAAAGCCATAAATTTGTGACGATTTAAGGTACCATCTGATTCATCAGATATAAGAGCACTAAGACAACATTTTTGGTTTTCAAGATCATTTCCCTAAAGTTGATGAAATTATAATTAGAAGAAATACTTTCATGATTTTGGTATAGTCTCACCGTTTGTCGTTCTTTGGACAATTTCCACTTCATCTCTTAAAGAAATGAAGTTGAATTTTGTCATTCGTGATGTGTTAGCAGATCATGTGATAGAATGATGGGTCATTCCATCTCTTTCAAACAAAAGGTTAGCAAAAGCTATAATTCCATCTTATGGTTAATCGTATATGGTTCCAAAAATGAACTTATACTTCATATATCATACCGCTTAATAAAATAAAACTAGTTTCTACTAACCAGGGACTTCCTGTAGGCTAGTGGCAGGCAATAAAGGCCAGTCGCACTTCGGTTGTGGGTTCGATTCCCACAGCCTTGTCCGACGCGATGGGTTGTCGCCCGTCCTGCAGGTTGTCCTTTTAAAACTATATTACTATAACATCCCATCAATAATATCGAAAAAACTTCTATCCTTAAACAATACTAACTTATTTCTAACATAATCCATTCCAATCTTTAGGCTTATCCATAATACTGCAGTCCACTCTCATAACATAGTGAAAACGATTACCAGAGATTTAATACCATTGTTGATCTCCATATATCATAAGATATGTTTTGTTGGTCACATTACAAACATTCAAAGTCCTTAACCATGTATTCTCTTGAATACCCATTGAACCTTAGTGAAAACATGAATGCAGTTAAAAGTTTACACCTTCCACATACCAAAATCCTCAAAATTCTATATACTCAAACCATGATATCACTTAGTCCTTATATCAATCATGAGCTCATGAATAATTTTAAACATTTCATTTTCTCGTTTTCCCTTCATTATGCGCATATCATATTATTTCCAAAAATATCTCAATCACTTTGAATACCACATTAGACCAATACATAAATATTCCAATACTCCATGATACAACATTATTTTGGAATCCCATTACATAAACACTTAATCATTCCACCACATCGTTGTCATATTCAACATCGCCAATAGTGATCGCATGTGACTTCCCTTTGTCCTTTGCCTTAAGCGGTTGCTCATGTCTGTAGGACCCCGGGACACCCTGAGAGGGGAGGGGTGAATCAGGGTGGCAAATATTTCTTCTTTAAGTTGTGGATCTTATTCCCACATTGGTAGGAACTACTTAAACCTGTATGATGGATATGAACAACAATTAAACATTCACATACAGAGAGATGACACAACTATTTTTACTTGGTTCACCACTAAGGGCTACGTTCAAGGAGCATACGCCGACATGTTGTCGGTTGTACCTAAATCCACTATGCTTCACTAGCTGTAGACTACAAAGATTCGGGTACATTCACTCTGTCCCAGGCTCACTGCCTTTACATTTGTTCAGGGATAACTCAATGCGTCCCTCGGGTCACTCCTGTTGACTCCCCCTGGCTCACTGCCGTTGGTGAAGTCCCACTCAGTTTATAGACGTGAAGGTCTCTTCAATAGGTGTGCATTGAAGTTCTTCATCTCTTGTTCAGCATGAGACATTTCTTTCATCAGGGTTCAGATTTGATGCTACTTTTAGTTCAATCCTTCTTCTTTAGTGCAATGAATGAATGCACTAGACCCCTTGTCTTTGTTTTCCTGAATCACAATCACTGATGTGATTGCTTACTTAATTAAGCTCATATTACTCGGCGTTGTCAGAATAAGTTCTCCATGTATGCATGAGATCATACATGTATCATTTAGATTTCTTCTTCAATCTCACTTTGCACCGAAAGTATCAGGCAATCTTTAGCTCTTGTGCAGCTCCAGAAAGGCGGGCGTGCTTCAACAATATTTGGATCTCCTTTTCAAGCCCGGTGTGAAAGTCTCCATATGGCGCGCAAGTCTTAGGCACACAAGTATAACCTGGCGCGCAAGTGTCTCCAAAGCACCTGCGTGACTCTACCTTCTTGAACTTCAAACCTGCGCGACTCACTTCCTTCCTTGCCCAAATCACCAGGGGCGCTCAACCATAAGTCGGTGCACAACCTCTACTTGCGCGACCCAACTACCACTTGCGCGGTTCAACCACCTACGCGATGAGAGCTCGAACAATATCAAAGTCTTGAGCTCCGTGAGAAATGAGGAGGGGTGGTCCAGTATTTATAGGCAAACTGGACGCCCTGCGCGGCGGCGCGCAAGTCATCCATCGATGCGCAAGTCTCGACCCCTACTAGGAACTTGCATGATCAACATCCAAACTTGCGCGAACATCTTCCCTTTTCCAAATTTGGATCTTCTGATCTCGAAAAACCATAGGCGTGCAAGTTATAATGCATTCAAGGCGTCGACGCGCAACCTCTTCCCGGTACATAATTCACCTGCGTGACCTCACCAAAACTTGCGCGACCCTTATCCCTTTGCCATATTTTGATGCTCTGATCTTCAAAAAAATATGGTGTGCAAGTTCCTTATCTTCCAAGAGTATGGTGCGTAAGTCCCTTTGCCAAAATCACTCTTCTTCATTTGTTGATTTTGAGGCCCTGAAATTTGGCAAACACTGGAAAACGGTGCCACCTTGTATCTGCTCTTTTTGTACCACCTCCAGATCATCCATTCCTCTATCGATGTTCTTGAATCAAACATAGATCATTGACCACAACTCTTGAACTCGACATGTCACCATGGAATCTCCTTTGTCAACAAATTTGTATGTCGTTTGTTTGCTTTGTCGACAAGCACGATCACCTCAACAACACTTCTTCTTGGTGATCTGTATCCTTCAGCAACTCTTTTGCTTTTATCACAAACTCCACTATTGTGATATGTATTCTCTTAAGGAACAACTTTAGTACCATTATCTTCTGATACAATGTGATGTGAATGGCCATCTCATAATTTCAATCTCCGCATGGCCATCTCAGAAGTCAACTCATTGGCACATTGCCTCCTTCATCAACCGTCATGATCAACTTCATGCAAACCATGTGATTCAATCCGTCAAGAAGTCTCTAGCATGGTTCTCACCCAATCATGAGTAATTTCATGGTCTTCATCAAGGCCCATGGTTCTTATGCAATAAGGAGGAATTGCATGGTCTTCATCCAAAAACACCTTCCTTGGATGGATTACTCCTCACATTCTTCATTGTTGTAAACAATGTATCACCTTTGACACATGTTCTTTGAACTTACGATTAGCACAACAATCGTCTGAATCACTACTCCTCTACTTCATCGGAGTACTTCATGATCTCCTTCATTGTGAGCTTCCATTCCTCCATTTTATTGGAGTACTTTTTGATCTCTTTCATTTTGATATTCCATTGACAATTAATTACAACAAATACAAACCTATAAACAAAGTGGTTCCAACAATCTACCCCTTTGTATTTGGTTGTCAATACCTTATACATCTTCTGAAATGAATCTGTCAATGTCAAAATGAGAATCTTCTCAGCAAATTAACGTTTCTTTTCATTTCACTTTCTCTCCCCCTTATTGACAAGAAATACAAATCACATGGTAGGGAGGGTATCAATCCACACTTAAGCAGTGTTTCATTAATCATTTCACTCTAAGTCTACTTGAGCAATGCTCGATATAGAAAACAAGAGGATTTGATTAAGTAAACAAGGCTGTCCATTATCCACAGATCATGATACCAACATGAGATGATAACTCATGTATCTTGTCTTCAAGGGTTTACCACTTTAATTCTAGGTAGAAGAAGATCAACTATGATAGATAATAATAATAAACCTGAAACTCCTGCACTCACTTCAGCAAATAGATCAAAAACATTCAAGTGCAATCGACAGGATAAGTGACCTTGGGGCACTTCCATTCTATTTATGTCACTGATCAATTCAGTTACTCCCCCTTTGTAAAATAATCTTTGATCTGAGTAACCAAGGGATAGTGATTGAGAAATGACATACCTTCTCCATTGGCGTGTTCTTCAAGAAATTCACAGAGTAACTGCTTTTGAGTCCAGTTGGAGTTGATATTGATTGAAACAGTGATTATGGAAGCTTCTTCATTCTTCTCCCCCTCAAGGGAAAAACTCCTCATCATCTTCATCAAGAGTGATCCTTCATCATCATAATATTTGAATATCAATTTAAGAATCTACTAAGGATGGAAACTTCTTCAGCTTGGCTATAAAGAGTTGACAACATTCACTACTTCTCAGGTTCTCCCCCTGAGATCATGCTTCACCTTCAATTCCCTTCATTATTAGCACAAATACAATACAAAAATGATTACAGGAATAAGGTGGTTCCTTCTTGCTTCATAAATAAGACTTTCTTGGTTGAGGTTCTTTTCTCAACCAAGTTCCTCTGTTCACTCCAGTCTTCATGCCTGCACATTTGAACATGTGTTCTGACATCTGTCGGTGTGGCATGGCTCTGTTCACATTCTCTTCTGCTTTGTGTGGAGAATTGTTCTGCTTACCAGCCATCATGAATGATACATTCTTAATCCTCTTAAGGACTGCTTCTTGCTCTGGTATTAAGGTTAGGCAATCTTTTGCAAGGTGACCAGATTTCTTGCATCTCTTACACAGAACTTCTTTGACACGTGTGTTTCTCTTTGTTTGCAAACTCTCCTGCACTGTGTCTTCATCATGTGAAAGTTTTCCTTTTTCCTATGTCACCATCCTTGGCCTTCTCATCTTCAAGTTTCCTCATTCTTTTCAAATATTCTGTCCAGATGACCAATATGTCATTTGGAACTTTTGCAGCTAGTTTAGGTCTTCCACATGGGTTCATCCGAGATTCATCCCACTTAGTGTTTCTTTTGGATGAATGACCCTTCAATTTCATGGATCTAAAATCCTGGGTCTTCTCAGCTTCCCTACTTGAGATCTTCTTGGGGAAATGTGTGTTCACAACATTCTTCTGATTTCTCCCCAAGGTAGCTGCTTCATTCTTTGACGGCATCAGATGTCTTCTTTTCTTTTAAACAGTGAAAGCATGTTTATATGGACATGTTCCTGCATTGTGACCACTTCCGTTGCATACATCACAGATGTTATCAAGAATTCAAAATCTGTTTGCAGTAAACAGATGCTTCTGGAGCTGCTGATGTTGCTTCTTTTTCTCTGGCTTCCTTTTCTTTGATAAAGGCATTCTCTGTGCTTTTCCATGTAAGGGATTATAAAGACAATCCAGTGCACAGTGCCCAAATCTATTGCAGCACCAACATTAACCCACAAATCTTTTCTTCTTTGTGTCTTCTGTATTAAGTTTTTGGGCCACCTACTTAATCTTTTGTGCTCTATTTGAGGAACCCACTTCCTCCTTTTTCTTCCCATCCACCCTAGCCATGGTGGTAGGTTTCTTCTTCTCACCTCTCCTCATCCATACTTGTTTAGAACTTTTCTTCCCACCTGCACTGATTGTAGGAGTGTATTTAGAAATATGAGTACAAGATGGTTTGGACGGTACCTTCACTTTCTCAGTTGCTTGTGATAGATCAAAGAGTGAAGTCATGATCTTCTTATCACATGTTGGAGGTCTTTTGACAATAAAATCCTCCAGTGAGCATTGAGTACCAGTAGCAACTGATTATTGATGTGGATAATCAAGAGTTGTCATAATCTTCTTATCACATGTTGGAGGCATTTCAGCTTTAGAATCCTCCAATGGACATTGAGTTCAAGCATCACTCATTTCATTCTTTTGTGAAGTCTCAATATGTGTGTTCTCAATGTTGGTCAACTGAGAATCCAATCTTTGACCCACAATATTGAGGATGATCATCTGATCTTCAATCATGATCATATTCTCTTCACAAGTCTTCTTCAACCTTTCAACCTCATCTTCATGCATCTTAACTTTTTTTTGTAACAAAGAGTCAAGTTACCTGAATTTAATGGAAGTTTCTTCCAAACAAAAATTCTTGACTTCATTGCTCTTCTTCAGCTCAGCTTCAAGTGCATGGATCCTTTCTTTTAAAGTCTTATTGACTTAATCATTTTCTTCAAAGACTTTAACCTGTTTGGTGAGCTTCATACTTTCCAGAACATTTCTTTCCAGCCCCTTTTCCATATTTTCTGCTTCCCTTTCAAGTCGAGTGATCTCAACCTGCATAGTATGAAATAGGCTACAAATAGTATCAGCCCTTTCTTCAGGAATATCATGCAAATATGTTTTGAGTTTTTCTTGAAAGCATGAATTGGGGGTGTCATCCTTTCCTCTGGAATAATTCTGAGTCACCTGCTCGATACTTTCCATGCATGATGTTTCTTCATTTTTGGAATGGCACGGGGAACAAGACACTACATCTTCTTTGGATATGGGGGACTTCTTTAGCTTCTTCTTCTCTTTCTTTTTCCTGTTTTTCATGGTCTTTCTAGATGTAGACGTCTGCTCAGAAACTTCATCAAGACTGCTCTTCATTGTTGACTTTAGGAAAGAAACTCAAATCCTATTCTCAATTGAATTACTGGAGAATATCCAACATATGTTAACCTCCCTCTGATACCACTTGTAGGACCCCGGGACACCCTGAGAGGGGAGGGGTGAATCAGGGTGGCAACTTTTTCTTCTTTAATTTGTGGATATTGTTCCCACATTGGTAGGAACTACTTAAACCTGTATGATGGATATGAATAGCAATTAAAAATTCACATACAGAGAGATTACACAGCTATTTTTACTTGGTTCACCACTAAGGGCTACGTCCAAGGAGCATACGCCGACAGGTTGTCGGTCGTACCTAAATCCACTATGCTTCACTAGCAGTAGATTACAAAGGTTCAGGTACAGTCACTCTGTCCCAGGCTCACTGCCTTTACAATTGTTTAGGGATAGCTCAATGCGTCCCTCGGGTCACTCCCGTTGACTCCCCCTGGCTCACTGCCGTTGGTGAAGTCCCACTCAGTTTATAGACGTGAAGGTCTTTTAAATAGGTGTGCATTGAAGTTCTTCATCTCCTGTTCAGCATGAGACATTGCTTGCATCAGGGTTCAGATTTGATGCTCCTTTTAGTTCAATCCTTCTTCTTTAGTGCAATGAATGAATGCACTAGATCCCCTTGTCTTTGTTTGCCTGAATCACAATCACTGATGTGATTGCTTACTTAATGAAGCTCAGCTTACTCGGCGTTGTCAGAATCAGTTCTCCATGTATGCATGAGATCATTCATGTATCATTTATATTTCTTCTTCAATCTCACTTTGCACCGAAAGTATCAGGCAATCTTTAGCTCTTGTGCAGCTCCAGAAAGGCAGGCGTGCTTCAACAATATTTGGATCTCCTTTTCAAGCCTGGCGCGCAAGTCTCCATCTGGCGCGCAAGTCTTAGGCGCGCAAGTATAACCTGGCACGGAAGTGTCTCCAAAGCACCTGCGCGACTCTGCCTTCTTGAACATCAAACCTGCGCGACTCACTTCCTTCCTTGCCCAAATCACCAGGGGCGCTCAACCATCAGTCGGCGCGCAACCTCTACTTGCTCGACCCAACTACCACTTGCGCGGTTCAACCACCTATGCGTAGAGATCTTGAACAATCTCAAAGTCTTGAGCTCTGTGAGAAATGAGGAGGGGTGGTCCAATATTTATAGGCAAACTGGACCCCCTGCGCGGCGGCGCGCAAGTCATCCATCGGCGCGCAAGTCTCGGCCCCTACTAGGCACTTGCGCGATCAACATCCGAACTTGCGCGAACATCTTTCCTTTTCCAAATTTGGATCTTATGATCTCGAAAAACCATTGGCGCACAAGTTATAATGAATTCAAGGCATCGGCGCGCAACCTTTTCCCAGTACATAATTCACCTACGCGACCTCACCAAAACTTGCGCGACCCTTATCCGTTTGCCATATTTTGATGCTCTGATCTTCAAAAACATATGGCTCGCGAGTTCCTTATCTTCCAAGAGTATAGCGTGAAAGTCCCTTTTCCAAAATCACTCTTCTTCATTTGTTGATTTTGAGGCCCTGAAATTTGGCAAACACTGGAAAATGGTGCCACCTTGTATCTGCTCTTTTTGTACCACCTCCAGATCATCCATTCCTCTGTCGATGTTCTTGAATCAAACATAGATCGTTGACCACAACTCTTGAACTCGACATGTCACCATGGAATCTCCTTTGTCAACAAATTTGTATGTCGTCTGTTTGCTTTGTCGACAAGCACGATCACCTCAACAACACTTCTTCTTGGTGATCTGTATCCTTCAACAACTCTTTTGCTTTTATCAAAAACTCCACTATTGTGATATGTATTCTCTGAAGGAACATCTTTAGTACCATTATCTTCTGATACAATGTGATGTGCATGGACATCTCATAATTTCAATCTCCGCATGGCCATCTCAGAAGTCAACTCATTGGCACATTGCCTCCTTCATCAACCGTCATGATCAACTTCATGCAAACCATGTGATTCAATCCGTCAAGAAGTCTCTAGCATGGTTCTCATACAATCATGAGTAATTGCATGGTCTTCATCAAGGCCCATGGTTCTTATGCAATAAGGAGGAATTTCATGGTCTTAATCCAAAAACACCATCCTTGGATGGATTACTCCTCACATTCTTCATTGTTGTAAACAATGTATCACCTTTGACACATGTTCTTTGAACATACGATTAT
The DNA here is from genome assembly GCA_963277665.1 of Viscum album. Lineage (NCBI taxonomy): Eukaryota > Viridiplantae > Streptophyta > Magnoliopsida > Santalales > Viscaceae > Viscum > Viscum album. The sequence continues at coordinate 388,934,659 of OY728125.1, forward strand.
CACAACAATCGTCTGAATCACTACTCCTCTACTTCATCGGAGTACTTCATGATCTCCTTCATTGTGAGCTTCCATTCCTCCATTTTATTGGAGTACTTATTGATCTCTTTCATTTTGATATTCCATTGACAATTATTGACAACAAATACAAACCTATACACAAAGTGGTTCCAACAATGTCGATCATCACTAACCCTTGGATTAGGGAATTTATTGGCATAATGTCCCATCTCCTTGCACTTGAAACAGTGAAGTGTTGGTGGAGCGTTCTCTGCAGTCTTTTCTTTATTCACATCATTAGAAACTTTTTTTCCATTACTTCGACACTCAGATGCTCAATGACCTTCTTTTCCACACTTAAAACATTTTCTAGTCCCTTTAAGACAATCTCCACCATGCTTCTTTCCACACTTTGAGCATAAGGAAACATTCATCTTCTTTTCACCATTATTCTGAGATTTCTCCTTGAACTCCATCTTTTGTTTCTTGTCAAAACCATGAGATGGATATGTAACACCAACTTCCATTTCTACCTTGATAGCACAACGCACAATTTCTTCACAGCTACTGAAGTCTCTTATAGCTAATTCCTTTCGAAGCTTTGGTTTTAATCCACTGAAGAATCGATCAACTTTACTTTCAGGTTGGATGATAAATCCATATGCATACCTTGCAAGTCTTGTAAAATTCGCTTCGTATATACCAACAAATTCATCATCCTTCTGCTTCAGCTCAAGGAAATCCTTTTCCATCTTTGTTCGAAGAATACGAGGGAAGTACTTACTGAAAAACAAGTTCTTGAACTCATCCCATTCCATGGACTCAATTTCATCTCTTGGCCTCATATTCTTGATAATATTCCACCATTGATCAGCTTCACCTTCCAAACGATATACTACTAAGATGACTTTATCATGTTCCGAACATTGAAGAACTGAAAATATCTTTTCAGTAGTACTGATCCATTGTTCAGCAACAAGTGGATCAGAAGACCCACTGAAAGAAGGTGGACGTTGCCTCATAAAGGACTCAATAGAATATTGTTCCCTTCTCTGCTCATTTGGAAGTCCAGAATGATTCATAGATTGTGTAAGTATAGCAATAAGATTTTGCACTCCATCTCCCATAACATTTGTTTGTTCAGAAGGACAATCATTTCATTGTCCATTGCATTGATCAACACGGTTCCTTCGGGTTCCATCCATCATCTAAAACCCAAAAAGAATAGTGTGAGAGGCAAAAATCATGCTAGGGAAAACAACATAATAAAGTGGGGGTACCCTCAATATCTAACATCTTAGGTTAAATTCTAAGATCGTTAGCGCAATTCTAGGACTATAACCTATACGTATACTTAACCTTAGAGACATCCCTAGACATACCTTAGAAATATCTCTAGGAAACTTGGAATATAATCTTCTAATCGTGGTGAAAGATCTTCAACATCTCACATAAAGATCTTCCTTTTTTTATACCTAAAACCTTTATTTATATCTTGGGGAAAATAAAACATAAAAGGGTGAGCTCAAATGCTCAGTAAGGGTAAACAAAAGAAATATCAATCACATCATATTCATAAGAACATAACATTTTGGAAATCCTAACCTGCAAAAGAGAGCGTAATTTCATAACATGGGATAAATCATGGCAGTGAAATGTAATCACAATAATCATAACTTAAAACATGAAACTTTGTGGCATACACACATAATCATAGAGAATCATTTCTTGTTAGTCAAGACTCATTACCAAGACTATCTTAGTGGACAAAGTCCCTTTCTGAACCGAGTCACCCTCATTTCAGTCCTATTTCACTGAACCGGTATAACTTACCGTTCCATCCATGTCTATCTCATGAGATATAAAATATTTACCCAATTCATTGGGGGGAGATATAGGTCCCACCCATATCATAATGATACCATTCTTATGTGTGCCACAAAATCATAAATCATACATCATTGCATAACCCATGTAATACAAATGGGAATCTTAAACATCATGACATCATAAAACAATTCATATAAGATAAAGGAATTCATAAAAATAATTCCATCACAACATAATCAAATCAATGTAATAATAGGGATAAAAACAGAACCCTTTATTATCTTAGATGGAAAATAATTTTGATAAAACACTTGAACTCCATTCTTGAGGAAAATATCCTTTCTTCTTCAAAAACATTTATCCTTTCTTAACATGTCATACAACTTTAAACTAAAAGAAGTTTGATTAAAAATAAACTTGAAAACATGTAAAGGATGCTTCTTGGAAATAATGTTTTAAAAATCCATTTATGTCGTATAAGTTAAAAAAAACATTCTTCTCGTACTTTTGTCGGAAAAGTAAAAAAAGTACCTCGTACGAAAAATGACAAAAGATTCCTTTCATATCTTTTACTAAAAACTCACCGAAGGGTAAAATAGGATTTAAAAAATTGTAGGTGGATGGAAATAATATTACATATTGAGGAAACATGGATGTGGATGATAAAATACACCCCAGTAAATACTAAAGTATAAACAATCTCAGATAAAAATGAGATTGTGATATTTTCCCTTACCTTAGGTCCGATTTTCTTCGTAGGTGTCCGGAACTCCTGTATAATGATTTAAATAATGTCATTGACTTATTCCAGAATCATACTCATTTTTATGATATCATTTATGGTTCACTTATGACTTTATACTACCCTTTCTTTTGTAAATTCTATGTTAAAGAGCATTTTGGGTAAAATTGTTTCATTTGTCGTCCGTGTTTTGACTTGTAATTATTCATATGATTGCTTAGATCATAATTACTTAATTCCAGAATATAAAACATTATTTATATATAATATATATTCAGAATATACATATATATAATAAATTAGTAAATGGAAAGAAATACACCGTTCATGGAGACGGTAGGTCGTACGTACGCATGAACGTTGTTTTCGTTTCCTTATTGAGTTGAATGGAATTAAGTAGATGACATACATATATACATAAATACAGTAGCTTTATAATGTCATATATTTCATTATTATTTCTTATATATACTTTATAATCATTCTGAAATGGTTAACATGGAGAATGAATCTCATCGCGTCGTGGAGACGGTTGTCCGTACGTACGCACGAGCAATGATATCGTTTCCATAATTATTGAATTGAATTGGAGTGGATGATACAATATATCAGAATAAATATGATGTTCTAATAACTATTTATAGTTATTCTTTACACCATTATACCCATCCATGTAAGGTGGTGGTGGAAAATAGATTACACCACGGCGTGGAGACGGTATTTCGTACGTACGCACGCACGGTGATTTCTTTTTCCGTAGGATGGATAGATAGTTAAATAGGGTTGTTTCATACTTATAATAACATATCATTATATTAGTGATACTGATGTTATTACTTCATAATGAAACAACCTAAGAAGAAGAAGTGGAAGAAGAAATAAAGATGAAAGAATCGGTAACGGACATTACCTCTTCTTTGAAGTTCTTCTTTGAGACCTCCTTTTAGGGTACTAAAACGGGTCTTTGAAGAAGAAAAGAACCTCTAGGATGTTTCTAGGGAAGTGGAGAAGAGAATTTATCAGGGGTTGGCCGAGCTTGAAGGCTCAAAGTTGTGTGAGGAAGAGAGGGAGGAGGTGCACTTTTATAAGGGAGGAGAGGGGCTCCTTTGGAAAAACTAAAAATATTATTTTATTATAAAGTCAAGTTCGGTTTTAAATAGCTCAAAATTGATTTATTTCGAGGCTAATGTGGGGATGGGTCGAAATAATCCCATCCAATAGAATTTATACAAGTTTAGGTTCCTATTTTAACCTTATCATTTAGATTTAACATTAAGTTAAATAATTTTACTTTTACCGTGTCTTCTTGTGTTCTTACACTATAAGGTTAATAAACTTACTATAAGAAGCCAAACGAACCCCAAGTTGTTTATTATTAATATATATAACCTTAACTAAGTCATTCGGCCGAACCTTAGATTTTTAGGAATAAAATAACAATTAATAATATAATATTTGTTTTAAAAACTATTTTATGTCAATTTTGACACTATTTAGTAATTGATTTTTGTGAAAATCATAACAAAATTATAAGTTCAAAAAAAGTTAATTAAATCAATAATAAAATGTCATATTAACCTATAAAATTAGTTTAATTCATAAAAAGTCTCAAATTATATTTATTTGGGTATTTATAACATCAATTATGTCAATATTTCATTAATAAGATAATTACTGCATCATCGTTGTGTCATAAATAAATTAACTTATTTAATGTCTAAAAATTACAAATAAAATACCCTTATGTAGGAAATCTTTTTATCTTTCTAATGAATATTTATAGTCGAATTTATCTTATGTATAACCCCATATTAAAAATGTTTTAGTAAATAAACTTTGATTTTAACTCTTTTAACCCTTCTTTAAATAAATTAATAATAAATGTTCTAATCTAATCCAAATGGGCCTAAATGGTCATATTTTATTCCTAAGTTTTTTTGGTCGAATTAAACTTGTCCAATATAATTAGGACATGTGTTAGGGTAATAATAATATCATTTCTACTCTTAATTACCCTATTTACTTTTAACCGTGGTAAAAAAAGTAAACAGTTACTATTCACCAAAAAATTATTTTCATCTCATTGAACCACATTTTACTTACTGACATCAACTGTGTTTCTCGGATTTTTGAAATTCCACTCACAGAAGCGGTAAAATTAAGTTTTATGAACAATTCGGTTTTTTTAACTACCACTTAGTGGTTTCAGTATTCTTCAAAAATTGAAAGTTTTCAGAAAAATACCAAAAATTAGGCCTAAGCTATATTTGATATTATGAACTAAAAAATGATGTCTATTTTACCAAATTAAAAACATATCAGTTGCATTAACTAATTTAAAAATTAATTCCCATCGTCAAAACAAATAGCGTGTTTTTAAGAGATAATAACTATCAAAAGATTGAAACTTGTTTATAACTGGTTTAAATGTGAAATTACATCCAATGACCATCATTGTATTAAATTGTAAAAATATATTCTAAACATACTTTAAAACCACTAAAATTAATAATTTATCACTGTTAATTATTTCGATTGAAAAAGTTGTTTTTAACTAAAATTTAGTAATGTCCACTATTCATCAAAATATGAAAGTTATCCGAAAATTACCAAAATTTCACCCTAAGCTAATTTCGACATTCCGAATCCCAAAATGATGTCCATTTTGAAAAATAAAATTTACAAAATTTCAAAAAGTGGTTATTACTATTCATAACGGCTAGTTTTAATAATATTTTAATAGCATATCGTTGTTTAGTGAAACTCGGTATTGCGTACTACACACGCTATCAAGGAAGGTCGCAATTGCGTGTAATGAAATGCAAGCCAAGGATACGTGTTGTGAAAGCTCCTTTTGGTGTAGTATACAACACAAGACATTAATGAAATTAAAAAGATTATTTTTCATAAAATATCGGGGTGTTACATGTTCTCTATGTTTTCCCTTACTGAGCATTTTATCTCACCCTTCTTATGTTTTATTTTCCCTAGGAAATAAAGAGAGGTTTTAGGTAAGGAAACAAAAAGGGGAAGATTGTTATGGGAGATGTTTAAGATCTTTCAACATGATTAGAAGTTTATATTCCAAGTTTCCAAAGATACTATACTATTACGGTCCTTTGGTGTATATTTTTGTTATGTATTAAGTATTCTGCAAAAGTAATGTAATGTACATGTACGTCAAGATTTGGGTCTCTACAGTTGGTATCAGAAAAAGGTTTAGTTAACCTTAGGAAACTAGGATGCGAAAAATTTAGTGAAGTCCCTAGAGATATTTCTAAGGTATGTCTAGGGATGTCTTTAAGGATAAGTATACATATAGGTTATAGTCCTAGAATTACGGTAATGATATTAGAATTAAACCTAAGGTGTTAAATATTGACGATACTCCCCCTTTATTATTTAGTTTTCCCTAACATGATTTTTTCCTCTCACACAATTCTTTTTGGGTTTTAGAAAATGGCTGGAAACAGGAAGATTCACGATAATGGAGGATATGATGGATAATAGAATGATGTTCTTCATGAGAAACCAAATGAAACGGGATTTGGAAGTCCAAACATCATTATTATGCCTAATCATCAATCTCATAATATGACCAATAATCTCAACTTCGGTAAGTTTCCTGACTCAGCTAATAAGAGAAAGATGGAATTTCATGATGATCATAGAGGAAAGAAAGTTCAATTCCCCTCATGTAAATCATGTGGGAAGAGGCATCAGGGAGAATGTTTCAAAGAGACCAGAAGATGCTTTGGGTGTGGAAAAGAAGGACACAAAGCCAGTAATTATAAAGGAAAAGGTTCAGTTAACACCATGGACAAGGATAATGGTATTGCTAAGACATCAACAATGGTTAAATGTTTTAAATGTGGAATGTATGGGCATTATTCAAACCAATGCCCTAAGGGAAAATCTCATGAAGAGAATCAGAATGGTCATATTGGTAGTATTTATGTGGATGACGATGAGGAGACTACAAATGATATATGAGATGAATGAAGTGTTGAAGCTTGGTCAATGGTTTAAGAAGGTAATGGAATGATATATGTTTATCAAGAGTTATGTTGTATAGTTAATGGTACTATAGAATAAAGAATCATCTAAGGATTGTTACACTATTATTTTTCATAAAGTATTTGAAAGTATATGTTGAATGGTACCGATAACCATGAACGGTTAATTCATATATTTTTGGAAAGTAGATGATATGCACATAATGAAGGGAATAGGAGATAATGAGATGTTTTATAGTATTGATGAGCTCATGGATGATATAAGGAAAATGTGATATCATGGTTTGAGTATATAAAAATTTTGGGATTTTGGTATGTGGAAAGAGTTAACTTTTGACAGCATTCATGTTTTCACTAAGGTTCAATGGGTATTCATTTTTTCAAGAGAATACATGATTAAGGTATTCACATGATTGGAATGTGACCAACAAGATATATGAGGGATAAATGATGGTATTCAATGCTTGTTATATGACCTTTTTAGTAATCGTTCTCTTTATACTATTAGTTTAGAAAGAAGTATTTTGGATAAGTCTAAAGATTGGAATGGATTATGTTGGACAACAGGTAGTATTGTTTAAGGCCAGAACTTTTAGTTATAATAGTATTGTTTTAGAAAAAGGATAACCTGCAGGATGGGCGACAACCCGTCACGTCAGACAAGGTTGTGGGAATCGAACCCACAACCGAAGTGCGTCATGCCTTCATCGCCTATCACTGGCCTACAAGAAGTCCCTGGTTAGTAGAAAATAGTTTTATTTTATTATACAGGATGATAGATGAAGTATAAGTCCATTTTTGGAACCATGTACGTTTAATCTCACCATAGATGGACTTATATATATATATATATCTTTTTCTAACATTATGTTTGAGACAGATGGAATGACCTATCATTCTATCACATGATCTACTAAAACTTTGCTAAAGAAAAATTCAACTTCATTTCTTAAAGAGATGAAGTGGAAATTGTTCAAGGCACGAACAACGGTGAGATTATACCAAAATAAAGTAAGTATTTCTTCTAATTCAAATTCTTCAACTTTAGGGAAATGATCTTGAAAACCAAAAATGTTTTCCTACTACCCTTATATCTGATGAATCAGATGGTACCCTAGATAAACACAAATTTATGGCTTTGTGATTGTTGGATTTTTCATAGACATGTTCTCTACCACTCTCCATCAGAACATGATGGTTAGATTTCTCTTCCATATCCATATTTTCACCTATGTTCTCCTATGTGGAAACCCAATGATTAGTTAATTTGGGTAACCATTAAGTTTCATACTTTAGTTTTTAAAGTCAAGTTTTGGTATTCCTTTTTACGATGCAGGTTTCTATTAAAGAAACTTTCGAGTAGTAAACCATTTATAACCCCGACTAATTTCGAGGGCGAAATTCATTTTAAGGGGGGTAGAATGTAACACCCCAAGATTTTATGAAAAATATTCTTTTTAATTTCATTAATGTCTTGTGTTGTATGCTACACCAAAAGGAGCTTGTACAACACACATCCCTGACTTGGCTTGCATTACACGCAATCGCGACCTTCCATGATAGCGTGTGTTGTACGCAATACCGAGTTTCTCTAAACAATGATACGTTATATAAAATAGTCGTTATGAATAGTAATACCCACTTTTTGAAATTTTATAAATTTTATCTTTCTAAATGGACTTAATTTTTGGATTTGGAATATCGAAATTATCCTAGGATGAATTATTGGTATTTTTTTGAAAACTTTCAATTTTTGATTAATAGTGAAAACACTGGGTTACTATTCAAAAACCGACTTTTTATTTAAATAATTATTTATTTTATTTAAATTTATTTTAGGTTAAAATTGATACATAATACCTATATAAGTTGAATTTAATTCATTGGAGTCATTTTATAATAATTTTAGATATATAAAAATTTTATTGAACTTTTCACCATCTTTTACCCACCTCCTACGAGAATTTGGAAATTCACATAAAACTTAATTTTACCGCTTCTGTGAGTGGAACTTTGAAAATCTGAGAGACACAGTTAATATCAAGGACTAAAATTTGGTTCAATGAAATGAAAATAATTTTTGGTGAATAGTAACTTTTTACTTTTTTTTACCACGGTTAAAAGTAAATAGGGTAATTAAGGGTAAAAATGATATTATTACCCTAACACATGTCCTAATTAAATTGGATAAGTGAAATTCGTCCAAAAATAACCTTATGAATAAAATATGACCATTTAGGCCCACTTGGATTTGATTAGGATATTTAATATTATTTTATTTAAAGAATAGTTAAAATAGTAAAATCAAAGTTTAATAACTAAATCATTTTTAAGATAGAGTTATACATAAGATAAATTAGACTATAAATATTCATTAGAAATCTAAAACGATTTCCTACATAATGGTATTTTATATATAATTGTTATGCATTAAATAATTTAATTTATTTATGACACAATGATGATGCAGTAATTATCTCATTAGTGAAATATTGACATAATTGATGTTATAAATACCCAAATAAATGTAATTTGAGACTTTTTATGAATTACACTAATTTTATAGGTTAATATGAAATGTTAGTATTGCTTTAAGTAACTTTTTTATAAATAATAATTCTTTTATAATTTTCATAAAAATCAATTACCAAATAGTGTCAAAATTGACATAAAATAATTTTTAAAATAAATATTATATTATTAGTTGTTATTTTATTCCTAAAAATATAAGGTTTGTCCAAATGACTTTTATAAGGTTATATATATTAATAATAAACAACTTGGGGTTAGTTTGTTTTGATATAGTATGTTTATTAACCTTATAGTGTAAGAAAACAAGAAGACACGGTAAAAGTAAAATTATTTAACTTAAAGTTAAATATAAATGATAAGGTTAAAATAGAAACCTAAACTTGTATAAATTCTATTGGATGAGAATATTTCGACCCATCCCCACCTTATCTTTTAAATAAATCAATTTTGAGCTATTAAAAACTGAATATGACTTTATAATAAAATAATATTTTAAGTTTTCCTAAGGAGCCCCTCTCCTCCCTTATAAAAGGGCACCTCCTACCTCTCTTCCTCACACAACTTTGAGCCTTAAAGCTCAGCCAAACCCTAAAAATTTCTCTTCTCCACTCCCATAGAAACATCCTAGAGGTCCTGGTCTTCTTCAAAGACCTTCTTTAGTGCCCTAAGAGGAGGTTAAGAAGAGGCGCTTCAAAGAAGAGGTAATGTCCGTTACTGATTCTTTCAACTTTATTTCTTCTTCTACTTCTTCTTCTTTAGTTGTTTCATTATGAAGTAAAAAATATAAGTATCACTCATATACTGATATGTTATTATATGTATGAAACAACCCTATTTCACCATCTATCCATCCTACGGAAAACGAAATCACCGCGCGTGCGTACGTACGGAATACCGTCTCCACGCCGTGGTGTAATCTGTTTTCAACCACCACCTTACTTGGATGGGTATAATGGTGTAAATAAATAACTATATATGATTATTTTAAATTTATATTGATTCTGAAATATTATAAATACACTTCAATACAATTCCACGATCATGGGAATGATATCATCGCTCGTGCGTACGTACGGACTACCGTCTCCACGACGCGAAGAGATTCATTCTCAATGATAACCATTCTTGAATGATTATAAAGTATATATAATAAGCAATCATGAAATATATTACATAATAATGATACGAGATTTATGTATATATATATGTATGTCATCTACTTAATTCCATTCAATTCAATGAGGAAACAAAAACAACATTCATGCGTACGTACGACCTACCGTCTCTATGAACGGTGTATTTCATTCCATTTATCGATATATAATATATATATGTATATGATGAATATATATTACATATAAATCATTTTTTACATTCTTTAATTAATTAAATCCGGATATAAGTAATAATATCAAGAACAAAAAGTCCAATCATGTACGATAAATAAAATGATATTACCCAAAACGCTGCTTTAACATGGAACTTACAAAAGAACGGGTAATATAAAGTCATAAGTGAACCATATATGATATCATAACAATGAATATGATTCTGTAATAAGTCAATGACATTATTTAAATCATTATACAGGAGGTTCGGATACGTACGAAGCATATCAGACCTAAGGTAAGGGATAATTATTCCAATCTCATTCTTATCTGAGATTGTTTATTCGTAAGTATTTACTGGGGTTATATTTATCATCCATGTCCCTGATTTCTAAAAATGGTTTCATGTATGTTTAAAGTACTTTTTACCCATTTTGGCTTTTACTACATAAATTATTTTGAAGAAGAGAGGATATTTTCCTCAATAATTCATTTCAAATGTTTTATCAAAACCATTTTCCATTTAAGATGACATTATTTGATATGTGTATGATTCATGTTTAATGTCTCTATGATTTATATGGTTTCACTATTCTTATGATGAAATTTCCATTTGTTTTATATGTATTATGAGATGATGGAATGATGTTTATGAAACCCATTTTATTCTTTGGGTTATGATGGATGATTTATGTTTAATTTGTGGCACAAGTAAGAATGATTTCATTATGAGATGGGTGGGACCTATATCTCCCTCCAATGCATTGGGTAAAGATTTATATCTCATGAGATAGACATGGCTGAAACGGTAAGTTAATCTGGTTCAGTGTTACAGGACTGAAACGCGGAGTGAACTCGATTCAGAAAGGGACTTTGTACACTAAGATGGTCTTGGCAGCAATGCCTTGGCTACTATGGAAATAATAACGTGTGTTGAATAGTTTCCACAATTACATGTTTTATTCCCATTATATTTTATCATGGTTGATGTTCCATTATTATATATGCCTTACGTACTTCCACGATTTATGTCTTTTCTCAAGATTTTGATGTTTAAATTTCATGTTCAAGTTTTTGCTTTCAAATGTTTATGGATTTTTTTTATGTTCTCTATGTTTGCCCTTACTGAGAATTTGAGCTCACCCTTTTTATGTTTTATCTTCACCAGGAAATATAGAAAGGATTTAGATAAGGAAACAAAAAGGGTAAGATCGTTATGGGAGATGTTGAAGATCTTTCAACATGATTAGAAATTTATATTCCAAGTTTCCAAAGATACTAAAATATTACGGTCCTTTGGTGTCTATTTTTGTTATGTATTAAGTATTCCGAAAAAGTAATGTAATGTCGATGTACGTCAAGATTTGGGTCTCTACAAAAAAGGTGTGGTTCCTCCTTTCTCTAACACCATTACACTATGGTGTATAAGGAAGAGTGAGCTGAGATAGAATCCCAGACTCTCATAGAAGATCGATGAACTCTTGGTTCAGATATTCTCCACCTCGATCCGATCAAAGCTTCATTATCTTCTTACCGAGCTTATTCTCTACTTCATTCTTGAATTTCTTAAATTTCTCTAAGGATTCTGACTTATACCTCATTAATTAGACAAATTAATATCTACTCAATTCATTAGTAAAAGTAATGAAGTAAGAATATCTACCTCTAGCTTCTACTAGAAATGGTCCACATACATTCGTGTGTACCAATCCTAGAAGCTTTGTGTCCCTTTCACCCTGTCCACCATAAGGAGGCTTGGTCATTTTACCTTGTAAACATGAGTGATATCTATCAAGTGGTTTTAGATTAGTAGAGTCTAAATAGACATCTTGAAAGATCATTGTCAAGCGCTTCTCATTTACATGACCAAGGTGGTGATGCTACAACTGGGTGATGTATGAGTCATGTGAGTTTGTTTCATTATCGATTGCCAACACTTGGTTTTTGTAATTTAATAAATACAAACCATTATTCAAATGTGCCATACCATAACATATGTTATTCTTATAAAAGAGACAACCCTTATTTCCAAAAATGAAAAAAAATCAATTCATATCCAAAGAAGATACAAAAATTATGTTCTTGGTAACACTAGGCACAAAATAACGGTTTTGTAAAACCCAAATCATGCCAGTTGGCAATGAGAGGTGATAATAACCAATAGCCAATGCAGCCAGCCTTGCACCATTAGCATCTTGAAGATACACCTCTCCTCTGGTGATCTTTATAAATCTACTTGGTTCCTGCATTTGAATACAGATGTGAGCCCCACAAGCTGTATCTAATACCAAATGTGTAGAAATAGAAAGATTTCACTCGATAAAAAACACACCTTTAGCGTCCCCACACTTCTGGGTGTAGATCCTCTTCCAGTGGCCCTACTTTCCACATGAAAAACACACTGCCTATTGTTCCTTGACCTGCCTCTGGATCTTCCCCTTCTTGGAGGGACGGTGGTTGGTGGCTTAAGACCATTTATATGTCTTTGGCCACTTAGCCTTGTCCTTCCTTTTCTTGTTCAACATAAATACTGCGGGTTTGTCATGCCCCATGTTCTTATCTACCTGGAGAATCAAGGTCAGAGGCTCCGATAGACTCTTCTCATTGCCGCTCATATTATAGTTGACAATGAAGATCTAGAAGGTCTTGGGCAGTGATGGTAGGATGAGATCTTTACGCAACTCATCTAGGAATTTAATCCCTAAGATGTCCAGGAATTCAATGTAGCCAATGATCTTGACTGCATGAGGCCTAGCTAGTGTAGACTCTCCAAGCTTAGTTGTAATCAAAGAATTAATGATCTCATACCTCTCCTGTCTCTCCTTCTCTTGGTAGAGATCCTTAAGGTGAGACATCATGCTATACACGTCTGTGTTTTCATGTTGCTTCAAGAGCTCATTGAACATGGCCGATAACATCAAACACTGGACATCTATGGCATCATCCATGTGTTTCATATAGAGAGATAATTCCTCATCACTGGCCTCTTTCCCTGGCGCAACTGGAATAGGCTCTTCTAGCACATACAATTTCCTTTCATGGAGAAGGATGACGCGTAAACGCCTCAGCCACTCTTGGAAATTGGTGCTGATGATAAGGTTTCCTTCTCGAGTATGGTTCACAATGATATGTTTGAATTCATTTTCTTGTCGTTTCTACAACTTTACTGTGGATTCGCTTGCTCGTTGGGGCAGCCAGGAGGACACTCTTGTGGTCTATGATAGTCTTCAGTCTCTTCCCTTTGAGTGTTTTAGTGTGGTGCAAGGGGATGCCCCTGGAATTCATAATTTTCTCCCCACTTGAAGGGCCTCTATGTTTGGTTATTTCTTGTTCTCCCTTGGATTAATAATAATAAAAAAAATAACCTTCAGTCCAGTCCAATCCTCATCAGTGACTTCAGAGTATTCTATTGCCTGAATATTCTAGTGGAAAGGATCCATATTTCCCTTCACATTACCCCAACTAGGGTTGGTTAAGAAACTTTAAGGGTTTTAGTTAGGCATTCCAAATTCCAACTGCATTAACTCGAAACTCCTTGATCCACTGAGTGGACTCCCCAATCCTGAAGTTCTTTTATTTTGGATTTCCTTAACCTTTGCCTTTTGGTCACACCAAGTCCTGCTATGGCAGTCAACCCTTGATGTGAACCAAGTCAAGTCAACCCAAAACCTTGAATTAGAACTCCCCAATAATTGAATGAACCCCAACTAGGGTTGGTCAAGAACTTTGAATAATGGTTCGATTCTAACCACGATTATGGAAGTCTATACTGACTTAATATTTCTTTTAAGGGATTTTATCCTTATGCGTAAATTTCCAATTTATTATCTTTGATTACATTCTTGTTGATATTAAGTGGGATATACTTAAGTTATTAAGCATGTCTAAGATAATATTTACATATAATCCGGTTTTATTTTAGTTCCATCTTGTATGCTTGTTTAATTCATTAATTGTGTGATCATGACAACACACCCACAATAAATAAACCATGAAACTGATAGAAATAAAATTAATGGTATGATAATTAGATTTGTTCTATTGGTTATTTTATCTAGCAGTTGATAAACTAACCCAAGACCTAGGGGAGAAAACACCTTGAACCTTTTGGGTTTGTGTTTACAGCTTTCCACCTGTCCACCATTGTATCTCTTTTGATTGGTTTCACCTTGGATCCTGACTTGAGCCGCCTTCACTAGCTTTGGAGCTCCATCCATTACATATGCATTTATCTCACACACATGTGAGAGTTAAAATGGGGTTTTTACATAAAAGAATCCTTGGGCATGTAGGCCTTAAATATTAATGAGGTGATGGCTCGCAGGCCAACAAATTTAATTTAAATAAATAAAAAAAAGAATCCATTCACATACAAAGGTCTCGGTCTAGATCATGATCATCTATACATGAAACGATATTTATGCATAAATAAAGCTAGAATTCAATTCTTTAATCATTATTGTTTAAGATAAATCACACTCGAATTAATTAATTATCTTTAATTAATAAATCCTTTTATCTTAAACCCTTTTATGAACATCCTTGATATTCTCATCCATCATAATTTTAAACTAATAAATTCATTTAAAATTATCTTTGTACGTAACTTGTACCATGAATCCAACCCGGTGAATTCCCGTTCATCACGCAGATGTTAAATTAAACACATATATATATAAAACAACTATCACGTGTTGTGCCTCAGCTTTACGCCTACACAATGGTACACGTCTCAAGGGTTTGTATAATATAATAATATATTTTAATAATTCTGCGTAATTTGGGTGAGTACACGATGTGTAGTTCCTACTAAAAGGCATGTACTTTTCTTCACCGTCCATCCGAAGTACACGCCAGGGGACATGGCATGTTTATTTACTTTATAAATTTTCGGAGTACATGACGTGTTATATAGGACACACACCGTGTAGTTTCCGCGTTACACAGTTTCCAGGCTGGCAAGCCATGTATGTGGTACAAGGCCCAACCCTAACCTGAAAAGACTATACGCCATGTTCATTGGACCACACGGCGTGTAATCCAAAAACCGTGTTCCACCTGTTTCTTTTCAACACACAGTGTCCTAAATTCTTAGAAATAATCTAATACACGACTTGATTTAGAAGATCAATCAATACATTGAACCTAGACTACATGGAATCTACTTCCGAATAGATGCCTAGTATTCTGGTGTTGTATGGCCAGAAACGTTTGGCTCCTCCAGATGAGTTCCTCTTTTTTAATTTAATCAAAATTAAAAGAAAAATTCGTTTTTGTGAGGTGAACGAGAAATGAGTGAGGAGGAACAGATCTCGAGATTAATATTTCCAGAATGATTAAACATGAATTGAAATAACTAAATTATTAAATGCGTAAATCACCAACGAAAAACTAAATAATTATAATCAACGATATGACCGGCTCAGATACAACTTGTAGGTTCTGGGCACAGCGGAAGCGCGTTGGTGGGTTTTCCCAACTTTTATTTTAGCGTTAAACAACGTTCAATCTGAGATCCATCATTATATAAAACTCTGGATCTTCAGAATGGAACGAAGAACGAAAAATGAAATAAGAGTCCCGAAACCATAGAGATAGGATAATCATATGTTGGTTATAATTAATTTAATTAATTCATAAGAATCACCTTAGTGGAATTATTTCATCGTCGATGTCTCCGGTCACGATGCTGTGATTCGTTTTTGCATCGTAGAATCCAAGTATAGGATTCCTCTAGTGGTGATCCACATGAGCTCCACGTATCTCTAGACGTCGCCGAAGGGATCTCCGAGTGCTAGCGTGGAAGAACCTACTCTTATGATGTCTGCCTTCGACCGCATTGATCCGGTGGAGGATCTTTCTCTCGTAACTTGAGGGCGCTCTTGGTGGAAAGGGAATTCTCTCTTGGATTGAGAGTATTTCCAAATCCGTTGTGCACAACAATGGATCTGGAAAAGTGTTGGGGTTGTGAGGATATTTATAATCGGGTTTGTTGTTAATAGAGTTGTGACAATAAATAAACGCATCACACATTTTATTTATTTCATTAACTCTTATTGAAACCCCATGTTGAATTATTAATTCCTTGACTTGTTCCCACACTGAATATAATTATTATCATTTAATAAAATAATATTATATCCTCAAAATCTTGACCGGAAAACTACACGGTGTGTAATAATTAATACACGACCTGTACTTGTTTTCAATAAAACTAAACGGCGTGTATATTTAATATACATGGCATGTACTTTTATTTTCTATTTTTTTCTCCACCACATTTATTAGACCATGGGTAATGGCTATTTATTTCTTAAATAAATGTAATTGCATTACTCGCTAATAAATATATTATTTCACCCAAAATTTATTATCTCGAATAACTAGTGTCTAAATAAATGCGATCAGGAATCCCTAAATAATTATTAAACCAAAGTCAGTAATAATATTTATTTATCTTGTTAAACTAATTTTTAACTGAGATACATGGACACACTTAGTGTGTGACCCTCTAGGCCTCTTTCTCAGTGGCATTAAGTGAAGCCTGCCTAATGTCTGAGGTTAGCGTCTAGCAACACGCCAATGCACCCATAGAGAAATAAGTTAACGCCGCAATGACTTGTCACCTCCTGCGAAGTCTTACCGTGTAATATAATCCCTTTGCATTGATATATCTAATCAAGCGGGTTTCATGTTAGTGCGATCAACCCATGTGATCGATTATTCTTTCTTTGACTTCCTGGAATTGAACTAGCCCATACCTTACCGTGGCCATGAATTTATTTAGGCTATATCAATTCCATCAAAGGGCCTGATATATCTACTTCCGTTATGGAACAGAAGGGACAAATCCTTTCTCACATTAATATTAATGTAGTATTACTCGTGACACACCCAATGTATCCTACCTCGCTGCGAACAGTGTGTCGTCACAGTTTTCGTCAATAAATCTAAGTGCACGAGTTGTAATACCCATTAATAATAATCTTAAAGTCTAAGGACCAATACACACGTCTACAGATAGGAACATCCAATGACACTATGAAATGTGGATTTCCTTCTGGCGGGTCTCATTCTCATAATATCCCCCTGGATATTACCAAGGGCGCACACCATGAGAAGGTGCCTCAATGTTTTATGAGTCGTCACCCCTAATGACCTGTATTATTTGTGTCCATCAAATAATATCATCCGGACATAGAACATATATTCATGAATAGTGTTATGGAACTTCTGGGTTCTAATCATACCAGGGATCCGCTATGACCCTTTAATGCAACAGCTGTCCTTAGGACATTATCACATGCATTGTTACGCAGAAGAACAATCAATATGTGATAATGCTTTTATTGATGAATAAAGTACAAAGTAGTTGGTTCTAGACCACCAAATCCAACTCATTGATCATGAACCTCCCCTATATCAATCTTCTAACCTGAAGCGCGTGGTCCGGTAGGAACAAGGACCGAGCCCCTCCGCCTTGTTCATTCTCTGTGGAAGAATTATCAAAATGGTGGAAAAGAGAGTTTGAGGCCATACCAATGAAGGTGGAAGCCCAACGGTCCCATAGTCATAGATGGTGTGACAAACAGACCACTAGAGAAATTATGGTGTCCTGTATAAAGAACTTATAGTGTTCCCATAAGTGTCTCGTGGTTGTAGAGAGTCAAATCCCAATTTTCCCAGCAGCATGGAAGTGTGGCGCCAACCGACACTGCATGGAGGGGTGGCCCATGTCAAGGAAGCTATGGAGATCTGGTAAAAAATGGTCCATTGAAAACCTATGGAAATATTGGCCTGACACACTGGACAAAAAGGATGTGGATGATCTATTTCAGCTAATAGTGATTGGTCCACTACATGGACCAGTTAAAAGGGGGAAATTCAATATGGCGCAGATGGGTGATGAACTAGAGGCGGCTAAGCCGCCTCCGGGCTTAAGAAACCATCCTGATACAACAATATGGGTTTCTAAGGGTGGGATTAATCAGACTAGAAGGGACTGGAAAGCTACATGCTAGGTCGGCCCCAGTTGGGTCGAGCCGACGCCGGGTCGGGCCGATGCCAGGTCGGGCCCGGACCCAACCGGGCCTCATTTCATTGAAATGCTTTCAACAGATAGGAAAAGTGTAATATTGATGTTCCATCAGCAGAAAAATGACCCATGAGATGAGGATGACCTTCTGAGATAATCTATGTGAGTTATGTCGGAAGTTGACATATAGCTGTGTTTTATCAGACTCAAATCCAACTAGGCACTTTTTACAAAAATACCCATATCTTACAGAATGAGCATCAATTCGACACACCCTTTGTTGCGTTGGGACCCTTAAGATGAGGTAGTATATTGGTTTACTCAATTTGTGACATCCTATTAGTTGAGTTATGGAAAATGTCTTGAGGAGAAGATACACATAGAATCAAGCGTGCCAAGTGTGGGAATCCAGTGGCTAGATGTGAGATGAAGAATGAGAGAGAATATCAATGGATCAGGATGACGACTTCCCTCTATGAATCAGTAGTAGAGAAAAACATCATGGTTCATCATGAGAGTGACTCATCATGGATCAACATGAGAGAAACCCTTCAAGGATCAGCAGTAGAGCGACCCGACGTAGATCAACATCATATCGACCCTTCATAGATCAACATGAGGGAGGCCTTTCATGAATCAGCATGAGAGCGGCGCTCCAGGGATCAGCATGATAAATACCCTTCATGGATCAGAAAAATATCTACCCTTCATGAATCAGTAGCAGAGTGACCTTTCATAGATTAATAATAGTGCTTCTCAAAAGAATAAGATGATCTAGCTTTATGACTAATCATCATTACTTCTGTTATTAATTTATACCTAGAGTGAGATGTATTTTACTTCACACTCTGTATTGGGTATCTAACTTTATGGTGTTTCATTTGTGTTATTTCATTTGTGTTATTTTTCCCTTGTTTATTTTTATGAGACCTTCATGGGTCTGTTGGTCCCTACTGAGTTGTTATAGTCACCCCGCCTGAGCTTCGCCCGCATGTGATGTGTCTTGTGCTGATGACCGATGCTATGATGTAGACCAAGCTAGTCCGAGAATCAGTGGAGATTTTTGATGCACGAGCAGACAAGGTATACATCTACAACATCAAGATTTACTGCCACTACCCAATATGTATAGACTTCACGGTGGACATCGAAAGTACAGTATACCTTGGTGGTTCTTGGGCTTGTATTATGGACCCTTTAATTTATATTTACACATTTTACTCTTAGTGGTGGTACATTGTGGTGGTTTTACATTTTTCTTTGGTGGTTTACTTTTTGTAGTATTCAATGTATGTGTGTGAATAGGTTTAAAAGGCAATAACTTTCCTTTTTGGGAATATTCCATTCCAGTGCTAGTCACCTTACCATGGCTTATGGAAGGAAGGCTTGGGGTAGTTACAACATGTGCCCTAGGGGACGGGACATTAAAAAGTTGTATCAAAGCGATAATAGGTTCTACCAAATGGACTAAGAGTCTATACATTCAATGGGGGATATAGTGTTAGGTGACATGAGTTTGGATTTTAGTCCAGCGAGTCCACTATTGGTGGGGCGGCCAACGTATCCATTCACCAGAACCCTGAATTCTATTTTTTTGGCTCAGTATACAAAAACACTTGTTTCATGTGTTTCAGAAAATATTTCTCTCGATCTATTTTGAGTCAAATATATAGGTATAACTTTTTTACCGTGGAGCATCTGTTTCGCTATAAGATGCCTCCACAAATACAGACATCCAGTATTCTTGTGAGGGTTCACGATGATGGCCCACTGAGTGATGAGTCGTCTGTGTAGGGACTACTTACAATGATAGAACCTTCGGGTTGTGTTCCAGAAACACCACCATACATAGAGAAGTTGTTTCTACCATCCCCACCATGAGACAGTGTAAACTGACTAAGAATGCTCAAAGAGTTCTATAAACAGAGGCCTCAAAGGTTTCGAGTTGAGATAGATCCTCAGACAGTAGAGGATTGGATGGATGGAGTTATGCATGTTTTTTCACCTAGTGAAGATATTGATAGACCAGATAGTGGTCCTGGATGCTAGTCTTTTTCAGGGAATGATAGGGAGATGGTGAAGCTTGATGCTCAAGACCCATGAGGATGTGATCATTTCCTAGTTAAACATCGAGATCGTCTTCCTTGCATTTTTCATACTATTGAAACTATTCTCAGTGCATATTTAAGGGATAATACACCAACAATAGGTAAGACTTATAGTGTCCTAGTACTTGGTGAGGTTTAACAACCTCTCTCGCTACTCCACTAACATGTTACAAGACCCATTATTTAGGTCTTGCACCTTTGAAAAAAAAATCTGATGGGGGATTATGGCATTCATGATTTCACTGAGCATCCTAACACAGGCTATAGTGAAAGAGTGAAAAAATACTAGTGGAAAGCTTTCTAGATGAGGAGGCATTGACGTTGAGAGCCACCACCAGACCAAAGGTGGCCGATTCATCTAAAGTAGGATGTAGGTAGATGACATAGAGGTCCAAATGGGCTAGACATTATATAAGAGGACCCCAGGATTCCATGTCATATGTGTGAGTCTCGTGAGGTAGATGAGGTAAACTGAGGGCTAGAGCTTGTTTCTCATGAAGTGTGTAGGCACACATAGCTTATTATGTCTTGAACTTCCACACAAATAATCAGCAGATGGTCGAGGTGCCGCCATGGCAGAGGTCGAGGTTTGAGCGAGGAGGTCCGTAGGGTGGAAGACGTGGCAAGGGAGTTGGACACACAGATGGAAGTGGACAACAGTTCGAGGTACTACCTCCACCACCCCCAGGTGGTCCACCACATGCTCAGCAAGCCGGCTGATAGGGGAAAACTAAGCTTTAATCAGTGGAGGTCTATTTCTACAGTGCTCTAGAGATGATTAGAGGTATTATCTGTATAATATACAACATAGATGGATTTCTTATAGACATAGGTTTAAGTCAAACTTTCCTTTTTAATGATCTCATTTGAGGCATGAAGAATCCAGTTGAGTCATTGCCTCGATCCTTATGATTAGAAACTCCTACAGGAGGCGATTGGACTATTACACCCGGGTTCTCGTAGTGGGAGATTACTATAGGAGGATAGATCTTCAGTTTGAATCTCCTTGTATCATCTAAGTGGCCTTACAACATCATCTTGGGTATATATTGGTTATCTACTTTTAATGCTCAAATTTACTGTTTTAGGCACAAATTGCTGTGTGTCCATGAGGAAGGGACTTGGTTTTCCTTTACAGGTTAGAAGTGAACCATTGTATCACAAGATGGATTTTATCGAAGGAGGGTGTAGCTGATCACTCACCAGTTGGATAGACTCACCCTCGGTGCAGTGGAGGTGAGGAGTCTGAGATTTCCTGCTATGGTGGTTGAGTACATGGACATCTTTCCAGAAGATGTCATAGGACTACCTCCATATAGAGAGGTATACTTATGCATTGAATTATATCTTGGGATGAAACCAGTATGTACAACTTCATATCAGATAGATCCAACAGAGCTCTGTGATATGATAGTATTATTTTAGGACATGTAGAGAAATGGGTTCATAAGACCCAGTGTTTCTCCTTGGACAGCCCTAGTGTTGTTTGACAATAAGGTATATGGGATCCTAGAACTATGAATGGTCCCCTAGCTACTGAACCATGTGACCATGAAGAAAAAGTATACACTTCAATGTATTGATGACCTATTCGATCAGTTGAAGGGATCGATGTGGATCTCGATGATCAACCTTTTATCAGGCTATCATCAACATCAGGTACATGATGAGGATGTAACGAAAGCATCCTTTAGATGCTGGTATGACGAAAATGAGTTTTTGGTGATGCCTTTAGGTATGTATAATTCCCAAATGATGTTCATGTGACTCATGAACATGATCTTCCAGCCTTACCTCGATCATTTCATGGTTGTCTTCTTTGATGACATCTTGGTGTACTCAGTGTCGGAAGAGGAGAAAAATACACACCTAATGAAAGTCCTAAATACACTCAATGAACACAAACATTATGGTATGATAAAAAATAATTATTTAAGGATTTGGGAGGTACAAATTCTAGATACATCATCTTAGAGGATGGAGTTGTGGTGGATCCGGTGATGATAGAGGAAACTCTTTCTTGGGAGCCTCCAAACAGCGTGACTAATGTGTGGAGTTTCCTAGGGTTTTATGGGTTCTACCGAATGTTGGTTTCAGAATTTTCTAGAGTCGCAACACCCTTTTAATATTTTTCAATGAATTGAAATCCTTCATATGGATCAGGAGGTGATATCATATTTTTCTAGAGATAAGGCGTAGACTAACGAGTGCCACCATCCTGAGACTACTAGAAATGGGCATTGGGTATGTAGTCTTCTGTGACACATTGTGGACTAGACTGGGTTGTGTCATAATGGGGGAGTGAGTTGTGATATCCTATGACTCACGGTAGATGAGGAATAAGGAGAAAAACCACGTGACCCATGACATGAAGGTAGTAGTAGTGGTGTTTTCCTTGATGATGTGGTTGCACTACATGATGGGAGAACATTTTACCGTCAAATCCTACCACAATAATCTCAGGTAAATATTCTCATTTAAGGAACTGAATGAGACATAGTGGAAATGGATGGTTCTCTTCTAAGACTATGACTATGAGATAGTCTATACTCTTGGGAAGGCGAACATGGTGGCTGACATGCCCAGCGGGAGTTCTGGTTTGCTACTGCTGAGAGAGGCGATGGAGTATCTAGCCATGATGCAGATATCATTTATGGATGATGATGAAGCAGCTTACCTCTAGTATATAAATTCCACTCACACATAACATCTGTGAGTGAGCGAGGTACAAATTATAGATGTTTTCCATGAGGTACGACATACTCAGATTTCCTTAGGACATTCTCTTAATTGATTTTTGATAGGTGGGGAGCACGTCATCCTTTTCAAAGGATGAATCATGGTCCAAGTGACATTACAAGAGTAGTTGTTTAGGGAGATTCAAAAATCAAGTTTTGTGGTATATCCTGGCATGGAGAATATGTACCAGGACCTTCAATGTTAGTACTGGTGGCCATGGATGAAGAAAGTGGTGGAATATTTCATTTCACGATTCCTCACTTCTCAGAAAGTCAAGGTCAAGAATCAAGTCCAAACATGCATGACACATCCACTTGATGTACCAGAGTGTAAGTTTGATATTGTCTCCATAAATATCATGATGGGGTTACCACACACATCTAGGGGCCACGACTCTATTTGGGTGATCGTTGACTGAGTCACCATGTCAGCTCACTTCATACCCATCTTAGAGTAGGGATCGATAGAGGGATTGTGGAGCCTCTATGTCTAGGAGATAATATTTCATCACGAGGTACCTTAGATGATCGTCTCAGACCATGATGCGTGATTTACATTCCTATTGTGTAAGGGGTTGCATGAGGCGTTCAGGTCTCTGTTGCGGTTGAGCATGGATTTTCTCCTAGACAGATGGTCATATGAAGCAGAGCATATAGAACATGGAGGAAATTCTTTGTTCTTGTGTCCTGGATATTGGATGTATGTGGGAGGAAAACTTACCACTAATAGATTATGCGTAAAATAATATATATCACTCCACAATTGGCATGTCACTATTATAGGACTTGTATGGGAGGCCATGCAGATCACCTATATGATAGACAGACCTAGGTGAGTTAGCACTCCTGATTCAAGAGTTGGTACAAGCTACAACTGAGAAGGTTCAGATCATCGAGGATTAGATGAGGACTGGACAGAGAAGACAATTGTCTTATGCCGACATTAGAAATAGACCCTTGGAGTTCGACGAGGGAGACTATGTTTTCCTTTTTTGTCTCACCCCATCATAGATTGCATAGATTTGGCTAGGAATGAATCTTATCTCAATGGTTCATTAGACCTTTTCAGATTCTCAATAGAGTAGGCGAGGTGGAGTACCACCAAGCTCTTCCCCCACAGGTGCACCAGGTTATTTATGTTTTTCATGTGTAGTAGTTGAGGAGGTATGTGCATGATCCATCACACATCACCGACTATGCCGAGATGGTCATTTATGATGGGGTGACATTTGCATAGTTCATGGTAGAGATATTGGATCGAAAATGGCGAGTCCTTCGTGGAAGGGTGATTCCACCAGTGCACATTTGGTGGTAGAATGTAATCCTCTAGGAGAGAACATGGGAGCGAGAGGCTCAGATTCATACTTAGTACACCCATTTGTTTTATTAGCCATTGTTTTGGATTTTAGGGATGTAAAGGCCTATTGTGGGGAGAATGTAATGTCTAGGAATTTCCATGCAATTTTTTTCAATATCATATGGATCTATTTTGAGACCAAGATCCAAGATGACACATGATTCCGAGGATTGGTGTTCCCAAAAGATAATGCGGAACTTTTCTTTAGTTCACTTATGTAAATGTGCGAGGGGTATTTTTATCTTTTGAACCAATGCTCGGATCAAAAAACATAGGGCACCTTTGACATCAAAACAACTGGATTCTCTTAGAATGGGCTTAACTTTGATAGGAAAGGGTCCTATGGAACATATAATTTTTGGAATTTTCTGAAAATAATAAAATAAATAATAAAATGTTGTCTATTATATTTATCCCCATTGACTGGCGGACTATGGCACTGCGGTGCAAAAACTAGGTGATGATGAGGTTCATTAAATGAGGATGATTAACGGATCATTGTGCAAGTGTAATGATGCAACATCGCACCGTAACAAAAATATTGCGATGTGTTTCTTTTTATTAAAATAAAGGCTTGTAGATTTGAGAATTAAAACCCTAGGGATTATCTGAGTAACCTACTGTGGAATTTCTCTCCAACAAATAACAACAGATTCCAGAGACACCATTACCAAAAACGAAAGATGGAGGATCAGAGCGCAACAACAAATCTCAAGGAGAACGATATCAGATCCAGAAATTAAAGTATAGCGAAGAACGATAGTGGATCATGGGTCTATGATGACATGGATGATCATCGATCACCTATGACAGATCCAAATCCATGTAGGGATTTCATTATGCTTGAATTCCCCATTCTATATTCTAAAACAACAAACATGGATCAACCCATAAATAAGTTGATCTGCAGACCATTTGTCTTTATGGGAGAGTGATTTACTTTGGGATTTTTCCAAAGAATTATTGATATCTTGATAGAACTATGATCATGAACTTCCACTACTTCCAACATCTAACTCAAAGTGTTTGGGTCAATACAAACAATGTTCGATTCCCTCCTCCTTCTGTGTTCTTCATGGATGAATTCTTCAAATGGTTGCAAGGAGAGTTAGAGGTCATCGTAGTAAAGGTGGTATCCATATGGTCTTGTAAGTGTAGCATGTTGGATAAACAGACCACCATATCATCATTGGTGGCCCGTAGAAGGAACCTTCGGTGCGCTGCGACAGTGTTGAAGTGCAGTGCCGATCGACACTGTGGGAAGGGGAGGCCGACGACTGGGCCGCTCGGGTGAGCTTGTAGCACGTGGTTTTTTGACCATGTACGGAAGGACCAACCAGATGCACTGAACCAAAAAGACGTGGTAGATTAGCGTAAGGCTCACCGAGACTGGTATACTA
Organism: Viscum album; assembly: GCA_963277665.1. Lineage (NCBI taxonomy): Eukaryota > Viridiplantae > Streptophyta > Magnoliopsida > Santalales > Viscaceae > Viscum > Viscum album. The sequence continues at coordinate 388,960,745 of OY728125.1, forward strand.
GGTGGACCATTTACAATGGGAGGTGGTGCCTGCTGACGATGTCGGGTGATGAACTGGATGCACCTACGCTACATTTGGGTGGGAGAAGCTATCCCACAACATCAGGCAGGGTTTTTATAGGTGGACTGCATTCCATCAGACTGGTCAGGGCAACCCCGATCCAGACTAGTGGTACAATGGTGTGGGCTGTAACAAGTCAGGTCGGGCCCTGGTCTAGCCGGTCCAAGACCCAACAGTCACCCGTTTCACTAAAATGCATGTAACTAACATATTGGGCATCTGATTGACATGACATATGCGGCCTGATGACCCTTTCAAAGAGGAGATACTTATGAGATATACTACATGAGTTTTTGAGGAGGATGGAATAAAACTAGGTTGGATTGGAGATGAATCCAACTGAGTCCTTTTTACAAAAAATTCCCACATCTAATAGATTGGGTGTCCGTTCGATGCTCTACCTGTTGTGTTGGGACCATTACAAAGAGACGGTACTTGGGGTTACACTATGTTGAAATTCCGGGATGTTGAGGTACGAATGATGGAATAAAGGTCAGACCCTCTCAGAATCATGTGTGCTTTGTGCGGATATCAAGTGGATAGCTGTGACGTGAAGAATGAGAGTGACCCTCCATGGACCAGCATGAGAGGAACCCTTTGTGGATCAGCAGTAGAGAGAACCTTCACTGATCATCATGAGAGTGACCCATCATGGATCAGCATGGGAGGGAACCTTCGTGGATCAGCAGTAGAGAGACCATTCGTGGATCCTAATGAGAGAAACCCTTTGAGGATCATAATGATAAGGACCCTATATTGTTCATCACGAGAGAGACCCTCCATTGATCAGGATGAGAGGGAACCTTCATGGATCAGCAGTAGTGTGACATTTCATGGATCAACAGTAGAGTGACCCTTCATGGCACAACAACAGAGCCTCTCAACAGAATAATATGATCTCTCTATACAACTAATCATATTTACTTATGTACATATGTTATACCTTTTGTGAGATGTATTTTACTTTGTAAAATGTATTTGAGATCTTTCTTGGTGGTGTTTTCTATGTGGTATTTCAATTTTGGTATTTTTCCTTTTTGATTTATGAGAGACCATAAGTGGTCTTGGGGTACCTACTAAGTTGTTATAATCACCCTTGCATGGTGTTCACTCACATGTGTTATGTCTCTTTTAGACGACATATGCTACGACACATGGCTTTGTGGTCTAGGACATGGTGGAGCTCAGTGAAGTAGAAGAATAAAGGCCATACTTCTACATCTTCTTGCTTTACTACCACTACCCTAGAGGTAGATACATTAGGGTAGACATTGATAGTACTATTTACCATGTGGGTTCAAGGGATTGTATTCCAGCCCCATTACTTTCATTTTAGACCTTTTACTCTCAAGGGTGGTATAATGTGGTTGTTGTAATTATTTCCTTTCTGGTTTTCTTTACAAAATATGCCATGTATGTGAGTGTATAGGTTTAAAAGGAAATGCCTTCCATTTTTTGGATATTCCATTCCATTTCTAGTCACCATCCCCTACCCTATTGAAGGTGGGCATGGGGATGTCACGACGCACGTCCTGGGGGACATATCAGGAGAGGGTATATATAGATTTCTCCATCAAAGAAGAACCATTGATACATACCAATGAATCTAAAATAATTATATTCTAATAATTTATTGTTAATATAATGGAATCCAATTTCATATTTATGATTAAATAAATAATTGAAAAATATTTCTTAAATCTATTAGTGAGTATCATAGAGAATATATATCCCCCAAAAATGTGTGATAATCCTAAAATCACATCCTCTTAACCAATGTGCGTCCCCAGGTGTTGTTGGACTATTTCATAATATAGTGGCCAAATGTTGGCATATGTTAACATTTTGTAACATTAGATAACTACATAAAACATCCCACAAATAAATGCATGATGACCGTACTAATCTAGTGCCTTTGGAATAGTAAAACATAAAAAATGGTACATAACTGGGCTACATTATCTCCTAATAGGTTTTTTAACTAGCACCCTTCTTATACACATCAAACAGAATACATATATTCATAACATGGGGAAGGAAACCAAAAAAGGGGGAGCTCTAATTCTCATTAAGGGTAAAATAGGGAGATATGAAAGCATAATATTGAGAATAAAGGTATGAGAACATGAGAATGAAAATTTTAGATCATACCCTTAATATCTAATATCATATACACTAATCAAGGCCTATAACTTTTCAGTTAATAAGACATGGATCATAAATAAATAAAGAACATATATCATGATAGGAAAACATAGAAATAAGCACATGGAATCGTTGAATAAAAAATCATATAATATGATTTCCATAGAAGCCAAGGAAACATTTCTATAACCATATTGGTAGTATAAGTTCACTCAAAATACCATCTTGGAACTCATGGTTCACTCCCATATCTATATTGTGAGAATGAGTTCACTCATTATACCATCTTGGTAGTTAGGGTTCACTCCCCTAGACATCTTAATAGTCGAGTTTCATTCCAAATACAATATTAGTATTTCTCATGAGACATAAATCATTATCCAATGCATTGAAGGGAGGTATAGGCCCCACCTATCTCATAATGAAACAGTAAATACATGATCCATAAGATCATAAATAATAATTTCATATCCCTTGAAATTAAATGGTTTTTATAATCATGTAATCATATTATAACCTATGAAAAAAGATAGGTTTCGTAATAATTTCTTTAAAACCATCACCCATGATATATAATTAGGTTTCATCAACTTCAATCCAATAATACAAAATAAATTCATTTAAATAATATGAATTGAAACATTAAATGATTTCCACAGAAAATAATGAGTAACATCAATGGATGTTATCTGAGATGGGAAATGATTTGGAAGGAGACATTAAAAACATTTATTGAGGAAAATATCCTTTTTGCAATGAAAAGATGTTTTTAAAACATAATACTGTTTCAAAATTTATTATTTGAAAAAATATTGAAAACACAATAAGGAAATATAAAAAACCATGGAACATTTTTAAAATACATTTTCCTTGAAAAAAGGCTTCAAATATCTATTGAATACATTTTTGGAAACATTTTTGAAAACATGGTTATTGAATACAATACTTTTTCGACTAGATAGAGAGTCAAAATGATTTTAAATAAAAATGTTATCTTACATAACAAAGAGTTAAAAAATTGTAATAATAAATGAATACATATACCCTATAAAATTTTGATGAAAACTAATGATTTTTTTTGAAATATGAATCATAATATTTCATTTTTTTATTTATAAAAAAAACAATCTCGAAAAGAAATGAGACCGTCTCAATAAACAATTATAAGTTGGTAACTTGGGATCATACTCTCCACGTAATAAATAGTAATTACATGAAACATAAAATATCATGAAATAATGTAAATTGATTATATAACATGTAAAATGAAATTATTTTCACATAGAAATAGAATTTTGGTGCCTGACAAAACCAGGTTATCCAAGAAAGAAAATTGAGACAAAACTATTTCACCGATTGGTATCCTTTGAAAATTAAACCCAATCAATGAATGATAATTAAAATGATATATGAATACACATAACATTATGTATAATATACATATAATAAAATCATGGTCTGTATATTCACCATAAAAATGAAAGAGTTTCAAACATAGCATGAATCTCACAGAAATATAAAGTTAGATGAAATCCCCTTACCTTGTGTCTTATATCTCATAGTACTCATTCAAACCAATTATAATATATATATATATATATTATAAAACTTTTACAAAACTATATTATTATATCTAATATAATACATGGTTTGATTATGACCTAATATTACCCTCTTGTTAACAATTATATATTAATGTTTCACTTTGGGTACTATTTTCTTTATTCTTTGAATGTGTCTTAATTTGTTATATTATTAGTCCTTATAATTATATCAAGATTCCAGAATTTAAAAAATAATAAAAATATAATATATATTATTTATGTGTGTATTATAATAATATATATAATATATATGTATGAAAATTGAATACACTGTTTATGGAGATGATAATCTATACGTACGCTTGAATGATATTTTTATTTTTATTGTCTTATTAGATGAAAAAAGAAAAAAGAAATGCGTTTATATATGTATATATATAATTATAATAAATATATAACTATAATATATATATATATAATTTTACTAAACACATCCTTAATAATTTCCATGTGTTGTGTGAACAAGTCACATCACTTTGAAGGGGCGGTAGTCCACAACTCCTCAAATGTAATTATCGTATTTACATCAAATGGAATGTAAAAAAGATATGGGTTATAAAAAGAATAAATAATATTAAAGAAGTAATAAATATAACATATAACATATATAATTAGAGATTCTATAATAATTTATACCATGATAGGCCATATGGAAAATTGAACAGTCATCATTTAGTGAGGTCGTAGTTCATCGTACACATAAACAATATGTTCATTAAACATTAAATGTAGGTGTGCGTAAGTGTAGGTTATAAAAATAGAACAAAAATACTTTTATATTGAATATACTATTGTTTATACACAAGAATGGAATAAATATAGTGGAGGGGCGGAGATGGGAAAACTAATAGAAATAACTTGATAGAAGTCGTTACCTCTTAATCATGTAAATCCTTTTGGTTTGGGCCAATAAGATCCCAGGGACGACATTATTCCCAATAGGAGGCTTCAAGGAGTAATGGAGTTTAGTAGGGAGATTATTTTACCAGAGTTTTATTGCACCAAGGGTCTTGATATGTTTGAGTATGCGGGATAGATGGTGGCCTTTTATAGGGAAATAAAAGGACTCACTTGGAATTATTGAAAACATGTTTGGTGAACAAATTTTCATATTATAAAAAGTCATTAAAAATGATACTATGTCAATAATTAAAGGTTTATGGAAGAATAATGAAAATAAAATGGGTTTTGGAAAATTATATAGGTTATTCGGGCCCCTAAGATTATGGTTTAATCCCTAATGAAGCTTAATTTGACCTTAATCTTTGTAACTAATTTTAATCACAATCACTGGTATTTTTTATGAAATACAAAGTTGAAATTTTAAAAAACTATAAATTATTTTGATTAAAAATATAGATTCCAATCTCTAAAAATCAAAACACATAAGTGGTAGAAATTAATTTAAAATTAATCCAATCATCAAGTCGACAATGTATGTTTTTAAAGTCAAAATGAAAAGAAGATTGCTACGTTTTTATATCCAATTCAATGTGAAATTGGTTCCAATTACAGAAATTGGATTATTTGATAAAAATATTATCTAATTAAACATTAAAACCAATTTAACATATAATTTATCCTTATAAATAAATTTGATGGAAATGAAATTATGAATTAAAATACACAATTATTTCACTATTCATCCAAAAGTAACGTTTCTCAGGAAAATCAGAAAAAATCACCCGAAGATAATTTTTATATAATAATTTTAGAAATTAAGTTTATTGTATCAAATTAAAATTTTGATTATGTCTAAAATAAATTTTATTATTTTTCAGAGAAGTTAATTAAAAGAAGTTCATTCGAGAAAGCCGTGTTTTTAAACATATAGGTACTTTACCAAAAATCCTATATTTCATTGTCAATATGTTATATATTGTAGACCCCGGAAAACGCATCCCCAAAATTTTCCAAATTCTTCCATACATGATCCCAGATCGTAGTCCATTTCGCAAGCTTCGATTTGGTAGGTCGTAGGGCCCGAAAGGAGTTACGGATTAGGAGTTATGAACGTTTGAAGTTGGGCTGGAAATCTGGTTCGCAGAGCCCATTCGCGAAGCCCCCCTCCTTGATCGCGGAGCGCCGCCACGAAGCAATAAGGCGAGAGGCTCCGCAAAACCGTTTGGCGTTCGCAATGCGCCGCGAAGACCCCTCGCGAAGCTCCAGAGGCGGTGATGCTCCGCGAACGCATTTGACGTTCGCGAGCCGCCGCGAAGCTCCAGAGGCGGTGATCCTCCGTGAACCCATTTGACGTTCGCGAGCCGCCGCGAAGCTCCGGAGGCGGTACCTCTCCGCGAATGAATTTGACGTTCGCGAGCGCGCCGCGAAGCTCCTGAGGCGGCGCAGAAGTTCTTCTTCGTGGTGCCCCTGCCTATAAATACCCAGCTCACCCCCCTTCTCAGAGGAGGACGGCCACGGCCACTTCGCCCCTTGGGCGGCCGAGCGGAGCTCCGCATTGCGGCTCCGCGAGGCTTTGCTCCGCGAGCAGCTTCCTTCGCGTTGCTGCTCCGCGAGCCCAAGCTCCGTGAGGCCCCATTGCTCAGCGAGAGACCATTGCTCCGTGAGGCCATGCTCCGTGAAGCTACTTCGCGAGACCAAGCTCCGCGAGACCCCTTTACTCCGCGAGAGACTATTGCTCTGCGAGGCCATGCTCCGCGAAGCTGCTTCGCGAAGACCTATTCTTCGCGAGGATCCCACCTTCGCGCCCACCGGTCCATACCTCGGGGGATGCGCCCCCGCACCCCCGCTCGGGGTCAGTGCCGGGATGCGGCTCCGGCCCTCCGGGCCGGTCCCTTCGCTACCGTCACAGACCCCCATGAAAAATGGAGAGTCGCACCACGAACTTTTCGGGCTGGGATGCCGGGATTTTTCCATTGCGCCCTTATGCGCTCCCACCTTCAACCTATGGAATTCCATGATTTGATACACTCCTCCACACACCATGAAATACCTTGAGTTGATGTATTCCTCTTCGTTTGTTTCCTATGTCGTGAGTTGGGGTTCTCATCATCAATTCCCCGGGTACCTTGAGTCGAACCATTCCTCAGGTAACTCCTCCAAACCCAATCACTTGACTCCTATGCCAGGTTCAACCAGAAAGGGCCGCCCTTGCATAAGTCCCAACACCAACCATTTCTAGGCACCTACTGCCAATAGTCCTTTCTACATGACTCTAAACTGTAGTAATCCCTATGTGCCGAACATAGGATTCCTCTTGCTTCTAACGAGAGATTCCTTGTACTCCAAGCATAAGATTCCAATAGTCCTATCTATAAGACTATAAACTGTAGTACTCCCTATCTAACAAACGATAGGATGCCTCTCACCCTATACGAGGGATGACTCATGCTCCTAGCATGAGATGCCAACAGTCCTATCTACATGACTTTAAACTGTAGCACTCCCTATCTAACAAATGATAGGATTCCCCTTGCTCCAAGCAAGAGATGCCTTATGCTCCAAGCCTAAGAAGCCAACATTCCTACCTACATGACTCTAAACTGTAGTAATCCTTATGTTCCAAACATAGGATGCCTCTTGCCCTACACGAGAGATTCCTCCTGCTCCTAGCATGAGATGCCAATAGTCCTACCTACATGACTCTAAACTGTAGTATTATCCCTATCTAACAAATGATAGGATGCCCCTTGCTCCAAGCAAGAGATGCCTTATGATCCAAGCCTAAGAAGCCAACAGTCCTACCTACATGACTCTAAACTGTAGTAATCCTTATGTTCCAAACATAGGATGCCTCTTGCCCTATACGAGAGATGCCTTATGCTCCTAGTATAAGAAGCCAGCAGTCCTACCTACATGACTCTAAACTGTAGTAATCCTTATGTTACAAACATAGGATGCCTCTTGCCCTACACGAGAGATGCCTCCTGCTCCTAGCATGAGATGCCAATAGTCCTACCTACATGACTCTAAACTGTAGTATTATCCCTATCTAACAAATGATAGGATGCCTCTTTCCCTAAATGAGAGATGCCTTATGATCCTAGCATAATATGCCTAATGCCATGTTTACAGTGGCATAGTTTCAAGAGCGTTGGAATCCGTTCAAACATTCCAGCACTCCACCCCACGCTTTGCGTGTCCTTCATTCGGATCTGCATCCATTTCCAAAGTCTGAAGGGACCCCCTAACAGTATGGACGGTAGACCCATAGTCCCCCTGCTGTCCTGGGCCAACGCCCCAAAAGGCTTCGGGTGACACTTTGAGGTCTTGTGTTTCGAATACGGTCAGCAGTCGACCCCTCATTTGTTTGTCCCCATTTTAGGCTAACGCGATAGGATGCTGTGTTGCGAACATGGTCAGCAGTTATCCTCTATCGCCACGCCACTCTCATCGCATTCCGAATGCCGGGCATGTGATTCACACTTTTCTTCTCCCTTTGTTTGGGCTGATTCCAACGCCCTTGGCGTTATCCCGCTTCTGCACTTGCGCATAGGCACATACCTCAACCCACTAGTGAGTTGGGATGCCCTCATGGCCATACATGAGGAAGACATTACGGGAAGCTTCCTAGCGTAAGACCCATTCACCAGTGCCGCTCCATAGCGGCACCCGGGAAGCTTCCTAGAGTAAGCCCCATTCACCATTGTCTCTCCTTAGTGACACACGGGCATCTTCCTAGCGTAAGCCCCATTCACCAGTGCCGCTCCATAGCGGCACCCGGGCAGATTCCTAGCGTAAGCCCCATTCACCAGTGCCACTCCTTAGCGGCACCCGGGCAGCTTCCTAGAGTAAGCCCCATTCACCATTGCCGCTCCATAGCGGCACCCGGGAAACTTCCTAGCGTAAGCCCCATTCACCATTGCCGCTCCATAGCGGCACACGGACAGCTTCCTAGCGTAAGCCCCATTCACCATTGCCGCTCCATAGCGGGACACGGGAAGCTTCCTAGCGTAAGCCCCATTCACCAGTGCCACTCCATAGCGGCACCCAGGCAGCTTCCTAGCGTAAGCCCCATTCACCAGTGCCGATCCATAGCGGCAGCCGGGCAACTTCCTAGCGTAAGCCCCATTCACCATTGCCGCTCCATAGCGGCACCCGGGCAGCTTCCTAGCGTAAGCCCCATTCACCATTTCCGCTCCATAGCGGCACCCGGGCAGCTTCCTAGCGTAAGCCCCATTCACTGTTGCCACTCCTTTTCAGCGGTAAGCCGTTGACATCCCGATCTGAAGACAAGCTGTTGTGACTCACCTAAACTACGAGGTCTTTGATCCATGTCAAGGCATGGTATGTAGGAAGCCTCCACGAGGTTCAAGCCCACCCGTCGTTCATTCACGTCGGGTCCCATTCCGGTCCAGTGGTAAGCCATTGTGACCCACCATCCGAACTACGAGGTCTTTGATCCATGTCAAGGCATGGTACGTAGGAAGCCTCTTTGAGGATCAAGCCCACCCGTCGTTTCTTCACATCGGGTCCCATTCCCGTCCAGCATGACGTTAAACTGCATCCCGGTCCGACGGCAAGCCGTTGTGACTCATCCAAACTATGAGGACTTTGATCCATGTCAAGGCATGGTATGTAGGAAACCTCCCCAAGGTTCAAGCCCACCAATAGTGGACCCCCGGGTTCACTTTCACGTCGGTTCACCGGCGGATCCATTGTGAACTACGAGGTCTTTGATCCATGTAAAGGCATGGTACGTAGGAAGCCTCCATGAGGTTCAAGCCTACCCGTCATTTCACGTCGGGTCTCACCCCCGTCCAGCACGACGTTAAACTGCATTCTGGTCCAGTGGTAAGCCATTGCGACCCACCCCCATCCAGCACGACATTAAACTGCATTCTGGTCTAGTGGTAAGCCATTGCGACCCCCCATCCCTTCCGAACTACGAGGTCTTTGATCCGTGTCAAGGCATGGTACGTAGGAAGCCTCTATGAGGTTCAAGCCCACCAATGGTGGACCCCCGGGTCTACTTTCACGTCGGTTCACCGACAAACCCCTTCTGAACTACGAGGAATTTGATCCATGTCAAGGCATGGTACGTAGGAAACCTTCCCAAGGTTCAAGCCCACCATTAGTGGACCCATGGGTCTACTTTCACGTCGGTACGCTGACGATGCTCATCGGACCAAGGTCCACTTTCACGTCGGTACGCTAACGATGCCCATCGGGCCAAGGTCCACCTTTACGTCAGCTTATCGACGTCATCCCGAACTACGTGGACTTTGATTCCCTGCCACGGGGATACGTAGGAAGCCTCTTCAAGGCTCAAGCCCAAATTCACCGTCGCCCTTGCGATGGTACCGTTTCACTCCCCATCCACTTCATTCATCAATCCATCAACCATCCTGATTCTCACCCGGGCCACCACATCCCGGTGGGATCATTCCATCCACCTCCTTGCTGCTCCTATCAGCGCCTGGTCCGCTTTCCATGCGTAAGCCCCAACATATCTCCGGGTCGTTGTCCTCTGCGTACACACCGATTCATCACCCCTTAGAACTACATGGGTTTTGATCCCTGTCCTCTACACAGGGTACGTAGGAAACCTCCAAGAGGTTCAATCCCAACCAATGGTAATCCATGGTGTATCCCATCCTGGGGTGCACTTCCCCTGATCCGCCCTTAGTGGTGTTCAGATCAACCATTACGGTGTGACATCTCCCCTCCATGGGGCACACCACCTCAGATCCGTCCTCATTGGGCGTTTTGATCCATACCCTTGGTAAAACCTCCAGGTGTTCCCTCCTAGGGATGTACCAATCTGATCCGTCTCTATGGGACATCCTGATCAGCATCATTTCTTCTCTGCAAGACGTTAAACTCGCGGCCTACCTCGTGATAAACATGAGATGCCTGAGGAAAACCTCGGATGACACGCCTTTGGCGTAACCATCTCTGTTAGACGTTAATCTTGCAACATACCCTGTGTTAAACAAGGAAAGCTGAGGAAAACCTTAGATACATGCCTCGGGTTATGCACCCTTGAGACGCCCTCTCATGAGGAAGAATACAGGTTCCCCCGTGTCCACGCACCCAGAGATGCCCAGACATTCCTGATGTTTCCATCTACTCCGACCGAAGGTCGCTACCATGTCAAGACCGTATGGAAAGTCTTGACGGAAGTAGTGTAATTAACCGGCGTCCATGATGATATGGCACCGGGAATGAGATTCACGAACAACGTATTAAATTTATGAGGGAGACCCGGACTAGGTGACGAGTTCCGAGGAGGAATCCATGTAAGGAAGAACCGACATCCCATCATCCCGTTTCGATCAAGGAGCAGACTTCCCAGAATAAGGAACGAATGCCGCCCGCCTTTGGAAAGCGGGAATGCGGGGCCACAAGCTGCGCGTCCTCCACGGACGGATGCGCACGCCCCGGCGAAAGCTTCGGAAACATATATATATATATATTTATTAATAATATTCTAAATGTATTTATTACTATTCATATGAATATGTTTAATGGATATGTTATAACTACTTAATTTAAATAAATATATCACAAAAATGATGTTTCACAGAAACATCAGTGTTGCATTTAACACACACCAAGTAAGTGTTTCATGTAACATATGCTATGTCAGTTTGGTGTGAAATAAGTGTTTGAATTTTTTTATTTCAATATATAAATGGAAATTTATTTTAATTGAAAAAATTCAATAAAAACCTTTGGGTGTAACATTGTACCCCACTTAAAATGAATTTCTTCATCGAAATTCATCTATCGGGTAAAAAAAATACGATAATTAAACTTTATAATATCCTTAATTTCAAATTTAGCTTCCTATAGTTTTTTATTTATCCACAAAACATTTCCCATGTGAGTGGTCATGTTTCATAAAACATTATCTAATCTGTCTAGAATTTGAACTGGTTGTTCTTCCTAAGATATATCCTGTAACGCCCCGACCCCAGTTACCCAGAGTCGGTGCATTACTTCGTAACATTGGCATGATCACAAGAAAGATCAAATCTCGAAAGACCGATTGGTTTAGTAGCCTTGGAAACACTAGATATATTCATAAGTTTTACATTACATCATAAAATGAAAAACTACTACAACAACATAATGTCTCCATAATCCACACTACTATCCCCTCATAATATCCCTGCAGGTCATTCATAATTTACTTCTTCACATCCTGGGGAAAAATAAAACATAGAAAAGGGGTGAGCTCAAATGCCCAGTAAGGATAACAATATAGCGGAACATTCAAAAATAAGCATAAACATTTAAGGAAATGAATTACTAAAACAAAAGCCTTTTAAACTTGAACTTCAACATAGTATGGAAAAAGTAAAATGAAAAAAATGCCATTTACTTGTTCACATGGATATTCTACTAATCGAATAATCACATGCAAAATCAATAACCACTTTCATAATGTTGGAATGCATAATGCCAGACTATCATAACCACATAGCCAAGGCCTCGTGCCAAGACTACAAATAAGATTTTGTCAAGGCCTTGTGCCAAGACACTAGTTTGTCTCATGAGACCTACCGATGCATCGAGGAGCTATAGCGGGCTCCACCCGTCACTTATTAAGTCCAATGCATTCCCATATGAAAAGGTTTAAACATAACATAAACATTCGTATTAAAACTAGCATACGAAATGTCAATACTTTCACAATAAACTATGAATGGTATAAAAATAGCACATCCACAGTCAAACATATCACAAAACCTTCAATACAATATAGAAGTTTTGTATCATAATAAATCAACTTCAAATAATCTTAAAATCCATCAAAGGATGTTGACATAGATGAAATCAAAATTCTTTTTAAAGAAATATCTCCTTTTATTTTGAAATCATTTAAGATCCATATAAAATAAAACATTTTCTTTAAAAATAATCTTATAAGCTTGTAAGGAAAGCTTTGAAGATTTTATAATGGCGTAAAATAACCGCACCCGCCGTATAAGTTAAAAAAACATTCTTACCTCAATTCTGTCGAAAAGGTTAAAAAGGACCTTGTTTTGAAAACGACGGAAAGATTCCTTTATAAACCTCTTATAAAAAGTCAAACAAGGGTATAAATGACTTTAACCCATATTCTTGTAAATAGTAAAAATGTTTTGAAATACATTTCGAAGAAACATGGATGTGGATGATAAAGAGATCCCAGTAGATTATTACGTATAATACAACCTCGGATAATGAAGAGATTGTGAAATAACCCTTACCTTGTACATTTCCTTGGTTGTGGTAGGTTAACCTCCTGTATAATGGTGAAATAATTGTTATTAAATTATACAAGAATCATATACATTAATATGATATCATATATGATCTTTTAATATTGATTTGATAATAATATCTTAGTATTATCATTGTTTCGGGTGTTAACTTACTTGTTTTCTTTCATATGTTTTGTTACGTAAGACATGTTTGTAAAGGATAGGTTGTATATTATTCATATCCAGAATGATATCAAGTCCTTAAACATCATTTTTAAATCATAAAATGATAATTACGCTTTAATGGTTACGATGGAGAATGAATCTCATCGCGTTCGTGGAGACGGTAGTCCGTACGTACGCACGAGCGACAATATCATTCTTTTGATATTAAAATAATATATAAATGGATGTTATATCATATATACAGAATCATTAACATGTTATATTTATTATTTACATAAGTTACACATCATTATTATACCCATCCAAATAATATTATATTGAATAACAATTACACCACGACGTGGAGACGGTAAGCCGTACGTACGCACGTATGGTGACATGTTATTCAAAGGGTGGATAGAATACTGAATATGATTGTACCATATTTATAATAACATCACAGTATATGTGAGATACTGGATTTATTATTTCAGAATGGTAAGAACAAAGGAAGAAGAAGTGGAAGAAGAAATGAACTTAGAAAAGGGTGGTGAAATCATTACCTCTTCTTCGGGTTCTTCCTTTTGATTTGATCAAAAGGGCTCCTTAGGTTGGCTTTCTGATCAAACTAAGGCCTCTAGGTTGTATTGAGGGATGTTGGGAGAGTATTGGAGCAGAGTTTGGCCGAACCAAAAGGCTTTAGAGGTGTCAAGAAATGAGAAGGAGGAGTGCCCTTTTATAAGAGGGGTGAGGGGCACCTTTGGAAAAGCTAGAAATATTAATTTATAATAAATTCATATTCGGTTTCTAATGGCTCCAAAGTTGACTATTCAAAGGTTAAGGTGGGGATAGGTCGAAAACCACTCAACCAAAAGAATTTAGACAGGTTTGGGTACTTATATTAACCTTATCTTTAAGTATTAACTCTAAGTTAATTAGTTTCACTTTTACAATGTCTCTTTGTATTTTTATATTATATGGTTAATAGACTTACCATATACATACAAGAGACCCCCAAGTGGTCCATTAATGATTAACCTATCATAATATAAGTCTCTTGGCCGAACCTTAGATTTTTAGGAATTTAATATCAATTAATAATATAATATTTGTTTTAAGAACTCTTTTATATCAATTTTGACACTATTCAATAGTTGATTTTTGTGAAACTCATAACAGATTGATTACTTCGAACAAAGTACATTAAATCAATCCTAATATATCATATTATCCTAGAAAATTAGTTTAATTCATTAAAAGGTTCATATTATATTTATTTGGGTATTTATAATATCAATTATGTTAATTTTTCACTATTATAGTAATTACTGCATCATCATTGTGTCATAAATACAATAACTTATTTAATGTCTAAAAATTATAAAAAAAATATCATTATGTAGGAAATCTTTTTATCTTTCTAATTAATATTTATAATCGAAAATCCAACATGTATAACCCTATGTAAAAATTGTTCTTCTAAAAGATGTAAGCTTATGCCATTTTTATTTTTATTTTAACTTTATTAATATAATGTGTCCCTACCACATACAAGTGGCTCCAAGGGGTCCCCAAATTGACCCAAGGATGCCCATGGTCGGGTATGTGTCCACCAATAAGGTTAGGACACGTTTTAGGGTAATTTTATATTATTATAATATTATTTTTTTAACCCTTATTTACCGGATTTACCCTTTAACTATGGTAAATAAAATATTTACCACAGTGACTATTCAAAATGTCTAAAAATAAAAGTTACCTATTTACACAATTTGAACATCCTGATTCCAAATATGGAATCCATTTTCCTAAATTCAAAACACAGAAGTGGCAGAAATTAATTTAAAATTAATTCCCGCTATCAAAACAAAAAGCGTGTTTTTAAGAGATAATAACTATCAAAAGATTGACACTTGTTTATGTTCGGTTTAATTGTAAACTTATGTCCAATGATAAACATTAAATTGAATGGTAAAAATATATTCTAAATATACTTTAAAACCACTCAAATTCATAATTTATCACTATTAATTATTTTGATTAAAAAAGTTGTTTTTAATTAAAATTTAGAAATTTTCACTATTCATCAAAATATGAAAGTTATCCGAAATGTACCAAAATTTCACCCTAGGCTAATTTTGATATTCCAAATCCAAAAATGAAGTCCATTTTGAAATATAGAATATATATGATTTCAAAAATTAGGTATTACTATTCACAACGGCTAGTTTAATTAGTTGTGGTGTGTGTTAGAACTCGAGGTTGCGTACAACACACGCTATCGCATTATTCAAAGGGAAACGTACCGTAGAAGCTTGGGGTGTTACATTCTCCCCTCCTTCAAATAATTGCATCCTCGCAATTTCTAGGTTATTACTGCATAAAAAGACTCGGGTGGTTCTTCATCATAAGTTCCTCGGGTTCCCACGTTGCCTCTTCCATCTTATGATTCCTCCACAAAACTTTTACCAGACGCGTCGTCCGGTTTCTCAGCACTTGTTCTCTCGTATCAAGAATCTTGATGGGCTCTTCGCAATAGGAAAGATCGGGTTCCAGTTCTAATTCCTCATAGGTGAGTACATGCGTTGGGTCAGGCATGTATTTCCTCAACAGAGATACGTGGAACACATCGTGAACTTTGGAGAGACTTGGCGGCATTGCCAATCGGTAAGCTACAGCCCCAATTCGT
This sequence comes from Viscum album, assembly GCA_963277665.1. Classification (NCBI taxonomy): domain Eukaryota; kingdom Viridiplantae; phylum Streptophyta; class Magnoliopsida; order Santalales; family Viscaceae; genus Viscum; species Viscum album. Next base: position 388,976,563 of record OY728125.1, read on the forward strand.
TCTAGAATTTCGAAAGGTCCGATGTACCTGGGACTCAATTTACCTTTCTTACCAAAACGTATGACTCCCTTCCACGGAGATACCTTCAGGAAAACATGATCACCGACTTGAAATTCCAAATCCTTCCTTCGATTATCGGCATAGCTCTTCTGCCTACTTTGAGCTGCTTTGATGTGATTTTGGATTACCTTCACCTTTTCCACCGTTTCCTCCACCAGTTCTGGGCCTACAAGTTTTCTTTCACCAACGTCATCCCAACAGGTTGGTGTACGACATCTCTTTCCGTATAACGCTTCATATGGTGCCATTTGTATACTCTAATGGAAGCTATTGTTATAGGAAAATTCTACCAGAGGTAAATATTGATCCCACATACCCTGAAAATCAAGTGAGCAAGATCTCAACATGTCTTCTAAGGTCTGAATAGTCCGTTCTGATTGTCCGTCTGTCTGAGGGTGGTAAGCAGTGCTCAAATGAAGTTCAGTATCCAGGGATTTCTGAAGACTTTTCCAAAATCTTGAAGTAAAACGGGGATCACGATCAGAAACAATTGATAAGGGTACTCCATGAAGTCTCACAACTTCATTAATGTATAGTCTTGCTAGACGTTCCAGGGGTAGATCTTCTCTTATAGCAAGAAAATGTGCTGACTTGGTAAGACGATCAACAATAACCCATATTGCATCGTTCCTTCTAGGAGTCTTTGGTAGCCCCATGACAAAGTCCATTGTAATATTGTCCCATTTCCACTCCGGTATGGGAAGCAGTTGCATGACTCCTCCAGGCTGTTGCCTTCCAGCTTTCACTTGTTGACAAACCATACATCTTGACACAAAATCAGCAATCTCCCTCTTCATGTTGTCCCACCAAAAATGTTCCTTCAAATCTCTATACATTTTGGTGCTCCCAGGGTGTATAGAGAAATTGGAACTATGAGCATCATCCAGCAATTCCCTTTTTAGATCAGGTATATTGGGAACACAAAGTCTCTTCCCGAATTTCAAAATTCCATCTTCATACACAAAGTCTCTCAATCTCCCATCATTCACAGCTTTAATCTTCTTTTGGAATTCTTCATCATCGGTCTGAGAACTCTTAATCCTTTCTAGTAAAGATGGTTTGGCAACCATTTGAAAAAGCATTGATGTTTCACCTTCCCTGGTTATTCCCATGTCCATTTTCACTAGATCCATGAAAATTGGATCCCTTTCAATTCTCATATTGTTCAAAACTCCATGGTCTTTTCTACTCAAAGCATCTGCCACCTTGTTTGCCTTCCCCGGGTGGTAGTGTATCGTACAATCATAATCCTTGAGTAATTCAAGCCATCTCCTTTGCCTCATGTTGAGTTCTTTTTGTGAGAAAATATACTTCAAACTCTTGTGATCAGTATAAATCTCACATTTTTCACCATAGAGGTAGTGCCTCCATATTTTCAAAGCAAAGATCACTGCTGCTAACTCGAGATCATGAGTAGGATAGTTTTGTTCATGAATTTTCAACTGTCGTGATGCATAGGCAATAACTCTATCATTCTGCATAAGGACACAACCAAGTCCTTTCTTTGATGCATCACTATAAATAACGAACCCATCATTCCCCGATGGTAGAGTCAATATAGGAGCATTGACTAATCTTCTCTTCAGTTCTTCGAAACATTCTTCACACTCTTTTGTCCAAACAAATTTAACCCCTTTACGTGTGAGCTTCGTTAATGGGTTAGCCAATCGGGCAAAATTCTGGACGAAACGTCGATAATAACCTGCCAAACCAATAAAACTACGTACCTCAGTTATACTCGTAGGTGCTGGCCATTCTTGGATTGCCTTGGTCTTAGAAGGATCAACAGAGATTCCATCTTTAGAGACAATATGGCCAAGAAAAGAAATCTCCTGAAGCCAGAATTCACACTTGCTAAACTTTCCATATAATTCATGCCTCCTCAGAGTCTTCAAGATAATGCGCAAGTGATTTTCATGATCTTCATAGGTTTTGGAGTATACCAATATATCATCAATAAATACTACCACAAATTCATCGAGATACTCCTTGAAAACTCTATTCATCAGATCCATGAATACAGATGGTGCATTAGTCAATCCAAACGGCATTACAGTAAACTCGTAATGCCCATACCTGGTTCGAAATGCTGTTTTCGGAATGTCTTCCTTCTTCACACACAACTGATGGTATCCAGATCGAAGGTCAATCTTTGAAAAGTATTGAGCTCCATGCAGTTGGTCAAATAAATCATCAATACGAGGTAGGGGATACTTGTTCTTTATTGTTATAGCATTGATCTCCCTGTAGTCGATACATAACCTCATAGATCCATCTTTCTTTTTAACAAAAAGAACAGGGGATCCCCATGGAGAAACACTAGGGCGAATAAATCCCTTATTACTCAATTCCTCTAGTTGTTTCTTTAGTTCGACTAGCTCTACAGTGGCCATTCTATAAGGGGTCTTCGATATAGGCCTTGATCCAGGAATTAAATCAATGGAAAACTCTACTTCTCGTTCTGGAGGATGTCCAGGTAAATCTTCCGGAAATACATCTACAAACTCTTTCACAATAGGTACATCCTCTATTTGAACATTCCTTTCCTCACCGACAGTTATTTCATTCTCTTCCTCCCCAATAATTGAATTAAGTTGAGCTACAGGGGGTGGATCTAAATAAGAATTAGGTGGTGACGATTCTGCTCTAAAAATAAGGTGCTCCTTATCATTATCATCAAGAATCGTAACCTCTTTCTTCTTACAATAAATCTTCGCATCATAGTCCGAAAGCCAGTCCATACCGAGGATTATATCAAACTCAATCATAGGTATGATGATGAAATCAGCAGATAAAGAAAATTTATGTGCTCTAATGGGGACTGATTCACAAAACTTTGTTGCAACGATACTTCCCTTAGGAGTTTTAACTGACAACTCCCTTATTAAATCAAATTGGAAATATCTAATTTTCTTAGCAAACTGGGAAGATATGAAACAATGCGATGATCCAGAATCAAATAATGCATTTGCTAAACTTGAGGAAACCATTAAATTACCTGCCACCACGTCTTTCGGAGTTTCTACCTCAGCAGTAGTGATAGCATAAGCCTGGCCTTGATCCCTTGGCCTTTTCTGAGGTAAGTTCTCCTGACGCTTAGGACATGCATTTGCATAATGCCCCATCTCCCTGCAATTGTAGCACTGAACATTGGTAGCTTCCTTCTTCCCCTTGCAATCATGAGCTTGGTGGCCTTTTTCACCACACTTGTAACAGACTCCCATTCCCTTCAGGCAAGCACCGGGGTGTTTCTTCCCGCACTTACCACAAGATGGATATTCAACCTTTCCCTTCATCCCCTTATTTCCATTCCCAGATTGATCAGCAGGTCTCTTCTTCTCTTGCTTTGCTTTAAAGTCATAAGACTTAGAGAATTCCTTTTCGGTCTTTATAGCACATGAGATAATGTCTTCGTACGATGAAAAGGATTGTGAGACTAATGCTCGACGGAGAAATGGTTTTAACCCATCAAAGAAACGATCAATCTTACTTCTTGGGTTGCGAATATAATCACCAGCGTACCTCGCTTACCTTGTAAAGTTAGCCTCATACTTTGTGACATTATCATCCTCCTTTTGTCTCAGACTCAGAAATTGCCTTTCCATATCTGCTCGATGGTCGCGAGGAAAGTATTTTTCTAAAAACAGATCTTTGAACTCCCTCCATTCCATGTTTGATACTTCATCATCTTCCTTCATGTTTTGAATCAATGACCACCATTGATCAGCATCTCCAGTGAGGCGGTAAACTGCCATGATAACTTTTTCCCTTTCACTGCTCCCCAAAGCCTGAAATATTTTCTCTAGGGAAAATATCCATTGCTCAGCTACTAAGGGATTTGTACTCCCATTGAACGTTGGTGGTTGTTGTCTCATGAATCGATCTAACATTGATCCTCCACGCTGCGGATCAGGGTGCTCCATACGGGTAAGGTTATTATTCATAACCTGAGTAAGTTGTCCCAGTACGGTGATTAGCTGATCGGCACCAGTTGCATCACCAGCCCCACTATAATTATCTTGAGCAGGAGGGCAATCCCTACATGGAGTGCGTGCATTGATACGGTTTCCATTTCTTCCACTAGGCGCCATTTCTAAAAAATGGCATAAACTAGATCAGTTTATGAATCAAAATACATAATCCCATACTTATAAAACACTAAACATAAATTGAACTATCTATGGATATAATCCATAATCATAAATATGTTTTCTTTGAGGAAGTATATACTCATAAACCCTTCATAATGATTTGTAAAGAAAGTGAGAGTTATCCTAAGCATATCCCCCGGGAGTGTCGTAACCAAGAGTGCAGCAAGGCCCGTTGTCGTGCACCAGTTCCCGTTCGAGTCTAGCTCAAAGCGGTGTTTTCGGGTTTTACCCCTAGGTACATCTGTGCCAGAGCCGCCTCTACCTGCTCGTATCCAGACAGGGATGTATTGCTCGGAAAACTCACAAAATCTCTACAATACCAAAATTCTAGGAAGTTCTTCTATACTAATCCTCAAAGTTCATATTAGGTCTACGTGCTCTAATCAGAGTTTATCTAAATCTAGCTTCCAAGGTTTGTACTAAACTTCCTCTGATACCAACTGTAACGCCCCGACCCCAGTTACCCAGAGTCGGTGCATTACTTCGTAACATTGGCATGATCACAAGAAAGATCAAATCTCGAAAGACCGATTGGTTTAGTAGCCTTGGAAACACTAGATATATTCATAAGTTTTACATTACATCATAAAATGAAAAACTACTACAACAACATAATGTCTCCATAATCCACACTACTATCCCCTCATAATATCCCTGCAGGTCATTCATAATTTACTTCTTCACATCCTGGGGAAAAATAAAACATAGAAAAGGGGTGAGCTCAAATGCCCAGTAAGGATAACAATATAGCGGAACATTCAAAAATAAGCATAAACATTTAAGGAAATGAATTACTAAAACAAAAGCCTTTTAAACTTGAACTTCAACATAGTATGGCAAAAGTAAAATGAAAAAAATGCCATTTACTTGTTCACATGGATATTCTACTAATCGAATAATCACATGCAAAATCAATAACCACTTTCATAATGTTGGAATGCATAATGCCAGACTATCATAACCACATAGCCAAGGCCTCGTGCCAAGACTACAAATAAGATTTTGTCAAGGCCTTGTGCCAAGACACTAGTTTGTCTCATGAGACCTACCGATGCATCGAGGAGCTATAGCGGGCTCCACCCGTCACTTATTAAGTCCAATGCATTCCCATATGAAAAGGTTTAAACATAACATAAACATTCGTATTAAAACTAGCATACGAAATGTCAATACTTTCACAATAAACTATGAATGGTATAAAAATAGCACATCCACAGTCAAACATATCACAAAACCTTCAATACAATATAGAAGTTTTGTATCATAATAAATCAACTTCAAATAATCTTAAAATCCATCAAAGGATGTTGACATAGATGAAATCAAAATTCTTTTTAAAGAAATATCTCCTTTTATTTTGAAATCATTTAAGATCCATATAAAATAAAACATTTTCTTTAAAAATAATCTTATAAGCTTGTAAGGAAAGCTTTGAAGATTTTATAATGGCGTAAAATAACCGCACCCGCCGTATAAGTTAAAAAAACATTCTTACCTCAATTCTGTCGAAAAGGTTAAAAAGGACCTTGTTTTGAAAACGACGGAAAGATTCCTTTATAAACCTCTTATAAAAAGTCAAACAAGGGTATAAATGACTTTAACCCATATTCTTGTAAATAGTAAAAATGTTTTGAAATACATTTCGAAGAAACATGGATGTGGATGATAAAGAGATCCCAGTAGATTATTACGTATAATACAACCTCGGATAATGAAGAGATTTTGAAATAACCCTTACCTTGTACTTTTCCTTGGTTGTGGTAGGTTAACCTCCTGTATAATGGTGAAATAATTGTTATTAAATTATACAAGAATCATATACATTAATATGATATCATATATGATCTTTTAATATTGATTTGATAATAATATCTTAGTATTATCGTTGTTTCGGGTGTTAACTTACTTGTTTTCTTTCATATGTTTTGTTACGTAAGACATGTTTGTAAAGGATAGGTTGTATATTATTCATATCCAGAATGATATCAAGTCCTTAAACATCATTTGTAAATCATAAAATGATAATTACGCTTTAATGGTTACGATGGAGAATGAATCTCATCGCGTTCGTGGAGACGGTAGTCCGTACGTACGCACGAGCGACAATATCATTCTTTTGATATTAAAATAATATATAAATGGATGTTATATCATATATACAGAATCATTAACATGTTATATTTATTATTTACATAAGTTACACATCATTATTATACCCATCCAAATAATATTATATTGAATAACAATTACACCACGACGTGGAGACGGTAAGCCGTACGTACGCACGTATGGTGCCATGTTATTCAAAGGGTGGATAGAATACTGAATATGATTGTACCATATTTATAATAACATCACAGTATATGTGAGATACTGGAGTTATTATTTCAGAATGGTAAGAACAAAGGAAGAAGAAGTGGAAGAAGAAATGAACTTAGAAAAGGGTGGTGAAATCATTACCTCTTCTTCGGGTTCTTCCTTTTGATTTGATCAAAAGGGCTCCTTAGGTTGGCTTTCTGATCAAACTAAGGCCTCTAGGTTGTATTGAGGGATGTTGGGAGAGTATTTGGGCAGAGTTTGGCCGAACCAAAAGGCTTTAGAGGTGTCAAGAAATGAGAAGGAGGAGTGCCCTTTTATAAGAGGGGTGAGGGGCACCTTTGGAAAAGCTAGAAATATTAATTTATAATAAATTCATATTCGGTTTCTAATGGCTCCAAAGTTTACTATTCAAAGGTTAAGGTGGGGATAGGTCGAAAACCACTCAACCAATAGAATTTAGACAGGTTTGGGTACTTATATTAACCTTATCTTTAAGTATTAACTCTAAGTTAATTAGTTTCACTTTTACAATGTCTCTTTGTATTTTTATATTATATGGTTAATAGACTTACCATATACATACAAGCGACCCCCAAGTGGTCCATTAATGATTAACATATCATAATATAAGTCTCTTGGCCGAACCTTAGATTTTTAGGAATTTAATATCAATTAATAATATAATATTTGTTTTAAGAACTCTTTTATGTCAATTTTGACACTATTCAATAGTTGATTTTTGTGAAACTCATAACAGATTGATTAATTCGAACAAAGTCCATTAAATCAATCCTAATATATCATATTATCCTAGAAAATTAGTTTAATTCATTAAAAGGTTCATATTATATTTATTTGGGTATTTATAATATCAATTATGTTAATTTTTCACTATTATAGTAATTACTGCATCATCATTGTGTCATAAATAAAATAACTTATTTAATGTCTAAAAATTATAAATAAAATATCATTATGTAGGAAATCTTTTTATCTTTCTAATGAATATTTATAATCGAAAATCCAACATGTATAACCCTATGTAAAAATTGTTCTTCTAAAAGATGTAAGCTTATGCCATTTTTATTTTTATTTTAACTTTATTAATATAATGTGTCCCTACCACATACAAGTGGCTCCAAGGGGTCCCCAAATTGACCCAAGGATGCCCATGGTCGGGTATGTGTCCACCAATAAGGTTAGGACACGTTTTAGGGTAATTTTGTATTATTATAATATTATTTTTTTAACCCTTATTTACCGGATTTACCCTTTAACTATGGTAAATAAAATATTTACCACAGTAACTATTCAAAATGTCTAAAAATAAAAGTTACCTATTTACACAATTTGAACATCCTGATTCCAAATATGGAATCCATTTTCCTAAATTCAAAACACAGAAGTGGCAGAAATTAATTTAAAATTAATTCCCGCTGTCAAAACAAAAAGCGTGTTTTTAAGGGATAATAACTATCAAAAGATTGACACTTGTTTATGTTCGGTTTAATTGTAAAATTATGTCCAATGATAAACATTAAATTGAATGGTAAAAATATATTCTAAATATACTTTAAAACCACTCAAATTCATAATTTATCACTATTAATTATTTTGATTAAAAAAGTTGTTTTTAATTAAAATTTAGAAATTTTCACTATTCATCAAAATATGAAAGTTATCCGAAATGTACCAAAATTTCACCCTAGGCTAATTTTGATATTCCGAATCCAAAAATGAAGTCCATTTTGAAATATAGAATATATAGGATTTCAAAAATTAGGTATTACTATTCACAACGGCTAGTTTAATTAGTTGTGGTGTGTGTTAGAACTCGAGGTTGCGTACAACACACGCTATCGCATTATTCAAAGGGAAACGTACCGTAGAAGCTTGGGGTGTTACATATCCTGCTTCAACGTCATGACATCTGATTTAAGTAGATGTGAAGGGTCATGTATATACTTCCTCAAGAGAGGAATATATAACGAATAAAGGAATTGAGATATCTTTGGAGGAAGAGAAATGTGATGTAATATTGTCTTGATACAATCATGACCTACAAAGGGATCGATATAACTAGGTATAAGTTTCCAATTCTTAATGAATAACATAACTTTATTCTAGGGTGAAATTCATAAAAACAACTTTTTACATAATTAAAATTCAAGATCATGTTGGTGGTTATCAATGTATATTCTTTTCATACATTGAGCTACCTTGACATTCCGCAGAATGGTTGTATCATTTTCGACCAGTTATTCAAAAATCCCAGGTTCAAGTTCTTTCTTTCAAAAAAATTATCCCAACATGTTGGAGCTCAATATTTCTTCACATAAAGGGATTCATATGGTTTCATATGAATGCTTTAGTGAAGGATATTTTTGTATGAAAACTCAACTAGAGGAAGGTATTGATACCAAAAACAATTTAAATCTATGTAACATGATCTCAACATATCCTATAGGGTTTGAATTATTCTTTTATAATGACCATATATTTGAGGATTATAAGAAGTGTGGAAATTCTATTCTATATCAAGTGCTTGCTGAAGAATTCGTTATAACTTTGAGTTAAACCTTAGAGCCTGATCTGATAAAATAGAATGTGGCACTCCACAAAACCTTACCACTTCATTAATGTACTTCCTCACAAGATAATCTAGAGAGAAGTATTCTCTGATAGGGATGAAGTATGATTACTTAGTAAGGATATTGACTTCCACCTTTATAGAATTATACTAGTTAGATGTTTTGGATTGTCCAATGTCAAAATCCATAGTGATGATCTCCCAATTCCATTCTAGTACAGATAAAAATTTTATCATCCCTTTAAACTTTTTTTTCACCATTAACTCTTTTAAATACCAAGAACCAAGATAAAAACTCTGTAACATCTCTGTTCATGAAATCCCACCCGAAATATTCTTTAATGTCTGTATCCATCATCGTACTTTCAAGATGAATAGTGAATGAAAAATATGAGTTTCTTCTAACAAATCCTTCTTCAAATCTATTATGAAAGAAAAACATACATTTTTCTTGAGCATATGATTCAATTTTGTTCATGGTTACACTAGGGAACATTTCTAACTTTAATTTTCATCTCTTCATCTTACTTCTGTGCCTCCTTAATATTTACAAAGATAGAGGGTTGAAAAAACATTTGTTAAAGATACAATTTTCCAATTCATTTTTTATTTGTATATTAATTCTTTTTAAATATTGAAATATTGGATCTTTTGTGATACTCATCGTGTATATGCTAGCATGATCCTATCAAATCAAAGGATCAACCAGTTTGTTCTCATTCCAAAGATGGTAATGTATTGATTAGTCATAATCCATTATCATTTTAAAGCATCTTCTCTGACGCATGATCTACTCATTTTGTGAGAATATATATTTCATAATTTTATGATTTGTATATATATCATATTTTTCTATATCACGATAATTCCTATATATCATTAATGAAAATATTACCACTACTAACTCCAAACCCTGAATTTGGTAATATTTATCATGATTCTTCTTGTTCTGTGAGGTATAAGCAATAAACATATTTTTCTTCATAAGAACACATCCCTACCCCATCTTGGATGAATTAATAATGATAAAAAACCATTATCCACTATAGGGTAATGTAAGAATAGGGGAAATGACTAACCGTTTCTTTTGTTCCTTGAAATTTTCCCCACATTCATCTATCTAGAGGAACATGACACCCTTGGAAGTTAACTTGGTCAAAAGATTATATATTCAGGAGAAATTCTCCACAAAACTAATGATAATATATAGAAAAACAATGAATTCTATGAATCTCAGTCATCTTGGTTGATCTAGGATAGAATTATATATCCTCCATCATTTATGGATCTACTACTATTCGATCTCTTAAGTTTATGTGACCCAAAAATGAAACATTATTTTTCCAAATTTCAGACATTGTAAAATTTTCCAATATATTATCCTTTATTGGTCATTAGTTCAATTATCAAGTGATCTTCATGATCTTCCTTTCCCGTTTAGAAGATCAAAATATCATCTATATTGACTACCACAAACTGATCGATGTAATCACTAAAAACTATTTCCATTAAATCCAAAAAGATAGTTGGGGAATTAGTAAGGCCAAAGGGAATCGACATATATTTACAGTGTTCATACCTTGTACGGATGGCCATCATTGGTATATAATCCTTCTTGTACATTAATAGATGATATCCAGGATAAAGGTGAATCTTGGAGAACTATTTAGCTCTGCGTAGTTAATCAAACAAGTCATATATATGGGGAAGAGAGTACTTGTTCCTCATTGTGATATTGTTCAACTCTTGATAATAAATCAATGGTTGAATTGATCAATATTTCTTTGTTAATAAAATTAAATGGTGCCCCAAAAGGTGAAAAACTTGGCCGAATCAATCACTTATCATGGTTTTCATGGAGTTTCATCTTTAATTAGAACAACTTAATTAGATACATTCTACAAGTATTCATTGAAATAACTGTGGAAATAGGTATCCATTTTATTAAGAACTCAACTTCATATTTTGGTTTAAGGAAAGAAAAAACTTTAGGAAGGACATCCAAATATCCTTGGACAATAGTTGTATCTTCTATTTTGATTATCTCCCCAACCATTCTAAGTAAACAACCCTTTTGAATGGGAATTAAGAACCACACACAAGATGTATTCTCCATAGGGAGTTCATTATTATCATCACATGGATGGATAATCCTTGGAGGGATTGAAATATAATAACTAACATACCTTCCTCAACAATTGATGTGTGATTTATGAAGTAAAATACAATGCATGATAAATATTACATTAAATTCAACCCAAGGAGGAATTATATTATTTTCAGGAAGCACATTACCGCAATCTTCAATGTGTGAGGAATCATAGACTTGGGATGAAATAATTTTACCATTAGTGGTTCATACATCTAATTCAACATTAAATTGTTTTGGTGCAATTTTCAAACCCTAAGAAAATTATATATATATGAAAGAGTGGGTATATCCCTAATCAAATATGACATTATCAGTTCTAGATTGGATGTTTAGTATACCTTTAATAACGTTGTTATCGCACCCATCAATAGAAATAGTTATTTCATGATATTTCCCCTTATCCCTCGGTTTAAGAGGTTGTTGAAATTAATCATCATCATCAGCCATTGGGTTTGTGAATTGGTTATCATAATTCCCATTCCCCATAAACTTGAGGTACAGAATCATGGGTTGTTTATTTTGTGCTTAAATTTCCCCGCTCATAGCGTTAGATAACTTCTTTTATCAAATCAGTAATCAAATGATAAATGGTATTTTCTTCCACAAATAAATCCTTTATTAGACCAATTATGGAAATTTTTCCCATTATTTTTCCCACACTAAGAGTAGAAATAAAATATCATCTTCTTTGCTTCATGGTTTTTATATTTTTCTTTAAACTCCATCTTCCACTTGTCAAAACCTTCAGATTGATAAATGAATCCGATGTCTATTTCAACCTAGATTGCACAATGTACAATAGATTTCAAGATATTAAATTCATTAATGGAAAACACCCTTCTCATGATTTTCTTTACACCACTAAAGAACCTATCAACTTTAATTTCGTGTAAGATAATAATTCTTGAAGTGTACCATTATGTCTTATGAAATTAGCCTCATAGGTAACATAAGATTCATCATCACATTGATTCAAATCATAGAACACTATATTCTTACTTGTATGAAGAATATGAGTAGAGTACTTATTGAAAATTATGTTCTTATACTCATCCCAATCATTGGATTTAATATCATTTTAGTACCTAATATTCTGGATTAGAGTCCACTACTGATCTGCTTCTCCTTCAAAACAATAAACAACAATAATGAGTTTTTGATGCTCCAAACACTAGAGAAAAGAAAATATATTTTCATCATCATTTATTCATTGTTTAGAAACTACTGGATTAGAATACCCTATGAATGATGGATGATTTTTCCTCATGAAAGACTGAATAAAATGTTTTTCTATCCATTGATCATTTGGAGGTCCACCATGATTCATAGACTGTGAATGTATTGTGATTCTAGTAATGAAGTTTTGGATTCCATCTCTCATATAATTCTATTTCATTAGAGGAAAAAAATTTCATTTTCTATCACAATCACCATTATCACAATTTCTTCATGTTCTAGCCATTGACTAAAACCAAACAAATAGAGTAGTGAACAATTATCACAATGAAGAACCAGATAATTATGAAAAGCCACAAATATGATGTCTATGTTATGAAACCGTCCTTAATCTTTGAAACCTTTGGTTTTTCCTATTTTATTAAAAGAAAATATATTTTTAAATCCTTCAAGGTGGTTCATGAAGTGTTTTTGAATTTCTAAAGCATATCCCCTGGTAGTGTCAAACTATGTGTGTAGAAATGCCCATGGTCTTGTAATAGAATATCCCAATTCATGTCTGGAAAATGTTGTTATAGATATTACTCCAAGGTTCATCTACCCTAATGCCACATCCACTTGTAATATCCTGATAAGGATGTATTTCTTGGAAACCACTCACTCAATCATTTACCAAATTTTGAGTACATTTTCCTATACTTTCCCTTACCCTTAGACTTATCCATTGACGTTTACTTAGGGTTCTCATTAGGGTTTTCTCATTCTAGCTTTGAGAGGTTAACAAAACCTTTATTTTTATACAAACTATAGATACTAAGTCTTGGAATACATTAATATTACATAACGTTTTTGGAATATATAAAACATTAAAAAAACATACGCATGAATACCATACTAGTCTAGTGCCTTTGGAAACATATAAACATAAACAGTTGTATATAAGAGAGCTTCATTACCTCCCACAAGGTTATTCTTGTCTAGATAACTTCTTATAAAAATAAAACATAATACATATCATCATAACCTATGGGAGGAAACATAAAAATGGGTGAACTAAAATGCACAGTAATGGGAAACAAGCCTGATATATAATCACAATCATGATCATAAGGGTATGAGAACGTTATTCTGATAATATAAGATCATACACTACATATAAAAGATCATATACATTAATCATGGCATAAAAATTGGATGTTCATATGTTGTGGATCGTAAGGGAATAAATATTACAAGCCATAATATCAGAACATTGGAATAAAACATAGAATTATTGAAGGAACATAAGTACATAATAAGAAATCTGTATTAGTTAAGGCATCGCTACCAATACTATCTTGGTAATAGAGGTTCACTCCCAAAACCATTTGGGTAGTCATGGATAACTCCCATAGTCATCATAGTTACATGAGTTGACTCCACACACAATCATGGATATCATTTTCCACTCCAATGGCCATCTTATTATTCATGGTTTATTCTAAAAACCATCCCAATCTCTCTCATTAGATATAAATCTTTATCAAATGCACTGTAGGGAGATATAGATCTCACACATCTCATAATGGAATCATACATACTTATTAAAGAAGATCATTAATAATCATATCATAACCCATGAAATAAAATTTGTATTATAAACATGTTACCATAACATAACATGTGTAAATAGACAAGTTTTACAATCATTTCATCATAAACATCACCTATGAAAAAAGCGGATTTCAATAGCATATAACCCTATCAAAGAGAAACAAGTTTCTTAAACATCCTGTCATCCAAACAAAATCAATTTTGTAAAATAATATTAATATAAACATTGAATTATTTCCATATAATGGGATGATTAACCCCAATTTATGTTATCTTATATGGGAAACAATTTTTTTAAAGAGATTTTAAAAAACATTATTTTGGAAAATATCTTTTCTATAGAAAATAATTATTTTTAAAAAATAAAAACTATTAAAAACATTTTATATTAGTAAAAAATAAAAAAATAATAAAGTACATATGTTCTGATGGAGGAGCGCGGAGGTAATACGAGTGAAATCCTTAATGTGGGTGAGGTGGAGATTGCAGGAAGGCATCCTGATTGGGGCTTAGTGGTTGATGATGGAATCAGGCACAAGGATTTGTTTTCTCTATGTGCGAAGAAAAATTCGGGTGGCGATCAAGAAGTTGATGGAAGTAAGATGAGATTTGTGGTAGCTATTAAGAACATAGGATCCACATTTTTTCTTGAGTGTAAAGATGCATATTTGGGAAGGATCATAAGGAAAGGGCGCACCACACATGTTTCTGTGAATCAAAAGGCGATCGATGAAGAATGAAACTTTTCCAATTCTTGATCATTGCATGAGTGGTGGTTCCTAAGGTGGTGAAGTCACGGAAATCCAGTGACCTTAATGCAAGGATTGTGGAAATTTGAGGGTTTTCATATTGGAAAATGACTGCGATGGGTCGTGGTTTCTATCATATTATATTCCTGTCGGATGAAATCAAGAGGCAGGCATGGAGCTTTGGCTCAGTCCCTCTGCAGCCTGGCTTTCATCGCATCCATGAATGGGATCGATATTTTGATCCCAATACTGTCAAAAATACCTTTTCATAGGTCTGGATTTGGGTATGTAATCTGAATTGGTTTTATTGGAATCCCAAAATTATTTGGGACATCGCTTCATCTGTTGGAAATCCGATTAGGCTTGATCGGTAGACGGAGAATCCTTATTTTGGTCATTATGCTCGAATTCTTGTTGAAGTGGACATGGATACAACATTTATTGGAGAAGTAGTGTCAACTACTTAGGATGATACCATCACGATAGGAATTCTATATGAAAGGAAGCCTAAGTTCTGCCTCAACTGTCATATTTTTGGGCATATGATCTCGGAATGTAATAGGAATAGAACTTGTAATTTTTGTAACATTCGAGGACATGATGAGGAAAGTTGTAGGAAAAGGAAGGTTAAAGACAAGGTTACCTCTACTTCTGGTCCCAAGGAATATTGGGAGGAACTACCTGCTGAGCATGATCTAGTTGTAGGATCTGGTGAGGTGGTTTCAGCATATATTGCTCAAGTGGAACAAGTTTATCCTCATGTTAATGCCTCTATGCCAGAGGCTGTAGTGTTGGAGCAGGTTTTGATCTCTTCTTCATCTCATCAGGATACCGAGAATTCCTATACCTTGGTCATCACCCCTCCTAAACTTTTTGTTATTTCTAGTGCTATGGAGGAGGCTGTGCTTCCTGATAAAGATGGTGATACAGAAGATATCACACCCTCTGGCCCTCCTAAACTTACTGTTAGTGATAGTGCTAAAGAGAAGGTTGTGTTTCCTGAAAAGGATGGTGAAACGGCTGGTATTGCTGCCTTTAACCCCTCTGGGGATTTCTTGCAGGTTCAGACAACCAAGATGGCTAAAAGGATTTTGCCTGCTAGTCTGTTTTCTACTCCTGTTGATTCAGGTAATAGATTCTCTATTCTTGACACCGAGGAAAGCTTTAATGATGATGAATATTCTGATTCTATTGACAAGAAGCCAGGTATTCCTACATATTCTCAGACTACTATCCCATACAAGGACCTGACTCAAAAATATGATGGGCCTAGCACTAGGCTCCGATCATAAAAATGAAGATTTTCTATTGGAATTTTCAAGGGATCAGGAACACTCCCACTGTCAGATCTCTTAGGAATTTTATCATGACTAAAAGACCTTTTCTAATTGGAATTTCTGAGCCAAGAATGAAATTCGAAAAATGGAGCTCCTTTAAATGGGATTTGATGGGGTACTCCTTTTTTGATAACAATCAGTTTGAATTGAGCACTAAGTCTCTCTGGGTTTTAAAGCATGACAATGTTAATGTTAGCTCTGTCTTAGTGGAATTTCAGTCAGTTACAGTCACTTGTTGTCTTGGTAATGATTCTCTTGATGTGACTTTTGTTTATACATCCAACTTGTACATAAGAAGAAGGGATCTATGGAGGAATCTTCTTAATATATCTGAAAGTATGGTCACCAACTGGGTTATTATGGGTGACTTCAACACTATTCTGAGGCCTGTGGAGAAAAAAGGTGACAACTTTTGTCATATTGCAGCCTCTGACCTATTATGTTGTATTGATAGGTGTGGACTTACTGAGGTCTCCATTTATGGAGCTGATTTCACCTGGAGCAGGTGCACTATTAACGGGAAGCAAGAAAGTAAATTGGACAAATGTTTCGTGCATGTGGATGTGAGGAATAAGATGGTTGATGTTTCTGGGAGAACCCTCTCGAGGCTACACTCTGATCATAATCCCATTCTCATGGATGTTTGCTTCAACAAATCAAGGTCATCTCCTATCCCTTTTAAATTTAACAATGCCTGGGTGGTGATACCGGGCTGCAGAGAAATTTTTCTTAGTGCATGGGATGTTTTATTCCCGGGTATCCATTCTCATGTCCTTTGGTTTAAGATAAAGGCTATTATGGAAAGGTTGAAGAAATGGAGTATGGAGTCCTTTTCTTCACTGGGTAATGAAATTACAGAGGCTGAATATGATCTCTTTCTTTGCCAACAAAATAATCTGTACCAGGATATACCCCCCCGGGAAGAAATTCAGGCTGCTGCAAATATGGACAGGCTTTTGACCCTCAATGGAAATCTGGTTCAGAATCAATTCAATCTTTGATGGTTGAAGGAAGGGGACATGAATTCAATGGTGTTTCATTGTATGAATAGGGAAACAAGAGCTAGGAGAGGCCTAAATGCTGTCACCATTGATGGAAATCTGTTCTGTTCCGAGAATGAGATATCAGATACTATGACACTTTATTTTTAGAAACTATATTCAGATACTCGAAATGAAAACTCTGATAAGATTATCAAGTGCTTTGAACCTTCTATTTGAGAAGATAAAAATAGGAAGCTTGTTGAGATACCTAGTGTTAAGGAAATACATGATGCTTTATTTTCTCTGAACATTGATAGTGTGGTAGGCCCTTATGGATTTACCAATAAAAGTTTCATGTGTTATTCAGATATCATTAGTGTGGATTTTGTTGATGCTATGAGGGAATTTTTAAGGTCATCGTTTTTGCCCATTGTAGTGAATTATAACTTTGTGGATTTAATTCCTAAGAAGGAGAATACTCTTGACATAAGAGATTTTAGACCTGTTGAAATTGGTAATACAATGACAAAACTAATTAGTAAGATCATGGATAAAAGGCTTGGTGAGATTGCTAAGGACCTCATCTCGTATAACCAATTTGGATTTGTTCTAGGGAGGAATATACAAATCTATATTTACACTGCCTATGAATATGTAAATTTTATGAAGAGAAAGGTAAAGGATGAAAATATTATAGTGAATATTGAAATATCTAAGGCCTTTGACACCATTAGATGGAGTTTTCCTTTTTACCATTCTCAAAATGCATGGTTTCTCCCAGAAATTCATTGGGTTGATTGGCTACATTCTGGAGAGTTCTAGGATTTAAATAATGGTTAATGGGTCTCCTAGGGGTTTCTTCCAATGCTCCAGAGGAGTAAGACAGGGTGACCCTCTTTCTGGGTTTTCGTTTGAAATTGCTGAAGATTATTTAAGTTGGAGTCTCACTGACTTGGCTAATTTTGGATGGGATCAGAGGATGCGAGTGGGGAGAGAGCTATTTTCCCTATCCCACTTATTTTATGCTGATGACATCATGATTTTTGGGAGGTAAGATAAAGGTAACATATCTTGTATCAAGAGAATATTTTCACATTATGAAGAAATTGTGGGTCAGGTAATTATTTGGGGAAAATCATCGGTTATCTTTGGTGGAGGACTTTCAACATCAAGGTAGATCATAATTTCTCATGAGCTTTGGGTGAAAAGAGGATCTTTTCCTTTTAATTACCTTGGGGTACCTCTTTTATGGGGAAGGGTTAAGAGATGTTACATTGATAGTATGGCTTTGAGGATTACTAGTCAGCTTGCAAGATTGAAGGGGAAGAGTCTGTCCCATGCTGGGAGAGTATGTCTGGTCAATTCAGTGATAACGTCAATGTTTGTGTATTATTTCTATTTATATAGATGGCTCAGGTCTCTTATCAATGATCTAAATGTTAAAATCATACAATTCATATGGACTGGGTCAATTAATGAAAGGAAACTTGTTACTGTAGTCTAGAAGGACTGCATCAAACCTATAAGTCTGGGTGGTTTGGGAATCAAAGAAATGAGAATCTTAAATGATACTATGATTAAAAAATTAATATAGAGGCTACTTTCCATACCAGATAACTCTATATATTTTCTTGTCATCAGGTTTGTGGAGAAGATTCATGCAGGGTACCCCAATTATATCAGTTCATCTATCCGGCCTGCTCTTAGGAAGGCTTATACCGATCTAATGGTTCGTTCTAAGTGGATGGTTTCCAAACAGTCAAATCTAAACTGTTGGACTACACCATGGCTATCTCGGCCCATTGATGATGATGTTATTATTCAATATTCAATGAAAAACATGACCATTTCTGCATTTAATGAGAATCCGGATCTCACTAGACTGCTAACCAGAAGTATGCAGCTTGCATTTTCAAGGTACTGTTTCAATGATTGTGATGTTTTGGTTTGGATGCCCAACCTTCTTGGCCGAATCACCACAAGGGAGTGTTATAGAAGCCTTAGTGGTGCTTCTTTGAACCCTCCTCGCTGGGTCACTGTTTTTTACAAGGATTTTATTTCTCCTACAAAATCTATTTTAATCTATAAAATCTGGAAGCAGAGGCATCCATTGCAGATCCAATTGAGGCGCACTGAGATGCATTTGGCCTCAGCCTTACTTCTTTATTTAGAAGAGAATGAGTCTCCTGAACATGTTTTTGTTTCTTATAGATTTTCATGTAGATTCTAGGCATATGTACAGCAGGTTTTCTGCTTCTCTCTCAACTGCAATTCGGTTGATGGGCTTCTGCAATCCATATGCGGGACTGAGAGCAGTGAGAAGGTGTGGTCTTTACTTCTTGCTGCTGCTGCCGATGTCATTAACTTCATCTGGAAGGCGATAAATGAGCTTCTATTCCATAATGTTGAGACATCATTTCATGTTGGGGTTTTATTCTTACACTGGGAAATAATGAATGCTTCTAAAGTGCAGACTGGTTCCTTGAGAAATGATGTATCTAATTTGATTTTTTTGAGATCCCTTGGTGTCAATGGTAGGATGAAAAATCCAATGATGATGAAATATTTAATATGGATACCACCCTTTTCCCGCCGGATGAAGGTTAACTTGATGGAGCAGCTTCTGGAGCACCGTGACCTTCTGGATGTGGTGGAGTTTTTCATATGTACTGTGGATTTGTGAAAGGACGATTTTTCAATTATATTGGAAATTGTTATGCCATTGAAGCAGATCTATGGGCAGTGATAAAATTAGTCACGTATGATGTGCGATATGGGTGGAATGAGTTATGGATTGAGTCAGACTCATCTGTTGCAGTCCAGATTATTAAATATCGATACAAAATGTTCCATGGAAGATGTTATCAGACTGGAGTGACTATCTTGAGCTTATAGAACAATCATCTCTATAAGTCACTAATGTCTATTGGGAGGCTATTCATGTTGTGGATGTTCTCTCAAAGAGATCCATCTTGGATGTCAGTTTGAGTTGGTCTTTTTTTATTCCTGAGTATTGTAATTGCATTTCCCAAGATTATAGTGATGGGTTGTTTTATACTTGACACTGAAAATCTCCCACTTGATCTTATTTCATGTAATTTACTTTTTTATTATATTTTAATGGGAGCAGGCGCACCTGACTCCTCGCTTTCTGATTAATAATAAAGTACACATCAAAAACTGTAAAACATTTTTAAAATAATTTTTCCTTTAAAATGGGCTATAAATAAATTTTGTAAACATTTTTGAAAACAAATTTTTGAATAGAATATATTTCCTACCAGAGAGATATATGATTAAATGTTATGTAAAATTGTTTTTTAGGTAACAAATCGTGAAAACATGATACTAATGCAAGGATAAATCATGAATAAAAAAAGGTGATGTAAAATCATGAGTGTTCTTATAGAGACCCGGCCTTTCCTTACATTACTATTACATCATTTCAAACATAAACTACATAATAGTATTACACATGGAGGATCCAGAGGTTTAGTTTCTTGGGCAAACTAGGACTACACATAACAAGTACAACATCAAGCATAAAATTTCATTTAATCTCTTCTTGTATAGCTTCTTAGTAGCACTTGTCCCCTCCTTAGTACATGTAGCCACCTGAGGATATACATCAAAAGGGGTGAGCTAAAAGCCCAGTTAGAGGATAGATAATAAAAATATAGCATGGTGTGAGCATAATCATGACATAGGAAGAAGATCTTGAACATGAGAGGAGCATAAACAATAAACTTCAAATGTGGCAAAGCATAAAAATGAAACATCATGTCTTAGTGGTTAACTACCACACATACTTGTGAAAAAAGCTAGCATCATGTTCACGCATAAATTTACTCATGAGATTCATCACTTTACCCAATGCATTAGAGCGCTATATAATTCCGGGCGCACCCATCACATTTAATCATTCATATTGCGCTATATAATTCCGGGTGCACCCGTCACATCATAACATTATCATTATCATGCTTGCCACATAGAACACATATCAAACATGTACATAAATAACCCATGGAAAGGAATGGGTTTCATCTCATAATAACACATTCATAATCTTTGGGTTCCCAAAAGAAAGAGGGAACAACATACTTGATATAAGAACCATCAACCTTGAATGAGAGGCAAAATGTGAGATCTTGGAAGAAGAGTTCTTTTGGAAAGCATTTTGATGGACATAAAAACCGGTGAAAAATATGTATATCCCAGAAAATTAAAGGAAATGATGAACAAAAGACCTTTGAGGAGTAACCATATCAAAAATGGAGTGAAAGAGGGAGAACCCGAAGGAAGAAAATTGGGTTCGAGATTTCCCCTTACCTTGTACTCGAATGCCTCCTTCTCTTTAATATCCTGTATAATGAAATTATATTAATTTATTAGAAATTAAAGAACCTTTTATACATTAATAGGATTCATTCTGGTTTTATTATTTCTTATTATGTTCCTTTGGATGACTTATAGAGTTTAAAAACATTGATCAGGGATGTTCTTTTTCATGGTTTTCTTGAGCGGTCCACTTGTATTCTTAATTTTATGTTTGGGTAGATCATGGTTAAACATCCAGAACTGATATTACATGTAATTAATGATATTACAGAATCTTGGATGATTTTATAATGAGTTATATTAGATCCATGTGGCCGAATTATTAGATAAGAATTAAATGAAGATTATTTGGGCTAATTTGAGCGGTTTTTGGATCACAACCAACTCATTTTAAATTTTCACTTAGTAGTACGGCCATAGGTTATTTCAAGAACTTAAAATAGAACATAATACATATAAAACATTCTGGTTCAACCATAAAAATGGTTTCATGACCAGATTTAAGGTATAAATGGAAGAAGAGATCATGTTGTTTTTGAAGGTGATAAATTATCACCACATGAAAAACGTTCTCTTTAATAAAATAAAAGGAAGGGGGAAAGGGTGAGGGGTGATATAATATAACATTAGAATCATAAAATTACAATATACATATACTACTGGATTTACAGAACAATATGTATGAAGATAGGTTGGGAGAGATCAAGAAAGGAACTTGAACTTGAAAGGAAATTAAAGGAGAAGAGAGAGAGAAATCACCTTTTGGATCCTCCTCTTGAGAACCCCCTTAAGGGCCTAAGCTTGGTCTTTTGATGAGACCAGAAGCTCTTGGACGTGGGGGAGAGGCTAGGGAAGATGATTGGGCAGAGATTAGACAATGATTGAAGCTTGAGAGGTGTGGTTTGGCAAGTGCAGTGGGAGGGCTTATTTATACATGAGGTGGGAGGTGTTTTTGGCATAAAACATTAAATAAAATAATATATCATAAGTTAGACTTGTAATAGTAGTTTTTTGACATCATAAATCATATATTAATATAATAAAATTAGTTTTAGGCTTTAACTCCTCTTTATAATTCGAATTCATTAATTTATTAAAAGGAAAGTTAAGGAAAGAGAAAAAGATACTTTAAGAAATCACTTTTTGACTTTAGGGTTTGGAAAGTTCATTTTAGGTTTGAGAATTGGATTTATTGTGTTTTAAGAAACCATTTATGAAATTTAATATGTTTTGGCCGAAACTAAAGTTCTAGAATGTTTATGTCATCATTACATCATTAATGATGCAATTTAGTGTACACCGATTATGCGAAAAACTGTATTGTTTTACTATTCACCTGAAAATTGAAGTATTTCAGAATAAACCCAAAACTTTACCCCTACCATTTTTCGACGTGTAGAATCCAAAAATGAAGTCCATTTTTCAAAAATAATTTTCTAAATATTATTAATTTAATATTTAAATAAAATCATAATTTACTTAGAATAAACATTTTTTAAGATTAAAACTGATTTTATAGTTCTTTCAAAAATTACGTAGGGTCTTATAAAATTATCTAAAAACTATTAAAAATTTATTCAATAATTTATGAATATATTTCAGGAAAATAAATATTCTTTTAAATTAATTAATTAATTATAATTAATCATTTATGATTTATAAAATACCAAAAATGTTTACTAAGGTCAAATTATCACTTTCTATGATGACTAAATTTTATTTTATTATTCATAGGTAATGTTACTCTTATTTACTATTCATAAGGTTTATATTACTATTCATAAGGGTAGGTTACTATTCATAAGGGTAGTTTACTATTCACCAAAAATTATTTTTGTTTCATTAGACTCCAAAAACTATCTTGAGCACAACCGTGTATGCCAGATTTTTAAAATTCCAAACATAGGGGTGCCAAAATTATGTTTAAAGGTCACTTATCACTTAGTAGTTAATTATTTTGTGTTTTTATGACATAGATATAAGAAGGGAATTTTCTATTGAAAAACTTTGGGTCGTTACATTCTTCCCCCCTTAAGAAATTTCGCCCCCGAAATTTCTCTTTACACAAACAGGTGAGGGTACTTCTCCTTCATTGCCTCTTCCGGTTCCCAAGTTGCTTCCTCAAACTTTTGGTTCCTCCACAACACTTTGACAAGGCGGGTTGTCTTGTTGCGTAGAACCTTATCAATTCGGTCCAGAATTTTTACCGGCTGCTCCTCGTATGAGAGATCATCTTCCAACTGTACCACCTCTGAGTTTAGTACAAGTGAGGGGTCTGGAATGTACTTCCTCAGTAGTGATACGTGAAACACGTCATGAACTTGAGCCATATTCGGTGGAAGTGCCAGACGATAGGCCACGGCTCCTATACGATCAAGGATCTCAAAGGGGCCAATGTACCTTGGGCTTAGCTTCCCTTTCTTCCCGAATCGCATGACTCTCTTCCATGGAGATATTCGAAGGAATACTTTATCTCCAACGTCGAACTCCAAGTCCCTTCGACGATTGTCAGCATAGCTCTTTTGCCGACTTTGAGCAGCTTTGATATGTTTCTGGATGACTTGAACCTTCTCTGTCATCTCTTGAACAAGATCGGGACCAAGTAGTTTTCGTTCTCCAACTTCATCCCAACAGGTTGAAGTTCTACATCGCTTCCCATAAAGAGCTTCATACGGAGCCATCTGAATACTTGAGTGGAAGCTATTGTTGTATGAGAACTCCACCAATGGAAGGTGTTGATCCCATCCACCTTTGAATTCAAGAGAGCATGATCATAACATATATTCAAGTGTCTGAATAGTCCTTTCAGACTGGCCATCAGTTTGGGGGTGATAGGCCGTGCTGAAATTTAATTCAGTACTCAAAGCATGTTGAAGGCTCCTCCAGAATTTAGAAGTGAACCTTGGATCACGGTCAGAGACAATCAAGAGTGGAACACCGTGCAACCTCACTACTTCCTTCACATATATCCTTGCAAGTTTTTCAAGTGAGAGGTCTTCCCTAATAGCGATAAAATGGGCAGTCTTGGTGAGTCGGTCAACCACAACCCATATCGTATTATTTCCTCTTGACGTTTTCGGGAGGCCCATGACAAAGTCCATAGTGACATTTTCCCATTTCCACATGGGTATAGGCAATGGCTGCATCATACCTTTGGACTTTTGCCGCTCAGCTTTAACTTGCTGACACACCAAGCACCTTGATATATATTCCGCAATCTCCTTCTTCATGTTATCCCACCAGAAGTGTTCTCAGAGATCACGATACATCTTGGTACTTCCAGGATTAATAGAGAAAGTTGAGCTATGTGCATTATCCAATAGCTCCTTCTTTATTCCGGGTGATGAAGGCACACAAAGCCGCGTTCCAAACCGAATCACACCATCATCGTCGATATGGAACTCTTGCAGCTTCCCTTCCTTTACTGCATTCACCCTCTTTTGTATCTCCACATCATCCCTTTGTGCTTCCTTGATCTTCTGTTAGATGGATGGTTGCACAATCATTTGGGCAAGGTAGGATGTATCCCCTGCCCTTACAATTCCCAAATCTATCCTTTGCATATCCAAGAAGATAGGGTCTTTCTCAATCCTCAACATGGATAGAGTAGCAGGTTCTTTCATTCTTAGAGCATCAGCTACCTTGTTCGCCTTTCCGGGATGATAGTTAATAGAGCAATCGTAATCCTTGATTAGCTCTAACCATCTCCTTTGACGCATGTTGAGCTCTTTTTTTGTGAATATATACTTTAGGCTCTTGTGGTCGGTGTATATGTCACACTTCTCACCATAAAGGTAGTTCCACCAGATTTTCAAGGCAAAAATCATGGCTGCCAGCTCTAGATCATGTGTCGGGTAGTTCTGCTCATGGATCTTCAACTGTCGTGAGGCGTAGGCTATCACATTATCGTTTTGCATGATTACACAACCCAAGCCTTTCTTTGAAGCATCACTGTATATCACAAAAATTTCCCCACTTTTTGGTAGTGTGAGTACAGGTGCAGTGATCAGCCTTCTCTTTAGCTCCTTGAAGCTTCCCTCACATTCTTCCGTCCATACATACTTTACCCCTTTCCTTGTTAACTTAGTTAGCGGGCTTGACAATCGTGAGAAGTTTCTCACAAAACGTCGGTAGTACCCAGCTAATCCAAGAAAACTACGGATTTCTGTGACACTAGAGGGCCTGGGCCATTCTTCAATCGCCTTTGTCTTTGAAGGGTCCACAGAAATTCCCTCTCTTGTGATCACATGTCCCAAGAACGTGACTTGATTCATCCAAAAGTCACACTTTCTGAACTTGGCGTACAACTTCTCCTTTCTCAATGTCGCCAACACAAGTCTTAGATGTTCTTCATGTTCCTCCTTGCTCTTGGAGTAGATGAGAATATCATCGATAAACACTACCACAAATTTGTCGAGGTAATGTCTAAAGACTCTATTCATCAAATCCATGAAGATTTCAGGGGCATTAGTAAGTCCGAAGGGCATCACCAAAAACTCATAGTGCCCATACCTTGTACGGAAGGCAGTCTTCTGAATATCTTCCTTCTTCACCTTTACTTGATGATATCCAGAACGAAGATCCACCGTTGAGAAGTATTGAGCTCCTCTTAACTGATCGAACAAGTCATCAATCCTTGGGAGAGGATACTTGTTCTTTATGGTGATCTTGTTGAGTTCCCGATAATCGATACACAGCCGCATGGTTCCATCCTTCTTCTTCACAAAGAGCACTGGCGCACCCCAAGGTGATGCACTAGGGCGTATGAACCCTTTGTCAAGATGCTCTTGCAGCTGCTTCTTTAACTCCTCCAGTTCGATAGGAGCCATCCTATAGGGGCACTTCGAGATAGGAGTAGCTCCGGGTATGAGTTCAATTGAGAACTCTACCTCACGATCCGGGGGAATTCCGGGTAACTCTTCGGGAAATACATCGCTGTATTCCCTTACGATGGGCATTTCCTCAAGGTTGGAACTTTCCTTTGACTCAAACATTTGGGCGAGGTATGCTTCTTCATAGTGAATCATCACCCACACCATTGAAGGATTTCTCAAAGGAGATTCATGATCTTCCTTGCATTTGTAGAGGAGCATGGGATGGTTTGGAATATGAAAATATATTTCCTTTTCCCGACAGTTGATATGTGCTCTATATAAAGAGAGCCAATCCATTCCCATTATAGCGTCGAATTCCACCAAGGGAAGTATTACGAGATTTTCCGGAAGAATCTTCCCACATACGTCAACAGGAGAAGAATCAAACACTTGGGTTGCAATGATTTCACCACTTGGTGTTTTTACAGATATCTCTACTTCAAGGTTTTGGGGCTTCGATTCTATAGTTCTAGCAAACTTGCAAGATATAAAGGAATGCGTAGAACCAGAATCAAATAAGACTTTTTCCATTCTTGAGTGAATAGGAAGTGTACCTTGTACTACTTCATTATCATGTTCCACCTCCGCAGTAGTGATGGCATAAGTCTTCCCTTGTTCCTTTGGATTTGGTGGTTGTTGGCACATATTACCCTCGAAAGCTCGAGGTTTAGTGCACTGGTTTGAATAGTGACCTATCTCCTTACAGTTGTAGCATTGAACCACGAGTGGTTCTCTCCTTTCATCGGCTAAATTGTCCTTCCTTTTCATGTCTCTTCGACACTCGTGAGCTAGGTGTCCTTCTTTCCCACACTTGAAGAATTTCCCCGTCCCTTTGAGGCAGTTCCCATTGTGCAACTTCCCACATTTTTGGCAAGTGGTTCGTTGTGTTTTCTTCCCATCTTTATCACTAGATCCACCAGCTTGAAACTCCATCTTTCTTTTCTTATCACCATAGCCATGGGACCATTCTCCAAACTCCATCTCCACTTTGAGAGCACACCGCACAACTTCTTCATAACTCCCAAAGTCTCGAATTGGAAGAGCTTTTCGAAGATGTGGTTTTAATCCACTAAAGAATCTATCAATTTTGCTATCATTGTTGATAACAAAACCCGAAGCATACCTTGCGAGCCTTGTGAAATTTGCTTCATAGGTTGTGACAGATTCTCCTTCTTTTTGCTTGAGCTCTATGAATTCTCTCTCCATCTTTGTGCGAAGAGTTCGTGGGAAGTACTTATTAAGAAACATTATCTTAAAGTCTTCCCATTCCATCTCTTCAATTTCATCCCTTGGCTTGGTGTTCTTAATCAAATCCCACCATTGATCAGCTTCTCCATCTAGACGATAAACGGCTAGAGTCACCTTCTCTGTCTTGGAACAGTGAAGAACAGAAAAGATCTTCTCCATGGAGTTGACCCACTGTTCCGCAACTAGTGGATCAGAAGATCCACAAAACGCCGGTGGTCATTGCCGCATAAAACTTTCGATAGCTAGCTGCTCCCTCTTTGGTGAAGGAGGACGTTCCCCATTATTATGGTTATTATTCATAACCCGGGATAATTGGGTAAGCATCGCCATGAAGTTTTGAACTCCTCCTCCAAAATCATTGGGGATGTCGTTCGGGCAATCGTTGCATTGGCCTTCGCAAGAGTTGTTGTCCTGATTTCTCCTGGTTCACACCATTTTCTAAAATAGAAAAGGTTATAACAAAACATAAGTAAACAAGTCATGAATAACTTATCCTTTTAAACAATTATACCAAAAACATAACATATGGGATCCCTAGGTAAATATCCTTGTGTGCATGTTGGTACTTAGTCTCATGCTAGAGGTTTTCTTTTAGGGTTCACTAATCCTAATTCCCAAATTAACTAAACCTTTCCTTTGATACCAACTATAGAGACCCGACCTTTCCTTACATTACTATTACATCATTTCAAACATAAACTACATAATAGTATTACACATGGAGGATCCAGAGGTTTAGTGTCTTGGGCAAACTAGGACTACACATAACAAGTACAACATCAAGCATAAAATGTCATTTAATCTCTTCTTGTATAGCTTCTTAGTAGCACTTGTCCTCTCCTTAGTACATGTAGCCACCTGAGGATATACATCAAAAGGGGTGAGCTAAAAGCCCAGTAAGAGGATAGATAATAACAATATAGCATGGTGTGAGCATAATCATGACATAGGAAGAAGATCTTGAACATGTGAGGAGCATAAACAATAAACTTCAAATGTGGCAAAGCATAAAAATGAAACATCATGTCTTAGTGGTTAACTACCACACATACTTGTGAACAAAGCTAGCATCATGTTCACGCATAAATTTACTCATGAGATTCATCACTTTACCCAATGCATTGGAGCTCTATATAATTCCGGGCGCACCCGTCACATCATAACATTATCATTATCATGATTGACACATAGAACAAATATCAAACATGTACATAAATAACCCATGGAAAGGAATGGGTTTCATCTCATAATAACACATTCATAAGCTTTGGGTTCCCAAAAGAAATAGGGAACAACATACTTGATATAAGAACCATCAACCTTGAATGAGAGGAAAAATGTGAGATCTTGGAAGAAGAGTTCTTTTGGAAAACATTTTGATGGACATAAAAACCGGTGACACACATGTATATCCCAGAAAATTAAAGGAAATGATGAACAAAAGACCTTTGAGGAGTAACCATATCAAAAATGGAGTGAAAGAGGGAGAACCCGAAGGAAGAAAATTGTGTTCGAGATTTCCCCTTACCTTGTACTCGAATGCCTCCTTCTCTTTAATGTCCTGTATAATGAAATTATATTAATTAATTAGAAATTAAAGAACCTTTTATACATTAATAGGATTCATTCGGGTTTTATTATTTCTTATTATGTTCCTTTGGATGACTTATAGAGTTTAAAAACATTGATCGGGGATGTTCTTTTTCATGGTTTTCTTGAGCGGTCCACTTGTATTCTTAATTTTATGTTTGGGTAGATCAAGGTTAAACATCCAGAACTGATATTACATGTAATTAATGATATTACAGAAGCTTGGATGATTTTATAATGAGTTATATTAGATCCATGTGGCCGAATTATTAGATAAGAATTAAATGAAGATTATTTGGGCTAATTTGAGCGGTTTTTGGATCACAACCAACTCATTTTAACTTTTCACTTAGTAGTACGGCCATAGGTTATTTCCAGAACTTAAAATAGAACATAATACATATAAAACATTCTGGTTCAACCATAAAAATGGTTTCATGACCAGATTTAAGGTATAAATGGAAGAAGATATCATGTTGTTTTTGAAGGTGATAAATTATCACCACATGAACAACGTTCTATTTAATAAAATAAAAGGAAGGGGGAAAGGGTGAGGGGTGATATAATATAACATTAGAATCATAAAATTACAATATACATATACTACTGGATTTACAGAACAATATGGATGAAGATAGGTTGGGAGAGATCAAGAAAGGAACTTGAACTTGAAAGGAAATTAAAGGAGAAGAGAGAGAGAAATCACCTTTTGGATCCTCCTCTTGAGAACCTCCTTAAGGGCCTAAGCTTGGTCTTTTGAAGAGACCAGAAGCTATTGGACTTGGGGGAGAGGCTAGGGAAGATGATTGGGCAGATATTAGACAATTCTTGAAGCTTGAGAGGTGTGGTTTGGCAAGTGGAGGGGGAGGGCTTATTTATACATGAGGTGGGAGGTGTTTTTGGCATAAAACATTAAATAAAATAATATATCATAAGTTAGACTTGTAATAGTAGTTTTTTGAAATCCTAAATCATATATTAATATAATAAAATTATTTTTAGGCTTTAACTCCTCTTTATAATTCGAATTCATTAATTTATTAAAAGGAAAGTGAAGGAAAGAGAAAAAGATACTTTAAGAATTCACTTTTTGACTTTAGGGTTTGGAAAGTTCATTTTAGGTTTGAGAATTGGATTTATTGTGTTTTAAGAAACCATTTATGAAATTTAATATGTTTTGGCCGAAACTAATGTTCTAGAATGTTTATGTCATCATTACATCATTAATGA
Source organism: Viscum album (assembly GCA_963277665.1). Lineage (NCBI taxonomy): Eukaryota > Viridiplantae > Streptophyta > Magnoliopsida > Santalales > Viscaceae > Viscum > Viscum album. The sequence goes on from OY728125.1 coordinate 389,006,956, forward strand.
TGCAATTTAGTGTACACCGATTATGCAAAAAACTGTATTTTTTTACTGTTCACCCGAAAATTGAAGTATTTCAGAATAAACCCAAAACTTTACCCCTACCATTTTTCGACGTGTAGAATACAAAAATGAAGTCCATTTTTCAAAAATAATTTTCTAAATATTATTAATTTAATATTTAAATAAAATCATAATTTACTTAGAATAAACAGTTTTTAAGATTAAAACTGATTTTATAGTTCTTTCAAAAATTACGTAGGGTCTTATAAAATTATCTAAAAACTATTAGACATTGATTCAATAATTTATGAATATATTTCAGGAAAATAAATATTCTTTTAAATTAATTAATTAATTATAATTAATCATTTATGATTTATAAAATACCAAAAATGTTTACTAAGGTCAAATTATCACTTTCTATGATGACTAAATTTTATTTTATTATTCATAGGTAATGTTACTCTTATTTAATATTCATAAGGTTCATATTACTATTAATAAGGGTAGGTTACTATTCATAAGGGTAGTTTACTATTCACCAAAAATTATTTTTGTTTCATTAGACTCCAAAAACTATCTTGAGCACAACCGTGTATGCCAGATTTTTAAAATTCCAAACATAGGGGTGACAAAATTATGTTTAAAGGTCACTTATCACTTAGTAGTTAATTATTTTGTGTTTTTATGACATAGATATAAGAAGGGAATTTTATATTGAAAAACTTTGGGTCGTTACAGTTCTTGAGTTATAGATCATAATATTTCATCAAAGGAATCATACACATAAACAATATTGAAAATAAATGATATTGTCTTAATAATGTCTTATAACATGGTAACATTGGGATCATACTCTACATCTAAGAAATTAAAATAATAGAAAGATTAAAATATCATTAAATAAAGTAAATTATGGATAAATCATGTAAAATTAATGTATATACACCTTAAAATATAATTTTGGTGCATACTAAAACATGGGTCTCAAAGAAGGAAATTTGAGACAAAACTATTTTAAAGATTTGGTATCTTTTGAAACATAAAACCAATGAATGAAAGATCATAAAATTGATATGTGATTACCCATAAATTTAGTTAAATAATACTTAGAATAAAATCATGGGAAGTATATACACCACATAAAAAGAAAGTTTGTAGAATAGAGGATTTATCTCACTGAAATAAAAAGTGAGATGAAATCCCCTTACATTGTGTCATGACTCTCATAATAATCATTCAAACCATCAATGTTGTAAGTATAATTTTATTATAAATATTTCATATAGCCATATTGTCATATATAATACCATATATCATTTTATTATGACAATATATTACCCTCTTGTTAACAATCCCATGTTGAGGTTTCACTTTGGGTAATATTATCTTTGTTCTTCACATGCGTTTTAATTTGTTATATAATTAGTCCTCATACTTATATAATGAGTCTAGAAAGTATGAGAACATATAAATATCAACTATAATTATGATATGTGTATTATAATAACCTATAGAATATATATGTATCAAAATGCAGTACACCATGCATGGAGACGGTAAGTCATACATATGCCTAAACGTTGTTTCCCTTTTTATTGTCATGTTGAAAGAAAGAAGGTAAATGAAATATGAATATATATATATATATAATTATTTAATGAGTATTATTATATCTTAATTATCATATAATTTCACTAAAATTGACTTTAATACATTCTATATAGTCTGTGAATGAGTCACATCACTTTGAGGGGCGGTAGTCAACACTTTATGAAACACAATTATAAAATTTACACAAAATGGAAAGTGAAAGTATACATGTTTTAGTAGAAATAAATAATCCCAATGAATTAATAAATATAATATATAATATATATAATCATATTGACCATAATAATTTTCACCATGAGATGCGGTAGGGAAAATTGGACAATCATCGTTTAGTGACAAAGTAATTTGCCGTACAGATAAAAAGTATGTCTGTTACACATTAGATGATGGTTTTTGTAAGTGTATGATGAAGCAATAAAATAAAAACATAATAGTTTATTTATTATAATTTTTTTGTTATAAAATAATTTAATAAATAGTGTGGAGTGTGTGGATATGGAGAAAATGAATGAAATGACTTGAGAGAAGATATTACCTCTTAATCAGGTAACTCCTTTTGGGTTCTGCCAAAGGTCTACCTTAAAAGACATCCACCCCAATAAGAGGCTTAATGTAGGAATGTATGGAATTTTGGAGCTTATTTCATCAAGTTGTGGGTGATCCAAGTGGATTTAGACGTGTGAATAAGATAGAGGGGTGGTGGCCTTTTATAGGGAATAACACTTACTCACTTAGAATTTTTGAAAACAAGTTTTGTGTACACATGTTCATACCTTAAAAAAGTCATAAAAAAAAATAAAACAATAATGTAATGTTTATGGACGAATAATAGACATAAAAAGGTTTTTTAACACGTGGTTAGGTCTTTTTTTCCCTTATTATTACTGTTTAATCCCTAATTATTCTTAATTTGACCTTAACTGAGGTATTTCATGATAATCACTTTCACTAATTTTTTTGTTCATAATATTAGATGAAATTTAAATAAATTATAAATTATTTTGAATAATAATATGTAATCCATTTTAAAGATTTTAAATATTGAGTTGGATGAAATTAATATAAAATTAAACTCACAGTCGTGTCGAGATTGCATGTTTTTAAAGTAAAGATGATGAAATGTTTGCTATGTTGTATATCCAATTTCAAAGTGAAATTAGTTTTAATTAACCACATTAGATTATTTGATAAATTTTTTATATAATCAAGCTTTTAATCCAATTTAAAATATAATCTATCCTTATAATCCCATTATATGGAAAAGAAGTTATGAATAAAAATCCGGTATTTTTCACTATTCATCCAAAAGTGATGTTTCTCAGAAACATAGAAAAAATTCACCGAAACATAATATATAAATAATAAATTCAAAAATTATGTTTATTTTATAAAATTTAATTTTGAATTACTTCTAAATGTAATATTATTAAATTTCAGATAAGGACATTAAAAGTATTTCATTCAAGAAAACATTTGTTTATAAACATATAAGGACTTTACCAAAAATCATATCTTTCATTGTCATTAGGTTTAAACTATAAAGTATTATAAAGAATATTTTTGAAATTAGTTATTAATATTTATATTATAGTATTTATTATCTTGACAGAAACTATTTCCCTTAAATAATTATTAGAGAAAAACGATGTTTAATAGAAACATCGATGTTGCTTAAAATGAATGCCAAGTCGGTGTTATGTGTAACATTGGACCAGTAAGTTTAGTGTAAAATTAATGTTTTCCTTAGTGAATTTCAATAAATAAATAAAAATTTAATTTATTTGAAAAATGCTCTATAAAAAACACGGGGTGTTATACCTAATAACCACCTGCCTTTGAAAAGTTGTATTGTGAAACACTATGAATAATGGAATCATTAGGGGTTTCCATTTCCATAAATAAAATGTTTGGAAAACCACATAGAAAGGATATGTTCATATGTGTCTAACATAAATGGTCATTCCACCACAACTAAAAAATTCCAGTCACACCCCATGTGGTTTTCAGGGGTGAAAAAAAACTTTGTGTGCCCAACGTGATGGGATTTCAGAACACATTTAACCACCCACAATCAAATTTTAGGCATAAATTTTCATAAAATAATAGTTGGATACTAAAAAAGATTAAAATTGATACCCATATAGTTGATTGAGGATATAGTATTTTAAAATTTTTCGACATTAATTTCCATACAATGTTTATTGCCTATTTATAGGTCACTTCCTTTTATGAAAAAATGTCTTTTGTAGGAAAACATAAGGAAACGACCCTAGATTTTGGATCCTTTAAAATACAAAAAATGTTCTATAACTTGGTTAAAATTAAAAAAAACATAGAATCCCAAAACACGTTAAGAATACAATATTAATAAATCTATAATTATCTCTAATATGGTAAACCATTAATAGTTACTAATTTTAAAATGTATATAATTAAAATTTGTTAATATTGAAAATGTTATTTTCAACAAAATATATTTTATTTATATAATCTATTTTATTTTAAAAATAAAAATGTAAATATTAATGAATTAAAATTTTATTAATGAAAATTAATCTATTCATTCTTCACAACTCATTAAGTATAAGATGTATTTTGGGTGTTTTTCTAAAATGGATGGTTTTTTGGTGAATAATAAAAATAATGATTTTTCTAATACCACATATTTTATATCAATTATATGTTCTTAACCATTTTCTTACAAAATTATATATTATAAAGTATAATAAATATTATTAAAACACTATGTTGAATTTATAAACCACTGCTCTACATTTTTAAATGGTTTTTATAATTTTTTAAAAAACTTTGTACAATTATTTTGATTAATTAATTATAGCATATTGAAATGAATTATTTATTTATTTAACTTTTTAAATAAATTATATTTAAATGATAATAATTAATTAAAATTCATTCCAGTCAATTTAATTGATAATTATATCATTATCATAAATCATTTTTTTGCATAAAAAATATTTTTTCCTAAAAATGGTATTTTACTTGAAACTTAAACTAACATAAATATTAATTTTCATAAACATTGAATGTTAATTTTATAAAATGATTCCTATATTTTATATATTAATTTTTATACTATTTAATATGACCAAATTTAATTTTCATGTATAAAATTTAGATTACAATGATTAATGCTAATTACCATGATAATGATGAAATAAAAAATTTAAAATTTTTTGTTTCATTAATTTCAATGATTTTTTATTAAATACTAGTCATTAAAGTAATTTAAATAATGAATATAACATTATTTATAATCAATTTTTATAAATATATTAACAATAATTAGTTTTATATAAATACTAAATATAATTTATGATTCATGATGGAAAAAATGTATTTTTTCAAATAATGTTTTTATACACATTTTTTATATGAATTTAAATTATAATTTTACAATATTTATAAATTAAATTTGATTAAATAAAATTTTATATTATAACCATGAATCAGATTTTTAAATTGGTAAAATATTTGTTTAACAAATCATAGAATCACTTAGTTAAAAACTAATTTTCTAATTTGAATGAAAAAGTGTACAATGTAATTTTTTTAGAAAAAATATAAAATGTTTGAAATATGTCCAGAAACATCATTTTGATCCCTTATAGAAAACAAAATACCCCACACTCAATTACTTTTAATCTTTGGGTCCATTGATCTTGGAATAATGTGATGACAAAATTAAAATATAAATGATTTTTACAAGAGTGCGACTTTCATCTCTCATAAAATGGGATCAATTAAACCCCTAAAAAACATAAATATTCATAAAATCCATCATTTAAAATACTAAATTTTAATATAACTATAAACATATCCCAAAAAAACAATCCTTGGTTCACACATATTTAGTAAAAGGGCTTCAATTTCTTGGAAACTTCCATGGAAAAATCATGTCTCCAATGAAATTTTTATCTCCATCCTATGTTTTTCTTATTAGTAATACTCTTACAAATATCTTATCACTATAATAATATGATTAATTATCCTTATTTTAATATATGGTTTTTATATTATTTTCATAAGGATTTATTATTAATTTCAATCCACTTATAAAAAATGAATATCAATCATTTGTGTGCACAGACAACAGCCTCCACGAAAAATCATTTTTTAATTTTTCTTGTAGTTTTTAATTATTTATTCAAGAGTCATTAAATATAGTGGAATATAATAAAATAAATCCAAATTAATATAATTTTTCTTCTATTATAATGATATTATTTTAGAAAAACACCTCATCAGCACAACTCACAAATTGAGTAAAACTGAGTTCATGTTTGGGTCATTTTCACAACCTTCATGAACAATGTTTTAAAAATATATTAGGGATGAATATGGAATCATGAAAAAAATATAATTATAGTATAATATGAAAATAATTATTTTTATATGGTTTTGGAAATAATTAATTAATTATTTAACGTATTATTAAAGTATCATTTTTTTCTACTACAATTGAAAAAGGAAGTTGTTATCAATTATGTCTTCTCATAACAAAAAAACACAAATAGAAAGAAATATGAATATTTTAAATTGTTATAATTTTTTTAAAAAATAAAATTAATTTACATATATTCATTTTGATTTTATAAAATAATGGGTAATGATATCAAAATTATTTAACATTCAAACAATTGTTAATGTTATTAACCTACGATGATCATAATATACTATAACAAATAAGTGTACACATGAAAAAAAATTATAAAAAGTTTCATAAAAGTGTAATATTTGTGTGTAAGTTTCTATAACATGATATTATTTTAGTTATATATTTTTGAAAAGGTGTTTTAGAGAGATCAACTAAAAAGGAAAGAAGGTACGTATTTCGTTGTCTCAAATCTGAATCCCTCGAGACATATATAATTTTAAACCATGTTTAATTTTCAATGGTTAATATAATTTTATATTGATTTTTTTATCATTATCCTATTATATTTAGTTTTGTTAAATGTTCTATATAATGTTATACCTCTTGTATGGTTGGATTCAAATATTATAATTATTGAATATTGTTTTTGTTACTGAATTTTCCTTGGGACATAATCAATTTTCTTATAATATTATTTTTCATGGTTATTATATTATATCCCATGATTATGTTATTTTTTTTCTACAAACATTTTTTAGTAAATCATGTTTCAATCAAAAATGTTTTTATTTGATGATTATGTTATTTTTTTAATAAAGATATTTTTTTAGTAATGATATTTGGTTAAGAATAATTACCAGTTCCTTCAATTTATTTTTATTATATGTTCTTGTTTTTACTAACAAAAGTGTTCCATTTTCCCTAGTGGATACTAATTTAGTAAATATTACATTATCCCTTTATTCTCATTTATTATATTAAAATAGCAATTTTATTATCATTTTTATGATTTTATTATTTAACAAGAATATGTCAAATTGTCAAAATGTATTTTCTATCTTTTAATAATAAAAATTTAAATCATCCACTCCACTTTTTATTTGGATAAAGTTTTAATATGTTTTTCAAGTTTATATTATTAATGATTCTATTCTAATATAAAGGCATTATATTTATTTTTAATTCCCATTTTAAAAACTTTATGTATCCTTCATGTCTCCTGTATTAAATATTATTTTAAAAATAACTGGTTTAAAAAAATTTCACATGCTTTTATGATTATATGATGAACTTTTAAATTATCCATTATTAATGATGCTACTAAAATGAAAATTTTTCAATTTATTTTGACATTTTATTTTTGAAAATTTATTTATTCCAAGGAATTTTTTTTCAAAAATAATTTTTTAGAAATGATTCTATTTCTAGTCTAAATGTTATTTTTGAATTAAATTTGTTCTTAAATGTTTTGAATGGATTTTAAAAAAAATTATATTTTCACTTATATTTAATCGTCGAGGTTTATCTTTAATGTAGTGATATTTTTTTCACCAATTTATATATTATAGTGATATGTTTATTTTGGAATTTGAATGATTTTTATTCTATTATTTCTTATATTCATGTAATTTTCTACATTTAAATGTTTTATGAAAACAATTACTATTCAATGGATTTTGAATGTAATGTTTATGATTTATTATTTAAATTGAACACATTTTTATGAATGAATATCCCATGGATAAAATATATGAATTAAATTCTGTTTTAAGGATTTATATACCACTATAAAAGGATATTAAGGATGCGAATTTTATTTGTCCACAACATAATGTGTCGGAATATTTTTTTTTCACAATATAAAGTGTGGGAAATATTTTTGTTCATAACATGAGGCATGAGAATGTTTTTATTATATGAAGCACGAAAATTTGTTTTCATCACAACATGAGTCATGATAATTTTTCACAATATATAAGGTGAACATTTTATTTTTCTACATTTGTGTAATTTACACATGATTATTTTTCCATGTTTTTTATTTTTATGACATTATATATTTATTTATTCCATAAATTATCATTCATGATTCATGTTTAGTGCCAAAGTATTCCATACACTTTTTCCAAAGTATGGGTTTTATCATTTGATATTACATGTATATCAATCGTTGATTATAAAAAATTCTTATTAATCCACATTATTTTTAATATGATATTTATTCATAAACAATTTTTTCTAATAATATTATTATCTAACCCTTGAGGACATTTTGAAACGTTTTAACTTATTGAGTGTTTCATCTCACCACTTTATTATGTTTCCATTCCCGCAACAAGGAAGTTGATTATTTCATATGAGATTTATAGAAGAGGGTTTATAGGAGAAAAATAAAAGTGTAATTATTATGGATTAATATTATTATGTAGTTAAGATCAATGAAACTAAGGCCATCTATCCTAGAGTTGTGAGAATGTTTTTGATATGAAATAATCCAATCCTAGTGTAATTTTGTTTATTTATATACATTGATCATCAGTCCCTATGTCTGTACTCAACACTAGAATTTCATATTTTCCCAACACCATTTTTAAAAACCAAACTCTATCTTATATGTGTAATACATTAAATAAATTCAATCAAACCCCATGATTGTTATTTGGGGATAAAATAAAGAAATAGTATCTAGAAGCCACATATTTGTTATATATTTGAATAACATGATAATATGGTGAGATGATCAAGACTCAAATGGTAAAGAATTTTGATTTTTTACATTGACCAATGAAGTGTGTATCCTACAACATACACATGAGTGTGTGGATGAATTAAAGAAATGGGGAATTCTTATTGGAACTAAAAACAAAGTAACATGTATATTGTTCTCGAATACATGACACAATATTCACTCAGGTGAATAAATATTTATTTTGAGTGAAATGTATCTCCATGAAGTAAGTGGAATAATTTTTTTTGTTCCGTAAGACTAATCAAACATCTAGGGTTAGAGATCCCTAAAAAACAATTCACATTTAGGTGTGGTAGTGGTTATATCCTCTCACTCATAGTAGGCCATGAATTTCATAAATTTCTAACATTAATGAGATTTAATAATTAAATACAACTTTGGGGGTATTTTGGTCATGTTTTTTATCTCACAATGTTCTTTCATGTATGGTGCCCTATATATAAAAGAATATTTTGCTCTGTGGAAATTGATTTGACTGGTCATAGAGACCAAACATGATTACATATTAAAAAATATGCACAATTTAATATTGATATAATTTCTGGATAATGGAAATCAAAATTTCATTTTGAACTCAATTCTTAGAATAATAACTCACTTCATAGACAACACGATCACTTCAAATTCCAAGACCTAAATTCATATATAATTTTTTGTTCCTAGATTCATCATAGTGATTTTGTACCCACCATGAACTTCCTTTAAAGGGATCATGAATATGAACTCCTTTAATGGAGCCTTATTCATGAGTTTCATTTATGATGCTCCTTTGTTGATCTCAATTTAGTGATCATCGTTGATAATCCATCTCCCATGTGATTCCTTTATGGAACCTCTATAACTATCTTCCATTACGAAAAGTTATTTAGAAACACCATATATAGTATATCTTCATGGACACTTGTCACCCCCCACGTTATAGGTAATTTTTGATAATTTTTAATCCAAAACATCCTTAAAATAATCATTACCTACATTTGAGTAGAAACTTCGATGATTTCATCAAGGATTAGTGACTTTGAGATAGTAAATCCTTAATATTGAATTGGAGGGAGTGGAGGGCATTCATGAGATATTATCATGAGGGAATATCTATGAAGTAACCCCTTTGAGGCTAATCCATGAACAAAAGACATAGTGTATACTTCATGGATACTCCTATGTAGATATAGTACATGAATTTACCATCACAAAATCTCCCACACATATATCCTTCATAAAGAACCTATAAGTTATACTGCAAGAGACCACCCATAATAAACCCCCTATGTGAGGCTCCAACCTTGATTCCTCTATGATTAAATGTTATAAATAATGAAAGCTTATAAAATTTCATTTTAGTTGCATACTATTGGTAAATCATGTTGGTACATGACCTCCACACCCATGGTTGGGATCATAGGCGGCTGTTGTCCTGGGTCTTTGGCCCTGTCCCTATGCATATGTTACTGACCCCAATGAAAAATCAATAGTCACCCCACCAAAGTTTCCATCTAGATTAATTTTTTTCTAGTTTAAATATATATAATCCCAACATTTATTACACAAAACATATATAGTCAATACTATCCTCATGCATTCCTAATAAACCTTAAGTTATGATACTCTTATTGGTTTTCTTAAATTATATCACATGAGATTCTCTTCATGGTTTCCTTATACATGGACCTCATATTATGTTTAAAAAAATATTTAATTAAAATTTAAACCCCATTTTGAAAGACATATCCAATATTATATTATTTCTCTTTTTAGGACACATGAATCCCATTAGGAAATCTCATTAGTAATCCCCACTCGAACCCCTATTGTAGGCTCTAATACAATATGATTGATCTTCAATATCATTTTCTCACATTGTTATTGAATCACATGGGATTATAGTTTTAGGTTATCAATATGTTAACTAAAAAGTTATGAACCAACGCTATAAAAATTATTTCTTATCAGCATGACTATAAATTTTATTGCACACCTCCATACACTACAATGCCAAACTGTACAGATAGTTTTTTTCATAGAATTTAATTCAATAAAACTAAAACTACATGAGATTTGATTCCAAATAACTAGGATATGTTGGAAACCTCATTGAGTGTAACACCAATTTTTTTTCATGAAATATTTCTCTTTAAATAATTTTATTTATTCAAAATCTTGTTCTATAGAAAATAATAAATTTTGAGGCACCAAGTAACATTACTAAAATATTATATTCTATTTGTTGCCTAAAAATTGGATTGGAGGGTATGAATAGTACTAAATAAATTATGGAAAATATATTTTCTACCAATTTAAAAAATTAATTCATTAGTAATCAATGATAATAATGAAAAAAATTATTATAAAATAAATGTGATAATTTTTTCAGATTTTTTTATTCAAACAATGTATTTTACATAAAAAATAAATAAATTAAGAACTTTTCTTGAATGATTTAAATTAAATTTATATATAATTTATATGATAAATGATTTAAATTTTCAACAAATATTTCTCCATGTATTAGATAATAATAAATTCATTATTATTGTTAAAAGACATTTTTAAAAAGAATTTATTGTCACATTCTTCTTAATTACATACAAAATATTTTTTGAAATTTATTGGTATTGAATTAGATTAAATGAATTAAGTATTTTGAATTATTATTTTTAATTTTGGTAAATATTCACACTTATTTTGGTAAATATGAGTACTAACCATGTTAAAAACCATCACCTCAGTAAATGATAAATCTAGTTAATATATGTTACAAATAAGTGATAAGGTCATGAATTTTCATCCAAATTATTATTTTATGTTGTTAATTATAACTTTAACACATTTGTAATTATTTTTCTAGTTTTATGGACAATATTCCATGAAAATTATATATATATTGTTTAAATCAAAGAAAGTTAGAAAATTTCATTGTTATTGTTTTTAATATCTCTTATGGGTCTACATAGGAAAAAAGTAAGTTATGAACATATATAAGTGTCTATTTTGATCAAAATGAAAACAAGATATAGGATTGATTTTTTTTTTAAATTTTTGTAGCTATATAAGGACCCTAATTACTTATGTAACACCGATGCAATATTTCCCCAATTAATAAAAAATATTATATATGAATTTGATAGTATTAAAATAAATTTGATTTGAGTGATTTAATGTGTAAAACGAATTTAATAGGGAGATATATCATATTCGTGTTTTGTTATTAGAATACATTATATTTATAATTTTTTATGTATTGTAAGTCAAATTATGTGAATAGTGAATAAATTGAAAATAATGATATATTAATCAAATAAAATATATTTTTTAAACATGTAATGATCATAAGAATATTAGAAGAGGAAAAATGGGATGCAATATAGTTGAAAATGTCAGACCTTGTAATAGTTTTTATTTAGAACAATTTGTTTTGAGATTGAGTTAGTTATATTTTAATATTTTGAAAAATTCCATGAGTCACATTCCCCTAAATTATAACAAGGAACCTCCTACATCACTTTTTACACCAATTAGAGCATTGTATCTTCACCATAATCTTTGAAAATCTCCCAAAAAAAATCCCTATAAAGATTATAGTTGTTATAGTCTTCTGAAATATACTAACTATTGGGTCTGTAAGAGTCAATTGATAGGTGTTCTATCTAATAAGTTGTAATCTCCATTAAAGGTAACATTATTTTATACTATTCTTTACCACATATAAATATATGGAATTTATCATAAAATATTAACTTCATTATCCTAAAAATGTTGACATTTTACAAGGATTATTATAACAACACTATACATCCTCTTTCCCATCAAACATGAAGTGAAAGTATCACTCATGTGTAAGTACTGCTCCCCATATACACATAGTGATAAAATTAAATTTGCATTACCAAAATTTATATATTTGTATTAAGATGTATTTAATATTTAAATATACAATATTTTGGAAATAATTATTAATTTTTTATGATAAAAAAATTTGTACCTTCTTTCCATCCAATCGCTTGGGAACGATAACATCATTCGTAAAAATATGTGGACTACCATTCCCATGTTTGTATGTGTGGAAAACTATATCCACAAGTGTACATTGGACTATCAAAAAAATCATTGAGAAAATAGCTTATATAATTAATTTTTGGGGACATGAATATGTTTTCGAAGATTTTTTTTCATCTGGATGGTGAACCGATTCATTAGAGGAATCTTATCAAGAATATTAGGAAAGAGGAAAAAATTTAATCAATGGAAACATATAAGATGAAAAGATACATTTTTCAATAAGTAATTTCTTTATATTCTACATAAAAATATAGATATGTAATTTCTTGGGATGAAGTAAAATGAGGATGAATACATTGGTACATATGAGGTAAATTTTACAAGGAATGTGGGTTTTTCATATGGTTTTATTATCTTCCCTGAATGTTAAATTTATCAATTCTTTTGTTTTTTAAAACCATGTCTCTAAAAAGTATGAGCTATAATTGAATTTATAAGTTATTAATGAATCATTCATTTTTCACACTAATTAGAAATTGAAATTGTAGTTTCCCACCATTTACATGGTTTTGTTAATGAAAAAAACACGTCGCATGAAAACTCATACAAGTAACAAGGTGCAAAAAAAATCGAAGCCATAAATGTGAGAGGAATTTTGTAACGAACATCCAAGGATGTGTTTGAATGAAACTGAGATGTGATGTAAATGTGGGAATGTGGGAAAAAATGACCAAAAAGGTCAAAATGAAATTAATAGACTAGTTAATACAAGGTCAAAAATAAAGATTCAAACTAATGAACCACCCATGACGTAATGATTCAAATGCGAGTAATTTAAACATAATGAAAACTAGTTCCTGAATCCAATGGTTTATTATGAAAAATGTAAAATACCAATAAAGCCTAAATTGAAATGGAAATTTCATATGACCATGAATGATGATTTGGGTTATGAAAATGATTTGGTGAAAGATACCCATATCCTCAACTCTAGAACAACTAATGTCTTATTTGATTATAGATCCACCTACTGTTTAACTTATATATAATTTTATAAGTGTATCACCATATCAACTGAATTATTTGATGTTGAGTTATCTATGAAAACCCCTAATGTCAAAATATTTACACTACAATTCTATTGATCCTATCATATTTATGTTTACATGAAATTACCTCTTGAAAATAATGTGATCCTCACTTTAGACTAATTTATTTCTATTCATTGCATATATTGGATTTCTCAATATGGATCCCATGTAAATTTTCATATAAGGGTTGTTACATTTAATATTCTGAATGAACTGAGGATCATTTATTAATGTGAGGATAAATGTGATCTTCAAATGGGAATTAATTTGATATTTATGGTGTTAATACAAATACATGAGATTTTTTGTTAGAAATGTCAAGGGAGAAACATAAAATTAAGGATAAAAATATTATACGAGATTTTGTTGATGTCTTTCCAGAAAGAATTCAGTGACTTTTATTGAATTTTATAGTGTATTTTTCAATAGAACTCATACACGGTGCTATTGATATTTCCAAAAGTCCTTATAGAATTCCACCAATTGATTTAAAATAATTGAAGAAGAAATTATAAGAGAATATTGATGATCAATTAATTTAGTTAGGTGCACAAATTGGTTTTCACCTATTCTTTTTAAAAATATGAAATATGGATCAATGAATCTCTATATTGATTATCAATAACTTCACCATAACACTATCATGATAAATAATCATCTAAAACATATTGATGATTATTTGATCAACTACATAGAGTTGAATACTTTTCCAATATTTAAATTAATTTTGTTTATAATCAACGAAGGGTTATGAAAGAGGATACACCCACAATGATATTTCTTATAAGGTATGGACATTATAAATTAATATTAATGCCTTTATGTCTTTATTATTATGATTATATATATATATATAAATTTAACAAATATAATATTTGGAAATTAACATTATCTATTTTAGAAATTATTAATGAGCTGATATTGTTGTATATTAAAAAGCATGGAAGAGCATGAAAATTGGTGAAGTATTTTTTGATAACACTTAGAAAGGAGAAGTTTTATAAGCAATTTAACATGTGATATTTCGGCATTGGAATGTTTCATTCGAGGTCCAAATAATTTCAGGTCGGGGTATCTCAGTAGCTCCTTTAATGATAGAAGTTATAGAGAAGCACCCCACAAAACCCACGGTAACTGGAACACGATGATTAATTAGGTTTTCTAGACATTATCAATTTTTTTTGATATTTTTCATGATTATCTAATCTAGTCATGACATTGAATTCCCAGGGATCTATGTTCCTTTGGACCGATGAATGCGAGAAATGGTTTAAGGAACCAAAGATAAAGATAGTCAATGAACTTGTGCTTACACTACCCTGTAGTGGTGAATAGTTTTTATCAATATTGATATATTCAACAATGTTTTGGGATGAAAACTTATGAAAAATGATATGTTTATAAATTATGTCACCCAAAAAATGACCCTCTATGAGAAAAATTACTCAAATAAGTATTTGGATTTAGTTGTGGTTAGTTTTTCATTAATGATATGGTGGTATTATCTATATAGATAAAGGTGTGGAATATATACTGATAATATATATATATATATTATTTATTATCTAAACAATATGGGAACATTTTCTAAAGAAGATGGTTTGAAATGATTAATGTTTATTACCACTAAATATATAACCACCAATGGGTGGGGGTGAATAAGGTGGAATATTCTTTGAACAGAAAGGACTATTCTATCCAATCAATAATGTGAATAAAAAAAGATACAATATTTCTGGATTAGTAAAGGGTGATCATGAACATATTGAAGGAGGGGAGAAATATAATATTTTTAAAATGAATTTTGATCCATCTATCCATGTGATGATTTCAGTGGCACAACGAGATGTTTTGGAACTTTAATGGAATGTGATAAACTATCATGAGTTCAACCTTGATAATAGTTGAACAATATGGTTCATGAAACATGTATGTTTCCATACAATAATATATTTAAATAAAGGGGTGTTGTATGAGGCTCATAGTTCATCATTCTATATTAATCCTCATGAAAAACGATATATATATACCTAAATGAGTATATATGATATGATGGAATGAAAAGTGATATTCTAAATCATGTTTCCTTATTCTTGGTATGATAGAATGTTAATGATGAGATACATATGTCTAAGGGTATGTTACAACCATTACCTAGACTATAATGAAAATGGGAAAATGTTACTATGGTCTTCATTTGTAGACTCGACAAAAAATCCCAAGAGCGCAATTTTATATGGGTTATAGTAGATCTCCAAGTTAGATTAATTTATTTCTATTAGAGATTATATCTCTCCTGATCAAATTAAAACATTATATATAATGGCTGTGGTAATATTTTATAGAGGACACTCATAAATTGTATCTGATCGAGATCACAGTTTTACCTAAATGTTTTGGAGAAGTATTTAAAATGATTTGGAATTGATGTTATTTTTCAACAAATATTATCATCCTCAGAAATATTTTTACTATGTGAGGAACATCCAAAGTCATTAATACAAGGTGATATATTTTACTATTTATTTTAATGGTGGTTCAGATCAATATCTTACATTGGAGAAATTTTAATACAACCCTATAATTCAATCAAGAATTAATATAGATCTTTATGAAGTCCAATTTGGTAGGAAGTACAGAACAATAACATAATGGAATGAATTTGGAGAAATAAAAAATTTATACCTTTACTAGAAGATGAAATGGTAGAGAAGGTTATATTCATTCAACTTCACATAATATCAGCTAAGAGTCAATAGAAGTGTTATATTAACGACACTTGAAAATATTTAGAGCATAATGTTTGTGTGAATGTTTTAATATTAATTTCTCCATGGAAGAATGTTATTAGATTCTGGAAAATGGAAATGTAATCTAAAGGTATATTGTTTTATTTTTAAATTATTGACCATATAAGTATGATAGCTTATAAATTTTCTATTCCACCTAATTTCCCTCAACCATATGATATTTTCTATGTATCACTCATGTGGATGTAAAATCCTAATAGATCATATGTATTGAAATCAGAGGTCACACAACATGAACAAGATCTCACTTTTGAAGAATAAATATCATATATTATATGTAAAATCCCAAGTAAGTAATGAATAATATATATATTTTATCCATGTCTATTAATGAATTAGATAGTGTTTTAGAGGCTTAAAATGAGAATAAATCAAATCTTAAGCATGGAATACAATAATATTTTTAAAAGATTGTTTTACTGCCTTTTGATGGAAAAACATTTTTAAATAAAACTTTTGACAACTTTATAAGATCTATTTGTCAAAATAAACTTATTATTTATGATTGGAACATTGAAATTTACTTTGGGTAATTTTTTTGTATTTTTCCGATAAAGTTCATTTTTTAATGAATAGTGAAAAATGTTGTATTTTAATTCAAAACCTCTTTTTAATCTATTTATTTATATGATTATATTATCTTTTGAATTTGTTTTAAAGTTAAATTAGAATATATTTTTACCATTTAATCCAATAGTGGTTGTTGGAATTAATCTCACTTTGAAATTGGACTTAAACTAGTGTCAATCTTTTGATACTTATTGTTCCATAAAAACACGATATTTGTTCTGACAGTGGGAATTAATTATTAAATTAATTAATGTAACTTATATGTTTTTAATTTTTTAAAATAGACATCGTTTTTGATTTCGGAATATCAAATATAGTTTAGGGTGAAGTTTTGGTATTTTTTTGAAAAACATCAATTTTTGATGAATTGTGAAACCACTAAGTGGTACTTAAAAAACTGATTTTTCGTTTAAATGAAATTTTACCACATCTGTGTTTTCAATTTCAAAAATCTGACATACATGGTTGTCATTAAGAAGTAAAATGTGGTTCAATGAGATCAAAATAATTTTTTGGTGAATAGTAACTTTTAAGTTTTTAATCGCGATTAGAGGTAATTAGTGTAATTTAAGGTAAAAATAATGTTTTAGTAATATGAAATGACCTAGACACAAGTCCTACCCTTATTGGATGTGTCATGGACGACCCAGAAAACCCATGGGTCGATTTTGGGGACCCCATGGAGCCACTTGGTTAAGATAATAACATCAATGACTTTTATTTAATGTTAAAGTAAAAATGTCACAAACATGAGTTGTTTTACTAAAAAAATTTTTAAATGGGGTTATACAAGTCATATTTTTGACTATAAATATTAATTAGAAAGATAAAACGATTTCCTACATCATGATAGTTTTTTTATAATTTTTAGACATTAAATAAATTAAATTATTTATGACACCATGATGATGCAATGATTACCTCATTATTTAACGATTTAAATAAAATGAAAAGATAATGTAAAATCTAAGACCTACACTTGTCAAAAACCTATTTTATGGGTTTATTTCGAACTCTTATCACCATATACTAGAAATATATAATTTTGGGACCTTTAAAATCCGAAAATAATTTTATAATAAAGTATCCTTTTATACCTTTCCAAGAGTGCCCCTCCTCTCCTCTTACAAAAGGCCCCCACCTCTACCACCTTCCCAAAACATAAAAATCCTTTTTCTCAGCCAAACCCTGCCCATTTTGTCTCTCCACATCCCTATATAACTCCTAGAATCTGCACTTTGGGCAGAAGTCTTCCCAAGGAAGCCTTTGAGCTCAAATCAAAAAGAGTTACCCGATTTAAAGGTAGTGTCTTCTATTGTGTTCTTATGTTTTATTTTGCTTCTCCAACCCCTAAAATCTTTTTATTCATTTCTTTTGTAACAAAACCAGTATCTTCTATATACTAGGATGTTGTTATAAGAAGTATTTGATCTACACTTACACACACTTACATCTAATGGTTAAAGAACATACTGTTTCCGTGGATGGCGAATTTCTACCTCATGAAACGATGATTGTTTGATATTCTTTTAACACCTTTAAAGGTGGTCATTAAGATGACACTATATTTATATATGATATATAATATGTTTATGTCTAACTTAATCTTATTTATTTTTCATTTATGGAATACCTTTATGGTTTCCATTATGGGTAAACGCGATATATTCATTTTAGAAAGTGCAGACTACCGCCCCCTCAGAGTGATATGACTCGTTAATGCCATATGTGGGACGTATAAAGGATGTAATTAATAATATTATATATGATATTATAATGGAATTATAATATACCTTTATATCATTATGATTCCATTTCATAAAATACGAAATATAAATGAAAGTAGCGTTCATGCGTACGTACGGCTTACCGTCTCCATGAATGGTGCATTTCATTTCTTACCTCTAAACGTTATGTAATATTATAAATGAATGTATATACTGGATATATATGATATATATGATATATACATCATGAGTATAACTATGTATATAATGGATACATTAAAAAATTGTAATTATAAAGAGTTTATTTTTGACTCAAGTACCAATGATCGTTAAAATGACCGTTATTAACTTAAATAATTACATATTGTTCATGACATGGAAATAAGTGTTATAAAAGGAATAATGAACTTGAAAAAGGTTCTTAAACAAGTATAAATTAACTCAAGTTTATTATTCAGGAGGTTAAAGAATGATCGAGTCAATTCGGACCCGAGGTATGGGACTTCGTCTCAATATCCTTTCATTGAAGCATATTTTGTTTTATACACAACATTCTTTTATACGGTGTATAAACCCCTTTGACTTTTACATTTATCCAAAAGGAATCTTTTTTATACGAAGCATTTTACTAAACAACAAAAGGGAATGTTTTTTTCGTATGTATGTGGCGACAACGACTTCTCCACCGCTGTGACCATTATTTGAGTTTCGGCTTCCTCTACAAGCCATACATTTTTTTAAAAGTGAAATAAATAACCCGTTTTACTTTTTTTTTAATTTTGGCATTGAAAATGGTTTTCATAATGTTTTTATATCAATGCGTTGTATTGATATCTTGTGATTGAAAAGTGGAAATGTTATGTTTCCTTTATGCATGTTTTATGTGATACGATTATGTTATGGTTATTGGGCATTATTATGAAGACGGGTGGTTCTGTGATAAACTAAGGGCGGGTGAGCCCGATATAGCTCTCCAATGCATTGGGTAACACGAAGGAGTTAAACGTTAAGGTTTCTCTGAAGATATTTAGGGAATATACTGTGATGGGTATTCCAAACGTAACCAAGAGTGTTACTCCGTATGTAAGAATGTTATTAATGCCTCAAGTTACCTTTATGTCTTATGATTTCTATGATTTATTCATGATTTGATGAGGTATGTTAATGTGCTTATGTTTTATGAGTAAAGTATGATTACATTGATTTTTTGTATACATGTACTCATGTTTCCTTTCCATGTTTTTCATATCCATTACTGAGCTTTTTATGCTCATCCCAAGTGTTTGAAATGATTTTCACAGGTCAAGGGAAAGGTACATGATGTGATGATAGTGTCAAGGAAGTGTCAAGAAAGAATCCATGTTTTATTTTAAATATGTTTCCATTGATGGGAAAAATAAATACTATCTTTTATGTAACCACTTTGTTTAAATGTGTAATATAATGCAAGTTTTATGATCTAATTATCTAAAACTCTAAACCTGAAAAGATACTCAACGTGTATTCTTGAAGTAACTCGGGATTAAGTAATGTTTAAGGATGGTGCCTTATAATTGGTATCAGAGTTCAATTTAGATAACTTTAGGAGTTATAATTCTATTAAATGATTATCCAAAAATATTTTTTTTATGGTCAAATTGAAATGATATAGCATTTGAAGATTACCATGTTGATTCATCTAAGACATGTTTGTTCAGAATGGTATTTCGCAGAGGAAACAGGGAACTAGTGCTAGGAAGGAATATAGAAAGAAATAACCTTCCGAATCAGCATCCTGAGATGGTAAGAATTGGAACTGAACAGTTTGTTGCAGTAATGGCGCAATTGACTCAAGCGATAAATGGTGGTGGTATCCATGCATGAGATCAGCCAGATCAACCCCAGAGGAACATATCATTGGTGGAACATTTCATGAGGCAACATCCCCCATCATTCAGAGGATCATCTGACCCTGTGTTAGATGAAGGGTGGATTAAAGCACTGGAGAATATTTTTGATGTCATGGGGTGTTCAGAAAATCAAAAGGTTAGTCTTTCTATTTACCGTTTGGAGGGTGAAGCATATCAGTGGTGGTCGATGGTTAAAAATATAAGGGACGCTGATGAGATTGATTCTCTTGACTAGGATGAATTCAAAGGTATGTTTCTTGAGAAGTATTTTCCTAACGCTGTTCTACTTAGTATGGAAAAATAATTCTTGGAATTGAGGCAAGAGGAAGACTCAGTGGATGCCTATGAAGAAAGGTTCACTCGATTGGCAAGGTATGCTTCAAATTTTATCCGAGACCTTGATAGTAACATCAATCATTTTTACTCAGGATTAAAGCCAAAATATCGAAGGGCATTGGATTATAGTGAGTTTAAAAGTTATGAAACACTTGTTCGATGTGATGAGAAGGTGGAAATGGAGTTTGCCGATGATCAAGTGTTATATAACAACCAATAGCAGAAGAGACCGAGGTGAAAGGAGAAAGGAAAGAATTCTTCAAAAAGGTCTGACAGTAAGAAAACTAAGTTTCCAGTTTGTGATAAATTTGGTAAAAGGCATGCTGGGGAATGTCATTTGAATTCTGGAATGTGCTACCAATGCGGTAAGATGGGACATAAGGCTCGTGATTGCACTGAAAAAGATCAAGGTGATGGTAAGACCAAATCTGATTTACAGTTAGTGAATTGTTTTAAGTGCAATGAGATGGGTCACTATGCAAACGAGTGTTCGACAAAGAGGTTGAGTGATGGGAAGCAGTAAGACTACAAGCAGAAAGGGGTGGTGAAATCCTTTGCAACTACTTCGGCAGATGTCGGGCCATAAAATGAAGTTGTATCAGGTACTTTGTTTGTTTTTTCAGATTATGCCAGTGTGTTGTTTGATTTGGGGTCTACACATTCGTTCATCTTTGAAACCTTTTCTAGTAAAATGGGAATACCATCTCAATAAATGAATCCTGGACTTGTGGTAAAAACACCTAGGGGAAATGTTGAGGCAAAAAGAATTTATAAGAATCTTCCTATCCTTATCCATGGAAAGAACCTACTTGCAAACCTTATTGTTTTACCTCTAGTAGAGTTTGATGTTATCCTGGGTATGGACTGGCTCTCTATTTACCATGCTAAGATTCACTGTAGAGCTAAAGAAGTTTCTTTTCAGAAAGACTTTCAGTTTGTGTACAAGAATGAACCCTTACTGTTGATAACTTATCAAGAGGACGAGAAACTTGTAAAAGATGGAAATGAATGTTACCTTGCACACATTGTTCAAAACAAAGGAACTGTTCAGATTAATGATGTGCCAGTGGTAAATGAGTATCCTGATGTTTTTCCTGATGAGTTGCCTGGAATAATACCAGATCGAGAAGTTGAATTTATTGTTGACATAGTTCCTGATGCTAAGCCAATTTCAAAACCCCCTTATAGAATGGCTCAAACTGAACTTTTAGAGTTGAAGGAGCAACTGCAAGATTTATTAGAGAAAGGTTTTATTTGACCTAGCACATCACCCTGGGGTGCTCTTGTTTTATTTGTAAAAAAGAAAGATGGTTCTATGAGACTTTGCATTGATTATGGAGCCTTGAATAAGGTCACTGTTAAGAAAAAATATCCTTTGCCTCATATCGATGATTTATTTGATCAGCTCCAGGGAGCTCAGTATTTTTCAAAGATTGACATGAGATCGGGGTACCATCAGTTGAAGGTAAAGGAAGCAGATATTCCGAAGACTGCGTTTTGTACAAGATATGACCATTATGAATTTTTAGTAATGCCTTTTTGGCTAACCAATGCACCTGTTGTATTCATGGAATTAATGAATAGCATTTTCCATGAGTTCTTGGATAAGTTTGTGGTTGTTTTCATTGATGATATTTTGGTGTTTTATAAAAGTAAAGAGGAGCATGAATGACATTTAAGGGTTATTTTTCAAACCTTAAAAGAAAAGAAATTGTATGGGAAATTCAGCAAGTGTGAGTTTTGGTTGCAACAAATTTCATTCCTTGGTCATATTGTTTCTAAAGATAGGATAACTATTGATCCTGCAAAAACAAAAGTTTTTGAAGAATGGCCAAGACCCACAAATTTAACTGATATTTGTAGCTTCCTTGGTTTGGCAGGCTATTACAGAAGGTTTGTTAGAATTTTTTCATGGTTATCTAGTCCAATGACTAAGATAACTCGGAAGGGTGTTAAGTTTATCAGGACAAAAGAATGTGATGATTGTTTTCAGGAACTGAAAAGAAGATTTGTGAATGCTCTAGTTTTGGCACTTCCTTCTAGGAATGGTGAGTTTATTATCTACAATGATGCTTCATTGAAAGGACTTGGTTTCTTCCTAATGCAGAATGATTAGGAAATTGCTTATGATTCACGACAGTTGAAAACTCATGAGGTAAATTACCCTACACATGATTTGGAATTAGCTGCTGTTGTTTTCGCTTTAAAAATTTGGAGGCATCATTTGCATGGAGTGAAGTGTGAAATATATACCGATCACAAAATTTTAAAGTATATATTCACTCAGAAAGAATTGAACATGAGACAGAGGAGATGGCTAGAATTAATCAAGTATTGTGATTGTACAATTCATTACCATCCGGGAAAAGAAAATAAAGTGGATGATGCTTTGAGTCAAAAAATTAATGCTTCATTAACAATGTTGCATTTGGAACGTGATCCTTTGGTTAAGGATTTGATGAACTTTGGCATAGAAGTTTTTGGTGCAGGATGTTCTTCTATTTTGTTTCAGGTATCAGTGAAATCTTCTCTATCAGACAGAATCAAGAAAGAATAGAAGCAAGACAATGAGTTGCAGAAAAAGGTAGAGCTGGTTCAGAAGGGTAAGTTGCCTGAATTCAACATTGATAATGATTGTGTTTTGAGATTTAGGAAGAGATTGTGTGTGCCTTTTGATTCACAGTTGAAGAGAGAGTTGTTATGTGAAGCTCATAGTTCTCCGTTTTCAGTTCATCCTGGAAGTACTAATATGTATAGAGATCTGCGGGAGTATTACTGGTGGGATGGAATGAAAAGAGATATTGCTGATTTTACTGTGAAGTGTTTGACTTGTCCACAGGTTAAAGCAGAGTGGCAGTTACCGAAAGGGATTATTCATCCTTTACCAGTGCCAGAGTGGAAATGAGAAAATATATCCATGGACTTTGTTGTGGGATTACCGAAGAGATCTTGAGATAATAATGAAATCCGGGTTATTGTTGATCACTTGACTAATTCTGCTCATTTACTTCCAATTCGAGATAATTTCTCTCTAGATTAAATGTCTCGATTGTATATTAAAGAGA
Organism: Viscum album; assembly: GCA_963277665.1. Classification (NCBI taxonomy): domain Eukaryota; kingdom Viridiplantae; phylum Streptophyta; class Magnoliopsida; order Santalales; family Viscaceae; genus Viscum; species Viscum album. The sequence continues at coordinate 389,031,199 of OY728125.1, forward strand.
TAGTCAGGTTGCATGGAGTTCCCCTATCCGTTGTATCTGATCATGATCCCAGGTTTACTTCTAACTTTTGTAAAGGCCTTCAGAAGTCGTTGGGTACTAAATTAAATTTTAGTACAGATTTTCATCCTCAATCAGATGGGTAGTCAGAATGAACAATTCAGAATTTGGAGGATATGCTACGTGCTTGTTTGATGGATTATGAGGGAATTTGGGACCAACATCTTTCTTTGGTTGAATTTTCATATAATAACAGTTTTCATTTTAGTATACAAATGGCTCTGTTTGAGGCATTATACGGTAAACAGGGTCGAACTCCAGCTTTTTGGGATGAAGTGGGTGAAAGGAAGCTGATGGGACCAAAATTGGTAGAAGAGATGGCAGAAAAAGTTCAGTTGATTCAGAAACACATGAGAACAGCTCAGAGCAGGCAGAAGAGTTATGCGTATAACCGGAGGAAGGATCTATCTTTCGATGTAGGTGATCATTTTTTTCTCAAAGTTTCACCATGGAAAATTGTGATGCGATTCGGTAAGAAAGGAAAGCTAAGTACAAGGTTCATTGGACCATATGAAATTTTGGATAAATTTGGATCAGTTACTTACCGAGTGGCTTTACCTCCTAGTTTATCTCAGGTACACAATGTGTTTCATGTTTCAATGTTAAGGAAGTACATGCCAGATCCATCTCATGTTTTGAGTCCAGAGGTAGTTCATCTGGAAGAGAACCTATCTTATGAGGAACAATCGGTCGAGATTCTTCACCATAGGGAGAAAGTGTTACGGAATAAGGTGATTCATCAGGTAAAGGTATTTTGGAAAAACCACATGGTTGAAGAGGCAACATGGGAATTTGAAAATGCCATGAGGGCTAAATACCCCCACTTATTTGATAAGTAAATAAATTGCGGGGACGCAATTTTCTAAAGGGGGTAAGGATGTAACATCCCAAGTAAGTAATGAATAATACATATTTTTTATCTATGTCTATTAATGAATTAGTTAGTGTTTTAGAGGCTTAAAATGAAAATAAATCCAATCTTAAGCATGGAATACACTAATATTTTTAAAAGATTGTTTTACTGCCTTTTGATGGAAAACCATTTTTAAATCAAACTTTTGACATCTTTATAAGCTTTATTTGTCAAAATAAACTTATTTTTTATGATTGTAACATTGAAATTTACTTTGGGTAAATTTTTGGTATTTTTCCGATAAAGTTCATTTTTAATGAATAGTGAAAAATGTTGTATTTTAATTCAAAACCTCTTTTTAATCTAATTTATTTATATGATTATATTATCTTTTGAATTGTTTTTAAAGTTAAATTAGAATATATTTTTAACATTTAATCCAATAGTGGTCATTGTAATTAATTTCACTTTGAAATTGGACGTAAACTAGTGTCAATCTTTTGATACTTATTGTTTCATAAAAACACGCTATTTGTTCTGACAGCGGGAATTAATTATTAAATTAATAAATGTAACTTATATGCTTTGAATTTTTTAAAATATACATCATTTTTGATTTCGGAATATCAAATATAGCTTAGGGTGAAGTTTTGGTATTATTCTGAAAAACTTCAATTTTTGATGAATAGTGAAACCACTAAGTGGTACTTAAAAAACTGATTTTTCGTTTAAATGAAAATTTACCACCTCTGTGTTTTGAATTTCAAAAATCCAACATACATGGTTGTTATTAAGAAGTAAAATGTGGTTCAATGATATCAAAATAATTTTTTGGTGAATAGTAACTTTTAAGTTTTTAATCGCGATTAGAGGTAATTAGTGTAATTTAAGGTAAAAATAATGTTTTAATAATATGAAATGACCTAGACACATGTCCTAACCTTATTGGATGTGTCATGGACGACCAAGAAAACCCATGGGTCTATTTTGGGGACCCCATAGAGCCACTTGTGTATGATAATGACATTAATGACTTTTATTTAATGTTAAAGTAAAAATGTCACAAACATGAGTTGTTTTACTAAATTTTTTTTTAAATGGGGTTATAAAAGTAATATTTTTGACTATAAATATTCATTAGAAATATAAAACTATTTCCTACATCATGATATTTTTGTTTATAATTTTTAGACATTAAATAAATTAAATTATTTATGACACCATGATGATGCAACGATTACCTCATTATTTAATGATTTAAATTAAATGAAAAGATAATGTAAAATCTAAGACCTACACTTGTCAAAAACCTATTGGATGGGTGGATTGAGAAATATTATCACCTTATCCTAGAAATATATAATTTTGGGACCTTTAAAATCCGAAAATCATTTTTTAATAAAGTATCCTCTTATACCTTTCCAAGAGTGCCCCTCCTCTCCTCTTATAAAAGGCCCCCACCTCTACCACCATACACACAGTACCAAAGACTTTTTCTCAGACAAACCCTACCCATTGTGTCTCTCCACATCCTTCTATAACTCCTAGAATCCTCACTCTGGGAAGAAGTCTTCCTAAGGAAGCCTTTGAGCTCAAATCAAAAAGAGTTACCCGATTTAAAGGTAGTGTCTTCTATTGTGTTCTTATGTTTTATTTTGCTTCTCCAACCCCCTAAAATATTTTTATTCATTTCTTTTGTAACAAAAACAGTATCTTACATATACTAGGATGTTTTTATAAGAAGTATTAGAGCTACACTTACACACACCTATATCTAATGGATAAAGAACATACTATTTTCGTGGATGGAGAATTTCTGCCTCATGAAACGATGATTGTTCAATATTCTTTTAACACCTTCAAAGGTGGCCATTATGATGACACTATATTTATATATGATATATAATATTTTTATGTTTTACTTAAGCTTCTGTATTTTTTATTTATGGCATACCGTTATGGTTTCCATTATGGGAAAACGCAATATCTTCATTTTAGAAAGTGCGGACTACCGCCCCCTCAAAGTGATATGATTCGTTAATGCCATATGTGGGACGTATAAAGGATGTAATTAATGATATTATATATGATATTATAATGGAATTATAATATACCTTTATATCATTATTATTCCATTCCATAAAATACGAAATAGAAATGAAAGTAGCGTTCATGCGTACGTACGGCTTACCGTCTCCATGAACGGTGCATTTCATTTCTTTCCTCTAAAGGTTATGTAATATTATAAATGCATGTATATACTGGATATATATGATATATATGATATCTACATCATGAGTATAACTCTGGATATAATTCATACATTAAAAACTTGTAATTATAAAGAGTTTATTTTTGACTCAAGTACCAATGATCATTAAATCGACCGTTATTAACTTAAATAATTACATAGTGTTCATGACATGGAAATAAGTGATATAAAAGGAATAATGAACTTGAAAAAGGTTCTTAAACAAGTAGAAATTAACTCAAGTTTATTATTTAGGAGGGTAAAGAATGATCGAGTCAAGTCGGACCCGAGGTACAGGACTTCGTCTCAATCTCCTTTCATTGAGGAATATTTTTTTTATACACAAACTTCTTTTATACAGTGTATAAACCCCTTTGACTTTTACGTTTATCCAAAAGTAATATTTGTTATACGAAGTGTTTTACTAAATGAAAAAAGGGAATGTTTTTGTCGTACGTATGCGGCGACAACGACTTCTCCGCCACCGTGACCATTATTTGAGTTTCGGCTTCCTCTACAAGCCATACATTTTTTTTAAAAGAGAAATAAATACCCTGTTTTACTTTTATTTTATTTTGGTATTGAAAATGGTTTTCATAATGTTTTTATATCAATGTGTTGTATTGATATCTTGTGATTGAAAAGTGGAAATGTTATGTTTCCTTTATGCATGTTTTATGTGATACAATTATGTTATGGTTCTTGGGAATTATTATGAAGATGGGTGGTTCCATGATAAACTAATGGCGGGTGAGCCCGATATAGCTCTCCAATGCATTGGGTAATGTGAAGGAGTTAAACGTTAAGGTTTATCTGAAGAGATTTAGGGAATATACTGTGATGGGTATTCCAAACGTAACCAAGAGGGTTACTCCCTACGTAAGAATGTTATGAATGCCTCAAGTTACCTTTATGTCTTATGATTTCTATGATTTATTCATGATTTGATGAGGTATGTTAAAGTTCTTAGGTTTTATGAGTAAAGTATGATTTCATTGATTCTTATGTGTACATGTACTCATGTTTCCTTTCCATATTTTTCATATCCCTTACTGGGCTTTTTATGCTCATCCCAAGTTTTTGAAATGATTTTCACAGGTCATGGGAAAGGTACATGATGTGATGATAGTGTCAAATAATTGTCAAGAAAGAATCCATGTTTTATTTTAAATATGTTTCCATTGATGGGAAAAATGAATACTATCTTTTATGTAACCACTTTGTTTAAATGTGGAATGTAATGCAAGTTTTATGATCTAATTATCTAAAACTCTAAACCTGAAAAGATCCTCAATGTGTATTCTTGAAGTAACTCAGGATTAAGTAATGTTTAAGGGTGGGGCCTTATATTATAGATCATAGAGAGAATCTTCTATGAAAATAGACCACCCACAAGGACTATATTTTATGGAGAACCCAAAAATCTGAGGAAGCTACATATGTAACTGAGCATACGATGATATAAATTTATCATAATCTATTTGTATCAATGTAGTTAATTTAGAGTGGGGAATTAATTTTAATGGTTCAATAATTTAACGTCAATATATTTTCATGAAATATATCCCATTAAAAAATTGTCTCTCTTTCATATCTTGTGATACACACAAAAACAAGTTTAGATGAATAATGTAACATTTTTAAAATATTATGTGTCCATTATTTTCCAGCCATTAGATTGGAAGGTACAAATATTAATAACTAAATTATAAATTAATACGGTCTAAAAATATAATAAATTAATTAATATTTTATAAAATTATTATAATGAAATACATAAATTATCTAAAAATAATGTGTCTTTTTGATCAGAAAAAATATTTTTATTCACGAAATATATTTTACACCATTAAATTATATTAATCCATATTAGAGAATTATATTAATGAAATAAATTTATTATTTATTTGATAAGTTTTTTTAATAATTAATTTTTTTTTCTATGCATTTGATAAAAATAAATAAATTTTATTGTTAAATATATATATAATTATAAAAGCTGTTTTTGTCACATTTTTTTCACTTACATTAATATTAATTTAAAACATGTATAGGTACTGAATTATATGAAATGAATAAAATATTTAAAATTATGTGGTAAAATTTAGTTAAATTGGCCCATTTTATTTTTAGACAATCTCAATAGTACCCATGGTAAAATTTATCACCTTGGAAATGGTAAATTAGTTTAATCTAGGTTAAGAATAAGTTTTAATAACAATTGTTTCCATATTGATTATTATTTCATGAATTAAATTACACCATCATCACATTTGGATCTATTTTTTTAGTTTAAAGGACACTATTCAATGAATAATACTTATTCATTATTTAAATCAAGGAATGTTACCAAATGTTACACTTTGTTTTCAATATATCTTATGTTTCCACACAATGAAAAATTAAGTTATAAATAAATATTAGGGTCCATTTTTAGCTTAATAATATTAATTTCATGATATTTATTTCTTATAATTTTTAATAATTATACGATGACCCTAATTTATTATGAAACATCGAGGGAATGTCTCTCCAATTAATAAAAAATATATTTAAAAAAAAAATAAAAAAGAAATATAAATTGATTGAGTTAATGACTTTTATAAATTTTATAGGTTAATATTAAATATTATTTCTATTATATAATATTAAATTCGAATTGAAACATTGTACATAGTTATTTGAAGTCGAATTACGTGATCAGTCTCTAGTTTGATAACTATTACATTTTATGAGAATAATATTTTACTAAAACACATAAAAAATAGTGTATAAAGTTATATTATATGGTCTAATGTTTCCTATATTTCCAATTTATAGGTTATTTGGATCCATTTCAATTTATATTGACTAAATGTTATTTTAATCTTTTTGTAAATTCGAATAGTGCCCCTCCCCAATCATATAAAAGGGCTCCTCCCCCCCTCACTTATTTACACCACATTGATACTTATAGATTAAACATACTCAACCAAATTTTATTATAATATTTACTATACAAAATTTGGAGGAACATTCCTTTTCCAAATATCAAATCTTGGGTCTTTAGAAGGATATATAATGGATTTCTTTCCAAGAAGTAGTAACTGCCTTAACATGACACTTTTTTATACTATTCTCTAACTTTAATTGATGTACAATATTTATTATAAAATTAAAAATTAAAAATATCAAATAATATAAAATTTTATTATCATTGTTAAAACATCATTATACAATATCTTTATGATTAAATTAGAAGTGAAAGTATCGCTATTGTGTACACACGACTTACCATTTCCACAAAGCAATACAATTCACCTTTCATCAATATCAATTATTAGTGATTAGTATGATGGGTTAAATTTTTATATTTAAAATTTATGAAATTATTATACTTGTGGAATTATAATATCATGACTACATTCTTACCACACAATCAATTGGGAAATGATAATGTTATATGTACGTAAGTGTGGACTACCACCTCCATGAAGCGATGTGATTCATTTTTAATTTATATTTTACAAGGATGATAATGTGAATTAATTTTATGGATATATATATAATGAAAATTAAATAAAAAATATTCTATAATGGTTAATAATTATTTACCTTTTTTCATTTTGTCTGTAGAATAATGGAAACAACATACATACTTATGTACGACTGACCATCTCTATAAATGGTGTTATTAATTTCTCTATCTATTTCATTTATGGATGTATATAAATATATATATATATATTAAAATATATGATATTTATATCAAAATTAATATTCCTAAGGTGATTTACTGTTGATAAATGTGCATGTACTAGAACAACTGAAATAAAATACTAATGAACCACAAAATAGTTAACACCAAGAAATAGTTAGTTTAATAAAAAATTATTGATAATAAGGGTGTTGAAATGTTATAAATTGATGATATATGAATTTATATGTACAAAAATAACTATAATATATAATTAATATAAATTCAAATTTATTATAAAGGTGTTTTGGGTGATTTCAAAGCATGGAAAACAAGACATAACTGGGGAGAACATGTTTTTTCCTTTTAAGTATTTAGAATATTTATTTATATATTTTAGAAGCGGGGAGAAAGGAAATAGTGTGATTATGAGGCCTACAATACCCAAAAATAATTTTTTAAAAATTGAAAATATTTTTCATATCACAAACACAGTTTTTCTTAAAAAATGGGATAACACTTAAATGGAATAAAAAATCCAAAATACGACATCACTATTGAGTCCAAAACATGAGTTTAACCCTAAGAACGACCTACTATAGGTCATCATGTTGATGTATGATATAATGGCTATTGGATGTACGTTTAGTAGTTTATTTAAATTATTGATTTAATTTATTCATTAAAGTAAGACAATAGATTTCATCTGTAAATTCATTTTATGGTTATTATACTCGTGTAAGCTGCATAAAGCCATAGAGAATCACGAGGAATTTTTCCTTTATACATTGAATAATTGAGATATATTAATGAAAAGAATTCAGATCCAATAATATAAAAGTGAATATACCATAATGACTTCATTCAATATTTTACTAGTGAATTATTTGATGAAGAACAATCAAACATTCAAATTGAGCTCATTATTTTTGGATTCTTTAGAATTTTATTTAATTTTTTTTAGAAGGGTGATTCCTGATTCATTAAATTGCTTCAATTTGGAACTCTTTTCATGCTACCATGGATTAAAATTAAATTATTTGTTCAAATTGTTACCCCAGACTATCCCAATTAGATTTTATATCCAATAACTCAAGGAAAAAATATTTTCACCATTGTTATTATGCTTTTATCCCTTTAATTTTTCACATTAATTGCTATTGGGATATGGGGCCACAGATCAATAATGCTGGGATGTTCCAAGACCGATCAGACCCCTTGATTCAAGGTAAAATAATATGTATAAAACAAAATGTTTAATTAGAAATGGAAAAAATTATTATGGGTTGTAGGTAACTGATTTATTAATTAGAATCTATAAAGAGTAGGAGGAATGGCACATGTTGGGTGTGTTTTTTTGCATCCTTTGAGTGATTCAATAAAATATTTTACCCTTGGATGGATAGTAAAGGAGCATCAGGTCCCACAATTCTATGTGGATGGAGGTGAGATCCAGTGTGGAGGATCTATATCTAGAATGTCTTAGCATATATCAGGACTTCTATAGAAAAACGTGACAACATTTCATATTATATGAAAATCACACAATGTGTAGGGCCTTATCCATGATGGTTAGGGTTTACTGGAATTCATATGTTTCACATATCATGTGGGACCCCCACAGATGATGTGACCCTAATCTGAAAACACGAGGTGTACATTGGGGGTACCTAAGATCGAGAGCCTCAATTCACAATTCATGCACTGAAGTAAACATAAATGGTTTCGATACACGAACACGGTTAGAGAGCATGAGCAGGAAACCTTATAGACCAAACATTCCATGTGGACACTCTACACATAATATAGCCATTATTGGTAATGATATATGTACTAGAAAGTAAATACCATGTGAAGGTGTGGGAGAACATTCCATTTGGGTCCCTTCACACACTGCAAACCCGATATTCCATTTCTAGGAAACATCCAACTTTCATACCTATTTCAATTGGAATCATGTTTTGGCATGTTAGTAGCCTATTTAGAGTTTTCTTCTATGGTGACCATGATTGGGGAACCATGTAAGATTTTGTGATATTACATAAGAAGATTTGGGCATGAATCTTATTTAAGCGATGCTTGAAAATTGTAGTGATCATGCCAGATCACTAGAGGATTCTAGAGTGGCACCCCCTACAAAGATTTGACATTATTATCATATATATATATTGAGTGAAACCCTATAGATGGGTATGTAAATGTTCTTGTATATACTCTTTGAATGGAACCTTCCTGTGGGTCAACACATGGGTCCTCAACCGACAATTAGAGTGGCACCTTCCAACTTTGCAGCGAATGCATCCTTTGCCTACTATCATTGTGGAACCCTCCATTTGTACCATTTAATTGGTCCGCAACTACTAGAGGGGAACCTTACATATCGGCAAGGAATGTGTTATATATTGACTACTAGAGTGGTACCTCTACCAGGGATGGGCTTGGGTCTACTATAAAATATTGAGTGGATCCCTCCTATTATAATGGATCACGGTTCCTCTACCATTCGATTGGAACCCTCCTACCAGGACAAGGCATGGGTCCTCAAGTTATATATTATGGGGATCCCCCAATGGTATTCGTTTGTGGGTCTTCCTTACACTATATGGTACTATACTATTGTAGTAGGCATGGGTACTCTACCTAGATATTGTCCCCCTGCAATAGTGTGGCATATTAGCGAGGTGTGATTTGATCTAAATGTTTTCATCTGGGAATACGAGTAAGACAGTGAACATAAATGATGGACTTATGGAACTAATATCACTCCTACCTAGTTTGGGTCATGATATTGGGATCCCCTCCTCTCACATTTTGGATTCATTGGTTTGAATATATATATATATATATATGTATCCATGTCATTGGATCATATTTACCCACATACAATATGTTGATCTCTTTACATTCTATTTATTTCTATCGAATATATTACAATGACCCCTTCACCATTCAAGGATTTATATTTGTTATTTATAAAACATCCCATACATGGTATTTGACTACAAATGTCTTGTCTTGTGTGGATTCCAAATAACTCGATGGTGACTACAGGTGAGCTCAGGGATACCTTGTGATGTAAACCATGTATGATGCTCGAACGTTAGAGATCTAGTGATGGGATCACTCAACCATTTTATGTTATTTTTTTCTAGGTTAGGAAATATTTTATATTAGGTGTCTCTTTGTCCTATTTATTTCTCAATTTATAATGTCATACTCAGTTACACCCTAGAGGTTTTTTCATGTATAGTTATATTTTTGATATTCCAACTTTTTATTATTATTCCTCGGCAATTTTTATTTGTAATGGTTGGGTGTGTACATATAGGTACATTATACCAGGTCCTCAAATTTAATTTATTCCTTTGAGTTCTTTTCGCCAGCCTTAGCCTATAGTGGCGGGCTTGGGATAGTATATTTTCATGTCCCATTGGGTTGGGTCATGAATGTAATAGATTTTCATCTCAGAATTAATTTATAGGGGACATATGTATTATATTAAACATGTTTAATTTTTGGGGTGAATATAATTTATATTAATTTCTTTTATGACTCTAATAATGAAAATTATGGTATTTGAATAGCTGTATATACTAATATAAATCATGAGGCTAACAATTCAAATTATACAAAAGATGTGTTTAATTTCACAATTACATCAATATTCACGAATTTTTATGTTTAAGTATTAACTAGGGAATATTTCCCTTCAATGTCTATGTTTTCAAAAGTAAAAATCAAATTTTTACAGTTCAAATATTTTTTTTCAATGAAATTTCTCAAAATGTTTTACTTATTTTAAAAATAGTTGGAAATGAATATTCCTGTTATTTTCTAAACAAGGTACTTTGTGACATTTAGGAAAATATATATCAGGAATATTGTTTTTACATATACTACATGAATTAAATTTCATTACATCATGACTATTATTTTCTATGAATATTCCATTACATGTTTATATGGGTTTTTTTCAATGAAAATGTTTTTCTTCATATGTGTGTAGATTTTTTATTTTTTTATTTCAAAATAGAAATATTGTTTTCCTCATGAATCTTTTATTTATATTTTAATGGAATTTTTATTTATCATAGAAAAATAATATTGAATTTTCCTATTCTTTGTGGGGATAAGATCCAAAGATACCACAATTTCTTTCATAATATATTTTATGAATATGATAAAACAATTTTTATGAAACCCATTTCCTTTATATGTTTTTTCTATATTGAAATGATTATTAAACCCATTTCTATCCATGAAATCTAATATGATAAATTATTTATGATCATGTGGAACACATATTTATGATTTCCATTATGTGATAGGTGAAAACTATACATACAAAAAATACATTGGTTAATGTATTATATTTCATGGGATTGTTATGGGAAGCAAGTTTAAGTGCTTGATCTGTTATGGGAATCAAGTCGAAGTTCTTTATTTTTTATGGGAATCAAGCTGATGTTCATGATCTATAATGGGAATAATGTGTTGGTTCCTTATCAGATGGTTAGGGTAATTAAACATGACATATTAAATTGTATCTATACATAGAATGCTGTTAGACACAATTATAACATGTACACATAGTTCATGATTGTGTTATGATAAGCTCACATTCTCATGATTCTTGTATTCTGAAATGATAATGTTTCATTCTATATCTCTGATTTATTATCATTGAAATATTTGGTATTAAATTTTCATATATGGTTCTGATATTATACCCATATTCATATATAATTATTTATGATCATGATTTATTGATATATTCTAGGTTTACCATTACTTTTAATCAGATCTCACTAATTTATATTGATTCCTTTCACTAGGTTATGATGAATTGTTTTAGTATGATATTTTTACGAAGAGTTCTATGAGGGTATATAATTATTTTAAAGCTTCAATATCATTAATAAGATAATTATATATTAGATTTAATCACCAATGACACTAAAACTTTGTAGTTTTGGTGTGGATCCTATTTCTATTTCTTTAATATTCATCAAAATTTTTGTAATATTTTTTTATGAAAATATTTGGTGGCTATACTGATGTTGAGACTCAACATCCCCAATCAAATATTTTATCGAATGCATAATATGTCCTAGTTTACCATGATTTGAGATACTACTACTTTTTTTCTCATTTTAAAATGGTGTTAAGATACTTCTCTTGGGTTCCTCATATTCACCATGGGTCAAGACTCCCCTCTTTTCCCCCAAATATAACATGTTTTTATATACTCTCCTTGGTTCCCATTTATGGGAGTCTTATTTTGTGTAATCCACAAACAGGTATAACTACCTCCCATGTTATGGGATTAAGAAATATTTATATTTAAGAGAAAAAGAAGAATCATATTTCATTGGTGATAGTAAATGTATGCCCTTATTGATGAGCTTGAAAAGGTCCTTGACTTTTCCAATTTTCATACAAATAAATATGATTAGTTCGAAAGGGCCAGTCTTTTATATTTCCCACACCAACTAATTCTTAAGTCCACTTTCCTAGTAGTAAACTCTGTATTTTTTTCATATATATCAAAATAATCTCTGTCACCTGACCATAAACATTATGATGTTTCTAAAGAAGTGGAACCAACAAATCTAGGATCTAATTATAGAGAAATATATGAATCTATCTCATTGCCATTATCCCAAATCCACAACATGTATGAACTCCAATAATATACATAAAATCTTGAATACCAAACTGCAGATTTAATGCATTGAATCCCTAACATATAAGAGAAATTTATGTAAACTCTAACATATAGTGATGTTTACATCTCTACAAAGAGTATATAAAATCATTTTTACATGGGTAACCATCCCCACCCGTTTATTTGGAATGGATTCCTGAAAATTTATTAAATCTATAATTTATTCTAATAGTTGATAAGAATACCGTAATAATTGTGACATTATCATGTATTCCCACTCTATTGACCCATTCTATTCATAATACTTCATTTGTATTGTATGAGTTGTTGCATGCCATTGAAAAGTTTGTCCACCCGTACTAAAAACATGTGCGGCATGATCATGAACAGAATTTTCCTTAGGGAACAACATTGATAGATATTATATGACTTATTAGAAAATCTTGTTCTATTTATGTTTTCGATTTTATTGGATTATACACATTATTTATTTATATTACGCTTTCTATTTTATATCTTTTATTAGGCACCCTTCAACTAGTGGGGTAAAACATGAGCTATTGGGGAAGGGAAAAAATATGAGTTCTAATATTAATGAATAATACTCTTACATTAAGATTTATTTTAGATCATAGTGTATTCTTTATACTATTAAAACAATTTTATTTATGTTTTGGAACTTTTTTATGATTTTCTAATTTTGTTGATAATTTTTAATATCCCTATATCTAATATAACTTGTCTCATAGTAACATGTTGTACTGGGTGGTGAGTGTAATGAAATTTTAGGATCATTTGTGGAGGCATTGGGCCACCTTTGGGTTACTAAGATGATTCAAAATATGATTATGTATTTATATGGTAGTTTTGGAATGTTTTATAAGTTTAAAAAAAAATAAAGAATGGTGGATGACTAAGAAGTAATTATTGTTACGTCAGTCTCCAATCTATCCTTATACCATGTGTGATTGATTAATCAATTAAGTAATATTTCATTTATTAATTGATATGAAGATATGTAAAACTATTTTATAGATAGTGATAACTTTTCTAAAAGATATAAAACCTTTTACCCATTACATTCTTAATCATCTTTCTTTCAACCTTTCTGTACCAATATTTTTTGTTATCTTAAAAAAATTGAAAACACCTCCTCTTTACTTATGTGGAAATTGATTTTTTTGGATCCTCCAAAGATTCAATCTACGGTTTCCACAACTACAACATTTAATAATGAATATAATTCCTTCTTCCAAAACCCTACGATATGTTTCAATTTCAAAACCTGGTTCCATTTATTTGTGGGGAGATCCAAATAACTAACTTTAATTGGCATGACCAAATAATCAAATTAAATACATTACCATTTTATAAAAGATATAAAATGAACATTTTTAACTAAACATATGGATTTACACATTTAATTTGTTTGGAGAGATTTCATTTTTAGATATCAGTGAGGTATCAAGTACTCACTATAATGCCAAAAATAATAAATGATTCCAAATCAATGACCAAGATGTATATGTGTATGAAACATTATGAATATTAAGAATAAAATTTATATTCCTTCTTTAGAAAATTACATTGAATTGAGAAATGGTCTAATATGGTAGTTTTCAATATTTTATAGGGTTTCAGGTAAAATAAAAATTAACAAATTCACTATTTTTACCACAGTGTTGTTATCTTTGAAAGCAAGGGGAGTGTATAATGGGAAAGTCATGTGGATGAAATTAATATTTCATCTTGGGGGGAAGCCAATGATTGATTTTATATCCTATAGTTAGGTAATGTCTATGGAATTATTCATATGGGAATAATATTCTTTCTAATATTTTTTCATATATCCAGAATAAAAACCATGAGAAAAAAATTCATTGGCATTTAGAAATCCTTAAGAGAAAACTATTATGAGTAGAAGGATAGGTTTAAGTAACATTGTGCCAATGACCCACATGAATTTATTAACGATAATAATTTCCTAGTTTTCATCAATTATTTAAAACTAGAAATTAATAATAATTTTTTGATGAATCTAATGAAATATCCATACTGAAAAATCACTAAAATAATCCAAGAGATTCATTAAAAAAATTACCCAAAACTCACAATATTTTGTAACATGATATATAATAATATATGGTATTATTGAGGTAAGAACATAAAATTGTATACATTTTTATGAGTGTAAAATTGAATAGATAACCTTCTATGATATAAAATAGGAAATAAAAAAATAAGGAAACTAAAAGAACCAGTCAAAGTATGCATTTTATGGCCATATCCAAATTAATTTTTTAACAAGTGTGATAATGTAAAAGGAATTGAGATTTTATTTAGTAAATCTTTAGTGGATGATATTATCACAAAAACCCAAGTATAGAGATAATATTACTATATCAAATATGGTTTTGGGAATAAATAAAATCACCCACAATATTTTCAATAAATGTAAAAAAACAATTAATCCATATTTCTCACTTAATACCCATTAATAGAAATATAAATCCATTGAAAAACTGGTCACCCGTCTACAACCATCTGTATAGAAACAAAAATGACCTGAATTTGAAGAGTTGAGGAATATAAGGAATGTACTGAAATATCAAAAAAATTCTTTGTCAAAATTAAATCTAAACAAAACACAACAACTATAGGTGTAATTAGCTTCTATCCCAATGGGAATTGAATATATGATGTCCAAAAATTGTGTTAAGGAACATTGATGACAAACCTCACTAAACCTGATAAAAAACAAACCATAAATTTAGAAGAATATAGATGGAAATTATCTTTAGATCCCAAAAATCCATTCTACAGAAGAGAAGAACAAATAATAAGAAATAGAAGTGTTAGATGATGGTTCTATAATGAAAAATATAAATCTATATACACACCTATAAAGGAATAAAAGGGTGAATTAATATGTTCCCCTCCTATTTCAATTTAGAATAAGTCAATCAATATAAATATAAAAAGATACACATTTAAAAAACATTATAAAATGTGGAGATTAATATACCACTTCTATAATATATCAAGAAAATTACAAAGTATTCCAAATTTCTCAAGGATATTTTCACCATAAAATAAATACTTCAATGGAATAAATGAATCAGAGTAGGAAGAAGTGTCTAATATTTAATCACGCTAATACATCCATCAAAATGCAATTTTACATAGATGATTTATATCCATTTATCTATAGTGTTTATGAATGTAATTAATGATTTATGTGAATTATGTCTACATAATAATGTTATACATATCTCTATATTCACATGTTTACCCATGGGATAATAATGTACACATGTGTGATGGTAGAGCTTGAAAATTGATACATATCTTTTCCAGCTATAGACTTAAAGTTTATTTTTGTTAGAGTCATAAAACAATATTTTATATCAAAATATTTTGTGATAAACGTGAATTAATATAGACCACAAGGCCGGCCACTAATAATTTATGGAATAAAATTCTTGGAGACACAAATGACCATTATTAATGTTCATAATGGAACCCTTAATCTAGATTTTAATTACAATGTAATCAATATTAATATTTTTTACTCAAAAAGAAACCCATAATAAGAACATTAAATTTATATAGTTTTCCACAATGAAGATACAAAACCCATTTTAGATCTAAGAATGCTTAATAAATTTTTATCTTAAGGAAAATTTTTAATAATTGAAAATTCTAGAGAGGAAGAATACATTTTAGAATCCAGAAAATATATTTTTAGATTAGATAAAGAGGTAAATTATTTTATATGGAATATTTTATTATTTATTTAACAATTATTAATCTTATATTTCTATTATTTTACATGATATCCATTATATGGAGGCGATGAACCCAAATTTAATTTCATATATGGAATAACCCTCAAATATTAAATTATAATCCACTATCACTGATTTAATGTCTATGTACCTTTTACAAGTAGATATAATACCAATAATTAATGATAATAATCAGTATATTACCCAAGTACGTAAATTTATGGATCCTTTGGAAGAATATTTCCCTGAAATGGGATTTATTTGTGTAGATATGTTAGGTATAAATCCAAAAATTGGTATGCAAAGGATTAGAAATCTAGGAAATTCCAGAGTTGTTAGGCACCCATATAGGATATTGAATCCCACTGTGACAGAGGCAGTAAAAAATAAAATAGGTTTATTAATAGATGATGAAATAATATTCCAAATTTTATACTTTTAATGAGGTTTCATCATTTGTATATTTATTAAGAAAGCGTGACTGACAATCACAAGGAATAACCCAAATGATTTAATAGATATGAGAATTCAGAATACGTGGAGTGTTTCCATAGAAAACATAATGTGAAACATGTCCATAGGTTTGAACTATTTCCCTATCCCATTCACTTATAAAATGTTTATGTGATTAGAAAAATGAACTCATTATTGTTTCATAGATAGATTCTCAAGATACCTGCAGGTTATAATTTCCCATGAAGATCATGAGAATACTACCTTTACTTAGAACATTATCACTATTTCTAATAATAGTATACCATTGTAATTTCATAAATCCCTATATATATTTTAGAGGTTTATGTTCAGTATATTGTCTACTCATATTGAACATTTCATTGTGTGTTTTTTGATGACTTTACAACTTTTAAAGATTCATTTATCCATTTTATAAAAAATATTGTTATTTTAAAAATTAATATTGTAAGGATATTTTATTATAATTTATTATAATACAAAATATTATAGGAAACCAATAAACACATAAACTAATAAACCCTAGGGTTAAATCTTCAATCCTCTCTATAAATAGTTTTAATCATATACTAAGGCTTATTTATCAAAATCATTCACAAAAAGCATTGAAGAAAATACACCTCAAAATATCAGTGGTCTAATGGACTTTCGACATGAAGGATTAAATTTTTTTCCCATAATGAGAATATATCTACAAACCATGTCACCAAACCTATGCCTCTCCACCCCCTAAAATTATTTATCCCACGACCTTCATTGTCTTGAAAGCCATGTTACCCTACCAAGAATCATTTCACTATACTAGAATCCAATGTACGATGGTAGGGATCCCAACCATACAACATCGTAGATCCATGTGTGAAGATGGGTTGATAAAAATAGTTAGTACACCCATATCTATTTTTATCTATACAACCAATAATCCATGTGTGGTGCTTTTCCAGATTTCCAAACTATTATGACACTTCGTATGACGTGTTCCAATGCATTGATCATTATGTAACAAGGAACTTATCGATAAAAAATTGGAAATCTATGAGGAATGGTGGATATTTACAGGAACCATCACACCCCTCCATCTTTTCAGGATTTCCACCCAATGATTCATTTATTTCACCATGTTTCACATCCTACATATTATGATTAGAACTTTTCAAATCCCTCCATGTCACATGTTGTCCATTTTTTCAGGGTCCAAAGGTGTATGATGTCCTTATTTCCCATATGACAATTGGCAAATCATTAGACAAGTGGCCTAAACGATATTATTGGACCAAAGGATCTATAGATCATAAGCCTAAATATTTGGTATGAAATCTCAATTGAACTAAATAATTCCTCTAATATAACACCTTTATAAATAATACCCAACCCGTATTTAAACCCGGGTCTCTGGTATAAGATGATAGTATTTCAAAAACTTTGGAAGAACCCCATGTGTACAATTTTTCATAACTTTTAAAACATTCATTTGATTGTTGATAAAGGAATAATAGTGGTCATTTAATTCTATAAAAAGTCATTTAAGTGGATAAATTCAAAAAATAAAGATATCAATTTTATTTCTTTAAAAATCTTGTATGAAACATGTCATATAATTTTTAAAAAAGGAGTATTTTTTAAATGTTTTATCAAAAAAATAGTTACATTACCCTTTTGCATCGTAGTTTACATTTGAATGAATAAGACATTGATTTTAAAATGAGTGTGGAAAATTTTTTATGAGTTGAGGATTGTATTAATAACATCACTAGAAATGAAACCACAAAATAGAATAACCCTTTGAGATACTTTTTTATTCGTCTAACTATTAGATGGGTGGATTTTTTATCACACGCGTTTATAGGGAAACATAGATTCATTTAATATGTCTCCAGAACTATGGATTATTCCTTTTTTAACTACACAAACACAATAAGGTTTGAACATTTTATTTTCTTTATTAAAATTGATTTTTTTTGGATTGAAACTAATTTCATTGTATTTTTTGATCATACTAACCTTAGGTACTTGATTATGAATGATGAAGAAAATAAATTACAGTTAATATGGATGCAGATACTATAAGGATTCAATGTAGAGATCAAAGAAAATTAAAGACATGTGAAGTAAGTGGATGATCACCTAGGAAAATTTCCAATCACCAATGAAGTTTAAATCACATGTGTAACACTAGTGAACCCACACAGTCTTTTAGAAAAGTTTTACTTTAATAATCGATATGTTCATTAGTATGTTCACATGATTAGTTACCTTGTAACATCCCATGTAGCATATCATTTTAATTCCTTTTAAATTAAATATCTACAACATTAATCAAAATTTTAAATTTGTGAATACCCATATATTTAGAAAATATGCAATGATTATGTGATTAGGTTATTTTTTTTCAATTTTAAGAGATATATTTTTTTGAATTTTTTCACACTCTAGCATATGGAGGACACAATTTACCTCAAATGATAGATATGAGTGTTTTATAGTCATATAATTATTATTAAACTTTTTTTAATTATTCACATGATGTTTCGTAAACCATATGAGGTGTTTAAATTTTTAGTAAGCATTAAAATGATAAAATAAATAACCAATAAACCAATTATATTCTGGGATATTTTTTTAATTTTAGGGAGTAAATTTCAAAGAACATTTCACTTTTATTAGGTTATTCATAAATATATATTTCAATGTTTTTTGTCTCAAAATGGGCTGAGGATAAGACCACTAAGGATGAGGATTATAATTTATATGTGGTTTTCTTAGTACTAGCATATTTTATGGGATTAAAGTCATAATATCCACCATCAGAAATAAAGGGGCCTACTTTGGTAATAGGAACATAGAGTTTTTGAAGAGAAAATTTGGAATACATCATTAGAAATCATCACCATACAACCCTCAAATAAATATCCATGACAATGTATCAATTATGAATTCTAGAAAGACCACAAAATCAAAATAGTATTGACAAATTCTAGAGGGTTGGAGACAACTCAATGGATTTTATGACCACTTAAAAAACATCCACTGTAATTAGTATACATTGAATGGTTAATTAAAAGTCATATCACATTCTTAAATGGATGGAAAATAGTGTGTATTGGGTTCTCATAGAAGTAAATTTATAGCTGGATAGTTCTTGAATTAATAGGAAACAAATGTTTTCAAATTAGATGAAATCAAGAAGGAAGAGTTTGAGAAATCAAGTATTTTCAATGAAAATAGAAAAATACTAATGACATGTTGAACCAGAATAATTATTCTATCTAGTTGGCTAAGTGATATTATATAATTTTTAAATTAAAATGATTCTAGTTAAACTCTATTCTATATGGTAAAACAAATTATTGTTACAAATTTATATCTACTAGGTTCTGTGTATATAACTAAGAAAATGATATCCCATTAATCGTTAATGGGTAATGATTGAATAAATTCCATATAAAAATTACTTAAGAAGTAATGGAGGAGGTAACACTCATATAACCTATCTATCACTAAAAACCATCATGTTGTAACATTCCAAAACAGTTTTTTAATTTTTTTAATTCCAATTAAAATACTCTTCTTATGAAATATCTATTTGAATATTTTTAGGACAAAACATAAGTTATGAGTGGTCTAGGGTTTACTTATAATCTAGGATTTTGAAATTTATTTTTTCAAATTTCTTATCTTTTCAATTTTTTTGTATCATTTTTCCTTATTAGTGTATTTTTAAAACATGTTAAAATTTATATGAATTCCCTTTCAACATTTTAATCAATGTATATGCGTTGGAACTGAATTGAACCATATATTCAACTCTTATGAATTCTGAAATTAATGTTTTTTAATATTCAATGTGAGATAATTACATTATAGTACCACTATATTTTAAATCATAGGATATGACATTACTAAATCAAATTTTTTATTACATACCCGAGTGGCTTCAAAAATAACATTAAATCTTCTTCACTGTTGAATTTTTCTTGAGATAACCATGAAAAATTTGTATAAACAACAATTACTATGTAATCAAGTGTCACTTATTGAGCATTCATGGGATTTTTTCAAAAAATTATTGCGATAGGATTTTGTTTTAAACAACCCTTTTCAAGAAAATTTATTTTCTAGACTCCTATTAATTTTTTGCCTTCAAACCTTTAGCATCCAAGAATAAAGTTGGTAAACTATAAAATTACATAAAAATTACCTAAAACATTTTTCTAGATGTTGATGCATGAACATGGTATAATATTAGTGTTGGGGAAGAGATAATGTGATATTTAATAAATAGTTTTTCCAATTTTTCATTAGTCAAATTGGGAAGAGAATAAATATTTATGATACAATTTTATGAAACTAATCATGTTAGGAATATAACACAAATATAAATTCTTTTATGGAATTAACATATTTTATTACATAGTATTTCATTACAAACTAATGTGAATTTTGTGTGATAGGGTGCACGTCACAAGGTGTTTTCATGTAGTGTGTTATTGGCAGTTATCACGCTATGCGTGTGAATCTTGGCATACATGTGTTTTGATATAATGTGCTTACCATGATGGAAGATGTTGGTTTTTAATTTTAAATTTAATTTATTTTTGTTTTTTGATGGTGGTGGATTGTGGTTCTTGGTCTACTGTAAAGTATCATTTTGAATTTTGACATTTTTTAAAGTATATTGATTGTGGGGTATTTTCAGATGATTTAATGAGGTTTATATATTTTTCCCTATTAAACCAAAAATTGTATTCATGGAAAAAATAAAAAATAGATTTTTAAGTATTATTTCCATTGGTAATGTTTCTATTATAAATTGACTATAAGGATTAATGTGAATTGAGGGTGATGAGAAGGGCCAATTATCATAGAAAAGAGGAACTATAGATTAAAATACTAATAAATTATGTTATACAGTTTATTTATTATATCATTGGAAGGATGTAACATCATCAGTGATCTCTATTCACAAACACCAAGTAGGACATCATGAATTGGGGTTGGAGTGGAATCATTTGGGGGAGATGTTCAAGATATTACTGTTCACATATATATCAATGATCTATGAACCACCATATGAATGTACTACCATTGGACACATCACCCTAAGGAATTTTACTAGTATGATAAGGGGTTATATATCTTGTGGATAAAAATTAATAAGGATTAAATTATATTGGAAATGAAAAGTATTTTATTTGTTTCTAATTTTTTATTGAATATAGCACACATCAAATGCATTTTGTAATACCTGAAAATATTCTATAATTTATGATCACATCAAGGATAAAAAATTGAAAAATATAAATTTTATTATTTTATCCTGAACCATTAAACCATATTACAATGGTATAAAACTAGAAAAATACATTCACAATAATTTCTATAGATACTCTGAGAGTACACATTAAAATACAAGTCCCCACCATTATCTTTAACTCTCACCAAACATACTATAAAATAAATTAAAAATCTATAAGATACATTAAAATATAGAAATAGAATAATAATAAAGTGAATAAATAATCTATAGATATTTTTAGAATTATAAGAATTATGATAAGTTTTAGAAAGAAGTTCATATATAAGAGGAATTATGACCATTAGAATTCAACCATTGAAAAAAATATGAATACAGGAATAGGAAATTTTCATATTTTGACTATTGAAATAATAATAATAAATTCAATATAGAATTTTAAAATAAATAGAATAAATCCAAGTCACAATAATTTTTTAAATAAATTATAATAATTAATATTTTCTAATGAAATTTAATATAATTGTATACATTGGCCATTGAATAAAAATTATAGAAATGAAATAAAACTATTTTTAAGATTATATATGTTAAAGCATGGTTTTCCAATATTCCAAGATTTTTAATTAAAAAATAAAATACTCATATATAGAAAATTACGTAAATAATTTTTTTTACATGTGATATCATTACATTAAAATTATCTAATGGGGGTTTGTTTATAATTTCAGGAGATATTTGACTTTTTTTGGAAAATTGTACAATAAAATACGTATATATGGAACATATTATGACATAATTTTGATATAAAAATGATTTAATAACTAATATAAGTCCATACAATACCAAAATTTAGTTATTTTACTAATATAAGGAATTTAAATTATTTTAAATGTTCATATAAACCTATAATTTTAATTTTAATGTCAATGTTTGAAATTATGATTTTAAAAACAATATTTGTGGAAAAATTAAACATCAATGATCAATGTAATATTTTAAAATGTGTGTATATTATTAAAACATTATCATATAACATAAAATGTTCAAAATGTCAAAAATATATCTAAGACCATGGTTATTCCAATGGTTTTTTATTTTCCAAAATCTATATTTACAAGGCCCACATTTACAAATTAATAATATAGCATCCCTCATTTTTTTTATAAATACCCATCCACACCCCCATTCATTTTCTCAAAAAATACTCTGAGCTAGAATATACTCTAATTATCTATATCAATAGTTTATAGAAGGTGTTCAAAATGTTTTAGGGATCTCATATGAATCTTTCAGAAGGTACCTTTCAAAGTAAGTGTCTCAGAATAACCCTTATTCTTTTTAAATTAAAATTAATTTGTTATAAAATCATTCACGATCATTTTATTATACCTAAATTATTTTAATTCAATTTTTAATTCATTTATTTGATATATTTTTAAATAGATATTACTTATTCCATCCCATTATATCCTTTTCCTTTGTTGTTATTATGTCAAAGTAAGGGTCCTTAATATTTAATAATCCTTTAATTTAGTTATTATTACCAATTCCATATCAATTCAAGATGAAACATCCTTAGTTTTTATTTCTGTAATTATTTTTTAATAGTATATATTGTTTATCACCATTCTCTATCATCATAAAAAACCCATGACATATTTTAATGATCACCCTCTCCGATTGTTTTCAAGCCATCCTAAATTTTTGGTAAAGTAATGTCTGTGTTTTTGGGAAATTAAATCACTCTCTAGATAAAAATAAGTGAATTCAGGCACTTGTAAGGATGAAAATTGTGGTAAGAAACTTCAAAAAAATTTGGTCCTATAATAACGCGATATTCACTCAGTTCACGACTTGGGATCCCAACAATAAACCTTGTTTAACACAACCAATAGATATGATTTGGGTGAGTCAAATGCAGTTTATAAACCATAATTATGGATTTGAATTAATTATATCTATTGTGTGCTTGTTTTATCACTATAATGGTATCCTACCATTATATATATAAATATATTATTACCTAAACACCCTGATCATCTAAGTGTTTTCAAGTAACCAATAACGGAAAATTTGTATTTTTTACCTTGTCATGGGTGATTATCTGAACATTGGGAATCTCTAGTTACTTCTTATTTGACATGAGTGAATTCAAAAAGATACTATTACTGGTTAATTATATGGTGGAAACTATTTTCATATTATACAATCCTTTTTTCTATATGGGAATAAAATATAAGATATTATTCAAATACCAATTATGAGAAGTATTATTTATATTATTTTTTATTCTAGAAAACTCCATCATCATTATGTATATGGTGGAATGAATTAGAATTTTATGTGAAAGGTGGGGTTAAAAATTTATAGCCTCAAATTTATCAGCTAGGTCTTAGGGGACAACCATCATTGGGTAATGGGAGTTTACTTACATTTTATGCATGATATCTAGGAATAATCCCCTGATGATATGTTTTTGATGACCGACATTATGAATTCCTAAAATTTATATCATTATTAGATTATATATTGATATCCATTTCTTTATTTATTATCATTTTATTAGAGGGAATAATATTATTATAGTTCCTTTTTTTAACGTTACTTTATTTATTTATTCCATCCATATTTATTTATTCCACAATTATTATATGAAAATAGCTACAACACAATACCTATTACAAATCTTCTAACATTACCCCTTTAATTTTTTTTGAATTTCCACAAGGAACCCTAAATATTAATACATGTGACATGAGTAATTTAAAATAGAAAAAAAATACATTTTTATGTATCCAATTGCTGTGACTTTTGTTTTAAATTTAATTTAATTCTTGTTAATGTATCTAGTTCATAGGAATTATAAAATGTGGTATCCAATGCATTATGAACTATTTAGAAATTAATATTATAATAAAATAACCACATGAATGTTGTTACTATAGTACAATTGTGGAAATATTTATTTAGAAAATTTAATTATAAACCTCAAGAATTATATTTATATTAACACTATTAATGAACACAACCTTATGATACAACCCTATTATATTATATAAACATTTCATGATTATCCGATACATGTTTATAATAAATGAATATGAATTATATATAGTTATTTATAATTCATAATTTTATTCATGGAATAATTTATCATGTTCCATTTAATACAAACAACATCGTAGAGAAACTATGTGAACACCCTTAATCAAGGTGTGATTTTACATATAGTTAAATAAATGATTCTGGTGTTGGATATAAACAAATTATGGATTTATTAGGGTAGTTAACTCAGGTTATTAAATGTAGACATTCAATTATAAGATAAGAAGCTTCACATCATCATGTTGTAATAATGTTGGCTTTATTTTTTTGGTAGTATCCACAATCATTCAGCAGAACCAATTTTTCATTAGATTACTAAATTGATTATAATTATAAAAAATCATAATGATATTTTTAGTGATTGGGATACTTTCATGGATCAATAAGTTTAAGGATGGTCATATTTCAAAATTCATAGATACCCTTTTTAAGTCTTATGTTGTTAAAGTGAAAATTGATATTTTTAGTTTTTTTTTGTAATTTTGGATGAATAGTTGAATTCGTATAGATAATCCTTTGGTATGATATTTTATTTTTTGAGATAATTATTATTAATAGGGACAATATGTTAATTTATGTTGGGAGATTTTATGAGTAGTGCTGATAACCTTATGCATTAGAAATTTATTTTTTGATAATGTAATTGTGGGTATTTGGGGAAAAGATTAATATCTTGTTGGGAGAATATATGATTAAGGTATATATTTATTATGGGACTACAGTTATGTTGAATTATGGGAAAATAGGCATCCATAATTTTTGGGGTTTGAATATAATGATAATTTTCTTGGTAAATTCATACTTGGTTACTTCTTGATATTAAATTATTGATATTAATATGATGGAAATTAAAGACTGATTAGTTAAACTTGATGTATAATATTTTGAACCAGTAGAATAAAATTTATTATGGATTTTAGTAATAAATAATACATTTTGGATTGAATTTTCACATTAATATTTTCATTGATTATTATCATTTCAATTGATAATTAATTATTTGGTTTAAAACAAGTTCACGAAAATGAAGCATTAAATTATCTTTTTATAGACAACTAAGGATATATGTTTGGAAAATTTCAATGATAACAAAATAATAACATATATATATTTTTTTGAATTGTTATGTTTAGTTTTATTAATGAGTATAATGATATTTCTCTTATGAAGTTATATCATTTATATTGAATATATTATGAATACCATCATTAATTGTTTTTGAGTGGGGGATAAAATTAAAATTACAAGGATTTGATTTGTTTAAGGGGGTCATACTGTATGTCACGACCCGTCCTGAGGGCCCGTGCCGTGACTACCCCAAGCCCACCTTCCATAGGCTAGGGGCTGGCGACTAGCACCAAAGGCGTAAAATCCCGATAACTGGGAAGGCATTGCCTTTATAAAAGAAAACAAGCACCACAGAGTACAAGAGGAAACAAAACACTAAGTAAAAAAGAAAAGATGAAAAGTAAATGGGCTAGAATACAAACCCAAAAGAAAGTACGACTACAAATGAACAAGGTACAACAGCAAAAAGACAAACAGCTGGAAGAAGAAAGCAGCTCATGGGTCGTCCTCCTCGGATCCTACCTGAAGGGTAGGTACAGAAAGCCTCTTCCACGCTCTCGTCCGTCAACCTCCTCTGTGAGACGTCATGTCGTGTAGTCCACCTCCGTGTACTGGCTCGTTGTGTAGTCCACCTCCGGGTACCGTCCAGTCCTCGAGCACTCGGCCTCCGTCAGCACTGCCCGTCGTCTGCAACCAACACAACGAGGTGCGAGCATAGCCCGTGCAGGGGTGAGTATAACGATACTTAGTAGGGACCCCGAGACCCTCAAGGTCTCACTAAAACCAACAAGGATAATCACAAAGAAGATCTCAACAGATAACCTCTACTTAGGTATATGCCCATACATATACCTAAGTTATCAAGTAACCCATCTCAATAATGAGGAAACACAAGGATTGCGAAATCAATGGATGACCACTACCCAGGTATATTCCCATACATATACCTAAGTTATCAAGTGACCCATCTCAATCATGAGGTATACACAAAGGTCAAAAGTCTCAGCTCAAACCAGGATTTTCATTATCGAAACTGTAACTGCTGAAGAGCTCCGTCTCTGGAGTGTACGGTGGTCCTGTCATGACTCCGATGTACTCCTCACTAACCTAAGACTGCTGAGGTACTCCTCCTGTCGAGTACCATGGGCCTGCCACCTCACACAGTAGTGCTTCCCGCCGGGGTCTGCCACCCAACACAGTAGTGCTCCCCCCTCATAGCCTACAGAGGTACTCCTCCTGCCGAGTACCGCGGGTCTGCCACCTCACATAGTAGTGCTCCTCCGCTGTGGGTCTGCCACCTCACAAAGTAGTGCTCCCCACTGGGCTACGTAAGTCACTCCGAATCGAATCGGACAAGCAGTCTTCAGGTCTCTGCCGGCTACACGGTCTCCGTACTCCGTACGCTCGTCTCTGGGAGGGTCCACTCCACGAGCTACAAGTTGATACTCCAAGTATCTCAAATTACCACGAAGAAGTATCTCAAAGGACCACCTCGTCATAGGGGTCTCAACGCAATAGACGGCGCATCAATCAGACGCCCGGTCTGTGAGTTGCTAGCCTTTTCGTCCCAGGGGCCCGGTTGGTTTCGTGTGTGAACCAACCCGGTCGTATCTCAACTACACCCCGAACTCCCATAGGGTATACTCATAGGGACCGTTACTCAACGTGATCACCAACGCCGCTGAAGGTTCGTCAAACGGACGTCTGGTCTGAAAGATATCAGCTTTTCCGTTCCAGGGGCCCGGTTGGATTTCGGTGCGATCCAACCCGGCCACTATCCAATTGCATCCAAATCTCGGAGAAGGATTCCAAAAGTTCTGTATCATCAACAGGAACTCAACGCAACAGACGGCGCGTCAATCGGACGCCCGGTATGAGAGTTATTGGCTTTTTCGTTCCAGGGGCCCGGGTGATTTTGTGAGCGAACCAACCTGACCACACTCTGTTGGCATCCAAACCTCGAGCAGAGTAATCCAAAATATCTGTCTCACTTAGAGGAATTCAACGAAACAGACGGCGCGTCAATCGGACACCCGATCTGTTAGTTATTGGCCTTTCCGTCTCACACCCACCCTGGGAAACTTCCCAGGAGGTCACCCATCCTGATCACTACTCTAGGCTAAGCACGCTTAACTATGGAGTTTTAAACACGTAGGCTCCCAAAAAAGAAGGTGCACCTTGTGTATAGTATACCGAAATGACCGTCTCGATCCTAGGATCGCGTTGCCGCTGACGGCGAGTCGTTTGGAGGCCCGTAGCCTAAGATACGGGCATTTGACTGAAAGTGGTCCGAAACTGGGGGGTCTTGGCCCGACCCGACCCGACCCGACCCCCCCTTGGGTCGGCCCGAACCGGGTCGACCCTCCCCGGGCTGCGACCCGGCCCGACGACCCGGCCCGGCTCGGAAAACCCGGCGCGGCCGGCGGCGCGGCCCGGTGCGGCGGCGCGGTCCGGCGCGGCGGCGCGAACCGGCACAGCGGCGCGGTCGGGGCGCCGTTCGGGTGCCGCGCGCGGGGGGAAAAGCCCCCCCCCTCTGAGAACCGCGACCCCTTAATTGGGGCCGCTTTTGAGACCCAGCCGGGGGAAATTAATTCCCCCGGTCTCCACTGTCCAGTCGGCCCGCACTGGCCGGCCGGTTTCGCCAGCAAGGACCGACGACGGCCGGTCCTTCCTTCGCCGACACCGGCGGCCCGGTGCCGGCCGCCGGTCATCTTGCTCCGCCGCGGCCCGGAACCGGCCGCGGCCTATGCCGTCCGGTGCGATGCGATGACATCGCTTCCCTCCGCCGCGGCCCCGCTCCGGCCGCGACGCCTTTGACTTTCTTCGACGTGACGCGACGACATCGCGTTCTTGGATTTCTTTCCATGGCGTGGCGCGATGGCGCCACACAATAATTTCCGTGCGATTCCCGCGTGGTGCGACGACACCACGCCATCCCGTTCCATCCGCAAGGAAACAATGTTGAATATAGGAGGGGGGTTCGGCCGTGTTGGTGCGGTCCGGGCCCCCCCTCTCGTTAGACAATAACATTTAATCCTTTATCCTCGAAGTTCGACATTCTAGAATCAAGAATGGAAAATAAATAAATAAAATATCAACAATCCCCTACCTCAGATTCAAGCATGGAGCACGCCAATCAAGCCGCGGAAGACTAGCGTCGCAGAGGTCGGGCGTCGCGAAATCGAACGTCGTTTCCGTTGACGTCGAGGTGCGTCCGAAGAGGTACGTCACTGGAGAAGCTTCGTAAGCTGACAGAGATAGTCCGAGGAGGAAACGGTGTCTCCTTCCGTTGACACGGGAAGAAGATCGAAGAAGCGGCGTCGTCGATCTTCGGAAACTCACCAGCTACGAAGAAGAGAAGCGACGTTCTTCGTTGGAGCTTAAGTGTTCTTCGTGTTCTTCATCAAGGTTGAAGAAGATGGAGAGAGCTTCTCAAAATCTCTCAAGGTGGCAAAGGAGACCAACCCAAAATAAAATAATCTTAAGCCTTATTTTATTTACACAACTACACATTTGAATTTCAAAAGATAAGAAACGAACCATTAATTCGTAGAATTAATTCAACGAAGGAAACATCTCATTTAATTTACGAAATAAACCGCCCAATTAACTGGTCTGTTAAGAATTTAAGAAAACGCGTCAGTTGACTTTCATAAATACGGGTTTTCACGGGTGCGTTACTTAGCGGAAAGAAACGGCGGGGCTCGTGCGGGCCCCGCCTCACAAATATCCTACCAAGAGTATAGGATATTTCTGGATAGTACCCTATCCGATTCAACTCAGATTAAGCCGCTTTTAAGTGGCTTCAAGTGGCTTCCAAGTGGCTTAAGTGAAATAAAATAAAGTTGTCGCAAAATTATTTTATTTCTTAACTTTAACCCCAAAAATTAAAAACCACACCCGAGAAAACGCAACTCTGGAAGAGGCGTTTCTAAGCAATTAACGGCGTTGTGATTCCATCGGTGCCCTCAGAATTTGATTCCGAGTACCGGTTCAAAAGTTAGAAAAACCCGCTGGTCCGTTCACTGAACGTACCCGAGCCAAACTTCAGAAATTGATTCCGGGCACACCGGGCATCGGAATCAGGCGCCGTCAGAAACTGCGTTCTTGTAAAATTCCAAAGAAAATTAAGAAAAAAATTTCCTTGGAATTTACGGGTCTTTACATTACTCCCACCACAGGGCTTTATGTCCCTGTAAATCTTCACCACAAACTTAGGGAAACAAAGCGGTACTGAGCACGCATCTGAGCCTTCCGCTCCCATGTGCTCACCTGGAGGTTCCCACGCTGCGAAAGAAAGTGCACAAGAGGAATCGACCGTCCTCCTAGGATCCGCTTCTGTCTATCCTCGATCCCCACAGGAACCTTCGTAGAAGACACTCATCGCCACCGTCCAGCTCCTCATGGTCGATGATATGCGAAGGGGTCGAGCACGTATCTCCTCAGTTGGGATACGTGGAAAACGTCGTGCACCTAGTGCAACTGAAGTGGATGGGCCAAGCGGTAAACCACCTCGCCTACCCAGGTGAGGACCTAGAAAGGTCCGTTGAACCTTGGAGATAACTTGCCTCACTGGCCACATCTCCGTAAACCTTGTCGAGGTGAGACCTGTAAGAAGACGTGGTCGTCTTCCTCAAACTCTAGAGGTCTCCATTTCTATTAGAACTAAAACTCAAAACGACTGCTGCTATGAGGGTAAGGTTGACCGACTCAAGAGTGATCGGTCGCACCCTCCTGTGCAAGAGTTACCCTGCACTGCCTGGGGTTTCCTTTTCCGCCGACAAAGGAAAACCCATCCCGACATTTTCCTAAAACCGTCAATTTGAGTATGAACAGTTATTGCCCATTCCATACTCAAACTAACGTCGTAAGGCCTCGATGCTGCCACCAAGAGATTCCAACCAGAACTCTCCCCTCGAGGGTCTGACCACACCGTCGGCGTAAGTGTGATTATCGATTCTCCTCCCAAGGTATCTCTAGACGTGAGGGTCAAGTCCACGGCTTACCGGAAACTCCAGGTCTGGAACAAGATTTGTAAAAGCGAGGAATGATTCATATCGACGTCTGTTACTACAGAAGCTAGTAGTGGACACAGACTATCCCTTGAATCATTTCTAGAGCCATTGGGTCACACTCCTTGACCGCATGCAGCCGCACTCTTCCTCCGCCCTCCAGCTCCCTGAGCCTGGCGGGAATAACTAAGGCGGGTGGTTGTAGCCTGTTAAGATGTACACCACCTCATACTGCTCTCCTAGCTTTGCCTCCATGTCTGCTGCTTCACAGACTCATCTATCCTTAACGCTTCCACTTCTTGAAACATGTAACACGCTTGAGTCTCTAAGACTGGCATCAGTTTCCTGTTTCTTACTGCACTGTGCAGTCTTCATCCGCTATTGGATGACTTGGACCTTCTTTAGTCTCACAAGAGCTGCTATGATTTCTTCTTTGCTGATAAGAGAAATCCGGTCTCATCCCCTGGATGAACCACATTCGTTGCCTAATACAGTCAATCCTGACATGAATGATGCATTCATGCCATGGATGACGTCGTAAGGCCTCGACGTAACTACCAAGAGGTCCAACTGTCACTCTCGCCTCCAAGGGTCGAGTCACACTGTCGGCATCAGTATGAGGTCACTGGGTCTCCTCCAGTAGAAATCTCGAAAGTGAGGGTCAAGTCAACAGTCTTAACCGGGACCACTCAGTATTAACCAAACAAAAGGACAGGAAAACAAACAAAAATAAGTGTCTTTTTTATTATTGCAGCTCGTAGTACAAAGACACAAAGCAACTACAGACAAACATCAACAAAACCAGAAGCAACAGGATCAATAGCCTCTAGGTCGGAAGCTAGTCCCGCTCCTATCCATCTGCTTCCGGAGCTCCATGACCATAGGCCTCAGCTGCCTGAAGCTGAGCTCTCCCATGTCCTCCTGTCCCCTGTGGTCAGGGTGGGCCTCCTGGTGGTGGTTGCAACATCCCGAAGCGTCGTCCACCTCCAGCTGCACGACCAGCTCCTCTGCCATGGCCGCCTGCTCCTTGAGGTCCACCCTGATCGAACCTCTACCTCTGCCTCGGAGGTTCTTCATTTAACTACTGGTCATCTGCATGGTGGGTTGGACAGTCACGTTCTATGTGACTAATTCTGCCGCAGGAGTAACACTTCATGGAAGGTCTGGCTCTATCACTCCCCTTGGTGCCTCGCACTACCGACCCTAAGTCACGCGGTCGACCACCTGTAGGTCTGGTCCTCTTGGACCCCTGCATCATCTGTCTACTGCCCGCTACAGAAGACTCTGCCGCATGCCGGCTAGTGGTGGGTCCTGCTGCTGGGGACTGCTCAGCAAGTAAACTCTCCACTAAGAGGGATCGCTCCAACACTCCTGTCTGCGTTGGAATGTTGTGCGATACAACCGAAGCTCTGATCTCCCGCCTGAGCCCCTGCTCGAAGGTTCGGGCCCTGAAGAACGGGTCCCGTACCATATCTGTGGAGTAGCGCGAGAGGTCTGTGAATCTCGCTGAGTATTGCGCCACGGACATGCTGCCTTTCCGCAGCTGAAGTAGCTCCTGTATACGCACCGCTCGAAAGGTGGCTGGTACAAACTCTTCCCAGAACAGGCTCTCGAAGTCTGCCCATAGAAGTGTTGCCTCGTCATGCATCTGAAGCGTCAGGATCCACCATCTGCCTGCTACTGCCTGAAGAAGGCTGGCAGCTAGGATCACCATGAAATCTGTCGGCGTCCCCACTAGCCTGAAGACTCCCACCACAGCCTCCAGCCAATCCTCAGCCGCCTACGGGTCCGTCTCTCCCCGGAACCTGGGTGGCCTCTGGCGCTGGAACTCGTGCAGCACACTCAAGTGGCGTGCATCACCTACTGCTGGGGCTGGTGGCATCGATGGCCCAACGTATGGTAATATCGCTGGTACCTCCGCTGGTGCCTCAACAACAAGAGGGCCCTGTA
The DNA here is from genome assembly GCA_963277665.1 of Viscum album. Taxonomy (NCBI): domain Eukaryota; kingdom Viridiplantae; phylum Streptophyta; class Magnoliopsida; order Santalales; family Viscaceae; genus Viscum; species Viscum album. The sequence continues at coordinate 389,064,358 of OY728125.1, forward strand.
CAGAATCCTCGTCGCTCGACAGGCTGTCAGTACGCACATCTCTCTGGGCTCTAGCTGGTCGTTCGTGAAAAGGCATCCTGAAAGAAACAACGTGACACGATCAAAAGATTATACCTGGTGAGATGACCTGGTTTGAGTTGACATTTAAAGGGAAAACCTTTGAAAACACACACGCAATCAGTGTTTTCGTGCACAAAGTCGGGAATCAGTCGTCAGGGTCCTAGTGTATGGATACGTCGGCCGCCCGCACCAACACTGGACTCCCTGAACTGAAAACCACACTCGGTACTCTTAACACTATTGCTTCATAGAAAGAAACATCAGAGTTATAAGTTCTGCGGTAGAACCGAACTCCTCCGATACCAATTTGTCACGACCCGTCCTCGGGGCCCGTGCCGTGACTACCCCAAGCCCGCCTTCCATAGGCCATGGGCTGGCGACTAGCACCAAAGGCGTAAAATCCCGATAACTGGGAAGGCATTTCCTTTATAAAAGAAAACAAGCACCACAAAGTACAAGAGGAAACAAATCACTAAGTACAAAAGAAAAGATGAAAAGTAAATGATCCAGAATACAAACCCAAAAGAAAGTACGACTACAACTGAACAAGGTACAACAACAAAAAGACAAACAGGTGGAAGAAGGAAGCAGCTCCTAGGTCGTCCTCCTCGGATCCTACCTAAAGGGTAGGTACAGATAGCCTCTTCCACGCTCTCGTCCATCAACCTCCTCTGTGAGACGTCACGTCGTGTAGTCCACCTCCGGGTACTGGCTCGTTGTGTAGTCCACCTCCAGGTACCCTCCAGTCCTCGAGCACTCGGCCTCCGTCAGCACTGCCCGTCGTCTGCAACCAACACAACGAGGTGTGGGCATATCCCGTGCAGGGGTGAGTATAACGATACTCAGTAGGGACCCCGATACCCTCAAGGTCTCACTAAAACCAACAAGGATAACCACAAAGAAGATCTCAACAGATAACCTCTACTTAGGTATATGCACATACATATACCTAAGTTATCAAGTAACCCATCTCAATAATGAGGAAACACAAGGATTGTGAAATTAATGGATGACCACTACCCAGGTATATTCCCATACATATACCTAAGTTATCAAGTGACCCATCTCAATCATGAGGTATACACAAAGGTCAAAAGTCTCAGCTCAAACCAGGATTTTCATTATCGAAACTGTAACTGCTGAAGAGCTCCGTCTCTGGAGTGTACAGTGGTCCTGTCATGACTCCGAGGTACTCCTCACTAACCTAAGACTGCTGAGGTACTCCTCCTGTCGAGTACCATGGGCCTGCCACCTCACACAGTAGTGCTTCCCTCCAGGGTCTGCCACCCAACACAGTAGTGCTCCCCCCTCATAGCCTACAGAGGTACTCCTCCTGCCGAGTACCGTGGGTCTGCCACCTCACATAGTAGTGCTCCTCCGCTTTGGGTCTGCCACCTCACAAAGTAGTGCTCCCCACTGGGCTACGTAAGTCACTCCGAATCGAATCGGACAAGCAGTCTTCAGGTCTCTGCCGGCTACACGGTCTCCGTACTCCGTACGCTCGTCTCTGGGAGGGTCCACTCCACGAGCTACAAGTTGATACTCCATGTATCTCAAATTACCACGAAGAAGTATCTCAAAGGACCACCTCTTCATAGGGGTCTCAACGCAATAGACGGCGTGTCAATCGGACGCCCGGTCTGTGAGTTGCTAGCCTTTTCGTCCCAGGGGCCCGGTTGGTTTCGTGAGTGAACCAACCCGGTCGTATCTCAACTATACCCCGAACTCCCATAGGGTATACTCATAGGGACCGTTACTCAATGTGATCACCAACGCCGCTGAAGATTCGTCAAACGGACGTCTGGTCTGAAAGATATCAGCTTTTCCGTTCCAGGGGCCCGGTTGGATTTCGGTGCAATCCAACCCGGCCACTATCCAATTGCATCCAAATCTCGGCGAAGGATGCCAAAAGTTCCGTATCATCAATAGGAATTCAACGCAACAGACGGCGCGTCAATCGGACGCCCGGTATGAGAGTTATTGGCTTTTTCGTTCTAGGGGCCCGGTTGATTTTGTGAGCGAACCAACCCGACCGCACTCCGTTGGCATCCAAACCTCGAGCGGAGTAAGCCAAAAGATCCGTCTCACTTAGAGGAATTCAACGAAACAGACGGCCCCTCAATCGGACGCCCGGTCTGTTAGTTATTGGCCTTTCCGTCTCACACCCACCATGGGAAACTTCCCAGGAGGTCACCCATCCTGATCACTACTCTAGGCCAAGCACGTTTAACTATGGAGTTTTAACCACGTAGGCTTTCGAAAAGGATAGTGCACCTTGATTATAGTATACCGAAACGGCCGTCTCGATCCAAGGATCGCGTTGCCGCTGACGGCGAGTCGTTTGGAGGCCCGTAGCCCAAGATACGGGCATTTGACCGAAAGTGGTCCGAAACTGGGGGGTCTTGGCCCGGGCCGACCCGACCCGACCCCCCCTTGGGTCGGCCCAAACTGGGTCGACCCGCCCCGGGCGGTGACCCGGCCCGACGACCCGACCCGGCTCGGAAAACCCGGCCCGGCCAGCGGCGCGGGCCGTTGCGGCGACGCGGTCCGGCGCGACGGCGCGGACCGACACGACGGCGCGGCTGGGGCGCCGTTCGGGTGCCGCGCGTGGGGGCCAAAGCCCCCCCCCCTCTGAGAACCGCGACCCCTTAATTGGGGCCACTTTTGAGACCCGACCGGGGGAAATTAATTCCCCCGGTCTCTACTGTCCGGCCGGCCCGCACTGGCCGACCGGTTTCGCCAGCAAGGACTGGCGACGGCCGGTCCTTCCTTCGCCGACACCGGCGGCCCGGTGCCGGCCGCCGGTCATCTTGCTCCGCCGCGGCCCGGAACCGGCCGCGACCTATGCCGTCCAGCGCGATGCGACCCCATCGCTTCCCTCCGCCGCGGCCCCGCTCCGGCCGCGACGCCTTTGACTTTCTTCGACGCGACGCGACGACATCGCGTTCTTGGATTTCTTTCCACAGCGCGGCGCGACGGCGCCGCACAATAATTGCCGTGCGATTCCCACGTGGTGCGACGACACCACGCCATCCCGTTCCATCCGCAAGGAAACAATTATGAACATAGGAGGGGGGTTCGGCCGTGTTGGTGCGGTCCGGGCCCCCCCTCTTGTTAGACAATAACATTTAATCCTTTATCCTCGAAGTTCGACATTCTAGAATCAAGAATGGAAAATAAATAAATAAAATATTAACAATCCCCTACCTCAGATTCAAGCGCGGAGCACGCCAATCAAGCCGTGGAAGACTAGCGTCGCAGAGGTCGGGCGTCGCGGAAATCGAACGTCGTTTCCGTTGACGTCGAGGTGCGTCCAAAGAGGTACGTCGCTGGAGAAGCTTCGTAAGCTGACGGAGATAGTTCGAGGAGGAAACTGTGTCTCCTTTCATTGACACGGGAAGATGATCGAAGAAGCGGTGTCGTCGATCTTCGGAAAATCACCGGCTACGAAGAAGAGAAGCGGCGTTCTTCGTCGGAGCTTAAGAGTTCTTCGTGTTCTTCGTCCAGGTTGAAGAAGATGGAGAGATCTTCTCAAAATCTCTCAAGGTGGCAAAGGAGACCAACCCAAAATAAAATAAGCTTAAGCCTTATTTTATTTACACAACTAAACATTTGAATTTCAAAAGATAAGAAACGAACCATTAATTCGTAGAATTAATTCAACGAAAGAAACAGTTCATTTAATTTACGAAATAAACCGCCCAATTAAATGGTCTGTTAAGAATTTAAGAAAACGCGTCAGTTGTCTTTCATAAAGACGGGTGTTCGCGGGTGCGTTACTTAGCGGAAAGAAACGGCGGGGCTCATGCGGGCCCCACCTCACAAATATCCTACCAAGAGGGTAGGATATTTCTGGATAGTACCCTATCCGATTCAACTCAGATTAATCCTCTTTTAAGTGGCTTCCAAGTGGCTTAAGTGAAATAAAATAAAGTTGTCGCAAAATTATTTTATTTCTTAACTTTAAGCCCGAAAATTAAAAACCACACCCGAGCAAACGCAACTCCGGAAGAGGCGTTTCTAAGCAATTATCAGCGCTGCGATTCCATCGGTGCCCTCAGAATTCGATTCCGAGCACCGGTTCAAAAGTTAGAAAAACCCGCTCGTCCGTTCACTGAACGTACCCGAGCCAAACTTCGGAAATTGATTCCGGGAACATCGGGCCTCGGAATCAGGCGCCGTCAGAAACTGCGTTCTTGTAAAATTCCAAAGAAAATTAAGAAAAAAATTTCCTTGGAATTTACAGTTCTTTACACTGTAACACCTACTGAAATTACTATATGGAATGGACATAGTTTAATCAAAATTATTTCATTAAAAAAATGGTATAAATATACTACGGCCACTATAGATAATAATGGACGTTTGACCTTGATAATTAATATATGTAAATGCATCTATCGGTTGACTCATATTCTCTAATAGGAATAACTATTATAAAAAAGAACAGTACAATAGAATCATAATAAAAGTCATAGAATTGATATTTATAACATGATATGTGTTATTATTTTTGATTAATTCTATAATAGTTAAATATTACTTTTTACAATTGGTTTGGATGACTGTGGGACATTATGATCATTTGGTATTATGAAAATATATAATGTAACCATTATAAGGTCACTATTTTGATTTATATATGTTAAGGGTAGTGAAAATTAATAGTTATCATAAAGGAAAGGAACAATGGATTTTAATAATAAAATCAACCATTCTAAATTTAATTTATTAGGTTCTAGTAAGGAGGAGCTATGATTGAGGTTTTCCCCTGATAAATTCCTAAGCGAACATTAATAATTGTGGTTATAGAATAATACTTTTTTGGAAAATCTCAAGCTAGTAGAAATCACTATCTGATCAATGATGCAGAAACCACCCTATGAACATATAAACATTACAAACATCATACTAAGGGATTATTCAAGAGTGATAAGGTGTTATATATTTACAGGTTATGAATTATTAATGTCTAAATTATTTATGGAATGATATAGTGGTTACTCAATTTCTACATTTTCATTGAATATATCCCACATCAAATTGTCAATTTAGCTCACAAGATTATAATCTATCAAATGAATTCTTCACTGAAAATCAATTACACAAACTACATTTTATTATTTCATCATAATGGTAAGAAAATGAAAAATAGTAGAAAATAATATAATTATATTCACAGTAATGGCTATCAATAGAGAAATTTGAAAAATAAAAATATAAAAAACACCCTCAATATTGAACCATGAAGCACCATAGTCTAATATAAATGATAATATATTAGAGACAATCCTATTATTAATAAATATATATTTAATGGAATAAAAAATTTATAAATATAAATGAAGTATATGAATGATTTATGTGTTAGAACTATGTGTATATATAAGAGGAAATATGAACGTAGGAATTAAACCATTTGGAAAATATTACTCTGGGAATATGATCATGGAGAATCCTACTTCTTCAATAGTAATATTACCATTACATATATGTCTGAAATAAAATGATTAAATTCATTTAATAATAATTTCCATAGTTACTAATAATAATGAATATTATTCAATGAACATTAATATATTCATATACAAAATTCTTAAAAGAAAGAAATATAAATTAAAGTAAGTCTTAAAAAAAATTACTGCCAATGGAATGTTACTCAAATATATTAAGTGTTTTACATAATAAATAAAATTATCATATATAGTTAAATACATTCATATAAAGAACATTGAATTCAAAAAAATATCAATACTATAAAATGGTTATTTGATAATACTTTTTGGAGAATGTCTTATATTTTATGAAATAGAATAATACGATAAGAATACATGATATGCATGATGATTTAATTATGATGAAAAACTATGTAATACTAAATATATGTTTATAATGAAGAAAATATTTTTTTATAGTTATTAATATAATGATTGAAAATTATTTTCCATATCGATAAATAACATTCAAAATTAATATTATAAATTCTATTTTTTAAAACCATAATTTATAGAGAAATTATAATTCGATGATAAATATTAAATTTAAAAATTACATTCAATTATAAAACATTAAAATATCAATGAAAATCATAATTATCAGAACCCAGGAACCTGGATGGAGAATTAACATTTTCTATAAACTATATATCCAAGGCCTATGTTTAAAAATTAATAAATAATCCTCCATGATTTTCTATAAATTCAAAATGATTCTCTCAATACTCATCAATTTTAAGACATTGAGCATGAATATACATTCATCATCTCTTACAAGAGACTTTCCCTGAAATAAATCTATTTTTTTTCTTATAAAAACTTTTAATACTTTAAAAAATATTTTTAGAGTTAAGAGTAGAGTCACAATGGGATTACAGGTCCTAGGGATCCCTAGAGTTTATATAATAGTAATATTAAATCAATTATATCACATTCACATTTTTTGTGAGGTAATAAAATATTTCATGAATGGTGATTTAGATGGAAAACTGAAGACTAACATTAAATATTCAATATTGGTATTACCCTAAGATTAATATAACATTTTTTGCATTATTTATTTTGTTTAATTGAAGTAATTTTTATAATAAATACTTAATTAATTAAATAATTTTTGTTTGGTAAATAGCCATGACATAATCCATAGAAATTTAAATATGGTTATGGCTAAATACATGGGTTATACACATATCACATGATATTTAAGAAGACCATGAGGTATGTATTTGAAGAAGGATAACAAGATGTTGGGTTAATGATCAGTTTTCCATGGAGTTTACCTTCTTAAATGGATTTCTTGGATATCCCCAATGATAATAATGCTGATATCATTTTTCATCCACAATTGATCCATCCTTGGGGAAGGATTTTTTATTTTTTTAGATTAATCCAAATTTATTGTTACTTTGTTTAAAATTTTAATTAAATCATTTAAAATATTAATTCATAGTGTGATTTTGGAAATTTAGTTGATGATTTTCTTCCTATAGTTAGGAATTGATAAATAGTTTGTTGATCCTTATTTATTGTTCTGTGATCGTAATTTTATTAATCAATGTTTTGTTTCCATCCAAATAATGGTTGATTTTTATTCCAACATTTTTTATTGTGTTCGTTCCTCCCCTCATTCATCGAATGATCATAATTGTATTTCATTGAATCATCTATGTGACTATACTCAAAAATAGATCATTACACAATTTATATATCAGGTAGAAAATAATTTAATATGTTCATATTTTGGATCAGCAAAAAATATCATTGTGGGATGACAGAGAAGGAAGAATTAGAGTTGGATAAATAGTTTCAATATTTTGGTTACCATTTCAGTGTTATGGCATGATAGTAAACAACTATCGAATAGATGAGTGGCTAAAATATAGACATAAAAGATGGTTTTAACTTATTCATCCATTGATCTATTATATATGGGTGTAATTACCAGTGGATATAAATGTTTTGGATTCAGTAGTGAAGAAACATGGGTGTTCTATAAATTCTATGGAAAAAACCAAATATAAATCATTTATTTTGGAGGAACTCACTTAATGTAGAACCCCTTCCCTAGTGTCTAGGGTTTAAATGAATAATTATGTTTCACATATCATGAGACTTTTCAGAGTCCATGTGAACCTTGTTTATCAACATTAGGTTTACCCTTGGGGTACATTGGTAAAGAATATACTTGTGTTCCCATACATTTCCAACATACACATGATTGACCAATATTCATTGGCTTGCTGGAGTTCACTTGCAAGTGTTGGAAGACACAATATTAGGGAGATACCCATGAATATATTGACTAGATATGACACCTCATATATTAACTATACACATATTTTGATTATTCAAATATTGGATGAAGCCCCCTTCATCCTAAATTTAATCGAGTGTCATAGGGTTCAATCCCATGGATAATCCCAACGAGGGTACTATGAGGCATCCCATTCCTAGAATTGGAAGAGTCATCCCATATATGGGTTAGTTTTGGATAGAGTTGAGGATATCTTCTTCTGTATTAGGATGTGATTCTTTATCATCATTCTACAAGATTGTTCATTTATCCATTCACAAACATTTAGTGTGTGTTCTCCCCATAATAGTGGATTGTTATGGGTAGGGTAAGGTATCCCATGTATGACCTAAAAATGATCCCCTATCATTATATCACAATATTTTGATTTCTATAATTTAACACTTCATAGTGATTCTTGATGATAATTACCTTTCGAATGAGTTTCATCATTGATTGAAATGAACTAGGTGTGCATTCTCTTAGAGAAGCATTACTCAGATTCCATGAACAGAATTATAGGAGAGCAGTAATAACATTACATTAAATTGACACATAGTGTCTACATTTGTGGATAACAATATTTTTATCATCCCATACTCTGAGAGGAATCTATATTACTCATTATGTTTTATGATTTCATATTTTCTTACTAGGTCTGTTTTATAACCCCTTCATGGGATCTTCTCATATGCTTCATGGCTTATAATGATGATAGTCCTTTTGAAAAAGTCCTAGTAGGACCTGGATTTAATGGAGAATAGTTTATCCTGACAGACCATAGTTAATTATAGGAGTTATATATGGGTGTTTGTCCTCAATTAACTAGTAAATAGAACATTTTTTTTAATTTTTTATGGACTTTTATTTAGTCATTTTTCATTATAGTACTCATTTCAAATTCTAATATGGGATTCTGTAATACAAAATATAATTTTGTATCTGTTGAATCTTAATTTTTTTTATCATAACGGTGTTTGGGGATGTGTGTGTGTGTACCATAGGCATACACCTCTCTTGTGTGTTATTTTAATGGATGTTACTAGTCTCCACCACCCTTGGCTATTAGAGGTGAGACTGCATTATGACCATCAAAATAATAACATATAGGAGGGACCTAGAGGTTCGACGAGTGATTGAGTGGTATCAGAGGATATTTCATATTATGATCATTGTTTGAATATAGTGAATGAATGATGTTTGGTTTGAGAACTAGTGAAATAGTGTCAATGTGTCTCATATTCAGTTCATAGGACAAATATCCTATTGATGAATTAGAGGCTGATGTATTGATTCAATCTGGCTCTGGTAAAAAATATGTTGAATTGGTACATATGTACATTGTATTTTTGGAAAAAAATAAGTATTTGAATCACAGAGTTATGGTTTCTGGTTTCCATGTCCATCTTGAGTTAGCTGACCAAATATACTATCTTAACATGGTTAATCATGTCTATTCCATGACACATATCTGATGATCGCCAGCTATGATTTCATATTATGATCATGGGGACAATCCCCTTAGATACAAGGATTCAGTTTAAGGGCCTATTGAAAATCTAGTACACCGGGTTTATAATATGGTCTTACCTCCAACTTCTGGGAGACTATTTTTTCCTGACATCATCAACCAATGATATTCATATGATGGGAGGACTTCATAAGGTCTAGATAATGTGACACATCATTTTACTGGATTACCATGACCCTAATGAAACATAATATTGGATCAAGGTAGTTGGGGATATATTATCCTTTGTTAGGACCACTTCTAGTCAGATGGTGGTCCTAACAGTGATCCTTCTCCATTGATCTGCGGTACAATGGAGGGTTTTGTTGACATAGATATAGTAGGTGGTGACTATCATCTAGGAAACGCTTGAGATCCCCCTTTTAGATGAGTTTTACCCTGTGAAACCACATGAATTAAATATCCCCAATCTTCTAGAGATCCATAAGGTAAGTATGTTATAGAATAGAATGAATTTAGGTTCACTAATCTTTTGCAGTTCTCTATGGATATGGTGAGTTATTATTAATTTTGAGATAGGAACATCGAAAATGGTATTCACTCAGATATCTGGGTGAATATTATACCATTCTATATTCCTTTCTATTTTGTGGTTCAATATAATTCATTTGTGATGTAATGATTTCTAGTTGATCAATTTCTAGGGGTTTGTTCTATTATTGGGACCCCTAATACTGAGACATCAGTAGCTGTAGATGATGTTAGATTCATGGATCTAATTGGGAGATGTGTTTCTCTAAATATTCATAATACATATTTTTTTCATTCAAGAATAATATAATAGTTCTAGTTAGGTGAGAGAGAGGGTATTCCTACTCCTATGATGGGTGACGTCATATTGTGTGGGATTTTCCAACCAGCCATGCATCTGATAGGGAGAAAGTTTATGTATTTCATAGTAGGGACATAAACTATAGAATTTTGGTCCACATGGTGGTGATTTTTGAATAGTATTTGGGAGATTAGGGTGTTATGGATGACATTTTTATTAGATTCCACCACCATCCCTAGGTTTTCCCCACCAGGCTCTGAGAGCTTGTGGTCATGTACACAGGAAACTATAAACATTTGAGGCTTATGACCAAGAGTCCCTAATGATGATTATAGGTATGATATGTGTCTTATAAACCATATATTTTGTACTGAATGAAAAAGTTACACCCCACAATTTTCATTCCATATTCATTATATGAGATCTATATATTCTAGTAGAGCCATTGACACGACCCTTGCATTTGGAGACTCCTATTGGAGGAGATTCATCAATCACACATATATTCTGAGATAGTGATATAACCATTGGATGAGAAATATTTTTGTGATATATATTAATGGATGTTATGAACCTTAAAACAGCATTCTAGTCCTGAAAAAGATATATTTGGCTCCATAATTAAGTGGTTGTTTTAGGTGGAGGTTACAATGAGTTTGAGTTGATGGGATGTGGGTTTACTTCATTAGCATTAATAAATCACATATAATGTAGGATGGGATCATATACAGGTGGATACATCCTATTAATCATTAGTTATAAATTATTATGATTGATGAAGTAGATTTCATGATCTTTTAGATTCCTACTATAGTGGTAGAGTATGTGTTTTTCATCCATGAAGACATGTCAGGCCTACCTCCTCATAAATAGATCGATTTTTTTCATTGAACTTCACCAATGTACTTCCTAGACATATATACCAACATATTGAATAGATAATGAAGTTCTTTGAAAATTGAACGTGCTTTTTTAGGATTTGTAGAGGAAGAGATTTTTTAGACCCAGTGTTTCCCCCTGGTCGCCCCTAATGTTGTTCAACAAGAAAGAGGATTAGAGCTCTATGTTTGGCATGTCTTAATGTATCCTAAATTCTATGACCTTAGAGAATAAATATCCAATTGAAATCATCTATTACCCATTTGAACAGTTGGAAATGGTGATGTGGTTCTCAATGATTGGCCTCTAACATGATGTCACCATCTATGATTTTGAGTTGTAGATATATTGAAGATGATATTTTGTTGGGAAAAAGTCCCTCAATATAACATTTTTGTGTTTTTATCTAATTGTGTTTGTCATAAAACCAAATTTCCATGATCCCTTATGGATTTCAAAACATTTTTTAATAGTTATTTGGAAAATATCCATGATAGAATAATGGAATACTTAGAGGCATAACAAACAATTGGGTATACAAGGTGGAACTGTTCTCTAGTGCTTTCCAAATTTTTTGGGTCTATGATTTGGAGTTTTTCTAAATCAATTTAAAATTTATTTTTATATTAATTACACAAAAAAATGTGGAAAATTCCTGAGATTCATGAATATTGATGTTTCGTGAAGGTAATGATGTTTCAAAACTAACTGACCGTCGCGATTGATGGTTTTTGTGAAGGTGTAGAGCATCACATGACGGATGAATGGTTAAAAGTAAATTTCTATGACTATGAGAAGTGTGAAATCAAGGATTCATTAAGGGTTGATGGTGAATCTATATGACTATGTGATGATTCATGTATGGGTAAATTACCTTGGTGCTTCATGAACATATGGAGCTTTACGAATGAGATTTGAGAGATTACTGAAAAGCTAATGATAATGTCATAAGGATCTTCAATAGGAGGAAATGAAAAAAAATAAGCTTTTACACCATATAGAGAAGTAGAAAAAATACTTAACGGAAATTAAAAGTCTCAAAATTCATTATTTTCATCAATGAAGGTTTTTAATGAAAAATATCATGATAAAGGGATGTTTATGAAGGCTATGAAAGGTAACCAGAAGGTGTAAGCAAAGAGAAAGTATTTAAGTTCACTAAAGATATTAAAATATTTCTTAATGATATGAGAATAGTTACAGGTTAATTGAGATTCCTGAAAAGGTTTGATATTAAAAAATGAGTATTATTCATGAGTGGATATTTATCTTCATGATAGTTGGGGGGTTCATGAATATTTTTATACGTTTTTAGAATAGAGAAGTATTGTGAAGACTTTGTTAGCTTCATAACGACAGTGAGGATTATAAATTTTTTAAAAATGAATTGCATAATAAAACTATTGTAATGTGATTTTTATAAAGTGTATGAATGTGAAACATCCACATAGAGTCTACCAACAACTAAGGATTTATTAATTATTACTAAATAAGTTACCTACATTTCCATAAACTATTTATGAATCCTTTCTAAAGTAGTGTGAAATGGAAGAATATGTAAGTGATCTATTCTAATGGAAGTGTTACATCAATAGAAGTATTGAGAGAGTGAACCTTGGGAATAAAAAAGTTATCTCTAAACATTATAAATTTAGTGAGCCTCAACATATAATTGATATATCTTGAAACATGAATTTTGTATTGAGCCTTGGTTGAATTTGAACATCGACACATTTCCTTTCTATTTTCCATAGATGTATCCTAAATAGGGTAAAAAAGTAAAAATATATGTGTCCTTTTTCTTGATCTACTTATTTACTTTAAATGTATCATGATAAGATAAATATTTAATTTATAATATCTTTATTGACATGTAAGATCAAATAAAGTTACCCTTATAATAAAGTGGTCAAGATATAGTGGGATAGAACAAAATTTGAAAAAAAATATCCATACAATGATTCAACCTACTCTAAGTGTATTTATTCCCCTTTTTGGGAAAAAAATATTTCATTGTCTCTATGGTCAGTACAATACATTGGTCATTCTCTTTGGAATGTAGAACACCTCAAAAGTGTTCATGACACTTATAAACAAAATAATTCATCCATTGTTGGAGTAGTTCATGGTTCTCTTTGATGATGACATCCATGTGTACTATCTATCCTAGGGGGAGACAATGATATATCTTAGGATGGTCCTAGGTATACTCTAAGAACAGTAGATATTTTGGAATCCCTCAAAGTGTTAATTTTGTATTTTTGAGGTCAATTTCTTGTGTTATGACATCTTTAAAAGGGAGTTGTAGTTAGACCAACTAATGCTATGGTGGATTTATCTAGGTATCATACATATATAGTTACTAATGTAAATATATTCCTTGGATTGGATGGCTATAATAATATATTCATAGCCTATTTATATAGGATTTCATCCCCTTTGTTTACGTTGAATCAAAAGGGGAATCCTTTAATGTGGACAGAGACTTTCAAGCATACACTTGAGGTGTCCCAATAGAAGCTAATGAGTTGCCTGATCTTGACATTTATAGAGGAGGGTGTTGGATATGTTTTGTTATGAAATTCCTATGGGGATAATATTTGATTTATTCTGATGTAGATACTGGTGGTGATTTTTAATGAGTCATGGTAGGTGAGACCCCAGGAGTATAAATACATGAAACATTATCTAGAGAAAGAATTAGGGGTCTTCATCCTGGATATGTGGTGAAACTAACTTATGAAAGAGTTCTTTATCATATATTCTAACAAAAATATTCATAACTATATCTTATTACATAAATATCATAACTCGAGGTAGAATTTATAGTAAAACTTATTACCTGATTATGACTTTGAGATTGTATATACAACTTGGATGACAAACATGGTGGATAATGAATTCCAATATTGATATTATTTAATGTTATTGAATTAGGAGTGATATAATTTGGATTCATATAATATTTCCTCAGCATCTGAGGATTATGATGCTTACCTCTAGTTGATTGTTGTTACCCATATACTTATTCCACATGTTATGGAGGCTCAACATGGATATATTGATTTGTACGCATTTTGTGGGCTAATATCCACTAGATATATGAATTATGTATTTTTATTATTTGGGGATCATGAAAACATTTATTAGGATATAAGATTTTACCACTGATTCTATGAGAGGATCTATTATGGTATTTTCAAAGAACCCCTTAGTAGTACATCAAGGGGTGGAAAATATATACAATGACCATTAACATCAGTTTTACTGTAAAGGATTGAAGATATACATAGCTAGGTTTGTCTCTCATTACCTCACCTTCCAGTAGGTGATAGATGAACATTGGATTTTAGATGGGTTGGTGCAAACCCTTGAGGATCCATAATGGATATGGAATTATAACTATTGGATCTTTTTGAAAGGATTTCAATGATCATCTAATGGTCACAACAAAATCCAGGTGATCATCTACTCACTCACCTTATAGGCCCACTTCCTATCCGTTTGAGAATACTGTTTAGTAATGAAAATGATACATCATTACATTTATTTGAGAGTGTATATTTATATAGTCATTTAGCAAATAATCACATATCATGATTTTCGGTTCATCTAATTTGTATGGATTGAGTGATATGAGTCCTTTGGGACACAGTTGAGGATGAGAATAATGGTTCACCCCAAATCATATGATTGGAATATGAGGACCATTAAGGTTATAGATAACATTTATAGGAAATTCTTGTTGATATTTGGACATATCTCAGAGGATCTAAAAACATTATTGTAGTATTCATATTAAAATAGATACCACTCCATAAGTGGCATAGCATAATTTGAGGCCTTTTATGGGATAACATGCAGGTCACCACTATGTTAGACTAATCATTGGGAGTCATCACTCATGTTCTAGAAGAATGTAAAAATGATGATACAGAAGGTATAGAATATCATGGAGTGGATATAGAAGAAATTGGTATGTTTTAAATATCCTGCAGACTGATGATAGTGGTATCATGGGTTTTATGGGGGATACGTTGTGTTTTTAATGGACTTACCTTGGTGAGAATTACACAGGTTTGGGTAAGGTGGGAAATATTCTCTTAGATTTATCATTCCTTTCTTGATATTTTGTATAGTTTTCAAGATAGAATACCACATAGCCCTACAAATATAGTTAGGTTGCGTACATAATGTCTTACATGTTTTATAGATGAGGAGGTATGTTCATGACCCATTTCATGTAATGGAATGTAGTGTGATAGAAATCAAGGATGTAGCTACTTCAAAGAGTACAAATTAGTGACCGAGTATTGGAAGGGCAAGATCATACTTGGGAACGTGATCACTTTTTGTGTGTTCGATGGAAATACAAGAACATCTAGGAGAGCTCCTAGAAGTGGGATAACTAGATGTCAAATATATATCATTACTTGTTTTAGTAGGAATTTCAATTATTAATGAAAATATCTGGTATAGGGAGAATGTAGTGACTCTTATTTTCCAAGTAAAATATCTGAAAATATTATTGAATATTTTTAGAGACCAGTGTTGATTCATCATGGTATTCTAGGTCCTTATGATACTTTTTAATGGAAAAAATATTTTATATATTATATAATACATTCATATTTTTTCTGCAATAATGGAATATAAATAAATAGTGTTTTAAATGGGAAAACAAATACCACCATTAAATCTTGAATTTGGGGTTTAAAAAAAGGAAAGCCATAATATTTTTACGTGTTGGGAGTTTTATTTTATAATAGACCTGTGAAGAATAAAAATAAATCAACCAAATAAATGATTTATTTTTTGTTAAATGGTCCAAACCAAATCCACTATTATTTAAATACTATAATGGAAAAATCCTAGGGTTGTAACTCCCCATGATTTTATAGTGTGTTATTTCTTCAAAATAATTCAATAACTTTCATTACACGCAACACCGATTTCAATTACACCATGACTTACCAAACAAGCCATTCAAAAGAGGTTATGAATAGTATTAGATAAATTTTAAAGTTTATGTAATCCTTATAATTTTAGAGTCCATATTATGAGTTTCTTAGATATAATGCAAGAACAAATTCATTTTCAGTATTACACTTTTATCAACTTTTAATAGTGAACCATTTTTAAATACTATATTTTAAACTTTTTGGCTAAATGGGGACATCAAAAATTTAAAATGAAACATCCCAAGCTTCTACGGTACGCCTCTCTTTGAATAATGTGATAGCGTGTGTTGTACGCAACACCGAGTTCTAACAACCAATTAAACTAGCCATTATGAATAGTAATAACTACTTTTTGAAATTATATATATGTTATATTTTAAAATGGACTTCATTTTTGGATTCGGAATATCGAATTTATCCTAAGGTGAAATTTTGGTACTTTTCGGATAACTTTCATATTTTGATGAATAGTGAAAATTACTAAATTTTAATTAAAAACAACTTTTTTAATCAAAATAATTAATAGTGATAAATTATGAATTTGAGTGGTTTTAAAGTATATTTAGAATATATTTTTACCATTTAATATAATGTTTGTCATTGGACATAATTTTACAATTAAACCGAACATAAACAAGTGTCAATCTTTTGATAGTTATTATCTCTTAAAAACACGCTTTTTGTTTTAACAGCGGGAATTAATTTTGAATTAATTTCTTCCACTTCTGTGTTTTGAATATAGAAAATGGATTCCATATTTGGAATCAGTATGTCCAAATTGTGTAAATAGGTAACTTTTATTTTTAGACATTTTGAATAATTATTGTGGTAAATATTTTATTTACCATGGTTAAGGGTAAATCTGGTAAATAAGGGTTAACAAATAATATTATAATAATACAAAATTACCCTAAAACGTGTCCTAACCTTATTGGGGGACACATACCCGACCATGGTCATCCTTGGATCGATTTGGGGTCCCCTTGGAGCCACTTGTATGTGGTAGGGACACATTATATTAATAAAGTTAAAATAAAAATAAAAATGGCATAAGCTTACATCTTTTAGAAGAACAATTTTTACATAGGGTTATAAATGTTGGATTTTCGATTATAAATATTCATTATAAAGATAAAACGATTTCCTACATAATGATATTTTATTTATAATTTTTAGACATCAAATAATTTAAATTATTAATGACACAATAATGATGCAATGTTTACCTCATTAATAAATCATTTAAATAAATAAGATTGTAATGATTAAAATATTATCTTAAACCTGTCCAATTATTATTGGTTGATGTTATTTAGAAAATGAGTCATCTTATATTTGACCTCAATTATTTTTGGACCATTATAAACCGAATATAATTATATTATAAAGTAATACTTTCACTCTTTCCTAAAGAGCCCCTCCTCTCCCTTATAAAAGGAGACCACTTCTACTCATTTCTTCACACCTTCAAAGCCTTTTGGTTCGGCCAAACTCTGCCCACATACTCTCCCAACTTCCCTCACTACAACCTAGAGGCCTTAGTTTGATCAGAAAGCCAACCTAAGGAGCCCTTTTGATCAAATCAAAAGGAAGAACCCGAAGAAGAGGTAATGTTTTCACCACCCCTTTTCAAGTTCCTTTCTTCTTCCACTTCTTCTTTCTTTGTTCTTACCATTATAAAATAATAAATCCAGTATCTCACATATACTGTGATGTTATTATAAATATTGTACAACCACATTCAGTATTCTATCCACCCTTTGAATAACATGTCACCATACGTGCGTACGTACGGCTTACCGTCTCCACGTCGTGGTGTAATTGTTATTCAATATATTATTATTTGGATGGGTATAATAATGATGTGCAACTCATGTAAATAATAAATATAACATGTTAATTGTTCTTTATATATGATATAACATCCATTTATATATTATTTTAATATCAAAATAATGATATTGTCGCTCGTGCGTACGTACGGACTACCGTCTCCACAAACGCGATAAGATTCATTCTCCATCGTATCCATTCAAGTATAATTATCATTTGATTATTTAAAAATGATTTTTAAGGACTTGATATAATTCTAGATATGAATAATATACAACCTATCCTTTACAAACATGTCTTACGTAACAAAACATATAAAAGAAAACAAGTAAGTTAACACCCGAAACAACGATAATACTAAGATATTATTATCAAATCAATATTAAAAGATCATATATGATATCATTTTAATATATATGATTCTTGTATAATTTAATAACAATTATTTCAATGTTATACAGGAGGTTAACCTACCCCAACCAAGTAAAAGTACAAGGTAAGGGATTTTCTTATCTCACATTCAATTCCATGAGATTTCCATTATTCACCACTAAATTATTGAAAGTGGTGTATTGTGTACTGGCATTTGATATATATTATCATGATTATCTTTATATTCATGTTATTCTGTAAATAATTTGGTGGTTATTAACTTTTGGCCATACGACTCAGTTGATTAACATGGTAAGGGGGTTTTCATCTCACTCTTTATTTCCGTGAGATTCATGCCATATTTCCACTATTATCTTTTGTGTGGTGTATGTACTTCCCATAATTGTATTCTTTGTGTAATACACTTTACCTTATGTGTATTTACATTTTCATTGTATGATACCTCTTTCATGGGTTGTATGTTTCATAAGTTACCAAATTGATAAGGGTTTACTTCACAATCTCTTTAATATCCGAGGTTGTCTTTACGTAAGTATCTACAGAGACATATTTACTATCCATGTCCATATTTCATAAAAGAGTTTTCAAAGGGATTATTTCTAAGGGAAATTTTACTAAAACATAATTTTAAATGTTTTAAATATTTATTCTTCTAAATCATCCTCATTTATTTCCACATTTTCAAAATGGTTTGTAAGGATTTATTTATATGAAAATGAATGTTTTAAAAAGTGTTAATTCCATTCAAAAGTTTCAAAGTGGTATGGGACACTTTGATCCAAAAATGTATTTAAATTCCTTACTTTCTAAATTGTGTAACATTAAAATGTTTTCATGAAAAAGGGATATTTCTCTCAATAATTTTTTAAAAAAACATTTTCATCTATGTCAACATCCTTTGATGGATTTTAAGATTTTTTGAAGTTGATTTATTATGATATAAAACTTCCATATTGTAATGAATTTTTGTGATATGTTTGACTGTAGAAGTGTCATTCATGGTTTATGAGTAAAGTGTTGACATTTCGTATGATAGTTCCAATAAGAATGTTTATGTTATATTTCAACCTTTACTTCATATGAATGTGTTGGACAAGTATGTTCCAGGTTGGGGACTAGTTGAAGTAAGCCCTCCAGGTTGGGGACTGGTAAAAGTAAGACCTCCAGGTTAGGGACTGGTAAAAGTAAGCCCTCCGGTTTGGTCTCCGGTTATTAGAGGCACTCCGGGTTGGTATCCGGTTATTAGAGGCACTCCGGGTTGGTGTACGGTTATTGGAGGCACTCCGGGTTGGGTTCCGGTTACAGTTATCCCCAAGGTCTTGGGACGAGGCCTTGAAAAGAAATTAAAGTTTAGCATTATGCATTCCATCATTATGAAAGTGGTTATTGATTTTGCATGTGATTATTCGATTAGTAGAATATCTATGTGAATAAGTAAATGGAATTATTTCATTTTACTTTTGCCATACTATGTTGAAGTTCAAGTTTAAAAGGCTTTTGTTTTAGTAAAGCATTGCCTTAAATGTTTATGCTTATTTTGAATGTTCTGCTATATTGTTATCCTTACTGGGCATTTGAGCTCACCCCTTTTCTATGTTTATTTTCCCCAGGATGTGAAGAAGTAAGTTATGAATGACCTGCAAGGATATTATGAGGGGATAATAGTGTGGACTGTGGAGATATTATGTTGTTGTAGTAGTTTTTCATTTTATGATGTAATGTAAAACTTATGAATATATCTAGTGTTTCCAAGGCTACTAAACCAATCGGTCTTTCGAGATTTGATCTTTCTTGTGATCATGCCAATGTTATGTAATAATGCACCGACTCTAGGTAACTGGGGTCGGGGCGTTACAGTTGGTATCAGAGGAAGTTTAGTACAAACCTTGGAAGCTAGATTTAGATAAACTTTGATTAGAGCACGTAGACCTAAGATGAACTTTGAGGATTAGTATAGAATAACTTCCTAGAATTTTGGTATTGTAGAGATTTTGTGAGTTTTCCGAGCAATACATCCCTGTCTGGATACGAGCAGGTAGAGGCGGCTCTGGCACAGATGTACCTAGGGGTAAAACCCAAAAACACCGCTTTGAGCTAGACTCGAACGGGAACTGGTGCACGACAACGGGCCTTGCTGCACTCTTGGTTACGACACTCCCGGGGGATATGCTTAGGGTAATTCTCATTTTCTTTACAAACCATTATGAAGGGTTTATGATTATATACATCCTCAAAGGAGACATTTTTATGATTATGGATTATATCCATAAATAGTTCAATTTATGTTAAGTGTTTTATAAGTATGAGATTATCTATTTTGATTCATAAACTGATCTAGTGTATTCCATTGTTTAGAAATGGCGCCCAGTAGAAGGAATGAGAACTCCAGAAATGCACATGATCCAAAGAGAAGGAAGGATCATATCTTTCATGGTCTTAAGCTAGAATTTATAAGAGAAATAGTCTCCCATGTATTATCATCATATGAAGAAATAATATCATGTGTTGATAAGATAAGTAAAGAGTTTACTGAGTCCTATGGCTTTGAAGGGAAGGAAGAGAAGAAAAGGATGGAAGAGAGAAAGATGGATAAAGGGAAGAGGGAAAAGAAGAATTTTCCTATATGTTGTAACTATGGAAAGAAACACCCTGGAACTTGCCTGAAAGGAATGGGAGTTTGTTATAAGTGTAGAGGAAAAGGGCACAAAGTACGTGACTGCAAGGGTAAGAAAATGGTTTCAAATGTACAATGCTTCATTTGCAAGGAGTTTGGACACTATGTGAACCTATGTCCCAGTCATCAGAATATGTCGCAAATGATGTTATTGGATAATAATCAAGTTATGATACTACCACAGATGAAGAGGAATGATTAGAGTTCTTATGTTGATTATGTCAATTGAGTGTTGTATCAACAATGTACTTGTTATAATAATTATGGAGTATATAAGGATTTTACTGCAGTACTATTTCATTATGGACTTGAGATTGCGTGGAACAAAGAAAGGTGACTCAACAGCAGGATAAATTTTTGGAAAATATATGGTTGAGAGAATGATAAACCATAATATAGTTCTGATACAAAGTTAGTGATTTTGGAATAATACATGATTGTTTTGGATAAATTATATTGGATATTCTTGACTACCTTGGAACTGATTAATGATCTGTATATTCCATTATTGTTGGGTTTTAAAACATTTTTGGATTGATGAGGTATATCCAGCATTCTATATGGAATAAGGGAGCATGAATGTAATCAACAAGGAATATAGTAATTCAGGATGTTTCAGTGTATTAAAAGAATACGTGATGAAGGTATTCATATTCTATTACGCGGTAAAAAGAATCTACATTATTTTTACCTTCCTTATAAATGTTGGACTGTGAGTTTGGACATAAGTATTTTGGATAGTTCTAGTTTGGAATATTTTTGATTGCCATAAAAGGACAACCCGGAAGTCGGGCGGCAACCCGTCGCGTCCGGCAAGGCTGTGAGACTTGAACCCGCAACCGAAGGGCGACAAGGGTGTATCACCTACCACTGGCCCACGAGATGTCCTGGATTAAATAATGTAGTTTTTATTAAAAGATCTTGTAGATGAATTATAAATTTGTTTATTTTGGAACCCTATACGAATAGTGTAAATAGAATTTTTTTTTACATTCTATTATCTTTTAGAGTGAAAGATGAGTTTGTGGTAGAAATTTATTAATGGATAAAACTCTAATTATAAAGTAAGTATATCTCATTATGTTCTTATCCAATCTCATAAATAAATTCCACAACATTAAGAAAAGGAACTTAGAACAAAAATGTTGTCCTAGATGGTACCTTAAATCATCACTAATTTATGGCTTTGGGATTGTTTGCCTTTTCATAGCCATGTTCTCTACCACTCTCAATCAGATAATTGATGGTTAGATTTCTCCTCCATATCCATATTTTCCTACATGGAACCCTAGTATGTGTTATTTTCGGTAATGTTCATACATTCCACTCTTTATTTTAAATAGAGGCCTCATTAATTCATTTTTCGATGTAGGATTTCAACTATGATATTTTTAAACGTCAAAAATGTGTTATCCCAATACCCTATATTTTTTTGAACCGATGGTAATTGAAATCATCATAGATTGATGAGTTTAAGGACCTCAATTTTATACTTGTTTGTGATTGATGACCTCAATCACTACGTATAAATATTTACATTTTTCCTCCAATTATATTCTCTAATTGCCACCAATGTTCTCCTAATCGAGATCATAATTTGGTGGTGACCCTTTCATTTATCTTTTCCTCATATTAAGACTAGATTTTAGTAACCCAATTTCCGATGTGGGTTTTCCCACAAAGATATTTTCTATTTTCAACCTTTTATTTTCGAAGAACAATTTCAAACTGCGAGGACGCAATTTATTGAAGGAGGTGAGAATGTAACACCCCAAGATTTTATAGTGTGTTATTTCTTCAAAATAATTCAATAACTTTCATTACACGCAACACCGATTTCAATTACACCATGACTTACCAAACAAGCCATTCAAAAGAGGTTATGAATAGTATTAGATAAATTTTAAAGTTTATGTAATCCTTATAATTTTAGAATCCATATTATGAGTTTCTTAGATATAATGCAAGAACAAATTCATTTTCAGTATTGCACTTTTATCAACTTTTAATAGTGAACCATTTTTAAATACTATATTTTAAACTTTTTGACTAAACGGGGACATCAAAAATTTAAAATGAAACTTCCCAAGCTTCTACGGTACGCCTCTCTTTGAATAATGTGATAGCGTGTGTTGTACGCAACACCGAGTTCTAACAACCAATTAAACTAGTCGTTATGAATAGTAATAACTACTTTTTGAAATTATATATATTTTATATTTTAAAATGGAATTCATTTTTGGATTCGGAATATCGAATTTATCCTAAGGTGAAATTTTGGTACTTTTCGGATAACTTTCATATTTTGATGAATAGTGAAAATTACTAAATTTTAATTAAAAACAACTTTTTTAATAAAAATAATTAATAGTGATAAATTATGAATTTGAGTGGTTTTAAAGTATATTTAGAATATATTTTTACCATTTAATATAATGTTGGTTATTGGACATAATTTTACAATTAAACCGAACATAAACAAGTGTCAATCTTTTGATAGTTATTATCTCTTAAAAACACGCTTTTTGTTTTAACAGCGGGAATTAATTTTGAATTAATTTCTGCCACTTCTGTGTTTTGAATTTAGAAAAATGGATTCCATATTTTGAATCAGTATGTCCAAATTGTGTAAGTAGGTAACTTTTATTTTTAGACATTTTGAATAATTAATGTGGTAAATATTTTATTTACCATGGTTAAGGGTAAATCTGGTAAATAAGGGTTAAAAGATAATATTATAATAATACAAAATTACCCTAAAACGTGTCCTAACCTTATTGGTGGACACATACCCGACCATGGGAATCCTTGGGTCGATTTGGGGACCCCTTGGAGCCACTTTTATGTGGTAGGGACACATTATATTAATAAAGTTAAAATAAAAATAAAAATGGCATAAGCCTACATCTTTTAGAAGAACAATTTTTACATAGGGTTATACATGTTGGATTTTCGATTATAAATATTCATTAGAAAGATAAAACGATTTATTACATAATGATATTTTATTTATAATTTTTAGACATCAAATAATTTAAATTATTAATGACACAATAATGATGCAATGTTTACCTCATTAATAAATCATTTAAATAAATAAGATTATAATGATTAAAATATTATCTAAAACCTGTCCAATTCTTATTGGTTGATGTTATTTATACAATTAGTCATCTTATCTTCTACCTCAATGATTTTTGGACCATTATAAACTGAATATAATTATATTATAAAGTAATATTTTCACTCTTTCCTAAAGAGCCCCTCCTCTCCCTTATAAAAGGAGACCACTTCTACTCATTTCTTCACACCTTCAAAGCCTTTTTGTTCGGCCAAACTCTGCCCAAATACTCTCCCAACTTCCCTCACTACAACCTAGAGGCCTTAGTTTGATCAGAAAGCCAACCTAAGGAGCCCTTTTTATCAAATCAAAAGGAAGAACCCGAAGAAGAGGTAATGTTTTCACCACCCCTTTTCAAGTTCCTTTCTTCTTCCACTTCTTCTTTATTTGTTCTTACCATTCTAAAATAATAACTCCAGTATCTCACATATACTGTGATGTTATTATAAATATGGTACAACCACATTCAGTATTCTATCCACCCTTTTAATAACATGTCACCATACGTGCGTACGTACGGCTTACCGTCTCCACGTCGTGGTGTAATTGTTATTCAATATATTATTATTTGTATGGGTATAATAATGATGTGCAACCCATGTAAATAATAAATATAACATGTTAATTGTTCTGTATATATGATATAACATCCATTTATATATTATTTTAATATCAAAAGAGTGATATTGTCGCTCGTGCGTACGTACGGACTACCGTCTCCACAAACGCGATCAGATTCATTCTCCATCGTATCCATTCAAGTATAATTATCATTTTATGATTTAAAAATGATGTTTAAGGACTTGATATCATTCTGGATATGAATAATATACAACCTATCCTTTACAAACATGTCTTATGTAACAAAACATATAAAAGAAAACAAGTAAGTTAACACCCGAAACAACGATAATACTAAGATATTATTATCAAATCAATATTAAAAGATCATATATGATATCATATTAATATATATGATTCCTGTATAATTTAATAACAATTATTTAAATATTATACAGGAGGTTAACCTACCCCAACCAAGTAAAAGTACAAGGTAAGGGATTTTCTTATCTCACATTCAATTCCGTGAGATTTCCATTATTCACCACTAAATTATTGAAAGTGGTGTATTGTGTACTGGAATTTGATATATATTATCATGATTATCTTTATATTCATGTTATTCTGTAAATAATTTGGTGGTTATTAAATTTTTTCCATACGACTTAGTTGATTAACATGGTAAGAGGGTTTTCATCTCACTCTTTATTTCCGTGAGATTCATGCCATATTTCCACTATTATCTTTTGTGTGGTGTATGTACTGCCCATAATTGTATTCTTTGTGTAATAAACTTTACCTTATGTGTATTTACATTTTCATTGTATGATACCTCTTTCATGGGTTGTATGTTTCATAAGTTACCAAATTGATAAGGGTTTACTTCACAATCTCCTTAATATCCGAGGTTGTCTTTACGTAAGTATCTACAGAGACATATTTACTATCCATGTCCATATTTCATAAAAGAGTTTTCAAAGGGATTATTTCTAAGGGAACTTTTACTAAAACATCATTTTAAATGTTTTAAATATTTATTCTTCTAAATCATCCCCATTTATGTCCACGTTTTCAAAATGGTTTGTATGTATTTATTTATATGAAAATGAATGTTTTAAAAAGTGTTAATTCCATTCAAAAGTTTCAAAGTGGTATGGGACACTTTGATCCAAAAATGTATTTAAATTCCTTACTTTCTAAATTGTGTAACATTAAAATGTTTTCATGAAAAAGGGATATTTCTCTCAATAATTTTTAAAAAAACATTTTCATCTATGTCAACATCCTTTGATGGATTTTAAGATTTTTTGAAGTTGATTTATTATGATATAAAACTTCCATATTGTAATGAATTTTTGTGATATGTTTGACTGTAGAAGTGTCATTCATGGTTTATGAGTAAAGTATTGACATTTCGTATGCTATTTCCAATAAGAATGTTTATGTTATATTTGAACCTTTACTTCATATGAATGTGTTGGACAAGTATGTTCCAGGTTGGGGACTAGTTGAAGTAAGCCCTCCAGGCTGGGGACTAGTAAAAGTAAGCCCTCCAGGTTAGGGACTGGTAAAAGTAAGCCCTCCGGTTTGGTCTCCGGTTATTAGAGGCACTCCGGGTTGGTGTCCGGTTATTAGAGGCACTCCGGGTTGGTGTCCGGTTATTAGAGGCACTCCGGGTTGGGTTCCGGTTACAGTTAGCCCCAAGGTCTTGGGACGAGGCCTTGAAAAGAAATTAAAGTTTAGAATTATGCATTCCATCATTATGAAAGTGGTTATTGATTTTGCATGTGATTATTCGATTAGTAGAATATCCATGTGAATAAGTAAATGGAATTATTTCATTTTACTTTTTCCATACTATGTTGAAGTTCATGTTTAAAAGGCTTTTGTTTTAGTAATGCATTGCCTTAAATGTTTATGCTTATTTTGAATGTTCCGCTATATTGTTATCCTTACTGGGCATTTGAGCTCACCCCTTTTCTATGTTTATTTTCCCCAGGATGTGAAGAAGTAAGTTATGAATGACCTGCAAGGATATTATGAGGGGATAATAGTGTGGACTGTGGAGATATTATGTTGTTGTAGTAGTTTTTCATTTTATGATGTAATGTAAAACTTATGAATATATCTAGTGTTTCCAAGGCTACTAAACCAATCGGTCTTTCGAGATTTGATCTTTCTTGTGATGATGCCAATGTTATGTAATAATTCACCAACTCTAGGTAACTTGGGTCGGGGCGTTACAAGGGTTATCCCCATAACCTGGAAAATTTTATAGGACTATGGGGTAAGAACCTGATGACAGAAAATGGTATTCATGATGAGTGATTAGTTTTCCAAGGAGACTAAATTTTTGAATCGTGTTATTGGATCATTACAATGAAAACATCGCAAAAATCATTATTTGTTTGACCAATAAAATATTGATAAATACCGTATTATTATTTTGATTAATCACTATAAATTATTATTTCATATATATCTTGTATTAATTTCATGGGAAAATTAATTTTTTGATCAACTAAATTTTTAATTGGTTATTTCCTTCAGAGAGTGAAGAATTGATAATGGGTTTATTTATCCTTGTTTATTATTTTATGAGTGTCATATTATTCATCAACATATTGAGGCAAATAGAATAATGGTTTATATTAATTCCCTTACTTTTGTGTTGTGTGATTTTATCCTCTGAATCTCCAAATGATCATCATAAGTATTTTATTCGATCAGTGGATCAACTATTCATGGAAATTTATGATTTAAAAATCAATATTTGGTGAAACTAATTTTTTAAATTGGGTTTAAATTAGCATATATTAAATTATCATGGTGAAATTATGAGGAAACTGGAATCAAATTATAACCGAGAGTCTCATTCTATGTGTTATAATTTAAGTAGTGCAGTGTGATAGGAGATGGATCACAAATGGATGGGTGGATGAAATTGATCTACAAGTGATATATCAATATTATTCAACCATAGATACAACATATAAAGGTGTGATTATCAACAGATCCAAAGGAACCAACAATGTAGTAAAATACATGTGACAGTTCTCAAAATTGTGTTAAAAAGAAAATAAATGGCATGTGGTTCAAATTAACACACACATTGTCGATCCATTTATATGATGGATTGGGTTTGTGATAGAAATTAAATACAACTCTCCTTGTGAAATTTCATATGCTATTTGTCCCTTAATCATTTACCTAGTGTGTACCATTTTGGGTACATGGGGATAAATACCAACAAAGTTAACCAGAACCACTATAGTACATAGGCCTGACCAATGTACACCGGAATGACCAATGTACATGAGAATGGGTTGGAAGACAATGGAAAAGGAACAAAATTAGGAATGTACAAACAATTTAGGATATGATGTATATGTCATATACATGACTTTCACTTATTTGAGGATATGCTGGATCCATAACTTCTATAGTATACTTAAATATTAGTAGGGAACATTCCCTTTGTCCCTAATTTTAAGGGTATACTGAACAGTACCTTCATTTGAATAAGAAAAGAGATCCCCTCTACATTCTAGTTCTAGATAGAGTAGGTTATCCCTCAGTGTGTCTCATGGTATGATACTCTATCACTATTTCTTATGTTGGATTAGATATCCCATTATCATATTTCTGGGTTTATGATCCCCATCATAATGGATTACTATAGGTAGGTTTATGTGTCCCCTATAGGACATGGTCATGATCCACTGTCAATACATTATCATATTCTACTTTTAATCTGGTACCAATTTATGGAGAGGCCCAACAAGAAAGGCCTTTTGTATGAGAAGCATTAGTTTTAGAAATACTTGAGGAGTGAGTTATCTTATAATATATTTACCTTTAATCATCAATAATAATCCTTGGATACAAGTGATAACATGACCTTACATTGCATTTTTTTTCTACATTTTAAAATATATGGATTATTTTCATCGTATCATATTAACTAACTCTATTTTGTATTATATGTTGTGTAATTAATTTGTGTCCTAATTGATGTTTATTTACTCACAGATGTGTTGTATCTATCTATTTGTGTCAAGTATTATTATGATTAATGTCCATTAAATGGGGACCTAAGAGGGAAAGGATCCAATGGGGATTAGTTGAGAATGATGGAACAAAATATGTTCTTAAAGTTTTATCTTGACTTTTATTCCATTTTTACTTAAAGTTTGGTCTATTTTTTAGTTTTTGTGGGATTGTATTTGGTCCACTTTGAATTCCAATACTTTTGTGACAAAATGATTTGGTCTTTTGTAAAACAACCCTACTCTTTATTACACACGTAAGCATTATTTATTACATAAACATGCACTTAAGATGACTCTATGGATCGAGAGGTAAAGTGTCTTGGTAAATTAGAAACAATAGATGAAAACTTAAGACATAAAGTAGTATATCATTATTTAAAACATATTTTACATGAGCACAAAATTCCTTTGTACTTATCACTGCATGAGATAACCCGAGGACATGCATAAAAAATGGGTGATCTATAAAGCCCATTAAGGGAGTAAAAAAGGAATTTCATGAAGAATATAGTACATGTTTGGAAATATATTTATCAATGTAGAATGAGAGAATCATGTACATAAGGACATTATATATCATGATTATCATAACAAGGAAATATGGAAACAACATTTAACTTGATATTAGCATGACCCAATAATCATTGCACATGGATCATGAGTAAACCCTCCTTGCCCTTGAATTAGCCTAGGTAAACCATCATTGTAATTGAATTAGCATGAGTAAACCCACATTTCACTTGACGTATCATGATACTAATCATTACCCAATGCATTGGAGCGCTATCAAGGCACACCCTTCTTAATTATTTCATTTAATACATAAGTTTTCCACATAGATCATACAATATGGATTCAATTAAAATCATAATTTATTACCCGAATAAGTGACGTAGAATACATAAATGTAACTACTCAATAAAAAATTACATGTTCATAAGGGTGAATACCCTTGATAGAGAAATGGGTATGGTATTCACTGACACGTTGATATTGGAATTCAGAATTGTGGTGTATCTTCGGCAGCATAACAATGTCAAATAGAAATTGTAAAAAGGGTTGATGAGAGAGAAAGGGCTCTCTCATAATTTATACATGAAACTCATAGTAAGGTGGTAATGGAACATAATATCCCGACATTTGTAATGAAATTTAGATGCATAATATAAAATAATTGCTTGAATGTAAATGAGTAGAGAGAAACCCTTTACGGAATTTTGGCATTGTAACAACAGTTCATGGAGGGAATTAATGAGAGATAAGTGGATATATCACCATCAAAACATTATGAGGGATGTGTAGTAGAGGTGATAAATCATACCCCTACATTTTGAATTTGAAAGAGATTATCTTAACAATATATTGAAAATTGGATATATATAAAAAAGGAAGGAAAGTGAGGATCCCTTACTTGGAAGTGTGATACCAAAGGCTTGGGAGAGGCTTGAGAGAGGCTTATTGTAAGATTGGGGCACCTTGAGAGGACTGTATAGAGAAAGTATGTAAGTGTTTGGTAGATATCCAATTTTTTTTTTGAATTGGAATGGGCGGTTTAGTGGGTTCGAATAGGAAAAGAGAGGGAATTCATTATATTTTAGTTTTTGGACACTACACATTAAACTGATATAAACCAAAACGCACCCAATTGTTTTTACCCAATGTTTTTTTTAAAAGTGTAGTAGAAAAAATTATTTTATAGGTCCTTTGTCTGTCCTTATTAATATTTTTGGATTGGTTATATGGATGTGAGTCACAACCTCAAGAAAATCAATTTAAAAAGATAAAATGTTTTACAAGTCTTTGAGGGTCTACTAAGGAACCATAAAATTAATAAAAAAAATATAAAATATATTATTTTATAGGTAAAAAATATATTGTCCAAAAATCCCTGATATAATATTTTATTACATCACTATTTTTTCATTATGATGTTATAAAACATATTATATATTAAACATTATTTAATTTATACTATAAAATTTGATAGCCTTAGAAAATTATGAAAGATTCACCATTATATAATTCTAACATCTTGAATCATTAGTGATATTCATTATATCTAAATAATTTTCTAAATATGTGAATTTTTACTTTTGAAATAAAAACTGCCATTTATTTAAAATTTAGGGTTTTTGAAAAAAAATTGTTTTCAAACCATTATAAAAAACTCAATTGTATTCATAAAACAAATATTAAGGTCATTTATATTCAATAAAAAATAGTTTAGTAACAATATTTGATTAAATTATTATTTAATTCAAAAATCCATTAATTCATCAACATATATTTTTTAATTTAATATTAACTACAAGTAATATTTGTTCTTTATAACAAATTTAAAAAGTAAAAATAATAAAATGAATGTATATTATTTATTATATACAAACAGAATTCACATAATCATAGTGCTAGGTTCTTGTTACATAACCCCTTATAACACCCGCATAAGATCAAAGTGTAAGGTGTGCAATGGTGACAGACAGTTGGTGCGGCTCTGATAACATCGTTCGTGACACTACAAATAATATTTTTTCTTTATAACCAATTTAAAAAGTAAAAATAATGAAATGAATTTATATTATTTATTATATACAAACACAATTCAAATAATCATAGTGCTATATTCTTGTTACATAACCCCATATAACACCCGCATAAGATCAAAGGGTAAGGTGTGCAATGGTGAAAGACTGTTGGGGTGGATCTGATAACATCGCTCGTTACACTACCTCCATAAGCAATTCCATTAAAGATTAATGTGTTGAATCATGACTTGGTCTTGTTTAAGAGAGTACCCTCGTGACACTACCTCCCTTCCGAGCTCCGATAAATGGGTTTTGGGTTGAGCAATTTTTCTAGATGGGGCCATCACTTATTCTGTATGAGTAAATTTGATTTGTTAATGCCCTATATTTATACTAATCACGTGAACATTTTTTAATGGCTATATTGACAATAGAAACAATTATTAACAGTATTTTAAAATCCAAAAATATAAAACTAATTAAGTACATATGTTTTATATAACCATTTAAAATAATAATACATTTTCTCAAATCAATAGGAATTTCCAGTAATAAATATTTGGCTCAATACTATCTTCCCCCTTAATAAATTTCTCCCTTGAAATTTCATTTTCCAACACTAAATCAATTGAGGGTAACTCTTCTTCCTTAATTCCTCTGATTCCCACATTTCTTCTTCAAACCTATTGTTTCACCCCAAAACCTGGATGAGGGGAATTATCTCATTTCCTGGAAATTTTCCTATATAATCATAGATCATCACTGGCTTTTATTCACATGAGATGTCATTATACAATTGTAAAAACTCTACGTTGAGTACATGAAACAGGTTTGGTATGTACTTCCTGATGTGTGATACATGGAATACCTAATCTACTTTAGATAGGTTCGGTGGGAGTTCTATTTAATAGGCCACTTCTCCAATGTGATGAAGGATATATATAGGTTTGATGTAACTTTGACAAAGATTTACCTTCTTCCAAAACCACATAACTCTCTTTAATGGTGATACGTGGTGGAATACCGTGTCCCCAACATCAAACTTTATGTCTCATTGACGATTATCAGTATAACTCTTTTGTTGAATCAGAGAAGATTAAATGTGATGCTGGATGGTCTTAACCTTCTACACCATTTCATCATCAATTTCATGACCTAGGAGTTTTCACTCCACAAGATCATCCCAACAAGCTAGTGTTCTGCACCTCTTCCCTTAAAGGGCTTCGTAATGAACCATTTGGATGCATGAGTTGAAACTTGTATTATTGGAGTTCTCACCCTGAGGAAGATATTGATCCCATTTTAATTTGATGTACATTTATCATGCTCTCAACATGTTCCCATGTTTTTGGATTGTACTCATAGATTGGACATCAGTTTGAGAATGATAAGTCGTACTGAAGTTCAGCTCAATATTCAAAAAGTTCGGGACACTCTTCTAGAACATAGAGGTTAATCATTGATCTAGATCATATACAATCAATAGGGGTACTCCATGCAGCCTAACCACTTCACTGATGTTTATCCATTAAATTTTATCCAATGATAAATCCTCTCGAATTGAAATAAAGTGTGTAGTGTTTGTAAGATGATTCACAACAACCCAGATAGCATTGTTTTCTTTTGGATGTCTTCAGAAATATGTTTATAAAGTCCATGGTGATGTTCTCCCATTTCCATGTTGGTATAATTAATGGTTTCATCATCCCCTAAGACTTATGATTCTATTCCTTCACTTGATGAAAGACCAGGCACTTTGATGTATACTCAATGATCTCCTTCGTCATGTTATCCCACAAATAATGCATTCAGAAACCATGATACATCATTGTGTTTCCTGAGTGAATAATGAAATTTAGACTATGTGTATCATCCAAAAATTCTTTATTTAACTCCATATTTTATGGAACACATAGTCATGACCCAAATCTCACAATTCCTTTTTAATTTACAATGAACTCTTAGGACTTCCCTTTTCTGATAGTTTCCACTTTATTCAGAATTCCTATATCATCCTTTGGATTATCAATTAACCTTTCTATAAGAGATGGTTGATCAATAATTTCTGAAAGTATTGAAGATGTTCGCTTTTTATGATTCACATTTGCATGTTCATAAAATCTATGAAAATTGGATCCTTTTCAATTCTAATCAATGATAGAATCATTTTGTCCTTTCTACATAGACCATTCTCCACCTCGTTAGCTTTCCCAGGGTTGTAATGGATTGATTATTCATAGTCATTGATCATCACTAATCATATTTGTTAGCACATGTCCAAATCATTCTAAGTGAATATATAATTTAGGATTTTGTGACCTGTGTATATTTCACACTTCTCCCTAAAGAGGTAAGGTCGCCAATTTTTTAAAATGATGATTACTACAGCCAACTCAAGATCATGTGTTGGAATGTTTTTCTCATGAACTTTCAATTTCGTTGAAGCATAACCTATGACATTTTCATTTTTAATCCACAAAAATATCATTCCCTTCATCAAATATTTACTAAATACCACAAAATGTTCTCCACTTATGGGTAGTGTGAGCACGGGTGCAGTGATTATCCTACTTTTCAACACCATGAATATTTCATCACAATCATCACTCAAAGAAAACATTATTCACTTCTTAGTTATCTTTGCAAGATGTTTGGTCAATCATGAGAAATTTCACACAAATCGGCGATAATATCCAGATATCCCAGGGATGATACAGATATCCATCCCTGATGTTGGCCTCGACCATCCCTCCATTGCATCTGTCTTAGAGGGATCAAAAGATATCGAATTACATGGGATGATTTTAACCAAGAATGATAACTCCGTCAATAATAACTCAGACTAGCATTAATGGAATAGAGATTCTCATTTCATAATGTCTCTTGTAAAGTTCTTAGATGATTCTGATTCTCTTCTATGGGATTGGTTTATATTAAAATATCGTCAATAAATACTACCCAAAATTTTCAAGGTAATCTCAAAAGTCTCTATTCATCAGGTCCATGATGATTACTGGAGCATTAGTGAGTCTGGAAAGTGTTAGTATGAATTCATAGTGCATGTATCTTTTATGAATATAAGTCTTGGGGAAATTATACTTCTTCACCATTAATTAGTAATACCTGGACTGCAGATACACCTAGAAGAAGTATTGTGCTCCATGTAGCTGATAGAACAAGTAATAAATTAGGGGTAATGGATACTTTTTATTTATTTTGATTTTGTTGATCTCAAAACAATCAATGCAATGGATCGTCGACCCATCCTTCATCACGGTGAAGAGGATTGGTGTACCCCATAGTGACAGACTTGGTCATATAAACCCTTTATCTAGATTCTCCTATACTTGTTTCTTTAGCACATAAATCTCCACAACATCCATTATGTATGGAGTCTTGGGTATTTTCAATGCCCCAGGTATAATATCAATTGAGAATCAAACAGATCATTTATGTAGAAGGACACAAAATTCCTTGGGAAACACTCTAACAAATTCCATCACAATATGCCTATCTAAAATCAGGGTTTCTTCCTTAGAGTCAATCATCTCATAATATATGTGTGCCCATATGGCAGTAGTTTCCACACCTATGATGATGGTGATAAAGAAGATTCATCCTCATCCATGCACTTTTATTGAATTGAGGATCTATTATTTAAATTTTTGGATTATTGTCACCTATTGACCGACCAATGTTTTGATGATCTACGAATGTGTATAGCAGAACTCGGGTCAAATCCTCAACGATGATACATTTTTACAGTCTGTTGTGTTTATTTAATTAAATATCTTGATTGGGGGGTTTGTTTAAAGAGCTTATGAAAACATTTATGGATAATGTTTGATTTAAAAAATTTATAAATATTGGGGAGAGTTCATTATTGGGGATTAAATCTTATGATATCCTTGAGATTTACATTATATTGCATTAAATTAATACTCACTTCATATGATGATTTTCATCG
This sequence comes from Viscum album, assembly GCA_963277665.1. Lineage (NCBI taxonomy): Eukaryota > Viridiplantae > Streptophyta > Magnoliopsida > Santalales > Viscaceae > Viscum > Viscum album. Next base: position 389,099,475 of record OY728125.1, read on the forward strand.
GAATTACCAAGTGTTAAAGATTTAATCCAAGCCATATCTTAACATAGGGTTATAATCATGAACATTAATTTTTTATGCTAGTGTATTTGTGGTTCTAATAATCCATGGAATCCACATATTAAACAAAACATGTCATTAATCCATGACATATAATGTTCAACATACACAATTTTAACTCAAAAATACTCATTAAGCAAAGGCTGTAAATCACATAATATACCCAAATTATAACTCATCCTAATGGGAGATTTACTCATACATTTAAATTATTATTAATATGGTTATAATTATTATGATGATAAATTAAGAAGATAAGAAAAAGAAAGGGATAAGAAAAGAGTGGTGCATCGAACACACACACAAATGATGAAGGGAATTAAAAATGAACAATATGTTGAATGAGAATGCGAAATAAGGGAAGGGGAATAAAATATATTTGAACTATTTTACGAAAAATGATATTAAAATACATAATTTGGATGAGAATAATAGATATTGAATAAGAAACTTTCATTAAAATAGAATTACAAAAGAAAGACTTACAAGATTCCAACAAAGAAGAACAAAAAATAAATGAAAATAATGGGAGGAGGAAAGGTATCTCAAGTGAAAGCGTGGGTATGGAAGGTCCTCCCAAGCCATTGGAAAGGCTTTGGTCGTGCCAATATGTTCTCCTCTCTTCTGAAATTCCAAATGATTTGATGAAGAGAATGTGAATGTATTTATAGCCCAAGGAAGTGGACAGTTGGCATTCCCAATCTGTCCCTCCACTTGGATCAATGATTTGGACTTCTAGAAAGTCTAATATAGAGATATATCAAAATTCAATGTTGAATATAATATTGTTGTACGACATCTCTCAAAATGTGGAGTCATTTGGACCTATGGAGCCAATGATATGGCGGTTTGAGTAAACAAATTTAAATTGTCCATTTTAATCCATGCTTTTTCGATGGCAAAAATGTGAATAGATTTTGGAATAGGAAGATTCCATCAAATATGAATTAGTTTTTCAAAAAAGTAAGTTTCCTATATCTCCTCTTTCACACTGAAAACTGTAGATTTATTTGAATAATAGATCTGGAGACATGTCACGAATACTGTACCGATGTTAATTCCTGACCAGAATGGTGGGATGAGTTTAAATGAATAAGTTGGGCCCCTTGTGTTTGGATTTGTGTGTTGAAATTTTTATCCAAGATTTCTTAAAATTTCCACCGAACATTTTAGAAGAATGAAAAAATTTTAAATTCCATATTGAGCCCAGTAATTCAATCTGCATGGATGGTTCAGTTTCCTTATAGATTCTTTCGACCTTCTTGTGTGGTCCATATGAGACTTCAAATGGTAGAATTGGCCCATGATCACTTCTAATGAAATGTTGGATATTGCATTAGGAATCCTGAAAAATAGGAACCATAGAATCTGGATCAGTATGGTTATATGTATAAAAAAATAGTAAACTAAGTAAATTGGACAACTTCTAAAAATGCTAAAAAATTATACTTAGTATTTAAACATTAATATTTCACAAAAATTATGCACATTTCATATAAAATAAGTAATGAGAGTATATAATAAGTAATTAAAATATTAATAACATCAAATCCCCCAAACATTGTCTTGTGCAAGTCATTATGTGCAAATGATATAAAAACCTGAAAAAATCATTTTCACTCACCAAAAAATATTTAAATTTTGTTTTCCCCAATCAGAGGTGGTTTAGATAATTTCCCCCATCTAATTTGAATTACACCACAAGTTGTTACAGAAAATGTTTTCTAAAAACAGTTAATTTTTTTCATGATCAAATTTAGAAATGGAAAATGGTGGCACACAAAACAACCTCCTCTCAAGATGATAAAACTAATTTGTGGAGATTCTCTCATTCACAAACCAAAAGTGAAAATCATAGTGTTTTCAATGACTGGTACTTTATTTATTTGATTATATCTTATGTTCCTCCTAAGTTGGCGAAGTGTTCAGTCAATTTCAGGGTTAAACAAATCTGAGGGATTGTTTGGGAGGCTACGGAGCATTCAGAATGATGTTGGAAGATAGTGGAGGATGTTTTTTTATTTGTGTGTTTTTTTTTTCAATTTGGTTTTTTTAAATAAAAATAAACTAATGTCTACATAAAGCACCATCCCCAAAAATGACTCCATTTGAAATGTGCAGCCAATTGTCACCTATCGACCGATCAATGTTCTGATGCTCTGCTAATGTGTATAGAATAACTCGGGTCAAATCCTCAGCGATGTTACTTTTTTATACTCGGTTGTTTTTAGTTAATTGTATTCTGATAGGAGGGGGTTTGTTTACAGAGAATATGAAATAATTTATGGATTATTTTTGATTTAACAAATTGATAAAGATTGGGGTGAGTTAATAATTTGTGATTTAAGCTATTGATATCCTTCAGCTTTGGTTTATATTGCATTAAATTAATACCCACTTCACAAAACGATTTTGATCGGAATTCCCTAGTGTTAAATCATTAATCCAAGACATAACTTAACCGAGGGTTCTAATCATTACCATTACTTTTTTATTGTAGTGTATTTTTGGTTCTAATAATCCATGAAATCTACATATTAAAGAAAACATGTCATTAATCCATAACATATAAAGTTCAACAAACACAATATTTACTCAAAAATACTCATTGAGAAAAGGCTCTCAATCACTTAATATCCCCAAAATATAACTCAACTTAATGGTAGATTTACACATCCATTTAAGTTATTAGAAATCTGGTTATAATTATTATGATGATAAATTAAGAAGATAAGAAAAAAAAGTGATAATAAAAGAGTTGTGCACTGAACACACACACAAACGATGAAGGAAATTAAAAATGAACTATAGATTGAATGAGAAATAAAAATAAGGAATGGGGAATAAAATGTATTTAAACTATTTTAAGAACAATAATATTAAACTACAGAATGTGGATGAGAATAAGAGATATTTAATGAGAAACTTGAATGAAAATATAATTACAAAAGAAATACATACAAGATTACAACATAGAAGAACACAAAAGTAAATGAAAACAATGAGATAAGGAAAGGTCTCTCAAGTGAATACTTCAGTATGGAAGGTCATCCTAAGCATTTGGCAAGGCATTGGTCGTCCCGATATATTCTAAAATCTTTGGAAATGCCAACTCTTTTGAAGAAGAGGAGAGGAATGTATTTATAGATTAATGAAGTTGACTGTTGGAATTCTCTATCTGTCTATCCACTTGTCTCGACAATTTGTACATCCCAATAGCCGAATCTCGAAATATCTCCCTGTTCAAAGATGTAGATAATAATTTTTACCAAATTCTCTCAAAATTTGTTGTCATTTGGACCTATTGAGGCAATTATATAGTGGTTTGATTAAACAAAGGTAAACTATCCATTTCAATCCATGATTTTTCAATGGAAAAAATGTGAATGGATTTTGGTATATGAAGAAGACTTAAAATCCAAATTATTTCTCCAAAAACATCGGACCCTTATATCTCCGCTTTACCAATGAAAAATATCATCTTGATTGGAAGAAAATATTAGAAGACACATCATGAATACTCTACTGATGTTCATTCCAGACCAGAATGGTGTGTTGAGTTCAAATGAATCAGTCGGGCCCCTTGTATTTGGATTTGGGCCTTGCAATTTTTATCCACGACTCCTTACATTGTCCCCCGAACCATTGAGAAGAATTATTGAATTTTAAATTCCAAATTGATCCCAGTAATATAATCTTCATGGATGGTTAAGTTTCTTCACAGATTCTTTTGGCCTTCTTGTGCGGTCCATATGAGCTTTCAGATGGGACAATTTTCCCATGATCCCTTATAATGAAATGTTGGATGTTTAATTAGGAATCCAACAATAATAAAACAACACAATTTGAATTAGTAGGGGGATAGTTATAAATAAAATAGTAAACTGACTAAATTGGACTACTTCTAAAAATGCTCAAAAATTATAGTTAGTATTAAAACATTAATATTTCACAACAATTATGCACATTTCATATAAAATTAGTAAATGGAGTACATAATAAGTCATGAAGATATTAATAAAATCAACTCCACCACACATAGTCTAGTGGTTATCCTTATGTGAAACAAATATAAAAACATGTCAAAATCATTTTCACTCACCATCAAATTTTAAAATTCTATTTTCCCCAATCAGGGGAGGTTTAGATAATTTCACTCATCAATTTTGAATTCCACAACAAGTTGTTACATAATTTTTTTTCAAAAACAATTAATTTTTTTCATGCTCAATTTTGAAAATTGTAAATGGTGGCACACAAAACATACCCCTTTCAAGATGCTAAAATTAATTTTTGGAGCATTTTGAATTCACCAACCAAAAGTGAAAATCTTAGAGTTTGTAAGGACTAGTACTTTAATTATTTTATTATCTCTTATGTTCTACCTAAGTTGGCGAAGTGTTCACTCAATTTCAAGGTAATAAAACATGAGGGATGAGTTTTGGAGGATACAGGGCATTTAGAAAGATGTTTTAAGAATGTGTAATATGGGTTTTTCATTGTGTATTATTTTTTTCAGTTTATGATTTTTATGAGAAGGCGGGTTTCTCTTTGTGTTTTTTTTAATTGTTTTTTAAATTTTGTTTATTTTGTTTTTTTACAATAACTAGAAATTTATGACTACCTAAAGCACCATCCCCAGTAATGGTTCCATTTGTAATGCACGACTGATTGTCACTTATCTATTGGTCAATGTTCTGATTCTCTACTAATGTGTATAGCAGCACTCGGGTCGAATCCTCAGTGATGTTACTTTTTTATAGTTGGTTGTTTTTAGTTTATTGTATTCTGATTGGGGGGTTGATTTGTAGAGATTATGAAATAATTTATGGGTGATGATTTATTTGACAAATTGATAATGATTTTCATGAGTTCATTATTGGGGATTTAAGCTTATGATATCCTTGAAATTTTCTTTATGTTGCATTAAATTAATAACCACTTCACAAGATTATTTTGATCGGACCTCCGAAGTGTCTAAAAGTTAATCCAAGCCATGAAATAACTTATGGTCTTAATCATTACCATTACTTGTTTATGATAGTGTATTTGTGGTTCTAATAATCCATGGAATCCACATATTAAATAACACATGTCATTAATCCATGACATATAATGTTCAACATACACAATATTAACTCAAAGAATACTCATGGTGAAAAGGCTCTCAATCACATAATATCACCAAAGTATAACTCACCCAAGTGGTAGATTTTCTCATCCATTTAAATGATTTGTAATCTGGTTATAATTATCATGATGATAAATTAAGAAGATAAGAAAAAGAAAGAGATAAGAAAAGAGTGGTGCGTCGAATACACACACAAACGATGAAGTGAATTAAAAACAAACTATAGATTGAATGAGAAAGAAAAAGAAGGGAAATAGGATAAACTATATTTAAACTATTTTAAGAAAAATAAACTTAAACTATAGAATTTGGATGAGAATAAGAGATATTGAATAAGAAACTTGCATTAAAATAGAAATAGAAAAGAAATACTTACAAGATTACAAAAAAGAAGAACACAAAAGTAAATGAACAAAATGAGAGGAGGAAAGGACTCTAATGTGAAACCTTGAGTATGGAAGGTACTCCCAAGATTTGGAAAGGCTTTTTTCGTGCCAATATGTTCTTCACTCTTCTGAAATGACAAATATTTTGATTGAGAGGAGGGGAATATATTTATAGCTCAAGGAAGTGGACTGTTGGCATTCTCTATCTGTCCCTCCACTTGGCTCGATGATTTGGACATCCAGACAGACGAATCACGAAATATCTCCTTATTCCAAGTTGTAGATAATATTTTTGGATGACGTCTCTCAAAATTTGGAGTTATTTAGATCTATGGAGCCAACTATGTAGCGGTTTGATTAAACAAAGACTAACTATCCATTTCAATCCATGCTTTTTCAATGTCCAAAATTTGAATGGATTTTGGAATAAGAAGATGCCTTAAAATATGAATTCTTTATTCAAAAAAGTATCCCCCTATATCTCATATTACACACTGCAAAATCTCAGCTTGATCAGATGAATAAATCCGGAGACATGTCACGAATACTGTACTGATGTTAATTCCAAACCAGAATGATGGGTTGAGTGTAAATGAATCAGTCAGGACCATTGTGTTTGGATTTGGGCCTCACAATTTTTATCCAAGACTCCTTACACTGTCCCCCGAACCTATGAGGAGATTGAAGGAATTTTAAATTTCAGATTGACCTCAATATTTCAATATTCATTAAAGGGTCAGTTTCTTCAAATATTTTGTGGGCCTTCTTTTGTGGTCCAAATGACCCTTAAAATGGTAGAATTGGGCCCTGATCCCTAATAATGAAATGTTGGATATAGATTTGAAAATCACAAAAAACAATAACAACACAATTTGGATAATTAGGGTGATAGTTATAAATAAAATAGTAAAATGACTCAATTGGACAACTTTTAAAATGCTCAAAAATTATACATAGTATTAAAACATTAATATTTCACACAAATTATGGACATTTCATATAAAATATGTAAAGGGAGTATATAATAAGTCATGAAAATATTAATAACATCAACTCACCCACACATAGTCATGTGCATTTCCTCATGTGCGACAAATATAAAAACATGACAAAACCATTTTCACTCACCAAAAAATATTAAAATTTCGTTTTCCCCAATCAGGGGAGGTTTAGATAATTTCCCTCAACCATTATGAATTCCACCACAAGTTGTTACAGAATATTGTCTCAAAACACTATTAGTTTCTTTCATGATCAAATTTAGAAATGGAAAATTGTGGAACACAAAACATACTCCTCTCATGATGATAAAATTAATTTATGGAGATTCTCTCAAACACCAACCAAAAGTGAAAATCTTAGATTTTGTAAGGATTGGTACTTGAATTATTTGATTATCTACTATGTTACTCCAATGTTGGTGATCTTCTTGCTCGATTTCAGGGTCAAAAAAATCTAAGGGATTATTTGGGAGGCTAAAGGGAATTCATAAATATGTTGGAAGAAAGAGGAAGACGAGTTTTTCTTTGTGTTTTTTTTCAGTTTATTATTTTAATGATAATGCATGGTTTTATTTCTATTTTTTTTTCAATTTCTATTTAAAATTTGTTTTTTTTGTTTTATTTACAATGACCAGAAACTAATGAATACATAAAGAACCATCCCCAGTAGTGGAACCGTTTGAAATTCATAGCCAATTGTTTCCTATCGACCGACCAAAGTTATAATGATTTGCTAATTTGTATAACAGCACTCCGGTCGAATCCTCAGCAGTGATACATTTTTATAATCGGTTGTTTTTAGTTAATTGTATTATGATTGGGGGGTTTGTTTGAAGAGATTTTGAAATAATTTATGGATGATATTTGATTTAACAAATTAATAATGATTTAGGTGAGTTCATTAATGGGGATTTATGTTTAGGATATCCTTGAGCTTTGCATTATATTGAATTAAATTAATACCCACTTCACAAGATGATTTTTATCAGAATTACCAAGTGTTAAATTGTTAATCCAATCCGTAATTTAACTTAGGGTTTTAATCATTACCATTAGTTTTTTATGGTAGTGTATTTTTGGTTTCAATAATCCATAGAATTCACATATTAAACAAAACAAGTCATTAATCCATGACATATAAACTTCAACATACAAAATATTAACTCAAATAATACTCATTGAGAAAAGGCTCTCAATCACTTAATATCCCCAAATTATAACTCACCCCAATGGTAGATTTACTCAACCATTTAAATGACTAGTAATCTGGTTATAATTTTTATAATGATAAATTAACAAGATAATAAAGAGAAAGGGATGAAAAAAGATTGGTGCGTCGAACACACACACCAACGATGAATGGAATTAAAAACGAACTATATATTAAAAGAGAAACCAAAAGGAGAGAAGGGGAATGATTTGTATTTAAACTATTTTAAGAACAATAATATTAAACTATAGAATTTGGATGATAATAAGAGATATTGAATAAGAAACATTCATTAAAAATAATTACAAAAAAATACTTACAGGATTACAAAAAATAAGAACACAAAATTAAATGAAAACAATGAGAGGAGGAAAGTTATCCCAAGTAAAAAAATGTGTATTGAAGGTTCTCCCAAGACTTTTGAAAGGCTCTGTTCATACCAATATGTGCTTATCTCTTATGAAATCCCATCTCTTTTGAAGGAGAGGAGAGGAATGTATTTATAGCCCAAGGAAGTGGGCTGTTGGCATTCCCAATATGTCCCTCTACTTGGCTCAACGATTTAGACATCAAGACAGTTGAATCACAAGATATCTCCTTCTTCATAGCTGTATATAATACTTTTGGATGAAGTCTCTCAAAAATTGGAGTCATTTGGACTTATGGAACCAAAGTGTTAATGAATCATTCAAGACACTTTTATTTCAATTCCCAGCCAGAACGGTGGGCTAAGTTTTAATGAATCATTCAAGACACTTTTATTTCAATTTAGGAATTGAATTTTTTATCCAATAATCCTTAAATTTTCCACTGAACCATTGAGGTGAATGAAGGAATTCCAAATTCTATATTGAGTCTAGTAATTCAATCATCATGGATGATTCAATTTCCTCACAGATTCTGTGGGCCTTCTTGTGTGGTCTATATGAGCCTTCAAATAGAAGAATTGGACAATGATCCCTTCTAATGAGATGTTGGTTATTGAATTAGGAATCCTACAAAATATGAATCACACAATTTGTATTAGTAGGGTAATAGTTATAAGTAAAATAGTAAACTGACTAAATGAGACTACTTCTAAAAATGTTCCAAAATTATACTTAGTTTTGAAACATTAATATTTCACACAAATTATGCACATATCATATAAAAGAAGTATAGGTAGTATATAATAACTAATGAAAATATTAACAACATCAAATTCCCACACTCAGTCTTGTGAATGTCTTAATGTGCAAGAAATATAAAAACACGAAAAAATCATTTTCACTAACCAACTAATATTAAAATTTTGTTTTCCCAAATCAGGGGAGGTTTAGAAAATTTCACTCATCCATTTTGAATTCCACCACAAGTTGTTACAGAAAAAAAATTTCCAAAAAAATTTCAATTTTTTTCATTCTTAAATTTAGTAATGGAAAATGGTGGCACAAAAAAATGACTCCTCTCAAGATGATAAAATTAATTTATGGAGTTTCTCTCATTCACCAATGAAAAGTGAAAATCATAGAGTTTGTAAGGACGAGTACTTGAATTATTTTTTTACCTCTTATGTTACTTCTTTGTTGGTGAAGTGTTCGCTCAATTTCAGAATCAAAAAATATGAGGGACTGTTTGGGAGTCTATGGGGAATTTAGAAAGTTATTGGAAAAAATAGGAATATGGGGTTTTCTTTGTGATTGTTTTTTCATTTTATTCTTTTTTGGAGAAGGAGGGGTTTTATTTGTGTTTTTTTTTTCAATTATTTTTTAAATATTTGTTTTTTTGTTTTTTACCAATAACCAGAAACTAATGAATACATAAAGCACTATCCCTGGGAACAAACCCATTTGAAACGCCTGGCCGATTATCGCCTATCGACTAGTCATAATTCTGATGCTATGCTTATGTGTATAGAAGCACTCGGGTCGAATCCTCAACATTGATACCTTTTTATTGACAATTGTTTTTAGTTAATTGTATTATGATTGGGGGGTTTGTTTGTAGAGGTTATGAAATAATTTATAGATGATGTTTTATTTAACAAATTGATAAATATTTGGGAGAGTTTGTTATTGGGGATTTAAGCTTATGATATCCCTGAGCTTTGATTTATATTGTATTAAATTAATTCCCACATCACATGATGATTTTGATCGGAATTCCAAAGTGTTAATGATTTAATCAAATTCATAACATTACTTAGGGTTCTAATAATTACCATTACTTGATTATGGTAGTGTATTTGTGGTTCCAATATTCAATGAAATCCACATATTAAACAAAACATGTCATTAATCCTTGACAGATAATGTTCAACGTACAAAATATTAACTCAAAGAATACTCATCGAGAAAAGGCTCTCAATCACTTAATATCCACAAATTATTACTCATCACAATGGCATATTTATTCATCCATTTAAATGATTAGTAATATGATTATAATTATTATGATGTTAAATTAATAAGATAAGAAAAATTAAGGGATACAAAAAGTGTGGTTCGTCGAACACAAACACAAACATTGGAGGGAATTAAAAACAAACTATAGATTGAATGAGAAAGAAAAAGAAGGGAAGGGGAATAAACTGTATTTAAAAAATTTTAAGAACAAAAATATTAAAATATATAATTTCGATGACAATAAGAGATATTTAATAAGAAACTTTCATTAAAATATATTTAAAAAATAATGATTTACAAGATTACAACAAAGAAGAACTCCAAAGTAAATGAAAACAATAAGAGGAGGAATGGTATCTCATGTAAAAACATGAGTATGAAATGTCCTCCCAAGCATTTGGAAAGGCTATGGTCATGCCAATATGCACTCTTCTCTTCTGAAATGACAACTATTCTGAAGGAGAGGAGGGGAATGTATTTATAATCCAAGGAAGTTGACTGTTGGAATTCCCAACATATCCCTCTAAATGGATCGAGGATTTGGACATCCAGAGAGCCAACTCTCGAGATTTATCCTTCTTACAAGTGGTAGATAACAAAGTTGGCCATCGTCTCTCAAAATTTGGAGTGATTTGGACATATGGAGACAATTTTATGGCAGTTTGATTAAGAAATATTAAACATTCCATTTCAATCTATGCTTGTTCGATGGTAAAAATGTGAATGGATTTTGGAATAAGAATATGCCTTAAAATCCAAATTATTTTATGAACAAAGTTGTCCCCATTTATCTTCTACTTCACAATGAAAAATCTCATCTTGATTGGATAAAAAGATCAGGATACATGGCATGGATACTGTATTGATGTTAATTCCCAGCCAGAATGGTGGGAGGAGTTTAAATTAATCAGTCGCCCCCCTGTATTTTGATTTGGGCCTTGAAATTTTTATCCAAGACTCCTAACAATGTCCCCCGAACCATTGAGTAGAATGAAGAAATTTTAAATTATAGATTGAGCCCAATAATTCAATCTTCATGGATGGTTTAGTTTCCTCACAGATTCTTTGGGCCTTCTTATGTGGTCTATATAAGCCTTCAAATGGAATAATTGGCCCATTATCTCATCTAATTAAATGTTGGATATTGAATTAGGAATCCTAAATAACAAGAACCACACAATTGGGATTAGTAGGGTGTTATTTATAACTAAAATTGTAAATTAAATCAATTGGACTACTTCTAAATATGCTCAGAAATTAAACATAGTATTAAAACATTATTATTTCACACAAATTATGCAAATTTCATATAAAATATGTAAATTGAGTATATAATAAGTCATTTAAATATTAATAACTTCAACTTCCTCACACATAGTCTTGTGCATGTCCTCATGTGAAACAAATATAAAAAAAATGAAAAAAATCATTTTCACTCATCAACAAATATTAAAATTTTGTTTTCCCCAATCAGGAGAGGTTTAGATAATTTCACTCATCCATTTTGAATTCCACCACAAGTTGTTACATAAACTATTTTCCAAAAAAAAATTCATTTTTTTCATGTTAAAATTTAAAAATGGAAAATGGTTCCATAAATAACTTACTCTTCTCAAGATGATAAAATTAATTTATTGAGATTTTATCATTCACCAACCAAAAGTTAAAATCTTAGAGTTTGTAAGGACTTGTACTTGAATTATTTGATTATCTATCATGTTCCTCCTAATTTGGTGACATGTTCACTAAATTTCAGGGTCAAACAAATTCGGGGGATTGTTTGGGAGGCTACGAGGCATTCAAAAAGATGTTTCAAGAATGAGGAATATGGTTTTTACTTTTTGTTTTTTTAGTTTATGATTTTTCTTGGAATGCGGGTTTTTCTTGGTGTTTTTATCATTTTCTTAATTTTTTTTTATTTTTTTACAATAAACAGAAACTAATGTCTACATAAAGAACCATCCCGGGAAATGAAACCATTTGAAACTCACGACTGATTGTCACATATCGACAGGTCAATGTTCTGATTCTCTGCTAATGTGTATAGCAGCACTCGGGTCGAATCCACATCGATGAAACCTTTTTATAGTTTGTTGTTTTAAGATAATTATCTTCTGATTGGGTGTTTGTTTTTAGATCTTATGAAATATTTTATGGATGAAGTTTGATTTAACAAATTTATAAATATTGGGGTGAGTTCATTATTTGGGATTTAAGCTTATGACATCCTTAAGCTTTTCTTTATATTGTATTAAATTTATACCCACTTCACATGATGATTTTGTTCGGTATTCCGAAGTGTTAAATATTTAATCCAAGCTATAACATAACATAGGTTTCTAATCATTACCATTACTTGTTTAATTTAGTGTATTTGTGGTTCCAATAATCTCTGGAATCCACATATTAAACCAAACATCTCATTAATCCACAATATATAAGGTTCGACATACACAATGTTAACTCAAAAAATAATCTTCAAGAAAAGGATCTCAATAACTTAATTTCCCTAAATTATAACCCACCCAAATGGTATATTTACTCATCCATTTAAATGATTTTTAATCTAGTTATAATTATTATGATGATAAATTAATAAGATAAGAAAAAGAAAGGGATAAGAAAAGTGTGGTGCGTCGAACAAACACACAAACGATGAAGGGAATTAAAAACGATCTATAGATTGAATGAGAAAGAAAAAGAAGGGAATGCGAATAAAATGTATTTATAATATTTTATGAAAAATAATATTAAACTATATAATGTGGATGAGAATAATAGATATTGAATAATAAACTTACATTAAAATAGAATTACAAAAAAAAGACTTACAAGATTACAACAAGGAAGAACACTAAAGTAAATGAAAACAATGAGAGGAGGAACAATCTCTAATGTAAAAACATGATTATGAAAGGTCTTCCAAAGCCTATGGAAAGGAATTTTTCATTCCAATATGTTCTCCTCTCCTATAAAATTCCAACACTTTTGATGGAGAGGAGAGGGATTTTTTTATAGCCCAAGGAAGTGGAATTTTGGCATGCCAAATCTATCCCTCCACATGGATCAATGATTTGGACATCCAGACCATTGAATACCATGATATATCATTCTAAAAAGTTGTATATAATAATGATGTATGACATATCTCAATATTGGGAGGGTTTTGGACCTATGGAGGCAACGTTATGGCAGTTTGATTAAACAAAGTTAAACTATACATTTCAATCCATATTTTTTGGATGGCCAAAATGTGAATGGATTTTGGTATTGAAATATTCCTTAAAATATGAATGATCTCTTTAACAATGTCGGTCCCCTATATTTCCTCTTTCACACATCAAAATCACAGAATGGTTGGATGAATATATCAGGAGATATGTCATTAATATTGTACTGATGTTAATTCCCGGCCAGAATGGTTGGCTGAGTTTAAATGAATTATTTGACCCCTTGTATTTGGATATAGGGATTGAACTTTTTATCCCAGACTCCTTATATTTTCCCCAGAACCTTTGAGTTGAATGAAATAATTTAAAATTTTATACTGATCCCAGTAATACAATTTTCATGGACGGTTCAGTTTCCTCACAGATTCTATGTTCCTTTATGTGTGGTCCTTATGAGCCTTCAAATGGAAGAATTGGCCCATGATCCCTTCTAATGAAATGTTGGATATTGAATTAGGATTCCTAAAAACCATGAACAACACAATTTGGATTAGAAGAGTTATTGTTTTTAAATAAAATAGTAAATTGACTCAATTGGACTACTTCTAAAAAGTCTCAAAAATTATAATTAGTATTAAAACATTAATATTTCACACAAATTATGCACATTTAATATAAAATATGTAAATAGGGTATATAATAAGTCATTAAAATATTAATAATATCAACTCCCCTACACATATTCTTGTTTATGTCCTCATGTGAAACAAATATAAAAACAAGAACAAATCATTTTCACTCACCAACAAATATTAAAATTTTATTTTCCCCAATTAGGCGAGGTTTAGATATTTTCACTCATCCATTTTGAATTCCAACAAAATTTGTTACAGAAAAAAGTTTCCAAAAACACTTCATTTTTTTCATGCTAAAATTTTGAAATGGAAAATGGTGGCACACAAAACTTACTCTGCTCAGGATGATAAAATTAATTTATGGAGCTTCTCTCTTTCACCAACAAAATGTGAAAATCTTAGAGTTTTTATGGACTGGTATATGAATTATTTGATTATCTCTTATGTTACTCCTAAGTTGGCAAAGTGTTCTCTCAATTTCAGGGTGAAACAAACCTGAGGGATTTTTTGGGAGGCTACGGGGTATTCAGAAAGATGTTGGAAGAAAGAGGAAGATCAATTTTTATTTGTGTTTTCTTAATTTTATGATTTTTATGAGAAGGTGGGTTTTTCTGTGTGTGTTTTTTCTATTTTTGTAAAATTTTTTATTTTGTTTTTTTTACAATAACCAAAATCTAATGAATATATAATGCACCATCTCTAGAAACAACTCCATTTCAATACATTCTTTTTCAATGGCCAAATGTGAATGGATTTTGGAATAAGAAGATGCCTTAAAATCAGAATCCATTCTTCAACAATGAGGGGCACCTATATATACTCTTTCACCCAAAAAAATAAAAGCATGATTGGATGAAAAGATTAGGATAAATGTTATGAATATTGTACTGATGTTAATTCCCAGCCTGAATGAGAGGCTGAGTTTAAACGAATCAATGTTATGATGCTCTGCTAATGTGTATAGCAGCACTCAGGTCGAATCCTCAGCGATGATACTTTTTTTTAAATTTTGTTTTTTTTGTTTTTTTACAATAACCAAAATCTAATTACTACATAAAACACCATCCCTGGAAACAACACCATTTGAAATGCATGGGTGATTGTCAGCTATCGACCGATCAAAGTTCTGATGCTCTGCTAATATGTATAGAAGCACTCGGGTCAAATCCTCAGTTATGATACATTTTTATAGTCGGTTGTTTTTAGTTAATTGTATTCTGATTGGGGGTGTTTTTTGTAGATTTTATAAAATAATTTATGGATGATGTTTGATTTAAAAAATTGATAAATATTAGGGTGAGTTCATTATTGGGGATTTAAGATTATGATATCCTTGAGCATTGCATTATATTGCATTAAATTAATACCAATTTCAAAAGATGTTATTGATAGGAATTCCCAAGGGTTAAAGCTTTACTCTAAGCTGTAACGTAACTTAGGGTTCTAATCATTACCATTACTTGTTTATGGTAGTGTATTTTTGGTTCCAATAATCCATGGAATCCACATATTAAACAAAACATGTCATTAATCCATGACATATAAAGTTCAACATAGACAATATTAACAAAATGAATACTCATCGAGAAAAGGTTCACAATCACTAAATATTCCCATATTATAAATCAACCAAATAGTAGATTTACTCATCCATTTATAATAGTATTAATATGGTTATAATTATTATGATGATAAATTAAGATGATAAAAAAAAGGGATAATAAAAGAGTGGTGAGTCGAACACACACACAAACTATTAAGGGAATTGAAAAAGAACTATAGATTGAATGAGAAAGAAAAAGAATGGAAGGGAAATAATCTGTATTTAAACTATTTTACGAATAATAATATTAAACATCAGAATGTTGATGAGAATAAGAGATATTGAATAAAAAACTTTCATTAAAATATAATTAAAAAAGAAAGACTTACAAGATTAAAACAAAGAAGAACAAAAAATTAAATGAAAACAATGAGAGGAGGAAAGGTCTCTCAAGTGAAAAGATGAGTATGGAAGGTCCTCCAAAGCCTTTGGCAAGGCTTTGGTAGTTCCAATATGTGATCCTCTCTTTTGAAATGCCATCTAATTTGAAGGAGAGTAGGGGAATGTATTTATATCCAAAGAAGGTGGACAGTTGGTATTCCCAACCTTTATCTCCCCTTGGCTCCACGATTTGGACATCCAGACAGCTGAATCGTGAGATATATTCTTTTTAAAAGTTATAGATATTAATTTTTTATGACGTCTCTCAAAATTTAGAGTCAGTTGAACCAATTTATCCAATGTTATGGTGGTTTGATTAAACAATGGTAAACTGTCCATTTAAATACATGCTTTTTAAAAAGCCAAAATGTGAATGGATCGTAGAATAAGATGGTTCCTTAAAATCCAAATGATTTCATAAAAACATTCAGCCCCCTATATCGCCTCTTTCACACTACAAAATCTCATCTGGATTGGATGAATAGATCAGGAGAGATGTGATGGATACTGTACTAATGTAAATTCCCAGCCAGAGTGGTGGGCTAAGATTAAAAGAATCATTCGAGCCCCTTGAATTTGGATTTGGGCCTTGAAAAATTTATCCAAGTCTCCCTATAGTGTTCCTTGAACCATTGAGGAGAATTATGGAATTTTCAGTTCTAGATTGAGCGCAGTAATTCAATCTTCATGGATGGTTCAGTTTCCTCACATATTATGTGGGCCTTCTTGTGTGGTCCATATGAGCCTTCAAAGGGAAGAATTGGCTCTTGATCCCTTCTAATGAAATGCTAGGAATCCTACAAAACAAGAACCACACAATTCAGATTAGTAGGGTGATAGTTATAAATTAAATAGTAAACTGACTCAATTGGACTTCTTCTAAAAATGCATAAAAATTATACTTACTATTAAAACATTAATATTTCACACAAATTATGCACATTTCATATAAAATAAGTAATGGGAAAATATATTATGTAATAAAATTTTTAATAACATCAACTCACCCAAAATTAGTCTAGTTCATGTCTTCATGTGAAAAAAATATAAAAACATGACAAAATTATTTTCACTCACCAACAAATATTAATTTTTTTTCTTCCCAATAATGGGAGGTTTAGATAATTTCACTCATCCATTTTAAATTCCAACACAAGTTGTTATAGAAAAATGTTTCTAAAAACAATTCATTTTTTTCATGATCGAAATTAGAAAGGGAATATGGTGGCACACAAAACTTACTCCTCTCAATATTAAAATATAAATTTATAAATCTTCTATCATTCACCACCCAAAATTAAAAATCATAGAGTTTTTAAGGACTGGTATTTGAATTATTTGATTATCTCTTATGTTCCTCCCAAGATGGTGAAGTGTTCGCAAAAATTTCAAGGTCAAAGAAATCCAAGGGACGGTTTGGGAGGCTATGAGGTATTCAAAATTATGATGGAAGAAAAGGAATATGGAGTTTTCTTTGTGTGTTTTTTTAGGTTATAGTTTTTATGAGAAGGCGGATGTTTCGTTGTGTTTTTTTATTTTTTTTTAAATTTTGTTATTTTAGTTTTTTTTACAATAACCAAAAACTAATGACTACATAAAACACCATCCTTGGAAAAAAATTCCATTAGAAATGTGCCTCCAATTATCGCCTATCGACCGTTCAACGTTCCGATGCTCTGCTAATGTGTTTAACAGCACTTGGGTCGAATCCTCAGCGATGATACGTTTTTATACATGGTTTTTTTGTTAATTGTATTTTGATTGGGAGGTTTGTTTACAGAGATTATGAAATAATTCATGGATGATGTTGGATTTAACAAATTGGTAATTATTGGGGTGAGTTCATTATTGGGGATTTAAGATAATGATATTCTTGAGCTTTGATTTATATTGTATTAAATTAATACCCACTTCACAAGATGATTTGATCAGAATTCCCAAGTGTTAAAGATTTAATCCAAGCTGTAACTTCAGTTAGGGTTTTAATCATTACCATTACATGTTTATAGTAGTGTATCTGTGGTTCCAATATTCCATAGAATCCACATATGAAACAAAACATGTCATTAATCTAGGACATTTAAGTTCCAGATACACAATATTAACTCAAAGAATAGTCATCGAGAAAAGGATCTCAATCACTTAATATCCCCAAATTATAATTCACCCAAATGGTAGATTTACTCAGCCATTTAAATGATTATTATTCTGGTTATAATTATTATGATGAAAAATTCAGAAGATATGAAAAAAAGGGATTATAAAAGAGTGGTGCGTTGAACACACACACAAACGATGATGGGAATTGAAAACAAATTATAGATTGAATGAGAAAGCAAAAGAAGGGAAGGAGAATAAACTGTATTTAAAATATTTTGTTAACAATAATATTAGACTATATATTGTGGATGATAATAATAGATATTTTATAAGAAAAATAAATTAAAATAGAATTACAAAAGAAAGACTTACAAGATTTCAACAAAGAAGAACACAAAAGAAAATGAAAACAATGAGAGGCGGAAGGGTCTCTCAAGTGAAAACATGTCAATGGAAGGTCCTCCAAAGACTTTGGGAAGTCATTGGTAGTTCCAATATGTTATCATCTCTCCTAAAATACCAACTCTTCTGAAGGAGGGTAGGGGAATGTATTTATATCCCAAGGATGTGGATTTTTGGAATTCTCAATATGTCCCTCCACTTGGCTGGACAATTTGGACATCCAGACAGTCGAATCGCGAGATATCACATTCTTCAAAGTTGTAGATAATAATTTTTTCCGACGTTTGTCAAAAGTTTGAGTCATTGGGACCTATGGATCCAAATTTATAGCGTTTTTTAGACAATATTAAAATGTCCATTTCCATCCATTCTTTTTTGATGGCCACTATGTGAATGGATTTTGGAATCGGAAGATTCCTTAAATTACGAATTCATTAATCAATAAAGTCATGCATTTATATCTCCCATTTCACACTAAAAAATATCAGCTTGATTGGATGAATAAATTAGGAGACATGTCAGGGATACTATATAGATGTAAAATCTCGGCTAGATTGGTGGGCTGAGTATAAATTAACCAGTCAGGCCCCTTGTATTTGGATTTGGGCATTGAAATTTTTATCCAATACTTCTTAAATGGTCCCCCAAACCGTTAAGGAGAATTAAGAAATTTTAAATTCTAAACTGAGCCCAGTAATTCAATCTTCATGGATGTTTCAGTTTCAAAAAGATTATGTTGGCCTTCATGTGTGGTCCATATGAGCCTTTATATGGTAGAATTGGTACATGATCCCTTCCAATGAAATGTTTGATATTGAATTAAGAATCCTAAAAAATAAGAACCACACAAGTTGGATAAGTAGGGTGATAGTTATAAATAAAATATTAAACTGACTCAATTGGACTACATCTAAAAATTCTCAAAAATTATACTTATTATTAAAACATTAATATTTCACCCAAATTATGCACATTTCATATAAAATAAGTAGAGGGAGTATATAATAAGTATTTAAAATATTAATAACATCAACTCTCCCACAACTAGTCCTGTTCATGTCTTAATGTGCAACAAATATAATAATAAGACAAAATCATTTTCACTCACAAAAAAATATTAAAATTTTCCCCCCAATCAGGGGAGGTTTAGATAATTTCACTCATCCATTTTGAATTCCACCACAAGTTGTTTCAGAAAATATTTTCTGAAATCAATTCAATTTTTTCATTGTCAAATAAAGAAATAGAAAATGGTGGCACATAAAACATACTCCTATCACGATGATGAAATTAATTTATTTATCTTCTCTAATTCACCAACCAAAAGTGAAAATCATAGAGTTTGTAAGAACTGGTACTTGAATTATTTGATTATCTCTTATCTTCCTCCAATGTTGGCGAAGTGTTCGCTCAATTTCAAGGTCAAACAAATAAAAGGGATTTATTGGGAGGATATGGGGTATTTAGACTATTGTTGGAATAAATAGGAAGATGGGTTTTTTATTGTGTATTTTATCAGTTTATGATTTTTATGAGAATGAGGGTTTTTCATTTTTTTTTCAATTTTTTTTAAATTTTGTTTTTTTGTCAATAACTAGAAACTAATAACAACATAAAGAAGCATCCCTGACAAAGAGTCCATTTGAAATGTGTGGCTGATTGTATCCTATCGACCAGTCAATATTCTGATTCTCTACTAATGTGTATAGCAGCACTCGGGTGGAATCCTCGGCGATGAAACATTTTTATTTTTAGTTGTTTTAGTTAATTGAATTCTGATGGAGAGGTTTGTTTAAAGATCTTATGAAATGATTTATGGATGATTTTTGATTTAAAAAATTGATAAATATTGGGGGTTCACTCATTATAGGGGACTTAAGCTTATTATATCCTTGAGATTTGCATTATATTGTGTTAAATTAATACCCACTTCACAAGATGACATTGATTGGAATTCCCCAGTGTTAAAGCTTTAATAAAATCCATAACTTAACATAGGTTTATAATAATTACCATTAATTTTTTATGGTAGTGTATTTTTGGATTCAATAATCCATGGAGTCCCCATATTAAACAAAGCATGTTATTAATCCATGACATATAATGTTCAACATACACAATATTAACTCAAAGAATACTCATAAAGAAAACTCTCTAAATCACTTAATATCCCAAAAGTTTTACTCACCCCAATGGTATATTTACTCGACCATTTAAATGATTAGTAATTTGGTTATAATTATTATGATGATTAATTAATAAGATAAGAAAAAAAGGGATAAGAAATGAGTGGTCTGTCGAACACACACACAAATGATGAAGGGAATTAAAAACAAACTATAGATTGAATGAGAAAGCTAGAAAAGGGAAGGGGAATAAACTTTATTTAACCAATTTTAATAACAATAATATTAAACTACAGAATGTTGATGATAATAAGAGAAACTAAATAAGAATGTTTCATTAAAATAGAATTAAAAAATATAGACTTACATGATTAAAACAAATAAGTACACAAAAGTAAATTAAAAAAATGAGAGGAGGAAAGGCCTCTCAAGAGAAAAGACGATAATTGAAGGTCCTAAAAATCCTTTGGAAAGGCTTTGGTCGTGATAATATGTTCTCCTCTCTTCATAAATTCCAATTCATTTGAAGGAGAGGAGGGGAATGTATTTATAGACCAAGGAAGTGGACTGCTGGAATTCCCAATCTATCCCTCCACCTGGCTCGACGATTTGGAAATTTATGTAGGCTCTATATAAGGAAAAGCCACCAATGCCAAGAATTGAATAAAATTCCACCAGAGGGAGTATAAATAGGTTCACTAGGAAGTTAAAACCACAAATAAGGATAGGGGAGGAGTTATACTCATGGTATGCAATGATTTCCCCATTTTATGTTCTTAACTACATATTCACTTATATGATTTGTTGTGGTGTTGGGATTGATCTACTAAACATTTGGGATAAAAAATGTTGCATAAAACCAAAATAAAAAAATTACATTCTATATTCATGAATTAATTACTATAAAACCTATCACCACTACATTTTTTGGTTTCACATTAGTGATAGTGATGGAAAAATCTCACCCTTGCTGCCATGAAGGTTATTGGTTTCATCTGAAAACCCTTGGATTAAGACACTAGTTTGATATATGGCCTGGTTCTATGTAGTTTATGCAATGAAAAATATATTTAGGGTAGAACAAAGCATTCTTATCCTCTGTCATAATAATGGGGTTTTCTTGTTATTAATTATCATCCTTGTCCCTTTCTATTCCACACCAAATTCATTTCATCATCCCCTTAAAAAAATTTATTGGGTGATTCTTTCCACACCTTTGGAAAGTGGGGTGATGGAATTTCATATCACCATGGTATTTTTCCATTGGAACTATAGAAATAAAGTCCACTTTATTCTTCTTATCCTTATGATACACTTGAGATTCGTCAATCTTTATTTTGACTTTGAGGGCACATCAGAAAATTTCCTCACAGCTCTCAAAGTCACTGATTTTTAGTGATTTCAGTATGCTAGGTTTTATCCCACCAAAGAAGTAGTCAAACATGAATTTAAGAGTAATGAAAAAGCCATAGGTGTATGTTGCAAGCCTTGTGAATTTTTCCTCATATTCTCAAATGTATTCATCGTATTTTTTTCTTGAGGGCAGGAAGTTCCATTCCATCCTATGTCGGAAGGTGCGAGGAAAATATTTATTGAAAAACGTTTTCTAGAAATCCTTCCATTACAATTATTCAATCTCTTCCTTAGGCTTCATATTTTTTTATCAATGTCCACCATTGATCAGCTTCACCCTATGTATGATTAACATTCAAATTAAAATTATCTTGTTCAAAACATTAATGAATGTATAAGATCTTCTCAATGAAATTGATCCATTGTTCGATGATTGAGGGATCATATGATCTATTAAAAGTAGGAGGCCTTGGTCTCATGATTCTTGCGATTGTGGATTATTCAATCTTAGTGGGGTTGGACATTCCTCTTGACCTATGCTTATATTCCAAACATGAGTTAACATAGAGAGTATCGTGACAAAGATTGTGATTCTCACTCCCATAAGATTGGACATCTCATTATAAAATTCATCACATTGATTTTCAAGTCATTTGTTAGACCAGGTCCTCCAATTAAAGACCATTAGATAGAATAAAAGGAATGATAGTGGTATCACCTAAAGTGGAAACAAATAAAAAAAGATATATCTTATAAATTACATTTATTTCCACAACATTTTAATTTGTAGGCTTCAATCTATAATATCCATGATCAATTTTCCAATATATATTTCAGGGGATTTTTTTATTCCCTTAATAATGTTTCATTCTAATCTTATGAATTTAAGAAAGCATATCCCCTGGGGGTATCATAACTCAGAGTGCATCAAGACCCGTTGTTGTGATCCAGTTCTAGTTTGAGTCTAGCTCAAAAAGGTGTTTTTGGGTTTTACCCCTAGATACATATTTTCCAAATCCACCACTACATGTCTGTATCCAGACATAGATTTATTTTTTTGAGAAAAAACTAACTCTATACACACCAAAATATAGGGATGTTTTTATTATAATGAGTTATATCCCACTGTCAATCACTAGGTTTTTCTAACTCAAATCCAAAAAATAACAATATATATACTTTAATACTAACAATAATGACCCTAATCTTTATTACACACATAAAAATGCTCATAATATGTATATGGGGATCAATAGGTATTGTGTCTTGGGAAATTAGGAACATTACATGAAAACATAAAACATACAGTACAATATATGTATTGAAAACTTCTTTTACATGACCACAACATTCTTTCACACATAAAATTGCATGAGATAACTTGATGTCATATATAAGAAATGGGCATGCTATAAATCCCAGTAAAGGTGTAAACAAGGCATAACATGATGACAATAATACAAGTTAGGAAATAGTTATTTTAATGGAGCACAATATAAAGATGAACATAAGGGCATGATAATGAATGATTATCATAACATCGAAATGTGGGAACAACATTAAAGATGATATTAGCATGAGCCAAGGCTCATTTCACATATATAAAGAGTAATCCTCATTACACTTGAATTATCCTAAGTAAACCCACATTTCAATTGAGTTATCATTGATAAATCCTCATTGCACATGATTCATCATGATACTAATCCTTTACCAATTCATTGGAGCACTATCATGGTACACCCTTCTTAATCTTTTAATTTCAGGCATAAGTGTGCCATATAGATCATAAAATATGGATTCATTAAACATCATAATTTTTTCAATGAACAAGAGTTGTGGAATGAATAAATATATTTCCTCAATCAACAAGTACATATGCATAAAGGTGAATACCCTTGATAGAGAAATGGGTACGGTATTAACATACACAATGATTTTGGTATTGGAAATTCAATTGTATCTTCTGCAGCACAATGACATCAAATAGAAACTGTAATATGGGTTCACGAGAGATAAAGGTGTCTCTAATAATTTATAAATAATAAACACAGTAAGGGGGTCGTGGAACATAATATACCAACATATATAACGGAATTTAGATGCATAATATAAAAGAATTGCAAGAATGTAAATGAGGAGAGAGAAACCCCTAATGGAATATCATCATGCTTACAAGTTTAAATGGGAGGAATTAATTAGATATAAAGGGGTATCTCATCCATAAAACATAAGGAGGTAATTATAGTTTAGGGGAGAAATCATACCCCAATATTTGTAATTGAAAATATAAGGGAATAACAATACAAGAAAACATGGAAATGTGTTCCCAATGGTTCAGGAGATGCATGAGAGAGGCCTATTTGGTTATTGGGTAGCCTTGGGGGGATTATAATGGGGAGAGGGAAGGGTTTGGTCAATATCCATAGGTTTTTAGTAATGAGGAATGAGAGGTTGAGTCGGTTTATATAGGAAAAGAGATAGAATTCATTATTATTTAGGTTTTGGACAGTACACATTAAACTGATAAAAACCACAAACCACCCCATGGTTTATCCCATGGTTTTATCCAAAGGGGTGTGGAAAAAAAATATTTTATCAGGCCAATTTCCAAACGTATTAATATATAAGGCTCTCTTATGTGGAGTTGAGTCACACCTTCATGGAAATAATTTTAAGAAGTTAAAATGATTTATAATTCTTGAAGGGTCAACTAATGAACTACAAAATTAATAAAACAAATATAAAATAACATTGTTTTAATGTTAAAACACATATTATCCGTACATTAATTTTATAGTATTTTATTACATCACTATTGGGTCATTATGATTTTAAAAAACACATTGTATATTAAACGTTTTTTAAATTTTACCAAAACATTCGACTGTTTCAGAAAATTAGGAAAAATTAACCCATAGTTAATTTCGACTTCCTGAATACAAAAAATGATATTCATTTTATCTAAATAATCTTCTATATATTTTAATTTTTTTGTTTAAAATAAAAACTGATATTTATTGAAAACTCATGAGTTTTTTCGAAAATAGTTTTCAAACCTTAATAAAAATTTCAATTGTATTCATAAAAAATTATACGATTATCTATATTTAATAAAAATTAATTTAGTAATAAAATTTCATCAAAATATTATTTAATTAAAAAATCAAATGATTCATTAAAATCAATTTCTTAATTGAATATTTACTAAAAATCCTATTTGTGATTTAAACCCCATTTACAAAGTAACAATAACAAAAGTAATGTATATTCATAATTATATAAAAATATAATTCACATAATCGTAGTGATAAGGTCTTGTTATATAACCCCTTATAACACTCGTATAAGATCTAAGGGTAAGGTGTGAGATGGTGACTGACTATTGGGGCATCTTAGATAACATTGCTTAGGAGGTAATCTCTATTAACATCCACTTCTCCCATAGGAATTTCTGTTCAATCATAATGTTTTGAAACATAAATTTGGAATGGTATAGTGTGCAACCCAGTGACACTACCTCTTTTACAAGCTCTATCAAATGGGCTTTGTATGGAGAAATTTCATTGGATGTGGCCATCACTTCCATTGCCTTAGTAAATTGAATTTGTTAAAGACCTATATTTATACTAATGTGCAACCCAGTGACACTACCTCTTTTACAAGCTCTATCAAATGGGCTTTGTATGGAGAAATTTTATTGGATGTGGCCATCACTTCCATTGCCTTAGTAAATTGAATTTGTTAAAGACCTATATTTATACTAATCATGTGATCACTCTTCAATGACTTTATTGGAAATGAAAACAATTCATAACGGTATTTTAAAATCCAAAGATATAAAACCAAGGTATTGCATATATTTTATATAATTGTTTCATATAATATACATTTAATCAGGTCAGGAGGTGTTTTCATTTATAAAAGATTAGGATGATAAATTTAGTTGTATGTATTCTTATTTGTTATCAATTATTCAATTTAATTCTGCATTATTATGGTGTTTGGAGATGTGTGTATGTGTGCGGGTGGATTAGGTTATGGCATCCCAAGTTTGTGATATTCCTAATCGAAGATAGTCATCAACCCTTGGCCGATAGGAGGCTATAATTTAGTATAACCCATAGATTATTGATTTCCATGTAGTCCCTAATGGGACATTTTGTGAGACTCCAATGATGTCCCAAGGTTATTATTATCATATACAAAGTTTCAATAAGTTACCTTTTTGGAAATGGTTTACCAATCCTCCTCTTTCCTTTTTTAACTGCTATAATTTTGTTATAATATGATTTAATATTTAACCATATAATTTCATTCTAGTAATTAGATGTTGTTATCACTATTTTGGTATATTTTTAATGAGATATTATTTATTCCCTCTCATTATAAACTTAATCTAAGTAATTCATTTTATGGATGAAGGGGTCCCTAACCTCCCAACTTTCATCAACTATGTTATTGTTTGTAATTCATTTCCCTTTAAATGTGAAGTGTTAATGTTAATCAATTCTATAAATTCATTATAATATAATCAATTATAGATCCATATTACCTTTAATTATACTACCTTTATAAGATATTTTAATGCTAAAATATTTCAATATCTATAAAACCGTCTCAAATTTTTTTAAACGATTGTGGTTTTTCCTAGAAATAAAATATTAATATAGATACAAAATAATTCATGTAGGATTTTACCTAGATTACCCTAGGAGTAATAATCCTAAAAAAGTTTGTTTGGGATATATCTATATTTTCTCTTAGTGAAAGACAAGTGGGCCTAACTACTCACATGTTTTGGGACTCTCGGAGGTTATTCCTTTGATAATATACATTCTATTTACAAAGCATTACAAAGGATTTAAAAATATTAAATCTACTATATGTATGTTATATTTATGAAATGGTCTCCAAAAATTTCATATAAATTTATTATATTACATAATACCTTGATCATATTACTCTTTTCATGTACCAAATAACTCCAATTTCAAATTCCTCTCTTGTTACAAGTGATTATTTGAAAATTGTGAATCCTTAGTCACTTATTATATGAGTTAATAAATTTCTACTAGATATTATAGATAATTCATTGACTAGGGAAAGCTATTATCATATAATAAAATCCACTGTTCTATATGTGAATATATTTTAGGATAATATTTATTGTGAAGTTATGTTAAGAATATTTTATATTTTTTATTAATCTATCTACGACCTATGATCACATATTATTTGATGGAATGTGATGGAATTTTATGTGGTGAGTGGTGATTGAAATTATATATCCATTTAATACACTAGTAGGACTCATGGGATGAATATGATAGGGTAATGATGGTTTACATACAATTTATGTATGATTTCTCAACATAATGCCCCAACATTTTGTTTTTGATGTCCAACATAACGAATTCCTAAAATTTCCATCATTTTGATATATTATGTTTACTTCCATGTGTCTATTTATTTTCATTTTATCTCTGGATATAATATTCTCCTAGTTTATTTGTACAGAAATTATTCGATTTATTTAGTCCTTCAGCATTTATGTATTTCATGCTTATTCTATGATATATTATGTTATAGGATACCCATTACTGAGCATCTCTACTCAAAGCCTTATATTCATCGACATTTCATGAGGAAAAATGAAGAAAGTATTGTGTTACATGAGGACATTGAATGAGAAATGAATAATGTTTAAATTACTAAATTGAATAATCTTATGTTTTAATTATAGGGTAATGTTAATTAATTTATCTACATCTTCAGACAAGTTAACTGTTTGATCCTTTTCATTCGTATTAATGTATTTTGTAATCTTTTAATAAAATAACTTCCAAATCATGGTTACTAGAGACTTATTTTTTAGGGTAAGGATGTGAATATAACCTAGAAATTATCCCCTAAAGGCATCGAAGTCTACGACTATTCTGAAGTAAAAATATTCCTCTCTTTCCCATTGAAAATTTAATTCTACCAAATATTATAATCAAGAATTCATGTTTTAATAATGAAAAATAGGTTGAATAAGGGATAAAACTTTTTATTGATTTTTTATATCTCTATGGTGGACCATACATGATTATAATGAATTGTTTTGACTATAATTAGGAGTTTTATAGATGAGAAAGTCAATTTAGAAAACACATTTTTCTATTAATATGTTTTGGAGAAGTTATTTGAATAAAATAAGAATTAATGATTTTAAAATAATGGATTTATATCACATTATAATGGATGGAAAATAATTTATAATATATGGAGAAAAATCTCACACATACTGAAGAAAATACAAAGACCATATCTACCTTTATGAGTATAAGTAAAGAAAATAATAAAGATAATTTTTTTTGAGGGGAACAAAGTGAATATGAGACTTCTGTGGCTAAAATGAAAATTTCTATAAGATTTTCTATTACAATTCAGAAAGGTAAAGGTGTATCAGTTGAATTTGGAGAGAGGGGGCACCATTAATGAGGGAAACTGAAATCAATACATTGATTGTCAAAATAAACCTAACACTTCTAAATCTTGATCAAAATTTTCACATAATAATCCACCAACCGAAAGTCTTCACAAAATCTCAAAATTCCTTACGATATAACAAAAATTAATAATTTTTTGGATGTGAAAAATTTCAAAAATACTATTGTAACACATGAATAATCTACCAATGATAAAAAAAAAATTCTTTTTAAATTCACATTTGAGTACTGAGTGAAATATTACTAGGGTAGTCAATATAGGCATGAATGATAAAATAAATTATATTTCAATTAATTGAACATGTTTAATGATTTAAAGGGTATTTAGAGCATTATGTTGGAATTATAGATTTAGTAAAATGGTGTTGAGGAAGGATCCCATATTTTCTAGTGTTTTTTCTTTTAGTTGGGTGCTATTTTTTGGGTTACTTATCTAGGAGTCCAAGTATTATGCATTTTGGAATTCAAATTTCACATATTTAGATTTTATTTAAATTAATATAAATTATTTTCATACCACAATTTTGGTCAATTATTATAAATTTAACACATTTATTAGTATTGTTATTGATTTACAGTTTCATTTTTAAATGTACAAAAACTCGATTTTCAATTGTATACTTTAACTTTTGTATTTTTGGAATAAGGAATAAAATAAAATTTTGTTGAAATACAGTTATTATTGGATGTGAAAAGATTATTTAAAATGACCATATTTTATTTAAAAAAAATATGATCCATTTACGAATAAATGTTTTGAAATGAGGGGAAAATTAAATGTTTAAGAACTATACTATAAGGACCTATCCTTAATGATTACATAGTCTAGCTATTTCAAATATATTTCACTTCATTACATTACCAAAGTTATTTTTGGTTTATAGTTTTATAATGTTATGACATAATTCATTCATATCAAACCATATGTATATAATGCGGTCACCATTAAAATAATATCCATTTCCTCCAAAATAAAACATTTTAATAGAAAATAACACCCTGATTTATTAGAAAAATCTTCATATCATTTTAATTCACTTCCCTATTTCTCTAACACATGACTATAACTCGTGAAAAACATTTAAAAACTTGGGATGAGAATAAAATGAATGGAAATGGTTATAAAAATAAGGAAATATGTAATTATTACATGAATACATATAATCATATGAAATCATTTTCATAAAGGCATACCTCTCACCCACATATATGTTCTTTTTGAAACATGAGATATCAATAAAACATTAATGATTTTATATAAATCCAAAAATGTATCTTGGTGCATTACTTACTTATATTGTATCCTTTCGACAACCTTCTTGAATAGTAACCCTCAAGGATACCTTACAATGTAACCCTCATGACTACCTTATGGATTAACCATAGTAGTTTCACATGGAGTAACTATAGGACCAACCTCCAACATACACATACCCAATTAATTGGATGGAGATATTGGTCCCAAAATTCATCATAAACAATGCCCATGAACCAGAACATAATCTTAAAACATGAAAGACATCCTTGAATATTCCACATGAATTTTGTAAAAATAGAAATTTAAAATTAGAGTTTTTTAAAGGTAAGTCCATTAAAAATAAAATATAACTAATTTGAAAATTAATAGAGTGGAATTATTATGTGTATATACTATAAATAAACATAATAAAATATAATATAAATGAAATTACATAAAAAATATATCTTGGTAGCACATAATTAATGTAGTAGAAGGATAACCCAAAGAATGTAAACTGGGTTAATAATTACCTTACCTTGGGTTCTTCTTACTTTTAACTTATTTAAACCTCTTATATAATGGTTGAAACGGTGGAATTAGTATTTTACATAAGAATAATCATGTTTATAACACCATATATAAATATTTTATTACATCATTTATGTCATTTATTAATAATTTTTGGTTTATTCCGTTGTTTTGGATGTATTCTTTAAATGATATCCATGGCCGGTTTGTTAAGGATATTCTTATTGAATAGAAGAAAATTCTAGAATTAGAAAAAATGGTCCTAATATGATTCCCAATTCATAAATGATTTAATAAATAATTTTGGTCATATGGTTTGAGGATGAATCAATAGATAAATAATTAGTGATATAAGTTTTGATCATTTTGGAAGTCTTTTGATAATCACGAACTTATGTCATCAGATACCATTAATATTATGAATATATGTTAACTATAGCACATAAGAGAGGTAATATCAAAATATTTAAAATATTTTCCAGGCAGTAAAAAGATTTTACAAATATATTCGAAGTAAGTAATGGAAATTGAAGACACAATATCCATGATGTTGGTAAATCGATACATCAGAGGTAATGTTTTTCTTTTTAGAATAAGATTAATTAGAGAGGAAGAATTAAGATGTATGTTTCCATAAACATGATAAAAATAAAAAAAATATATAATATTGGATCATTCATGGCTCTTGGATAAGGGTGGGTGAAAAGAGTATAAAATAGAAAAGATTTTTAAAAAAAACACAACAAAATGAAAGAGGATTTTTTTTATCTTGATCTATTCTTCTTGAGATTCTCCTTAATGCCTTTGGTTTTGGCCTTTTGGTGAGACTGGTAGGTATTTGATGCAAGGAAGGTCCTTAGGAAGGTTATTGGGTAGAATTTATACAATACTCAAAGCTTGAGAGGTGTGAGAGGTAGTACGGGAGGGGGTGATGGTAGAATTTATAGTGGAGGAGAGGAGGAGTTTTCCATTATTTTAGTCATTAGTGTAATATTTTTACTCATTACTACGTATAGTATTGATTAATGTGACCTAAAAAGTAATAATTACATTTTATTTCAAACAAATGTCCATTTACATCATCCATGACTCAAGCATGATGAAGAAATATATTTATTGAGCATTTTTCTTAAATTCTCGAATTTTACTATTCACCAAGAAATCAATTATTTTATAAAACCCCTATAAATTCACCCAAACCAATCTTCAATATGTATAATTAAAAAACTAACAGTATTTTATCAAAATAATCATACAAATATGATAAAATTATTTTTTAAAATAATATCATAATTTATTCCAAAAATAAATATTTTAAAACTATAACTCATTTTATATCACCTTGAAAAATCAATCAAGATATCATTATCATATAACCATAAAAAAATAAAATAATAATATGATTTTCTATTCATAAGGGTCATATTACTATTCATATCCGTATTTTACTATTCAATAAAAAAATGTTGGTTCTATCAAACTCCAAATAACGTACTAATCGCAACAGTAGATGTTTATTTTCTGAAATAGAAATCATAGAAGCAGAAAAGTAATATTTTATAAATATTTTATAACTATCTATTTAAAAACATTTCATTATGTTGAGAGTCAATGTTTCAGGCATTTCAATTTATTTTAAAATTATTAGTGTATTCCATTCAACCCATTGACTAGAAATTTTTCCCTTATTTAATTATCAAACAAGTGAGAGTACAATTCTGAAATAAAATTTTTAGATTCCCAAGTTGGTTCTTTAGCCACATGGTTTCTCCAAAAAACCATTACCTAGTGGATCAACTTATTCTGAAATAATTTTTATTTTTGATCAAGAATATTTATAGGTTTATCTTTATAAGAATGTTTATCTTATAGCTGAACTGCTTCAGGGATCAAAACATGAGATTAATATGGAACATTCATTCTCAACATCGAAACATTACAAACATTATGAAAATGAGATTATCTCGGAGGAAAATCTACATGGTAAGAAACCTGTAATACTTTCTCCAAGATTTAATAAGGTCCAATGAATCATGGACTCATCTTTCCTTCCCAAACAAAATGAATAACACATATCCATGGTGATATTCAAAGTCAAACATGATCATCTAACACAAAAATGTATTTTTTCTTATTATCAATATAAATTTTCTTCCAACTTTGAGGTATCTTAATGTGTGGCTATATCATCTTCACTTTACCAGCCACTTCTTCAACTAATTATGGTCGCATCCACTTCATTTACCTAACTTCATTCTCAAGAGAAAGAGTTCAACACTGATTTCTGTATAATGCCCAAAATATTCCTTCTATATTCTAGAATAAAAACTTTTATTATAAGAAAACACAACTAAATGAACACAATGATACCAAATACCCCAGTAATCAATATAAAAATCTCAAATAATATCTTCCAAAGTATGATTCATCTATTATGACTTCCCTAATGATTGAGGATGAAACGTAATACAAAAATTTGGTGTTTTTCCCAATAACTTATAACTTCCTTTCCAAATGTTGGAAGTGGATCTGTGATTACAGAAAAATACAATGGAAAGTGTAACACCATGTAACCTAACAATATCTTTATAGTACAATTGAGAAATCTAATCTAGAGACATAGAATATCAAATAGGAAGGAAATGAGTATATTTAATTAGTTGATCAATAATAACCCAGATTGCATTGTTACCTTGATAAGTCTATGGTAATCCCAAAAAGAAGACCATGGATATATTTTTCCATTTCATCTCTCGAACTGATATTGGATGATGCATCCCTATCGGTAACTACCACTCTGCTTTATCCTATTGACATGTCAATCATTTCATAGTAAAAATGAAAATATCACTTTTCATTTCATCCCAAAAGTAATAATCCTGAAAGCCAATATATATTATTGTGACACCAGGATGATCTGATAATAGAGAACTATGATATTTGAAGAAAAAAAATTTTTTCTTCTGAGAATCGAAAGGCACACATAATCACTTTTAAAATCATAAAAAACAATAATTATCAATGTTAAATTCTAGAAACTGACCAATTTAAAAAATTCTACTTTTTCTTATAACTTCCCATATTCATTATATGATTTCATAATTATAACTGAAAAAGATGATCTCACTAAAACATAAAAAAATATAGGATTTTATTGCAACAAAAACTTCATAGACAAAATCCATTATGTCATTAATCGAAGGGTATTGTTCCTGATGTAATGTAGTTAATGATGCCTGATGATTTTGGCTCAATGAATCTGCAACATTTTTGTCCCTTTCCTAGATAGTAATTGATTGTGAAATAATAATCTATTATCAATTCATGGAATCTTCCCTACCTCATGTTTAATTAAATTTGAGTTAATATATATTTAATACTTTTGCGGTCAATATACATATCATATTTTTCTCCATATAAATGATGTTTATAAATTTCCAAACCGAAAACAAATCATTCTTATTCCAAATAATTTTTGGAATAATTTAACTCCCGAGGAGTCATTTTCCTTGATGCATAGGGAATTACCTATTCATTATACATCAAAAAATAACCAAGTACATTTAATAAAGAATTATTATTGATGGAAAACCGACCATTCTTGGAAGGTAGGGTAAAAACAAGAGCATTCACTAATATTCCTTTTAATTCCTGAAAACAATCATGAAATCCTTTTTTCCAGATGAATTTAACTCCTTTTTGAGTTAACATGTTCAATGGACTAGATAATCATGAAATGTTTTCGATAAACATCCAGTAATATCCTACCAAACCAAGAAAACTACAAATCTCAGTTATTTTTTGGGTCTTGGGAATTCCTTAACAAATTTTGTTTTAGCGGGATAAAATGTTATGCCTTATATAGAAACAATTCGACCATTGATGAAAATTAGTTGCAACCAACATTCAGAGTACCTAAACTTTTCCATACACTTTCTTTTGTTTTATTGTTTGTAAAACAACCCTTAAATGTTTTTCATGATCCACTTTACTTCAATATTATACCAGAATGTAATTAAAAAAACAACCACAAACATATCCAATAACTCATTAAATATTATATTCATAATTTCCATGAATACATCAGGTGTACCAATTAACCCTAATGAGATAAAAAAATTCATAATAAACATATCTAGTGGAAAAAGATATTTTTTGAATGAAATCATCCTTCACCTTCAACTGATGGTAACCAGATCTAAATTCAATCTCGGGAAAATACTGAGCTCCCTAGAGCTGATCAATGAAGTCAACAATGTGATGAAAAGGATAGTAATTCTTATCAGTAATTTTATTCATAGCTCTATCATCAATGAAAAGTATTATGGAACCATCATTCATTTTTAATAAAAAAGGAGCTCCCCATGTTGATGTGTTGGGATTAATGATGTCTTTACCAAGAAACTCCTATCACTAATTTTTCAGTTCATGATGTTTAATTTGAGACAATTGATAAGGGGTATATGAAATTGTGTTAGTATCATGAACTTTGTTAATTGTCTATTCAACATCCTGATCAAGTATAACATAAGATAACTCATCAGGGAAAAAATAAATGTATTAATTTACTATTGTAACATCATTTATCAGAATAGTTCAATTTTTTTCAATAATATGAGCATGATAACTTTAATTTTCATATGTTAATAGTTTTTTTTCTTCTAAATATTTTACCAATTACATGTGTTCATTATTCTATACAAACTCAAACTATTTCTGAAAAAAACATCTTTATATTTACAATCATAGTTCGTATTATAAATAGAAAGAAAATCCCTATGTAAAATGACATAAAACACCACCAAGTGAAAAAAAGAATGGTATGAAGGTAATTTATTTACATATATAACAATAGTAATATTTTACAATTATTTTTTTTATAAAATTTCTCCCTATTGTTTTAACAGTATGTCCCAGTCTCATTTTTTGAGGAGATATTTCCAATTTACTAGAAAATTTCTTAGAAATAGAAGAATGTATAAACCTCATTCCAAACAATACATTAGAAAAATCTGAGTAAATAAACAATGTACCTAATAACACTTTATTGGATGGCCTATATATGTTCAAATAGAAGAGAATCATCTCACTATATATTTCTTCTTATAGTTTGGTTTCTTTCCATCATTCATATCATTTTATGGGAAGGTATTTTCATAAGGACTCATATCACAACATTTGAAACAATTTTTAGTTTAATTATCACAATTGATCATAATATAATTTTAATTACAATATCAGGCCTTATGTCCAAACGTTCCACATTGAAAACACTTCCTGGTCTTGGTATGAAATTCCCCAGGCTACTTCTTACCACTCGTTTCACAATCATGAAACTCGACATTCTTACCATCAAATTTCATAGATTCATTCGTAATTTTTTTTTTCAATATATTCCTCTTATTATTCTTGAATTCCAATAACATTAAATGATCAGAAAACTCTACTTCCACCCTCTCATCACATCAGAAAAAAATTTCGTAAATTTATAACTCACGATTAGCCAATTCTTATTGATATCTTGGTTTCAATCCTGAGTAAAAATGGTTACTTTTACTATAAATATCATGAATAATATTTGGAGCATACCTTTCCACTTGGGTGAAGTTTTCTTAATACACAGACACTAAATAATACACCTCAATCCTGAATTCATGGAATTAATACACTTTCCTTAGTAAAACCACCATAGGAAAATATTTTACAAGGAAAAGTCTTTTAAATTCAAACTACTATAATGCTTTAATATCCTCTCTATCCTAGATATTCATGATCATTGACCAACACTGATTAGCGTCACCTACAAAATGATAAATTTAAAGACTAACAATTATATTATATGAAAATATCATAATATAAAATATATTTTCAATGAATTGAATCCATCCTTCAACAGCTACTGGGTCTAAAGATCCACTGAATGTAGGAGGGTGTTACCTTAGAAAATGTTCCAATATATCCTTGTTCTTTTGTGGTAGCTATGGTTTTTCTCCTCCATGGATTACACCCCTTTTTATTGTCTACGTAAGATGATCTATTACTCTAAAAAACTTCTCATTTCCAATTCCCACCATCTCTTGTTATGGATTCAGAAAGATTTCATCCTCTCGGTTTTTTCTATCTTTAGCATCCATGTATCACTTACAGAAATACATTATGAAGAGACATATCATAGATGATGAAACATGGTAATATTTAAATTATATATAAAATAAATATAAAGATATGGAAAAAATAATTTATGTTATTTTTCTAACATCATATTAACTTTTAATGTTATCAAAACCATGCTCTGATACCAATAATAAGGAACCAAAATTTAACATTACATAATATAGATATTTCAAAAAGATCACAGTTATTTACATTCCCAAATATCTTTATGATTTAGAGTTTTATAATATGATTAAACAACACATGAATATCAACCTATACGTATACAAATTGCGTTCCATTAACATAGTATCCATTTATTCTAAAACATAAAATTCATAACACAATCAAATAACATGATTCCTTTTTACAAATCATAATTACATTTAACATTACTTACTTAGGTATCTTACACATCCTTCAAACATCTAAAACACTTAAAAACATGGGATTAGTATAAAAAGAATAGAATGGGATATAAATAAAAGGAAGGAATCCATTAATCTGTGAATATATATAAACATATGAGATCATTTTCACAAAGTCAGAATTTTCACCCATATATACTGACTTTTTGAAACATAATATTTACAAAAAACATTAAAGAACATATATAAAATCATAATTTTATCATGGGGAATTTCTTATATATATATTTACCACTGGGGAAACCTTATGATTTGTAACCCTCAATGCTACCTTACAATATAACCCTCACAACTACTTAATGGTTTATCTGTCTCCGTTATAAATTGAGTAAAAATATACCTGTCCTCAAACATACACATACCCCAGGAATTAGAGGGAGTTATTGGTCTCACCCAACATCATAAAAAGTTCTAAAAAAATAAGAACATAATCAAAAAACATAAATAATTGCACAATACATTCTTTTGAATTTGGTAAATATAGAAATTTAAAAGAGTGGTTTTAAAATAAAGGTCCCTAAAAAATATAATATAATTGAAGTTAGAATTAATAGCATAAAATTAATATGTGTATATACTATAAAACCACATAATTCAACATATTATAAATAAAATTAATTACAAAATTTTTTTGGAAGCACATAATTAATGAATAGAATGCTATCCCAAAGAATGTAAATTGGGGTAAGAATTCCATTGCCTGTGGTTATTATTACATAAAACATAATAAAATATCTTATATAATTGTTATAAGGGTTTCATTAATATTTTACATAAGAATAATCATGTTTATATCTCCTTATGTGGTAATTTTATAGCATTGTTAGACCAATTTATTAATAATATTTAGTTATTTCCTTTACTTAGGGTGCGTTCTTTAAATGAATTCCATGGTCGGTTTGTTAAAAATTTTCATATCGAATAGAGGAAAAAGTATAGAAGATGAATGAAATAGTGTTAATATATTTTCATTATATAAAATGGTACAATAATTAATTTTGGTTATGTAGTTTGATAATGAATCATTAGATAAATCATTACTGATATTCATTTAAATAATTTTTATGGTTCTTTGATAATAATGAACTTATTTCATCATATACTATTAATATTATGAATATATGTTAATTCCAGAACATAAGAGATATAATATCATATAATTTAAAATCACTTTTAACAAATAAAATGGTTTTACAACCATATTTGATGAATGTAATGGAATTGAAGACACATTTTCCAAGATGTCGGTAAAACAATACATCATGGTTGGTGTTTTTAATTTTAGAATAAGAGGAAGAGGATATGGAGAATGATGATGAATCTTTCCTTAAACATTCTAATATTACAAAATATATATAATTCAGGATATTTCCAATATCTTAGATAAGTAGAGGTTAAGAGAGTATTTCAAAAGAAAATAATTCAATAGAAAACACAAGAAAATGAAAGAGGATTTTTACATCTTGATCTCATCACCTAAAGATCCTCAATAAGGCCTCTAGTTATAACCTTTTTTTGATATCATTAGGTCTTGGATGTGAGTATGAGCCTTCAAAAGGGCATTTGAAAGAATTTATATAATGGTCAAAGCTCAAAAATTGTGAGTGGAAGAGGGGTTAGGGTGGTATTTATAGTCGGGGAGAGGATGATTTTTCCATTATTTCAATCATTATTTTAATATATTTTCACATGATAATGATTATTCTTTATTCATGTTACCCAAAACTATAATATGTGCATGTGAGATCTAACCAATGTCCATTTACATCATCCATGACTCAAGCATGATTTAGAAATACATTAATTTATCATTTTTCGTAAATTATTGAATTTAACTATTCACCAAAAATTCATTTGAATTAGAAAAATACATACAATTAACCTTAAGAAATATTTTAAATGTATAACTCAAATATGAAATACATTTTATAAAAATAAATTTAAATATGTGAAAAATTATTTTTATATAAAATCACAATTTCTTCCATTTTATTTTCTAAAAACATTGAATCATTTTACATCATCATGAAAAATTAATTGATATATAATTATATTAAACCAGAATAAAATAAAATAATAATTCAATTTATTATTCATAAGGTACATATTACTATTCAAAATGTTATGTTAATATTCACTAAAAAAAGTTTGTTCTATCAGACTCTAAATAACATACTAATCATAACCGTAGATGTTTTTCTATTTTGAAATTCAACTCATAGAAGCAGAAAAATTATGTTTAATAACTGGTTTATATATATCTCAATAAAAAATGTTTCATTATGTAGATACTTTGTGTTTCATGAATTTGAATTTATTTTTAAAACACTGAGGTGTTACAAATACCTCCCTAGTATAGCGTTCATTTAGAATCTATGTCACCCATATAGAGTTAAATTGGACTCTACATCAGTCCACATAGAGTTAACTTATACTAAGGCATTTTCCATATTCAAAGAGTTGTATTCCAATATCGATTAAAATTGAACAATGAAGAGTTGATGGTGAATTTTAATTTAGAAAAAAAGAACAATTTAGAGTCCCCATATAGAGGTCATTCTCATTATAGAGTTCATTTATTTTATGCAAAATTATACTACGATGGAATACGTAAGGACATTATCTCCATTAAACAAAAAAATATCAATTTACAATATTATAATCCATAAAATCCATCAACTATATTCCATGTGAAATATATCGAAAATATTCAATCAAATTCCATGGTTTATATTTTCATCACAAAATATTGAAACAGTAATAGGAATCCATAGATTTATTTAATATTTAATCAACTCAATGAAAGGGTATGGTGAAAAAGATTAAATTGGGAAATAATATTTGATATTTTCCCACAAATTAAGAAGAGGTAAGTGGAGGTATGATAAAGGAGTGTGAGGGAGAAGGATGAAAACGGGGGCTCTAATGAGAGATAGCTTGACTTGATAGAAAATTTATTAATGTTGTTTTTTTTCTATTTATTGATATTATAATTTGTTTATTTCTATAATTAATTATCAATCATTCCTCATCTCAATTACCATTTTATTGGATGGGTAAATAATTTAGTGATTAGGGAAGGGAATGGGATCAATTTTAATTCATGATTCTAGTACATAATGAATAGAAATCACATCTCTTGATTGATTTCAGTTTTTTGTGGTTGCTGAAGATTTATATTACAATTTTTCATAATGTATATAACTTGTTAACTTATTATGTTATAGGTTGATTATTCATAATTTTCTTCTACCTATCATAGATTTCCTCGAATGCATATTGTATATTGGGGAGTTCATGTCCAGAAATTTTAACATTGTGTTTGGAAGTAGTCTGTCACTTTTGAATTTCTAGGGACTACAACAATCCAATTGGGAATTTTTTTTACATTTTAGGAGTATATTTATGAAATTTCACAAATATAAGAAGGGGTTAAACCAAGAAGTAATAATTTTCAGATCAATCACCAAAATTACCTTCAACAAAAGGTGATTAACGAATTAGTTAAGCAATGATTAGTCTATCAACTAATAATAGAAAATGTAAATATATTTAATAGTGTTTGATAGTACATAATATTGAAATAAAACCCTTAAACCATAAAATTGTTTATAACATTTCATTTAAATGCTTTCTTCCATTAATTTTATAGAGAATTGAAACTAAAAAATTTCAAAACATCCACTTTTTATGTCACTACTAATTTTTAAAAACTCCTCTCTAGAGAAAATAAATGTTTTCCACTAATATTTCACTTAATATTAGAAATTATTTTATTTTCCCCCACCAAATATTAAGTTTTATTTTCATTATAGAATAACATAATAAAAATATAAAATTTTGTATGATTTAAAAATACTATCATATTTTTAATTAATATAAATGTATTATCATTAAAAAAAATTCAATTTTTGATTAATATAATATCTCCCATAAAATTTTGATTAATGTTTTCTAAACTATGTTTTTTATTTTTTTAATTTATAATACCCAAATGTATTTAATGTAAATATCCATATAAATTTGATATATGAATCAAAGTTATCCAAATATTTTAATTATATACTCATATTAACCCTTATACCCTCTTATATTTATATATATTAGGAATCACGTACCTAATTATTAAAAAAAATAGTTTTGGTATTAATTTGGAATCATGTTTATAAGATGTATGAAATGGGGAAAAATCATTTGATGCTCTGTTTTTGAAGTTGTGTTTTAAACAATACTTTTACACCCACATAATATCATTGATTGTAATGGCCCAATGTTTTATCAATGGAAATTCATTTCTTATAAATATGTCATATAATAACATGAAATCACAACAAATTGAACTATTAAGTACAATGTGACCTTTAAACATAATTTTTCCTCTTCAGTGAATTGAATTTTGGAAGTCTGACATACAAAGTTCTGATCAGTATGTTATTTGAAGTCTAATATGACTATCTTATTTTTTGGGGAGTAGTATCATACCCATATGAATAGAAATGTTACCCTAATAAATAGTGACATAAAATAATTAATATTAAAAATACCCATGATAAAATATAAATAAGAGTCATGTGGATGTATGATATAGAAATATCTTGGAATAAGAAAATAATAGATCATAAATTTTAATTTTTAGAGTAAATTGGGATTTTATTTAAAAATTAAATTAATCATATTTAGAAATTTATTTTTGAAAAATTTATATCATTTTTGGAATCTACACGTTGAAAAATGGTTATAGTGAATTT
This sequence comes from Viscum album, assembly GCA_963277665.1. NCBI lineage: Eukaryota > Viridiplantae > Streptophyta > Magnoliopsida > Santalales > Viscaceae > Viscum > Viscum album. Next base: position 389,141,005 of record OY728125.1, read on the forward strand.
TTGAGATTTTTCTAAAATACTACAATTTTTGATGAATTGTAAAATACGATTAATTACAATAATTGATAAATAATGGATTTATTGAGTCATTTATGATAATATAATGATTTAAGCACAGTTGGTCAAACTCACATGCACACATTACACTTCATAGTCATTAAATCGTCACTATTTCTTGTCTTGTGGGGAAATAATAAATCAATGTATAAAGGATTGTGAAAATCCTTATCCCCTCCACTATAAATACCACAATTCACAACCTCATTTCCTCACACCTCGCCAAATTCAAGCCTTGTCTAAAATCTGCCCATACATCTTTCATAGACCCTTCACTACTTCCAAAATCATCTATTATGATCATAAGAACAATCCACAGTTCCTTTAGAAGGATTCAACATATAATTCCCCTCTATCTATTTTCATTTCTTTTCCTTTAAATTTCAAGTTATTTTCATAAATTTATCCCCACATATATTCATACTCATTTTATGGTGTATCATACATATAAAAGAATATTTTGACACTAATGTAATAATATACCATCAAAACCCCATCTCCTCTTCTTTTTATTTTAGAAAGGAAAACGTTGTTTGTGAGGTATTGATTTTTCACCTTAAAGAACTACATGTTTTAATTTCACCTTCAGATCTAGTCATGAAACCATTTTTATGGTTGAAACAGATTTTTTAATATTTAATTTATCATATTTAATGATTTTGAGATAACATACATACATATTAATAAATTATTAAACAAAACACAATCATTGTTCTGAAAAAATATCCGGAATTAACCCAAACAATCATCATTAAATTATTATCTAATGATTCATTATCATGGTATATAGAGAAATTATTTTTAAGAACATTTCAAGTTTTTTAACATCATAACTAAAACATAATTAAAATTATTGATTTTTATTCATGTTTTAAATGATCTTTAACTCATGAATATAAGTGAACAGTTCTAGAAATCTATAAAAATGAACATTCCCAAACTATGAAATTGAAAAACTTAACCCTTTAAAAAGTCCTTGAATGAACTTAAAAAGGTTATAAATAATAAATTAAATATATAAAAGGTTCTATAATAATTAATTTTTAAATATAATTTGTTTATTTTTCCCATTAATAACAATATAAGAACACCTTCAGACATAGGGTAAGGTATCCCCTCCATTTCACTTTTATTCAAGAATGTCCCCTATACTTTTCCATTTTATGTGTAATCACTAATAATGTAGTGTGATTCCCCCCATACTTACCTTATGATTTATGTGTGATGAGAAACATTTTTCTCTCTCAAGAATCCAATATATGTAAACCTAATACCGTGTCGATCATCAGTAAATAATTATACCCGAACCACCTTTATTCTTCAAGATTTATTGTTCTTTCTTTTTACCCAAATGATATTTTCATTTATTTTTAAGTAAATATTATAAATTATGTTTATATGCTCCAGAATAATGTTTCATGATCCATATAACATTCTCTTTTGGGGATGTACATGCTATTAAGTGATTCCTTCCTCGATACTTCCTAATAAGCAAACACGTTTTAAGGGATCTTTCCAAATGTTTTCCTAATTTCATGTTCACTGTATTCTCTATTTTAAGACACCATTTGCAATATAAAATCAGTATTATTATTATGAAATCATTTTTGGTTCACATCAGTTTTTATATATAATATTCTTCCATTTTCTATTTTAAAATCACTATAGTATTTCCCTTAAAACTGCACAAAAACTTTTTAATGCTAAAAATTCTCCAATAAATTTCATATATGTTGTCACTTATATTTAATAGAACTAACCATAATATGTGACTCTTTTACCAAATTAAAGTCCACGTTTATTCTAATTCCATTCTATCATGGAAACTATCATGATATTCCAATTTGTTATGCTTTATGTCCTCATTGTGGTACCCAATTATTTTCAAAGGTAACAGTTATGTTTATAAAGGATAGATTATGTATGATTCTTTTTATGGAAAACATATTCATGAAATTTAAGATGGGTGCACATTGATATCTCTATAATTCATTGGTTAATGTTGAGTCTAATGTGAAGTTAAATGGGATGGTTTTAGTGGTTAGCCTTGGCTTGTGCTAGTATGTGTAATAGTCACGGTGATTAGCCTTGGCTTGTGCTACTATCGGAAACAGTCTTGGTAGTAAGCCTTGAGATGTTCTGAATTCATGTTTTATGTCTCCACCACATTTCTATGATTCCATGTTTATATTATCCCATGTTTATATCTCATGATTCCATATGTTACATGCATTTCGTATATCATCATTTCATGCTTTATATCCCATGTTCCAATGCATTGTTATTCCATTACTGGGATTTTAGCTCATCCCTTTGTTTATGTTATCCCCAGATTATCCTATGTAGATTTATGAGGAAAACCAAATTTAGTATGCCATTATAGAGTTTAAATAATTTTTTTCCTTTATAATGTTTTATTATGTATTTATTCTTCCATGATAATAGAATTTATGATCCTTTGATTATACTCTGATGTATAATTATGCATAAAATCATGTTATGTTATATGTAAAAGGATATGGTCTCTACAGTTTGTATCATATGATGGTCTATTTATTTTTTGGGATTACAAATAGAGAAACTTTGTGAGAACATTATGGATGAGACTATATATATGAGAGCATCGCTAAATTTTGGTAAGTATAGAGTTAGTGGTTTATCCAGAAAATACATCTATCTCTGGATACAAATAGGTAGAGGTGTCTCTCGAATAGATGCACCTAGGAGTGACAACTCCGATAATGAGTTTCGAGCCTGACCCAGGGTATTCTAGTACATGACAATGGGCCTTACTTCACTCTTTGTTTGATACTCATGGGGGATATGCTTTGGAAAATATATGAGCTTATTACAAACCACTATTAAGGGAAAAAATCCCATAAGAATATAAGATATGAAAAAAATCATTGATAAACTATATTGAAAAGTATGGAGTCAAAAGATAGGATATAATTATCCTTTAAATGTTTATCCTTTTATTTAAATTTTTTTTTATTCTCAATAGCTAAGTATTCCAGCCCTCAAATTGTATATTCACTTTCTTAGTTAATGGAGGGAAATAAAAAAACACGTGCCAACAATAAATGTGACAGGATATTTGAAAATTTACATAATGATATGCCTGATATTATGGGAACAGGTGCTCAAAACATCATGAAATTACCTGCTCAACTGCCTCAAGTTATGAATAATAACATTAATCATGTGGAACTCCCTCTTAGTCCAAGGAAAAATAATATTTTTTTAAAATCCTTCATGCATAAAATCCCTGCCAAGTTTATCAAATCTTTTAATTCCCTCCTCACAGAATAGTGGATTACCTCCATTGAAAAGTTATTCTCCATCCTCCAGTTCTTAGATGAAGAGAAATTTGCACAGGCAGTCTATAATTGTGACGGGGATGCTCATCAGTGGTGGACATTGATCAAGAATACAATGTTCCAATATGAAATAGATTCTAAGGATTGGAAGGAATTCAAGAGGATTTTTTTTTTTCAATAAATATTTTCCATGAACCATCTATATCATGATTGAAATAGAGTTCCTTTGTCTCAAGGAAAAGGAATATGAGTCCATTTTGGTGTATTAAACAAACATTACAAGGAATTCTAGATACATCTATGGTTTTTTCATGCACACTGAATGAAAGGTGGATTTCATATTTATAGGGATAAAGTCGAGTATATAGAAGGTGTTGGTGACTAGAGTCATAAAAAGTTATGAGGAAATTTTCTATTTTACCCTTAAGGTTGAATTGGAGGTTGTAGATCCTCAGTGGTCTCGTGGTAATGGTGACAAGAAGAGTAAAATGTAAAACAACACTGATCATTGAACAAAAAAAATCCCATAATTTATTGAAGCCCAAATATCCCACTTGTAAAAGTTGTGGGAACAAGCATCCTGGGAACAATCTAAAGGGAACCAGGAATAACTTTAAATGTGGATATCAGGGACATCTATCCAAGAACATCCAAAGGGATATAAAAAATATTGTTAATGTGGAAGAAGAAAGGAATGATCAGATCAATGATCAGTTAGTGGTGTAGTGTTAATACTACAAGGATATTGGGCATTATATAAACAATTCCCCAAAGACAATGGTTATTGGAGTAAATCAACAAAAACCTTTAAGTCAGTAAGGAAATGAATTTTTTTATCACTATTGATGATGTGAAACTAGAAACTGATGTGGTGACTAGTAAGATAGTTATTCATTCATGAATAGACAACATAATATTTGATTCTTGTTCTACACATTATTTCATATATTTCATTTTTAGTAAAAGTATTCAAACACATCCTAAAAATATAGAGGATATGTTCATAGTGAGAATACTGAATGGGTAATTATGTAATCCATTCGCTATATCTCCTCCCTGGTTAATGTTTGTGGATTGAACCTCTAAGAAAATCTTTTCATAAATATTTTAGTGGAGTTTGATGCTATCATAGGCAAGGATTGGATATCATTATACAAAGCCAAAATCAAATGTCATGAAAGGGATATAAATCTTCACATCCTGAATCATCCAACATTTAATTACATGTTTATGTGGGATGATGATTATCCTTTACATTCATCATCTCATGTCTGGATATTGCTTCTTTATGATCAAGAATATCCAACCCAAATGATTTAGACAAATGAGAGAATCATTCTTGAAGACATGCCTATCCCGAGGGATTACATAGATGTATTCCTTGAAGAGTTTTCTGGTCTTCCACATAGTCGAGAGGTTGAGTTATCAGTAGAACTTATTCCTAGATCAATGCCTATATGAAATATACCGTATATAATGGCTATCGTAGATCTAGAAGTTCTGAAGAAGCTGTTACAGAAGAATCTGGATAAGGGTTTTATACACCAGAGTTCTTAACATGAGTTGTGCCATTCCTCTTCATTAGGAAGAAGGATAGACTAATTTTCATCTTCACTGATTATCCCGATTTCGATAAAATCATGATAAAGAACAAGTATCCACTTCCTCATATAGATGACATGTTCAATCCGCTTTGGGGGTCTAGTTATTTTTCTAAGGTGGCCTTTCAGTGGGGATATCACCAATTAATGGTGAGGAAGGTATATATTTACAAGATTTCCTTTCAAACAAGGTATGTACACTAGGAGTTGATTATTATTCCCTTTATACTTAGTAATGATATAGAAATTTTCATGGAGTTAATGAATATAGTAATAAGATGTTACTTCCAAATAATTTTTGTTGTCTTTATTGAAAAATTTAAGATATACTCTAAGAGAAAGGAGGAACATAATGAGCATTTAAATTCTGTTCTAATATCATTTCAAAGGGAAATGATATATGAAAATTACAATAAATATGTGTTTTAGATAGAGTAATTATCCTTCTTGTATCATGTTATCGCCAATAAAGGGATATCTATGGACCCTTCCATCAAAATCGAAAATAAAGAGTGGCCCATGCCAACATCTGTAACAGAAATCAGTTGTTTTTTGGGTCTATATATCTATTATAAATGATTTGTGATAAAGATATCATGATTTTACAACATAATGACCATGATAAAATGGAAGGGAGTAAAGTTTCTCCAGTTTCAGGAATGTGAAAATGGTTTTAAGGAGTTGAAAAATAGGCTTCGCACTGCGCCAGTACTCACACTCTGAACTGGTGGAGAACAATTCGTGGTGTATATTATTTCTTTAAATAAGGTATTAGCCTATGTGTTGATACAAAATGATATATTTATAGATTACTCCTTAAGTAATATGATAATCCATGTGAAAAACTATCCCACACATGATATAAAGTTCGCGGTTCTGATAATTGCATTGAAAATTTTGCGGCATTATCTTTGTGGGGATATGTGTGAGGTATATATAGATCAAAATACTCTCAAATATATATTCATAGAAAAATAGATTAATATTCACTAGTGAATATGGATAGACCTCATCACTGATTATGACTACTCAATCCACTACCATCCTGGTAAGGAAAACAAGGTGAACGATGCTCTATGTAGAAAAAATCATGTATATTTGTCAATGATGAATATTGAAAAGGATTCGATATTATTATATTTTTAGAGTATGGACATGAGAATTATTAAGGGTGTAAAATCATCAATAGTATCGCAAATGATTTCTCAACCATCTCTCATGTAGAAAGTAAAGGATGTTAAAAGAAAAGTTGTGGAAATTATGAAAAGGTGGAAGTTATAAAAAATGGGAAATCCTTTGAGTTCATGATTGATAAGGATTGAGTTGTCTAATTTGGTTCATGATTATGTGTACTATCTGATCCATAGGTAAAGAATGATATTTCTAATGATTCACATAGCTCGACCTTCTCTATTCACCGAAAAGCACAAAGATGTATCTAGATCTCTAAGAAAAATTTTGGTGGGACAATATGAAAAGGGATATTATTGGATATACATCAAAGTGCATGGTATATTAGAAAGTGACTTATGAGAGGGAAAAATATAAGGGGACGATTCAACCACTAACCATACCAACATGGAAGTGGGAGAACATTACTATGGACATTGTCACTAGAAATATGTGGACATCCATATGAAACAATTCTATATTGGTCATTGGGTATCTTCTTACGAAGGTAGAACACATTATAAAAATATGAGAGAAATTATCAGTGGATAAAATTGCACATATTTACATAAAATAAGTTATAAGGATACATTATGTACCACTATCTATTTTATCTGATCGTGATCCAAAAGACACCTCAATTTTCTGGAAAAGTCTCTAATATGCTCTAAGCATTGAACTGAACATCATTACAGCCTATCATCCCCAAAATGATGGCCAATATATGCAAAATATTTAGACACTAGAAGATATGTTGTGAGAATGATCTATGGACTTCAAAGGAAGATGAGACTTTCATCTTCTAATAGTTGAATTATCTTAAAACAACAATTTACACTCGAGCATCTGAATAGAAACATATGAAAATAATGATGGGAAATGGTTCCAAATACCGACTTGTTGTGATGAATTCAGTGATCGGTAGCTGTTAGGACTTAAAACAAATGAATAAATGGTGGAGAAAGTGAAAACCATTTAGAATCACACCCAGGAAACCCAAGGTTGAGAAAAGAGTTATTCCGAAATCATCGACAAGACCCTGAGTTAAAAGTTAGAGACATGTTATTTATAAGAATTTCTTCATGGAAGAAGGTAAAGTGGTTTTGAATGAATGGGATGCTAATTTATAGGTTCATCGACCCCTTCAAGATTCTTGATCGTGGTAGGATTGTTGCCTATCGACTAGAACCTCCACCCACCATGGCCAAAGTACATGATTTATTTCATGTATCCCTCTTAAGTAAGTACATACCAGACCCTTCACATGTACTCTCTTCATTGGTGGTACATCTGGAGGATGATATTTTTTTAAAGGAGCTTCCATTAAATATCATCGATCATAGAGATAATGTTCTACGTAACACGAATACTAACTTAATCAAAGTAAATGGGCGGATCCAAAAGTACATAGAGGAAACCTATTAATTGGAGGATGGAATGAAGGAAATTACCCACACCTGTTTATGGCTAATAATGTGAAATGAAATTTCTAGGGAAAAATTTTATAAAGGGGGATAATGTACCGACCCAATGTTTTATTAATGGACATTCCATTTTTGTAATTTTTTTTTCATATAATCATATGAAATCCCAGCCCAATGAACAACTATGTAATATGTGACCTTTAAACATAAGTTTTTCACTTTTGTTATTTGAATTTTGAAAATCATACATACACAATTGCGATTAGTAATACATTTGGAGTCTAATATGACCACCTTTATTTTTGGTGAATATAAAAATACCCTTATGATTAGTAATTCTACACTTATGAATAGTGGCATAACCAAATTAATAGTGAGATCACCTATGGAAGTATATAAAAGAGATTTAAGTGGAAGTATGATATAATTATATCAGGGAATAAAAAAATAATTGTTTTGAAATTGTTATTTTTGTAGTAAATTGTAATTATAAATAAAAATGTAATTCATCATATTTAGAAAATTGTTTTTGATAAATGGATTTCATTTTTTGATTCTAAATGTCAGAAAATTATTCGGGTGAATATTTGGGATTTCTATAAAATACATGAATTTTTGATGAAAATTAAAATAAGATAATTTACAATAAATACTGAATAATTTATTTATTGAGTCATTGATGATGATCTATAGGTGTAATCCCAAATATTCACCCTATCAATTTTCTGACATTTAGAATAAAAAAATGAAATCTAATTGTTTCGATAGGTGTAACCCAAATATTGACCCTAAATAATGTATTTATTGAGTCAGTGATGATGATCTAAAGGTGTAATCCCAATTGTTTCGAAATCACATGAAAACATAACTATTATTGTTCATGTAATCCTCACTATTTCTTATCATGTGGAGAAATAATAAATTAATGAATATAGTATTGTGAAAACCCCTCTCCCCTCCACTATATATACCACTATTCACACCATCATTTCCATACTCATATCATGCTTTAATAAATTTTTATAATCTACCCAAAAATCTTACCTAGCCCCTACCCCATGTCCAAGAGATTCTGGTCTCATCAAAATACCAATACAAGGTTCTTTAAGGAGGATTCAAGAGGTAACTTCCCTCCCTCTCTTTTCCTTTTTTCCTTTCAATTTCATGTTGTTTTATTAACACTCTCCACACCTATCCTCATCCAAATTTTATGGTAACTACAATATAATAAATATAAATTAATTTTATGATACTAATGGGTTAATATATCTTCCAACAAACTTCTCCTCTTCTTTTAATTTGAGAAAGGAAAATTTTGTTCATGAGGTGTTAATTTATCACCTTCAAGAATGACATGTTTTCATTTTCACCTTCATATCTTTTCATAAATCCATTTTTATGGTTGAACTAGATTATGTGATATTTATTATATAATATTTAATGTTTTTTATCTAACATATTTTCATATTAATAAATGAATAAACCAAACCAGTTCTTTGTGGTTGAAAAACATCCCGAATTAACCCAAATGACCATCATTAAATTCTTATCTAATGATTCATTCTCATGTTGTATAAAAAATAATTTTTAAGATAATTTCTAGTTCTTAAAAATCATAAATAACATATAATAAAAATTCTGGATGTTTATACATGATTTAAATGATCATCCACTCTTGAATACAGGTTTACTGTAAAAAAAAAACTATAAAAAAAATGTTACTGAACAATGAAATTGAAGCACATAACCCATTAAAATGGCCTCGAATGAATATAAAAATGGTATAATAAATAAATTAAATATATAATAATTTCTGGAAGTTTTAATTAATAATCCTAATTTGTTTATTCTTGTCATTAATAAAAAAGGATAAACACATTAATATAAAAGGTAAGGGATCCTCTCCTTTTAACTTTTATTCAAGAATGTCCTTTCTGATATGCCATTTTGTGTGTAATCCCTAATGATGGGGGCCTAAATTTTTACCTCCCCCTTACATTCCTAATTGTTTATAGGTGATGATAAACCCAATTATCTTTCATGAATTCATTTAATGTACACCCAATACCAGGCCAATAATCCGTATGGAATTCTACAAGAACCGTCGTTATTCCTTTAGGTTTCTCTATTATTATTTTTACCCAAATTAATTTCTCATTCCTTTTTGTTTAAATAATATACATGCACTTTATATAATCCAAAATCATGCTTCATGATCCATCCCTCAGTATCTTTCTGGGATATATATGCTTTAATGTCATTCCCTTATCAATACTTCTTGATAACAAAACTCATTTTAGAGGAACCTCCTAAATTTTTACCCAATTTTATGTACACTCTATCCACTATTTTAAGACACAATTGTCTTTATAAAATCATTATTTTTAATTTGAAGACATTATTGGTTCAATTCTGGTTTTATATAAAATATTTTTACCTTTTCTATTATAAAATCTCTATAATACTTTCCTTAAAACTGCAAAAATTATTTTATTGATAAAATTTATCAAATACATTTCATATATGTTTTCAACTATGTTTGAAATAACATGCCATGATATATAAATATTTTACCTTATGAATGTCCATTTATGTTATAATTCATATCTTTTATGGACACTATCATGATACACCCATTGGTTATGCTTTGTTTGATTATGGTTGAACCCAATTCTTTCCGTGGGTAACCCTTATGTTTATGCATGTTTGATTATATATGATTCATTATATGGAAAACATATTAATAAAATGTTTTATGGGAGAACCCAGATTGTAGTTTAATTCCTTGGGTAATGTTGAGTCTTGTGAGACGTTATGTGCGACGGTCTTGGTAGTTATCATTGGCTTGTGCTACTATGTTAAAGGGTCTTGGATGTTAGATTTTCCTTGTGATACTATGGTAAAAAATATTGGAAGGTAGCCTTGAATCGTACTAAATTCATGTTTTATGTTTCATCCACATTTCTATTATTCCATGGTTAAATGATCGCATGTTTATATTTTATGATTCCATTTGTTACATTACTTTTTATGTCATCATGTCATGCATTAAATTACATGTGATAATGGTTTGTTATTCCCTTATATGGATTTTAGCTCATACATTTGTTCATTTTATCTGCAGGATACCCTATTAATATATATGATCACAATGGAAGATATGAGATCATTATAGAGTTTAAATAAAAAATTGTTTTTATAATGTTTAATTTTGTACCTATTATTCCCAAACACTAGAAATTACAATTCTTTTCATGTACTCTGATGTATAATTAGGATAAAAATAATGTAATTTTCTATATTAAGGGATATGGTCTCTATAATGATATACTAAAAATCTCCCATAAATAGGATGGATTAATTTTCATTTATGATATGAAAAATAATTTAAATGACCAAATTTCTGATAAGTGGTTTTTGAAATGAAAAATATTTCCCAATATCCAAAAAATGTAAATAATTAGAACTTTTAGATTTTACATGGAGTATAAATATAAATCAATTTTTTTAAACTTGTTTGGTTTTAGTCTCTATAAATCATTATATAAAAATAAAAAATTATGTTTTATGTACTAGTATTTTATTATTCCATTATTATTTTACATTACATACAATATACATTGACTTGTGATTTTTCTCACTCACCATTGAAATATTAATTCATTTTCAATTGACATATCATTTCAAATTAAAAAAATATTTGATTGTTTCAATCAGATTTGTGATATAATTTTTTCAATATGGTAAAAGTTTTTTTCTGGATCCTACAAGTTATAAAATTTAACTTAAAACTTACATAGATGAAAACATAGTCAACACCATCTGAATTAGAATGAACCCACATCTATGTTGTTTTTCTATTTAAGATAAAAGGTATCCAAACCCCAAACAAAATTTCTCATGTACAAATCAAATAAGTACATTAATAAAATAGATGGAAGTAATACCAAAGTAGTGATAAACATATGTTTTTTTATATGGTTCAAATGAAATCATATTACATGGGGGTATTAATAAAAATTCATTATTAAAATGATCAATACGATTACCATTTAGAACAACCTAGAAATAAATGAACCGATTTAAATATATTATCTAAGGCCCCACTAATGCAGTTTATTTTACCCCCATCCTATATTTATTGAGAGTATGCCCTATGGATATGATCATAGTTGTAATTCCATTACTCTATCAAATAAATCCACTGAATAAACTCATAATTTATATGAATAGTATATGTTTTTTATATCTATTTATTAGATGAATCTTACATTAAATTTCAAATTAATTGTATTAATCCATTGAACAGTTTTGGTAATTCAAGAATAACCATTAATTAACATCAAAACTATGGGTTCAAATTCTCTTCCCATTGCAATGCATCTAATTTATCTTATTTTTAACATCTAAACCCTGATCATACCATTCCACTATAAGAATATAGTTTGATAATTGCGCAACCAAAATCACTCTTTAAAGTAGTTCTGGAACATAGTTGAAAAATAGTCTTCACATGGATAAACCCAACTATATCACACTTAATAATCATTTTTAGTATTCACCATTGACTCCCCCAAATGTATCTATAAATCTATTCATCTATCAATCTATCTTTTTAGTATCACGGTTCCCCCACTATTCTTTTTGTGACCCCAACCCCACTATGGTGTAACTCCACCCAATTATATTCAAGACTACATCCTTGTTCAGTATATATACAAAATTCCAAAATCCAGACACCATCTATAGATCTCATTCTTATCTTATAATTACATTTAGATGGTTTGATAGTACGTATGACTAGAATTGTTCATGGAATATAAAATTAAATAATATTCTAATGAGATCACATATTTATAATCATAGATAAACATCCAATTCTCAATCCCTCTTTCAACATACTCTTACATCCCCTTCATCCAAATCTATTCCTTCCCATCTTATGTTCGTGGAATTTACACTACTTCCATTATTGATAGTGAAATTAGTTGTCTAAGAATTAACATCAATAACACATTTGTACCATCATAAGTAAACACCTTACTAATGATTATCAATTGAGTTTACAAATCAACCACAATTCTAGATTATGAAAAACCCTATAGTGGTTCAATCATTTATAAATAGAGAGAAAACATTATAAACTTCTACAATACTGTATGATAAAATTAACTATTAACTGTTATTATCCATAGGTATTATACATGAACATGAATCAAATTCCTTTTCATGTGAAATATAGTTTCAGGTATAAACCATATAATTCATAATGATTTTGATTGCTTTTATAAATGGAACCAATTTATTGTCTCAAAACATCAATTTTTTCCGGGTTCCATCCCTTTTCTTATAATAATGTGTCCATCAAAGGGAGTGGTAATTAATTTTTCCTCACTAATTATAAATTATTCCAATGCATTTTGAATATATGTTTTATATGTTAGTTAAAATTTTATAAACAATAAATTACATACAATCCACATCACCAAAAACTATTTTACAAGAATGATATAATTTATCATTAGTAATTTGATCAATGTAGCCTTAATATCCTAAAATGGATCATTTATTTTTATAATTATACGCATATAGTTAATTTAAATAAATGGATTATGAATCACCCATTATAAAAAAATATCAAGTAAAAAATATAATCTTCATTTTCCTATACAAATTTTTGTTCAATAATAATGGTGTTGAACTTAATATTCTATTACGTTAGTTCTTTCATTAAACTTTAAATGATCAACTTAATCTTAGACACTATGACCTCAATCCATTTCACAAAAAAAACCCTTTAGTGGCTCCATAAATAACCTCATTTCCAATTACCCATGAACATATGTGGTTATAATTTATAATGATTCCTAATATAACCCTTCCATGACATCTATATTGATTAAAATACAAATAGTCATGTGATTAACAATGAGTGAAAAAATTCTAAAAAAATATGTAACCAAAATTTGTTTAATTACCTTCATTTCAATCAATTTATTAGTCCAAATTTTACAATATACATTATAATTTATAATAAAACCCATGTAATCTAAATCACTTTATACATAGAAGGTCATTTAGTTAGCTCTCATGCCATAGATATGTATAAATTATTCATTTCTTCCATCATCATTAAATCTATAAAACATAAGTCACTATGAAATATAGCCTCTTATAGTATTTAATTCATATTTTATTTGTATAAATAAAATAGTGTAGGTCCCATTTCTATCTCCACACTCGTAGCCAAATACTAGAAGACATCCTCAACTGCCATATAAATCAACTTGTTCCAGAATAACTTTATATAGAAATCCACAATTTGGAGAACTCGTCAATATTCCTACTTCTTCATTATTTTATATTACTTCTAAAATTATAAAAATTATTATTACATGACCACTAACTGAAAGAACTTTCAAATAGTATGGTGTTTCATAAATTATCATCCTACCCAAATTATATTGAATATCTAAAAATTTCATACATATATTCATGAAAACCAAAGATAATGTAACTTCTTTGACCTCACCAATAAATTCCACTTGGTCTTTATAATTCAAAAATATTTATTCACTTAAGGAAAAAAATTAGCTTCTAAAAACCTTCAGTATTTTGTTATCCCAAAGCTAAAATATAAAACCTTTGGCATGATATCTTATAAAGAAACATCATTAGGAATATGTATCTAACTTTTCCTACACAAGATCATCAATATTCTTATTGGTATGTTAACCAAATAATTCTATATGGGAAACATTAACCATCATTTTGATTCAACATAATTCCTAAATTTCTTTTTCAAATATAGAAAATGGACTTCTCTTTACCCAATACGCAATGAAATTATATGCCTCCATAAAAAACTATTATGTATATCCAACTAGGATTCATGGGTATCTATGAAATATTAATATATGTAAATAAGGATTTTTAAATCCGAATGAAATGTTCTCTAAGAAGAGATAATTGAAACATGTATATAACTAGAAATAAAAACTAGAAAACTGTTGATACCTTAAACTGATGAGATGAACACCATATTTATACAATAAAATCGTTTATTGAATAACCCCAAGGGGTATATAAATAAAATCCATAATATTTTCAATAACTACAAGTTGAGAGTAATCTCCCATCATATAAGAGGGATCCTTTTAAAAACTAATGCATTCTAGTCCCTTAGGAATAAAAAAGTGAATAGATGAGAGTATTCAGTAGAAGGACTTTTATATAGGTCTCATGAATAATTTAATGCTAAATCACACATATAATGATAACTACAACCCTTATATAGTTTCCACAATGATACTTCTAAGAGTTTTCACATTTACTCATACTTTATAGTACAAAATAAAATTACACTAAGCAAGAATAATGTTATTAATATATAAATTTTATCCATCTTCTATTAGATCTAATGTAATGGTTATATGATGTTACATTAGGTGTCAGAATATGTTAAATGATAAATATTATCAATTGTAAACATTATACACCATAGGATATGAGTTTATTTCATACAACATGACTAAACACAATATATTCTATAAGATACAATCAAATCATATGTTATGATTGTAATGGTAAAAGGAATTAAATATTATTTCATGTTATAAAAATTCCATTTGATATAAAATAAAATCTGAATATGCTAATATAAGAAAGAAAAATTATTTCCATATAATACATCTAATCACAAACTATGATATAATCATAATTGGGGGAAAAGTGATTTCTTTATCTCCCACAGGTGCTCCACCGAGAGAGTGAAAAATATTAGTAGACTGCTTGGAATCCAAAGGGGTGAGTTTCTTATGGTCTATCTTTGTGCGCCTGTCTCACCTGGGAGACATTGGATTCGAGACATCAACACACTCTGCACTAATTTTTCAGATAAAGAGTTTAACTGGAAAAATAAATTCTTATCCTTTAGCGGATGCATTGTCCTGGTGAATAGTGTTTTGGTGGACTCTCCGATTCTTGGTCTATCCTTCATCAATGCTCCTAAGAGGGTTATTAAATCGATCGATAAGATACTTGCCAATTTTATGTTGTATCCGTTATCGAAAAGAAAGAAACACTGGGTAGCCTGGGGAAATATGGCGTGACCCGTGAATGGAGGAGGTATTGAGGTGTGCAACCTGACTGAAACCCTCCATTACATGTATTCGAGGCTTGCATGAAGTGTCCTGGAACATTTTACCCTATGGGGGACTACCAATAAGTCCTACGTGATGCACCTTCGTGTCCCGAGGGAGGGGCATCTTTCTTCCCTATTGTCAGTGAGAGGCCCTATTGTCGATATCCTTCATCCCTTCTTGCGGTGGGTGGTAGGGAATAGCGAGATATTCTTTTGGCATCAATATTGGTGTGGAATAGTGCTGGGTTTCCCCGGATACCCAGCCATAGATATTTCGCTCAAGGAGGCTAGTCTCTTTTCTACATTCAACAATTTGGTTTTGGATAAGGAACAACAGGAGTGTTTTCAACTCAATGAGCTTAATGAAGAGGATGACATGTGTGTGTTCCTGACCTCCTCCTCGAGCATGTTATCTTTGAAGGATTTTCGCTGCATTTAGAATGGACAGAGGTAGGCTGAGGTCTTGGATGATATTCTATGGCCGAATAACATCCCCACCAAGATCAACATCCTCATCTAGAGGATTCGTAATAGAGGCCTCCCGACGGATGACAATATCCATAGATGTGGTTTTCTTCTGGCGTCCAGGTGTATATGCTGTAGTGTTCCCAGAGAGGAGAGCACTGGGCATCTATTTTTTGACAGTGACTGGGCGCGCGAGGTGTGGAAAATTCTGAGGTATTTCTCTGCACCAATTCCCTAGGATGGTTCATTACCCTCCATTCTTATTATGTGGTAACAAGGTTATGAGGAGAGAGGTCCGAAGAGGGTGGCTCGGGCAGTGGTGTTGCATGTGGGGTGTTGGACTATATGGAAGGCCTAAAACAAATCATAGCATGAGGGGGGGGGGGTATCAGCTTGGGCCATTATTGTTTTGGCGAAAAATCTGCTTCTTGATCTGAACATGACGGTGAGGTTATTGAAGGCATCCCCTTCTCTTCATCGGTTCCAACTAGGATCCAACGTGGACATAGAACCTATAAGTAGGGAAGGTAACTGGGATTGATGGAAACCTCTTTCAGTGGGATTGAAACATAATACAGGCGACTCTAGCATCCAAGGGAACCTGCGTGGAGGAGGAGTGGTACGGGACCACAAGAGTTCAATGTACCTCACTTTCTCGGCCAGATTGGGCCAGTGGTCTTCTTTGTAAGCAGAGACGAAGGCAATTCTCACCGGACTCAACCTTTGCATGAAAAAGGGTCTAGAAATCTCTAAAATTGAAACAAACTCCATTATTCTGAACAACTCCTTGAAAGTCTATAATGATTCTCCTTGGTCAATTAGCTATGTCATCACGAAATGTAGAAGAATGATTCATACTAGAGTGAGTATCCTCCACACATGGAGATAAGGTTACAAGGTCGTGGATCACTTGGCCTTGGTGGACGTAAATAACACGAAGGAGGTGTTTCTTCACACTGTAGGGAGTATCCAGCACAAGGGGATTGACTGTATAAAAGGGGATGTGCTTGGTCTTCATCACTCCAGACCACCCTAGGCCGTCTTGGCTAGAGGGGGGTGGGGGTCTTCCCCTGGATCCTCCTTTCATTTTGTTTTTCTCCTTTTATTTTTTTTCCATTTGTATGTTCTAAATCTTTTATTAAAAAGTTACATGATAATGATGATGAGTACATATCATGTATGATGGATTTAGAAAAAATCAACTATAATGACACAACTAAAATAATACCTTTTAGACTGTGATCCATTTCACCGTCATATCGTATTTTATGCAATAACATTTTAAACCATATGAAAATCTAATTTGGTATATATTTCAAAAAAATATAAAAGATATCATTGAATTTACAATGTATTTCAAAATATTCAGTGGATTATGAACACACATATGAAATATTTTTTATTAATTATAAAATACTCTTAATGTATTTGAGTTAAAATCAATCCCCATTTAGTTAACCATGAAAATGTTACACAATATGCATTTGTAGAAGAGACTGCCTATATGAATCACTGGATCTATTAATTTTAGAAATGATAAGAATATAAATAATAATTAGTTCTGCTCAAGAAATAAAAAGATCTATGGACACATGTATTACTATACCATATCCACTAGTTGCATCTCATGACGGTATACAATATCCTAGACTTTCTTTGTCCAAATAATCAAGTGAACATGGGAAACATAATATTTTAATCCCTTATATCTAACTCAACCATTCTTGATTCATTGAGAATTCACTTACTTGGTTAATAAATACCTCCCTTGTCACTCATATATGTGGATGATCATATCCCATAGGCCTTAATTGTACAGATAACCACACCATATGTAATATCTAGGGGAAACATAACACACCATAGTTTAACTCGATAAAGGGACCAAATTTCTTACTTCTCTTATAGGATGAAGAAAAAAATCATGGTTGAGCTCTAATCAATGACATGATCATCAACATACCCAAAAACCAAATAATTAGAAAATAAATTTTGATTTTTAAGAATGCTATTAATGTTCAGTGGCTCTCCTGATAATTATCTCACTAACATCATGTACCATGGAATTATTTATGATCCATTCACCCGTATTATACCATTTGGATTATGTACGTTACATTATTTTGTATTTATAGTAGGTTATCGAACTCACAAAAATAATTTCTTTTAATTTATGCCTTAATATCATAATTTCTATCTTGATACAAGAATTATACTCATGAAAACCATAACATATCATCATAAAATATAATATCTATAATGAACACCAGTTATGAAAAATCAACATCTTACTATTAGAGGTTAATTAACAGTCCATTTCATGAAATATATATCAAAATATCCATTTTTTTCATCCAATGTGAACAAATGATAAATTGGAGATTTAATTTTTATATGATACAATTTACAATATTAAATCTTTTTTATGAATTGTTAAAAAAACCCAATATTAGCTCTTTTCTACCATATCATAGACAATATTTCTCCATACCAACCTTATATTTTCAACAAATTTTTATAGATATATTTAATTATTATATATAATTATAATTCATAACATATCTCTGTGTAACCATTTCATAAAACCCACCAACTAAAAACTTTAGTGAGTAATGTCTATAAATAAATTAATTTTTTAATAATGGTTTTTATGAATCATATTGATATTTTTGAAATCCATGAACATAATAAAACTAATTATCTTCATAACATAAATTTCTACTATGTCAACATCTGATGTCTACATAGAATATATCTTTGTTTAAAATACTTATTCTTGTCACCCTTTCTTTTGATATATTTTCTTAAATAGTGTAACTATTTAAATAATTACATACCAAAAATACTATTATCCTTTTTCATAAATAAATATTTTTTAATTACTAAAAATACATATAAATTTTATATTATTTATTATCATGTCATATATGATAGCTCAAGGCCCATACAGCTAGATCCAGTGATGAAAAAATATGATTTACATACTGTCTTTGATACCAAGTGATGTGACCAAAATATTAACTTATATAATTAAAAAATCAATAACTATCATTGAATCACTTACATACCCAATACCTTTTAGTTTTATATTAGAGAGATTTTTCAAAAACCATTTACGTAAAAAATGATTGTCTTCATCATCAAATTGGGGTTTTCCCATTATACCATCATATTAGTATTTCATAATATAACTATTACATATCTCATAAAATTCTCCATAAATTATATTATTCCATGAATATCTTATATTATACCACTCTTCATTACATGTGGAAAAGTAAACATAAGAAATGGTGTTCATAGATTCCTAGTAAGGGTTAAATGGGAAACATCATTAAGTGAGCATAAGGAAACAAAAGATAAGAATAAGGGATTGTGAAAATTATCAAAACTTAATAAAATCATAATTATTTTGTACATGATCCTAAATAATGAATCATGGTGTAAGGATTAGGAAGAAGAGTGTAGAAACATTATTATTCAATCATATCCATGAGACCATAACATAAGAAAAAGATACAAGTTTGTGGGATAAATGTTTGGAATAAACATGAGAACAAAAATAATATATAATTGATACACACCAATACATACATATCATTATAGGATTGGTCAAACCAACAATTTATATTTATATGATTAGTATAGCTACTAGTATACCCTCTTAAGCTTTAGAGAATACCCATATACCCACATTGTCTTGGGACAAACACCCATGTACCATTTAGATCACGAGTTATTAAGATTTACCCAAGGAAATAGGGGGAACATAACTCTTATCCTTACCATCACATAATGATAACATACATTCTCCCCATAATATCATAACAATATTAATTATTTCTTCATTACATTACTCGTGGAAAATAAATGTGTTTCATAATGATTTCACAATTCCTTAATAATTAACCACCAAGAGAAATAAAATTGATGATATCATTATAACATATCCCTAGTGGATCATAAAAATCCTTATATGAGGTTTTATTAGTTTAAAATAACCATCAAAATATAATCTGAAAATTTATTTTAATAATTAGATAAAATTTATTTTCATTTGATAAAAATGATTAAAATTATTATTTATATAACAAAAAAATATAATTCCATTTTGAAAACCATAAATACATTTAAATTTAGTTATGTCATAATTATATTACTTGGTGGTGGGAAATTCTATTCATGCTATATAAGATAATAATCATACATTCTTATGACACTTTTGTAAAAATAAAAAAGTGATTTGTTTAGAAAATAATTGAAAATGATACTTCTAATCATTTGTACAAAAGTAATAGTTAGTATAAAATAACATTATTAATCACATTAATGAAAATAAAAATTTTTGGAAAATAAAATTTAAGTGTATGGATACGGAGGAAAATTATACCAGACATAAAGGAAGAAATAATGCATGATTACTTAAAAACATCTTTTTTTCCTTTTCAATTACCAATGAGAGAAAAAATGGCACCGATACATGAAAAACTCATAAATAGATAGTGTAAGAGAAATATAATTCCCCAACCTTAAGACTTACTTAATCTTGAGTTATTACAAGATTACACATTGAGGATCTTTTCAGGTTTAGAGTTTTAGAGAATTAGATCATGAAACTTGCATTACATTCCACATTTAAACAAAGTGGTTACATAAAATACAGTATTCATTCTTCCCATCAACGGAAACATATTGAAAATAAAACATGGATTCTTTTTTGACACATCCTTTACACTATAATCACATCATGTACCTTTCCCTTGACCTGTTAAAAACATTTCAAAAACATGGGATGAGCATAAAAAGCTCAGTAAGGGTTATAAAAATATAGAAAGGAAACATGACTTCATATATACATAAGAATGAAATCATACTTTACCCATAAAACATAGGCACTTTAACATTCCTCATCAAACCATGAATAAATCATAGAAATCATAAGACATAAAGGTAACTTGAGGCATTCATAACATTCTTACGTAGGGAGTAACCCTCTTGGTTACGTTTGGAATACCCATCACCGTATATTCCTTAAATCTTTTCAGAGAAACCTCAACGTTTCACTCCTTCGCGTTACCCAATGCATTGGAGAGCTATATCGGGATCACCCGCCCTTAGTATACCATGGAACCACACATCTTCATAACAATGCCCAAGAACCATAACATAATCTTATCACATAAAACATGCATAAAGGAAACATAACATTTCCACCTTTAAATAACAAGATATCAATACAACACATTGATATAAAAACATTATCAAAACCATTTTCAATACCAAAATAAAAGAAAAGTAAAACATGGTATTTATTTTTCTTTTAAAAAGAAGGTATGGCTTGTAGCAGAAGCCGAAACTCAAATGATGGTCATGGCGGCAGAGAAGTCGTTGTTGCCGCATACGTATGACAAAAACATTCTCTTTTGTCGTTTAGTAAAATGATTCGTATAAAAAAGATTCCTTTTTGGATAAACTTAAAAGTCAAAGGGGTTTATACACCGTATAAAAGAAGGTTGTGTATAAAACAAAATATGCCTCAATGAAAGGAGATTGAGACGAAGTCCCATACAAAGATGGTATCCTGGGATTAAGGATAAATCAATTACATAATTATGTGTGACAAACTAATACACCAAATATAAGTGGATATTAAGTGTAAAACAATCATAGGTTATTCACACATATTCATAGAATGACATATTCAAGGAGTACAAGCTTATCCCAAAGAATCGAAATTGGGTTAAGAAGTTCCCTTGCAATAATTAGACAGCCTAACAGCGTCACTTCAAAATTCAGAAAAAGAGTTGATGAGAGATAAAAAGGGTATCTCATCACTTGGACATAAAATTTACATCAATAAGGATATAGAAGAACATATCCCAAAATAATATTATGTGAATTAAAATACATAACAAAATAAGTCTTTTAAAAAGAGGAGGGTGAAAGGTTCCCTTACCGACATGGGTATCTTTCAAAACATACGCCCCTTGAAAGAAGGACAATACATCATTGATGTAAATACTCATAAATGAAAGAATATTACACAATGAGTAAAATAAAGGTCATTACATACACCACTCAAATGAAATTGTGTCAAATGTAGCATAAATCTCACGTGAATAAAAGTGAGATGAAAAATCCCTTACGAAAACTCGGCAGTCTAACAACGCCACTTAAAACTTCCAAAAATGGATTGATGAGATCAAATAGGGTATCTCATCACATTAAAATAAAATGTACAGAAAGTGTAATATAAAAGAACATCCCCCATCATAACAAAGAGGAGCTTAAAATAAGTGACATAAAGGGGAGTACTTAAAGAGAAAGGGAGAGGTTAGATCTCTTACGAAAATTCGGCAGCCTAACGGCGCCACTCAAAAATTCCAAAATGGATTGATGAGAGAGAATAGGGTCTCTCATCACATGAAAATAAAAATTACAGTAATATTAATATAAAATAACATCCCAATAACAAGAAATATTAGCTTTAAAAGGAATGACATAAAATAGTGTACCTAAAAAGAAAGAGTGGAGTGGGATCCCTTACCTCAAGTCCAACTTTTCTTGTTCGTTTCTTTATATTCCTGAATAATAAACTTTGGTCAATTAATAATTTCCTAAGTACCACCTTTAGATATTATTATTCAGTTCATATCACATATTATAATTTTATAATAATTGTTTTATAATGTTAGTTCATATCAGACGTTTTTTCCGACATTTGGTACATGAGTGAAAAATGAACTTGTTTGAAAAACGATTGCCCATGTAGTTATAAGTAAATAATTTCCAGAATAGTATTAATGATTAAAATATCATATATATCCAGTAAATATTCATTTCATACTATTCCATATCATTTGGAGATAAAAAACAAAAATCACAGTTCATGGAGACGGTAGGTCGTACGTATGCATGAACGCTACTTTCATTTTTTGTCATATTAATGGAATTAAAACAAATTGAGAGAGATATATATATGTTATAATTCCAGAATGATATCCATAATTTTGATGTAATATATTACATATATATCCATTATATATATGTACTTATAATATTACATAACATTTTGAGATAAGAAATGAAATGTACCGTTCATGGAGACGGTAAGCCGTACGTACGCATGAACGCTACTTCCATTTCTATTTCATATTTAATGGAATTAAAACATAATGATACATAATAGTATTTTAATTTAAGTATGGTATCATATATAATATCATTAAATATATCCTTTATACGTACCACATATGGTATTAACGAATCACATCACTTTGAGGGGGCGGTAGTCCGCACTTCCTTAAATGAAGATATCGCGTTTACCCATAATGGAAACCATAAAGGTATGCCCAAAATGAAAAATACAGAAGCTTAAGGAAAACATAAACATATTATATATCATATATAAATATAGTGTCATCTTAATGGCCACCTTTGAAGGTGTTAAAAGAATTTTGAACAATCATCGTTTCGGGAGGCCGAAATTCGCCATCCACAGAAACAGTATGTTCTTTAACAATTAGATGTAGGTGTGTGAAAGTGTAGCTCGAATAATTCTTATAACAACATCCTAGTATATTTATGATACTGTAGTTGTTACAAAATAAATGAATAAAAATAGTATAGGGGGTTGGAGAAGCAAAATAAAACAAAAGAACTCAAGTGAAGACATTACCTTAAAATCGGGTAACTCCCTTTGGTTTGAGCTCAAAGGCTTCCTTGGGAAGCCTTCTGCCCAAAGTGAGGTTTCAAGGAGTAAGATAGGGAAGTTTAGAGATAATATGGGCAGAGGTTGGCCGAGCCAAAGGCTTTGGGAGTGTGGGTAAGGAGGTAGAGGTGGGGGCTTTTTATAAGAGGAGAGGAGGGGCACTCTTGGAAGGTAAAGAAAAGTCACTTTAATTTAAAATGGTATTCGGATTTAAGAGGTCCCACATTGATGTTATTCGAGGATAAGGTGTTAAGGGTTCGAAATCCACTCATCCAATAGGTTTTGGACATGTGTAGGTCTTATATATTACATTATCTTTCCATTTTATTTAAATCGTTAAACAATGATGTCATCGCTGCGTCATCATGATGTCATAAATAATTTAATTTATATAATGTATAAAAATTATAAAAAAATACTATGATGTAGGAAATATTTTTAGCTTTCCAATGAATATTTATATTCAAAAATATTTTTTGTATAAACCCAAATAAATTTTTTTTTAGTAAAACATTTCATGTTTGTCTCATTTTTACTTTAACTTTAAATAAAAAGATATTAATGTCATTTTCCAACCAAAGTGGCTTCATGGGGTCCCCAAGTTGACCCACGGGTTGTATTGGTCGGCCATGACACATCCAATGAGTTTAGGACATGTTTCATGTTCATTTCAGATTATCAAAACATTATTTTTTACCTTAAACTACAGTAATTACCTCTAATCGCGATTAAAAACTTAATAAGTTACTATTCACCAAAAAATTATTTTTATCCCATTGAACCACATTTTACTTATTAATGACAACCATGTATGTCGGATTTTTTAAATTCAAAACACAAAGATGGCAAAATTTCATTTAAACGGAAAAAATCAGTTTTTATAAGTACCGCTTAGTGGTTTCACTATTCATCAAAATTGAAGTTTTTTAGAAAAATCCCAAAAATTCACCCTAAGCTATATTTGATATTACGAATTCAAAAATGAAGTATATTTTAAAAAATTCAAAACATATAAGTCACATTAATTAATTTAATAATTAATTCCCGCTGTCAGAGCAAATAGCGTGTTTTTATGAAACAATAAGTATCAAAAGATTGATACTAGTTTAAGTTTGATTTCAAAGTGAAATTAATTCCAACGATCACTATTGTATTTAACGGTAAAAATATATTCTAATTTCACTTTAAAAACAATTCAAAAGATAATCTAATCATATAAATAAATTAGATTAAAAAGAGGTTTTGAATTAAAATACAACATTTTACACTATTCATTAAAAAATAAACTTTATCAGAAAGATACCAAAAATTTACACAAAGTAAATTTTGATGTCCCAATTCTTAAGAAGAGTTTTATTTGGTCCAAAAGTATGTATAAGAGTGAACAAAACTATATTTAATGACGGTTCTCCATCAAAAGGCGAAAAGTGAACCTTTAGTGAAAACTAGGGCATATACGCCTAAAATTGAATTATTTCCGTATTTTATGCCTTTATCTTTTGTTGGATAAATGTAAAAATATTTAAAAACATATATAATAATATTTTAGTTATTTCTATCCATTCCCGTCAATACAACGACTACATGTTAACTACCATTTAAAATAATATTATTTTATTATTAGAGTGCAACATAAGATTCCCAAGAAACTCATTGTTGCGTGTTGGGTACGCCATCGAGCATAGCGTCCCCTTTAAAGTAATATTAATATTTTATTCACAAATATGGATAAATATGAAAATGTCATATTCTTTATTTACCTGGGGTGTTACATCCTTCCCCCCTTTTGGGAATTGCGTCCTCGCAATTTTTAAAATTGAGCTTGGAAACATCTTTGAAAGTCCCACATCGGAACAAGAGTCGGTAAAACAATCGCTTTAAAATAAAGGAAGATAAGTACAGAGGTCACCCGAGTTAACCCATATGTAGAAAAACATGGACATGGAAGAAAAAGCAAAGGGTCTTGTTCTTGAGGGAGAGTGATAGTAAACATGTCTAGGAGAAAGTTAACCATAAGAAAATCACAAACTTGTGATGGGTTAAATGGTATTCGATTCCCCAGTAGGAAAAGTTAATAGACAACATTTTTGTTTTATGTTACTTTTTATTGAGGAATTTATTCATATAGGAAACATAATCACTTATCATGTTTACTTTAAACTTTTACTATATTCCTTAATCAAACTCATATTTTTTCCAAAAGACGAGTATTTAGGGAGACTTGTTCGCATTAAGAGTACTATAATAAACTTCTAGAGAATCACCTAATCCACCAAAGAGAACTATATACTTCCCATTTCTTTAGGCTTTAACCAAAACCAAAACCAAAAGGTTAGTACAAGGTCAGATAATCCATAAAAGGATAACCCTTTAAAAAGAAAATCTATGCTTAATCTCCAAAATTTGTCTAACAAAACCCAAAGTTCAACGAGGACCATCCGATAAACAATTTGTCCATTAAATTCTTCAAAGTAAACCAATCTAAGATTGAAATCAAAATATTTGAAGGATTTAGTCACATAGTCTTCCAAGTTAAATCATAACATTTATCTCTAAACAACATCAGTTGCTCCTAAAGTCTCGTATTGAAAGGTAATTAACCTAATCACATATCTTCCATGAAAGGTTAATCATTTTCATAAATAACCCAAAATCAACTTACTCTTAATTCATAAAATCATATAACTAAAAAGAATCAGTCAAACTAACCAGGGAATTCATGTAGTCCAGTGGTAGGCGATAAATACCAGTCACACTTTGGTTGTGGGTTCGATTCCCGTAGCTTTGTCCGACGCGACGGGTAGTCACACGGTCTGCGTGTTGTCCTTTTTTCAAAACTATATAATTCTCAAATCATTCCCCAAAAAGGGATAAAATCATAAAAAATAACCATAACATAATTTAACCTCAATTTTATCTCATGCCTTTCACTTCAATCATAACATATAGTAACCCATAATTACCTCAAAAGTAAGGACCATATAAACCCAAAAGGTTCTTTATAACTATTTCCACAAAAGAAAAGATAACTATTCCTTGAAAAATTTTTCCTATATTAAACATCAGGGTTACACATAATATAAAAAGTCTTCTAATTTAACTCCATCATCAAAAGAGACTTAATACTCTTAAGAATTTCACCATAACTTTTGAAGCCCTTATATGTTGACATCTTACTCATTCAACATTCTTCATGATCCATTAACCATTCCTTTCCATCTTATTCCGAAATACCTATTTCCTACAAACAAAATCATGAATCATATCCTAAGATTCCGAAATAGTAAAACAATAGTCATGAAATAATACATACCTTTGATTGGTCATTGTCAGTTTCTTCATCCTCAATCGTAATGGCATTGGGTATTTGTAAAAGAACATTTGTACTCTCTTGGTGATCCCATTCACGAAACTTCTTCACAGGACATGTGTTTGCATAATGACCATGAACACCACATTTAAAACATTCAATTGGTCCCTCAGAAAGAACTTCTTTCCCTTTCCTCGAGTCAACTGGATGCTTCCTTTTTCCATGACAGGTTCTTGCTTTATGACCTTCATTTCCACATCTATAGCATATTTTTGTCCCTTTGAAACATTTTCCTAGTTGTTTCTTTCCACATCTTTGACACATAGGTTTTTGAAAACACTTACCTTTATGATTATTACATGTACTTCCATAGGGATTGGTTTCATGCATATATGATGCCTTAGAGAAATCACCAAGGTTTAGGTGGTCAATTAGGACTCCAGATAGTTGGTTGAGGATAATCACAAGAGTTCTCATTGCAGCTCCCATATCATTCAGTTTCTTTCTCAAAAAACTGTCACAGTTTCCTTCACATCCACTGTTACATTGGTTCCTTTTAGATCCATCC
Source organism: Viscum album (assembly GCA_963277665.1). Classification (NCBI taxonomy): domain Eukaryota; kingdom Viridiplantae; phylum Streptophyta; class Magnoliopsida; order Santalales; family Viscaceae; genus Viscum; species Viscum album. Next base: position 389,168,774 of record OY728125.1, read on the forward strand.
ATTTACTAAAACCAAAAAGGTCCGTGTGAGTATATCAAAAAAACATCATGTACTAATGAGGAAGATAAACACTAAGATATACTTACTCATTCACTTTATCTAAAACTAGGACTCTTTCTGAAATCCTAACCATTATGGTAATGCCACTTATGATTAAAGAATACCCTAACCTCTAAAGTTATCTAAACCGAACTTTGATACAAACTATAAGTCCCTAGCCTTAAACCTTACTTAATCTTGAGTTATTACAAGATTACACATTGAGGATCTTTTCAGGTTTAAAGTTTTAGAGAATTAGATCATGAAACTTGCATTAAATTCTACATTTAAACAAAGTGGTTACATAAAAGAGAGTATTCATTCTTCCCATCAATGGAAACATATTGAAAATAAAACATGGATTCTTTCTTGACACATCCTTGACACTATCATCACATCATGTACCTTTCCCTTGGCCTGTGAAAAACATTTCAAAAACTTGGGATGAGCATAAAAAGCTCAGTAAGGGTTATAAAAATATGGAAAGGAAACATGAGTTCATATATACATAAGAATGAAATCATACTTTACCCATAAAACATAGGCACTTTAACATACCTCATAAAACCATGAATAAATCCTATAAATCATAAGACAAAAAGGCAACTTGAGGCATTCATAACATTCTTACGTAGGGAGTAACCCTCTTGGTTACGTTTGGAATACCCATCACAGTATATTCCCTAAATCTCTTCGGAGAAACCTTAACATCTAACTCCTTCGCGTTACCCAATGCATTGGAGAGCTATATCGGGCTCACCCACCCTTAGTATATCACGGAACCACCCGTCTTCATAACAATGCCCAAGAACCATAACATAATCTTATCACATAAAACATGCATAAAGGAAACATAACATTTCCACCTTTAAATAACAAGATATCAATACAACACATTGATATAAAAACATTATCAAAACCATTTTCAGTACCAAATTAAAAGAAAAGTAAAACATGGTATTTATTTTTCTTTTAAAAAGAAGGTATGGCTTGTAGCAGAAGCCGAAACTCAAATGATGGTCATGGCGGCAGAGAAGTCGTTGTCGCCGCATACGTACGACAAAAACATTCCCTTTTGTCATTTAGTAAAACGATTTGTATAAAAAAGATTCTTTTTTGGATAAACGTAAAAGTGAAAAGGGTTTATACACATTATAAAAGAAGGTTGTGTATAAAACAAAATATGCCTCAATGAAAGGATATTGAGATGAAGTCCCATACAAAGATGGTATCCTTGGATTAAGGATAAATCAATTACATAATTATGTGTGACAAACTAATACACAAAATATAAGTGGATATTAAGTTTAAAACAATCAGTGGTTGTTCACACATATTCATAGAACGACATATTCAAGGAGTACAAGCTTATCCCAAAGAAATGAAATTGGGTTAAGAAGTTCCCTTGCAATAATTAGACAGCCTAACGGTGTCACTTCAAAATTCAGAAAAAGAGTTGATGATAGATAAAAAGGGTATCTCATCACTTGGACATAAAAATTACATCAATAAGGATATTGAAGAAAATATCCCAAAATAATATTGTGTGAATTAAAAGACATAACAAAATAAGCCTTTTAAAAAGAGGAGGGTGAAAGGTTCCCTTACCGACATGGGTATCTTTCGAAACATACGCCCCGTGAAAGAAGGACAATACATCATTGATATAAATACTCATAAATGAAAGAATATTACACAATGAGTAAAATAAAGGTTAGTACATACACCACTCAAAGGAAATTGTGGCAAATGTAGCATAAATCTCATGGGAATAAAAGTGAGATGAAAATCCCTTACGAAAACTCGGCAGCCTAACGACGCAACTTAAAGCTTCCAAAAATGGATTGATGAGATCAAATAGGGTATGTCATCACATTAAAATTTAATTTACAGGAAGAGGAATATAAAATAACATCCCCCATCATAACAAATAGGATCTTAAAAGAAGTGACATAAAGGGGAGTACATAAAGATAAAGAGAGAGGTTAGATCTCTTACGAAAATCCGGCAGCCTAACGGCGCCACTCAAAACTTTCAAAATGGATTGATGAGAGAGAATAGGGTATCTAATCACATGAAAATAAAAATTACAGTAATATTAATATAAAATAACATCCCAATAACAAGAAACATGAGCTTTAAAAGGAATGACATAAAAGAGTGTACTTAAAAAGAAAGAGTGGAGTAGGATCCCTTACCTCAAGTCCAACTTGTCTTGTTCGTTTCTTTATATTCTTGAATAATACACTTTGGTCAATTAATAATTGCCTAATTACATCCTTTAGAGATTATTATTCAGTAAATATCACATATTATAATGTTATAATAATTGTTTAGTAATGTTAGTTCATATCAGACGTTTTTGCCGATGTTTGGTACATGAGTCAAAAATGAACTTGTTTGAAAAAAGATTGCCCATGTAGTTATAAGTAAATAAATTCCAGAATAGTATTAATGATTAAAATATCATATATATCCAGTAAATATTCATTTCATACTATTCCATATCATTTGGAGATAAAAAACGAAAAGCACCGTTCATGGAGACGGTAGGCCGTACGTATGCATGAACGCTACTTTCATTTTTTGTCATATTAATGGAATTAAAACAAAATGAGAGATATATATATATTTTATAATTACAAAATGATATCCATAATTTTTATGTAACATATTACATATATATCCATTATATATATGTACTTATAATATTATATAACATTTTGAGATAAGAAATGAAATGTACCGTTCATGGAGACGGTAAGCCGTACGTACGAATGAACACTACTTCCATTTCTATTTCATATTTAATGGAATTAAAACATAATGATACATAATAGTATTTTAATTCCAGTATGTTATCATATATAATATCATTAAATATATCCTTTATACGTACCACATATGGTATTAACGAATCACCTCACTTTGAGGGGGCGGTAGTCCACATTTCCTTAAATGAAGATATCACGTTTACCCATAATGGAAAACATACAGGTTTTCCCAAAATGAAAAATACAGAAGCTTAAGGAAAACATAAAAATATTATATATCATATATAAATATATTTTCATCTTAATGGCCACCTTTGAAGGTGTTAAAAGAATGTTGAACAATCATCGTTTCGGGAGGCTGAAATTCGCCATCCACAGAAACAGTATGTTCTTTAACCATTAGATGTAGGTGTGTGAATGTGTATCTCGAATAATTCTTATAACAAAATCATAGTATATTTATGATACTGGAGTTGTTACAAAATAAATGAATAAAAAGAGTTTAGGGGGTTGGAGAAGTAAAATAAAACAAAAGGACTCAAGTGAAGACATTATCTTAAAATCGGGTAACTCCCATTGGTTTGAGCTCAAAGGCTTCCTTGGGAAGACTTCTGCCCAAAGTGAGGCTTCAAGGAGTAATAGAGGGAAGTGGAGAGAAACAATGGCCAGATTTTGGCCGAGCAAAAGGCTTTGGGAGTGTGGGTAAGGAGGTAGAGGTGGGGGCCTTTTATAAGAGGAGAGGAGGGGCACTCTTGGAAGGTAAAGAAAAGTCACTTTATTTTAAAATGGTGTTCGGATTTAAGAGGTCCCACATTGATGTGTTTCGAGGATAAGGTGATAAGGGTTCTAAATCCACTCATCCAATAGGTTTTGGACATGTGTAGGTCTTATATATTACATTATCTTTCCATTTTATTTAAATCGTTAAATAATGAGGTCATCGCTGCATCATCATGATGTCATAAATAATTTAATTTATTTAATGTCTAAAAATTATAAAAAAATACTATGATGTAGGAAATATTTTTAGCTTTCCAATTCATATTTATAGTCAAAACATGGATTTGTATAACCCCATGTAAAAATTGTTTTAGTAAAACATTTCATGTTTGTCTCAATTTTACTCTAACTTTAAATAAAAAGACATTAATGTCATTTTCCAACCAAAGTGGCTTCATGGGGTCCCCAAGTTGACCCATGGGTTTTCTTGGTCGGACATGACACATAAAATGAGGTTAGGACATGTGTCAAGTTCATTTCATATTATTAAAACATTATTTTTACCTTAAACTACACTAATTACCTCTAATCGTGATTAAAAACTTAATAAGTTATTATTCACCAAAAAATTATTTTTATCCCATTGAACCACATTTTACTTCTTAATGACAACCATGTATGTCGGATTTTTGAAATTCAAAATACATAGATGGAAAAATTTCATTTAAACGGAAAAAATTAGTTTTTATAAGTACCACTTAGTGGTTTCATTATTCATTAAAAATTGAAGTTTTTCAGAAAAATCCCAAAAATTCACCCTAAGCTATATTTGATATTCCGAATTCAAAAATGAAGTCTATTTTAAAAAATTCAAAACATATAAGTCACATTAATTAATTTAATAATTAATTTCCGCTGTCAGAGAAAATAACGTGTTTTTATGAAACAATAAGTATCAAAAGATTGACACTAGTTTAAGTCTGATTTCAAAGTGAAATTAATTCCAACGACCACTATTGGATTTAATGGTAAAAATATTTTCTAATTTCACTTTAAAACAAATTCAAAAGATAATATAACCATATAAATAAATTAGATTAAAAAGGGGTTTTGAATTAAAATACAACATTTTACACTATTCATTAAAAAATGAACTTTATCAGAAAGATACCAAAAATTTAGACAAAGTAAATTTTCATGTCCCAATTATTAAGAAGAGTTTTATTTGGTCCAAAAGGATGTATAAGAGTGAACAAAATTATATTTAATTACGGTTCTCCATCAAAAGGCGATAAGTGAACCTTTAGTGAAAACTAGGGCATATACGCCTAAAATTGAATTATTTCCGTATTTTATGCCTTTATATTTTATTGGATAAATGTAAAAACATTTAAAAACATATATAATCATATTTTAGTTATTTATATCCATTCCCGCCAATACAACGGCTACATGTTAACTACCATTTAAAATAATATTATTTTATTATTAGAGTGCAACGTAAGATTCCCAAGAAACTCGTTGTTGCGTGTTGGGTACGCCATCGAGCATAGCGTCCCCTTTAAAGTCATATTAATATTTTATTCACAAATATGGATAAATATGAAAATTTAATATTCTTTATTTAACTGGGGTGTTACAAGAAATTATATTTTTTTTATAAATACCTTATTATATTTCCTTATTTAAATTGTCACATAAATAATCGTGATAAAATGTTATATTGTTACATAAACCATTACAACTTTTGTAATCATTGAATTATAACCATATGAAAAATGCAAGATGTATATGGATTTAAAAATAAACAAAATTTTAATTAAATTAAATTTAAAATACATTCATAGTAATTATAAATAGTGCATAATAATATAAAAGTGACGAGTTTGGTATATGTCTCAAGGATGTAAATACGAGATGAGAATCCCTTACTTATAGTCCCTACATTCTTCATATGTAGGAAACAACAATGTATAATAAATTTATAATTCTTATACATCTATACCATAACCATATTCATATTTATATTACCACACCTCAGTCTCTTATAACCTCCACATACCCATTTTTTTACAATTATTCATTAAAATCACCATTCAGTGTGTTATCATTTCAATTTTCTATGTGTATTTCGGTTTGATAGTTTCAATCAGTTGATCTTGTTCAGGGTTGAAAAATGTTTACAAATTCATAAATATTATATTTATTCAGTATATAACATGTTATAACAATACATGTTAGGAAGGGATGAAAAATAAATCACCCCACATCATGGAGAAGACAGTCTATGTATGCACGATTGATGCTTTCATTTTCATTGAATGGAATGAAAGAATGGTAAACATATTTATTCTATATATAATTATAAATATATCAAATATATCAAATATATTACATTAATATATCTTTATTTACATCCATGTTATCTATAAATAAAAATTAATTACATTGGTTCATTGTGGTGGTGGTCCACAAATACGCCCAATCAATGTTATCATTTTTCGGTGGAAGGGGGTGTGATAAAGTAAATATTGATTTATATTTATATATCCATAATTATTTAATAAATATCGTATAAACCTATAAAATATATCATTATTATTAGTCAATATTTATGGTGATGAAATCATAATATACATCCTTATATAGAGACAATAGTTCATATGTACGGATTAGTAGTGTTTTCATTTTCTATTATATATAAATGAGATAGAATATGACTGTAGCATTAAGAAACCAAAATGTAATTATATTAATTATTATACTGATATTATTTTTATATTTCTTTATATTATATTAAGGAGGATTAAATTAAAAATTATTTTTAAATAGATTATTAATGGTTGTTACCACTTCTTCGGAAATCCTACATTTTATTCAACATAAGGCATTTAGAGGAGAGGTTTATGATCATACTAATGGATAGAAATTGTGTTATGGTAATTTTGGGGGTTTATTTGGATTATTTTTTAGATAAAATATATCCCAATTGTGCCTTTTAACGTGTTAGATTAATACCTTTTTATAGGTAAAAATCATTGGTGTTTTGGTAAATACATAGTCTTTAAGGGTCAAAATGTAATTTAAGAATTAAAAGTGGTTCAAAATATGGAATGTATGATTTTTTAGACAATTTAAATATCATATTTTATGTTAATATTATATTGAGGATTTTTAATTTAATTTTAAATATATTATATAACATTAAATATCCTTAAAGTAATTTTTTAAACTATTCAAATAATTTGAATTTAAAATAATCAATATAAAAATGGAGTTTGAATTATAATATTTAAAACATTTATTTACTTTAATTTTTATCCAAAAAAATTATTAATAGTCTAAATTATATAATAAATATCACTTTTAATATTTTCAAAACTATTTATTTTTAATTATAAAATGCTTACTGAAGAGAAACATAGAAGATGGAAAATCATCCTAGGTAATTACACCATAATAATAAATTAATTTCATAAAATGTTTTTATCAATATTAAAAATATGTACTCAAAACCATTCATTATCACTATTTTTGAAAAAGAAACATATTAGATATTATAAAATAATGGGGGTGATATTTTGTACTTATTCATTACCCAAAAAATTAAAAGGGCCATTATCAATAGAAAATGGAACATAAGTAAAATATTTTAGTTGATACTATATGGATGGTATAATTAGAATAATCTAATGAAATAAATTCCAATTTTTGAGGATTTGGAGGCCTTATCCTATAGTTTTAACCATGTTTTCTCTATTTACACAAATCCTATTATGATAAAATCTCACCATGGTTAATATTCATTATAACCAAAATATATTTTGTATTATTTTTTGGAAAATTGATATTTTAAAATATAATTAGATTTTATAATTTTAAATTTCAATTATTTTTAAAAGTTATGTTGGATATAAATAAAAAAACAAAATGATAATTATTTTTAGATTAAGGATTGTTTTAATCCTAAAAATTAATTTATAACAATATATTGATTAATATTGATTTCTATTAAATTATTAAATTAATTTAAATTTAATTATAATTATTTTATTTGATAAAAAACCAAAAATGATATAAACCTTGTCAAATATTTTTTCAAAGAGAAGTATCAAAAATTGTTTTTACTCGAATAAAAAGATTATATTGATTTGAAATATATGAAACCTAGATTTAAAATTTGAATATTGCATTTTTAAATTTATTATATTACTTATTTAATATATATTGTCTTTTATAAAGGAATCTTTAACGTCAAAGTCATTCTTATATCTTGATAATTTTAAAAAATTAACATTATTGTTAAAATATGTTTTTTTCACTATTCACCAAACAATCTAATATTTTTGAAATATTTAAAAACACTTCCTTAAGAATTTTTTTACATAGAATCCAGTATTGAAATCCATTATGTGAAATAAAAATAGTAACATTTATAAATAATAATTTTAAATGAAAATTAAAAGCATACAATAAATTCGATTTTATAGAAAAAATGACTATTTTAAAATTTTAATTGTTCTCAACAATATATGATTTCGTTCTTATTAATAAAAAATGGTTACTAATTTTGAAAAAAAAACAATGAATAATTTTATGTTATGATAGATTTCTTACAGGTATTTCATAATTCATTTACTCCTATTTATACTCACTACACCAATGACTATGTTATAACGAGCATATAAAAATAATATTATTTGTATCGTATATCATGGTTTATCTGAGCTAAATATTTCTTGTGGTATATAACATTTAACTTAGTATTTATTTAAAATAATGTACATTATAAAAACATGGGGAGTTATATTCAACCATTGTTAAACATATTTCTTCATTCAAAGTTAGTCTCATTTTCGATAAAAAGGATTAAAACATATTTGAAATCAACTACAAGGAGTTGAAGATATATTTATATATAAATGTAGAAATTAATAAATTTCAATCCATATAGAATTTATACATTTTTAATATGAATTTAATTTCTATGTTTCTATTATGAAACTTATCATTTCTTAAATATTGTAAAACTATTAACATATCATTATAAGACTCGAAATTGAAAAATGTGATTTATAAACCATACCATAACAAGTGTGAAATATTTTGAATATATGAATTGATATATTTGTCTTTATCTTTATTGAATTTGGTTATGTTTTTCTCATCAACATATTTAATATGAGAAAATATACATACATTATTTATTTGTAAAATTTCATCTTTTTTTTGTTTTCATTAATTTTCTCTCTATGATTCACTTCATATGATAAATAACCAAGTTTAATATTTCATTTTCAATGAACATAATTTTAATTTAAATGGATCATAATATCCATTAATGGAATAAATATTATTCCATTTATCATAAAAAATTTATACAAAAAAATATTTAGCAAAAGTTATGATAATATGGATGTAGATTCATTTTGAGAAATAATACATTAATATCTAAATATATAAAAATAACTCCCAGAGTAAAATTTAAATTATTCCACAAATATTTATCAATAAAATTATTTATAAAATTCTTTAAAAAATTTGAAACCCAAATTAAAAAATACTGGATCACATATTTATCTATGTTATACATAATATGTATCTCAAAATAACAATAATTACCCAACATTTCACATATCCAAGGTGTATACACCCTAATACTTTATCGTTTAAAATTAAACAAATAATTTTCCAAAATATCATAATTCACCATAAAACCACATCTACAACATATATTCATATACATGTTAACTCTATCATTATTCCTAAAATAGTATCCCATCCTAAAAAAGTAATATCTTTACCTTAATAATTTAATATTCTTAATATACTCCATTTGTATCAAATATTATTCTATGTTATTAATAAATAAATAACTTTTAATACTCATAGTTATTTAAACACATATTGAAAAATATGATAACCCCATTATTCTCATTGACAATAAATACTTTTTTATCAAAGAACATATAATACTTAATGGTTATGTGTTTCTTTCAACATATCTACATAATAACATTCTTCGTGAACAACTTCACAATTAATAACATGTTAAAACTATGGGTTTCTTATTCCTAAATTTTATATTAAAACCTAGTAATAATTTCCAAAAAATACATCAGTCACATTAAAATACCATAACATAAAACCTTAATTGTAAATTAATGACATTATACTTGTTATTATTATTAAATGTATTATTCCAATTTGGCTTCATTATTTTATTCATTATCCACAATTGAGGTCTTATTAATAGTGAAATTATCTAAACAATGATCTTATACCAACTAATATTGACAATGACCTATACACCTAAATCATGAGATAAAATACATTCATTACACACTAGATTTGATAAAAACTGAGGAAACCTAAATATAACCAATTTTAATTAATAAATCAATCGAAAAAATTGAGTAACATATATTACCAATCCATTTTTGGTTCAGTGATTTGGAGAATTTGGAAAAACCCATTATGGAATAAAACCAATTTCATTCTCAATAATTGATCAATGTTTCTGTTATAACCTGATTTTATTATTCTATAATAATACATCAAATTTTCCAATAAACTTATCCATTCATGATAACCCTTAAAAAATATATTATATAATATCATTTTTTATAATCTATAGAAATAAAAACATAATATAGAGTAATCATAGTTTATTTCTAAGGGTAAACACGAGAGAGTCAATTAGGGATCATAAGTGAGAATTATATCAGCATAAATAAATATGATCATAATCCATAACTTAATTAAATCATACCCATTTCGTAAAATATCATAAATTAGGATTTAGGGGAAAATGAATTGTAAAAATAGTGTTGAAATATCATTAATAAATAATGATTTGTGATAGCATAACATAAGAACAATGCATAATTTTGTGGCCTAAAAGTGTGACATAAACATAAGAAAAAAAATACTTTGTCAAGGGTTCCCATTAAGTTATTGACCTCATTATATTATTGGTTTTACCACTCAAGTACCAAATCATATGTTTGGGGTACCCACCTAGAAATTCATCAAATAACAGTCTCAGGTTAACCACATGTGTACCTTTTATTCGGAATGTGAAAGATGATGATGTACCCTCTTGGGATTATGATAAATACCAATACAACCTCTTGATCTTCATCCTAATAGTCACATAAAATTTATCTCATGAGTTATCAATATTTAAGAAATGCGTTAGAGGATTATATAATATTGGAAACACATGTTAAGTATTTAAATTCACATATATCTGTAATATAAGATCATAAAAACATTAATCGCTTTATTATTGAATAACTCAAGGAAATGTAAGGGGTTTAATAAAATTTTCAATACTACATAAAAAATACACCAAGAGAAATAAAATGTGTTATATTTTTAAAACCTATCTAAAATGTTGCATAAGAAACATGAAAGGGGTTTTTTCACAGATTAGAAACCCATTCATAACATCTTTCAAAATATTAATTGAAAAATAAGAGAAAATATAATTTTATTTTTATAATATTTGTAAAACTAAAAACTATCATTATATCAAAAATGTTATTTTATTTCAAAAACAATGAAACTTGGAATAGAATTTAAATCACAATGAAATGATATGGTGATGGGACAATATATTCATTTGGTATATGATAAAAATCATTATTTTCAAAATTAAATAAAAATTAAAATGTGATTCATACAAAAATTAAAATATTAAACTTAATAATATTTAAATAATGTTAAAGTTACTAAACAATAACTTCATAAAACATTTCAGTGAAAATAAAAACAAATATAAAATAATTTTAATGAATATGGTTTTAGAGGTGGTAGATTATAAAAATAAATAAAACAAAGGCCAGATTTTAATTGTAGTTGGGGTGGAGCATGAGTGGTAAATCCTGTAATCCATCACAGAAAAGACTAGGGTTCAAGTCCTTGAATGTTCTTTGGGGAATTTATGTTGTAGTAACTGACATAAGAATTGACATTGGGGGTATTTACATAGTAATGGAATGAATATGAAGTGACATAGACATGATTTAGAAATCTTTTCATTGTGATTATGGGGTATTTAATGGGTCTCCCACCTCCATTATATAAATACATATTTTCTTTCATAACAAAAATAATCTTTTCCCATAAATTAAAAATCTAATATTTTTTTAAAAATATTAGAGTAAATATCTTAATGTTTGAATGAGAAAAATTATTCTAATACATTAAAACACATAAATAACTAGTGGGTAATAAAATAGTATTGTTTTTGTAAATAAATAACCTATAATTCCCTTTAATGAAAATTCACTCAAAAATAACCCTGAAAGCATGTGAGACTGTAACATTAATGCTTTCATCTTTGGTATCCTTTGAATTAAAACAAAATGAAATATATAATCATTGAAATATTTTTAAATAAATAAAATTTTCATGTAAATAAAAAAAATACATCTATGTGCTGTTTATACTCATAACAATATAAAAAAGGTAGAGAATATAAAATGTCCCAATAAAAAAATTAGATAAGGGACCATTACCTCAATTAGTGACATATATCTTACATTGCCATAAACCATGTATAATAAATGTATACATATTATAATTATATATTAAAATAATATTCATAAATATATTTCCATATATCATTCCATTATAATATCCTATTACAAATTTAACAAAAATTATTTATTAAAATAAATATTCTTAGTGATAAGTGTTCCATTATCAATATATGTTTAGGTTTTGTGGTTAGGGTACTTTCACCTTGTCAATTGTTCTAAAATAGTAATCATTTCATAGATACAATATCTATTTATTATATACACCTTATAAATGTTCATGTTAATGGTTGATGAAAACTTAATGACATAACTTCATTGAGATAATAGTTTGTCTGTAAAGATGGGTGCACTATTCATTTTTCAATGTTTCGAAATAAATAATGATAAATAATATTTTATATTTAAAAAATTTCATATATATCATATAAATTCTTTAAATACATCTTTATTATCATACATTATTATGTAGAAACGAAAAACAAATGACAACTTTTCATGGAAGTTTTACTACACTCGTACACACAAGCGATGTTATCATTTTCAAATAGATGGGAGTGTGATGAAATTATATAATATATTATCATTGTAGATTCATAATTATTTCATAAAAGTAATAAATATACAATGAATATATTTTCATAAACATTCTTAAGATGCATTGAGGGAAAATTAAATGCATCACTTACTGGAGATAATAGTCTATGTTTTTGCATGACTACTGACTTAATTTTTTATTGGATAAAATAGACATAGAAAATGGGTGAAATATTAATATATAAAATATAATTTATAAAATTTAATGATTTTTTATATTATAATTATTATATAATATTTTAAAGAGTTTAGAAAACAATTAAACTTGAAATTGATTAGTAAAGATAAGCCTCTGATCTTTGGGTATCCCCCTTTTAATAATACTTATGGCCTTTGGAGGAGAGGAATATGGTCACACTGGGACCTGAGAATGTTTTATTATAATTACAGAAATTTATTTTTGTTTATTTAATTTATATAAATATTAACTAACACATTCTATTGGAAGTGTTTAATTAACTAACATTTTAGATGCAAAAATCAGCAGCATTTTTATAAATACATAGAATTTTAGGGGAAAAATTCTATTTAAAAATTATAAGTGGTTATAAATAGAAATTATATATTTGGATATAAAATTATCTCATCCACTAGAGTAATGATATAATAATAATTACTATTATTTAATTAAATTAATAATATATTAATCAATATTAGAAATCTATAATGTGATTTTCAGAGCAATTCATAAAATTTGACTTTAATGAAATTATGATAATAATTGAGTTAAACTTTTAATGTTAATAACCTTAATTAACTTTCATTTTGATCCCTATGAATCATGATGTAATTTATTTTATACATAGAACATCATTTTTAAATATGTTAAAAACAAAATAATTTTGTTTTGAACCTACATGCATAAGAACTACTATAATGGTTCCTAAGTGATATAGGCAATTATATAGTAAAAATATATATGATAAATTAATATAATTAATATAAATCATTTATATTAAAAATAAAATTTTAACTATTCATAACATATTTTTTTCACCTAAAAACACCCGAGGGATTTTAAAATAAATAGTTTTACAATTTTTACTTTTTCCTTACATAAAATAATTCAGAAGTCATTATCAATGGAAAATGGAACCAAATTTATATATTTTAGATTTAATGATACCATTGGTCAAAATAAACCAATCTAATTAAATTTTATTATTTGTTTGAATGATCTAGAGAACTTATCATAGAGTTTTGACCATGTTTAATCAATTTTTGGCATTACTATGGTAATAAAAATTAATATTGTTGTTGTTCATTGTGAATAATAATGAAATTGTATATGTAAAAAATATTGAAATTATGATTAAAAATATGTGTACTATTTTATATGATTGGACTTCCTATATTTGTAAAAAATTGATTTTAATAAAACATCAAAAAACACATTGAAAACCTCAGTTTTCAAAAATAATCATTTTAAGAAAATAATTAATCTTATAGAAAAATGATGTATCCTTCCAATTAATGTTTAACTAATAATATTTGGTTAATAAATGGAGACTAGTTTAATTTAAAAAAAAACCTAAAAAAATCTGATAAAAATACCATTAAATGAGAAGAATAAAAAATTGATTTATTTTGAATAAAATGATTATTTAAATTTCCAAAATTTCCAACATATATTTCATATTACATCATTATAAATTAATTTAAATTTATTACATATAATATATAAATTTTTTCATTTAAATGTTCTTTAGAAATATCCAAGTCATTCGTATCTCTTTATAATTTCATAAAAGTGACCTTATTTATTAATAAAAAAATCACTACTGACACAAAAAAAAACTATTTAGAAAAATACATAAAAATCACAAGAAGATAATTTTAATATTATGAAATGAAAAATTAAATCCATTTAAAAAATTAAATTTGTAAAATTTATTAATATATATTTAAAATAAATATTTGAAATACAAAACAAAATTATTTTTATAGGGAAATATACCATTTAAAACATTATCAATTATTAACCTTATATAATTTTATTCTTATTATTTAAAAATGAGTATATATTTTCAATTATAGAAATTTATTTTAAGAGTAGTTTTATATATATATGTAATAGTTATGTTAATTGTACTAAGACCTACCAATCTGATGACTATGTTATAATTATCACATTTAAATAATAATATGTCCATAGTATAACACTCTTCATTTAAGCCCAATGTTGAATGTGGAAAATTATATAAAACCAATCATCTATGAGAAATATAATAATCTAAAACTCTTATTGTGTTACAAAATATCCTCTATGGTGTAATATATTTATTAAAATACACTTTCATTTCTTTTATCCAATATCCTGGCCTCTTTTAGGATATATTCTATTCAGAATATCATTCTAAGATATGAAAAACTCAATTTTATTAGGAAATAAATCACATTTATTTTAGTTTGAATATTTATCACTTGTAAAAAACATTTCTAATATCATATATTTTATTATATATAATTTAAGGATTATCCTCATAAATGAAGAGATTTTTTTCAAAATATGCCCTTGAATGGTGGTGAGAACATTTTCCAACATATTTTAACAACCATATAGATAAACACCTTTTCTTGAATTTTTTTATCCTTTTCTCAATTTCAAAAAAACTTATAAAACATTATTATTTATAGACCATTGATACACATTTTATAATAGTTTTTTTAACATGAATATTTTTTATTGAACAAAATATTTTATCCTATAAAAATAGACAATGATACTCATCCTTTTATAATCAACATAAGAATTAAATATTTAATTAAATTTATAATTTATTTATAACATATATATTCTTCACCACAGAGATGAAAAATATATACAAATTTCATTATTACATTTTATTTAAACACCTATATATTTACAACATTTATAAATTACTTGTTCTGTGTCACATACCCCTCAAAATAAAAAAATCATTTCTAGAATAGTGACACCTAACAAAAATATTCCATTGAGCTTCATAAACTATAATTGGTATCCTAAAAAATTCCATCTAATAAAATCATTACTCCTCACTATTGATAACATCATTTTTTAATGAACTCTACTAGATTCCTTAACAAATATGTTTGGTCCCTAAAAAAAATACTTTTGGGTTGATCTTATACCCACTTTTTTTGTAAAAGAAACCATTAAAACATGATATCACATGCCTAGTCTATCTATTCTCTACACTTGTGAGTATGAAGTAAAATGTTTCTAATTTTTTTTAACCTTATTGGAACATTTCAATAGATGACCATATAATAAATTAATTAATAAGAATAATTAGTAATGAAATCCTCTTGTCTCACCAAGATATGAACATACTCAATAATATTGAGTATAACTGACATACATAATCATATTTAATATATGCGACTAAAAATTTAAAGATAATTTAGTATATAATTCATTTGAAATATGTAGTGAAACATTCTATATTTCTTATGAAAATAAATATTCACCTATTTAAAAACATCAATAATATGGTTATTTAAGAAGGGTTTTCTCTATAACAATGAAAATTTTATTAAAAAAGAAATTTTCATAATTAGATATTCCTATGTGTTATATATATACATATATCAATATTATCTTTGATAAGGACTAATTTTAATGTTATTTTTGATTCTAAGAACATTATATATCTACATCAGAATCATTTATCAAATGAGTATCATATTTTATTACCACTTACTAAGGGAATTTATTAAATAGTCTCCATCTAAAATAACTAAAGCTTTAGAATTTAATTATATCCATTAGTGGTACATTATATTTCATTTCACTAATTAATTAGTCGACATTAGTGTTCATCTAACCAAATAGATATTTAGATAGGGAATGATCAAAATTATATAAAATATCACTCATGGATTGTTGAGTAGATAACCCTTTTCCAAGATTACATTTTTTTAATCGAAACTCTATTACGCATGTATGATAACCATTATTGATTAACTATAATGTGTCTCTCAAATCTAAAAAATGGTTTTAGTCAACAATACTTTAAGAATAACCATTTCACCCATTCTTTATATATGAATATCATCGGGCACCTAGCTTTAGTTGAAACTAATACCTGAGTTTTTGATGTCATTCCTTGTGTTTCCATGGAATGAATTCATTAAAAATTATTTTGAAGGGGATTTAATCAAACCATTTTATCTCATGTTATTACCATTATTTATTCATGCATTTATTTATTTATTTTGGAAGCATGTTTCATCCCCATAATAAATATTTTTAAACCATATTTATATGTAAATCATTACAAATATCACAATATTTATTACCATAATAAAAATACAATACTTATATATTTTAATATATACAAATTAATATTTTTTATGTGTTTCATAAATAATTAATGTAATGGACTACATGTATATAAAAAATAACAAAAAAACATGAATATTCTTGGCCTGATAGATAACCAACCCCACAACCATAGAATAAGGCAAAAGATTCTAGTCCGGTGGGATGTAGGAACCTAATTCCCTCAAACTTGTGATACTTTACTGAAGATAGAATATTATTCAAACCCAATATGCATAATTTTTGTTGAAAACTATTCCCTTTTTTAATATATTTAACTACAAACTCTTATCATGGTGGTGTAATATTAAATATGTTATCATATGTATTATGTAAGTATATTGAAGCTTGTATGAAAATATCCATAAGTAATTTAATAGTTATCCTAAAGAATACACATATTCAAATTAAAAAAATTTATAATTATGGTTACAATTGGTAATAAGTATAAACTAAATTAAAAAATTTTATATTTAAACATGAAATAATAATTTATAAACAATTAATAAAACAATGTATAAACATAAACAATTTATAATTTTATAGATTTAATATAAAATTCTACAATCAAGAATATAAACCCATTATGATCATTCTATAACCTGAAATTGACTTATTATTTATTATATATAATTTTATTTTAAAATATAAATGATATTACTATGAATTATAAATATTTTAGAATCAAATCTCTATTATATAATCATTTTACACAACAAATATATCTTATACTTAGCATTTTATAATCCATGATAACATCAAAAATAAAAAAGCCTTCTTTTGAGGAAAAAATAATTTTTCAAAATAATGATTTAATATGAACAATATGAGTCAATTAATTATGAATAATTGATAAATTATATATAATAACATTATATTTTACCTTATATTATAATTTACAGATGATTTATTAATTACAACTTGTGATGAATAAATTAAATTTTTTAATCCATGAGGCTTTCCACTTAATTAGTAATAAGTATTTTTAATTTTTACTTTTCAATGTATGGAATAATTAATAATAAAAGTTCCATAAATAACATTTAATTAATTATAAACATTTTATAAATAAATAAATATTAAAGTAATTACCTTCTATCATTATTTATATAAAATTAGTTGATGATAAATTTAAATAATAATTGAATATTAAAAAATATATTTCCCCTCTCCAATCACATTCTATTGTTTAATGAGAGCTCCAATTTTAAATTGATTGACTTTAGTAATATTTATTTCCAAACATACACTATGATTCAGGACCATGTCATTGAATTTGATAAAATTGTGACTTGATATGAGTCTATTTTTTGAATAATAGTAATGTTTCCCTATATGATAGTTATATAATTAATTTTGATATATAGAGGAATCATATTTAAGATTCAATATTATTTTTTAATGAACACGATGTATGAAATCCTATTTTACAATATATTGTAATCTTATTCTATGGAAAGTGTAAATCTATGGATTCATAAAATTTCACAACTTATGAAATAAGATTTCATATATAATGATACAAAACCACTGGTGAATTATAATGTTTCATATTTAATGGCTTCTAATATGATATCAAAAATGATATAAAAATCAGCATTTCCACCATTATTTGTTGAACCAAAATGAATGTGATTCTCTAATACCACTGATGGTTTGTAATTACATTACATTATATGGATATTTCTAACCTAACATATATATAAACCTATAAAAGCACTATATTATTCCAATACATATTCTAGGAAACTCTTTGAATCAATAATGGATCCCTCTAGACCTAGGGTTACACTTCACCACCAGTTATACATGAGAGTTCATGTAAATCCCTTAACATGTTGTATAATACCACTACTTCGGTTCATGGGGATCTATTAAAACATAATATATGGAATGAATGTGAATTGAATAATAACCCCATGATCAGAATTCATATATAAATGAAACATATATAAAACTATAAATGGAAAAAAGAAAAAAATTTAAACCTAACACCAATGTGCAGATACAACATCTTCATACCAGCGAATGGTATGATAAAGATGACCAGATGAAAAAATGATATCCAATATAGGTAACATATCCTATGGATTATATTACTCTATCTTATGATATATATATATATCCTTATATACCCCATGTTATGATAATATCCTAGGTGTAATATTGGTTCTATATAAGAGCACTAGGAGGAGGTATTTTTATCTAGGGTTTATTAAGACATGCATGATAACAAAAAACCATTGAATGTGAATTTAAATTGTAATATATATCCCACAAGGCCACCTATCAAAAGTTTTCATATTTACGAATTTATTATATTTTAGGAATAAATTCCACCTTATACAACTCATTTACTTTTTTTATAAAGTGCAACATCCTTATATTACATATCATTTTACAGTTCTTTGAAAATGGATTTTGTGGGAGATTAAGGTTAATAAAAACTGTCATTGTTTGGAATCTTGAAACACCATATTATTGAGTGTATTTTATACATTAGGAATACAAAAAATACATCTATATGATACCAAAAAATCATACCTTATGATTTTAATGGTATGTGGTATGAAATGTTATTTAATTTTATAAAATATTAGTTTTCTTTATAATATGACTGGATATGTTAATAAAATTAAATAACATTTCATTCCTTATGATATATTTTTTCAAAATGTATGACTTACCCATAAATAATCTCACCTATGTGGGATATATGATATATGTCATTTAAAACAAATATGTATCCTCATGCTCCTTAATTTTTATACATAAGTATGATTTATCATCTATAGGAATCAATTTTGTTCAAGAGTTCTTGGTATAGTCTTCCAACACCATATTAATTTCCACTAGTATATCAAACCTTCTAAATCGCCTCATTAATATATGATACACAGTTTAATGAACCTTATTGAAAAAATTATAGAGCTATTATTCAAATATTCATATGATCGAGATTTAATTTTCTATCCTTGCGAATCATTTATTCGATTTTAAATAAAAAATGTACAACTTCACAATGATATATTTTTGAAATATTTCCTATTTGATGATATTTTTCCACATTACTTTAGTGTTAATAATTTTATCCATTCATCTCTTTATTAACTATTATATTCATGTCACAACTTACAGAAAATGTTTTTCCATTAGAAATTGGTCATTCTAAATCACCCATTAGATAAAATATTCAAACTTCCACCCTTATTACCACCACCATGGAACCACTTGTAACATTCATTGTTCCTCTCAAAGAATTAGTTAAATAATTCATATTATATAACTATCATATAATTTTTTTCCCTTAACCTTGGCATGTGTTTTAGTCATTACTATTTATGTACACATTTTTTTTATCCAGATGGAAACATCACACTTTCCCATTATACCTAGAGTTTTACCTTTCAGGATGATGTACCTTACAAAATTCAATGGAAGTATAATTTCTCATACTAATTACCTTTGATATAGATTGAAATAATTATCTAGAGTCTATTATAAAAGACAAAAGTTAACTATTGACACTAAATAAATGAGAATTTATATATCTGGAAATGGGATTTATAGATTTACTTGCTGATGAGTATCATATTATTTTGATCCTTCATTCAGAATAATATTTCTTATTATGGAATTTATTCCCATAATTCCCATATTGGGTACCAACATCATAAAAAATACACTGATTCTACTCCTTAAACATTTTCCATTCTTTTGAGTCTTAGGTATTATATAATTTCCCAATATTTTCACACCAGAAATTTTTTTGTAGAAACTTTTTTGTCCCTATTCTGAATCTCCAAAAATAGAATTAGATCTTGAGCATAAAAAAACACTATAAACTTTTTATTAGTTGTGTTTTTCACCAGAATAACAATAACATCCATTTATTATAGGATTGCTGAAAATAAGAAAAGACCCCACTCTATAATCAAGAACATTTCCATTATCAATTATATGGGTATACTAATAATATTTAAGTTATAAACATGATCATCTACTAGAACTCCCTTTGAAATTATCATACTAAATAACATCAACTATACAAACCCTAATTTTTTTTTATTAATTTTGGCTTCAAAATCATATTATGAAAAGTCATAAAAATTTCTAAAACTGTATCTACTTTATTAATTTCGTAGGACACATTTTAGGAAAATTCCATATGGATTAACCCCAATGAATTCTTATCTTTCCTTTCTCATTATTCAGTTTCCATCACTCCTTATTTGGTCCCAGTTATGGGAATACCATGAACCGGTTACAATGTACAATAGTCTATTAATATATTTCATAATCCAAAGTTAAGCCCATGGATATTCTCAACCAAGACTTTACCCTTATAAATTTAAATTCATCTCAAAATCAATAAACATCCAAAGAGTCTGAAACATATACTAGTAATTAGGAAATGATGAAAACAACTCATGTATAATAATGGGGATAAAATGAAATAAATAAATAGAGAAGTGAATGTAGTGGGATTATCATACTCCTAAATTGTGCTTCATGTAGAACATGCTGATATTTTACTCACAATGGTGGTGTTGCATTGAGTTATTGGGAATGGGTGGACATCGTTGATTATTTGAAATGAGCTAAATATTTTCTTTGTCGGATGCCTATAATTTTCCATTGTTAGATATTCAATGTTAGAACATCTCTAAGAATAGTAATTATAGAAAATGGAGCCTCTATTAGGTTTAAATATTGACTTCAATGTCTTTTCCTAGTAATGTAGGGAGGTCGTTAAACAATAAAGTTAGTCTCAATCCCTAATTAAATAGAAGAATAATTCTTTGTTCAATGAGGGAGTGGAATATGTTTATCTCACAATTCCATTCTTAATGGATATGGCACAATGGGATCCCTAGTTTTTGGTGGGGGAATCGTTAGTTCCCTAAAATTATTTGGCATGCTCTCCAAATAGGTCTGTAGTCCTAGCGTTTTTAAAGGATATTAGAGGGAACCTATTTCACCTGAATCAAGTGTTGGAAAGAAGTCATTATCAATGCATTCATTAGTGATCATTGGGACTCTCACTCAAACTAATTTTAAGGAAGTTACTACCAACATCTCTACATCATTTTCATATAAATGAGTAGACTACAACTTTGACACCCATATTTTTAATGATTTCTATTATAATCTAGAACTACTGGTGTAATTATACGAACCAATAATCCTAGAGATGATTAATTATTTTATTACATTGACATGATTACAAGAAATTAAATCTTAGTAGACCAAAATAATTTAGCAGTATTAAAACAAGTCACATTCAAGATTCCCATTTTATAATGGGAAAAATAAAATAAAGAATAATACATAACAAATTCAAGTAAATTACATCCTTGAAATATCATTAAAAGGTCTCTATTTTATAACCTAGTGAAAGGAAACAAAAAAAGGGTGATATAAAATTCTTTTTAATGGTAAAGTACACTAGAATATAAGATGAAAAAACAATGAATAACAAATATGGGAATAATAAATATTACTTAATAATTCCTTATAAATAATAAAACGAGCTTAAAATAATACAATGGATATTATAACTAATCAAATAATGACATATAATAATAATAAAAATGACATAATGAATAATTTTGGACATGTGAACTATCATGATATATCATTAAGATAGTTACTGTCAAGATATATCCTCAAGATAATCTATGTATGTGGGTATATACCCGTCTGATTTTTGTAATGATCTATCCTCTTGAAAATTTAATTCTAATTGTAAACAAAAGTGAAGGGTTTGTATCCAATAATGTTCATTCTAATAGATTACCAATACATTGATGATATTTTATTTATACGATCCTCACCCATTCATACAGGTCCAATTCATTCATCACATGAATAAACAATGAAACTAAATCAATATGTCTTAATATAATTAATTTTATATTCGATATCAACAATTCCTAGTAAAAATGATTGTTGACCATTTACTGAAGTGTGGAATATTGTATAGTAAGATATAATCCTGAATGAATTACAAGATTCAAAAATTTATTTTTACTAAAATGTAAATAATTTAAATGAGAATACTGAAATATTATTGAGGAAAACTCTTATTAAACCATATGAAAAACACTTTTATATAAAAAACGACTTTATTTTATTAAAAATATATCGGTAAAAAACAACCTTATATTTGAAAAACATTTTCAATAAAAAATATTCCAAAAAATAAATATGGTTATCAATTTAAGGAAAAAAGAAATATTTTAAATGAATGAAAAAAAATAAAAAAATATCCATGACGACATAAAAGTAATTGTATTTGTTTACATAAAGTATAAAACATTTATTTTTCAGTTTTTGAAAATATTTCATTGAAAACTCATAAATATATTACCTTTTGAAAACCAATGAATAAAATAACTTGTTAATAAATAAATTAATGGCATCACAGGACTATGTGGTTGTATATAAACCTCATAAGAGAATGTTTGTGCATAAAATCATACAATCCCTTAATGATAGAATATTGAGACGTTGTCCCTTACATTGCGTTACATTTTTGTTGAAAATACATTGACCTCATGTATAATGATTTTAATAATTTTATTATCTTATATAAAAACCATAAACATATCATATAATAACATCTTATAATATCTAATTACCTATTTGTTAACAATATTCCATTATTTTTATTATATTTTTGTTTTAATTGCATTGTTCTTCTAGTACATTTTGACATGTTACATGTCTTTGTTATTAATTTGATCACAATTTAATTATCAATAGAATGTACAAAATTATTTAAATATAATATATATTCATTATATATTTCTTTCAAATAATACATAAAATTATGAGAATGTAAATGAAATACACCGTTTATAGAGACAGTCGGGAATATATAAGCATGAATGCTACTTTCATTATGGAGGCATTAGTCCACACATCCATAAACGATGTTTTCGTATTCCCAAAAAATTGAAAGCATGTAGGAATGTGTCATATATTATTTTATAAGGTAGTATGAAAACCTAAATATCATATATATATATCATATAAAAATTATTTCTCCATCATAATTACAAAAAATTAGAAGTGGTAAAAGAAAAATGTATGACATCTCTTTTTGAGGCGGTAGTTTGTCGTCCATGAATGCTAATTTAATTACCCATTTGATGGATGTGTGTGTAGGTTTAAGAAAATAAAATAATATTAAAAATTATCAATTTATTTATTATACTTAGGTTATTATTTATACAAGAAATAAAAATTATTTTATAGTCTTGAAGGGATAAATAAAATAAAAACATTTCTTGATGAAAGCTACCACTTCTTTTGGTATCACCTTTTTATTTTCACAAAAGGAATTAATGAGTTGGCTCTATGAACAATGTAAGGATTCTAGGATTAAAAGATATATGTTTTCAATATAAATTTATAGGGTTTGGTCAAGATAAACGACTCAGTGATGTGTAAGGAAGAGTTGGATGAGGATACCCTTATCTAAATGAGGTGAGGTGCTCTTTTAAAAACTCTAAAAACATAAAATTATTATAAATTAATTTTCAATAATAAATGATCAAAAAATAGTTATTTCGAATATAATAATTTTATCGGTAATAATGATATTATAAAATAATTTTCAGTCCTGCTAATGTCACATTATTACTGTTATCGTCGGGCTTTAACCATTAATGAAACCATTTAACTCTTACCATGACAACATGGATTTTTTACACTTTAAGGGTTAATATATTTACTCTAAAAATAAAAAAAAAATAAAATTTTTTAATTGATTAAATTTTTAACATTTTAAAAATAATTTAGAAAAATGATATAGTTTTATGAATTTTTTATCATTTAATAAAAAATACTCTGTTCAAAATATATGTAATGTTAATTTTGACTGGGTTCATTACATGATTTTTTAAAAAATATCAATACGGAAGATAACATAGAAACACAATATATAATAAACCCCACATATATATAGGTCATATATTAAATGCATATATTAAATTTATTATCTCAATTTTTATTTATTTTTATATTTGTAATACAATTTATTTGTTATTTCTATTAATTCAAAAATTACTAAATCATCATTATGAAAACATTTAACGTATTTATTAATTTCCTAAAAATAAAAAATATATTACCATCATTAATGAAATCATTTAATATTTAAAATTAATAGTTTTAGTGGAATAAATACATTGAATCACCTCATATAAAAATTTGATAATTATTAAATACAAGATTAAGACATATTAGACATTCCTAAGAATAAAATAATAAAAACATAAAGTATTTAATGTTTCTCAAAGAGGCCATAAATTATCCCTCATTGTGGTTTTGGTAGAAAATAATTCATAAAATAAAATATATACTAGTTTTATGATAATTTACGATACTTACAATATTATTTTTACCCATAATTACAATATTTACCCTTAACTACGGAAATTAAAAAAATACTAATGTTAGTATTCATAAAATAAAAAAATAAAATGGTTATTTTTAATAAAATACTATAACTTATTATAAAAAAATTAAATTCCCTTCTCAAAATTATAAATGTGTAATTGGTGTTTTTTAATTTAAAATTAGCCCCATTGATGGAACAAGAAAACAAGGCGTTAAAGTGAAAACACTCAAAAGATTAAGATGTCTTTTTATTGTTAAATGTGAAAATAATATAAATAATTTACATTAAATTAAATGATTTTTTTATCTAATTATACCTTAATACCATTAAAACATATAACAAAACACCATAATATATTTTGACGAAAAATAGTTTTCAATTAAAATGGAATATTTTATCACTATTCATCATAACATTAAACATATCAAAAAAATCACCCAAAGTAAATTTTTATATTATGATTTAAAATAAGAAGTTTAGTTTTGTCAAATAGAATTTATCAATGTTTCAAAAACTATATTTTATATAAGTGTTATATCAAATGGTAGTAAAACATTATGTTTTTTTAAAATACTTCATTTTTGTGTAAAATTGGATTTGTTCTTATATAATGTATAGAAACAAAAAAGTTTGATTTATTTATTATATTGGTATAAAATACAGATGTTCACATTTAAATATTTTGGTGTTATGAGAAATGTAATCTTTTAAAGAGACTAAATTTAAAATGATTCATATCATTACTAATTTTGGTGTTATGTTCTCCTCTATTTAAATTAATTTTACCCTCACAATTTTAAATTTCATGTCAATAATCAAATGATGGTACTTGAAAACTCCATAATAGGAAACCCAGATTAGAAATTGGGATAATAAAATAATCTCTTTATAAGAGGGAAAAGTAAATTAAAGGACACCAAAAAATTAATTTTTTAAATAGAAAATACTTAGTGGAAGGATAAAACTTGGTCATGGAAAATAAATCATACTATCATGTTTTGATAGAGAATATGGTTATTAGAATGTATACAATTATAAAACCAAAAATAATTGATTGATTAAAGATGTAATTGATTTCTTAGTAATAAAATTAAATGAATAACATTTTTCATTCAAAATTAATTTCCAAAATTTGAGGGTTTATTTTTCTCAAATCATAATCACTTATAAAAATAATCTTACTTGGTCAGATTAAATTCCATTAAAATAATATCATCATTTGGTTGTGCTTGGATATATATTCAATTCATCTATTATTGCATGAAGGGGATATTCATGTTGAATTTTTGTATCCACTACGAAGATTTAATCCATCATAATATCCACAAGTCATTTCTCCAGTCATTAAATGTTTAATAAATCTAAAATGATTATCACATGATATCTGATATAATAAATCTCACATTAGATAAAAAAGTAATTTTTAAGGTTTAATTTAATCCATTCCAACCATAATAATCATTAAAAACACTTATATCTAAATTCTATATTAAAAAATTAAAAAGGAAGGTCATTAAATTTCCAAGATAACCATAACATTAGATTCAATAAACAATATAATCTATAACAACCCATACTTTACATACATTGTTAATACTTCAAAATTTAAGCACACTTATTACAACATATGACAAAACCACAAAGGACCGTATAGGTATAGTGTCTTTAGAAACTGGGAAACATAAACAACTGGTTCATAAATCTTCTACAGTGTCTCCCATTTATTTAATCATATCTAGGGTCCCTTTTAGCATATTTTACTTAATATCCATCTTCCTGACCTGGGGAAAAGAAAACATAAAAGGGTGAGCTCAAATGCTCAGTAAGGGCAAATAAAAGAAAATAAAAATCATATCATATCTTTTTGAAAATCAAAACCTGCAAAAGAGATCATAATATCTTATCATGGAATAAATCATAGAAGTGAAAATGAGATCCCCATAATCATAACATAAAACTTGAAACTTTGTGGCATGCACACATAATCATGGAAAATCATTTCTTGTTAGTCATGACTCATTGCCAAGACTATCTTAGTGGACAAAGTCCCTTTCTGAACCGAGTCACCCTCGTTCCAGTCCTGTTTCACTGAACCGGTATAACCTACCGTTCCAGCCATCTCTATCTCATGAGATATAAAATCTTTACCCAATGCATTGGAGGGAGATATAGGTCCCACCCATCTTATAATGAATCCTTTCTTATGTGTGCCACATAATCATAAATCATACATCATCGCATAAACCATGTAATAAAATGGGATTCTTAAACAACATGACATCATAAAACAATTCATATAAGATAAAGAAATTCATAAAAATATTTCCATCACAACATAATCAAATCCATGTAATAATAGGGATAGAAACAGAACCCTTTATTATCTTAGATGGAAAATAATTTTGATAAAAAACTTGAAATCCATTCTTGAGGAAAATATCCTTTCTACTTCAAAAACATTTTTCCTTTCATAACATGTCATACGACATTAAAATAAAAGATGTTGATTAAAAATAAACTTGAAAACTTGTAAAGGAAGTTTTTTGGAAATAATGTTTTAAAAATCCATTCATGCCGTATAAGTTAAAAAAACATTCTTCGTACTTTTGTCGGAAAAGTCAAAAAGTACCTCGTACGAAAAACGACAAAAGATTCCTTTCATACATATTACTAAAAACTCACCGAAGGGTAAAAATGGATTTAAGAAATTGTAGGTGGATGGAAATAAAATTACATATTGATGAAACATGGATGTGGATGATAAAATACACCCCAGTAAATACTTACGAATAAACAATCTCGGATAAAAATGAGATTGTGATATTTCCCTTACCTTAGGTCCGATTTGCTTTGTACATGATTGAAGCTTCTGTATAATGGTTTAAATAATGTTATTGACTTATTACAGAGTCATACATATTGATATGATATCATATATGGTCATATTCTTAGCTTCTTGTTAGTAATATTTCATTGTTACTTGTTACTCGGGTCTTTATTGCCTTTTGTTCTTATACGTGTTTTGCCGAATACATTCTTATTCTTCTTTTAAGGTTATAGATACCTTATATCCAGAATGGTATTAGTGTAACATATATCATATTTATTCATTCAATTCATTTATATAATTACTATGTAATGATGATCATGTAGAACGAGTCGCATCACATCGTGGAGACGGTATTCCGTACGTACGCACGAGTGATGATATCGTTCCTATGATCGTGGAATTGTATTGGAGTATATATATATATTATTTCAGTATCAATATTACTTTATAATAATCATAAATAGTTACTCATTACACCATTATACCCATCCTTGTAAAGTGATGGTGGAAAATAGATTACACCACGGCGTGGAGACGGTATTCCGTACGTACGCACGCGCGGTGATTTCATTTTTCCGTGGGATGGATAGAAGGTGAATTAGGGTTGTTTCATATTTTAATAACATATCATTATGTAAGTAATACTGATGTTATTACTTTATCATGAAACAACTAAAGAAGAAGAAGTTGAAGAAGAAAGAAATTGAAAAGATCGGTAATGGATATTACCTCTTCTATGGAACGCCTCTTTGAATCCTCCACTTAGGGAACTAAGATTGGTCTTTGAAGAAGACCAGGACCTCTAGGATTATTCTAGGGAAGTGTAGAGGATAAAATGGCAGGGTTTGGTCGAGCTTGAGTGCTCAAATTGGTGTGAGTAGGAGGGGGAGGAGGTGCCCTTTTATAAGGGAGGAGAGGGGCACCTTAGGAATATCGCAAAATATTATTTTATATTAAAGTCAAAATCGGTTTATAATGGTTCCAAAGGGTCTTATTTCGAAGCTAAAGTGGGGATGGGTCGAAATACTATCAACCAATAGGATTTAGACAAGTTTAGGGTATTATTTTAACCTTATCAATTAGATTTAACTCTAAGTTAAATAATTTAACTTTTACTGTATCTTTTTGTTTTCTTACACTATATGATTAATAAACTTACCATAACATGCCAAACGAACCCCAAATTGTTTATTATTAATATATATAACCTTATCTAAGTCATTTTGCCGAACCTTATATTTTTAGGAATAAAATAACAATTAATAATATAATATTTTATTTAAAAACTATTTTGTGTCAATTTTGACACTATTTGATATATGATTTTTGTGAAAGTCATAACAAAATTATATGTTCGAACCAAGTTGATTAAATCAACATTAATATATCATAGTAACCTAGAAAATTAGTTTAATTCATAAAATGTCTCAAATTACATTTATTTTGATGTTTATAACATCAATTATGTCAATATTTCATTAATAAGATAATTACTGCATCATCATTGTTTCATAAATAAATTAAATTATTTAATGTCTAAAAATTATAAATAAAATACCATTATGTAGGAAAGATTTTGATCTTTCTAATGAATATTTATAGTCGAATTTATCTTATGTATAACCCCATATTAAAAATGATTTACTTATTAAACTTTGATTTTAACTATTTTAACCCTTCTTTAAATAAATTAATAATAAATGTCCTAATCTAATCCAAGTGGGCATAAATGGTCATATTTTATTCCTAAGTTTGTTTTTGGTCGAATTACACTTTTCCAATAGAATTAGGACATGTGTTAGGGTAATAGTAATATCATATTTACCCTTAGTTACCCTATTTACTATTAACCGCGGTAAAAAAAGTAAAAAGTTACTATTCACCAAAAAATTATTTTTATCTCATTGAACCACATTTTACTTACTGATATCAACCGTGTCTGTCGGATTTTTGAAATTCCATTCACAGAAGCGGTAAAATTAAATTTTATGCAAAATTCAGTTTTTAACCTACCACTTAGTGGTTTCACTATTCATCAAAAAATTGAAAGTTTTCAGAAAAATACCAAAATTTCACCCTAGGCTAATTTCAATATTCTGAGTCCAAAAATGAAGTCCATTTTGAAAAATAAAATTTATAAAATTTCAAAAAGTGGTTATTACTATTCACAACGGCTAGTTTTAATAATATTTTAATAGCATATCGTTGTTTAGTGAAACTCGGTATTGCGTACGACGCAAGCTATCGAGGAAGGTCGCGATTGCGTGTAAAGCAAGCCAAGCAAGTGTTGTGTAGAAAAAGATTCCTTTGATTGTTTATATGACATAAAAGTCTCGGGTGTTACATTCTACCCCCCTTAAAAAGAATTTCGCCCTCGAAATTTGTCACTTTGTAACAAACAGATGAGGATACTTCTCCCTCATCATATCCTCAAGCTCCCATGTAGCTTCTTCAAGTTGGTGGTTACTCCATAAAACTTTCACCAATCGAGTGGTCTTATTTTGTAGGACTTTTTCGCTACGATCTAGAATCTCTATCGGTTGTTCTTCATAAGAAAGATCTTGCTCCAGCGGTACAACTTCTGAGCTGAGTACATGTGAAGGATCTGGTATGTACTTTCTCAGGAGAGATACATGGAACACATCGTGAACTTGAAAGAGATTCGGTGGAAGCGCCAATCGGTAAGCTACCTTCCCAACACGATCCAGTATTTCGAAAGGACCGATATATCTAGGGCTCAACTTCCCCTTCTTTCCAAATCTCATAACCCTCTTCTAGGGAGATATTCGTAAGAACACTTTATCACCCACTTCAAACTCTAGGTCTTTTCTTCGGTTGTCGGCATAACTTTTCTATCAACTCTGAGCTGCTCTTATGTGTTGTTGAATAGATCTGACCTTTTCTGCCATTTCATCAACGAGATCAGGTCTTAATAGCTTTCTTTCCCCAACTTCATCCCAGTAAGTTGGAGTCCTGCATTTCATTCCATAGAGAGCTTTATAAGGAGCCATCTGAATACTGGAGTGAAAGCTATTATTATAAGAAAATTCCACCAAAGGTAGGTGTTGATCCCAACCTCCTTTGAAATCCATAGAGCAAGCTCTCAACATATCTTCTAGGGTTTGAATTGTTCTCTCAGACAGACCGTCTGTCTGGGGATGATAAGCAGTGCTGAAACTCAACTCTTTATCCAGAGTACGCTGAAGACTTCGCCAGAACTTCGAGGTAAATCTCGGATCCCGATCAGATATAATAGAAAGTGGTACTCCATGCAATCTTACCACTTCATTTACATATATCCTGGAAAGCTGATCTAGAGAGAAATCCTCTCTAATAGCAATGAAGTGTGCAGACTTTGTAAGACGATCAACTATGACCTAGATAGAATTATTGCCTTTGGATGTTTTAGGAAGTCCTGTGACAAAGTCCATAGTGATGTTTTCCCATTTCCATTCGGGTATGGGTAATGGTTGTAACATCCCCTTAGACTTCTGTCTCTCAGCTTTAACTTGTTGACAAACCAAGCATCGAGAGACATATTCAGCAACATCTCTTTTCATGCCATCCCACCAGAAGTAATCTTTCAGGTCCCTATACATCTTCGTGCTTCCAGGATGAATAGAGAATGAAGAACTATGAGCCTCATCCATCAGCTCCTTCTTTAATTCGGGGATGGAAGGAACACAAACCCGATTCCTGAACTTTATTATCCCATCACAATCAAGGTTGAATTCAGGAACATTTGTCACCTTCTTTTGTAACTCGACATCTTCTTTCTGTGCCTCTTTAATCTTCACATGTATAGATGGTTGAACATTCATTTGAGAAAGATAAGATTTTTCCCCTTCCATTATAATTCCAAGATCCATCCTTTGTAAATCCATAAATATTGGATCTTTTGTGATCCTCATCATGGATAAACTAGCATGGTCTTGTCGACTTAATGCATCTGCCACCTTGTTTGCTTTCCCAGGGTGGTAATGGATTGAGCAGTCATAATCCTTAATCAGCTCCAACCATCTTCTTTGGCGCATATTCAGCTCCTTTTGTGCGAAAATATACTTTAAACTTTTATGATCAGTATAAATATCACACCTTTCACCATAAAGGTAATGCCTCCAAATATTTAATGCAAAGATTACCGCAACCAACTCCAAATCATGTGTTAGGTAATTTTGCTCATGGATTTTCAACTGTCGTGAGGCATAAGCTATCACCATATAATTTTGCATAAGAACACACCCCAATCCCTTCTTGGATGCATCACTGTAGATCACAAACCTTTCTCCACTACAAGGCAGTGTGAGCACAGGTGCACTGGATAACCTTCTTTTCAACTCCTTGAAATTCTCTTCACATTCCTCTGTCCAGACAAACTTAACTCCTTTCCGAGTCAACTTGGTGAGTGGATTAGATAATCGTGAAAAATCTTTTACAAAACCTCGATAATATCCAGCCAAACCAAGAAAACTTCGAATCTCAGTTACTGTTGTTGGTCTCGACCATCTTTCGATAACCTCTGTTTTTGCTGGATCCACAGATATCCCCTCTTTTGAGATTATGTGACCCAAAAATGCAACTTTTTGAAGCCAAAATTCACACTTGGTAAATTTGGCATAAAGCTTCTCCTTTCTCAGGGTCTTCAATATAATTCTCAAGTGATCTTCATGATCTTCCTTTCTCTTTGAATAGACAAGAATATCGTCTATAAAGACTACCACAAATTGATCAAGATAGTCTCTAAAGACTCTATTCATTAGGTCCATGAAGATATCAGGGTCATTAGTAAGATCAAATGGCATCACTATAAATTCATAGTGTCCATACCTTGTGCCGAAAGTCGTCTTTGGTATATCCTCCCTTTTGACCCTTAATTGATGATACCCTGAATGAAGATCAATCTTGGAAAAGTATTGAGCTCCGCGTAGTTGGTCAAATAAGTCATCAATGCGTGGGAGAGGATATTTGCTCTTGATAGTGATCCTGTTAAGTTCTCGATAATCAATGCAGAGTCTCATTGATCCATATTTCTTCTTAACAAATAGAACAGGTGCTCCCCAAGGTGACGCACTAGGGCATATGAATCCCTTATCAAGATTCTCTTGGAGTTGCATCTTCAATCCCTACAACTCAATTGGGGCCATTCTATAAGGTGTCTTTGAAATAGGCAAAGCACCCGGTACGAGTTCTATTGAAAACTCATCCTCACGATTTGGTGGAAGACCCGGTAATTCCTCCAGAAAGACATCATCAAACTCCCTTACAATGGGCATATTCTTAATCGTGAGTTTCTCACCAACCATTTGAGATAAATAACCTTCATTTAGTGGAATCAATACCCATAAGATGGAAGAAATTTCCACTGGAAGGTTATGTTCATCCTTGCATTGGTATACGATCGTAGATTGATCTGGAATATGAAATGTGACTTCCCTTCTTTGGCAATTGATATGAGCTCCATGTAGAGAAAGCCAATCCATGCCAAGAATCACATCAAATTCCACTAAAGGAAGGATCACAAGATTTGCAGGAAGCACTTTCCCACAAACTTCGATCGGAGAAGAATTATAAACTTTTGATGCGACTGTTGTGCCATTAGGTGTTGTCACAGCTAACTCAACATCTAATTGTTCAGGCAATACGGTGATACCCTTAGAAAATTCTTTATAAATAAAAGAGTGGGTGGATCCAGAATCAAATAAAACATTTGCTACTTTAGAGTGGACGGAAAGTGTACCTTTCACCACTTCGTTATCGTACTCTACATCGCTGATAGAAATTTCATGTGACTTTCCTTTGTCTTTAGCCTTAAGATTTTGTTGACGTCGACCATCATCATCAACCCTTGGATTTGGGCATTGATTGGAATAATGCCCCATCTCCTTGCACTTGAAACATTGAAGTGTAGTAGGTTCATTCTTTGTATCCCTTCCTTTGTTTGCGTCATTAGACATCTTCTTCCCATTATCACGACATTCAAATGCCCGATGACCTTCTTTTCCACATTTAAAACATTTACTTGTCCCTTTAAGACAACTCCCTCCATGTTTCTTTCCACACTTTGAGCATAAGGGAAAGTTCATCTTCTTTTCAGTGTGCTCTTTAGATTTTCCTTTGAATTCCATCTTCCTCTTCTTATCAAACCCGTGTGACTGATGGGTTTCTCCAATCTCCATCTCGACTTTGAGAGCACATCAAACGATTTCCTCGTAGCTATTGAAGTCCCTTATGGCTAACGCCCTTCGAAGACTTGGTTTTAAGCCACTAAAGAATCGATCGATCTTACTCTCAGGTTGGATAATAATACCAGAAGCGTACCTTGCAAGTCTTGTAAAATTTTCTTCATAGGTACTAACAGATTCATCATCCCTTTGCTTCAGTTCAAGGAACTCTTTCTCCATCATTGTTCGGAGAATACGAGGGAAGTACTTATTGAAAAATAAGTTCTTGAACTCGTCCCATTCCATAGACTCAATTTCATCCCTTTGCCTCATATTCTTAATAATATTCCACCATTGATCAACATCTCCTTCCAAACGATACACTTCTAGGATGACTTTATCATGTTCAAAGCATTGAAGAACTGAAAATATCTTTTCAGTAGTACTAATCCATTGTTCAGCAACTAATGGATCAGTAGACCCACTGAAAGAAGGTGGAGGCTGCCTCATAAAGGATTCAACAGAATGTTGCTCCTTCCTTTGCTCGTTTGGAAGTCCTGCATGATTCATAGCTTGAGAAATTTGTGTGAGCATGGCTACAAGATTTTGCATTCCAGCTCCCATATCATTTGGTTGCTCAGGGGGACAATCATTGCATTGTCCATCGCATTCCGCATTAACACGGTTCCTTCGGGTTCCAGCCATTGACTAAAACCAAGAAGAATAGTGTGAGCAACACTAATCATAATAGGAAAACCACATAATCAAGGATAAAATTTCACACTTAAGGTTTTATCCTAGGGTATTCATGGCCATTTCTAAAACACTAAGATTGTGTTCTATTCTTAGACTTATCCTTAGGGTTCTTACTAAGGCTTTCACATCCTAGTTTCCAAAGGTTGACAATAACCTCCCTCTGATACCAACTATAATGACCCATACTTTACATACATTGTTAATAATTCAAAATTTAAGCACACTTATTACAACATATGACAAAACCACAAATGACCGTATAGGTATAGTGTCTTTAGAAACTGGGAAACATAAACAACTGGTTCATAAATCTTCTACAGTGTCTCCCATTTATTTCATCATATCTAGGGTCCCTTTTAGCATATTCTACTTAATATCCATCTTCCTGACCTGGGGAAAAGAAAACATAAAAGGGTGAGCTCAAATGCTCAGTAAGGGAAAATAAAGGAAATAAAAATCATATCATATCTTTTTGAAAATCAAAACCTGCAAAAGAGATCATAATATCTTATCATGGAATAAATCATAGAAGTGAAAATGAGATCCCCATAATCATAACATAAAACTTGAAACTTTGTGGCATGAACACATAATCAGGGAAAATCATTTCTTGTTAGTCATGACTCATTGCCAAGACTATCTTAGTGGACAAAGTCCCTTTCTGAACTGAGTCACCCTCGTTCCAGTCCTGTTTCACTGAACCGGTATAACCTACCGTTCCAGCCATGTCTATCTCATGAGATATAAAATCATTACCCAATGCATTGGAGGGAGATATAGGTCCCACCCATCTTATAATGAATCCTTTATTATGTGTGCCACATAATCGTAAATCATACATCATCGCATAACCCATGTAATAAAATGGGATTCTTAAACAACATGACATCATAAAACAATTCATATAAGATAAAGGAATTCATAAAAATATTTCCATCACAACATAATCAAATCCATGTAATAATAGGGATAGAAACAGAACCCTTTATTATCTTAGATGGAAAATAATTTTGATAAAAAACTTGAAATCCATTCTTGAGGAAAATATCCTTTCTACTTCAAAAACATTTTTCCTTTCATAACATGTCATACGAAATTAAAATAAAAGAAGTTGATTAAAAATAAACTTGAAAACTTGTAAAGGAAGTTTATTGGAAATAATTTTTTAAAAATCCATTCATGCCGTATAAGTTAAAAAAAACATTCTTCGTACTTTTGTCGGAAAAGTCAAAAAGTACCTCGTACGAAAAACGACAAAAGATTCCTTTCATACATATTACTAAAAACTCACCGAAGGGTAAAAATGGATTTAAGAAATTGTATGTGGATGGAAATAATATTACATATTGATGAAACATGGATGTGGATGATAAAATACACCCCAGTAAATACTTACGAATAAACAATCTCGGATAAAAATGAGATTGTGATATTTACCTTACCTTAGGTCCGATTTTTTTTGTACGTGTCCGAAGCTTTTGTATAATGGTTTAAATAATGTTATTGAATTATTCCAGAGTCATACATATTGATATTATATCATATATGGTCATATTCGTAGCTTCTTGTTAGTAATATTTCATTGTTACTTGTTACTCGGGTCTTTATTGCCTTTTGTTCTTATGCGTGTTTTGCCAAATACATTCTTATTCATCTTTTAAGGTTATAGATACCTTATATCCAGAATGGTATTAGTGTAACATATATCATATTTATTCATTCAATTCATTTATATAATTACTATGTAATCATGATCATGTAGAACGAGTCGCATCACATCGCGGAGACGGTATTCCGTACGTACGCACGAGTGATGATATCGTTCCTATGATCGTGGAATTGTATTGGAGTATATATATATATTATTTCAGTATCAATATTACTTTATAATAATCATAAATAGTTACTCATTACACCATTATACCCATCCTTGTAATGTGATGGTGGAAAATAGATTACACCACGGCGTGGAGACGGTATTCCGTACGTACGCACGCGCAGTGATTTCATTTTTCCGTGGGATGGATAGAAGGTGAATTAGGGTTGTTTCATATTTATAATAACATATCAGTATGTAAGTAATACTGATGTTATTAATTTATCATGAAACAACTAAAGAAGAAGAAGTTGAAGAAGAAAGAAATTGAAAAGATCGGTAATGGATATTACCTCTTCTTTGGAACGCCTCTTTGAATCCTCCACTTAGGGAACTAAGATTGGTCTTTGAAGAAGACCAGGACCTCTAGGATTATTATAGGGAAGTGTAGAGGAGATAATGGCAGGGGTTGGCCGAGCTTGAGTGCTCAAATTGGTGTGAGGAGGAAGGGGAGGAGGTGCCCTTTTATAAGGGAGGAGAGGGGCACCTTAGGAATATCTCAAAATATTATTTTATATTAAAGTCAAAATCGTTTTATAATGGTTCCAAAGGGTCTTATTTCGAAGCTAAAGTGGGGATGGGTCGAAATACTATCAACCAATAGGATTTAGACAAGTTTAGGGTATTATTTTAACCTTATCAATTAGATTTAACTCTATGTTAAATAATTTAACTTTTACCGTGTCTTTTTGTTTTCTTACACTATATGATTAATACACTTACCATAACATGACAAACGAACCGCAAATTGTTTATTATTAATATATATATCCTTATCTAAGTAATTTGGCCGAGCCTTAGATTTTTAGGAATAAAATAACAATTAATAATATAATATTTTATTTAAAAACTATTTTGTGTCAATTTTGACACTATTTGATATATGATTTTTGTGAAAGTCATAACAGAATTATATGTTCGAACAAAGTTGATTAAATAAACATTAATATATCATAGTAACCTAGAAAATTATTGGAATTCATAAAAAGTCTCAAATTACATTTATTTTTGTGTCTATGACATCAATTATGTCAATATTTCATTAATAAGATAATTACTGCATCATCATTGTGTCATAAATAAATTAAATTATTTAATGTGTAAAAATTATAAATAAAATACCATTTTGTAGGAAAGATTTTTAGCTTTCTAATGAATATTTATAGTCGAATTTATCTTATGTATAACCCCATATTAAAAATGATTTACTTATTAAACTTTGATTTTAACTATTTTAACCCTTCTTTAAATAAATTAATAATAAATGTCCTAATCTAATCCAAGTGTGCCTAAATGGTCATATTTTATTCCTAAGTTTGTTTTTGGTCGAATTACACTTGTCCAATAGAATTAGGACATGTGTTAGGGTAATAGTAATATCATATTTACCCTTAGTTACCCTATTTACTATTAACCGTGGTAAAAAAAGTAAAAAGTTACTATTCACCAAAAAATTATTTTTATCTCATTGAACCACATTTTACTTACTGATATCAACCGTGTCTGTCGGATTTTTGAAATTCCATTCACAGAAGCGGTAAAATTAAGTTTTATGCAAAATTCAGTTTTTAACCTACCACTTAGTGGTTTCACTATTCATCAAAAAATTGAAAGTTTTCAGAAAAATACCAAAATTTCACCCTAGGCTAATTTCGATATTCTGAGTCCAAAAATGAAGTCCATTTTGAAAAATAAAATTTATAAAATTTTAAAAAGTGGTTATTACTATTCATAACAGCTAGTTTTAATAATATTTTAATAGCATATCGTTGTTTAGTGAAACTCGGTATTGCGTACGACGCAAGCTATCGAGGAAGGCCGCGATTGCGTGTAAAGAAAGCCAAGCAAGTGTTGTGTAGAAAAAGATTCATTTGATGATTTATATAACATAAAAGTCTCGGGTGTTACATAATCTATATATTATTTCTATATTCCAAATATTTTATCACCATAAAAACATTAATGAAAATGTACATGTTTCAAAATCCCATGATAAGAAATACGATAGTATAATACTTATGTATAATATTATTATTAAAACAAAATTACCATTAATGAAATAATTTTTGAATCGAAATACAGAAGAACATTAATAATTCCACTTCTTTCTTAAAAAATAAAATATAAATCATCATCTTATTCCTTAATACCTCCTTCTTTCATTTTTGTTTTGTTTTATATTCATTATAATAAGTTTAACCATTACATGTATCACCTTTATGATTCTAACCCTTGACAAAAACCCAATGAATAGTGTGAGAGACACTTATCATAGTGATATAGTCTTAAAGAATCATTAATATCATGACTAAACCATGACATCTTCTTCTCAACATATGAGTATATAAATTTATACTAGATTATACATTATCACTCACAAATATATAGTATGTTATCCTAGAAAAAGAAATGTCCTCATTGTCAGTCAGAGGGATATGTTTTCAAATCCATGATTTCATAATTCTTCTTTCAAAACTAGCTACTAAAAGTTCTTTGATAGAAACCATAAAACTACGACCCCAGAATCTCCAAGATAGTGTTTTATTTTATTTCATTTGCATGAATAAAACGAATAAAATCATGAAGGGGAAAATATTATAGTATCTTATGAAACCAGATACATACATGATACTCATTTTACTTTGTGAAAATAATATAACACATAATACACAAGAAATGCTAACAAGCTGCATCCTTGAAAACACATTCATGGATATATATTTTTTACAAAATAGTTAAATGAAAAAAATAAGGGTGATCTAAAATTTCCAGTAAGGGTAATTTATAGTGGAATCATACCTGAATTAATAATGAATAATAAATATAAAAAAAATAAAATATGATCAAATAATTCCACAAACATAATCACATTAACAAACAACATGACCGTGGAAATTATAACTAATCAAATATTTACATGGATTGATAATAATGATAGAATGAGTTATTTTAGACGTTTTTAATATAAATATATATCCTTAATATAGTTACATTCATGACCTACACTGAAGATAGTTTATGTACGTGTGTAGAAACCCATATGAAATTTTTTCAAGATTGATTCTCCTAAAAATTTAAAACTACTTGGAAAAAATTCAAATGGATTGTCACCAACTAATTTCATCTAAAGAGACTACTAATTCATAAATGGTATTTTCTATATATGGAACCCACATTTTCATTCATGTCTAATTCATTCCTTTCATAAATAAATAATATAACAAAATAAATATGTCTTTACCAAACCAATAACTAGTCATATATTACTTTAATACTTCTCAGTAAAACAGACCATAAACCATTAAATAATATATAGAATATGGAATCATAATACATAATATTCAATGAATTAAATGATTAAATATATTATAATGACATATATGGAAACACTTCAAATGAGGTCACTGAAAAAATATTGACGGAAAAAATTATTAAACCCAAATGTAAAAAATATTTCAAGAATACCCATTTAATTGAAGAACCAATTTCCAATAAGAAAAAAACCCTTATATTTTAGAAAACAACATTAAATACCAATATATACAAAAAATATAAATATGTTATTTAATTTAAGGAAATTGGAAATCTTGAAACAGTAGATGATAGTAAAATAATGGCCATAGGAGTAAAAAATCAATTTTTACCATATATGTTAAGAATAAAATGTAATATTTTTATTTTTTAAAACAATTCATACATTATAATGAAAAAATTATTTTTTAAAAATATTTTAATAAAATTCATAATTGAGATAAAATTTCTTTTATATTACTATATTATATATAAATATATAAAATAATATCTAGAATATTGGCATAGAGAAAATGATTTGATAATGAAGCCTTTAAGCATTAAAGGTATCCTATACCACTATGAACACTAAATCATACAACCCATGAGAGAATAATTTTTTAAAAAAACAGATAACATGATTATAAATAAATTAATTACATGATAAGTAATAGGAGTTGTACATACATATCATAAAATAATGTTGTTGTACAACATGAAACTATTCCTCAATGAAAGAAGATTGAGACAAATTTCCTTACTTTATATTGTATTTTGTGTAAATTACCATTAAAATAATATATAATGGTTTCAATAATATTAATAATTCATACCATAGAAATACCCATATCATATATTAAATTCTTATAATATATTATTTCCCATTTTTTAATAATGTACCATTGTTTTCACTATTTTATAAGTTCATTGCCTAGTTATTTAGTATGTTTTGTCTAGTTACTTATCATTCATAACAATTAGATCATGATTTCATCATCATTATAATTTAAAAAATAATATAAATGTCATATATATTAAGTATATATTTTTTAATTATAATCCATCAAATTTTGATATAGGAAAAGAAATGTACCGTTAATGTGGAAAGTAAATCATACGTACTCTTGAATGCTACTTACATTTCATTGTCATCTTAAATTAATGGAAATTAAATGATATATATTAATATTACAATTCCAGTATCATATATATGTCATATATGTCACATAAGTCTATTAAAATAATTCTTAATACATTATATGTATATCGTGAACAAATCACATCACTTTGACGAGACGGTAATGATCATTTTGTATTCCCCAAAAATTAAAGGTAGAAAATGATGAGTTATATAATAATTATATAATAATTAATACAACATAAATATCATATATATCGGATAAAAACAAGATATCTATCATAATTCCAAACCATGAGAGGTGGTAAAGGAAAAATAAACAACATATTTTTTCTTGTGAATTGATTTTCGTATAAGAATGGTATTATTATTACCCATTTATGGATGCATGTGTATGTGTAAGTCTAAAACATAACATAAAAAAATCAATATATTTTTAATCCTGATTTTATTTCTTTATAATTAAATAAATTTTTTTACCGGTTTTAGGGATGAAGTAAAAATTTTGTTTGTTGATGAACATTACTTCTTCTTTGGGTATAACCTTTTGATATGAAAAAATGTCATATTTTGAGGGATTTCATCCCATTTTAAGGATTATTGTATGACTATATTGTTATTGGGATGAGATACTATCATGATTTGGTTAAAATATAACTCTCCATGTGGTGAAATAAAGTGAAAGAGGTTGTTGTTTTTTTAAACGAGGTAATGGGATCTTTTGAATACTCAAAAGCATTAATTTAATATAAATTAATATTTAACTATTAATATCTCCAAAGTGATTTATTTTTTAGATATGATTGTTAGGGGTTGAATTCCCCTCATCCAATAATTTTTAGTCATGTTTAGGTCACATTCGTTCCCTTATATTTTGGAAATAACACTTAAATAAACCCTCTAACTCTTATTAAGAGATATGTTGTTTTTTACTCTTTAAGGGTTAATATAGTTACAATAAAATTAAAAAAGAACCTTAAATGAGTAATTAATTTCATAATAATATAAATTCCATTATTTTTTTGAAGTTTATATTATTTTGAATGCTATATCATTAAATAAAATATTATTTAGTTTAAAAAATCATTAATGTTTATTTTGAAATTATTCATTACCTACCTTCTAAAAAATATAAATACACATATTAAATTTTAAAAAACCATCAATACATCCCTCATATGTATTTTTAAGCTATGAAATTCATTGATGACATTAATTTTCTCAAATGATATTCATTTTAATATTTTTTATATCATTTATTTTATATTACAATTAATTAAACAATTAATACATCATCATTATTTAAGCCTTTAATATATTTATTTTATTCATAAAAATTAAAAATAATTACCATAAATAATATAAAAATTTTATATTTAAAATTATCATTTTTATATGAATATATATTTTGAATTGACACATATTAAAATGAAATAATTTTTAAAAACATTAGTATATCATATTAGACTTTCATGAGAATAAAATAAATAAAATATATAAACACATCTATGTCAAACCAAAAGGCTATAAAATAGGCCCAATGTTGTTTTTTATTGACAATAACTCATCCATGAAAATTAAGACATTTATTTAGAAATTTTATAATACTTATAATATTATTTTTACCCTCAATAACTCGATTTACCTGTAGCCAGGGTAATAAAAAAATATATAATTGTTACTATTCATATTGTTACAAAATAAAAGGGAAATATTTAATATATTTTTCTCTTATAATTAAAAAAATGGATACATTTTTCAAAAATTTAAACACATTATTTGTTAAAATCAATTTTAAACTAATCATATTGATGGAATACAGAAACAATGCTAAAAAAGTGAAAACACCTAAAATGATAAAATGGTTTTATATCTATGTTCAATGGGAAATCAATTTCAATCACCTAAAAAAAATTAATTGATAAAAATTTAATTAAATTATACTTTAAAATCAATTTAAAATATAATTAAACATTATAAGTTATTTAGATAAAAAATATATTTTCAATTAAAATAAAATAGTTTATCACTATTAATCAAAACATGACACTAATTAAGAAAACACAAAAGGTTAATAAAAATTAAAGTTTTTATAATTTGAATAGAGATTATTTTCTAAAATATAATTTATTAAATATTAAAAACATATATTTAAATCATATGCAAGAATAATAGCTGGTAAAAATGTGTTTTTATATAAATACATCTTTTATGCATAAAATTAGATTTTTTCTTATATTGTATTTAGAAAAACAGTTCTTGAATTTTTAAATTTATATTTAATACATTATATATATATATATATAATTACTATAATAAAAAGTGTAATTTGTTTATTTTATTTGTTGAAGGCAGAAATCTATGCAATTAAATAGAGATTTTAAAAAAATCAATATAATAAATTGTATTTTATATTAATTCATAATTAATTTGGTACCTAATGAATTGAATAATATTGTTTCAAAAGTTACATAATCGTATTCATAACCACCAATTTCACGTCATGGTGATAATTTCATTTTAAATATTAACATAATTAGTATATCGTGGTTCATTTAAGTTTGCTGTTGTGTGACATGTAATATATGAAAAAGATTATGTTTAAAAATAAAAATACTATAAAATCTTGGGGTGTTACACTAGGAGTTTGGGGGATAGAGTGGAGAGTTCCTTCATATCTAATGAATCTCAAATATGTCATGTCTCCACTTTTTTGTTTTTAGAACCAAAGAAACATGTGGATCATCTTTCTTCATTCTCTAAGAGTTTGTGATTTTAATAAGGAATGAATTAAATACCATATATTATTAACATTTTGATTTTATAGAAACACAATGCTTCAATGGTGCATTTAGATGCATCGACATAATTTATTTAAATGAATATGAATACGGGTATAAATTTTTTTCTTTTTTATGTTAATTGAAATATCTCTAACATAAGGGTTTTGTGATAGTATCTATCAACCTTATAACAAGGGTAATTTCATAGTTTATGGGTTGTAACTTCAAAACATTCACAGATGTGTTAGTGAAAATAGGTGGAGTAGTGTTTTTCATTATCCTTATATAGGACCTTATAAATTTTGTTGAATCTGACTGCCTTTTTGATATAATATTGTCATAG
Source organism: Viscum album (assembly GCA_963277665.1). NCBI lineage: Eukaryota > Viridiplantae > Streptophyta > Magnoliopsida > Santalales > Viscaceae > Viscum > Viscum album. Next base: position 389,213,344 of record OY728125.1, read on the forward strand.
GGAAATTTGACATCGTCAAACAACTTGAAGTGGAACTATAGAATATGTCATGGAATTGATGAGGGTATCTCCATATTTTGAGCCATGGATTCCATTCCACTGGTATAAATATCTCATCGTCCACGGTCATTGCTAGATCAATCACCACTTGTGGTACAAATAAAGGCAAATGATAAAAAGAATGGTATGTTATTTTATGTTAATAAATGGAATCAGTTATATGTATTTATAAATATTGTAAGAATATATTGGGAGCAATCAATTTTGGGTACGTCATTGGTGGGGTGATCGTTTCATTTCTGTCATCAAAAAAATGATATTTAGGAGTGTAATTGTAACTGAATGAAAAATAATATTTATATAGTGGGGATAAAATTAGTTATCTGAAGTCTAGAGTAGAGGATTAACAAGTTATGGGATGATGAAATTTTAATTATCTTTGTTGGTAAAAAATACTATTGCCGAAAAACTACATGAAATTGAAAGTGTATGTAGGGAAATATCAAGGGATATATCTGTCAATGAGTGGGAAATGAACACATCATAAATTTAGGTGTATGTTGTAGAAAATAAGGTAATAAAATGATAAAATTAAATATAGAGGATGGTTTGTATATGGTTTATGTAGAATTGTCAATGAATTTGGCATGACAAAATATTGGGGTTTTTTTGGAACGATTAGATGGCATCAATAGTGGAAGGATAATATGGGTGTGCAGAGAGAAATAAATTAGGAGGTAAATTATGAGTCTAGTGGTAGAAAAGGATAAGGAAATGTAATATTGAATTGCATGATAAGAATAGTTCAATGAAAATAATGGATAACATGAACCTGGAGTGTTCACAATGACCTATTGGGGCGATGTGTTTGTTTTTATGTTCAAGGTATATTATTAAGGATTGTGTTAGGGAAGTGGTACTTGTTTATTTATAGGAGGAGTTCTCAATAGGGATGTGTGTGTGTGTCTACATTTGTTATCAATTTTTAGGTAAATGATCCCACAAAAATCTATAAATATAGACTAATATATCTCTCTAGCATTTCAAATATGATCGTTACCTCTATCTTGAAGAAAATATTTGGTTTAGTGATCCCAAGACTATATTGGGAGGAAAAGCATGGTTTTATTGATGGGATGAACATATAAGGGGTTATGGGGATTTGGAATTAAATGGTGGGGGATATTAATGACAATAATATTGTATCTATTATAATGATAATTTTCGATATTGAAAAAGGTATATAATTGGTTAGAATGGATCTTTAATGTAAGGTTCATTTGTTAATTTAGGTTCAATGAATGGGTCTGTGATATGTTATTCGTTTGATACATATCCCCATGGGTCAATACTTCTATCTGGGGAATGTGATTGTACTTTTTAAATATAGTGCACGCTTCAATACAAGGAAATCTAGTGTCACTAAATCTATTCATTTTGGGGTACGATTCCATTACTATGAATTTGAAGCATGTCATGGTAGATAGAAGGATTATGTTTTTATGAAATTAGTCAAAGGATGGAATCATTTACCATATTATGTTATATGATTATTGGGTATTCTTAATTGATGGTATGAAATAGTCAATCAATGGGCTCACCATCATCTTGGAAGAATAGGAAAAATATAGTGGACAAAGGATAAATCAGGGGGAAATTTGTGTTTCCATTTTGAAGAATTGATCGATGAAAAAAATAGGCTATCCCAAGAGAATATACTCTGAAAAATATATCAGTTTCTTATAGATTATCTATATTTTATGATTTAATATGTGAGGATTGAGACTGATTTATTTGTATGAAGCCTAAAGTAGATCACTATGTATCTTTAACATAAGGAATATCTTTATTTAATTAGGAGGACATATAACTTTGAAAAGTGTTGTTCTTTATTAAATAACATTACATGTTCTATAAAATATCATGGTTCTTAAGGGGTCCATTAAGAAGCCCGAAAATCATAAAATACTTGACCTGGGATGGAAATTTGGTTGGAAGATTACACTGGGTATCTTTGAAAAAATTAGAATATTGGGTGATGAAGATGAAATACATTTATGCAACATATCAAAAGCCACATAGGGTAACCATGAAAAAAATAAAGATGATTATTTTTTAAGGGAAATCATTGTTTGTGATGATTATGAAACATTAATGGAAAATACGAGAGATATTGGGATGACCAAATGGGGAGAATATTAATACTTATGAGGTGTATCCTCAACTATATGGAGGTGATGAAGGAGAAGTTATTTTGGGTAATGGGGAATAAATATTCCAACTAATAGAAGGGGAACATGGTTTGTGAAATGATCTTATTCCCTAAGTGTACAATCCTATATATTTTTATTAGAGAATCATGATTGTTTCCTAGTTTGATAAATTTTACTCAAGATCATAAATAAATAACCATTTATAGGAATATATTCATGGATGATGAGACCAATAGATGTGCTTTTTCAGAATCATCTTCTTTATGATTCAGTGGTTAAGAATACCATATGATGGTGAATGAACTAAATGAAACAGATAAATGGTTGAAAAAATTATCTTGTAGGGAATTCATGAAGAAGTTAAATATTTCAGTTTGGTGTATAATAAATCAAGGTTCACTAACAGATGAGAATGTGTAAAAAAATGCGTTTTAATGTATTTTAATTTCTAGTGATGTGAATTGCCGAGATTAAAATATGCTCACAATCTATTCATTTAATTATAGTTAGTGATTGGCATATAAAAACACACTATGTATTTATAGGAATTGATGGGAAAGGGGAGTCTAGTTTTGATTTTGTGGACACATGGTGTTAGGGATCTATGCAACATGGGGTGGAGGTTTGCATTTGCTGATTGAATTTTTCTATATTTTTTGAGTGATTTGGGAGGCTATGAATAATACTAAGGTAGTATAACGATGTTAATAATTATTTTTATAGGTTCAAGTGAAATCACTAGAATATGAGCTCGGAGGGATCACTAATGTTGGGTTGTCTTCAATAATGATATAAAGGATTATTACGAGGACAACCATTAATTTAGAAGGGGGTTATAGGATTTTTCATGGGTGGTATTTAAATTGGAAACCACCATGTTCAGTGTTAAATATTAATTTATATTTCTTGTGTATTTGTGGTGAAATTAGAGGGGGTGGTCTGGTACATTATTAGAGGGCCCCACCGATCTTTGGGTTTGTAATATTATATGGACCAATTATCTCTATTGTTGAATAAGTAATGGATATATAAAGTGGTATTAATCTATGTTAGATTTATAATATTATTACATCACATGTTAACTTGAGCTACATTTTTTGGTCTGTCTTCTCCTTGGTTATACCATCTCACCATGGGATTTAGAATATTTCATAAGAAGATGAATGATGATCACTAAACAAGGGATTGAGGCTAGAAACACTTGGTGCAAAGGGAATTTTGTAGAGGATTCCATTGAAAATAATGGGATTCCAAAAAAGAATATCATTTTTTATATTGGTAGCAGGTCATTACTAATTAACTAAAACCCATTGTTATGAAATTTTCTCTTGGTCTTAATTTCCTTCATCCCCTATGAATTTATGGATTTTTGTTAAAATATAATTTTCAATCATGAGAAAACACTAACTTTTTTATTATGGAATATAATATGATTACAATGATGACCTTTCTCATAATAAAACCCCCCAACTAGAATAAAAAGTTAGGGACCAAATCATGTAGCTACTTTCACTAAATTTCAATATTCATAGTGTGTATACATTTTGGATCCAATATCCACATGAATTCCTTCGCTAATTCAAATGTATCGACCAACATAACTCTTAATTCGAGTGAATAGTAAGATATTATGAAATATGAACATCGAATTAATCTTATATATCTATCTAGATTAATCATACACCTCTAATGGGCCATTATGCTAATTTAAATATAGCTGTCACCTACATTTGAGACCCAAGTATTAAATTCCATTTATATTTATCTAATTCTTGTTTCCTTTTGTTTTGATCTATAAAAATTGATTACACTATTCAATAATGATTATCTTGTTTCATAATAAAATTTTATGAATGAATTGTTTGAGAAGTTCTAACACTTATTAAAGAATATGTCTTCGTATAATGGAAAATGACAAAAAATACATTTCATATGCATTTGATTCTAAAAATATCCTATATTTAAATAGTCAAACAATGATGATCAAATTGGTTAGTAATTATTCTTAACAAAACCCTTCAATATCATTTATATTACTCAAAAAATATATCTCATGGGATTTGAAGAGTGAATAGTTGATAAATAAATATCTAGTAATATTTTTAAAAAAATCCCAAGAAATGTGATGACCACTTAAGACTATTACATTTAGTAAAATTTCTTTATTAATCAAACATTTTAATATTACATGGTTTAAATATGGTAAGGTAATACAATTCCTCAATTTTTAGAATATATTATTAGAAAATATTATATAGAATGTATTTTTTGACACAAATATGTTATAAATTTTTTTTCTAATTTTCATATATTTAATGTTATTTTAAAAAACATATGATAAAGAATTTGTATAATGTATTCTGAAATACTTTTCTCCTTCTCAATGTGAAACAAAATAATAACTGTATATGAGGAATTATGATGTTGGGGTAACATGATTAATTAAATTCCATAAAAAAATTGATTAATGATACAACAAAATACATCAAATCACAATTACCTATCTATCCCATCATAAGGACTAAATCATGAATCTAATTTCTATAGGATGAGATCTTGTTTTAGTGGAATTAAAAATACTCATTAGGAATAAATTTTTAAAATTTAAAAAAATGGAATGAATTCTCAATATGATTCCATCAATTCATATCCATACATTGTAATAATGAAACCATAAAATAAAAACATTTATATATTAATGTTATGAAAATATGGAATAACATCCAAAAAATGTCAAATGAACTTTTTATCATAAACTATAGATAATCATCTTCTCATGAATGATAAAATTAAATAGAAGCAAACATATAAGAGTTTTGTTTATTGATTATAAAAATTATACAAAATGAAACATAAATAAAGAATAAATTATTGAGAGGAAAGTAATTAAATATAAATAAATAAGTAGAATATATGAGAAAAAATCAAATAAGAGTAACACATCTCCATGTGTTAGGTTACCTTTCTTCATTGGTAACCACATTTTTAAGCTGAAAAATACTACATGACTCTGATACATCAATGTTATGATTTCATTTACTAATATTATGTAAAAAATAGTTTATATTAAAAAAAATGTGTTTACGAAAATATTGAGTATAAAATGAGTATGATTCCTCCAAAATTTTATACCCTGCCACTCAAATACAAAAACCATAATGTTAGTTTTTAAATATGAGTAAAAGATCCACATAAATTTTAATTGGTATAGATATTTTGAATATATATGAAGAATATAAATTGAAATCTATATTTTATAAATATGAGTAACCAATATTTACATAAAAATACAAACCATTTGAAATTTAGTACAATCACAGAACAATTAGGAATAATGATTATAAAAAAATACCATCATTTAAATTATGTGTTATTATGTTTTAAGTTGCAAATTTATAATTTTTAAGGTAGAGAAACCCTATTATTTTTGGAATGATCCATCCCACTCAATAAAAAATCATGATCAAATATTGATTGGAGTAACCATTTTTGCAATCACGATACTACCCTAATCCGTTGATAAATAATATTTAAGTCCCATATATCCCATATATTTCATGATGTTTCAAAATAAATGAAGATTTACTATAATTTGATGAAAAATTCATATATCATTATCCCAAACCACCTTTATATGAACTAACAATTTTTCATTGATAAAATATATTAATTATAACAAAATATATAAATTCTGATATAATTGAAACAAGATAAAGAAGAGTCACAAGAGATTTAAAATTATAATAAAATAATTTTATAACGAGACAAACATGAATTTTGAGAGACTACAAAACCATTAAAACTATTTAAAACAACAGTAACAAAATTCTAAAATAAATTTGACATTTATTAATGTAAAAAATAATGGGTGAATTAACATAAATGATATAATTGTTTAATTTAATGTAAATTAATCATTAGGTGGATGATATATAAAGGGTATGCATATATAGTTCTAATCTAATTTAAAACTCAAATAATTTAAAATTTACACATTAATTCATTTTAAAATTTGATTATATAATATAAAAAATCTTATTCAATATAAACTATAGAATGGAAATGAAATCCCATCCTGATTTTTATCCCATAATGTTGATTATAAAATCCCATATACCTAAAACAATTAAATTAGTTGAAATCTACTTAGTTTAAGATTATTTTGGAATTAAAATACAATTTCTATCTCAAAAATATAAAAACCCAAAATAATATAAATCCAGGATGAAATTGAGGCCTCCATGGTTTGATTTGGGTGGGATGAAGAAAATAGTTTAAGAAAAAGGGAGATATATCATATTTTATGTGCGTATTAGTAACCAAATATAAATAAAAATAGATTAAGGAGGGAGGGGATTCTAATTGAAGGAAATGCCACATAATAATATTATGATAAAATAATAGAGAAATAGTAAACATTATGAAAAATAAGACATGGAAATTATATATTGTATATTTTTTATGAAAATTCATAGCCCAAATTCTTATTCTTCCAAACCATTATTGGGACCTTGAAAAACATATTTCCCCTATTTCTATGCACAATGTGATCCCCTCACCCAATCCCTCTGAATTTCCATCCAATGATGCATTCTGATAAACATTTCATAGATTTGAAAATTCAAAATCCAACCCCAATAATGTTAAATAAATAATTATAGGATAAATAATTACCACTTAGGTATATCATGTCAATCCTAAATATTGAATGAAATGATCATGGAAATTATTTATGTAGTTTATATCAAGCTAAATCTAATAATTGTAGTGGTTATCAATTAAATGAAATAAAGAAAGGTAACTAAAAAATGTTGTTAAATAACAAAAAACCATATTAAATTAATTAAAAAACATTTAAAGTGAATGAAACTTGTAACAAATTATTGAGAACTAGTTTTTTACCATCCATAAATTAAAATAATTGTTTACCCTTTTTAACAAAAAAATAATTTATGCATAAAAACGTTGATAAAAAAAATTCTGATCAAATAATGAATCATGATGATAATACAATGAATTTTGAAATATTTAATTTCATTGTAATAAATTAATGTGTTGAATAATAAAAGAATATATAATTCCTACTAAATGATGTTGAATTTATTTTTTTATTCTATTTCTATTTGGTATTCAATTTAATCATTTCATTTCTTCTTTTTTAATTTATATATCATGTTTTCTTTTTTATTTATTAGGCATAGATGTTTTGAATTAGTTTATTTGAATTATTTCATATCATTTTGGTATTGTTTCATCTATGATTTTAGAAGGTATATAATAATTAAATTGAATAGATATTTTTTGAAACATAAATTGATAAATTCTTATTTGAGCTCCTTAATCAGTAGTAAAAATGCAATTGATGGATTTAGAAAAACAAATATATACCGACTAATTGGATGATAATTTTAATAAATTATTATTTTTTAGTCTAAATCAGGATAAAATATATTATTTTTATGACATTTGTAAACATTGATATCACATTTTTTAATTCTCAAAATTTTAGTTTATTTTATTTTATAATGTTAATTTCATTATTGACTTAATGTTATACCATGGTGAAAATTATATTTCATTGAATATTTCCAAGGGAAACAACTCTTGTGAGACTATATAATATTATCCATGAATGCTATGCTGGATACGATTGTGGAGATCACCCGGTCACCATATTATTTGGAATACCATTGGATTAATCTATGTGACATTATCATTTTGGATATTTTTTTTATCATTTCACATTTTTTTTATCTCGGGGATCCTCCTTTGGAAAACACATCTCAAACCCCTTGATAGATGGGACTTACACTATCAAACATTCCCCTCTAAGGTGGATCTAGGATGATTTCATGGTGGTTTCTTCCACATATTGAAAGGTAAGTGATTATCAACTCTTATATTATTAGTTTCTCCAATGTTATCCACTAACTCTAACCCTAGTATCCATGTTGACTAGTTAATATAGATAGGGTCATCTTATATGCAATGGTTTGTGGTTTTATATTCTATGATATATCTATTGATATATATTTTTTTGCTTATTCCATTTATGGAGACACAATTTCTTCCCTTGAGGTAGGTGTTACCATTTAATTTTCCTTAATTGTAAAATACCCATAGATTCTTAATGTTCAAAGTGTGTTTTTGAACTAAATTAATGAGTTTTATTGTATTTATAGGTAGGTTTTAAAAATTTTCTAATATTATATTGGTTTTATTTGTAAAAATGTTTGGATTTTATAGTTCAATGGATATTTTATTTAAAATATTGTTTTATGAATTGAATGTGTTTGATAAAAAACCATTACTTTTTTTTCATCAAGGAAACTGATTCATTCAATGTTATTTAGATATAATATGATTTATAATGTATGGTGTTTTTTGGTTTAATTGTTTACATATTAAATGGAGTTATTTTAACAACTGTAATTGTTTAATAAATTCCTCTATAGGGGCTGATTGTGATTTGGCGTTATGTGTTATTTTCCTTTAATTTGTGTTTAGATTCAAAATTATTTACAATAATAGATTAATAAAATAAAATATAAATAAATAAAGATATGGTCTGGTTGGATATTATTCTTTTTTGTTTATTAATTATCACTTTTTCTTGTGCCTCATTATTAGTAGATATTGATTCTTTATTGGATGAATTTCTGGATAAATGACTTTTGATGAAAGATTATAAACAAGGTATAGGGGCTTTTTATTGAATGGTTGAGTAATATGTGGGATGCATTTGATTATTGGGTTAAATTGGAATAGGGAAATGTGATTTCGTATGGTTTACATTAGCTTGATAGTGGCCATTCTGTTTTAGTTATTCCATGAAAATATTAATCCACTATGTGATAGATTTTGGGTAGTTTTTCTCATTATATTAGCATTACACAGTAGTTAGTATCATATAATTTAATATAATCAAATCGATATTGGAAGATCAATGATGATTCCAGTTGTGGTTGATATGGAAGATGAGTTATGTGTTCATGACCCTATTGATAGTTGGTTTCACCTCTGTATATAGAGTATCATCACATTATTCACTAGGATTTTGAGTATTGATATTTAATTTATGTAATTATCATTTATGGTTTATTGTAATGTGAGTATCTTATTGTCTGGATGGAGGTTACCTAGATATATTGACCTTTATTATGGATTAGTCTTAGTGTTGACTATTTTTCTACATATTATTTTTTTATTCTATTATATACATTTTATTAATTAATATTCGATTATGTTTTACCCTTAATCTTTAATAATGTTGATGTGTGTGTGTGTTTACAATTGGCGTAAAAACCGGTTTGTTGTTTTAAATGTTCTAGACTATAAAAAATTACATTGATGTGATTTTAAACCATGGGATGGGTTTTTCCTCAATAATGTATAAAAGGAAAAGTGAAGTATTATTTTGGTTTATTTCCAAAAGAGATATTTTTAAATTTAATGGTTGATTTTTTAAAATAAAATTTATTATCAAAAAATCGTTGTTTAATGTTTTATAATTTTTAGTTTTACGAATGTACAAAGTTATGGATTTTATTTCATATAAGGTAAAGGAAATAAAAACCTACCATGCTTTTATTTATTTTCATATAATAATTATCGGTCTTTTAAATAATGGAGTATAATTTTGGTAGTATATAAATAGTGATTTTCTCACCCTCTACATACTCACATTGGTGGGTATGTAGTCTTAATGTTTAATACATGTTTTTATGTTATGGATTTCGGGATTGTTACTCACACTCTCCCTTTAGAAGTGGGGATATTTTGTTCTTATTAGATACTTTAGAATCAAATGTTAATAGTGGGGGTTTTATATAGAGATTATTAGGATGGTTGGGCAGTGTTTTGTAATGGCCAAATTGAACTACTCTTTTCAATTTTATTTTGGTAATTTGTTTTGGTATGAAAAATATTTATATAACACAGTCTCATATATGATAAATAAATTTATTTAATAATTCATTTTATTATTTTTTAAATTTTAACTTATTTCAGCTATATTTTTTTTATTATTTCTTTAGTTACATTGTAATGGATGTCCAATGTATAAATACATCATGTAATGTTATTTTTTGGAACCTATTTTTATATAGGTTTTGGGGGGGGGGGGTAAATCATTCCCATAATGTCACTTCTGATTCCCTAACAGTAGTATGAATCTTGAGGCAGCTGAGAAATTGATCTAGGCATTATATTATATATGGACTAGGTGAGATGTCAGGATAAACCATGAAATTTAATTAGGAAATAGTATCATAGACCTTACGTTATTATTGGATCGATTGTATAAATAGGGAAATTCTATTAAATATCAATTGGTGTGTGTAGAGGAGTGCCCAACTAGTTTTTCCTCATGGTACTCCTATAGTATCCATGCATGGTCTAGAGTAATCTTTTGTATTTTCAATTTACAATTGTTTTTTATGAGATACATGGATTTAATTTGATTATTCATTGAGATATGGGATGTTCAAAATAAATTTTTTATGAAATTTAGATTTTTAGAGTGATTTTGGAAGAAATTTAAGAGGTGCACGGTTAAAGTGCACTATTTATCAAACTTTTAACCTGACATGAAAAACCATTATGGACACATTTTTATGGAAATATACTGGTTGGGTCATGGTTAAACATTCCAGGAATAGTTTATAATGTATGATACCTTTTTGGATCATTTGGTTCTCAAAATACTAATTATGATTAACTAGGCTCATTTTTTGGTAATCGATTTATTGTTTACTTTCGATTTTGTTGGTTATTTTACCAAATTTAGGGAAGTTTTTAATTATTTGGTGTTTTGAAATACTTTGAATTCATATTTTGGGTGTCTTGAGTTCCACCTATGAAATTTTTATTTTAAACACCTTGACCATTGCATCTTAAAGTCGATGGTTACTTTATTATAATGGCGATAGATACATGAAATTGCATCCCTAAGGACTGAATAGCATTGTACACTTGGATGTATATATACATAATTTAATATCATATTACAATTGGAATCATTAAATAAAAAATTAATTTATTAGAGAACACTGATATCCATTTTAGCATATCCCAACATATTAATCACAATACACTTCATGGAATCATGGATGCAACAAACATAAGAAAGCGACAAGCGTAGATGCTCCATAATGGTATATGTACACCCGAAGGGATCATTAATAAATAATGAATAATGAAACTTGAATGGTAATTAACTAAATCTCATTATAATTAATAAATAACTTGTACATAAATAATAATATGTCCAGAATAAATGATTATTCATATAAATAGTAACATGAACTTAATACTTATCCATGAATATTATAACAAATAAAATGATAAAATTTATATCCATAAAAAATATCTTAATGAGGGAATTAATAATGATGAAATAATAACCATACCTTCAAGACCTCAAAAAATAAATCTTAAATAAATAGATATGCCCTTATCCATCCACCAAGCTAGTTTGTCGCATGAGATCAACCAATACATCGAGTGGTTAAAATAATCCCCTCATGTCACTCACTAAGTAAATTTATTCCTCATATGAATGGTATGAAACATAATGAACACAAAAATTTATATTAAAAATGTAGAATAATAATTATTAATAATTTCACCAATAAATAAAAATAATCAATAAGAAAATTTGTATTGAAAATATTGCATATGAAATGTTTACACCTTCCTCAATCAATAAACATTATCATACACTATTCAAAGTAAAATAGTGAATGTTATCAAAATTGGGAATCCCCGGTCAAAATGATCACAAACCATCCAATGAATGAATAAGGACGGTGTTAATAAATATTACCCCTTAGATGTATAAGTAAAATAAAGTGTTATTGTAATTGATGAAGGGAAATATCATGAAAATATCATTAATAATGATCTCATGGAAAATAACCTTATTTTAAAATAAAATTACAATTTTAATAACTAAACATTTTGACAATATTAGAAATAAATAATTACATTGAAAAAAATACTTGAAACAAATAAAGGATGCTTTAAATTAACGACTGTAGATGAGGGTGGTAAAGTTCCCTTCATGAAAAGTTTGTTAAAACATGTATTCCATTATCTATTTTTTATGAAAAGTCAAAAAATTAAATTTTCTATAAATGTGTCGAAGATTATTTTAATTTTTTTATATAAAATAATATGTCAAATAAATTTATATAATCATTTGAGAGTATAAAATAATATTCTTGAAACTATTTTTAGAAAACATGTATTTGGAAGAAAATGGATTTTCAACCAAAGAGAGGAATAAAGTAGATGTCCTTAAAAACATATTCCTAAACATTTTACATTCCAAAGAGAGGGAAATTGTGTTATTACTTAAAAATTTAAATAATAATCATGCGATAATAAAAAGAAAAGGGTTTTATTATACAATGATCACATAATTTCTTCAAATGGAAATTAAATCATAAAAATAACAATTAAAATGAGATTGATATATAAAGCCATACCACTTTTGTAACATTTGAATCATAACCCCCATGAATGGAATAAATTCAAATAAAAAATTACATACCATGAATATAATTCTATTCATGATAAATTTTTTTGAAGAGGTAGTATATACATTACAAAAAATAAATAAGTGGTGAGTATATAATATGTATCATGGAAGTAAAAGTGATAAGATAAAAAATTTCCACTTTAGTTATAACAACCCTAGTCATTATTAAAAACATTAACATGATTTAGGACATAAACATGAATATAAGTCAAATATAAGGATAGAAAGGTCTAGTGTCGTGGTAAATTAAGAATATTAAATGCCATCTTAAGATGTTAAATACATCAAACTTATTGAAAACATCTTTTACATGACCACAACTTTCCATCGTACTTAGCATTTTTTGGGATAACCTGAAGACATAAATTAGAAAAGGGCGATCTATAAATCCCCGTAAGGGAGTAAAAAAGGATTAATAGGAAGAGTAAAATACATGTTGGGAAATAGGCTTATCAACGAAGCATAATAGTAACGTGAACATAAAGGCATGATATAGCATGATTATCATTACATGGAGATATGGAAACAACATTTAACGTGATATTATCATGATTCATGGATCATTTAACATAGATCACATGTAAACCCTCATTTCACATTAATTACCATGTGTAAAATGTCACGACCCATCTTCGGGGCCCGTGCCGTGACTACCCCAAGCCCGCCTTCCATAGGCTAGGGGATGGCGACTAGCACCAAAGGCGTAAATCCCAATAACTGGGAAGGCATTGCCTTTATAAAAGTAAATAAAACACCACATAGTACAAGAGGAATCAAAACACTAAGTACAAAGGAAAGTGTTGAAAAGTAAATGGGTCAGAATACAAACCCAAATGAAAGTACAACTACAACTGAACAAGTACAACAGGAAAAGACAACAGCTGGAAGAAAGGAAGCAGCTCCTGGATCATCCTCCTCGGATCCTACCTGAAGGGTGGGTACAAATAGCCTCCACAATGCACTCGCCCGTCAACCTCCTCCGAGTGTCGTCTCGCCGTGAAGTCCACCTCCAGATACCGTCCAGTCCTCGAACACTCAGCCTCCGTCAGCAGTTCCCATCGTCTGCAACCAACACAACGAGATGAAGGCATAGACCGTGCAGGGGTGAGTATAACGATACTTAGTAGGGACCCCGAGACCCTCAAGGTCTCACTAAAACCAACATGGATATCCACAAAGAAGATCTCAACAGATAAACTCTACTTAGGTATATGACCATACATATATCTAAGTTATCAAGTAACCCATCTCAATTATGAGGTAAACACAAAGATCATGAAATCAACGGATAACCACTACCCAGGTATATGCCCATACATATACCTAAGTTATCAAGTGACCCATCTCAATCAAGAGGTAAACACAAAGGTCAAAAGTCTCAGCTCAAACTAGGATTTTCATTATCGAAACCGTAACTGCTGAAGAGCTCCATCTCTGAAGTGTACAGTGGTCCTATCACGACTCCGAGGTACTGCTCACTAACCTAAGACTGCTGAGGTACTCCTCCTGTCGAGTACCGCGGGTCTGCAGCCTACTACCGGGCACTCCGTCCGCTGTGGGTCTGTCGCCAAATACCAGGCGCTCCCCCTAATAGCATACAAAGGTACTCCTCCTGTCGAGTACCGCGGGTCTGCGGCCAACTACCGGGCGCTCCGTCCACCGTGGGTCTATCGCCAAATACCGGGCTCTCCATCAACTGGGCTAGTCGACTCACTCCAAGTCGAGTCGGTCAAGAAGTCGTCAGGTTTCAGCCGGCTACACGGTCTCCGTACTCCGTACGCTCGTCTCCAGGAGGGTCCGCTCCACAAGCTATAGGTCGATACTACAAGTATCACAAAGTCCCACGAAGAAGTATCTCAAAGGACCACCTCATCATAGGGGTCTCAACGCAACAGTCGGCGCGTCAATCGTACGCCCGGTCTGTGAGTTACTAGCCTTTTCGTCCACGGGGCCCGGTTGGTTTCGTGTGCGAACCAATCCGGCCGTAACTCAACTATACCCCGAACAATCATAGGGTATACTCATAGGGACCATTTCTCAACATGATCACCAACGCCGCTGACGGTTTGTCAAACGGACGTCTGGTCTGAATGATATCATCTTTTCCGTTCCAGGGGCCCGGTTGGATTTCGGGAACAATCCAACTTGGCCACTATCCAACAACAACCAAAACTCGGGCGATGTATTCCAAAAGTTCCTTCTCATCAAGAGGAAAACAACAAGACAGACGACTTGCCAATCAGATGCCCAGTCTGTGAGTTATTGGGCTTTTCGTTCTAGGGACCCGGTTGGTTTCGTGAGCGAACCAACCCGACCGCACTCCGACGGCATCCAAACCTCGAGTGGAGTATGCCAAAAGATCCATCTCACTAAGACGAATCCGAAAAAGTCGACGACACATCAATCAGACGTCCGGAGCTCAAGTTACGAGCGTTTCCGCTCCGAGGGCCCGATTGGTTTCGTATCCGAACCAACTCGGCCAAACCCAAAGTATTCTGAAACCTTGAGTACGATATAGATAAACGACCGTCTTGATCCAAGGATCGCTTCTCCACTGACGGTGCATCGATCGGATGTCTACAGCTCAAGATATGGGCAAAATACCAAAGAGGGTCCGAAACGGGGGGTCTGGGCCCGGACCGAGCCGGACCGACCCCCCCTGGGTCGGCCCGGGTCCGACCCGGCTGGGCCCGGCCCGGCCGGCTCGGTCCGACTCGACCGGCCAGCCACGGCTCAGCCAGCGCGGCCGAGCGGAAGCCGCGGGTGGGGGTGTGTGCGGCCCGCCCTCACCGCTAATTGAAGCCGGCGGCGACCGCCGCCGCCAGTCTTCCGGCGGAGCGCCGCCGCCACCGGTCCCCGGCGCCGCTGCGCAGGCGGGGCGCGCCGCCGCCGTCTTCCGCGGACCACCAGACGCGCTCTGGTGGTCTGTTTCTCCTGCCGTCTTCGCCTACGGTCCTCCTGGGACCCGACCTTCACTGCGAAGGGATTCAAACGCCATAGTGGCCTTCTTCGTCGTCGTCCGTCGATCCACACATTGATAAACAAGCTGCGGAGGGTTGTCGGGCCGTGTTTGTTCAGCTCGCGCTCTCCGAGTGAGGTGTTATCAATTAGAAAATAATAACACATGATTTTAATCATTGACGAGGGTATAATTTATCCAAAATAAATTATATGATCACCTTGCAATCAAATACCCACGCATGAGGGTTTAAAATTTTTGAATGCGCGGTGTGATGACGTCGTGCATTCTTGCCGCTCGATCCCGTGCGGCGTGATGATGTCACACATCTTTGCCGTTCTTTCCCACGCGGTGCGACGGCACCGCATCACTCTCTTTCGATCCGCAACGACAAGAAAGAATAAAAAGGGAGGAGGTTTGGCCGTGTTCGTGTGGTCCGGCCTCCTCCCGTTAAACGATAACAAGGGGTTCTCATTACTCGTAGAACGTCAAAGATAGAATCAAGAACAAAACGAAACAAACTCCTAATTTTGATTCATCGATCGACGTTCGTCATTAGTTGACGGTGTTGCGGAAAGAAGATGATGAAGTTCGTCTTTCGCCGCGTTCGTCACACACTCCCAATTCCGAGCTACGTCGGCCGTGGAAGACACTACACGTCGGTAGGATCCGAGGGAGGAAGTAGAAGAAGTTTGTTGACGTTCGTCGCTTCCGTCTTTGTAGAAGTGCACCCAAAGAAGAATCGGCGTCTCCTCTCTTGTCGCATGAAGAAGAGGATAATGTGTTCGTCGTCGTTCTTCGTTGAAGAGGCGCCGTTCTTCATTGAAGATGATGTTCTTCAAAAGAGGGAAGAGCTCTCTTCAAAATTCTCTCACACAACCAAACTCCCAAAATAAAATAAGGCCTCTCCTTAGTTTATTATTTTTCCATGCATTCAAACTTACAAAAATTCAAAACCTAATTCACTAAATCAATTAAACAATGAGTTATCTAATTAATTAAGTGATAGGTTGGCAAGAATTTAAGAGGGAGAGAGGGGAGAGGAAGAGTTACACAACTTAAGTGGGGGGTTTAGAGGAGTTAGGGAGTTATGGGGAATTTGAAAAGGTGGGGGCTCGTGTGGGCCCACCACACATTATCCTCTCATTTATCCTCACATGGGTAGTTAGGTGCCATCCCAACTTCCCCATGTAGGATAAAACTAACTTAGACTTGAGAAATAAAATTGTCTCACAATTTTATTCATTCCTCAATTAAGCCACAAACTTTAACAACTCCTCCCGTGAAAACGCAACTCCGGAATAGGCATTACTAAGCAAATACCGGCACTGCGGTTCCATCGGTGCCCTCAGAATTTGATTCCGAGCACCGGTTTCAAAGTTATAAATTCCCTCTCGTTCGTTCACGGAATATACCCGAGCTAAACTTCAGAAATTAATTCCGGGCACACCGGGCCTCAGAATCAGGCGCCGTCAGAAACTGCATTCTTATAAAATTCCAAAGAAAATTAAGAAAAACTTTTCCTTGAAATTTCCAGATCTTTACATTACTCCCACCTCAGGGCTTTACGTCCCCTTAAAGCTTCAACACAAACTAGGGTCACAAAAGCGGTACAGAGCACACATCTGAGCCTTTCGCTCCCATGTGATCACATGGAGGTTCCCGTACTGCCAGAGAAAGTGCACCCGAGGAATCGATCATCCTCGTAGGATCCGCTCCTGTAGATCCTTGATCCCCACTGGAACCTCCTTGAAAGGCACCCCATCGCCATCATCCAACTCCTCATGGTCGATGATATGCGAAGGGTCGAGAATGTATCTCCTCAGTTGAGATACGTGGAAGTCGTCGTGCACCTGGTGCAACTGCGGTGAATTGGTCAAGCGGTAAACCACCTTGCCTACCCAGCTAAGGGCATAGAAAGGTCCGTTGAACCTCGGAGATAACTCTCCGCCTTGGCCACATCTCTGTTATCCTCGTCGAGGTGAGACCTGTATAAGGACATGATCGTCATCCTCGAACTCTAGAGGCCTCCAAGTCCTGTCAGCATAAGGCTTCTATCAGCCCTCTGCTGTCCTCATCTGCTCTTGGATGACCTGGACCTTCTATAGTCTCACAAGAGCTGCTATGATTTCTTCTTTTACGATAATAGAAATCCGGTATCATCCCCTGGATGAACCACATTCATTTCCTAATACAGTCAATCCTGACATGAATGATGCATTCATGCCATGGATGACATCATAAGGCCTCGACGTAACTACCAAGAGATCCAACTGTCACTCTGGCCTCCAAGGGTCGAGTCACACTTTCGGTATCAATGTGAGGTCAATAGGTCTCCTCTAGTAGAAATCTCTAAAGTGAGGGTCAAGTCAACAGTTTTAACCGGAACCACTCAATTTTAACCAAAAAAAAGGACAGGAAAGAAAACATCACAAAGATAAGTGTCTTTCTATTATTGCAGCTCATAGTACAAATACACGAAGCAACTACAGACAAACATCAACAAAACTAGAAGCAACAGGATTAATAGACTCCAGGTCGGAAGCTAGTCCCGCTCTTGTCCATTTACTTCCGGAGCTCCATGACCATAGGCCTCTGCTGCCTGAAGATGAGCTCTCCCATGTCCTCCTGTCCCCTGCGGTCGGGGTGGGCCTCCTGGTGGTGTGGGTGGCAACACCCCGAAGCGTCTTCCACCTCCAGCTGCACGACCAGCTCCTCTTCAATGGCCGCCTGCTCCTTGCGGTCTACCCTGATCGAACCTCTGCCTCTGGCTGGGAGGTTCTTCATTTAACTGCTGGTCATCTGCATGGAGGGTCGGACAGTCACATTCCATGTGACCAATTCCGCCGTAGGAGTAACACTTTCCTATCTCGGCACGTCTGGCTCTGACTCCACCCCGGTTTCCCTACACAACTGAACCTGAGTCATGCAGTCGGCCACTGGTAGGTGTGGTCCTCTTGGACCTCTGCGTCATCTATCTACTGCCTGCTGCAAAAGACTCTGCCGCAAGCTGGCTAGTGCTGGGTCCTTCTATTGGAGACTTCTCAGCAAGGAAACTCTACACTAAGAGGGCTATCTCCAACACCCCTGTCTGCGTCGGAATGATGTGAGAAACAACAGAAGATCTAATCTCTCGCCTGAGCCCCTGATCGAAGGTTTAGGCCCTGAAGAATGGGTCCCGTACCATATCTGTGGAGTAGCACGAGAGGTCTGTGAACCTCGCTGAATACTGTGCCACTATCATGTTGCCCTTCCACAGCTGAAGTATCTCCTGTATACGCACCGCTCGAAGAGTGGCTGGTACAAACACTACCCAGAACAGGCTCTCGAAGTTTTCCCAAATAAGTGTCGCCTCGTCATGCATCTGGAGCACTAGGCTCCACCATCTGCCTGCTGCTTCCTGAAGAAGGCTGGCAACAAGGATTACCATGAAGTCTTCCGGCGTCCCCACTAGCCTGAAAACTCTCACCATAGCCTCCATCCAATCCTCAGCCGCCTGTGGGTCCGTCCCTCCCTGGAACCTGGGTGGCCTCTGGCGCTGGAACTCATGCAGTGCGCTCAAGCGACGTGCATGATCTACTGCTGGGGCTGGTGGCATCGGTGGCCCAACGGGTAGTAGTACTGCTGGTGCCTCCACTGGTGCCTCAACTGGGATAGGGCCCTGTACTGAGGCCTCGTCACTCGGCAGGCTGTCAGTACGTACAACTCTTGGGGCTCTAGCTGGTAGTCCGCGGGGAGGCATCCTGAAAGAAACAACGTGACACAGTCAAACGATTTACCTGGTGAGCTGACCTGGTTTGAGCTGACTTTTAAAACTTATGGAATCACACACGCAAACATTTTTTTCGTGCACAAATTCGGAAATCAGTTGTCATGGTCCTGGTGTATGGATACGTCGGCCTCCCGCACCAACACTGGACTCCCTGAACTGTAAACCACACTCGGTACTCTTAACACTATCACTTCAAAAAAAAAGAAAATATCAGAGTTATACGTTCTGCGGTAGAACCGACTCCTCTGATACCAATTGTCACGACCCATCCTCGGGGTCCGTTCCGTGACTACCCCAAGCCCGCCTTCCATAGTCCAGGGGCTGGTGACTAGCACCAAAGGTGTAAATCCCGATAAGTAGGAAGGCATTGCCTTTATAAAAGTAAATAAAACACCACAGATTACAAGCGGAAGAAAAACACTAAGTACAAAGGAAAGTGATGAAAAGTAAATTGGCTAGAATACAAACCCAAATGAAAGTACAAAAAAAACTAAACAAGTACAACAGGAAAAGACAACAGCTGGAAGAAAGGAAGCAGCTCCTGGATCGTCCTCCTCGGATCTTACCTGAAGGGTGGGTACAGATAGCCTCCACAACGCTGTCGTCCGTAAACCTCCTCCGAGTGTCGTCTCGCCGTGAAGTCCACCTCCGGATACCGTCCAGTCCTTGAACACTCGGCCTCCGTCAGCACTGCCCGTCGTCTGCAACCAATACAACGAGGTGCGGGCATAGCCCGTGTAGGGGTGAGTATAAAGATACTCAATAGGGACCCCGAGACCCTCAAGGTCTCAATAAAACCAACCTGGATATCCAAAAAGAAGATCTCAACAGATAACCTCTACTTAGGTATATACCCATACATATATCTAAGTTATCAAGTAACCCATCTCAATCATGAGGGAAACACAAAGATAATGAAATCAACAGATAACCACTACCCAGGTATATGCCCGTACATATACCTAAGTTATCAAGTGATCCATCTCAATCAAGAGGTAAACAAAAAGGTCAAAAGTCTCATCTCAAACCAGGATTTTTATTATCGAAACCGTAACTGCTGAAGAGCTCTGTCTCTGAAGTGTACAACAGTCTTGTCACGACTCCGAGGTACTGCTCACTAACCTAAGACTGCTGAGGTACTCCTCCTGTCGAGTACCGCGAGTCTGCGGCCTACTACCGGGCGCTCCGTTCGCTGTGGGTCTGTTGCCAAATACCGGGCGCTCCCCCTAATAGCCTACAGAGGTACTCCTCCTTTCGAGTACCGCGGGTCTGCGGCCAACTACCGGGTGCTCCGTCCGCCGTGGGTCTATCCCCAAATACAGGGCGCTCCATCCACTGGGCTAGTCGACTCACTCCAAGTCGAGTCGATCAAGCAGTCGTCAGGTTTCAGCCGGCTACACGATCTTCGTACTCCGTATGCTCGTCTCCGGGAGGGTCCACTCCACGAGCTATAGGTTGATACTCCAAGTATCACAAAGTCCCATGAAGAAGTATCTCAATGTACCGCCTCATCATAGGGGTCTCAACGCAACAGTCGACGCGTCAATTGGATGCCCGGTCTGTGAGTTACTAGCCTATTCATCCCCAGGGCCCGGTTGGTTTCGTGTGCGAACCAATCCGGCCGTAACTCAACTATACCCCGAACACTCATAGGGTATACTCATAGGGACCGTTTCTCAACGTGATCACCAACGCCACTGACGGTTCGTCAAACGGACGTCTGGTCTGAATGATATCAGCTTTTTCGTTCCAGGGGCCCGGTTGGATTTCAGGAACAATCCAACCCGACCACTATCCAACAGCAACCAAAACTCGGGAAAATTATGCCAAAAGTTCCGTCTCATCAAGAGGAAAACAATGAGACAGACGGCGCGTCAATCGGATGCCCGATCTGTGAGTTATTGGCTTTTTCGTTTCAGGGGCCCGGTTGGTTTCGTGAGCGAACCAACCCGACTGCACTCCGACGGCATCCAAACCTCGAGCGGAGTAAGTCAAAAGATCCTTCTCACTAAGAGGAATCCAACATAGTCGACGGCACGTCAATCGGACGTCCGGAGCTCATGTTACGAGCGTTTCCGCTCCGAGGGCCCAGTTGGTTTCGTATCCGAACCAACCCGGCCAAACCCAAAGTATTCCGAAACCTTGAGTGCGATATACCGAAACGACCGTATCGATCCAAGGATCACATCTCCACTGACGGTGCATCGGTCGAAGGTCTACAGCTCAAGATATGGGCAAAAGACCAAAGAGGGTCCGAAACGGGGGGTCTGGGCCCGGACCGACCCCCTGGGTCAGCCCGAACCGGGTCCGACCCGGCTGGGGCCGGCCAGGCCCGGCCGGCGCGGCCCGGCCCGGCCGGCTCAGTCCGGCTCGACCAGCCAGCCACGGCTCGGCCAGCGCGGCCGAGCGGAAGCCGTGGGCGGGGGTGTGCGCAGCCCACCCTCGCTGCTAATTGAAGTCGACGGCGACCGCCGCCGCCGATCTACCGGCGGAGTGCCGCCGCGCCGGCGTGGCGCGGCGCCGCCCCCTTCTGCGGACCACCGGACGTGCTCCAATGGTCCGTTTCTCCTGCCGTCTTTGCCTAAGGTCCTCCCGGGACCTGACCATCACTGCGAAGGGATTCAAACGCCATAGTGGCCTGCTTCGTCGTCATCTGTCGATCCGCACATCGATAAAAAACCTGTGGAGGGTTGTTGGGTCGTGTTTGTTCGGCCCGCGCCCTCCGCGTTAGGTGTTATCAATTGGAAAATAATAACACATGATTTTAATCATTGACGAGGGTATAATTTATCCAAAATAAATTATACGATCACCTTGCAATCAAATACCCACACACGAGGGTTTAAAAATTTTGAATGTGCGGTGTGACGACGTCGCGCATTCTTGCCGCTCGATCCCGTGCGGCGTGACGATGTCGCACATCCATGCCGTTCTTTCCCACACGGTGCGACGGCACCGCGTCACTCTCTTTCGATCCGCAACGACATGAAAGAATAAAAAGGGAGGAGGTTCGGCCGTGTTCGTGCGGTCCGACCTCCTCTCGTTAAACGATAACAAAGGGTTCTCATTACTCGTAGAACGTCAACGATATAATCAAGAACATAACGAAACAAAACCCTACTTTTGATTCGTCGATCGGTGTTCGTCTTTCGTTGATGGTGTTGCGTAAAGAACACGATGAAGTTCGTCTTTCACCGCGTTCGTCACACACTCCCAATTCCGAGCTACGTCGGCCGTGGAAGACACTACACGTCGGTAGGATCCGAGGGAGGAACTCGAAGAAGGCTATTGACGTTCGTCGCTTCCATCATTGTAGAAGTGAACCCAAAGAAGAATCGGCGTCTCCTCTCTTGTCGCATGAAGAAGAGGATAATGGGTGCGTCGTCATTCTTCATTGAAGAGGCGTCGTTCTTCGTTGAAGATGAAGTTCTTCAAAAGAGGGAAGAGCTCTCTTCAAAAGTCTCTCACACAACCAAACTCCCAAAATAAAATAAGGCCTCTACTTATTTTATTATTTTTTCATGCATTCAAACATACAAAAATTCAAAACCTAATTCACTAAATCAATTAAACAATAAGTTGTCTAATTAATTAAGTGATAGGTCGGAAAGAATTTAAGAGGGAGAGAGGGGAGAGGAAGAGTTACACAACTTAAGTGGGGGGTTTAGAGGAGTTAGGGAGTTATGGGGAATTTGAAAAGGTGGGGGCTCATGTGGGCCCCAA
The DNA here is from genome assembly GCA_963277665.1 of Viscum album. NCBI lineage: Eukaryota > Viridiplantae > Streptophyta > Magnoliopsida > Santalales > Viscaceae > Viscum > Viscum album. The sequence goes on from OY728125.1 coordinate 389,236,554, forward strand.
CACACATTATCCTCTCATTTATCCTCACATGGGTAGTTAGGTGCCACCCCAACTTCCCCATGTAGGATAAAACTACCTTAGACTTGAGAAATAAAATTTTCTCACAATTTTATTCATTCCTCAATTTAGCCACAAATTTTAACAACTCCTCCCGTGAAAACGCAACTCCGGAATAGGCGTTCCTAAGCAAATACCAGCACTGTTGTTCCATCTGTGCCCTCAGAATTTGATTCTGAGCACCGGTTTCAATGTTAGAAATTCACGCTCATTCGTTCACTGAACGTACCGGAGCTAAACTTCGGAAATTAATTCCGGGCACACCGGGCATCAGAATCAGGCGCCGTCTGAAACTGCATTCTTGTAAAATTCCAAAGAAAATTAAGAAAAAAATTTCCTTGAAATTTTCGGGTCTTTACATAAAACTTCATTTTACATGAATTATGATTAGTAAACCATCATTTAACAAGTCGTATCATGATACTTTTCTTTACCCAATGCATTGGAATGCTATTAGGGTGCACCATTCAAAAAAATTTCATTTCATGAAGAAGTGTTCCACATGGATCATTTTACAAGGATTCATTAATCATCATAATTTTTTCCTAGAATAAGATATGTGGAATACATAAATGTATTTCCTCAATAAACAAGTACATGTGAATAAAGGTGAATATCCTTGATAGGGTAATGGGTATGGTATTCACTTCCATGATGATTTTGGCATGATAAATTCTTGTGTATCTTCGACTGCATAACTATGTCAAATAGAAATCGTAAAATGGATTTATGACATAGAAATGGATCACACAACATTAATAAATGGAATATAATGGAAGGGGTCATGGAGCATAATATCCCAACATATGTGATGGAATTTAGATGCATAATACAAAATAATAGCTTGAATGTATATGAGGAGGGATAAATACCTTACAGCATTTTTGCATGGTAACATATATATATTGGATGAATTAATGAGAGAAAAAGGGGTATATCATCTTTAAAAAAATTATGGATGTATAGGGTAGATGATAAATCATACCCACAACACTATTAATTTATTATATAATGACCAGACACTATTATGAAACTGAACATAAATAAATAAGAAATGAAAGTGAGGATCCCTTACATGGAAGTGTGTGACTTCAAGTGATTGAGGAGGGGATTCATGAGAGATTAGGGAACCTTCAGATGATTATAGATGTATTAGGGAATATTAGGGATGTGATCCATGGGTTTTATGTGAAGATAAGGGGGATATTGGGTGGGTTTATATAAGAAAATCGAGAAGAATTCTTTAATATTTTGCATGCATAGGATTTGGAATCTATATAATTAAATATTTCAATCCACAAACCATTCCATAGTTTTGACCATGTTTTTTTCAATGGTTAGTGTATAACATAATTTTATTTGGACAATAGGAAATCATACTATAATATTAAGCTTACTTAGGTGGAGGTGAGTCACATTATCAAGGAAATAATTTTATAAAGTTAGAATATTTTATAGGTCTTAGAAGGTCCACTAAGACCCCATAAAATTAATCAAACAAATATAAAATAACATTTTTTTAATTGTAAACCATATATTTTACGAATTTCCAATTTATAGTATTTTATTACATCCCTATTAAGTCATTATTATATCATAGAACATATTATATATATAAACGATGTTTAATTTTTACTCAAAAATTTGACAGTCTTAGAAAATTATGAAAAATTCACCTTATATAATTTCAAAATCCTGAATACATAAATAATACTCATATTATATAAATTATTTCAGAAATATTTTAATTTTTTACTTTTAATATAAAAAAACATTTATCCAAAATTCACGGGTTTTGAAAAAAATAGCTATTAAAGAATAATAAAAATTAACATTGAATTCATTAAAATTATACCAACATTTATATTTAATAAAAATTAATTTAGTAATTATATTTTACTAAATTATTATTTAATTCAAACATCTATTAATTCATCAAAATATTGTTTTTTATTGAATTAAAATATTAACTAAAAATATTATTTGTCCATTAAAAAATATTTAGAAAGTAACAATAACAAAATGAAATTATATTCATTCTACAAAAATAATGCGCATAATTAAAATTCAAGGGTCTTGTCATATAACCTCTTATAACACCCACATAATACCTAAGGGTAAGGTGTGTGATGGTGACCTAATCTTGGGGTGGCTCAGATAACATCGATTAGGTGGTAATCATTATTAACATCGAATTCTAATATAGGAAGTTCCATTAATGTTTAACTTGATGAAGCTTAGCTTTCTCTTAGTCAGATGTGAATCCCAATTAGGCTACCACCTTTTTGAGCTCTAAAAAATTGTCTTCATATGGAAAAATTCTATAGGATGAGGCTATCACTTCTTTTTTCTAAGTAAATTGTTTTTGTTAAAGCGCTATATTTATAATAATCATGATATAACTGTTCAAAAAATATTTTAGGAATGTTAAAAAATTTTAAGAGTGTTTTAAAATAAAAATACATAAAACAAATAAAGATAATAAATATTATATAAATATTTGACATTACAAGACATTTAATTTGATCAAGTGGAATTTTCATTAATAAAAGTTGGGGATGTTATAATTTTCACCCTTGAAGAAATTTTTTTCTTGATATTTTCTTTTCCAACACTAGAACATATAAGTGTAACTATGTTTCATCGCATTCTCTAATTACCACCTTCCTTCTTCCAAATTGTGGTTTCTCCACACCACCTTGATAATGGGAATTGTATTATTTCGTTGAAATTTTTCCATATGATCTACAATCATCACTGAATTATATTCATAGAAGAGGTCATTCTATAATGGTAAAACCTTTGTATTGAGTACATGTGATGGGTCAGGTATGTACTTCATAAATAGTGATACATAAAATATATTATGTACTTGATATTTGTTCAATGGGGGTGCTAGTCAATATAACACAACTACATTGTGATCAAGGATCTCAAAAAGACCTATATAACTTGGACAAAGCATTCCTTTCTTCCAAAATCCCACAACTATATTCAATGGTGATATGTGGAGGAATACCTCATCTCAAACATCAATATCTAGGTCTCATCAACGGTTTCCATCAAGACACTTTAGTCAACTCCAAGTAATTTAAATGTGATTCTGTATGGTTGTAAAATTTTCAACCATTTATTCTACCATTACTAGACCTTGGAGTCTTCACTCTCCAACATCATCCCAATATGTAGGCATTCTTAACCTCTCTACAAAATGGGCTTAATAAGGATCCATTTGGATGCTTGTGTGGAAACTGTTATTGTAAGAGAACTAAACCAAAGGATGATGTTGATCCCATCATCCTTTGAAGTCCATTAAGAATGATCTTAACATTTCATAAAGTGTTTTGACTGTCTACTCATATTGGCCATCAGTTTGAGGATAGAAATCTATACTAAATATCAGGCCGGTAATCAGAGTGTGTTGGACACACTTCCGGAACACAGAATAGAATCTTGGATCTCGATAGGTTATAATTGATAGTGGTACTCCTTAAAGCCTTACCATTTTTTGATGTCTATCTTTTCTAGTTGATCTAATGATAAATCCTCTCGGATTACAATGAAGTGTACAGTATTTGTAAGTTGATCCACAACAACCAAGATAACATTGTATCAGTTGGATGTATTAAAAAGTCCAATGAAAATGTCCATGATTATTTTTCTCATTTCTATATTGGAATGGGTAATGGTTTCATCATCCCCTTAGACTTCTACCTCTCAGGATTCACTTTCTGGCATACCATGAACTTTTTTGTATACTTAGTGTCCTCTTTATTCATGTTATCCAACAAATAATTCACTCCGAGATCTCGTGACATATTTTTGATTCCATGGTTAATGGAGAAATTAAAACTATGTTCATCATCCAAAAGTTCTTTCTTTAACTCCAGATTTGATGAATCACACAGTCTTGTCCCAAATCTCACAATTCCTTATTCATTAACATTGAACACTGAGAATTTCCCATTTGTAAAAGTTTTTACTTTCTTCTGAATTCCCTCATCATTATTTTGAGCATACATTAACCTTTCCAAAAGATATGGTTGAGAATTCATTTATCAAAGGATTGGTGATTTTCCTTTCTTTATGATTACCATGTCTATATCAGTCATATATAAGAATATTGGATCCTTTTAAATTCTCATCAATGATAGAATTGTTCAGTATTTTCTACATAAAACATCTTCCACCATGTTCAATTTTCAATAGTGGTAATGGATTGAACAATAATAGTCATTGATAAGATCTAACAATATTCATTGGTGCAGGTTCATCTCCTTTTGTGAGAATATATACGTGAGGATTTTGTGACCTGTATATATTTCAAAATTCTCTCCAAATAGAGAATGTCACCAAATTTTTAATGGGAATATTATTATATCCCACTCTAGATCATGTGTTGGATAGTTTTGTTCTTGAACTTTCTATTTCCTTAAAGCATAGGTAATAACTTTTTCATTTTTCATCAACACATAAAACATGCCTTTTTTCGAACCACAATTGATTAGTACAAAAAATTTCCCACCTGTGTGTAGTATGAGCATGGGAACAGTGATAAGCCTCATTTTAAAACCCTGGATTCTAAAATTTTATTCATCAATCTATTAAATCTTGAATCCCATCCGAGTTACCAAGATAAGAGTGTTTGAAACGCATGAAAAATTTCTCTCAAATCGCTGATAATATCCAGCTATTCCAAGGAAACTATGGATATCTATCATTGATGATGGCCTCAAACATCCCTCAATATCATTGGCACTAGAGGGATCCATGGATATCTAATTGATTTTGATGATATGACCAATGAATGAGATATCGTTCAACAAGAACTCACACTTTCTGTACTATTTATATATCTTCTCCTTTCGCAAGGTCTACAATACAATTCTTAGATGTTCCTCATTCTCATCTTTGGTTATGGAGTACATTAGAATATCATCTAGGTATATTACCACATATTTGATGATGTAATATCAAAATACTCTATTCATCATGTCCATTGATATTGATGGAGCATTATTGATCCCATAAGGCATTACTATGAATTTATAGTTCCCGTACCCTGTACGAAACTTAATCATCTTGATATCCTCCTTATTCAACCTACATGGTAATATACCAACAATAGATCCACCTTGGAGAAGTATTTTGATCGACATAGCTGATCAAACAAGTCATCAATTCGTGGTAAATAATAACAGTTCGTTATCATGATTTTGTTGAGCTCACGATAATCAATGAAAAGGAGCATTGATTCATCCTTCATCTTAACGAAGTGGAAAGGTGTAGCCCATGGTGAAGCACTTGAGCATATAAACCCTTTATCCAGATTCTCATTTATTTGTTTCTTTATCTCCTCATGCTCCACAAACACCATTCTATATGTGGTATTGGATATTGGAAATGCCCTAGGTATAAGTTCAATCGATAATTTAACATCTATTCTAGGAGGAAGACCTGTCAATTCCTCGAGAAACAGTTCAATGAATTTCCACACAATAATCATGTCTTCATGGATAGTTCCTTCATTAGACTCTATCATCAGAGAAATATTAGTGTGCTCTTAGGGTAGTAATATCCACACTTTAGATCATCAGGCTGAAGAATATACATATTCTTGTTACACTTTTATAGAATCAGGGTTCGATTCTCCATATAGATAGTGATTTCCCTCTCACAACAATTAATGTTTCCTATATATTGTATAATCATATCTGTTACATGAATTACGACAAATTCCACCAGGGGGTGTATGATGAGGTTTTCCAAGAAGTTCAACCCACAAATTATGATTATTGCAGATTTATAGTCTTGGGATGAAATGATTCCCCCATTTTCTATTCCCATGAACATCTCAACTTCCATGATTTGTGATGGTGTTGGGATTGTTTTAATAAACTCTTGGTATATAAATAATATGTTTAACCAACATGAGAAAGTAAATTCACTATTCATAAATGAATAACTAGTATACCTATCGCTACATCATTTTCAGTGATCGCTTCGGTGGTAGTGAAGGATTAATCTATCCCTTTCTACCATGGAGGTTGTTGGTTTCCTAAAAAAACCCTTGTCTCAGGGAATTGGTTTGGAAGGTGTCGTGGTTATTTTTAATTGATAAAATGGACAATGCATTGGGGGTCAAATGGGGATTTCCCTTCCTGTGTCAGAGGCACAGGTTTTTATGGCAACAGTTAATGGACAAGATCCCTTATCTTCAAAACCTAAAGCATTTCCTCATACCGTTTAGGCAATTTTCGATGTGCTACTTTCCACACCTTTGGAAAGTGGGGTGCTGTGAATTTATCAGCACTGTTGAATTTATTTATTAGAACACTAGAATTAATTTCCACTTTATTCTTTTTATCCCCATGAAACCCCTAAGATTCAATGATCCCCATTTTGAAATTAAGGTCAAATCAGACAATTTTTTCATAACTATCAATATCATAGATCACTAGGGATTTCATTAGTCTTGGTTTTATCCCACAAACGAAGTGGTTAACCTTAAATTCATGGGTACAAAAAATACCGAAGGTGTATCATGAAAGACATGTGATGTTTTCCTTATAGGTTCTGATATATTCTTCATATTTTTCCATGAGGTCATGGACATTCCTTTCAATCTTATGATAGAGGGTTCTAAGAAATTATTTACCAAAAAAACATTTTCTGAAAATCCTTCCATTCCAACACCTCATTCTCTTCCAAGAGATTTTTTGTTTTGATCAATGTTTGTCATTGATCAACTTCACCCTCTATATGATAAAAATCGATAAGAACATTATCTAGTTTATATTTTTGAAGGATGAAGAATATCTTTTTAATGGATTTGATCTATTGTTTGATTATTGAGGGGTAAGATGATCAATTGAATGTATGAGCCATTTGTCTCATAAAGCCCTTGATAATGGATTGTTCGTTCATGGGAGGGGGGGGGGGGTTGAATGTTCTTTGTGGCTCGAATTTCTATTAAAACTAGATTTAACTAAGAGAGTATAGTGATAATGATTGCGATTCCCACTCCCATCATATTTTTAATCTCATTTGAATAATCTTTACATTGATCTTTTAATCGATTGTTAGCCCGAGTCCTCTTATTTCCGGACATTGGATGGAATAGAAGTAAAGTTAGGGGTATCAAATAAAAGGTAATCCAATGAAAAAATGGGTAACATATAAATTACATAAATTTATTTTACTTATGAATTTACATGCTTCAATCTATTTTATCCATGATCAAATTCTGAACATATATTCCTAGTAGAATTTTTATTCCATCAATAATGGTTCATACTACGATTATGAATATTCCAATGAAAAACCCATGGGATGGTCTAACCTAGAGTGCATTAAGGCTTATTATCGTGCACCAGTTCCCATATGAGTCTATCTTAATGCGTGTTTTTTTGGTTTTACCCATAGATACATCTGTTTCGGAGCCACCTCTAGTTGTTATATGCAGAGTAGGATGTATTTTTTTGATAATCCACTTACTATATACTAACCAAAAATTAGGAATTTTGTTATTATAATTAGTATTATCATAATGGATTTCACTGTGATTTTCAATTCTTAATTCCAAAAATAACTAAACATATCCTCAGATACCAACTATAACGACCTTGATCTTCATTACACACATAACCGTGATTTATTAAATATACACACACTTATGTCAACATAGAGGATAAAAAGGTCTAGTGATATGGGATATTAGGAAAATAACATGAAAACATAAGACATAAAATAAAACATCTTTATTGGAAAATTCTTTTACATGACCAGAAATTTCCATCTTACTTTGCATTACATGGGATACCCTGAGGACTTACATAAGAAAAGGGTGAGCTATAAAGATCAATGAGGGAGTAAAAAAGGAATAAAATGAAGAATACAATAAATGTATTGAAATATCCTTATCAATGTATCATAATATAATCATGAACATATTGGAATGATATATCTTGATTATAATCACATGAATATGTGACTACAACATTTAACATGATATTTTCATGAGCCAAGTCTCATTGCACATGGGAAATGTGTAAACTCTCATTGCACATGAATTAGCATGATTGAAACATCATTTAACATGAATTAGTTCAATAAAATACCTTTTTCACATGGTGTATCCTGCTACTTTCCCTTACCGAATTAATTGTTCCGCTATCAGGGAACAACCATTACAATCATTTAATTTAATGAATAAGTGTGCCACATGGATCATATAACATGGATTCATTAAACAAAATAGTTTATTTATGTAATAATAGATTTTTATTACATATATTTATGTCCTAAATCAACTCGTATATGTTAATAATGGTGAATACCCTTTCTAGGGAAATGGGTATTGTATTTACTTACATGATAATTTTGTTATGGGAAATTCTTGTGCAACTTTAAAAGCACAACGACATCAAATAGAATTTGTAAAATGTGTTAATGAGAAAAAAAGTTGTATCTCATTATTTATTCATTAATTGGATATTAATTTGTCATGGAACATAATATAAAAATATATTTGATCGAATTTAGATGCACAATATGAAAAAAAATGCATGAATGTAAATGAGGAGCGATAAATCTTTTATGGAATTTCGGCATGGTAACAAGTGTACATGGGAGGTATTAATTTGAGATAAATGGGTGTATCAACATTCAAACATATTGAGGGATGTATAAGGGAGGTGTATAATCTTACACCAAAATTATAAATTGAAAATAGAAGGGAATAACAATATAAGGAAACATGGACATAGATAAAGAAGGAAGGAATGTGAAGATCCTTTACATGAATGTGTGTAACTTCAAGAGCACGATTTGGGGTTTCATGAGAGCTTGGGGAACCTTGGGAGGATTGTAATGAGATTAGAGAAGAGTATGTATGTGCTCCAAGGGTTTTTATTGAATTGAAGTTAGAGTTTGTGTGGGGTTATATAGGGAAATAGAGGGGTATTTTTTAATATTTCACAATCTTAGGTTATAGAATCTATATACTTTAATATTCAAAATGACAAACATGCCCATGGTTTTATCCATAAGAGAGTGGAAAACGATATTTTGTATGTATAATGGATGAAATTAAGATATTTTTTTGGATTGCTTATGTGGAGGTGAGTCATATTCTCAAGGAAATAATCTTAAAAATAAAATACTATAAAAGTCTTGGAGGGTCCACTAAGGAACCATAAAATTAATCAAACAATTCTAAAATCACATTATTTTTAATTTAAACCATATATTTTCCAAATAACTATTTTATAGTATTTTATTACATCGCTATGGGGCCATTATGATGTAACAAAAGGCACTATAATATAACTGGTATTTAATTTTAACAACAAAATTTTACGGTCTCAATAAATTTCAAAAAATTCACAATTAAATAATTTTGCCATCCTGAATAAAAAAAAATATTAATTTTATATAAATAGTTTTATAAATTGGGGAATTTTTACTTCAAAAATAATATCATTTTTATAAAAATATTGGGTTGTGACAAAAACAGATTTAGAACATTAAAAAATCACATTTGTATTTATAAAAAAAATATACGATCATCTGTATATAATAAAAATTAATTTAGAAATAATATTTTTTAAAGAATTATTAAATTAAAAAATCCTTTAATTCATCAAAATATATTTGTTAACTAAATTTATATATTAATTAAAATTATTATATATGAATTAAAAAAATATTCACAAAGTATTAATAAGAAAATGAATGTTTATTATTTATACAATAATAAATAAAATAATCATAGTTCTAGACTATCTTTGAATTACCCATTGAAAAACATGCATAATACATAAGGGTATGGTGTGTGATGGTGACATACTCTTGGGCCAGCTCGGATAACATCGCTCAGGTGGTAATCTCTATTAACTCCCACTTCTCCCATAGGCAGATCCGCTCAAGCATTACATGTTTAAGCTCGGTATGGGCTTGGTAAAAAGTGAAGCCCAGTGAAAATACCTCCAATATGATCTTTGAATTAAGTGTTTCTTATGGAGAAATTGTACTGGGTGAGGCCATTACTTCCTTTGTTTGAGTAATTGGAAATTTCAAATCCATATTTTTATACTAATTAGGTGATCACTGTTCAGTGAATATATTAGTAACAGTAAAAATTATTAATAGTATTTTAAAACAATAAAAACATAAAACCATGGAAGTGAATATCTTTTATATAACAATTTTACAAAATAAATACATTTAATTAGATTAAGAGTAATTTTCATTAATAAAAGTTTGGGTCATTACATTAGTAACTTCTAAATTAAAGCCCCGTGAAATGAATTAATTTAATTGATTAATTAAATAAAATTAATATAAATTTATTCATGATATAAAAAAGAAATTGTTATCACATACACAACACAAACTAATTATGTGGTGAATATTACATATGTCCCACAAAAGTAAAAGAGAGATAAGAAACCCTTACCCTAGGTCTGACTTCCTTCACATGTTTCCAAACCTATTGTAGAATAAATATATAATTATTAGGAATATATTATATAAACATACTAATATATAATAGAATATAATATTTAATTATACACATTTAAAACACTTTTTTTTAAAAAATCTTTTTTAAGATAATTATTATTTGTAAAAATTAGTTTATTTTTCATGTATATTTTTGTTTTTGAAGTTTTGTTCTTTGTAAATTGACCATCGTTAAATAATTTATAGAATTTTAGAAACAATATAATTATCATATATATATATATATATATATTAATATACTATGTATTTATATTATTTTAAAAAATATAGATATCAAAAAATAAAATACACTATTTGTGGAGATGGTAGGTCATACATATGCATGAAAATTGTTTGTAATTTTCACAATGGATGGAAGGAATGATATGTTAATAATATTTCCCCACTAAAAAATTATTATTATATAATATATATTATATATATAAATTAAATATATCTTTATTATCATTCATGTTAAAATAAAATGATATAACGTTAGGAGTGTTTTGTGGAGGTGGTAGTCCACTTGTATGCAAGAGAGACATTATTATTTTTAAATGGATTCAAAGTTAAGAAGGTATATATGATATTGTAATTATCTAAATGTAAATATTTCATAAATATTATATATAATCATTAAATACATCATGGTATCCATTTTAATGAGATTATGTGTGGAAATTAGTTACATCGGTTCTGGAGGTGATAGTATATCGTATACAGGATGTATAGTTTAGTTTCTCATTTGTTGGTAGAGGGGATGGATATAGGTTATTAAACTAACATAATGTAATATAAATATATATAAGATTATTTTTTAATTATTTTATTAAAAATGTATAATATTTTAAGGGGTTATATGAATAAAATAAACATATATGTAAGGTTAATGATTATAAATATTCTTATGAGAAACTAATTTGGTTTCTACCTAAAGCCTTCTCAGAATAGTTTTATGATTGGAAACGAGACTCTAGGTGATGAATATAGATTTATGGAATAGATTTAGGAATTAATTGGCATAAAAAACATATTAGAATGTGTGAAGAAGAGAGGAGATGTGATTGTTCTTTATAAGTGGGGGGTGAACACACATGGAATTTTTTAAAAGAATAAATTAAACCCATTTTTTTCATATTAAAAAAGTATAATAATATCTCATTATATAACATAATATCTACTAATGTACAAATTTGTCCAACTAGTATTAGATATGATTTGAGGTCATTTTATACATTATCATCTTAGTTTAACCCCTTATAATCACATCTTTACCTAAACAAAGATAATTAATTTTTAATATTTTTACTCTTATTTATAAAAAATAAAACTTTTATTCATATATAATATTTATTATAACTATTAAAAATATTTAATTCCTTTTATAAAATTATATTCACTATAATTCAATGCTTAATTTAAACATACACCCACTGATGTGATACAAAATGGTTTTCCAAAGGAAATGTTTTCAAAATTAAAAAAAACAATTATACTAAAATTGAACATTAAATAATTAAAAAAGTTTAAATTGGATTAATTATAATATAATGTTACTAATTATAATTTTCCAACAATTATATATTTTTTTTCAAAAATATAATCTGTAAATGCTTTCAAGAGAATGTCAGTTTAAAAATCATTAATTTTCACTATACATCAAAACACTGATATTTTAAAAAAAGTATCAGAACAATCATGTAAATTTTTTTAATGATTTTTATTTCAAAAATAAATTTATTATATTATATTAAATTTTATATAATATTTAAAAATTAATTTTAAAATAATCATGCAAAATTCATTAGAACATTTTTTTTAAAAAATTATATATTTTTATAAAACATTTCATTTTCATTAATGTGATATTTATTTTTAATTTTACTCAATTAATAAATAATAAATTTATTTACATATTTATAAACCATATAATTCTTATAATTTAGTTTATCCTAGTCATACCTGCCAATTTTATGTCTTGGTTTTCTTGGTGTATAATTTTATAGTTCTTTTAGAATTAGGGTTACGGGTATCACAAGTTTTCAAGAAGATTAATTTTTTTTCATGGAAATATATCATAACTTCATAGAGTGTACATTATCTACACATTAAATAGATTATTTCCTCTAAATGTTATCTTACTATAAAAAATAAGGGCTTTCAAAAGAAAAATATCTTGTTGGAAATTACACTACATAAAAACGGTTAATAAAACATTATCTTGATAGAAGATAAAGTAAAGTGTTAAGTTCATCTAGAATGAAACATAACTAGGTATCCACAAGGGAAAATTGTTGTGGAGATTGAATATATTAGAATGGTTTTAAATCCATACACCCATATAATTAAAGATAGTGCAAGATATAATTGATCACAGGAATGTAAAAGATCGTGAAAATGTTAACAAGCACACAAACCCTAAACTCATGAGGCATGGAAAAAACCATTAATTCAGCAATAATGAAGTTAATATGAAGAACGTTTTCTTTCATGAAGCATTTTTCTCATTTGAGGAATTATTTAATCATCTATATGAAATATATTAGAAAATATACTGACTTAATAAGTACAATTTCATGGATTAATCAATTTACATGATAATATAAACCATTTCCCCAAATGATGAGTAATAAAGACAATTGTATATGGATGAGAACTAAAATAAATTTAAATAATATAACACACTATAAAAAAGAATAAAAATATATTCTTCTAGTATTTACAAAAATAAAAATTATTTTCATATTATATCTAATATGGAAGAATATAACATATAAATCTCTAAAAATCCATACTAATTTAAAAAGTATTACATAGTTCATTCTATAAATTAATTATCATATATCCCAATTAACCTCAATAATGAAAACATTAAATAATTTTTTAACTTCAAAGGATATCTCATGCCCTTTAGATTTATCTTTAAAAAATGGAATAACATTCTTATGATATAACGCATTGTGTTAAAACTATTGTTTATTTCTCTACCCAATAAAATGTTTCCAAAACTATTATTAATCACCATAAAATCATAATAATACATAATGATTTTATCAGATAATAAGTTTCCTAAAAACATATTATTATTTATATCACAAAATGATTATGGAAAATTAATATCATACCAACAAGGAAATTTCATAAGTCATTTGAATGAGCTATTCATCCTTTTCCAAAACAAAATTAATGTAATTATGAAAACATTATCAAATTTTAAGGACAATAAATTTTCATACCATCAATGATATAATAAAATTTATAGGTTACCAATACAATTAATATAATATATAATACAATGTCAAGAAATTCTTCCTTATGTAACATTTTCACTAGTACATATACAAAACCAATAAATCATATTTTCATAAATTTCCCCCATAATATGTTTAATTATGATAAATCCCCAACACAAAAAACCACAAAATGGAATGTCCATGAAATTGGACTTATAAAAACCCATAAACTCATAAAATGATGACATAATTTATATGTATTAAGTCAATAATAAATGTAGGCATATCTTCTTCCTAAATTAACACAATAAATTAATGTTTCTGGGTCCTTCTTACCAAAATAACATGATTAAAAATAATTCTGCAATATATTTATTAAACCGAAATACATTAATACATAATCCATTTTCCTATAATCATTGGTATATCATTGGTCCATATATGATCTTTGAGAAAACATTTAAAATAGGGAATTGACTTGGATAATTCATTGAATCTCCACATTTTATACAATGAACTATAAATTGATCTCATTGTTGAAATTTACTTCAATCCTTTTAAATGAAAAGTTTTCATTGGTAAATTTTCTCTATATTTACTTATTTTACAAGGAAAATTATTTTATATTCCATTAAAACATTCTCATAAGTTCCTATTTCCAAATTTTCAACATGAAATAAATTTATCTTTCTTTCTTCTATGGTTTCCGCAACCAAATATATTATAGGACGTCATCATTTTATTATGTTTTGGGTTATATAATTTCTAATGGTATTGTTTCTAATCAAATATCATGATTAATGAATATCAAAAATCAAAAAATATATCAATTATGTCATCATAAATTTTGGTTTCTCAAAATTACCACGTTTTCCATCACATTTAGTGTTATTAACATTTATTTTGGTCCTAAAAACTAAGTAAAAATGAAATTCATGGTTTGATCAGGAAAAATTATTATTATGAAAAATTTTAAATAGGATCTCAAAATACGGACTACTAATTTTAAAAATATTTAAAATTAGTTTTAAAATAGGTTTTGAATTATCACAACCAATTAAAATCCTTCAAGAAGTTTCATGATAAATATGTGAACTACAACCAAAATACCCCCTAGAGTGTTAAAATAAGTGTGCATTAAGGATCTTTTTCATGCACCAGGTGATGATTGATTAAAATCCCAATGTGTAATTTTTAGATTTATTACTCCTAGGAACAAATATTCTAGATCAACATATAATTTTAACATCTATTCAAATATGTATTTTTTGGAAATCCACATAATAAATACCATTAAAAAATAATATGATGTTATCATATACATAGAATAATCCTTGGTGTTAGTCATAGGGTTATTTTCAACAATATATCTGTTCATAAATATAGTTATCAAGGTTTCTACTAAAACTCCTATAAGGAACTCTATGTATACCCTAACCCTAGTTTCCTACTGTCAGTGGAAACATTATTACATC
Source organism: Viscum album (assembly GCA_963277665.1). NCBI lineage: Eukaryota > Viridiplantae > Streptophyta > Magnoliopsida > Santalales > Viscaceae > Viscum > Viscum album. The sequence goes on from OY728125.1 coordinate 389,251,822, forward strand.
ATCATAAATACAAGAAATCATAATCAAATGGACTAAATAACTTAGAATTAATGGATAAATAGATACATACCATAATCTCAAATTATAATTGAAAACAAAAAATACAACATCTAATTTTCTTATATTACACAATATTTCCTTTTGAATATTACTTTATATAAATCATAATAGATACATTATAATCTTATGTAAATTCAACGTATGAAACTGGTGAGAATGGATGCCTAGCAAGGGTTATCATAGAAAACATTCTATCATGAATAATTATGGGAGAATCAATAATAAATAGAAACTAAATGAAAATAATTACCCTTAATATGTAACATGATTATAAAGTGTTTTTAATATAACAAATGATAATACCATATAAACAATCACATGATCATTAAATATCTCCATGGATATTCAATGTAATTGAATAACCATATTGAAATAGAAAACTAATATCATAATGCTGGAATGCATAATGTCGAACATCATAATAACACAATAAAGGAATTATTCTATGCCATCACACATAAATGAGAAAGGCATCAACAAAATACCCATTCTAGTATGTCTAATCTGACGTATCGATGTATCAAGGGGTAAAAAAGAACCACCTATAACATACCAACTACAAATGAATTCCTCATATAAAAGGGGTGAACCAAAATCAACATAGAAATTAATATTGAAAATAAATCATCTAAAATCATTATTTATTCAAAAATATATCATAACTATAAACTGAAAAATTCATATTGAAAAGATATGATACCTAATGTGAATACGTTCTTTAATTAATAAATATAATTACAATCCATTTAGAGTAATATGTTGAATAATATAAAAATAGAACATCCCATATAAATAAATCTTAATAATCCAATAAAAAGAATATGGATGGTATTAATACAATATATCCATAGTGTATTAGAGGTAAAATAAAGGTTTATTGTCATTGATGAATGGAAATACCATGAAAAGGTCAATATCCACTACAATGGAATATAACTTTTTTTATATTGAAAATATATTTTAAAAACTAAAAATATCCAAAATATTAGAAAAATGTATTCTACGATGACAATATTTTAATGCTATAATTTGATATTCAAAGTATTTAGTTGTAATTATTGGTGGTAAGTTATTTTTTTCGAGTTTGTTAAAATAGAGATACGATTCAAATGATTGTAAGAAAAATCCAAAAACAAATTATTAAAAAATTATACATTTAGTTTAAAAAAAAATAAAATCATTGCTCAAAATGTATTTAAATTATCATCATACAATGTTAAAAAACATTCTTGAAATCATTTTTAGAAGCATTGATTTTTTAGAAAAATAATATTTGACCGAAGACAGAAATAAAGTAGAAGTTTTATAAAAAACAATTCTCCTTATTTTTAGTAAAAAATAGAGGAAATATATATAGTTACATGCCAATTTAATTAATTGGTATAGGAGAATTAAATTAAAAGGTTTTATTAACCAATGATCAAAGAATTGTCTTCAATGGAAATTCAAGAACAATAAAACCAAAACTAAAATATTATTGTAAAATAAATCCTTACCATTTCATTAACATTATAACCATAACCCCCATGAAAAAAAAATTTAAATTAAATATTTAATTCCATTTAGATAAATATATTATCCACATAAAATATCAAAGGATTATTATATATATAATTCAAAATCATTTAGTGGTGAATATAGATATGCCACATGGAAGTAAAAGTGAGATGATAAACCCTCAACCCTTTGGTAACTTCTGGATCATAGCATTTAGAGAATAAGTAAACATAATTGAAACTTTTAATATCGTGAATATAAATATATTCATGATATTACATATCATGGGGTTATTATATACCCCACACAAAAGAAATAAATGGTGAATATTGTATATGTCTCACATTAGATAAAATGTGACAGGAAAACCTTACGTTTGGACAAAGTTCCATTGTATGTGTCCAAAATTCATGTATAATAAATATATGATTATTATAAATATAAAATATATTAGTGATAATATATATTAGAATATATTATTTACACATAATATTTCATCAAAATTTTATTGAACATTTTTTTGGAAAAATCTTTTCTTTGTTTTCTCGGTTCCTTTTTGTGAGGATCTGGTTATTCTGGTTCATTATCCTCTATCACGATAGTCTTCGAGTAACGGCGGCCTCAGCTCCAATGAGGCATCAACAAAATTCATGGTCCCGTGGTGCGGTGAGGGTGTCATGTGATTGTGTAGGGTAGCGATTTTACATGTTGAGCTCGATGTCCCATGGCTCACGGCCGATCTGGTTGTTAGTTATGTGGAAATTTTTTAGGTGTTTTCATTTTTTCTGACTCGTTCTTGCATTGTTTGAACCCACTGGTTTCACGGTCCTACTTCGGTTCTTGTTTTGTTTGTCTCACTAGTGTCTTCAATGGTGGATTTCCATAAGGATCACTGTTTTGATTGTTGTTATTCCTATTAGGTTTTTTCTTAGACGCAATGTGATTTTATTTGAATATTTAAAAAAACATTGGTGGTTGTTATGGATAATAAAAAATATGTTTTTAATGTAAGTTTTTCTTTTTCAGTTTTAATGATTTTAAATTTATATTGTTTATATATTTCATGGAATTTTAGCGATGATATATATATCATATATATTCATTATATAAGTATTTATTATAGTATATATATTATAGATATAAAAAAATGAGATACATCTTTCCTCGATATGGTAGGTCGTACGTACATATAAATGAGGTTTTAATTTTTTAAAATGGATTGAATGAAAGAAGATAAATAATATTTCAACTTTAAAGACATATTTTTATATCATATATTTCATATAAATTCATTAAATCAATCCTTATTATCATCCATGTAAAAATAAAACCAAAATATTCCACATCGCTTCATGGAGGTGGTAGTCCACACATACACACATATGATGTAATCAATTTACAATATATTGGAATGAAAGAAGGTCAATGTGATATGTTAATTATGGAAATATAATTATTTAAAAAATTTAATATATAAACATTAAATCTATTCTTATATCCAACTTTTAGATAAAGTGATGGAAAAAAAATTACATCGGTCTGTGGGGTAGTACTGTGCCATACAAATGATCAACAATATTATATCCATTTTATGGAAGAGGGGAAGTATATAGAATATAGATTTAAATTAAAAACAACTCATTATATGTAACAGGCTTCATATATTATATTATCATAGCTGGAGAATATTTTAAGTTGTTATAAAAAGTAACAAGTTAAAGATTCTTGGTTAAGAACTGTAACTCTTATTTGGAAAAAACACTTTAGGATTATAACTAAGGCTTTCCAAGATTGGTTTTATGATGACTCAATATACACTATGTAGTGAGAATGGATTTATTTAAATGTTTTCGGTATGTATTTTTTGAACAAATGATCATTGGAATTGTGTGTAGGTGATATGAGTGGGTGCCCCTTTATACATGGGGGAAAGACACACATGGGATTTTTCGAAATATTAAATTGTATCTATGTTTTCTACATACCAAAAGGATCTAAAATGTCTCATTATTGATCAATATATTATATAAAGACAAAATATAGAAACCCAATAATAATTTTAAAATTCTACAATTCATTTTACCCTTCCATTCTTAGTTTAACTCATAGAAAAGTTGTTTTAACATTAACTACAATACTTAATTTTTAATATTTTTACCATTAATTATAAAAACATATGTTTAAATTATAATATATTAATGCATTGAGGTATTAAATTTACTATTTAGACGAAATTATTTCAGCATATGGAATTATATTTGGTTTTAATAGTATTACATGAAATAATTTCATGAGTTCTAAGTATGGATAATTTCATGAAAAGGTTTTTATATAGTGTTAATTCATAAAGAATGAATTTTTTTTATATATGAGTAAATGATTTTTTTGTGTATGGTATAATGTATAAATATGGCTTCATGAAGTGGGATATTTTTATTTCTGGTATTTAAATGGTTTAAATAATATTAAATGGAACTCTAAGGGGTTTTTATGAACATTAGTTATGTTTCGAAAGGTAATGAAGGAATTTTTAATCATTTCTAAAATCATATTTTAAATGGGTAATATCTGATTTTGAATATTTTTTGTTGTGATTTTAGATCCCTTTTTATTGGGGATGTAGGATGATGTGATTAATGTTTTTATTTTCCAAAATATTTTTTTTAATATGCACAAAAATGTTTCAAACTATTCAAGAAGGTAGTCCCAAGAGCAGTAATTTTAGTGATCCAGAAGCAATTTTTATAGTCTCTAACTCTATGTAGACTCTTGATGGTGTGACTTGGCCATTTTCCTCTCATTTTTTGGATCCTATATGATTTTTTAGAAAATATAATTTATTAATATTTAGTTTTGATCAATTATACCTTCATCAAGTGGTTTTACCCAAATGAAGTGAATGTTTTAAAGGAAATGAAATTATTGGGTGTTGATTATGGTGATCAATTGGTGAAAGTAAACATTTAATGTATGAATTTACTGGTTTCCATCACCACTATGTAAGATGTTGATAACTCAATGATTGTTTTCTTCTATTGAAGTGGAATTTATCTAGCTCATAGTTTTGTGGCATTTAATTTTGTCCAATATAACAATGAGAATGTTATGTTTAAGGATGACTTCATAGTATAATTATTTACATAAATATGTTTTAAATGATTCAAAGAACATATATAGAGATTGAAATGATGATCTGGATAATGAGGAGAAGATTTAGGAGATATATGATGATATATGGAATTCTTATCAACTTGATGTTCAAGAATCATCAATAAGAAGGCTGGTGTTTTTATTTTAAGGTTCAATTTATTGTCAAACTAATTCATAATTTCTAATATATTTAGGGACATATGATTAGTGTTCAAAACATTATCACCACTCGGCATTTTGTAAGATATGTAGATATTAGATGAATAATTCTCAAACCCATCATAGATATAGGTGGTAATTTGGGGATTTATTTCAACAGGAGACTCTAAAGTTATTTGTGGTTTTGGGAGTATTTTTTTGTTGTCTCTTATATTGTAAGTCATTTTTATGTATATTTTGAAAACCCCATATTGTTTGTTTTTAATTGGTTAATGATATATTGGACTTTGGATTTCAAATTTTCAGCTATTTATTCCTCGTTTTTTTATTTAATCATGTTGTTGTGTGTGCATGGTGTGGAAAATGGGATAAGAATTCTTTTTATAGATAAAAAGGGGTTTCCTTGAGTTTTGGATGGGTAATAAGGTTCAGATATTAGCTTATATTAAGGAAATTAGATCTACCATGCTTGGATTTTACCTAGATATTATTAAAATTGGTTATTCCATGGGATTCACATGAGATACCTTTTTTTCTCATGAACCAATGTCCAAAAAATGATATTCCATGTTGAGGAATGTTCTATTTTAGGGTGTCCACGCATTTGTATGAAATGGGTTTTTAATGATCTTGTTTGGGGACCTTTTGAATGCTTCATGAGAAAGTTATACTTTTCTATGTTTTGAGATTATTGTTTTATCTTTACTAATGGTTTGATAAATATTATCCTTTATGTTATGATTTTTTTGAATCATTTCTATTTATTGAGGACCATTATTTTATGTGTTTTTATCTACTATTTCACCATATTATATTAATTCTAAATTTTGTGAAGACCTTTAGTATGCCTTTATGCATTTTATCATTCTCATGGGAGTTGTCTTACTATATTTTTTTGGGGATTTTCCATTGATGTTAGCTATTGTTATTTTTTTTGTTCCATTGGTGTTTTCTTGGTGTTTTCATTTATTTTAGATCATTAATCAGGAATCACTAGAGATTTCTATTTTATTTTTATTTCAGTGTTCTTGAATTTGAATAAGGTCAAATGAGTTTCAATTACATCATCTTATTTTGTTTTTATCTGTTTTTTAAATTACTATGGAGTGTTCTTTTATTATTCAAATATAATTAATGAATGAAAAATCTATATTTATTCTGATCTTATTCCCCCAGAGTGGGGTGATAGGGTTGCAAATTCTTGATATTAATATTGGGATGTTGATGTTTTGGTTGGGTCCCTTCTATTAGTGGGTTTGTCTTGATTTTTTCTTTGATCTAATTTGTTAAAGACTTGATGTAGGTAGAAAGTGTCATGTTCTTGAGAATACGACACCTTGAAATAAATATTTATTGTGAATTTATCTTTGTTAATTTTCTCCATTTAGATTAGGTTGTCCTATGGTTATTTTTTTAAGAATTCATAGGGTCATATAGTGAGGAACATGCTTTTGGAAAATCATTAGTAGTAACTATTCAGGTAATGACAATAAGTATTATCAATAAAATTCCACCTTTTCATTTAATTAACTATATTATTATGTAATATGGTTACCTAAAACAATTTCACTTATTATTTTTATTATATTTAAAATATTTTCAGGTATCATTCCCACTAATTATATATTTATTGAACAATGATCACATGATTTGTATAAATAATGGGTTTTAAAATATCCAATTCAAACAGACAAAGGAAGTGATGTGATTAAACATTATGACCATACCATATAGAGCTCATTTGTTAGAGCATCAGAGGGAGATAAAAAATCTAGGATAACCCTTTGAGCATGTCCATGTTCAGATAAAAACTATATGATTTATAGAAAACTTTTTTCAGATAATTTCAATCTCATCGGGATCACGACCCGAACCATGGTCCTAAATTGCACCATGGAATTCCCACCATCCTGAACGATACCGATAGGGTGTTTTATTATATATTAATTTTATATGTATCAAAACACTATAAATTTGATGATGTATATTATTTTTATATAATAATAAATATATTTTTATCCTATTGTTTTAAATTTATAAATGTTTTCAGTTTGATTCAATATAACCAAAATAGTAATTTTGGATCATATTCAAAATAATTTAAGTATTTCATTTGGATGAATTAAATTATTATTGAAATAAATAATAACTTAATAAAATATTATTATTAAATTTTTTATTAAATATAAATTATTATATAGTTTTATTAAGTCATATGTAAATTTTATAAGATCTTGAAACCTATCATTGTAAAAAGACCCTTCATTTTCGTTAATTGTTGGTGATTATTTTCAAATAGAAAATATATATATTTAGAAAATTATTTAGTTAAAATTAATATTTTTTTATTGATAACATTGAAATTTTCCAATAGTGAATTTTTCATAATTTTCTAAGACTGTGAAAATTTCAGGTAAATATTAAATATCGTGTAAAAATACTTTTTGTATTATGACCTCATAATGACAAAAAATTTATTTAATAAATTCTATAAAGTGTGTAAATGAACAAATATATTTTTTAACTTTAAAATAATGTGTTTTTATGATTATTGGATTAATTTTATAAATCCTTTATAAATCCTCCAATACCATTAGTATATTTTAAGGATTTAAAATAATTTCTTTATGAGTATGAATCACCTACATAATAAAGAGTATTATTATAATATTTTTGTACCAAGAAATTATAAAATAATGATAATTACTCTCAATTGGAAGAAACCATGGGAATGACCCCTGAATTGGTGTGTGGTTTTAGTTTTTTTTAAGTAGTGTCCAAAACCTAAATAGTAATGAAATCCTACTCTCTCCCTATATAACCCCACCCATGATCCCATTTATTTTCACATAAACTCATTGGATAAAGTCTATAACCGTCCATCCACATTCTTGAGTCCTCCCAATTCACCCTATTCCATGAAGAATCCCCTTACATGCATTTTCAGTCACACACTGATGTAAGAGATTTCTCTCTTCTCATTTTAATTCTAGAACCTATTTTATTTTATGTCTATCAATTTCAAATTTTCCATGTTGGTATGTGTCATTAATATACCAATTAAGTTCCATTGTATTTATATATGATTATATTACATTTTAACTCTCATTAATCTCTATGATGAATCATTATGTCCACTCATTATTTTGCCAAAATTTACTAAGTGGTATTTTCTTTTCGCCTCTTTATTCAAGTATCTTTATTACCTTATATATTATATATTAATTTACTAATTATGATATATGATATTAAATGCCACCCTAACTAAAAAATTTATTTCCAAATGACAAGAGACCCATTTGTCTATCGTCAACCCATTTTATTAATTTTCATGTGATACCGATTTTCTGTTTAAATTTCACCAAGATTTTCAATGAAATAGAAATTTTGTAGTGAATACCATACCCCCTTAAAATTACGAGTGTTAAAAATTATAAAAATTTAATTAAACTTCATGGGAATTACATGTATTTATTCCACACTCCATTTTAATTCAATAAAATTTGATGATGATTGAATCCATGTTATAAGATCTATGTGGTGCACGTAATAATTAGAATGAAATGAACATGATAGGTGAGCCTATAATTATATTGTTCTCCAATAATTTGGGTAATTATTCGTGTTATGAAACTTCATATTGGGAAAATTATTTTAACTAGTCCCTTTATGGGACTATTTTCACCATGATTTCTTTAAGGATGATACTTGAAATGTGTTTATGATTCAATGTTTTAAGATGTTTGCACATTTCTCGTGTTATGATTATCATGCTATATAATTCTTCACTGTTCATGATTATGATTCATTCTCTTTTAATTCCCCATTGATATGTATATTTTCTAACATGTATCACCTTATTCCATGTTTTTCCCTTTCTGGGCATTATTTCTCACCCCTTTATTATGTATGTCCCCATTGATTCATTCTCTTTTCATTAATATGCTCGTTATAAAGGGGAGGATTTCTATAGTCGTTATAAGAAGAAATGTTTAGTTAATTTTGGGATTAGAATTATAAAACACTAGGGAATGCCTTAGGGATAAGTCTTAGAACAATAAAATATTCCTAAATTTTGTAATTTGCAAATTTAGTGGTTTACTATGAAAATAAATCATGGTCTAGATACTACAGGTGGGCATGGTTCTCGAAAAAATGTACTTAGGGGTAACAACTCCAAAAAGGTGTTTTTGGCCTGACGTGGTGTTACCTGGTACCAAACAATGGGACATATTGTGTCCCTAGTTTAACACTCATAGGGTATATGCTTTGGTAATGTCATAATCTCAATAGAAACCATTATTGTGGGAACCAAAAAATTAACATAAAATATATGTTAGCAAATAGATCATGGATAACATGGATTGATTACTTGAAATTCCAAAGTTATGTAAATAAATATAATTTACCTGTTATCCATTCATTATAATTTTATTCTATTTCATGTGCTTAATAGTTTAAAAATACTCTCCCTTAATTATGTCTTTATTCAAGCCAATGGGAAGAAGTAGGAGGAATCAGGTAAACAGTCAATATGATGAGCAATGTAATGACTGCCCCAATGGGATTCCAATCCCGATGGGATCACGAATCAAAGACATAAAGAAGATAAAATTTAAACAAAATAAGGTTATGAATAAAATTATAGATTAAGAGGATTATCCAAATCTCCTAAGAGATAACCATTTGTGATTAAGGGATTTATTGACAATGTACTCTGACATTCAATGGATCATCTGATCCCTTAATTATGGAACAACATATCATATCCATTAAGATGATATTATCCATCATTAAATGTTATAAATAATAGAAGGTTCTGCATAATTACAATCATATCCAGGGAGAATCTGTTCGGTGGTGGACATTGATCAAGAATATGAAGCCTGGCGATGATATCGATGCAATGGAGTGGAATAAACTATAAATTTTTTGGATATATATTTTTCTCACATCCTCTATCTTAAAATTGAATGGGATATCCTTCCCATCATGAAAATAGTTTCTAAATCTTTCAGTGTGATCATGTAAAGAATAAAAATACATGATCTATTCACCTCATCCTTTTTCATTACCCTCAAATGTAAGGATGATCTCTTCATTGGTGGGATAAAACCTAGTATTAAAAAAATAAATGAAGATCCAATACTTTGATATCTATGAGGAAATTGTCTGATGTGTCTTTAAAGTCATAATAGTTATCAAAAAATCTCAAGGGTATTATAGCGATATGATTCATAAGGTTGAGTTTAATTCTTGTGGTCTCATGGATAAAAAAATAGTTCAAGAAATTTCAATAGCCTACTTTTCAAAGGAGTGGAAATATGCACCCTATAAATTGCCTATGTGGGAGGGAGAATGGTCTTAAGTGTATAATGGAATGACACATAACTAGAAAATTATGATACGATAAAACCGCTAATACATTGGAAGAGGTGAATTCTCCATTAAACCCTCAGTATATTGTTCATTACTTCAAATGTAATGAAATAGGGAACTTTGCAAACTAATGCACTAAGACATTGGTTTCTAGAGGTATCTAAAAAACTCCAAGTCATTAAAGGTGTAAATTCCCATAATAACCATTGAGTTGGATCCTGATAATGAAGTGGTGACAGGTACAATAGTTATTCATTCAATAATAAAAGACATGCTTTTTGAATCTCATTATATATATTCTTTCATATCACTGATGTTTACCAATTCTATTCCATCACCACAAAAAATCATGGGACAAAAGCTATCATTGAAAATGGTAAATGACAAAATTATTAAATCCCAAGTATATAAATCCTATGATATCACGGTTTTTGGACTAAACTTTCCATAAAAACGTTTCATACTCCCTTAGGGGGGATTTGATACAATTGTAGGCATGAATTGGATTTCCCATTATAGATCCAACATATGCTGCTGTAAGAAAGAAATCATTCTCTGTATCCTGAATTGATGCCTAATTCTTTACAAGTGAAAGAAAGAGGATGAATCTTCTTTAGCACTGATATCTCATGAATTGATATTATTTTTATATATAAAATCATTTCTAGATAACATTATTGGGTCTATGAAAAGTTACATCCATGAAGACCTGCCTATTGTGAGGGAGTAGACCGAATGGCTCAAGGACTGTATTTTTACTGATTTTTGATTGCCTCAAATTCAATGGAAAATAGGGAACCCTTACATGGACTATAAGATTAGATATTAAAAGACCCATAAGTCATAGAAGAATTATCAGTAATATAAATACATGGAACTGCTCCTTCAATGCATCTGCATCATGATATCAGCTCTCCACCACCATATGGATGTTCAGATTGGCTTCTCTTGTATGGAAATAATGCGCGTAATAGAAAAAATATACCCACACATTCATACACATTTTATTTCTTCTTCTCAAGTGAATACACCCACTCTAAATACTAATCTAACATCTGATACCAGTTGAGTTTTCCAGTTATATTTAAGAAAAACTTCTGGTTTCTTAAAATCATTGAGGTCTCCCTAAGCCCTTTAGGTGGCCTAAAGGCCTTGAGGGGGCCCAAACTCATTACTATCCCATTGTCCTTGGGTGGACCAATGTTCTTGAAGGTCTCGAGGACCAAAAAAGTGGCATGAAAGCCCAAACAGGTGAATAGGTCTAGCAGCTATTGTACCAAATATTACCTGCAACAGCTCTTATACAGTACCCATAAATATATATCTACCCAATATTGAAATGAGGTATCTTGGATGAACTTGTCAATTCTTCACCAACTGGGCTGAGGGTATTGTTCCTATTATGAGGGAATGCATTGATCTTTTTACTGAAGAATTTTCTAAGTCTTACTCCTAGAAAAGAGGTTGAATTTTCAATCAAGATTATACATACGTGTTTCCATTATCCAAGACTCCATATAGAATGGTATTTTTGGAAATAGGGGAGCGAAAAAAAACAACAACATGAGAATCCTGATAAAGGGTTCAAGTACCCATGTGCCTCAAAATGGGGTGTAAAACTCCTATTAATCATGAATAAGTATTGTTCAATGTTCCATTATACGAATTATCACAAGATCAAGAAGATCAAGATAAAGAATAACTATCATCTAACATTGATTGATGAATTGTTAAATCAGATATGTGGAGAAAAATACTTCTAAAATGAGGATCTATGGTCAGAATATTACCATGTTAGGGTGATGACATAGCATGTCCCCCAGAATTATTTTCATAGAAGGTGATAGAACTATGAATTCAATGTTATGCATTTTGGGATCAGTAATGATCTAGAAATCGTCATAGTAACAATGAATAGATTATTTAGGGATTTCCATGAAAATATTTGTAGTCTTTATAAATGGTTTTAAAATATAATCCAAAACTAAGGAGAAGCATGATTAGCATTTGAGGAATGTACAAAAGACCATGGAAAGGGATTGGATATATTAAATGTTAAAATGTTGTTAGTTTTAGTTAAAGGATATAACCTTCTTTGGAAAAATCATCACAATAAATGGGATATTTTGGGATCATTCAAAGTCAAAATCTATTCAAGGATGGATGGGGCCAACATCCATGATAGATAATCAAAGTTTCTTTGGGTTATCTTCGTATTATCAGTTATTTTTGAGAAATTTCCAGCAATTTGCTATCCCTCTTACCAAGATAACGTGGAATTGAGTCATGTTTTCAAGGAATGATGAAAATAGATATTGAAGGAGTGAAAAAGGAATCATATCACTAAAAGTATTCTTACAGTATGAGAAGTGGATCAATTTTAGTGGTATTGAGTAATGAATAGAAGAAGGGATTGGAATGTGCTTTAATGGAGAATTAGAAAGGCATAGCCCATGATGAAAGAATGTTGAAAGTTCACAAATAGAACGACCTAACCCATGATCAATAGTTGGTCGTACTGATATTTTATTTGAAAATATTTTGGTATTATCTCTCTCAAGAGAAGTGTGAAATTTTAATGGATAAAAAATGATCTAATGTATATTCACATAGAGAGAGTTGAATATACACCAATGAAGATGATTAGAGCTGATCAAGGACTATGACCAAGAAATCCAGAACCACCATGGTAATCATAATAGAGTGAAAGATGCTCTATGAAGTAAGGACTTAGTAATTATATCACTAATGATAATTGCGAAGGATTTGATCTTCTTTGGTTTTGAAAGGATATATATGGGAATCATAACGGAAGTAACATCATCAATAATTAAACTAATTAATGCTCTACCATACTTAATGGTGATGTTAAAGTGTGATAAAAAAGATGATGTTGTAATTTATAAGAATGTGGAATCTATATGGAAAGAGAAATCCTTAAGGTTCAATATTATGGAAGAAGGAGTTGTAAAATTTGGGCCCTAACTATGTGTATCGTGAAATCTTCATTTAATGAACTAAATGTTTGATGATGAACATATTTAAACATTATTCATTCACCAAAGAGGCCCAAAAATGTATCAAAATATAAGACAGAAATATTGGTGGGACAATATGAAGAATGATACCATTGAATATATATCAATGTTTATTTTCTGTTAGTAAGTGAAGGTTGAAAGACATAAGTCTAATGGAAAGATGAAACCATTACCCATACATACTTGTAAATGGGAAAACATAACCATGAAATTTTTCAACAAACATCCAATGTCATCAAGGAGAAATAATTATATATGGGTTATTGTGGGACATCTCACAAAGACAACTCACATTGTTTTGATTAGATGGGATTTATCATTGAATAAACAGTCAAGGATATACATTAATGAAGTGGTATAGATGCATGGAGTACCACTATCGATTATGTCTTCTCATTATCCAAGATTCACTAAAATTATTGGAAAGATTATCCAACGTGTTCTATAAAATGTTTTGAACTAAAGCACGACTTATCGACCACAAACTAATGAACTACCATTACGATCTATCGAGACACATGAGGGCTTTTTGATAGCATGATCAATTGACTTCAAAGGAGGATAGTACCAACATATTCCATTGGCATATATATCACTAAAAAAAGCTTGTACATAATAATACAAATTTCTACCTATGATAACCTTTATTTTAAGAGGTGAAATACACAAGCATATTGGGTAGACTTGGGGAATGTAAAATATAGAGTCCTAAAATTATTTACGAACTGGTGGAAATGTTTTGGACCATTCAACAACAAATTAAGGCTGCTCAGATATGGTCAAAGTATTATTATGAAAATCATCGTTGATACGTAGAGTTTGATGTTGGAGAGATGGTACTAATCTTCATATCTCTATGGAAGTAAGTGATGTGATGGGAAAATAAGTGAATTCTATGTCCAAAATCCATCATCCCCTCTAAGATCCTTGATCCAATTAGTGTGGTGGCTTACCAAATTTCAGTCCTACCTAACTTCTCTTATGTTTATGATGTATTTTTTGTATCCCTCTTGAGAAAGTATATAACATACCCCTAATATGTACTCAATCTATAGGTGGTACCATTGTAAAATACCCAATAAAATGAGGAGTATACAGTGAAAATTATAGATTGTAAAGACACATTTCTACAAAATAAGACTATTACCTTTGCCAAAGTGATATGGAGAAACAAAAAGTTTAATGAAGAAATGTGGGAACTCGAGGATGTCAGGAAAAATGTGTACCTTAATCAGTTTTAGTGTGGGAAATGAAAATCTTGTGTGAGAGATTTCTTAATTAGGGAATATTGTTAAGAATAGAAATAATATAAATAAATTTCGTCTTTTGATTTAATTAAATTTTTTATTATGTAATATGGTTACAAAAAACACATTAAATTATTTTTAGTTATTTTCTTTAAAATAAAATTATGTATCATTACCATTTATAATATTGTTTTTGAATTGTGATCTCATGATTATTATAAATATAGGGATTAGAAAAATCCCATTGACACAAAAAAAGGTAGTGATTGCCTCAGCCAGTATGATCATACCCTGTGAACCCTATTTATCAAAGCGTCTAATGGAGATAAACTATCTGGGATTTGTCCTTGAAAAATCAAAATATGAGACCCAATAAATTAGTAATGACTGAATCCATTTATGGGATAAGTTCAAGTTCATCATGATAATAACCCAAACCGTATTCGTCGAACCACCCCATGAATGTCACACTATCACGCATCGTACACGTACAAATTTTACTACTGTATTAATTAGAAATGTATCAAGACTCTATAAATATGAGTCATTATATTATTATTTATAGAATAATATATATATTTTCATTATATTAATTTTACTATTTAAATGGTTTTTATTCTGATACAACAAAAAATAGTATTTTTGGGTAATATTAATATTCTATGAATTTGTTTTTGGTGTATTAATAGATTTAAAAAATAATTAATATCTCAATGAAATTGTACTACTAAATAATTTTTATTATATATAAATGATCATATTTTTTTTTATGAGGTCAAATGTAAAATTTATAAGAGTCCAAATGATGTTATTTTTAAAAAATTCCATCTTTTTTAGTAAATATCATTTAATATATTAAAAAGGGAATATTTTATTATTTATATAATAATTTATATAAAATTAATATTGTTTTTAATCATAACATTGATATTATCCAACAATTAATTTTTCCAAATTTTCTGAGATTATCAAATTTTCAGGTAAAAATTAAACACCATTTAAATATATGTTGTGTATTATAACATCATAATGAAGCAAAAGTGATATAATAAGTACTATAAATGGTATAAAAGGCCCAATATATATTTATGAATAAAAATAATGTAATTTAATATTTATTTTGTCTATTTTAGAAATCCTTTATGACTCTTTCAAAACTATAAATATATTTTAGGGTTTTAAAATCTTTTATTTGAGTGTATAACTCACCTACCCATAAGAAATGGAATTATTTTACCATGTTTTGACCCTATAATTATTAAATAATGAGAACCACTACCACCTTTTGTAAAAAATGGAAGAAATCCTGAATTGTTTGTGGTTTTTTAATTTTATTATATAGAGTCCTAAATAAAAATAAATAAGAAAATCCTCTCATTTATTATATAACCCGATAAAATACAACATTTCTCATCACTCATACTCCTTGTATAATATCCATACATTGACATCCACTATCTAGATTCCTCCCAAAGTTCCCCTACGCTCTCAATAATACTCTACCAAGTATTTTTAGTCACACAATCATGTAATGAATTTCACTCTTCTCATTTCAATTCAACCACCTCTTTTATGTAATGTCTCTCAATTTCAATTTATTCATGTTGGTATATATTTTTTATTGTAAAAATTATTTTCCATTATTAATTATAGGATGAAAGTCCAAATTCAAACTCACTAATCCCTCTCAGGATCTTTCTTTACACTTGTTACAATCCTGAAATTTAGTAAGTGATCCTTTTATTTCTCTTCATTATTCAAGTATCTTCTTAAACTTTTGTATTTTATATTCATTTAATAATTATGGGATATTTTATTCCATATTCCCAAAAATTTTCCAATTTAGTTGAAAATAATTATATAAACATTTTTCCCATCAACTCATTTTATGGTTTTTTTATTGCGTTAGGATGCTGCAATTTTATTACGATTTTTCATGCCAAAACAATTGTGTATTGAGTACCATACCCAATTATTTAAAGGGTATTAATATTTATACAATTATACCACTTATTATTGTGATATAGATGTATATATTCCACCCAACGTTTTCATTAAATAAAATATGATGATGAATGAAATCCTGTTGTGTGGTATATGTGGCACACTAATGAATAAAAATTAAATTAAAGTGATGGGTGTAGCTGAAATTATACAACTCTCTAATGCAATGGGTAATGTTTAGTGTCTTGATGCACCATTTTGTGATAGGGAGTGACCAAATTAATTTATGGGAAATTTTATACTATTATTTTTTGATGTTTTATCCTAAACCTATGTTTATGAATTAGATTTAAAATTGTTGCCACATTTACCATGTTATTATTATCATGGTATATCAGGTCTTATTATTCATGTTTATGATTCCTTCTATTTCAATTCCCCATTGATATAACTATTTATTAACATATATCACCTTAGTCCGTGTTTTTTTCCATAGATAGGGTTTATAAATCACCCATTTCATATATATGTGCCAATGTTATCCCACGATGATTCCATGGAATTTTAGAAGCATGTTAAGGATGTCCTAAATAATGTGGTAGTATCCCATGTTCATGTTGTTATGCTATGTAAAAAATTATAAAATTAACAAAATGTATGAATCGATTAGGTTGTATTATGTGAACTTCTATGTAATAAATCATTACTTAATGTGTCATAAAAATAATGATTGTTATAATTCAACCTATATAAGTTGGGATAACGGTTATTTCATGGAGACTGCATAGTTTATTAAACCACGAAAATAGATTGGTTTTTTGTATTTTTTTTTCATTTAAGGTTATTTTTATTGCGGGATCCTCAATTGGATTCCCCCACTCAAATTCGTTTTCCCAAGATCCTCTCTTCATATTTTAAGCCCATCCATGAATGATCATTGGGCGATTTCTTGGGGTTTTCATCACCATATTGAATTTTAATGTGTTCTCCTCCCTTATTTGTTTCGGTTTCACCAAATTGATTCTATATTATCAAATCATAGTTGATGTGTTTGAAAATTTATATTCACAGGGGTGTATAGTTATGGTGGTTTTATAAGTCCAATGATATTGATACATCCAATGAGCCATATTACAATGGCATCCACTTAGGAATACGTGGTATCATCTTTTAAGGAATTTGTTTCCATTTTTATTTGTCAATGGTTTTCCCTATTTTTTAGTTTTTTTATTGGGAGAATGGGTGAATATCATGGTTAAATGAATCTTTTATTTTAAATGATGATTTTGGCATTAAAATTATTTAAAACAGTCCCTTTTATGGTTTTCCTCATGGAAATTAATCCATTAATGTTATTTCAGATCAATTTTAATATATAATGTAGTACTTTTTGGTTTAAATATTTAAATGTTAAAAAGGGGGTTTGTGTTTCCATTGAAATTGTTGAGGGTATTCATCGTGATGGGAATGAATATTTCTTATCTTATTATTGAATGTACTTATTTATTGTATTTAAAATGATTTAAAAATGGTATTTCATAAATATATTGTTACTATTCATAAATATAAGGAACAATTGGTACCTAATGTGATGTAATTTTTTGATTGATGGTTATACCCTTGTTGAACCTAGTTTTTACCAGTTAAAAATTATTGTATGCCGGTTTTTTGTTTACATGAATTTTGATTTATGTTTATGAAATTTTGATAGGGTTTTTTTATTGATGTGGTGTGTTAGATATGCGGTGTATATGATTGTATTTTTATATTTCCGTTGAGATATGGGATGGTTAGGAGGTTGAAATTGTCTTTATAGTTTCCCAACCCTTTTAGTTATGACATGAAGAACCCTAGGGAACCAAGTGTGAAATCAATGTATGTTTTCTTTAATTGTAAATATTAACACGCCTTTTAGTATTCTAATGTTCAATGATATGACTTAAAATGGTAATTTTTACTGGTGGGGCTAGTTGAAATTGATTTAGGTGAATAGTTGTTATATGATTAGGCAATAAATAGTTGTTTCCACCTGTGCAGGTTAAGTATCATCACATTAGTCCCGATGGTGTTGCCTCTTAAAATATATCATACTGTGTTAACAATTTTTGTTTATTACAATGTTCATTTTAAGGATAGTTCTTACATTTAATTATTGATAATTTTTGTGGTTTAGTCATAGTGTTGACTTTTTTATCCATTTTTATATTGTTATTATTTTCTGACCTTTATATATATTGATGTTATATTATAGTCCCCATTTAACATTAATAATATTTATAAGTGTGTGTTTGTAAATTGTTAACGGATAACATGGTGGGATTTTCAATATTCTAGTGTTTAATGAAATTATATTAATGTTATATTAAACCATACGATGATTCTTTTTTTAAAAAATGATGTCCTTAATGAAATGATAAATTTCACTATTGTTTTATTAAATATGAGTCATCTTCACAAGGAAGGGGTTGTTTTTAGAATATTATACTTAATAATTCATATTTGATGAATTATTTATAAATCAAATGAGGTTTTATGTAAAAATCATATTATAATTTTTGAATTTTGAGAAGGAAGAGACTCACATTTTTTGAAGCCCCTCTATGAAAATTTTAATAAATGAAAATCATTTTTCCTTAAATGATTTTGGTTTTCAACCTTTCTAACTCCTTTTTTACCTAGGCTTTTGAGCCTAGTATGAATAGTATGATTTTTTTTCTATGGTTATATGGACAACCCCAAAAACATTAAATATATTGACTTTTTATTGCAAAATATAACATAAACCATACAAAATTTACGTTTAGTGAGATGGGACTCTACCTTTGGTCAGAGTGCCCCTTACAGGTTCTCAATCTGGTGAGGACCACATCTTTTGTTGTTGGCAGTTTAGAGTCATGAATGTTCAAATATAAAGGGATAATATTTATGGTCGAATATCATGGACCATAAATTTTGAAATTAAATCCTAAAAAAGGCTCAGTGGCTAAGAATTTCTTTAATATTAATTAAATAATTATAAGAGCATTCTTGAGCCATGATTTTTATGGTCATCAAATTGAAAAATTATTTAAACATAATGGGATTATTTTACAAGAAAGAAGTTAGCATTATTTGAAAAATAAAAAATGGGGTTATATTATACATGGCCAACTGGGGAATATGCTGCCTAGCCAAAGAATGAGATCTTTTGACTAACAGTCCTGTTATGTTTGAAAATTACTCAAGGCCACCTAAAGGAACATACTGAATAGTCAAGAAAAAGAGATCTTAATAATTTATCATTATAATTATGATACACAAGAGAAAATAATATTTGGGAGACTCAAGACCACAATGGGTGGTCTTTCCATGGAAAGGGGTTTTAATAATAAAAGGATATTTTTATGTTGACATATGTCATGAATAGGAAAACCACTTCTATTCAAATTTTTTGTATGAAGAATGAATGAAATTTATCTAAAAAGGGGAATTTATGATATAAAGCTATGCAATTTTATGTCATGCAGTGGGGACATTATACTATGCAATTTTAAGTCATATAGTGAGACATTATATGATGTTGTTTTAAGTCAGGCATTGAGGATATTGTGTGGCTTCAATTTAAGGTCATTAGCTTCAACCATTGGAATGATACTCTCCCAATTTCATAATAATTTAATTTGAAAAATACAACCATATTTAGTTAGCGAATGTAAAATTTTAAACTTTTATTTAACAATATCCATATCTGGAGAATAACATGGAAGAAAGAGAAAAAATAATTTGAGGAAGACTTTTCCATGAACGAAGTTGCAATTATTTGACATACCTGTTATGGGAGTTATATTAAACAGGGCCAACAGGGGAATATTATTCATCTACAAATAGAGAAATCCATTAATTGAAAATCCCATTATGTAGGAATCTTATACAAGTGAACCTAATGTATCGTGCTGCAGAGTCCGAAAAAAGATCTCTTAAAATGTTTGGCATTCTATTTCTAAAAGCCGAAGAATGTTATTTGTGATTCAGATTTTATGAAGCACAGACCATGGTTTATGGTGAAAGGTACCAAAATATGGAGAGGGTATTTCCAAACAAAATTTCCAAAGAATCATAGGAATATGACATTTATGAAGGTCTGACACAAATGCAAGAGTAATGGTGTCTTTAGTTTTAGGTCATACAACTAAGACCAGAATTGGGAACAGTATATGATATGTGGCCATGTGATTCTGAGTTTATTTTATATTTCATTAAACACATGGATAAGGAAATTTTTAATCCATAGTCTTGAATACCATCAGATAGAGAGAAATATATTATGAGCAATATACCCTAATAACTATTCTAAAATATAGATTCATGTATATTGTCATCAATGTTTGAAGGAGACAATAATAATATAACCATGAATAAAATTACCATTATTTTACAAACACATTATGCGAGTTGGGTTATGTAAGGCCAATTGGGTAATATTATTCATAGCCAAATAATGGAATCTTTTGATTAATAGGCCCATTATGAATGAAACCTATTCAAGGCCACCTAAGGGAATATACTACATAGTAAATAAAATGTTATCTCATGTATTAAAAACCCAATCACAAGAAATCGTAAGAATGATTATAAATATCTAGACAATATTCAAGAATAAGAGATTCAAATATATAAGGGTTGTTCTCAATAGATATAAGAAATATTAGAATCAATATTTTCCATGAATCTTATGTCCTTTACATAGATCTAACTCATATGTGGAATGGAGAATTTCTTTGTTTCCTTTTGAATTATCATTCTATTGCGCAGTTTAAATTATGAAACGAGGACATTATATTGTGCTATTTTAAGTCATGTTGTGAACAAATTGATAACCCCATAAGAAATTAAGACACCTTATTTATGTAAACAAGCCTTTTTACCCAATTCTTATGCCCAGTTGAGCTATGCTCGTTGTGATTAACAAGGAGAAGCTAGGGTTTCTTCAATAACACAAAGGTGACACATGTGAAGAATGTGGGTGTTAGATTCCCATGTAGTTTAATGTCATGTGGTAAGTATGAAGATGAATCAATTTGAAAATAAATACATGTTGTAGATGGACTAAAGGATAAATCCCAAGGGTCACTACATGCCTTTCCGGGGGAAATAATCAACCCATACATAGTCCTTTAAATATTCCCTAAGTAGGTATGATTCCTATAAAAGGAATAAAGTGTTTTTTATATATCATGCCAGAGCCCATGATTTATTATCTAGGTGTCTCTACATATCTCATATAAATGAGAATCAAGTCGTACGTAGTTCATTAAACAATCATTACTCACACACATCGAGTTTGATATGAAGAATGGGGGATTTTGACACATTCTAAGTGAATAGTTAAGCTTAATATGTATAATGGTATGAGGACCAAACCATATATCATAAGGAAACACAATGTATAGATCTGATTCAAATTCAAGAGTTGAAAAATAATTAGAAAATTGTTGGTTGAGACTTGTTTCAAGATTAGTGATCCAGGCATCTCTACATATCTCATTGAAAACAAGAATCAATTCGCACGTAGTTCTGTAAAAATGGTCCCTATAAAGATCCGACTCATACATAAAGAAGGGAAGGACTCTTGTGACACAATGGAGTAGCAATTATATTAATTAAGCTTAATTATGGAAGCTCTTCATTCCAATTATAGAATACGTTAATTGAATAATATAATGTCATATTACAAGGAAAAACAGTGTCATGCAGTTTAATGTATTGCAACTATTAATTTGTACTATGCAATTTTAAGACTTGTAGTTAAGACACGAGGGATGTGTTATTTTCATTCTTATATCAAGGACGAATGAGTGCAACAACAAAAATTATTTCTTCAGAATCTTTCATTCGATTGAGTGGTAATGAGCTCTCCATCCATGGTGATTAAGGAATAATCACCATTTTAGTATATCTTATTTATAAAATAAAGTCCTTCCCAATTTAGATCAATTTTTGGAGGATTATATCCAAGTAACATTTTATTCCTGAGGACCAATACCAATTCTCATTGAAGAAATGGATTGAGGTGAACAATCTTATTGAATGCTAGCGCTATTATGTTCTGGTAGACATCCAAGTGATGCAATGTATGCAATATTTCTTCTTCTTACTACTCCACCTCATCAAACTATTTTGTAGACCTCTCATCTATTGAAAACTAATCATAGAATGAAACTCTGAGTGAAATAAATTTCATTTCAGTTTGGAAAACATCTTTTTTTATATATACCAATGAATAAGTAGTTTCTTGGGTGGCAATATAGGTAGTAATCCGATAATCCCATAAAGCATGCAAAAGATTATCAGGAAAATATTTCTTATCTTTCTCCATAATATTATAGAGTATATTTGATAAATCCATGTTTAATTCCTTTATCTATCCATTCAATAATACATGATAGTGAGATGAATGGTTACATTTCAAATCATGTTCCTGATATAACTTTTTTACATTAGTAGAACATAAATTTGTGCCATTTTAAGTCAAAATAGTATAAGGGACAAAAAATATTGTGATGATATTAACTTTGATGAAACCAACAATGCTTTTGGCTCCAAAATCCTTGGAAATTATTTACTCTGTCCTTTTGGAGAAAAATTCGGTAGGAGTAAGGTTATACTAGAACTACTTTATTGGGGCTAAAGGATAAGGTCCTAAAAATTTATTCCTCATATAGAAAATGTCCAGAATTAATTATCTATATGTAGAAACTCTAGGGGTCGATATATGAAGTTTTCATGCACATGGAAGAGATAAATGTTTTTAGTGAAATATGTGCAATCCAATGTCATTAAAGGAAAAAAGTATCCCAGCCTTCAGTTCTGATTAGATTGTTTATGCCCAGACTGGTGGGAAACCCATGTTCTTAAATTCACTTCATTTATGAAAGCTGTAGTCTCTTCTCTATCAATACACCTAAGGATTATTCCATAGAAGCCTCATTTAAAAGTAATTTTCAATGGTCTGGACTATCATAAAGAGTAAAATAGGATGCTCATCATTGTATCTATTCTTTTTCAGCCCCATCGGGTTGAAATATTCAATTTTGAGGATATTCCATGATGGATGTTTACTATTCCATGGTACGACCATATGGCTTAGAAATAGGGGAAATCCTAATAATTTCCTCTTTTCGAGGTAGAACAAAATGCGAGACCATAGGATGATGGGTATGATAGTGATTTTTTATTCCTGATTTTGATCTTCCAGGGCTGTAGGTGCATTAGCCTATGCATCAACATGTGAATTTTGTGATTGAGGGGAATAAGATAATGTTGGATCTGATGTAAATTCTTCAATTAACCCTCTGACACAATCAGAAAAATGTATTAAATATTCTTTTCTAATAGAGTATCCCCC
This sequence comes from Viscum album, assembly GCA_963277665.1. Lineage (NCBI taxonomy): Eukaryota > Viridiplantae > Streptophyta > Magnoliopsida > Santalales > Viscaceae > Viscum > Viscum album. Next base: position 389,275,680 of record OY728125.1, read on the forward strand.
CTTGATTTTCTTGATTACCAATTATAAATCACCATTAAATTTCAAGTGAATCATTTTCACCTAGAGATCCAATTCCAAAACTATGATGAGAGATCCATATCCAGCCTCATTGTTGGTAACACCTTCTATCAATAGGAATGAGTAGGGTAACACTTAATTTTCTAGAGAAATAATGAAAATTCCTAACCCAACATTATTATGATTAGGGTTTTTATTATATTCCCTATTAGACTTCTAGAAGCACATTCAAAGTACACTTACCATGTTTCAAAATTATCTTAAATAGAAAATACCTCTTCATCATGAAATTCAGTATTAAATGATTCATCTTCCCCATTTGGATTTTTAGTAAGGAAGTCAAGTAGATCTTGGACATTTATTTTCTTTTTAGGAACAAATAAGATATCAAACTGTCACAGATTAATTTACCATAGTTCCAGACATCCTATAAGCATAGGATGACTGGGGATAAATTTAAGTAGATTACTATGAGACACCAACTGGATTTAATGATGTTGCAGGTAGTGCCTCAATTTTTGAACTACAAATATTATTGCTAGTAAAAACATTTCAATAGTTTAATAACACGTTTCCACATCAATCACATTTCTACTGAGATATTAAAGGTTGTTTTCACTCCAATCATTACTCTTTGGGCATAGAAGGTACCCAGTGATTGCTCTAAAGATGTCACATAGAGAATAACTGGTCTTCCTTCAATATAATTCATTAATACTGATGGACTCAAGAAATATTTCTTGGAAGTATGAAATGATTCTTTTTTTTCTTCATTCCATTTATAAGTTAATCCCTTATTCGTTAATTTGGTGAAGGGAAAACATTTTCCTGCCGAAACAGTAGTAAAGCACAGAATATTATCCAAGTTTCCTGAGAGTCCTTTTAATTCATTCATATTTTGTGGAGGTGACATACCAAGAATTTATTTTGTTTTCTTAGGATCAACATTTATTCCATGATGGAGTATAATGAAGCCAAGGGACATTCCTGAGGTTACCCCGATAGAACATTTCAAGGGGTTCATCTACAAACTGTGATGTCAAATGTTAGTTTAAGTTAATATTCAGATCATCCAAGTGATTGGAATGTTGTCTATATTTGACCACCAAACCATCCACATAACATTCAAAAAATTTCCATAAGAAGGGTTTGATGATATGGTGCAAGGAAACATGATATATTGTACTAGAATTATTTAAGCCAAAGGTAATTACTCGATAATAAAATAAACCTTGAGGGGCTCTGAAGGCTGTATATTCTTAATCCTCTAGGTCCATATATATTTTATTATACCCATAGTGTCCATCCTTGATGTAATGAGCATAATATCCAATAGTTGCATCTATTAAAATCTCTATAATCGGAAATGGAAAATCATAATTTGGGCAATACCGATTAAGATATCTGAAATCAATGCAAACTATGATTCGAGCATTATTCATTTTCATTGAGAAAATATTTCCTAGTCATTTAGGATATTGAACCTATATGAGAGAGATAGAAATTATAATCTTATCAACATCAGATTTAATTTTTGGGGCATTGGATGGGTGTGTTCTTCTTGCAGCCTTGTTGAATATTAAATGTTCTTATAAAAAACCCAAAATATGGGTGGCATCATTAGTATTATATCCTAAAATATCTATATAATTCCATGAAAATATATTTGATGTTTCTTTAGAAATGAATTACACAACTCTTTCTCTTCAGATTTCATTTCCGTACAAATTAGTGTGGGTCATGGATCTTCCTCTGTACCCAAATTTATTTCTCAGAGCTCATCCACTGAGGTAGGGACACCTTCCTCAAGTATTGGTAGAGCATCCATGAGAACTTCCTCTTCCTCTTCATTATGTGTTACCCCTTCTGTTTCTAATTGCATAGAATATGATGAAGAAAAACATCTAGAGTTAGGGGAAGACTCAGTATTTGAACACCCTGATGAAGAGGAAACCATATCTGACCTAACTAAATACAAAGGGTCTTAATGTTGTAGTAAACTAGAGATTATGGATTGGGAATCATCATATTTTCCATACTCAATCAGTGTTACATTTTTTTAAACTCTAATAGATAAAGTAGAGGCTTGTTGTAGTTCAGTGGATGAAATAAAGACTTCACCAAGTAATCTTCAATCACTATTTAGTGAATAAATAGTTTCTCACATGTTGTCAGGCTCAGATTCCACAATTGACATTATAGAGTTCACTAGATAATTGCATAGATTTTTTTTACCCTTTATTTTGATTAATGGTCAGCACCTAATATGTACTCAAATGTATGATTTGATTTTCAGGGATCTGTTCCAGACCATTTGGATCATTGAATCTTGTTATCTTTTTAGACATGGATATCATTCTTTTTATGTGATAAAACAATGCCTCAATGTATTGAGATTACCATGCTATGAACAGATCCATGTCACCATACAATTTCCTGATTTTTTCATTGAAACAATATTTAAGAAATTGATGGTATGACAAAGGTATGGCCACAAGTTGGTGCGGCCATGGCCTTCTATATAGATTTTTGAAGGTTGTGTCCTGACGAACAACCATGAAATATGAATTACACACGAGATCTCCAAATTTATTTCTGAGAGTAATCTCATCTAGAAGTTCTTTCTATTTTTCGTCACACCCTTATAACATTAATGTGTTTGGAGATATGTAAGATTCAGTCAGACCCAATCAATGAATTGTATGAAAAGGAATGCAGTTCACTCTGGAGCCATTATTAATGAATGATCATAGGATGTAAATATCATTGACCATGATATATAAATACAAGGGTATGATATATACACGTACAAAATCATATTTATCTTCTTCTGTAAAATATATGACAACATGAAATTCTGTAGGATCAGTCTTTATACGATAAACCTCAGCAGAAAAAAATTTGGTTTCAAAATCTTGAGGAATTGACAAAGCATTAATAAATGCTTCTATAATATTTTTTATCTAACTTAAGGAATCAAGAATTGATAACATGTATAGTAATTAGGACAATTGTTTCAAGGGTAATTAGGACAATTGTTTCGAGACATCATACTATTTGTCTAATGTTTTGTGTTACCCATCATTGAGATTCAGTTTTTCATGTTCTTTGGAAGTTTATGCTTTGGGTGTAGTGTATCTTGTGTCAGATCAGAAGATGTAAATACTCTTATATTTGGTAGATTATACTGATTAGGTCTAGCTACGTTCTGAGAAGAATATGGTCTGACTTCTAATCAGTCCTCTAAAATAATCGTATTAGAACAAAACCTGTATTTCATGGAAGAAACTCCTTGTTCTTGTTGAGCCTCCTAATGGGCTCTTCTATGAGTTTTTACGTGATATATTGTTCGACCTAGTGTAGAGTAAAAGAGGTTGTTTCTTGAATTCCTATGTCTTCCCCTGTATCCTCATCATTGGCCTCTTCCTCTAGTTCCCCAGTTAGGTACAATGAATTCCGGCTCATTAAAATATGAATCATCATTGGAAAAAGGATCTGTTAAGTGGATGATGTTTACAGAACCAAAGACCTATTCTTCATCTTATGAAGATTCTGCCTAACAAGATAGTTTTAGTTGTTTCATTTGAGGGGGTGGTGTCGTGCTTCTGAAGCGGATGGCATGAAACCTTTCATGGTCAAGGACAACATTGGCTTTGACACAAGATCTTCTTCTTCTCACTGCTCTTTTTCAATCTAATCAAATCTTTTCTTTGAGTATTGACCTTTTGATGAAGGTGGTTTTGCTGTGGAAGGAGTGGCGGAAGACACAATCAGTTGTTTCAATTAAGTTCATAAAATATCATGAGGTCGGTTGATCATTTTCGCGATCATCCAATCATCATATTTATGAACATTTTTTCTTTTTTCTTCATACCATTTGCCTTTTCCTCTGAATCATAACCAGTAAAACATTCTACTTGAGATGATGAAATTATCACTTTCAATTATCCAGACTCTACAATTTTTTGAAGGATGTCCTTTAAAACAATACAATCTTTAATGGGTTGTCCAAACATCTAGTGAATGGGAAAATAGTTTGTAAGAACTTCATCTCCTTCATTGTTTGGTTTCATCGGCCTTGGAAACTAAACAAGATAGTTCTCTAGAGCTGAGATGATGTAACTATGATCTATTTTGTTTTGGAAGGAATATACATTACTCTTTAATTCCTCAAATTTTTACCTCCTTAGATCTATTGGATCATCTTGACGAGGTGATCATTGCTGCTGATGCTCGGGTGGTGGATCCCTTATATATGATGATGTTTTTGAACTGGAAGCAGGTACATGTGCTTTCTTGAGTCTAATACCAGTTTCATGTACTTTCCAAGTTCTCCTTCCAAGAGATGATGGAATTACATAAGTCTTAAAATTAGTTTCAATAATAGAATATTCTATTTGTTGAGAAATTGAAGTAAGGTCTCAAAAACCCTTTTATGTATTTCACAGGGATCAATGGTGTGTGTAACTCATCATACATATTTTCCACACAAATTGGCGACAACTCGTATTGATGGAGTTCCATACATAAGAAATATGTTAATCCATTCCATTGGACAATGAAATCTAAAACTCTTTCACTCTTCCTTTTTTAAAATTAGTAATATCAAACACTATATTCTTTGGAAGATTTGAGCTAAATTGAATAATAAACTTCTGACGGAGAGATCTTCTATCTAGTAATTTTTCGAGATTGTCAACTTCGAAACAAGACCATAACTGGTCCCTGTAGTGACTACAAAAAACACCTAACTTTACTACTTCTTTTTGATGGGGGGGTTCTCGTCATAGGATCACAATGAGAATAAAATGTTTCAAATGTTGTTATAGATCTCTCTAACCACTAATGATTATAAATTAGGTATTCCAAAAATTCGCTGGAGGATGAATCAGATCAACCCATTGAGGGTAATCCTTCTTTACCAGATAATTGGCACCCATCATTCCTCAATTTCTTCCAATTGAGTCGTTAATGTCTCAATTGTGTTCATAAGAATTCGGGGAATATCTAGACGAGTTGGAACTTATGCAGGTACAGTAAATGGAGCTTGAGTTGGGGAAACAACTGGCAAAAACAATGGTGGTGGTGCAGGTATTTGCCTTGGATATCCCATAGGGAAAAGATTATAAAGATGTGTTTGATCCTTCCTTAGTTGTATACACAATAGAATTAATTCATTATTTTCAATTTTAGTTACTAAAAATCCTATTTTATGAGGAGATCCTAGAGGATTTGCATGTTAAGGACCTTTCGGGGAAGTATTTATAGAAAAAATTATGCTTCAAAGTAACTCTGTATTAAGTATTTTCAACACCTTCATTTACTCTACTTGATGTGTCAATATATCATCAAGCGAATGAGATCAACCTTCAATAGGGGGAATGTGATATTCAATTTGAATTTTACCTTTCCCCTTTTTAGATGCTTTTCATAGGGGTGGGAGTTGGTTATTTAGAGGCATACCAAGATTCTTGGTAAGCTTCTTATTTCGGGTACGTAAACATTCTTCATTTTCCTCTGTGTGTACAATATTATAGATAATAACATTATATTATGATTCCTCAGACTGGACTCATTTTCTAGAGGATCTTCTATATGGGTGATAATGAAATTTAGTGAAGAATAATCCATTGATGGAATTCTATCAGTATCTTCATAAGATTGTATCCCTCTATATCCTTCATGAGACACTATTATCCTATATGATGAATTCTCTAGAATTGTTTGGAGGTCAATATTCTGAAAGGAATCCACAGATAATTTTGTTCCTCTCTCTCTTTGTGGCTTCTTACTCTAATCATGAAAAAATTAACTTCCGTTGAGGAGGGGATTGTACCTGTAAAAAATCTACCAGCCCTGTAGGCTGTGGTAGTTCCTGTTCTTCCACATCAAACATCTAATTTTTTTGATGATTATGATGATTGACTTAGCTGAGCACACATCCTTGCATGAAATGGTGATTATAGAACTGTAATGGACGAAATTTGTTCAAATTATCTTCTGATTTTTAGAAACTTGGTTTGTATATTTGTTGTGTGCATCATCAAACATCCACTCAAATCACATATTTCATAGTATCACTATGCTATTTCAGACATTATAATTCATTAATGGATGACATAATCGAAGAAGAATGTCCTATCATGATTCTCAGATGCTTGATGTAAAAGTAACACAATAACTTCTATTCATTGGGCCTGACTCTTATGAGAGCTGGATGAGGCCTGTTCTTGAGAATAAATTCTATTACCTAAAAAATCTAATGATTTTGGCTGACTTTGGGCAATAAAATTTCATGGAACCACTATAGACAGACATTGTTGATTTTGGAGTGCAGTGTAGTTAAATTCTCAATGTGCACCCCATACTCTTATACGAACATTAGATGGGGTGTCCAAAAATAATTGGCGTAGCCTTTTTAGAGCATTTATTCATGAACAATAAAGGGTTATATGATAGTTCTCTGCCATTGGTTATCGGGAAACAGAAATAGATGCCAAATCATGTTGGTGTTGCAACCCGTCTATTACCATTACACGATTTTGATATTCATCATATGGTAATTCTTTTTCTTTTTAATGACAAAGAGTCTTCCATAAATTGAGGCATCTATTATGAACACATTCATCTATCATCAATTCCAGAATTTTATATTGAGAATTATCCAAAGGCTAGAATATGACTCATATTTCTTCTTTAGCCAATTGTATTCACATGTTTATCATATCTTCATCATCTCTTACTAGAGATATTTCCACATGGTCAGAACAAATTGGATGCTCTATATTATAAGACAAATGACCTAAAAGAGGTTTAGAGAATGAAAATTCCCTCATGATCTCTTCCGTTTGAGAATGTGTTTCACCCATAAATGACAATGAATCAAACATGTCTGGCCTTGTGTTTTCAAGTGCCTTAAATAGGAGGGATTTCTCATTTCTACACTATAAATTATAGAAGACTCTTTAAAATTAAAAATACTACTACAGAGAGGACTTTCATAGTGAATTCAATTATGGAAAGGTTCACCATGGTGGATTATAGTAAGGGATGAATCCCCTTTCTCCTTCAACTTCTGAAATAATGGAGGGTTTTTGTGGCTCTAATCTAGAGAAAGGTGTTCTGGATTGACATTATTTTTATGAAGCAATCCTTCATAATGAAATTTCTGATGAGGAATAAAAACCACTCCAATAATTTTTTAATGAGAGGATAGGATTTTGAGATGCAACAGATAAATGTTTGTGGGCTTCATGAACTTCATCATTAAGAGGAGCCACATTGCTGTTTGACTCTAGATTTTCCAAATGTCTTTGATGAGACTTCTTCATGGATATACTGTTATACATAATTGGTGCAACATGATATGAAAAATTGTTATCACAGGAATGTGTATTGCCATCCTTGGATTGGTTACGAGAATGGACCGATTACATCCAATTGGAAATGGTGTATGTTCCCGATCTTGTTGTCCGTATGATATGAGAGAGTCAGCCCCATGAACCTCCTGGACTAGAAAAGAGATGTGTATCTACTCTGGGATGGAATTCCGATGTGTCATCCCATATGTGGGGATAAATAAATGTGTCCATTTCCTGGGTACTGCGGAAGTAGTTTTTATAATATCCTATCATGCTTCCAGAATATGGGAAGGGTTTTCCGTCTACCATTTCATCATTGATAAGATCTGTTTGGTGACTTCAATGGTATAAAAATGAATATAAATCATTTCCATATTTATATTTTGGTGTTTTTTCCTAATCATGTACTCATTTTCTTGTCAATGGTATTGACTATACTCATTCATGTTGGTAAAGAGTTGGCTCTGCCCTAGATTTGTCATAGGAACATTCTGACTGACTTCTACGATTGCTGCAAAAATAAACTGTTGACATGTATGACGAGTACTAGAAGGTGTATATTCCTGCTATCTATTTTCCATCAAGTATGGTTGAAATACTTCCTTCAGTACATGCAGGCGAGACTACTCAAAGAATTGGTGATTATAAGAAGGTGTGTGTTCTAGTTTACCATTTTACACCACATTGGATTGGAGGGCTTCTATAAAAGCATTTGGTAAATCCTAATGACTGGCTGATAATTTTTAATCTTGTGTATGTCCCAATTTAAATTACTCTACTGGGTTTATCTGGTGGGATTGGTGGTTTGCTTCTAGGTGAGTCTGATGGACATCAAAATTTGGATGAACAGGCGTACGTAACTTCTTTTTTTTCTCCATCAAGTTAGGTTGATGGAATTCTTTGAAGGGATAAGAGGTAAGAACCTGATCTCTGTTCACCGAATGTTGTCCCTGACGATTCATCTTGCATTCCTGGGGCTTAGAGACCTCGGTCAAACATCCATAGGCAACACCCCCATCATTTTGGGGTTTCACTACCGTGTGATTATGCAGGTGGTGATTAGTGGTGGGAGTCCTTAGGAAGGATCCCTACATTCTTGAATTGAGTCCCTGAACGACCTCTTTATATTCCTCCCTATAGTATGGGAGGGACTGGTTTTTGTGTTTTATGTATAAGGACCTGAAACATTTGAAAATGGTGGATGACACCGCCTACTTCCTGATTATCGGCCATCATTGGTCTGATGATTGAGGATTGTTATTGAACTTGAGGGCATGACAAACAACCTCAAACGTCCAGATTGTACCATGCCAGTGATACTATTTTACCAACACATTGGAGACCCATCATTTAAGACTCTTGGTGGGTGATAATGTCATTCCCATGGATAAGTATCTAGCTTGAGATGCAGTTGGAAAAGTCACAGATGTTGACTTGAATAAATCCATTTTGGAGTGAAGAGAGTTCTCATAAAAACATGAAACAATAACAATCTCAATTAAAGTAACATATTCTAGAGGGATAAATGAAAGATTTATTCCTTTGCATGGCCTTCCTTTATCAATTTATAGGGGACTAATAAGTGGGTAACATAATTAACTTGGTTAAGTCTTCTTGTTGGGTTCACCATTTTTGTTTTGTAGTTCCTTGAAACGTGTGCTCTATTTTTAAGAATCACCACTTCCTAGAGGTTTCCATTGGATTTATTCTTGGAACTGAAAACATCCAATATTACATTATCCAATGGGGGCTGTCTTTCCAAAGGTAGGTGTTTGTTATGTATGAAATTTACATTACTTAGGAATGTACACTGGTCGAGAGTATGGGAGGTTGGACTCATCATACCCTTTTAGGGGAATTATTGTCTACTCATGGAATCTCTTTGTAAATTTGAAATTTTTTCTAGAATCCATATTAATTCATAAAGCACAGCATAAGTTTCCCATGGAATTTTGAATAACTTATTAACATGTCTAAAATTTATAATCATCAGTATTCATTCAAGGTTTTTCATCAATGGAGATATGAATATGTATTCATGGTTCTCCATCAATGGTATCCTCTAATATACTATATCAGGATTCTTTTAATCATCATTATAACGATAGTGGTTTTTATGCCACAATGTGGGGAATTATAGAATTTATTTTTATCTAGGGAGATGAATGTTTGATTTGATATTGGGATCGTACCCATAAAATGGGATACCTATGTATCCTTGTTAGAGTATTCAGTTCCCTCATAGTTAGGTGACATTTAATTGGACACATTACACCATTTATGGTCATGTGATAAGGACCTAACCATACTATTTAATGTCATGTTGAAAGGACATCTAAGAAAAAGGTTCTTTGTTGATGTTTGGTGTGGGACTTATGCTGAAACAACCCAATGAACTTGGAAAGGTTATAGGTTTCCAAGTAAGATTAAACCATGTGAGAATATGTCCCATGTAGAACATGGTAGGTTTGAATGGTTGGGTTGGAACCTCAAGGAGGATTCCAACTTATACCATGTGGATGGGAATCAATGCCCACAACGTTCGATAAGTCTCATAGGATAATATAGTCTTTTTAGTGAAATAATTTTGGCTTACATCATGAATTTTTTTCCTTGATTAACATTCTAACCATGGATGGTTGTAATATGTAGTTCCATATAATGAAACTGTTGTTACAACAATTATTGAAGGTTGTATTAATATTAATATCAATCCCATCAATGGATAGATATTGGCTCAGGTGGATTTTGAGATTGAATATCTTACTGAGATTCATTCTGAGGATCTTGAAAACATTAAAGATATCACTCCTCATCTAGAGACATCAAACTAAATTGTTGAAACTAAGAATACAGGGAGAAGTCATCTCTGGATTCTGACCTACTGTTAAGTAATAGATATTAACATTGTGATTATATTTAAATTTTTTTATCTCATGAAGATTACCAAATCCATAATCCTTGATTTACCATATAGGGCTATCAACTTTAACATCTAGGTCTACAGGTGAAGCCTCTTCCACATCCCAAATAATATTGGAAGGTGAAGAAAACATTGTTCATGAAGGAGAAGAACATGGAACTTCTTTAAGGTAATTAACCCCCGAATACATCCCTTCTTATTACAGTGACCCTGAATGGGACCCAAAACTACAAACGGATCTTCATCTTTCACACCACAAGGCATGCCAAAAAATCATTAAGATAATAACTGAAATGCCTCTTGAGGAACATCCTTTATAAATTCCACAACATTAATCTCTATGTATCACACTGGGATTTGGTAGTTTTGAGTATTGTGAAATTCATACTGAAGTAAAAGAGATTATTTGAAGGAGGGAATTTGAGAAAATGCCTCAGGAGGACTTGATAAAACACAAAATATCCATAATCATTGAAGAGGTTTTTGTAGTGATGTCTTAGGCTGAGGCTAATCATTCTAAAAAGTTGAAGGGACTGAAGAAATCAATTATAGAATAGAATGTTCAAGAACTAAACCTTCAACATGAGTAATATATTACTATAGGGGAGCTTTACCAAATTCACATATCATTGGAAGAAGTCTATTATATGGTGTAGAAGACATTTCATATGCTAGAGAAGCACTTCATCATGCTGAAGAGGGCGTAGCTAGTCAAATAAATGATCTTCAATAGGCAACTCATGGGGATCAAGAGGTTTTCAATCAAATGAGATTTCATGTAAAAAGAATGATATAACTTTAGATTTTTGAGAATGGAGGGACTCCCATTTTTGGATGCCCCTCTTTGAAATTTTTTAAAAATGAAAAGCATTTTTCCTTAAATGAGTTGAGTTTTCAACCTTTCTAACTCCTTTTTTATCTACTCCATTAAGCCTTGTAAAAATAGTATTATTTTTTTCTGTGGTTTTATGGACAACCCCCCAAAATTTAAATAATTTTACTTTTTATTAAACAATATTACCTAAACCATACAAAATGTAAATTTAGTGAGATGGGACTCAACTTTCTTTCAGAGTTCCCTATATGGGTTCTCAATCTGGTGAGGTCCATGTCTTTTGTTTTTGGATGTTTAGAGTCATGAATGTTAGAATATAAAAGGAAAGTGTTTAAGGACGAAAATCGTTGACCATAAATTTTGAAAATAAATACAATAAAAGACTCAATGACTAAGAATTTATTTAATATTCATTAAATATTTATATGGGAAATCTTGATTAATTTTTTTTATGGTCACCAAATTTATAACTTTTATATACATAATGGGATTCTTTTCCAAGAAAGAAGTTACAATTATTTGGCAAACCCTTCATGGGTTTATATTATACAAGGCCAACTGGGTCATATGTTGCCTTGCCAAATAATGGAATCTTTTGACTGATAGTCTTCTGATGTATGAGAATTATGCGAGGCTGCCTAAGGGAACATATTGAATAGTCAAGCACAAGATCTCTTAAGAATTTAACATTTTACTTCTGATAGAAAAGGTAAAATAATGTTTGGGTAACTTTAGACCGTAGTGGGTTGTTTTTACATGGAAAGGGGTTTTATGAATAAAAGGATTTTTTATGCTGACATATGTCATGTATAAGAAAACCACTTATATTAAAATTTTGTGTATGAAGAATGGATGAAATTTATTAGAAAAGGGGAATTTCTGATATGAAGTTGTGCAATTTTAATTCATGCAGTGGCGAAATTATACTGTGCAGATTTATCTCATACGGTGAAGACATTAAACTATGCAGTTTTAAGTCATGTAGTGAGGATATTCTGTGGCTTCAATTTAAAGTATTTAGCTTTGACCATTGGTATGAGACTCTCCCAATTTCTTGATAATTTTTTTGGAAACATACTACCATGTTTACGTAGTGAATGGAAAATTGATAATTGTGATTTAGGAATTTCCAAATCTAAATAGTGATATAGAAACGAGATAATGTGTTAGAGGAAGACTTTTCCATGAACGAAGTTACCATTTTTGAAAAACCCATTATGGGGGTTAAATTATATAGAGCCAACGAGGGAATATTATGCATAGAAAAATAGTAGAATCCTTTGACAGATAATCCTGTTATGTAGGAAACTTATGCAAGGCCACCTAAGGGCACGTGCTGCATAGACAAGAAAATGAGCTATTAAGAATTTTTACATTCTATTGCTAGAAGACAAAGAATGTTTATAGTGATTTAGATTTTTGGAAGCACATAATATGATTTATTGAGAAAGGTAGAATAATATGGAGAGTATATTTCCATCCATGATTTTCAAAGAATCATAGGAATATGACATTTATGAAGGTCTAACCCAAATGTTAGAGTTACGGTGTCTATAGTTTTAGGTCATAGCACTAGGACCAGAAATGAAAATAGTATATGATATGTGGACATGTGATTCCAAGGTTATTTTATATTTCTTTGAACACATTGATAGGGAAATGTGTATCCATAGACTTGAAAAATTTTCATAATGAGAGGAAGATAATGGAACAAATATACCCAAATGACTAGTTTAATGTATAGATTCTTGCATATTATCATCAATGTTTGATGGAGACAATAATATTATTACCAAGAATGAAATTACAATTATTTTACAAACAGGTTATGGGTGTTGGGTTATGCAAGGCCAAATTTGGAATATACTACATATCCAAATAATGGCATCTCATGACTAACAGAACCATTATCTAGGAAACTTATGTAAGGCCACCAAAGGGCACGTACTACATAGTCAAGCAAAAGAGATCTTAGGTATTAGAAAACTTATCAAATAAAACTATAAGAAAGATTATAAATATCTAGAAAATGTTCAAGAATAGGCGTTTGAAATATAGAAGGGGTTATGCACAATGGACCTACGAAATATTTGAATCTATGTTGGTCATGAATCTGACATCCTTTACATCAATATAACACATTGGAATAATGGATTCATTATTTTTTTACTTTTGAATTTTCATTTAATAGCACAGTTTAATGTCATGCAATGAGGACATTTTATTGGGCAGTATTAAGTCATGCAGTGAAGAAATTGATAACCCCATAAGAAACTGAGACACCTTATTTATAAAAATAAGTATTTTTACTGAATTCCTATTCCAACTTGAGCTATGCATGGTGTTATTAACAAGGAGAAGTTAGGGTTTCCCCATTAACACAAAGGTAACACATTTGAAGAATTGGGGTGTTAGATTTCTATGCAGTTTAACGTCATGAGATATGTATAAAGGTGAATAAATTTGAAAAGAAATATAGGTTGTATATGGAATAAAGTATAAATCACAAGGGTTATTACATGTCTTGTTGAGGGAAATAATCAGTCCATACATATTTTTTTAACATTCTCTAAGCAAGATTGATTACTATATATGGAATAAGGGATTTTTTATATATCGTTGCTGGGCCAATGATTTTGGTTCTAGAAATCCATATATATATATATCTCATATAAATGATAATCCAGCCATACATCATTCTTTAATCAATCATTCCTCACACCCATCAAGTTTGATATGAAGAATGGGGGATTTTGACATGTTCTAAGAGAAATTTTAAACTTAATACGTAAAAGGTTATGAAGACCAAACCATATATCATAAGGAAATAATATATATAGATCTGATTCATTTATAGGAGGTGAAAAAGAATTAAAAAACATTTGGTTGCAGCTGGGCCCTAGATTGGATATCCAGGCATCTCTACGTATCTCATTGAAAATGGGAATCAAGCCACACATAATACTTTCAACATGGCCCCTATGAAGATCTGACTCATACATAAAGAAGGAAAGGACTCATGTGACACTACAGAGTTGAAATGATATCATTGAATCTTATTTATGGATGATCCTAATTTCAAGTATAGAATACATTAGTCCTACATTTTAATGTTATATAAAAAAGAAAAATGGTGTCATGCAATTTAATGTCTTGCAAATAGGAATTTTTACTTTGTTTTTTTATGTTTGGAAGTTAGGACTTGGTGGCAGTGTTGTTTTCAGTCTTACAATAAGGACAAATGAGTACAACAATACTAATTATTTCTTCAAGAATATTGCATTGGATGGAGTGGTAAATAGCTCTCTGTCTATTGAGATTAAGGCATAATCTCCATTTTAGTAGATCTTATTTATAGATTAAGGTCCTTCCCACTTTGGATCACACTTTGGAGATATCATTCCTAGTAACAATGGAGTCCTGAATACCAATACCAATTTTTCTTGAAGAAATGAAAAGAGGAAAACTGTATTGTTGAAAGCTAACACTATTCTATTTTTATAGAGTTCCAAGTGATTTCGAGTATGGACTATTTTTTATTCTAACCACTCCATCTCACCAAACCATTTCGGAGACCCCTCATCTATTGAAAACTGATCACAAAATGAAACTCCGAGTGAAGGAAATTGCATTTCAATTGTAAAAATAGTATCGATAAATTATACCAAGGAATAAGGAGTTTCTTGGGTGGCATTATAGGTATAAGTCTAATTAGACCATAAAGCATGCAAAAGCTTATCTGGAAAAGATTTATTATCTATGTCCACCATCTTCTAGAGTATATTTTATACTTTCTTTTTGAAATACACCATCTATCTGTTGGATGCTGGTTGATAGGGAGATAAATGGTTAGATTTGAAATCATGTTCCTGATATAACATTTTTACATATACAGAACTGAAATTGGTGACATTCTCCATCAAAATAGTATAAGGGACACCAAATCATGTTATGATATTAGTTCTGATAAAAAACAATGCTTTTGGCTACAACCTCTCTGAGAAGTATTGCCTTAGCCCATTTGGAGAAGTAGTCAGTAGTAGTAAAGATATACTAGAAATGCATAGTTATGGATGGAGGATAAATTCATACTATATCCATTCTTCATGTGGAAACTGGCTAGAAATATTTAGCTATATGTAGAAACTTTGGGGATCAATGAATGATGTTTTCATGCACATGGAAGAGATTAAAATTCTTAGTGAAATCTATGCAATCCTGCATCATTGAAGGAAAAAAGTATCACATCCTTCAGATCTTATCAGAGAGTTTGTGCCAACACCAGTGGGAACCACACGTTCCTAAATGCACTTCATTCTTGACAGCTGCAGTCTCTTCTCCATCAATACATATAAGGAGTATTCCCTTAAATCTTCGTTTGTAAAAGATTTTTTGATGGTATGTACTATCATAAAGAGTAATATTGTCTGCTCATCATTGGATCTATTCTTTTTTAGCCCAATCTAGTGGAAGTATTCCATTTCGAAGATATTGCGTGATGGATGTTATCCTTTCTGTTATATGACCATATGGCTCAGAAAATGGGGATATCTCATTAATTTATACCATTCTGGGTAGAACTAAATATGAGACCACACCATGATGGGCTATTCTAGTGATTGTCTCGTCCTAATTTGGATTTGATAGGGTTGTAGGTGTATTATCTAGTGCATCATCTTGGGATTTTTTGTGATTGAGGGACGTAAGATAATACTGTATCTGATGGAAATTTATCCATTAACCCTATGATATAATCACACAATGGGATTAACTTTTAATTTCTGATCGAATATTCCCCATTTGTTTTCTTAGTTACCAATTCTGAATCACATTTCACTTTTAATTGAATCATTTGCAGCTAGAGATACAATTTGAAAGCTATAATGAGAGCTCGATATCCTACTTCATTGATCATACCAACTTCTGAATATAGGAATGAGTAGGGTAACACTAACTTTTTTGGGGAAATAAGGACAATTCCTAACCCAACTTTTTTATATTTATGGTTTTCCATTCCTCTTCCCTATTGGACTTTTGGAATCACCATCAATGTATATTTTCCATGTTTGGGAATTATCCTAAATAAAAAAGAAAACATAATAAAAAAATTTAGTGTTTAATGATGTATCTTCCATAGATGGATGTTCAGTAAGGATGTCATCTAGATCTTGGCCACTTTTTTGTAAGCATAGGACTACTAAGGATAAATTTGAGAGGATTACTACGAGAATCCAATTGGTCTTAATGATGTTTCAAGTAGTGACCTAATTTTTGAAATACACATATTATTATCAGGAAACACTTTTCAATAAATGAATATCAATTTTCCACAATAATCATTTTTTTAAAGAGATATTAAAGGTTTTTTTCATTCCAATCATCGTTCTTTTGGTCATGAACACACTTAGTGATCACTCTAAAGCTATCACATAGAGAATAAGTGGTCTTCCTTAAAAGTTTACATTAATACCTATGGACTCAGTAGATATTTCTTGATGGTGTCAAATGATTTTTGGTAGTCTTCAATCCATTGATAGGTGAATCCCTTCTTCCTTAATTTATTGAAGGGAAATTATTTGTCTTCCGAAATAGAAATAGTGGATATAATGTAGGAAAAGTGTCTTGGGGGTTCTTTTAATTCATTAATATTTTGAGGAGGTGACATACCATGTATTTATTTTGTTTTTTATGGATCTAATTTGATACCACGATGGTGTACAATGAATCCAAGGAACATACTTGAGGTTATCCCAAAATAACATTTCAAGCGGTTCATCTTCAATCTGTGTTTTCCAAAACTATTGAATGTAATCATCAGATCATCCAAGTGATTGGAATGTTGTTTGGATTGGACCACCAAATCTTCCACATAAAAATCATCAAATTTTATTAATAAGGGTTTGAAGACATTATATGGAACGTTGATATGCTGAACCTGTATTATTTAAGCCAAAGGTAATTAACTGATAAGAAAATACACCTTGAGGGGATCTTAAGGCAGTATATTCCCCATCCTATAGGTCCATATGGATTTTATTATACCCATAGTATCCATACTTGATGTAATGAGCTTCGTAGACATCTTTTTTATCAATTAAAAGCTCTGTAATCAGAACTGGAAAATCATCTTTAGGGAATTGCCGGTTAAGATATCTAAAATCAATGTAAACTCTGTTTTTTGCATTATTATTTTTCACTGAGGCATTATTGGCTAGAAATTTGGCATATTGAACCTCCGTGAGAGAGATAACCTTTATAATATTATCAACATCAGCTTCAATTTGAGAGGAGTGAGTTGGGTGTGTTCTTTTTGATACCTACTTGAATTCATGATGTTTTTATGGAAAACCCAAATGATTGGTGGCTACAACAGGATTATATCATCAAATTTCTATATAATTCCAAGAAAATATATGTCAATTATTCTTTAGAAATGAAGTATACATCTCTTTCTATTTACATGTATTGGCCGCACTAATTAGTGTTGGTCTTAGATCTTCTTCTGTACCAAGATTTATTTTTCTGAGATCATCCACAGTGGTAGATACACCATCCTCAAATGAAGAAGGAGAATCCTTGAGATATTTCTCTTCCCCTTAGTTATGTGTTACCTCTTCTGTTTATACATGCACAGTAGATGATGAGGAAAAACATCCAGAGTTTGGGGAGGAGTCAGTATTTGAACACTCTAAATAAGAGGCCACCATATCTTATCCTACTGATAATGAAGGGTCCTCATGTGGTAGTAAACAAAAGATTATGCATTGGGAATCAACATCTTTTCAATTATCTATCATTACTACAATTTCTTATACTCTTATTGATAAAGTATAGGCTTGTTATAGTTCAGTGGAGGAAATGAAGACATCTCTATTTAAGCTCCCATCACTATTATGTGAATCAAAGGTTTCTATCATTTGTCAGGAACAGTTGACACAATTGACATTATGGAATTCACAGGATGATTGCATATATTTGGTTTTACCCTTAAATTTGATTGATGGGTAGCACCTAATACATACTCAAATGTATGGTTGTATTTTCTGGGTTCTTTTCTAGACCATTTTGATCATTACCTCTTGTTATATTCTTTGACATGGATATTGTTCCCTTTGTGTGATCTAACTATACCTCAATGTACTGAGATTCCCATGTTTGGAACAGAGCCTTGCCACCATAAAATGTCCTGATTTTTCCATTGAAACTGAATTTCATACATTGATTGTATGACTAAGGGATGGTCACATGTTGATGTGGACAAGGCCATCCAAGTAGAACATTTAAGGTTGTGTCCTGACGAACAAACATGAAAACTGAATTACACACAAGATCTCCAAATTTAGTTCGGAGTGAAATCTCACATAGAGGTTCTTTTTCAATCTTGTCACACCCTTTCCATATTAAAGTGTAATGGGATATGTAATATTTCATCTGACCCAATCAATTAAGTGTACAAAGAGGAATGATGTTTACTCCGGAACCATTATCAATGATTGATCATATGATGTCTATATCATTGACCATGAAAGATAAATACAAGGGTATGATATGTCAATGTAAAAAAGTATCTTTATCTTCCTCTGTAAAATATATGAATGCATGAAATTCTGTAGGATCAATCTTTATATGATAAACCTCAACAGCGGCAACATCAGCTTTAATTTCTTGAGGACTTAAGCAAGCATTAATAAGTTATTCTAAGAAATTTTATGACAGAATTATGGAATCCAGAATTGACAACATGGCAGGTAATTGGGACTATTGTTTCAAGACATCATAATTTTGGTCAAAAGGTATGCATTTCCCAGTAGGTAGGTTGAGTTTTGTAAGAGCTTTGGAAGTTGATGCATCGGATATTGATGTATTTTGTGTTGGAGAAGAAGATGGAAATACTACTAGATTTGGTATATTAAACCGATTAGGTCTATCAACTTGCTGAGATGAAGATGGTGTGACTTCTAATAAGTCCCCTAAAATATTCATTTTAGAACAAAACCTGTCTTTCATGGAAGAAACTCCTTGTTCTTGTTGAGCCTGATGAAAGTCTATTCAACGAGTTTCAGAAAGATATATGGTTTGAACATGACTAGAAATAAAATGGTGGTTTCTTGAATTCCAATTTATTCTCATATATCTTCAAACATTGTCTCTTACTCTGGTTTCCCACTTGGGTACAAGGGATTATGGCTCATAAAAACTAGAATCATCATTGGTAATAGGATCTTCTAAGTGGATGTTGTTGATATAACCAAATATTAATTCTTTATCTTATGAAGATTCTTCCTGACAAGTTAATTCTAATTGTGCCATTTGGTGGCGTAGTTCCCATTCTTCTGAAGCAGAAGGCATTTAATCATCTAGGGTAAAGGACAACTTTAACCTTGACACAAGATCATCTTTTTCTGAATGCCCCTTTTCATTCTGATCACCTCTCTTCTCTGAGGATTGACCATATTATTAAGTCAGGTTTTCTGTGGAATGAGTGGCAGAAGTCGCATTTGGATATTTCAACTGTGTTCATAAAATTCCATGAGTTCGGTTGATCATTTTCCTAATCATCCAATCATTATATTTCAGCAAATTTTTACTTTCGGCTTCTTGGCATTCCCCTTTTCCTGTGGATCAGTAGCAGTAACACATGCTACTTGAGCTGAAGAAATTTTCAATTTCAATTTTCCAGAGTCTATAATTTTTTGCAATATGTCCTTTAAAAAAAAAAATCATGAATGGGATATCCAAACATCCAGTGAAATGGAAAATAGTTTGTAAGATCATCATCTCCTTCATTGTTTGGTTTTGTCGGCCTTGGAAACTGAACCAGACTGTTCTCTAGATCTGAGATGATGTAACCATGAATTTTTTTCAAAGGAATAAACATTACACTTTAATTCTTATTTTTTTATTTCATTGATCTATTTGATCATGTGGATGAGGTTTTCATTGCTGATAATGCACTAGAGGTGGAGCCTTTCTATATGATGAATGTTTAGAAGTGGAAGCAGGTACAGTTGCATGCTATAGTGTAACAATAGTTTCTTGTACTCTCAATGTTCTCCTTCCCAGAGTTGATAGAATTACTTGAGTATTAGCTTTGGTTTTTTATAATAGAATCTTTTTTCTATTGGGAAATTGATGTAAATTCTCGATGCCTTCCTTTTTAATTCATAGGGATCAACAGTGTGCATAAATCATCATGGATTTTTTTCACACAAATTTGTAACCACTCTTTTTATGGGAGTGTCATACATAAGGAATATGCTTAACCTTTCAATTGCGTAATGAAATATGAAGCTCTTTAATTCTCCCTTTGTTTAACAATAGTAAAATAAAAAACTGTCATCTTTGGTGGAGTTGAGCTAAAATGAATAAGAAATTTCTGACATATATCTTTCATCCAGTAATTGATCAAGATTGTAAACTTCTATACCAGAAAAAAGATGGTCCCTATAGTGACTTTACAAAACACCTAATATTTACAACTTCTTTTTGATGATGAGTCCTCATCATGGGATCACAACAAGAAAAAAATGTTATAAGAGTTGTTACAGATCGCTCTAACCATTAATGATTGGGAATGTGGTATTCCCAAAATTTGGTGGGGGAGGTATCAGATCTACACATTGAGGGTAAGCTTTCTTTTTCGGCTGAACATGCACCCATAATTCCTTAATTTCATCCAATCGATTCATTAATGTATCAATATTATTTATAATAATTTGGTGAATATATGAATGAGTTGGAACATCTTCAGGTACAAAAAATGGATATTTAGTTAGAGAAAATACCAAAAACATCACTGGTGGTTGTGATGGTATTTACCATGGATAACCCACTGGGACTGGATTATAAAGAAGTGTCTTATCCTACCTTGGTTGTGTACCTAATTGAGGGAATTCAGTATCCACATCTGTATTAACTAAAAATCCTCTTTGATGAGGAGATCATACAAGATCTTCATGTTGAGGACCTTCCTGGGAAGTATGTCTAGAAAAACTATTGCTCAAAGTAACTTTGTATTATGTATTTTCATCTCCTTCATTTCCTCTTATTTATGTGTAAATCTTTCTTCAATAGAAAGTGATTTACCATCACTAGTGGAAAAGTGAGATTTAATTTGACTTTTAGCATTCCCATTGTTAGATGCCTTTTAGAGGGGTGGGAGTTGGTTTTTTGGAGGCATACCAGGATTCAAGGTAAGCCTCTGATATCAGGTATGTTCACCTTATTGAATTTCCTTAGGGTGTAACATATTATAGATAAGAACATTATATTATGATTCCCTGAAACTATACTCACTTTCTGGAGGATCATCTATAAGGGTGTTAGTGAAATTTACTGATGCATAATGGAATGATGGCATTCTGTCAGTATCTTTATAATATTTTCTGCCTCTACATCCTTCAAGAGACATTGTTTGCTTATATAATGAATTCCCAGGAATTGTTTGGCGGATAGTATCTTGATGGTAATCCCCAGATAGTTTAGTTGTGCTCTCTCTATGTGGATTCATTCTATAATCAGGAGAAAACTAAACTCCTCGGAGGAGGGGATTATGGCTATGAAAATCCCCCAGTCCTGTAGGTTGGGATATTTCATGATCTTCCACATCAAACATCTACTCATTGTTTGATGAATTTGAAGGTTGAATTAACTTAGCACCCAACCTTTCAAAAGGGGGTGATTCTTGAACTTCTATAGGTGAAATCCGTGCAATTTCCCTTCTAATTATCAGAATTTTAGTTCAGAAATTTGATGTTTGCATCATCATACATCCACTCAAATCCCCCGTTTGAGAGGATTGTTGGGTAATTTCAGACATTTTCATTCTCTGATGACTGACATCCTCAGAGAAAGATGCCTTATCATGATTCTCATATGCTTGATGTAAAATTTACTGAACATATTCCTTTATTTGGGGCTGACTCTGATGAGAGATTTTAGAGTCCTGTTCATGAGCATAAATTCAATTACATAAAAACTCTATTGATTTTGGATGACTGTGAGCAATAAAATTGCATGAAACCACTTCATGCATATTTTCTGATTTTGGAGTGCAGTGAAGTGCAATGCTCCATGTGAACCCCATCCTCCGATATGAACACTGGATGGGGTGTCCAAAATTACCTGGCATAGAATTTTTAGAGAATGGAGTCATAAAATCTAAAGGGTTATATACTATTTTTCTGCCACTGGATGTTGGGAACATGAAAGGGATTCCAAATCAATTTGGTGTTGAAAACCTTCTATTAACTTTACATGATTTTGATATTCATCATATGGTAATTATTTGGCTTTTAAATGATGAATTGTCTTCCATAAATTGAGGCGAATATCATGAAAACAATTGTCTTTAATCATTTGTAGAATGTTTTATTGAGAATTATCCAATGTCCAGAATATGACTGGTATTTCTCCATTAGCCAATTGTTTTCTAATGTTTAACATATCCTGAACATCGCTTGCTAGATATTTCTCCACATGGTCAGACCATAGTGGATGTATGTATTATAAGGCACATAACCCAAGGAAGGATTAGATAATGATCATTCCCTTTAGATGTCTTCTGGTTGATAAAGTGTTTCACCTGTAGATGACAAGGAATTAGACATGAATAGCCTTGTGTTTGAAAGCTCCTCAAGATAGGAGAGATTTCACATGGCTACACTATCAATTATAGAACAATCATAAAAATTCAAAATACTACTATAGAGAGTAATTTCTCCATGAATTCCATCATGGAGAGGAACTCTATGGTGTATTACAATAAGGAATGAATCCTCTAGCTCCTTGCCCTTCTAAAAAAATGGAAGGTTTCTGTGGCTCTAATTGAGAGAAAGGTGTTCTGGATTTACTAATTTTCATGAAGCAAGCCTTCATGATTAAATGTCTAATGAGGAATATCAGAAATAATACTACCTCTCCATTAATTTGGTAATGAAAGGATATGATTTTGATTTTCAACAGATAGATGTTTGAGGGCTTCAATAAATCCATCACTAAGAGGAACCAAATTGCAGTTTGAATCTTGATTTTCCAAATATCTTGGATGAGAATTCTTCTTGGATTTACTCTTATAAATAGTTGGGGCCACTTTCTGGAAAAAATGGTTATCTTGGGAATGTGTATGTGCCTCTATTTGATTGGTTATTAGAATGGACCGATTACCTCCAATTGGAAAGGGTGTATGTTCCTGATCTTGTTATTTGTATGATATGGGAGAGTCTTCCCCATGACCCTGATGGACTGGAAAAGATATGTGTAACTACTCTTGGATATCATGTCGATGTTTCATCCCTTATGTGGGGATAGATTTATATTTCTATTCCCCTGGTACTGCTAAAGTAGTTGTTATAATTTCCTAGCATAATTCTAGAATATGGGCTGGGTTTTTGCCTCTACCATTTAACCATGGATAAGATCTATTTGGTGACTTAAATGGTTAAAACATGAATATACCTCATTTCCATATCGATATTAGGTGTTTTTTCCTACTCTTGTACTTTTTTCCTATCAATGGGTATTGAAAGTACTTATTCATGGAGGCAGAGAGTTGGGTCTGCCCTAGATTTGTCATAGGAACATTCTGACTGACTTCTATGATTATTGAAAAAAGAAATTGTTGAAGAGTATGATGAACATAAGAAGGTGTATAATTATGTTGGATATTTTACATCAATTATTGTTGATAGAATTCCTCCAGTACTTGTTGGATAGACTGCTGACAGAATTTGTGATTATAAGAAGGTTTGTGTTCCTATTTACCATTTTCCTCCACATTGGATTTAAGGGCTTCTATAGATTCATTTAGTATAGGTTTCAGACTGGATGATAATTTTTATGCTGGTGTATGTTCCAAATAAATGTATCCCACTAAGTTTATCTGGTGGAATTGGTGGGTTTCTTCTAGATGAGTCTGATGGACATTAAAATTTGGACGAACATGTATATGTGATCGGTCATTGTTCTCTATCTATTTTCGTTGATGGACTCCTCCGAAGGGGGAAGAGTGAAGAACCTACTCCCTTTTGATCGGATTTTGTCCCCGATGATTTAACTTTCATGCCCAGGACTGATAGACCATGGATGAACATCCAGAGGCCACACCCCCATCATGTTGGGGGTTCACAACCGCACTATTCTGCTGGTGGTGATTAGTGGTGGGAGACCTCAAGAAGGTTCCCTACATTCTTATATTGAGTCACTGAGCAACCACTTGATATACCTCCCTATAGTATAATAGGGACATGTAGTTTTGTTCTAGGGATAATGACTTGAAAGGTTTGAAAATGTATGTTGGCACCGTCTACATCTTGATAATCGGTTGTCATTGGCCGAACAATCGAGAATTGCTTTTGATATGGAGGGAATGATAAATACCCTAAAATGATAGGATTGTACCGTGATGGTGATACTCCTTTACCAAAAAATTGAAGGACACTCATTGAAGACTCTATGTGGGTGATAATGTCCTTCCTGTGGATAAGGATCCAGCTTGAGCAGTAGTTGGGAAATTCACCGGTGTTGACTTGATGAATTCCATTTTGGAGTGAAGCGAGTTCTGAGAAAAAACATGAAACAAAAATAAGCTCCATTAATGTGACATCCTATATAAGGATACCTATGTGGTTTATTCCTTTGTTTGGACTTCCTTTATCAATTGGTAGGGGCCAAATAGTGGGGTATCATAATTAACATGGCTACAGATTCATGTCAGGTTCACTATTTTTGTTTCGCAGTTCCTTTAAACATGTATTTTAGTTTTAAGAATTACCAAATCCAGGTGGTTTCCATTGGATTTATTCATGGAACCTAAAACATACCATAGTACTTTATCCAAATGGTACCTACTTTCCAAAGGCATGTGCTTGTTATGTATGAACTTTTCGATACATAGGAACATACATTGGTTCAGAGTATGGGAGGTTGGATTCCTCATTTCCTTTTGGAAGGAATTATTGTCTACTCAGGGACTCTATTTGTAAATTTATAATATTTTCATGAATCCTTATTAATTCAAAAACCATATAATATGTTTCCCATGGAATTTTTAATCACTTATTAACATGTGTAAAATTTATAATCATCAGTATTCATTCAAGCTTCCTCATTAATGGAGATATCCATATGTATTCAAGGTTCTCCATCAATGGTATCCTTTAATATAATATTTCATGATTCTTTTAATCATCATTATAATTATACTAGTTCTTAATCCACCATGTGGGGCACCATAGAATTTATTGTCATCCAGGGAGATGATGGATTGTTTTGATATCGGGATCATACCCATAAAATGGGCTACCTACGTATTCTTGGTAAAGGAATCAGTACCCTAATAGTTAGGTTCCATTTAATGGGACACATTACACCATTTATGGTCATGTGATAAGGACCTAACCATAATGTTTAATGTCATGTGGTAAAGAAATCTAAGAAAAAAGTTCTTTGCCGATGTTTGGTGTGGGAGTTATGCCAAAACAACTCAATGAATATGAGAATGGTATAAGAATCCTTGTGAAATTATACCCTATTGGAATATGTCCCAAGGAGAATATGATTGGTTTGAATTGTTGGGTTGGAACCTCCAAGAGGCTTCGTACATATACCATGTGGATGGGAATCAATTCCCTCAAAGTTCAATAAGTCGCATATGATAATATAGTCCATTGAGTGAAATAATTGTGGGATAACTTCATGACAACGACTTCCTTGACCATTTAGGGTTTTAATTTGGTGCTTATTCCTATATAGCATGCCCAGATTAGGGAATTATGGTTTGATTAACAATGAGGATATTCAGTGAGCTTGTGCCTTGAGAAGGCTTCCTACATATCCCAATTATGGTTGGAATTAGAGTTCTCGTAGTTTATTAAACCATTAGTGTTTTTGCACATGTTGTACTTATCACGAATATCTAATCCCACGTGAGTCAAGCTAGGGGTGAGAAACAAGAGGATGTTAAAGATTCAATAATGATACATTCACTTTTACTCCTCTACTGGTGGAAGATGATACACTTATGGCTTAAAGAGTGTAAGAGTCTTGATTTGACCTAATAAGAGGGTGAGCCGATGAGGCCGAGTTTTCCCGAGAAGAGGGTGAGATGAAAATCATTCTCTATATTAACATTACATTAGACAAGGATCCAATGAAAGGAAGAAAGGAAAAAGTTTAGGGGCTTACACCAGGATGGCTTCCCATGTTGACAAAGCTTAACCGAGGAGGGAAAGGGTAACAAAAGTCCCTAATCCCATCTCACCTATGGTATTTTGCACAGAAGAAGAGGGGAGGAGAAATGATTCTACCTCCTACGAGAAAAGATAGGGGTTTATGCCCAGATGGTTTCCCAAAAATTGATTTTGGTAGAGGAGGGATACATTTCCTTTATTTTTTTAAATATTGTTATGAACCGTACCTTCACCTACCAGTGACCTGAGGTTCTGGGTCATCTCTGTGAGATGAGAGAGGCCAGGACCTATACCATCCTCCAAACTAGGAACTTCCCAACAATGTTCCTGGGAGAATGGTCTATGTGACTGTGTATATGAAAACCCACAAACACTCTCTGATCTATAACCCCATTGTGAATACAATTTGGGAAACCTATGACTATTAATATAAAAGCCCAAATAGGAGACACACTGATGTTTATTTCACAATCGTTTGATAAGTCAAGAGGATTTGGTGGAGGTCTGAAAAAAATCACATTCAATTAGAGGTACCATGGAAGAATAAGCCTTTCCATTAATGGATTTATGGAATGATTTATGTCTTTTAGAATAAAGAGAGTATGTAAATATTATAGGGGAGATCAAGTAGGTAAGGGTGCACAAGTATGGGAACACAAGTAGACTTGGGTGACCTGATCTTCACTTAATTGATGAACAAATTGTATTTTAATACTTGGGTGAGACTTGGTTCAATCCTTCTGGAGTATTCACAAGTGGTCCTTAAAGTGGGGCACTCATGTTCCTTGGAATGGAATAGGTGGTGTGCATGAATTTCGGATTTTGGAGGTTGGGCGGTTTATGTGTGCATGATTTATGGTTTTCAAACACTAAAAGTACTTTAGTCCAATGATCCTACCTTAAATCCTCTACTGATGATGTTGAAGAACTACCTTGACAGTTTTGGAAGACATGGATGCTGTACTAGGGCTACTAGAGTTGCAATAGGGATTTAGGGAAATTTTTCCATACAAATGAATACCCAAAGGGCTTATTTATAGGAAAAAAATGACCTTGGGTGAACATAGATTGGGCGCACATGTAGGTTGCATTCCATATTGGTGTGTATAAGTAGGTTTCACACTGATATTATTATAGTCTAACTAAGGCAACCCAAAACCCATCGCTTTGAAAATGAACAATTTCTTCATGGATTTCCCCTTTTCATTCTATGGTATTTCCCTTTTTTATTTTTTATAATCTTTGATGGAATGGATTGTGAACAGATTATAATTGGAATTGTTAAAGTAATTGTAAAAAAACTTTTTGAATGATGTTATAAATTTTGATAAATTGGAAATTATATATTTTCTATAAAGGGAAAATTGATCATTAGGATCCGATCATTGGACAATTGTTTTGTCAATAAATAAGAAAATTGGCCACTTTAACCATTGGTAATAATGTTTTAAATAGAATTGTTGTTTATAATGATGAGGAAAAATAATAATTAATAAATAATGGATAAACGAGGGCATCAATCAGTAGAGTCAGACATATTGAAGTTGAATTTTTCAAAAATGGGAGGGTGGCATAGTCCTGGGATTTCTCCCTTGACCAATACCATGAATACCATCAAAAGGTGAGGCTATAATGATATTCATTAAGAGATAATTTCAAATTAGTGGTGATTAACACTATATAAGTGTTAGCTTAACCACTACATAAAGCTAAAACCATCACACACCTTACCTATATGGTTTCTTCTAGTGTATTAAGGGTTTACATATGAATAATATACAATCTATATTGTTTAATCCTGGTTTTAGAAATGAAATAGAAATTTTATCAATCCCATTTTCGATATTATGTTATTTAGTAAAATTCACAACTACATAAAATGATTTCAAAAAATTTTATAGATATAAATGGAAAATAAATATTACTTAAAAAGTTATATAAAAATTTATTATACTATATATTTTTATAGAGAAAACTTATTTTAATGAAAACATTTTTTGAGTAATATTTTATTTAAATATTAAAGGTTGTTTAATTTTACAGCGTCCTGGAAATATTTTATATATGTGTCATAAAGTTAACTATGTCATGATAAATATTATTTCTATATTAATAAGGTTTTATGTTTTAAAAGATAAAATTTTCATATTTATTGAATTATTTTGTAAAAATAAATAATATATTTGAAATAACAACATTTAAATTATGTTTGGGTGATATTTTTAGAAACTTTTTAAATATATTATTTTTAAGTGAATAGTAAAAATATAGTTTAGTTCTTTTAATATATTTTATAGATTAAAATTTTTGACATAATGAATTAATAAGTAATTATAATGAATCCAAGATTAAAAAAAAGTTATTTTATAATTATTATTGATTTTAATGAACTTAAATGAATTTCTAATCCATTAAATTAATTTCCAATGTTTAAAATGGATGTTATGGGTTAAAAACAAAATTATTTGAAAATTTAATTTCTAATATACAATGTAATATTTAAAATGGATTTCATTATAATGGATTAAATTAATATAATACATAACATAAATTCTCAAAATCATGAGCGATGGATATTGGTAAGATAATTCTTTTTAATTTTCTTTAAAAGTTAATTTAAAAACCAATATTTTGAGTTTATTAAAATATTAATAATATTTTACTATAAATACCTAAAAATCAAACAAAATCTATCAAAAAATACATTATACATAATGATTTGGTAATTTTTCCTTCCAGATAGTCCCTCCATTTTTTATTTAGGGTCTTAAGTGCCATCCACAATGTATGGGAAGCAACTCTTTAAGGAATTATATTTTTATTCACCCTTTTTCTATTCAAGTACATCATTTAGGTTATATTTTATATGTGTTGAATTTATTTATTTTCATACCATTTGTTGTTATCCAATCACTACCAATATTTTTTTATCAGTGGGAGACCTTCATTCCCTCCCATTATATCATTTTCTAAATCTGCATTGTATATTGTCATGAAGCAAAATTCTTTTGTTGAATTCATCATTTTTATAAGAAATATTATAATATTTTTATTACATATGACCATTCCATACCCATGGGTATTCAAGTAGATGTAAATGTATTTATTTTATTCATGGAGTTATATGTATAAAACCTACGTTTCTTTTTTTGGGGTTAAAAATGAATAAATTTTCATGCCATTATGAACATATTTTTCACTCACTATTTTCATATAAAACTGTATCATTATTGTATAAGGGTTGTTGATGAATATATTTTTTGTGATCAATGTGGATCACATTAATTAATAAATATTAAGGGTGTTCCCTAATAGTTTTCCATTTCATTATTTAAAAAAATAATATCAAGAGACAACATGTTTTATGAACTCTTATTGAATAACCTTAGTATCTACGTTATACGACACTTTGGGCATAAACCATGGTGATACTCTCCTTCATATATAATTTTCATATTGTATTCAAATTTACATTTTATAATTCATGATCATCCTATTATGATATTCCCTATTTTCTTAAAATTATTCCCTATTGATTGTTCACATGAAAAAAATATCCTTTGTTTATTTTTTTACTATGATTTAAAATCACCATTTTAAATTAATTAGTTTACATAGTAAATTACATGATGTGATGTGTCCTAGGAAGGATTAAAATATGATACTTTTATAATAATTATATAATATTTATGTTTTTTCATTCCTTGTCAAATTCTTATATTATTCACATAGATTTCAAGGTACTAGAGCTCAAAATTTTCATTGAAGTAATCGATGTAATTTTTGATATGGATTTATGTTACGAGATATGTATAAAAATTATTGATTCAATAGTTGGTATTAAAGGTATGGTTTAGATATTTTTGGAAATCAGAGCAAGATATATATTAGTAGGAACCTCATGGATGTGCCTAATTATAGGAAAACATTATTATAAATCCCTAAATTATAATGTTATTAGTTTCCAAGAAACGAAATATCTAACTATATTCCACACGTGTATGTGGATCTAGAGTAGTTGAACACAAGGGTAATAACTCCCATAATGGAACAATGGGATTTTAATTGTCCATCCCCTAGTTCACAAAAAATAATCCCTACTTCACATATGGTTCGACAATCCCTAGGGATATGCATTGGATAATTACATGATTTTTTATAACAATTTTTAAAGATTTATAGATATTGATAAGTTAATTATAATATTAAATTTCATCACCCTAAATAAAATAAATTTGAAAATTTTAAGATTAGTATTTCTATTATATGTTTTTCATAAGATTCCTAATTGGATAAAATTTGTCACTTATGTTTTCAACTTTTATAGAAAAAGTAAATAAAATATAGGGACTCATGAAAATAGTAGATTCAGTGTAAAATGTGATTCAAACCTCTTGATTATAGGGATCAATATTTTAAAACATTAAGATGCTCATGAATTAGTTAAATTATGCCCTGAGTAAAAATATAACCATGTAGATCATCCATTATCTACAAGGATGGAACAATTGGATTCTTAATCCATAACGTGTCATCAACAATCTATTTTTTTGAATATATTTTTATCCAATTATTTCCAAAAAAGTGATCAATAATATAAGATAGAAAATATCCATTTCATTGTTTTCATGATGAAATATTTAGATTGAATGTGCATCTCTTAGGAGAGATATTGATAAATTTATGAAAATAATGAATATGATGAGGCAGAGTAATGTGTTAGAATCCATGGAACTTGAATAAATAAAAAATATATTCAATATTTATTTTACAGATACCATATGAATGAAGATAGAGATGGAATTAATTCATTTGAAAAAAGATTTAAAATGATTCAGTGGGGAATTATAAGATGAAATTTATAAGGAATGAGTCATATGCTTCATTTTTTTCATCAATTCTGTCGGGAATATCAAATGATTATTTGGAAGATTGATTCCCCATATTTAAAATGAATTGGAAGTGAGAGACTCTAGGAGTTGGAAATGAGCTATTAAAATTAATTCTCAATATTAAAATTGATGGGGGAGATACCTATTGGACTATTGGATTAAATGACAAGACTACGAGGATAGAGTAATACCTTGGTTGGAATTTTGATGGTGAATATGTAACACACCCCATGTGAAAGAATTTGAAACGAATAATTTAGGAAATTATCTACATGGAAGTGGGTTATTATAAAAATATATGAGAGATATACCTATATCTGAAAACTATCAATAATATGTTAAGATTAAACATTCAAAAAACAATTATAAAGAGAATATAATGAAAAAAAAAACTGATGTGAAATGATTCGAGTGTGGGGATAAAGGAAATTTTTATAAACAATTTCCAAATAGAAATATATTAGAGGGAAACTACCCTCAACCCCAAAAAATCCTATGGATTAGGGGCATTCATCTATTCCCACGATAGTTGTAGTCAAGCCTCCAAATGATGATGTGGTAGGAACTCTCATTATAAACACATATCTAGAAAGTAAATTTTTTTCTAATTAGGCACATTCAGTTTTCACTCACATCTGAAAATAATATTTAATAGATATTGAACTTATAGTGGTAGTGTTTTATATTAAAACCCCTAAAAGATATTTTCCAGAATCAATGGTATATATGGATTCTCCTATTAATATTGGTGAGTGAAATAACACTCCATTATATGTTGTTATTTCAATGGTTGAATTTGAAATCATATTTTGAATAGATGAGTTGATCATGTTTAATTACTTTATCAACTATATAATAAAATATATTTCTATTTTATTATTGGAAAACATATAGTTATCTTCAAAGGAATGATTTTTAAATCACAATATTACCAAAAAACACCTCTTGTTTCCATCTTTAGGTACTTTATTTGTTAATATGGAGAATAAAGAGAAGGTATAAATTTGATTATGTATACATTGTTTATGAATAAATCAATGTATTTCATGAATAGATTACTAGGGCTAACCAACAAAGAGAGGTATAGTTATTCATTGAAAAAATTATGGGATCTAAGAAAATTTAAAAATCCCCATATATAATTTAAGATTTAGGCATAAATAAATTAATTAAACTACATGAAAACTACTTATATATGGGTTTAGTTCAACCATGTTTTTATCCACGAGGATCACCAACTCTTTTTGTAAATAAGAAGGATGAATCATGTATTTATGATTTTTTTATTGGAATAATGTGGAGAAAGTCTTTCATAATATTATCCTCCTATTGTGGTATCATTAATTGTGGTTAACGAAAGTGGATATACCAAATACTACCTTCTAACCAAGATATATTCCTAAAATGTTTTTAATTATAATATTTTTATTAACTAGGTATTCTACTATTTCAATGGATTTTATGAATAGGGTCTTTTAGGGCACCGTTGATAAATTAATGGTGGTTTCTATTGAAGATATTTTGATATATACAAAAATTCATGTTGAGTATGAGGATTATATAATTGTAAAATTTACAAATCTGTGGAAGGCATTTTTTTTGTCAAATTCAGAAAATGTGAGTTATAGTTGAAAAAAATAGAATTCTTAGGGATGAGAGTGACCAATGATAAATTTCCAATGGATCAAGTAATGTTTATGGTTATAGAGGAGTGGAAACAATCTAAAACTATAACTAATATTCATTGTTTCATTAGAGTAATAGAATACTATATAGTTATTATGACTAGTATATTGAGAACTTTTAATCAACTTACTATGTTTACTCGAAAATGAGTTATATTTTTATGTATAACGGACTATATAGAAATTTTCCACAAACTAATATAGTGGATTGTTAGTGATCACGTGATAACAGTGATCACTATTAGAAAATGATTTTCTATCTAAAGTGATGCATATATGAATGATCCTAGTTAGTTCCCCATGAATTATGACAAGGTGATCACCTATTAATCATGATAAGGAATGACTCATGAGAAGAATTATCCTACTCATGATATAGAGTTAGTTGTAGTGATTTTATCTCTAATGATATAGAGACACAAATTTTATGGGGAAAAGTGTTATATATAAAAATCCCACAATTGTTTGAAATATATATTCACATTTAATGAATTGATCATGAGAATGTATATGGTTACACATTCTTATATACTATGACTACGAATTTAATTATATCCATAGAAGGGATAATTTAGTCTGAGAATCATTTAATAAGAAAGATATGGTTGTTCTTAAAATGATGAGGACTGATAGAGATCCATTAATAAATAACCTTGTAATATTGTGCATGGTAACCATAAGTTAAGGGAAATCATCAATCCAATCCCAAGTGATTTCATAAACACCACTGCTAGATAACAACATAAATCTCAAATAATAACTTCCTTTATTGAAAAATATGATATATTGTGTGAAAAATGGGTTGTTCCTTGAATTCAATTCTAATAAATAAAGTGTAATTTTTTTTACAAGAGTATGTATTCCATATAATATATTGATAAAGAAGGTGATAATGGTTGAAGACCATAACTCTACATTCTCAATGCATCCTAAAACCTTAGTAATATATAAGGACCTTTATGATCACTATTGGTAAGACAATATGAATGCATATATTTATGAATACACTATAAAGTGATTGGTGGTTCAAAGAGTGAATACAATGATACAACTTCTTAAATGGGTATAAAACTACCACCCATACCTCTATGTAAGAATGATAATATCACTGTGAGATTCATCACCGGACTTCCTAAGACATCCCAAGAAAAACAACAATATATGGGAAATTTTTTATTTGTTGAAAATTATTCCCCATTTGATTTCCAAAATATGGGATTCCTCCAAGGTATTACTTGCTCTCTTTCATAATCAAGATGCAGTGAGACACCTTGTAGAACTACATTCTAATGTTTCATATCCAGATCGAATATGTACATTTAAATTCGTTAGGATCCTTCAAAATCCTAGGAATACAAAAGTAATACAGAGCAATATTAATCATAATAATATTAATGGGAAGTCTAATAATTATATTAAAACAATATAATATATTAAATTTGATATCTATTTTGATTTGAAAGGGATTAACAACCTATAGATTCAACTTTTATAATTTTCCTATAACAACAATTTCCACTCAATAATTTAAATAATACATTATGAAGATAACTATGGAAAATGGTTAAGAACACTAACATTGTTAAACAAAATGTGGTAGGGAAATTTTTGAGACCTTATATTATGAAAAAGACAATAAAAAGATACAATCTATTCCAAAACACATCATGTTTCTCACATTCAATTGAAAATTTATGATGACAACAAAAGTTTTGACATTTAATTTCATATTTGGGATCTTATATTTCTGAAGACATCCCCTTGGATGGGTGTAATCAGACATATAAATAATGGGAACCTTATTCAAGTGTACATTATACAATTTTAGATTATAAATCATTTTGGAGCGGATGCTTATTGATTAGAACTACCACTAAATCAATCCAATATACAAGATGACTTCAAAATCTCCATATTGTGAAAGTATATGTTTCACCCAACACATGTAATTGATACTATTGGTATTTAGTTGGAATAAATATTTTCATGTGGATAAGAGTTGATCCAAAGCCTTCACAAAGTAGAAAATTAGTTAAGGAATAAGAAAACATAGATTGTGAAAT
The DNA here is from genome assembly GCA_963277665.1 of Viscum album. Taxonomy (NCBI): domain Eukaryota; kingdom Viridiplantae; phylum Streptophyta; class Magnoliopsida; order Santalales; family Viscaceae; genus Viscum; species Viscum album. The sequence continues at coordinate 389,310,645 of OY728125.1, forward strand.
TCTTATGGAGATATCATTATATTCATGATTCTAAATAGGGACATTAATAAGAGATGAAGGAAAAAAATTAAATTTTTATATAGGATACATAATTTCAATGAAGAAATATATTTTTGGTGGGTGTGGGGAATTGAAATACCTAAAAATTCGTTCAATGATTACTAAATGAACATTATTTTTTAATAATTGGTATTTTATTTTACTCCAAAATAGAGGAATTGAAATAAATTATTATTGAAAAAACTAAATTCAAACTGACTATAATATTTAAAAATAAAAATAAAAATATATTTATATAAAAACAAATTAATATCAAGAATAAAATGGTATAATTAAAAATTTTGAACTATAATATGAATATAAAACCTTCCATGAAATCTTCAAAAAGAATATAAATCGTTATTAATATAATTGATATTATCAATGTAATTTTTTCAAAAACATTCGGTAATGATGTTATAAATATTAATAAATAATGTAGTATATATAGGGTATAAAATGAAAATATATCATTGGGATCTCACCATTATTCAATTTTACCATTGCAAAAATGGAGCTTGGTTTATAAAATTACCATTAAAATTAATGTTTTTAAGGGTAATGAAAAATTATAATTTATTCCCAAAGGTGAAATATATCCCCAAAATAGTAGATTCATGCCATGTGTTTCCCATTTGATATAAATTTGTAATGATGTAGCATCATTGCAGTTCTCCCATGACCAAGACCAAGAAATTATTTCACAAGTGATACTTGAATAAAATTACAAATTGGAGATGTTAATATTGGTAGAGATCTCAACTAGGTCAATGCTATATAATTTACACCACAAAACAATCACAATTTCTCACCTCACCCTTAGGGAATATGAAGGTGTAATAAGGGTTTATGTGTCTTTAACTTAGTTACATAAAAGTTTAATTTCCATTTTATAAATATATTAGTTATTTGACAATTTGATTTTCAGTATTATTTTATATAATAAAATACATATGAAAATAACATGAATTTTATTAATTGGAATTATGTTATTAATAAAGCATTGTTTACTTTTAGAATATAAAAAAACTTTTATTAAGACTCCAATATTATATATGAAATATATTTTCATTAAATCATTTTTTAAATCAATTTTTATTTTTTTATAAATTATAATATAATTTCATTTTTCCATTGGATATTTTTATACATTTTAGAGAGTTAATTTTGTCTTAATAATAATCATTTTCCAATAAAAACATTTGTCTTCTAAAAGGTAAAAAAAATTCAATTATAAATTTATTGGATAAAAGAATAATTTTAATGGAAATCAATATTTTAAAATTTATTTACAGGAAAATGTATATATTTTTCTAAAATAATATATTTTTAGTGAATCATAAAAATAAATTTCAGTATGTTTAGTTTCTTTTATAACATAATATTTATTTAAGAGTGAGGTAATAATTATTTATACAAAATACACAACTACAATTAAGTTATTATATTTATATTTTGTGTTTAAATGCATTTCATTCAATTTTAAAACCTATAAACGGATTTCCAAATACTAAAATGGATGTAATGGTTATGAAAACAATAATTTGTTGAAAATTTACATTTCCCTATCAAATGTAAAAAATATGATTTCAAAAAAAAATTAATAAATTGTTTTAATATTTGACATAAATTCTGAAAACAATGATTATGATCCATGGTAAATGGAATGATTTTACATTTACCACAACATAATATTCCAATTTGTTGATTAAGAATTATTAAACTTTTACACCCCTGTTACTAAAAATAAAATTCCATCCTACCATTTCAATATATTCCAAATTTATTTTCCAAATATTTTAGGTAATTTTCCCTACCAAATATTTGATTCCTTTTTAAATAAAATTCATAGGGTTTCGTCACCAGGTTCTAGGAAGAATCTCTAAAAGATAATATAATTACCAACATCCTCTTTTCTATTAACGTAAATTTTTGGGCTATATTTTCTATATGTAAAATTTAATTATTTTATTAATCTTTTTTGATATCACATTACTAAAAACTAGTAATTTATTACTGTTATTACTTCATTCCATCCCATTATAACCATTCCTTAATCCATATTTCATATAATCATGCTCCATAATTCAATTCACTAATCTCCCAATTTTACAAGAAACATTATCATATTGTGAATATCCAAAGCCATTACATACCCATGGGTATCTACCATGAAATAAGTATAATTTATTAATATCGGGATTTATATGTTTGAAAACTAAATTCCCTTTACAATGATTAAAAATTAAGTAATGTTCAATCCATTATACACTTATTATGAAATTAATTTTTTATATGAAACCACTTCTTTATGTTCATTGGGATACTGATAGAATGATTTATTTAGATCCATGATCCACACATGAAATAAAAAATAGGAGGGGTGCACCCTGATAGAATTATATTTCATTTTTAATTCAATTTTCTATAAATTTAACATGTTTTTTGAAGCCTATGAGAATGAACTTGGTAATTTTGTTTTATAACACTTCAGTGATAAAACATGTTATAAAACATAGTAATGTATAATTTTTAATTCGTATTCAAATAAACATTTTATAATTCATGATATTTATTCTATGAAAAGTCTCTTTCTCTTAAGATCATTCCATAATAATATTCCACCTGGTCCCATGATAAATAACTCTTGTGTTTATTTAATTCATCATCATTATGATCACACTTTCCTATTGATTTATGTACCTAGAAAATTAAGTGTAGTGAATTTTCCTAGAAATGATTAAAATAAAATTTATTTTCAAAGGATTAAATAATATTTATATTTATTTTGTCATTATTTAAATCATTTATTATTTAAGTAGTTTCCATGACACTCGATATAAAATTACAATTGAATGTTATTATTATAAACATTAATATGTAATTATGTAAATATTATTCCATTAAAAATGTGGGATTCCATATAACTTTTTATGAATTCACTATGTACCATGAATACATTTCGATACTACACAAAATATTGTCCTCAAGTTCTAGGACCATTATTACAAATCCATCTGTTTCTAACTCGATAGGAGACACTAATGTAAAACATTTTGTGACCTACATCAATGATAAATTCTGAGGTAAGTTATAAGACCCTATACATTATCAATGAGCCACCCACTAAACTAATTGAAATAAATTAATAAAAATCATGTTTAACCTGTTCATTAATTCTAACACACCTAGGATTCCCTGAAATATTTGATATCACCATTCATCTCCAAATAGTATTTGATTATTTCAAGGGTAACATACCTTCGATCATGGACTCACTTTCTTATTAAGTTGTACACAATATTCTAGGTATTTAAGATATGAAATTGATTACTCTCAACTACTCGATTTGATTTTTGCATCCCCCAGATATGAAGATTTTCTTCACTGAACAGATTGCACAACTTTTATTTCCAGCCATTGATTATTTACCCATGATCTAACCCTCCTTGGTATCACTACTAAATATCTTCAAATAGAATCAAATGAGTGTTTCATTCCAAACCAATTTGCTAAAAATCCCATGGTCCTAACTCAATTAATAATATATAAAACATATTTAAAACCCAAATATGTATTCTATGTAATATCCCTGAAGGTGATCTATATTTTATGGATGGAATGAAAATTGAAAAAACTCTTCTAGGTCTTATTAATTCTAAACACATTAACTAGGAATCATCACTATTGAATAGTTCCCTTAAGGACTGAACCAGTATTATCCCCTTCATAAAGAATATCAAAACTATGGAAAAATTTAGGCAGAAAAAGAAACATTCTAAATTATAACAAAATTAACATTTCCTAGTATATATTATCTTACACATGACCTACAAAAAAGATTATCAAAGGTTTTAACCTCATGAACTATCATCTAGGAACAATCTTTACAAGCATTCCATGAAGTTATATTGATTATAATAACCCTATTAAGGTTCCACCTATTCCTAGTATGATGTAAAAAATTCATTAAGTGATAAATGGATTACTCTACATACGCCTCATTTAAAACCGTAGTTATCTAGACCCATATAACATCCACTCTCACACGGTTCAACACAAAGGTGATTAATTCTTGAAAATGACCTAAACTTCTTAATTACACCACACATTCATATAGGGACTAGATATTAAAAATTTACATCATCATTTATATATTCATATCCGTCATTTATATTATCATCAGTTCATGGTACACCAAATAATAGTTTTATATGTACCTTTATTTGAAGTAGTCATGCATATAGATTCATGCGGTTATGATATCGTTCATAACTCACATGTGAAAATGCAATACAATACATTGACACAAAATAGTTGAGTAATCTATCATTAGTAAAGTCACAAAAAATCATTATATATGTTTTGTGAAAACTATTTTCCAAATGTTATTCATTGGATTATTCTTACCAATACAACCAAGAGTCAAATTTTTTTGAAATGATAAACCAAAAGTATATATTTTTATTAAGATGGGTGAAATCATATAATCATAAATACAAATCTAATAACATAAATCGCCTTTTATAGTATCCGAGAATTCCATATGAAATTATTTTCATGAATCTATATAATTAGATTATAATAATCTATACAACATTATTATGCTTGTGGTATCTCTACACACCAAATTATGAAAACTAGACTCTCATTATTGGATTTAATTTTATAAGAATCCTATTAGAGTATCTATTTTAAATCCAAGGTTCTATCTAGCATCAATGATATGTACATGCATTCCATATGAGGGTGATTATAACTGAGTGTCTGTGAAATGTTAAGGGGAGTCTATACCATTAATCTAAGTACACCACAATAAATAAATAACCAAAAAATAAAAACTTATAGTCGATGTAAGTGAAGAAATGGCATACTATATATATGAATTAACATGTAAACATAAATCCTTAGAATCCATACCTAGAAACATGACACTAATCTTTTACTGGGTCAATTAAATATAGAAATAAAGGAAATTAAATGAACTATAATATTCTCGACCCCAAAATCGAAACTACAACTCATCCAAATCTCTATACATCAACAAATATTTCCCACCAGAAAATCAATAATGGTATTAATCCCATCCATTTCCAACATTAATTGAGGAATACAAATGTACCCATTACTAATTTACACACAATTATAGTACAATTATAACTTAGTAGGACAACAGTAACATGGTCTTGTAATCGATTGGTAATGCGTTGTATATGAATGTGATTATATCAGTATAAAGAAAACCGGAATACCATAAAATAGAAAAAATTTTATATAAATAATGTATGTGTTGGAAAAAAACACCAATATGTGGAGTGGTTGATATCGTAAAAGTCTTCCATGATTCCTATTCATACCAAATTTCAATTCATACTATAAGGGGAAACCGTAAATATGTATGAATAATTTGTGAACTATCCACACATTTAGTTCACAAGGCATCTTGGGAACATTACACATGATATCAACAAGTCATCATGTTAACATGTTTCTCATCATCCAATAGGAACTAAGTGATGATGTCAACCATCATTCACAAGGCATCATTAAAAAAGGGAAGTCAACAACCACATGAAATATTACTCCCAATCCCATTGTCATGGGTTTAACCTCATTTCATCATGCCACTACCATGTTATATGTTCTATCATTATAATAATAATTATTTATGCACACCCCCCATATAAGGGGAACACATATAATGATTGTCCACTTACTCTGAGTACTATAGAAATGACTCCAAATTATAGGTAATAACACACAATAAATATGCAATATATAATAAAAATATGTAATATCATCATGATAATCCAACTGAAAAATAAAACACTTATGATATTCCAAAAAAAGTGTAAAAATATAAAAAAAACACACTCACGAAAACATGAATCATCATGTGTGTCATGGTCTACACATTCACACTTATGTTATCAACAAAAAAAATGGTCTCATGGATACACACACACACACATGTTACCAAGGAATTAGACATCGTCTCATGGGCTTCACACATATACACATACATATGACCAATGTACCAAACATGGTCTCCTGGGACACACACAAACAAGTGATCATAGAAATAAAGTGGGTCTCATGGGCTACATTCACATGGGAATAAAGAATCAAACATATTCTCTTGAGATACACACAAACACATGTGTTCGATTAATTAAAATTTATCTCACTATCTAAAAACGTGTCATCAAGAAATGAATCATTATATCATTTCATAAAGTATCATGCTTCACAAAAAAGCATATTACAGGGTCAACACACTATAAAATAATAATTATTGATCAATCATCCTCCATAAAAATCCCAGATCATGCTAGTACACAAGGGTCCATCATGGCCCTTTTCACTTTGTTCTAAAAAATAGGGTAATTTTCATTCATTTAATTAACACTACAAAACATTAATAAATTAAGAATTCATTTATTTTAGAATCAAAGAATCGAATTATGGTTCAATATCCTAAGCTGTATAAACATATATGGTATTCCAATAAAAAATAATAATAAAATAGTGTCACCAACAATAGAGTATCTACCTAAAAAAATTATGCTGCAAAATATGGGCTTTCCAATAACATAATACGTATTCAATGTCCATTTACCCTCTATTAATCACCAAGTGGTTCCATTGATGACAAATAAACCCCAAATAATTAATTATATAAAAATTATAATTTAATTTTTTTAATGAAACCTAATATTCATATTTTAAATAAACACATGCTAAAATACTTAATTGATATCATCAGATACCCTAAAACACTATGAACCATCCATGTAAGGTTCCTAACATTGTATTGGATTCATTCAAGGAAAAATCCCAAACAGGTAGAAAAGAAATGAGGTATAATTTAATATAAATATAATGGAACATTTAATTAAAAAACAAAAAGTGATGTACATAGTTAAACATCATTCAATATAGTTCATCCTCTCTCACCACACTCGCGGTATTTAGGTGAAATAAATCCGAACCATAAATAAATTATTTGATATATAATTTTAAACTAATTTATTACAAAAATATTAAAATACCACAGATCATACCTTCTATAAAATGATGAACAATTTCTTGGAATTATCATTATGTGACATCCTCTATCCATTCCAATCCAATTCTCAATGGTTCTGAGTAAAATCCATGAAAGTTTGATTTAGTATCCATTTGATTCTCTAATCTAGACATGTCCCATGATCAAATAATGTAGACAAAAACCATATTTAATTGGATTCAATAATAATTGATGCATAATAGAATGGAAAATTAAAATAATTACATATAGATTCATCCAAGATAAATGATATAGAAATCTTTTACCATGGATGAAGTATGAAATCAAGATTGACGAAAAATAGATATTTTATCATAGATGTAAAATTCAATTGAATAAATAAATATCATTAATAAAAAGTGAATCTTATAGGGATAAGAGAAGTGGATAGGACCATGGGACAAATGAAATTTATTGATCGTAATTCTAAACATGATGACATGTTATTGTATAAAATTACCAAATACCCCCTCACATAATTCTGTTTAACGCAAACCACCAACTATCTAGTCTGAGTTTATCAACTCATTGGTGGGTCTTGATGGGAATAAGGAATAATTAAAGCCTCATCAACTAGATGGTATGGGCTGACCGATTGGTCAGTGATTCATGTTTAGTAGTTAGGATTCTATCTTTCCCACCATTTACCCAGTAGATATAATTATTACCCAAAAAGCACTAAGCATCCTCTTCTAAAAAATAGAGGCATAGATTCACTATCCATGAATAATTTTATAAAATAATTTTTTATAGGATGTTATAGATTGGACACATTTAAATATATCACCCATTTATCCAAATAAGGTGTCCAATATATGAAAAATTATTGTTCCCTAGATATTCACAACTCATAATCAGGCATGTCATTATATAACCTATTGAAATAAAAAAATATTTAAAATTGTAGAGAAAAAGTAGGATAATGGAAAATAATGTAACTGTATTCCTTATGATGTAATTTACCACAACAATAATTATCAAGAGTGACTAACAGGAGGAATGGATGATCTACAGGGTCTCTCCCTCTCGTTCCATTCTAGTATAATGTGATGATTTTGTAGATTATCATTACTGGACCCCCTCATAAAATAAAAGAATTTCACTTTAAAAATTGACCACGAGAATAGTAACATAGTGGATAAAATGGTTTCACTTTGATGTAGACCCATGGGAATTTACTAATTTGTAGACCATAGAAAATGGGGAATGGATCCTAAAAATTGTAGATGACCCACCACTTAACAAGTGTATTCTATGAACTCGCCCTGTCGAGTCATTCGGTCAACACATTCCTCTTGGCCATTACAACACCATGATATTTATGGAATATTTTTTTCCTATAAATTAAGTTTGATGTATTTATTTTCTTAATTGAATAAAAATTTAAACAAGTAGTACATGAAAACATTGAGTTATCTTTGATTAGGCCTGACGTTGAGTTCAGAATAATTGAAGATATATTATTACTATAATTTTTTATACATGACTAATATAACATATCCGTTAAAATTAGTGATATTATTATTAATATATACATTTAAATTATTTATAATATTTTTTCTTATAAATATAACATATTGATAATAAAATACTAATTTAAGTGAATTATTTATATGTTTTTATGATAATATTTTATAAAACAATTTAATCTTTTTATGAAATAATAATTATATTAATTTTTTCATTATTTAAAAATATAATTTTTTTATATAAACATAGTTTTTAAAATTATAATTTTAGTCGTTTATTAGGTATATTTTTTGGAATTTTATGAAAAAAATCAATATTTGGTGGATAGTGAAAATAAAAAATGTAATTGAAAATTTTCATTTTGTTTAATTTGTTTATGAAGATAAATCTAATTATAAAGTGGTTTTAATGTATAATTAGTTCAATTATACATTAATTTATCGAATTTTGGTCATTGGGGGTAAACATCACATTGAATTTGGATATAAAACATTTTGTTCTTTTCAACATTTTCCCTTTAAAAACACTATTTATCTTTCCTTGTGTGATATTTTTTTAATTTAATATTTATTGAATATATGAATGGAATTTTGAAAAATGTAATATCTCTTTGGAATAATAATAATTTATAATATCGAACTATCATAACATATATTTTGACTAAAATTAATAGTAAAAAATTTGAAATTATTTACCGTGGTAAAGGTAAAAAGGAGTTTACTATGGGTTAAGCTAAAACACATGGGATAAAATGAACCCAAAACATTTTAACAACCATTATAGAGATATAATTTAAATTTATCCATTATATTATCGTGAATTCTCCAATTTGGGGCCCTATGAATTCAAGAAACAAGGGTAGAATTCATACTTTCATAGAAAATTACAAGTGTGCATTTCACATCACTTATAAAAGAATAACCCATATCCTATATTTTTTAAATAATAAATCCATTTTGTATCATCTATTAATATCCTATATCAGGAAAAAAATTTCACATATCATCATAAAAATTTAGTTTGTATAAAAATCTATCATATGTAAAAGTTTGGTATAAACCTATGGAAGATACCAAAAATAGAGGTAATATTAATCAATGAGTGTTTTTGTTTTATTTATTCCTCAAAATCCTTCAATTATTATTATACCATGCTGATATAACAAACACATTATATTCTATAATTGGAGATGTTTTTCTGTTAAATTTGTTACATACATCCATCTCAATGTCAAAAATGTGTTATTAAATCATCATTTTTTATGGAAAACTACCAAAAATGGATTTACCACCCATGTAGAATGTTCCCCATGTTACATAATTTATTAAACATTTTTGTGCATGCTTCTATCTTAAACCATCTTGGCTATGCTGTTAGATCATTCTCTTGTGGTTTTCAAATCACCTTTTCCTCCATATTTTCATCTTTCCCTCACCGAGCCTCTAGATCTGAAACCACAGTGTGAATCAACATCAGATCTAGAAGACATCTCTTTTAAATAGTTAGTTATATGACCAACTCCTTATAGTTCATCATAACCCCCACACTTCGTTGAGATAATTCTAGGCTAGATCCTTTAAGATTTAGTGTGTGGGTCACCTTTGATAATATATCCCATATAATATTTTATGTGGGTTGTTCAACTTCATCAGTGGATTCTTGCAGCTATGTTTGGAGCTAACAACTCCCATATATTTTCAAACATTCATGCTATCGAGGGGTTTTGATGGCTCTGACCAGTATCTCCATCCTCAGTAGGAAGGCCTAATGGGTGGTGCCCAATTCTCTAAAGTATATTTTGATTGTATGTTCATAGAACCCATTCGCTATTGTAAAATGAATGTTTAACTTATTTTGGTGGTCTATCGATGATCAAAATGGTCATGAATCCCCTCAATGTGTTGTATATATTAATTTTATGGGTCTCCCATAACATTCGAGAACTATTCTTTCCTCTGTGGTATAGTACATACTCTGGGTTCATTACTTTTTCGGGATGAATGTACGCTACAGATCCAATACATGTGTGTGTCAAGGATCTATATAGAAATGATCTTTTCTGGCAGACCCCATGCACATATTTTAATAAATCCTAGATATCCAATTACTTGGTAGAATCCATTTAATGATCTATATACATAGAAATTTTATGACATGTTGTTTAAATGCGAACTCCCTTTACATTTTCTGGAAGTCCCAACAACAATAGATAACATTTCCTCCTAAACATTATACAACACGAGACCCCCTCTCTTTAGAGTAGTCATGTTTGTCCAACGGTGGTCCCATGATCCTCCAATGAGGCATCTAGTAATTTCCTTATGTAGTTTCTCTAATTTCCTCTGGATTTTTCAAATCTACCTTCACTGCCTTATTCATCTTCCAAGGAATATCCTTAAAACCTTCAGCTGAATTCATGCATTGGTATTGTTTTTTATATCCCTCATCCAATCGTATGTACATGTTTTTAATTATCTCAATATTTCTTGCTAGTTCATCATTTATCTATAAGGAAAGTTTCAACCATATGGTAAGATCATCCATCTAGTCATAGAGGAAAATAACCCCTTCATTCTCTAGGTTTCATCATCTTCGATGTTTCCCCTCTAACAGAATAAAAAATATACCTCTCTAATTTTTATATATCTTTACCACATGTTGAATCAGTCATGGATACCCATTTTTAATCTCATCATTCCATTGATTCTAATTCTAGGGATCGAGCTAAGAGGCATCAAAACTCTTCTTCACACGATTCAGGGTTCTTGTGTGCGCTGGGGACCAAAGTCATGTGCCCCTCATTTTGATGATTACATTTCTTATTTATAATTCATGAGGCCTTGGGGCATGGGTTAATAAAAAAATATCCCACATTTGAGACTGAATATAATAAGGATTAATTGGATTTATTCCTTGATCACATGAACCTCCCTTATAAGAACAATTACATATCCTACATACATTGTAATCATAATTTCTTCCATGGTGATTAAATCCATCAGCATGTACATATTTTTTAGAACAAATCCCTATCTGTTGATCAAATTTCTATCTAGGATACATTAAAAAAAAATTGGACTAGGTTTCACAAATAAAATGTTTTGTTACTTATTGTTTATGCTGAACTCAATTTGAGGGAATGAGAGTTTTTATGGAAGCATTTATAAATCATAAATCAAGGTGAAGGGGTTTCTCTCATGGGTGGTGTTTTCAACTCCATCATTGATAATTTTTAATAGAATGGTTGAGGGTGTACCCACAAAGATATTGCATATACTTATGGAGATTTTCATCGAATAATAGTCTACTAGATAATGGTTTCAGAGTGGACAATTTTACTTAGTTCAATAATAAAAATTGAAATCATCAAATCTATATTTGTCTCAATCACTTCATGGATAACATACAACACATTTCCTCCTTCTTGAATGAAAACTTGATCACCAGTTCTATGTGAACTCTGACCACTCCACATATATCTTGATCATTGATTTTAGAAATAACCATGATGATTGATTATTTGTCTCTTACCTTTCTTTGGTGACCCTGATTACCATCAAGTTGTGTGTACATTCTAGAATAAACACAAGGCTAATTATTCTTGGGTGGGGTTTTACAAAAAACTAAAAAGATTGTAGGTGGAACTATCTATTTGAGAAATGAACAATCCCTCTACATTTATTTTCTAGGATATACATAAGACTTATATTTTACAAGATATGTTAGAATATGAAAATCGATGGGATAATGAGGATTTATGTAATTTGGTTGGTATGAAGATCATTTAGGGGACCAAATTATTGAAAAAAAGTGTTGTTCGAAAGAAATTAAAGGTCACGTGTCTTACCAAAGTGAAATAAAAACAGAACATTAATTCATGATTGCATAAAAGAGAGGAAGTGATACGATGCTCCAAATATTATTATTGAATAAGAATCATTCACTATTGATTCCAATAGTGTTAGATGTATTTCTCAGTCAAAAATTCATTTCCTACATGGGGAGACTAACCCTATAATGATGCAAGTATATCCAAGTGGTCAGTAAGAAATTTTTGATTCTATTACTCATGTTATTTCCCATTAAATGAATTGTTTGTTTGATAATATTAACAATTAACAAAAAAAATTGGTAGCAGCTTCCACCTTCAACTCTGGAAGTGCACCATTCCAAGAATGCTTCACATGATCATTTTATTTTGTATATAGGAATATCAACAAGAAAGATCTGGTGGAATTCATCTAGGATTACTATTGAGGAGGGGGTTTTCTAGAGTGGCATGTGCCACCACGTTGATACATATTCTGAAGGTCAACGTTTTTTTTGTTTAAAATTATTTATGAATTTCATGATTGTGAAACTTCCCAAAAAAAATTATTAATGTTTTGATCAATGAGAGATAGTGGTTCTCATTCAAAGATAGGTTTTAGATGAACAACTAGGCTTTATTCATGGTTGATTCACTCGAACTACTATTCTCTTCGAACATGAGATGATGGTTGACATAAACAGAAGGGTCCCAATATCCAATGTAGCATTCGAACTCTATACGTACATTCAATATGACAGGGTTTAATAAATATTCACCATTACATTGAAGGGAAACATCATTTTCTCCTAGTGGGTGATTGACATGTACATCAGATGTATTTGATTTCCATGTTTTTTTATGATAAACACGGGTAAAAAAATTAAATTTTTGAACTATGATTAGGGGTTAAGATAGGGGGTCCCTTATCACCCATTACTTGTATTAGGATCCATGAAAAGTTTAGAAATTATCTAAATTAATGCAGTAATCATGGATGTGTTTATCCCATTCAGTGTGGATTAAAAAATGGTAAATCCACATCTTCTCCCCTAATTCAAATATTCATTTCAAAAATGGTAATGGTAGGACCATTCAAGAGATGAATCAAATCATTGATAGTTATTATAAATGGATTATTAATTTTATAAATAGAGAGAGGAGTCGTGTCTACAAATCTGTATTATGTTCAGATGGAAGGGTAAAAACATTGAACAAATGATTGGGGTCCCAAAAAGTCATTTTCCAATGGAGTTATTATGGGATAAAATTTCACCATGTATGATCCAAATCCACCACATCGATGGTATTTTTGAAAAAATTTCCTCTCACAATCTCAACTAGAAGAATAATTTAGTTTCATTAGAGTAATAATCTCCCTAGTTAAAATCATCTTAATATCAATTATCATTCACATTTTTGAGACCAATATTATTCAAAAGATGGTCATTAATAACATTTAAAATATTATTAATAGCTTTATATGGGATTCTCAAGAGAAATAGACATACCACTTGGAAGGATACAATAGATTAGCCTATGATGCCGGGGAGGGTGGAATAAATCAAAGAAGTGTATTTGGAAGTATAGATATTCCTTATGTAAGAATCGCATGGGATGGGATTTGTGTAAAATATATATTGGAAAAGATTACCTCTTAGAATTTTGGGTGATGTTTTCATATCATATCAATCAAGAGATCCATGATTTGGAATATTAATCGAGGGGGAATCCTCAAGATCCGACAATATTTGAAATGGATTGTTGGGGAAGGCTCGATTAAATTTGGTAGGAAAATTGGGTGGGAAAAATTTTGGGCTTCACTAGTTTCATGGTGCACAAGATCACCTTCATTGAATCCATAAAATTACCTACCTTCATGAAATTTTCCCTTAATCACCTGTAATAAGTGTTTTATTATGGTATCTCTATCTCTATTAAACCAGATGGGCTTTTCTTCACCACTACCTCATTAGGGTTCTTCTCCCATATTGTTTTCCAATATTTGTTACACAGGTACCCTAACAATTATACATGCGGTGGGTTTTTGGTAAATGAAATTCATTTATAGTAAAATATTCTATGTTAGTGAATTTTTAATCATGCTCTTCAAAAAGATTAAGCTTTCATAGGAATGGGTAATAACTTGGTATTCTAGAACTTGTGGTGCTACTCCGTCAATGAAAAGATGGGCACCCATATTTTCTAGGAAGGTGATTAGGCTTCCACTTTCGGGAAAAGGCATATTGTTTTTAATGGGCATTATATCTAGGGAATGTCTAGAAATTCATTCAACTAGTCCTGTTTTTCAATGCATGGATGAAAATAACAATGAATGAAATACCGATTCAATGGGATTTTTAGCAGGATGTTATATTTTATAATCTTCTCAGAATAATTCTAAACATAAGAGCATCCTTCATTATCAAATGGTGGTGACGATTAAATCATAGTTGCCTAATGTGGAGTTGGATACACTGCTCAAACACTATGAGTGCTCCACTTCCATGTTTCATCTCACTAAAAGAAAAAGGTTAGGGTAACACCTCCCCTCTCCCCTATCCAATGAAACTGGGATAGCTGGATACCTTAGGAGGGTGGTATTAAATTGAATACTGACGGATCATGTACCTAGGGATGTATGTCGGGAGGTTGGGAGTTCGTGATCTTAATGTCTTAGTTGTTTTTGTGTTTAGTATCTAGCATGATCAAGGTTGTTATCTCATAGAAGATGCACCTACCATGCTCAAATGGTTAACATTTTTTCATTCTCAAGGTATTATACTCAGTCAGTTGGAATCTAACTCTTTTATAATCCTCAACTCTATAAAAGGAGTGATATCTAACCCCTGGATAATCATATATTTTTTATAAATAAATAGAGAGAGTTTATCACGTATAGCATTAATCACACTCACACATGGATGGTGGGGAACACGATCACTATCTTCATGGATTCCTGCAATACTTCTGATAATCCATGTGCAATACATAATTGTATTGGGTCCTGTCACCATGAGAACGTGAATCATGATTGGACCGATTAACTTAGTAATCATTACTTTTGACTATCATAATTTTTTCGGGGAATTCCCCTCCCCCATAATTTTAATAAAAAAATAATAGATTTGAGAGGATGAGTGTGACAGAATACTATGTCATGAACCAATATTATTCGTTTTTTAATTGACACCCCTGAATATCAAAAATGGTGAAAGATTTGTTATTTATATTGTACAATTATGATATTATTATTATTCAAGATTCATAATATCTCTCATACCTTCATAAATTATATTATTTGGGAATACAATAACCTCGCTAATGTTTACAGTGGATTACCACCTCCTCATGCGATGTGATTCATTCATGGTTTGTATGGAAGGTAATAAAGATTATTTCAATGAAATTATGTTACATAAATGCAATTGTTTTCTTTTTTAATTATAATATATCATTTAAATATTTTTATTTCAATCCATAATGGAAATGAAATCAATGTTCATGCATAAGTTCGACCAACCACCGCTATGAACCATGTAATTCACTTTATATGACTAAATTTTATGGATTAAAATTAATAAATTTATAAAAAATATATATTATTAATATCATGGTTAAAATTATAGAAATTATTTCATCATTATTAATTTTATATAAAAAATTTATCAAAATATATATGAAAAACAAAGCATTGATCATAAAAAACATGACATTATCATGGAACTATTTATTAAAAAGTAATAAATGGTAATAAAAAAATTATATAAGGTATGATATATATATATATATATATTGTTTTATAACAGATATATGAAAAACAAAATTTAATTATATAGGTTGTTTTCACATGTACAGTGGATGTTAGGACATATGGTAAGGGATGTTTGCCTTAGTTTTCCTTCATTGAGATGTATGTTATGTTATGAACCTATATTCTTTAAAGAGGTGTATATACACCCCTTTTGAAATGTATTATCATTAATATATTTATCATTATTATATATTATATTCCATTTTATATTATTTTTTCTTGTTGAATATAATTCCATAATACCAAATTATTATTGATTTTTTGTTTAAATATAATCGTAAATCAATATTTTTTTTGATTATGTGAGTGATTACTAAATTGTATTATCCATATTTCATTAAACACATATATTTTAGTTTCATATATATATTTATTATTTTTTCAATTAATGGAATCATTTTATACTCTTTTTAATATAAAATAATTTGGAAAATATTTTTAAGAAAACATGACATTATTTCTCTCTTTGGCTGAAAATAATTTTTATTAAAAAAAACAATGTTTTGTAAATTTATTTTAAAAAATGATTTATTATTAACAACTAATTTTAAAAAATAAATTTTTATCCATGTTTTACATTGTATATTTTTATGGAAATGAAAATTCATTGTTTCCCTAAAACAGGCACTCTAGGATTTTAACATGCATTTGAAATTAATCTCTTTTTTAACAAGTATTGAATGAAAGAAAAATTCTATAATCATGAACATTATTTTTAATAAAGGTTAATGTATATGTTTTCATGGTTATTTGAAAAATATTTTATCAATTTTTTAGGTTCTAAAATTTTATTTTCATATATGAAAGGATATTTTTCACAAGAAATGTTCTCTATGATCAATCAAAATCATTTTCCATCTAAGATGAAATCCATTGAGGTTACAAATACTATATTTGGAATATTATACTTGGTTACCATTATTCTTATTTATATGAATGGTTTATGTTTATTAATACATGATCTTTATTGAAAATATTTATCTTCCATGTTTTATATCATAATATTATTATTATGAAACCAACTTCTTATCCATGATTTATGCTATTGTGAGGTGCTGAAATGGTAATGAAACTAGTCACTTTTCCATATTTTATGGTATGTTGATATTTTTTTGAAAAACAGTCATTTGATGGGTTATGGTATCATGGATATTTTTTTTATTTTTTGGTACCAACAAAAATTATTTTATTATGAAATTCATGGGACATAAATATCCCTCGAATTTATTGTCTAATGATTAATGTTAAAAGATCTAAAAGGGTGCGAAATAGGTTATCCCTAGTACAAAATATGGTACTCGGGAGGTTACCCCAAGCTCAAAGTATGTAAATTGGGGTTTATCCCAATCCTAACATGTAATTAATTTATTCTATGGTATAAAAAACATATTTTATTCCATGTTTCTATGTGTATCAAAAATATATGTCTTATTCCCTTTTTATAAATTTATAGATCATGTCATTTTATTTACATATGATTTATGTCTTTTGAATCCCAAAACATTATGTTATTACCCAAGATTTTTAACTTTGATATCCTTAGCATTATTTTTAAATGTTATAATCATGTTCTCATACCATAATGATCATGTTTTTCTTATTTATCTCTATTGATAACCCATATGGATAGTATGAAGTCATTTTTATGATTCCTTTCCCCATGATATGAAGATATATATTACTCATTTCTATTCTATGAAGGACTCAATATATGATGAATTTTTTGGGAGATGATCTGGATCACATATGATCAAATTGTTTCTGTTTTCAGGTTTCCAATTTCCCTAAAATATTATTGCCCTCATCCATGTCTTTGTGTAATATTATAAATATTCATAAAAATTGATCCAACATCTATGTATCAAAAGGTTAGGTTTCTATAGCTACATTGTAGAATGATCTATTGAGAGGGTTAAAAACTCCCTAAAAATATAGATAACATGATCCTCCACCATTCTCTTCCCCCACATGGTACCTCATGGTCTAAAGTGAAACACCTTATACTTTTTTAGGATATATTATTCTTAGTAGCATTCTTAAAACACAACACTATTATTTACTTGATTTAAAATACATGATAAAATCTAATAATTTAAATGATCTCATTAGAAAAAAATAATTAAACATGTATTTAAGAATATTAATAAAAACATTATGAAAATATATATAGTTTTTTTAAAAAATGATAAATTATTTGCTAATTCGTAAGAAATAATTACTAAATATTCATTATTCATTCTTTTATTTCATAAATTTTCATTATTCCTAAATGATTTCTAATTTTTATTTTGTAATTAAATTATCATTAAATTATAGAATTTTGTAGAAAAAATAGTCACATAAATGGATACAATTTTTTAAATTATTATGTCAAAGTAGTCTTAAAGTTATATTGTGGGATTTCATAAAAGATAATTTTTTTCAGAAAATAGTGACAATACAAATTTGTTATAAATATTTTATTTCCTTTCTTAAATAATGTAATTTAAAATGCTCCATTTTATTTTACATTCATTCATAATGTAAAATAATTAATAATCTAATTAATTAAATGGGGATCAATGTTATAAATAATTTTCTTATAAGTTCATTTTAATGTATCAAAATACAGTTTATACAAATTATTTTTCTCTATGTTTTATGGATTTATATTAACATTAGTTTTAGAAACATATATTGATGAAATATTTAAAATATGGTTTCAATAATGCAATTTAGGGGTTAATATTTTGTTAATAGTCCCCTTAAACTTATGGCCATTATCAATAGTAACCTAGTTAACGATTTTTCACAAAGTAAGTCTAAAAATAGTATAATGATGATAAAAATCCTGCATATGGTATAAAAATCACCAAAAAAATGAATTTATCCTATTAGATGAGTTATTTTCGAAATAACACCTAGTTTTGAATATATTTCATTTAGATTGGAAATTCATTTGATAATAAAATTTATATTATTTTCAGAAAATGTAAAATACAGAATGGCACTTTCTTGGTTTAATTTTCCCATATATGTTACAATATATATAGAAAGAATTAATGAATAAATATTTTTTAAAACCTAAATATTTTATGAGTATGATGCTAATTTATTTTTAATTTTAAATTATGATATTGTTTATTTAAATTCATACGCAATACAGACCTAGTGTTTTTGCAAAGGGTAGAAATAATGGATTAAATTATTTAAGAAACATTAATAGAGGATTTTTTTGGAATAAATATAGAATTATGTTAAATTTATTATTAATAATAATCCATAATTTATGATAAAACGATTAATATTCTAAATATACTATTATATTGATGAAATAAATCTAAAATTAAATGAATCGTGTTAAAACAAACAATAATGATATCTATATTCATGTAATATTACTATAAAAAAATTTCAAATCAGAAAATTAATAATGGTACTCATATAATATGAAATTGATTAAAATTTAAGTAAATTTCCATTTTAGATCAACTTTTCACCTTAAATGAAAATTAATTATGCTTATAGTAAAATATAATGTTTTACAGTAGTTAAGGTAAAAAATATAAAGAAGTGGCCTGACAGGAAGATAAGTATTAAAATAACACAAAAATACTTATAACAATTATTTTAATTATCAAATTTAGATATTAGAATCTATTTTCAAATAATCAATGGTTATTTGGATGTATTATACTCAAGAATGAAATTAATTAAATTTAATTCATTTAAGTAATACCATTAGTGTCATCTCATCACATTTAAAATGACATATCTTCATATAAATTATTCACAATCATTTTTTACTATATCTGGGACAATAAATTTCCTAAAGCCTTCTTATATTCATTCCCTTCACCCTAGTTTACCTCTTCTTTCCATTAAGACATCCAATGTTGTCTGAAGTTGTAAGATAAATGAGGTCTCTTAAATAAAAAAAATCGTCTAAGCCGACTCTTTAATAGTTTAGTTCTTATTCTACTTCCACTAAATAAATTATATACACCCTAACATATTGAATTTATTTTCATCTATTTAATTTTATTTTATTATGAATACATTAGATCCTTTTTCCATGTCATTTCCCATCAAATGGAAAATCAATGTCTCACTCATGCTTAATATTGGGTTACATCATCTATAAAGATATGAGATTAAATATCCTTTAACACCTCGCATAAATAATTACAATTATAAATTCAATAAATAATTATGATGTTAAATATTTTATTTATAATTTTTAGCTATAAAATATTGTTTTTCTTCCTTTTCCTCTTTTCATTAAAATTTGAGAACAATATTTATTCATAGGTACAGAATACCATCTCCATGAATAGTCTACTACATATATATATATATATATAGTTTTTGGATAGTTAATACAATTTATTTGAAGAATATATATGATATTTATATCATTACTGACATCCTATATAGGATCAGACCATAATCAAGATTCACAAACAGTAACATTCGAATAAAAATATACTAGATAAATGAAAATATCAACACCCCAAAACAATAATTTTAATAAAAAATAATCATAAATATGTGTTTAATTTTTTTTAAATCTATCATATATGAGAATAAAATTATTTATATAGTTATGTTATATAATTTTAATAAAGTTAAAATCATCGTACAGGTGGTTATAGATCCTATTAGGGAATACAAACTTGAGAGGAGGGTTCTTCATCTAAATATTGTTTCATTAAGACAAGTTTGACATCAGACACATATTTATTTTTAAGATGTGTATATAATGAGAAGATAAAATTTTATATCAAATATATTTATAAATTAATTTCACTTAATATTTTTTATACTAATTTTTTCATCCAATGAGGTTTGATTCACAAGTAACCAAAGTGATATGTGTTTAATATTACAATATCAATTTTTACCTTAATTAATTATGATTACACTATTAATTATGAACTTTTGTGATCATTTAATAATAAATTTGATATACTTTCTTATCATATTTTAATTTCTATCAATAATATAGTTTCAATTCATTTTTACCCACTACTTACTAAATTGATACAATATTTGTTTAAGGAAGAATAACATTATTTTTATATTCATCAAAGTGTATTTTATTTTACGAATAAATTCCAACTAAAACTATTTAAATAAAATTTTTAATATCTTAAAAACATATTTTTAATTAATTATTATCCCATTTTTTTCTTTATAAGAATAATATTAGAATGAATACTCTCATTATTTTCAGAATTAGGTACAAATTAAAAAACATGTGTATGAGAACCATGTTTTATTGTATACCACACAAAAACCATTACCATTTTAAAGAACACTCATTGATTTGAATATTTATTTTCATATTTCAGATCATTGTTCAATGATGTTATTTCCCTTAATATTTTGGAAATTTTTAGAATTTAAATAAGTGATTTCGAATCATAAAAGGTATTTCTTTTATGAAATTTTATAGTGATTTTTTAATTCATTTTCTAACATTGAAAACATAATTTATTTTTCATATGCTTTAATAGAAATATTATCCTATGATACTATCATTATATGTTATTTTCTTTATGATTATGATGATCAAATATTGACCAAGCCCATTTTCATTTTCTACACGTTATGAAATAATGAAATGATTAATGTTTTCATGATCTTTTGAATATAAGTGATCAATTATGATTTTATGACTTGTGGATATTTATACCAATCTAATTAATTGTGAAAATATAACTAATTTATTAGATCAAAGGGGTACATAAGAGGTTTTCTCAATATAAAATAATGTTCACCGGTTCTTATCACAAGTCATACATTTGATAAATGTATTCATGTGTATCCTTGATATATTATTTCACCCATCATGATTCTTTTTGATTATGTGATATTATTCGAATATTATAATATCATGGACTATTATTCATTGATTACATTATGATTCAGTTCATTTGAACTACCAGACTTGATTCCCTCACTCATAAAAATGATATAAGAATTTATGTGTATTAATTTCAAATTTTAAGAAATGTTCTCATTATATTCAGCCTAGGTAAATCTTAAAAATGTTAATTAATTGTCATATCACTTTTTTATGCTTTTTCAAAATCTATGAAAAACAATTTTGATTTATAATTTTATCTATGATATAAATAATTTTATGAATTTTAATATTAATAAAAAGTGTACTAGTTGTGAAGAACTAAAGGGAGTGTTGTGGGTATTTTCTACATTAATTTATTAATATCTATATTCTTTGAAACAATATAAATTTAGAGTTCATTATTTGATCAAAATGATATATATTTAATATTAATAAAAAAATATGTAATATTTAGGAATGTGATATTTGTACGATCATAGTTTATATTAGATCAATGTTTATATAATTTTAGAAATAGGATAAAGAAAAATTAGTTTAAATCCATTGTACAATCCAATGTATAAGAGAAATTCATAATTTATTGAAAAGAGAGAATTTTGGTTTTCATATATAACCCTATATGGATACTGGAAAGGGGGTGGAGATTGGGAATAAATGAAAAAATGTTTAATAAGTATAAAAGTGTCATTTTAGTTATAAACATGTTCATCATTAATGCATGATGGGTGGGAAATAAGATTCATTAAACTATTGACACTTCTAGGGAGATAACCTTGTGTTATCTCATATTTCAATTTGGTAATATTGTTATGGATTTATAAATAATAATTTCCAATGATGAAAGAGGCAAAAAATGAGGTCCCAAATATGGAAAATATGGTATCATGATTTTGAAATCATATGATTATTTTCCTTATTATCTGATTCTTAATTATGATTAATGTTTCCCAAAATATTATTTCTCATTTTAGTCAGTGGAATTAACATAGAGAAATTATTTTCATGATAAATTTGGCTTACTATACAATGATTGGAATCATTAAAAACAAAATAAAAATGGAGATGGATTGTGAATCGTATGAGTATGCCTAAATAGCTATCGTAAAATATTATTAAAAAGAGTAACATATGTGAGACTATAAAATAAATTGATAAAATAATAATTTAGTTTCATGAAGGCCAATTAGGATATATGATTTAATATCATTTATGTCGAGAATACGGGAAGAAGAACCCATCGATACATCTCTATGTAATGAGAATAATTTTTATTCATATAAAATAAGGGAAAGAAGAAACTAATCTCATGAGAAAAGTGAAGAATTTAATAGAGGTAAATAAATAACATCTTAAGGTGAAATTTATATTTCATCATATTAAGTGTTATTAAATTTTGAATCAACTGACATAATTTCTAAATATATGGTATAACTTGTAGGCAAAGGATTTTTAGACAATATACTACTCATTGGAGCATAATGATTTCACATGATTATATATTAGTATTCTATTAATATGATATTGAATTTTTTATATCATTGATATACCTATTTTACAATTCATAACATATTAATAGAATTTTGTATAGTAGTTTCAACTATATGTTTAATGGTATTAATAACATATGAAAATGATTTAGTGGAATGTTGATATTTTTTGGAAGCACGCGATTGAGGTATAAAAGACCTTTAATATATGTCTGTTTTTGAGATAAGAGTGGTTAGTCATGATAAAAAGTTGACAGAGTTTTATAATAAAAAATGGATAGTATTTGTGAAATTTTAATTTTTTATTGATTTGATGAAAAATTGATTTACACTATCCAAAATAATGTTTATTGCATTTCATGTAATAATATAATATATTGGATAAATTACTATTTTGGAACAATATTTTTTCCATTGAGGATTCACGATGAATCATTTTATTAATGGAATGTATTAGTGAGTTTCATGAGAACATATGATCATGGTACTAACATGTAGGGTATGGGAAATTATGATTAACTTTATAATATTTGGGGATAAACGTTAATGTTGATCAGGGAAAAAATATGTGATGAATTATTTTAGAAATTTGTGTTTTAAATTCAGTTAGAAAAATATTGTTGGTGTCTTAATGATATATGTTTAAGGATTGATTTAACTAGATCAGTGAGTCTTGTTATGGAAATCTATGATATTGGTCTCTCAAACGATATTTTAATCAATTTTTAGTCATATAATGTTCTAATAATTTTGGTTTTCAATTATTCAATAAAGATATGATGAATATATTTTCATCTATTTATATATCTTATAATATATAATATATTTAATTTAGCAATTCATTCATAAAAAATCTAGTCTATTCATTAATCACTAGTATATACGATGAAAGGGGATGTAATCCAATTTAATCATCGATACATATGATGAAATTTACATTAGGGATTTAAATATATCATGTTAGAATATTTTATCATATTCGATGGTAAATGTATTAATCAATACTCAGGAAATGTACCATGAAAATGAAAAACAGCGATTTTTATAATTTTATCCCATGAATTGAGGAACTTTTTAACCCACATTGATTTCTGATTTTTATTTCATTAGAATTATCATGAGAATTTTTAGTATCACTATATATTATTATTTTCCCATTATCATTTTAATTTTTGATAAATGTTGACTTCTCCAAAATATAATTATATTATAGGTACTCAATTATATTTATTTGACGTTACATTTACGTTTTACACTTCCCTTTATCAAAAATGACATAATTATATTTTTTTGATATGGGGTTTTAACAATGATATTTGGAAATAATTAACATTTGATTATTGAGATTTTTTTATAGCAAGGAATGTAGGTCCCGAAGTATTTAATTTAAGATTATATTATGCTTGATATCTTTCTTTGAAAGAAAAAATAATCTTTATGAAATATGTAATATGCTAAAAAATTATTATATATATATATAAGAATTATATCATATATTTTTATTTTTATTTTATGAATAATAATAAACACGTTATGAATTATTTTTAATTTTTTAAATAGTTAATTTTTTATGACTAATACATAATAAATAAGTACCCAATTCTCAGATAAAACATTTTATACTTCAAAAAGAGGGTTTCTTAAAAAATTGATTTTGTTTTAATTTTTTGTGAATATATTATAATAGATTTTGTTAATTTTTAGAAACATTATTTGATTTATTGAATATCATTTTTGAAAATATTGTCTCTATTTTATCATATTGTTAATTTTATAGTATTACTATAAAATGATATTTTTCCAGTGAATAGTCAAAAATACCAATCTTTATAAAATCTTCATTTAATTTATTTATAAAAATAATTTGAAAAGTTAATATGTGTTAAATTTGATCTTAATTATATATATAAGAAATTATATAATCAATTATATAGGAATCTGTATAGTTCTTTATTTTAGTATAAGTTAATTTTTACACATACAAATTCATTATTCAAATAAGAAATTTATATTTTCAGTGTCATTATTATTAAAATTTATTATTTCTTTTAATAAAAATAGAATATTTAAAAATGGAATCAGTATTTGTAATAATAGGGTTCCTATTTTGTATAATTGGACCATTTAATTTTTATCATGAGTAATGTAAACCATGCAAAATTTGTTCAGTTTAAAATTGTTTAAACATGGTTAAAAATATTGATTACGACACAAAATATCTATAACACATGAATATAACTTATTTGATATGTTTTAATAGAAACAATACGTCCTATATATGAAAATAGTTCGATTTAATTTTAATTTTAATTTATTTTAACATTTAGATTATTTTAAGGAAAGCATAAATAAAACACTGAGCTATCATGATTATTATTTCTATTAAATTTCATTATAGTGATTATAAGTTACTATTTGTGAATTAAGATGATTATTTTAATCATTAAGTAATTTTATTTTTAATGTCTATTATTTTATTTTTATTTTTTATAATAGAATAGATAACTTCAAATCTTTCCAAAAAATGACTCAATGCATGAAAAAATTGTTGAAACAATCTAGTAAATTATTTTAAATACATGAAAATAAATATGTTTTAGTTTACTTATAGGGTTTCAAAAAATTTATTTATAAAAAATTGGAGGTAAATTTGATTATATTCTAAATAAATTATATTATTTGTTTCTTGAAATCCATGTTAAATTAAATTTCCCAAATAACATTAATAATAATAATATTTAATTAAATGATTTATAAAATCTTAATAGAGGATTTGTGAATCGATAAATTGTCTTAGGTGTTATACATGAACCATTTGGGAGACACATTGTAGCAGAAAAGTATATTTATGACCCAAAGGCCAAAAATATGTCCAACAACATTGAAGGATAAAAAATAGTTAACATGAGGTCAATCCAATATATAAGTCTGTAAATTTAAATAAATACTATCAAAATTGTATTAAATGATATTATTTCATTGTTAGATTTATTGTAATAAAATCCGTGGCCATTTGGAAAAACAATAGTTTTAAATGAAATTATTTATATTTAAATATTATATTTAATATGAAGAACCTCTCAAATACATTCCTAGTTCCAATATTATGATCACGGGGCCGTTGTAGTCCCATATAACCTTCTTACGAAGACTTAAGGATAAAGAAAAATGAGGTTTCTCAACAAACATGTAATATTCATATCATAATCCTTCAATTATTATTTATTCATTTATTTCCTTTAATTATTTTTCATACATCTATTCATGGTTATTCAATTATCAGATATAAACTTATATTTCATTATTATAATGGGACAACAATTTTAAAACTATATTCCATCAACTGCGAAATAAAATTGTTGTGCATGCATATATGTGTACTAGGACCTCTACGAAATGAGGTGATTCATTTTTCGTTCCCTCCCCACATGGAAATTTAAATCGATCAGTAAAAATAATATTTAGGATATTCATGATTTTATTAATATTAAGGATTTCTAAAATATTATTCATATTTCATTCCTTCTTTTTATAGAAAAATAAAAACGCTAAATGGGTATATAGATCATCATTTTAGTGAAAAATATAATTAAAATTTATCTCTATATAATTATTTTGTTGTAAAAAATTTTATATATTCAGTATATATTATATTTATATCAATATTAACATTATAGAGATGATCAAGCCATTATTATTATGAATGGACAAGAACTGATGAAATGAATAATACATGAAAAGCAATACAACTGTCAATAAAAAAATATGATTTTAATAATGATTTATCAATAATGGGTTTAAAATATTATAGTTGGATCGTATATTTTAATATCATATCTTTATGGTTATGATATAATTTTATAATAAATTTAACTTTTTTAAAGTAGGTTATAATTCTTATGAAGAATGTATCATTTTAGGTCAGGGTTTTTTGTGCCAATATTGTTTTGTTGATACAAGTTGAATGTCATTCACATATTTATGTTTGTAATGTTTTTAAACTTACCATATTACATTTTATATAATAAATAATACATAATTAATGAAATTAAATGTTAAAATTCATGTTATATCTTCTGTTGGATTATGTTTCAATGTATAGGAAAATGGAAACCTTTTTAGTTTATAATCATACTTGTTTTATAAATTTCTAGTGTTTAAATTTGTGATGATGGACATATATGATACATTTAACATAGATAACATATATTTTTCTTTCATAGGGTTAAATCTTGAATTAAATTTTGTCATTTAATTTTTCTCTCACTATCAATCCATTGTAAAAATGAATGCGTTACATAAAATTGATTTTTTTTATTTGGAAATGAAAATTTTCATCAATGACCATATCCCCATGATGTTTTTTGAAAATTGTTGTGACTATTTTCTAAATATGTTTTAAAGTGATTTTGATATATATTTTAATTTCAATAAAAACAACAAGAAGTAATTTCCTTCAAATTTTCTGAAGTAGGTACTTTTCATCAATGGTGTGAAATGAAATTATTGTTTCAACGCATATCTCATGACTATTTCTTCCAACCATTTTGACCAGTCAATGATTTAAATATTTCACTTCATGAATCCATTGATATTTTCAAAGTCATTATTCCTTATTTTTTTAAATTAATATTTTAAATAATTGATTTCAAAAGGAAATAAATATTTTCTTAAATCAATATTACAACAAATAATTTAATTATTTTTTTAGTCTATGAAAAAAATCATAGATGTTACATATTATTTGCATGGGATACGGTCCTATGAAAAATTTCATATCAATTATTTGAAATTTTTTGTATTATTAGTTTTAAATATGTATGAAAACTTTTTTTCTTACCATAGGTTAATCAATAAAGAAATTATACTTTTTTAATAATCTTGTAAAGTATATATAAAGTTATGAGGATTATCATATGGGAGGATCAATTATATCCCTCCCTATATTTGGTGATGATAAATGTTTTATTAGCTCAAACGTGTACCCATGAGGTCATCCAAAGGATGAAAATGGTTCATGGGAGGTTATTCCAATCCCAAAAGAGGTATATAGAAAGTTATCCCAAACCTACCATTGGATGAATATCTTGTTTTGTATCCTTGACATAATATATAAATGATTTTTTATATTACACAATATCTTCAACATTTTTATGATATGATCTTATGTAAACATTATGCTTTCAATGATCATGTTATTAGATTCTTTTATGATTCATTTCATGGGAAGATCCTTGTTTTTGGGATTAAAACGTGATTTAAGAACTCTGAAATTTTGGGTTTGATTATCAAATGCGAAGATGAATTTCTCATACCATTATGATAATATTAGGATTAAATTGTTCATTTATTTATATCTACCATGTTACCCTACCAGATAATATGTTCTCAATATTTATTAAATATCATTTTCACATGTAATTTATGAATATATTTACTTATGATATATCCTTTTAATGTTCGTCTTTTTTGTATGAATTAGTGTGTGAGATGATGTGGATCATTTATATTAAGGCTTTTTTATGAATTCAAGATTCAGAAGACAGTAAACCATTATAGTTATGGAATGAATGATAAGTATATGTAGTGAATTCATTTATTAAGATGTGATAATTATTTATGTAATGTCTACATTACCTCATGGAGTTGTCCTACACATATAGAGATGCATTTTAGTGTGTCCCCTGGGATGTGTCAAAATCTATTTTCCAAAAATAGATTGGGTTTATTAGTGAGGGAAACTAAAGTAGCGTCTATCCCTTATGGATTTCATAATGATTACAGGATTCATAGAAAATTCATCTACCAATACCTGATTAATCATTCTCTATATTATCACACTATAAAACTAATCTTGAAACATTTAATGAAATCACTAAAAACACTCTGAAAACATTGACTCCTAAATCAACATTTGAAAATAAAAATTCTCCCATACTCTTAGATTTTGATAATCATGTTGTTCATTATGTGATATAAGACCAGTTGATATTAAAAGTATGCTAACATTATGGAATGGTGTACTTTTCTAAATGGTAAAAAATTTCAGTTGGAGACCACTATTTAACAAAAGAGGGAACATTCATTATTCTCTAGTTCAGGGGTGTTTAGTTTAATGAGTTGATTATTTTGGAGTCCAACCAATGATTGAGGGGATTATATCCAAATAATAATGAATATTTATTTATTCCATGGATACCCTATATTTAGTTTCATGATATTTCCATTTACCCAATCGTATTGATTAATAAGGTATATATTAGGGATGTACTTGAGATCAGTTAGGTATCGAGATAAATAAAAGATGAAAAAAACATTCCATTCTTAATTTCATGATGGGTGTCTCATGATGGTTACTGAGTATAGTAATATAATGACTATATTCACACTTTAATTCATCCCCAATTTCAATAAGAATTTCATTTTGATTCATTAATATACATTAACTGAAGTTATCTTGAGGATCTTTTGGTGCCACTATGATCTAATCAACAATGTTTTATGATGGGAAAACATAGAGACCCTAACAATTTTTAAATATGGGATCATATCTCTCTATAGTTCACTCATCAACAAATGATTATTTTTTTATAATATTCTAATTCCATATAGTTGGAAACATAGCCTCATATTCCCAAAAACAATTCCACTTATTAAACCTATATATCAAAAATAAAATAATTTATAAGAAAACCCAACCATAGACATCATTATAAAGCATAATTTGATGAGAAAATGTCCATTTATTCATTTTGTGGGTTGATTCTCTTTCTCCCAATAATGTGGGAATGCATTCATTGATGACGATACAAGTTAAAGATTCCATTTGTATTATTCTAGAACCGTCACTCACATGTATCGATGATATTTTTTCGTCAATGTAAAAAAAGTAAAATGTGTAATAGCATTAGATATAACGGTAATTTTGGTAATCACAATTTCAATCAGTAATCACATGATGATAAAATTCACAAAAGGTACTATATTGAAGATCATTTTTACAATAATTTTTTAAATATTCCCATAAATATAAATTTAAAATTACTCTCCTTATATTGGGATAATATTGATAAAATTTATCTTAGTCTCTTTGAGATAATCCAATAAACCCAAAATAATATTGACCTTCCAAAATTGTGTTTTTTCAAGAATGAATAATTCGAGGATCATGTGGAACAAAACAATATTCCAGGGAGATGTTTCTCTGGTTGGGTAATTATCGACTAATTCATTTCCCAAAGTTCAGCTGAAGTCATCATGATATCCCTTATATAATCATAAATAATCTTATCTATCTGATTGATAATGACGAACTTCCAAAAAATTTATGTCAAATCTTCTATGGAAGATCATGTGTATGAATCAAAACACATATAACACTGTGCTGAACCATTACATTCTGGAAGGGAAAGAACCAAGATATAATGTATAAAATTTAATTTTACAAACCAAAAAATAAAATATTATATATTGGAGAAAAAATATACCATTTTTACCCCCAAATTTACGGGTAATATATAAATATGTAACCAATAGAGAAACACCAAACACATCCCTAAGATAAAAATAATATTCCCATGGAATAACACCAAATTATTTTCATCTAAAGAACATCCCAAATGACAATCACCAAAAATAACTCAATCTCACCAAACCTCTACCATGGAATCTACTAGACAATACTCCCCCACTAATTTCATTATGTATTACTATAGGGTTATTTTTTAAAGATAACATCTACCATACACAAACCTCAAATCATGTTTTAATTTGAAAAAACAGTCCATCTCTCTCTAAGAGTCTCCAAATCTTGTATTATACCATCGAAAAACATAATTTTTGAGGAATCCATTATAAAATTTCATCTTCTAGGTGTAAAAGTACAATAAAATTCATAGCCATGAATGAACATATACCATTATCACTACATTAAATTCATATTGTACTATGATATGACACATTTTAAAATGATATTATCTATTAATAACATAAAACATTCAATGATGATATAGTATATGAATAACATAAAATAAAATAATATAAAATCACTATAATATAATGAATGTCATAATTACATTAATGATTTCATAGTTGTCGAGTCCTATGGGGGATAACTTTCTTGTCTCATTGACATATAACCCTATCCATTATGTGAATCATCACATTTAATCATCAATGTAGTGATCTACTCTTGTAGATGAATAACTAGAGCACTAATGATATTTTCCTTCAATACCCTAAATGCAACCAAGAAATGGTTATTCCATATGAACAGTTTATACATTTTTGTAAATCATTACATAGTAGTATCAACCCTGCAGTATTTGGGTACAAGACTCCAATAATATCTAGAATGAAAAATTAAACTCTTTATTTAAACAATATTATTAGGGAATAATCAGGACAAAATATTTAAATCATTGAAGGACCAATGAAAAATCAATATTGATATATGATATGACCCAAAAAAGACACCTCTTGTTCCCAATAATCATGCTTTGATAGATATTATAAAATTTAATAAACATAAAAAACGTAGAACGAGGCTCGTAGGTTCTATAAATGTTCATCCTCTAGAGCTAAAAATGATTTCATTGATAAATACCTCAATGATCCAACATAAAAACTAATGGAAAACTACATTCCTTAATCCCATGGAAAAATATGAATAAATAATTTCAATTAATAACATCAAAATGAACATGTAATGATTGTAAAACAATCTAGATGTGGTATTTGGTATATCAGATTACTTTGCTCATTATAATGTTATAGACCCTAATGCCATTGAAATATTCACGAATCCAGGTTAGCCACACGACCTTAGGCTCATCTCCCCAAATTCCGAATGTTACAAACTATCAGCGAGGGCATAGTTATGTTTGTGGGGGAGGGGGGGTGATAACCTCATAACCATAGTGCATCATAAAATAATATGAATATCATAAAAATTCAGGAAACATTAAATCATATAGACAATAGATATACAATAGGAATAGAAACCAATTTTAAAATAAATTCTACATACGAAGATGATTATAATAAACATTTTATGTATCTAATAAATCAAACATTACATATATACATAGAAGGTGTCTAATACATTTAAAAATTAAAAAACCTCAAAAGGTATTCTATCTGGAATCACAAGTGTCATCTGAGTTCCATTATCCCCTTCTCTAATATAGATGTTAACAACAAGTAACAAAGCACATTTCCTAAACCAAACCATTAATCATATAGTATATTTGGGTACCCAAAGGTAGACCAAATTGTCTTTGGGAAAAAATCCTAGTAGGAAACCACCAAAGGACAGGTTCCATATAGTTAGTGAATATATACCAAAATTTGGTAGGCAGAAATAAAAATATGAATGAGGTACTAAATTAAATCAATGTATACATTTCATGATTTCATATTAAAAATTATATAAATTTAATAAATAAAATCCATGTAATTATTAATTCTCGATAGCTGAATCATATCCCGATGTCCACCGAGAAATAATAGATAATCATTAGATGCCAAAACGGGCCATCCATACTTTATAAACAAGACTGAATCCATCCGATAAATGTGTTATAACATCTCTACCACTCAATATTTTCCTTTGAGTTCCAATAATGGATCCTAAGTAGGAACCATGGAATAATGATCAAATTTCCAATGCATTCATACATGGAAATAGATATGAATTCTATGTATCACTTGTCACATAAATGTGAATAAATGTAATTATATCATTGGAAAACCATATATAGATTCCATATGTCACTTTTGCAAAATAATGGTAAAATACAAAATGACACAATCCATGGAATTCATCATTTGAATCCATGTGTCACCCAAGGCTTATAAACATTCAATATCATTTAATACCATTTTATAAATTTAATATATTCCATGTCATGTTAAACTCCACGATCAATTCATTTTAGTCTCACATCAAAATTTTACATAAATAATTTGAGAATATTAGAAGGATTTACTTGACATAATTCACTTGGGAAATTAAATATAATAAGAATTTAGTGCTCAAAATCACTTGTAAGGAATGGTCCATGGTTCAAGGTAATTCAACCATTTGTATTATATAAACAAATTCCAATTGATATCACAAATAATATTCATTTGTTAATTAAAAATTTAATTTATCCATTTTGAATTCATCAATAACATCACACCACATGGTTATAGGGAACACATAATATGTATCCATTCTTAATCCACCCATGGTAGTCTATTTAATTATTTAACACACCAAAAGAGGTGGTTCTGTTTCAATATCATTAAACAATAAGCATGCATTGATGAATTCTTTAATTGAATTGGTTATACCTATCAATTTAATTCCAGGATTTAAATTCATACTCGGCATCACCAAAGAATTACGAATGTGAAAAAAGACTGATAGAAACCCTAAACATTTTAACGAAAGGTACGGTACAACCTATAGTTTGTCTGTAGAAGATAAATACTCCAATATCATCTCCTAATTCACCCTATATTGAGAGAAAATCATAAAACCGAGGAATAAGATTTTAATTGGGAAAATTATCTTTCACCTAAATTGCGCAGTTGATACCAAATAGAATGAATAATTAGTAAAAATGAAAGGATAACCCACCTAGCTCGATCCAATAATATTAGAATCTCTATAATTTGAGATCAGACATATAATATTACTTGATTACTAGAATAGATCTCAAATAGGACTCCAAATGGCATCATTTTCTGGGCATGATTGAATTTCTATAATATATTGAGATATTGATTTTAATTATTTCTGAAATTGTAATTATTCCCTAAAAAATAAGGTATAATTGTCTGTATTCTCTTTTTACTCAAATTGTATTCCAATCATGCATGCATATCTACAGGGAACAATAGTTCACACAATGTTTCCAAATGGTTTGAATAACCATGAAAACCCCATAAAACCCTCAAATATCAAAATTGTAGACAACCACGTAGGGTCATGTGTCTCAATTATCATAGTATAGTCTAAATTTATGGATTTTGGGACTCCACTTCCCATCCTCACATGGTTTTATCTAACAATGCAGCCTACCCTACACTGTTCACTTCCACAATGCACCATTCCATTTTCACCCAAAGTGTTGGGTTTAGGATCCAAACTAGCCCTGAACACCCCTAACAACACCATGACCACAAAGAGAATTCATATTAGTCTGTAAATAAAAATTAAAACTCAAATTTGACTGCATATACAGAATTTTTATATAAAATATGAAATGGATTCTTACAGGAATCTCCACATTCAGAAATTCACCCATGAATTTTCATATCAAGTGTGTTCAAAATTATCAAAGAACAATTAAGACCATTGTGATCCTACATCGGCCTCCCACCCCCTGATATCATCATGTACTTTATCATTATTTCATAGTACCCATTCAAGAGGATCGAAAAATTCTTATAGAACCATCATTCTAGGAGGGAAAATACAAATAGGATGATACTAAAATGATGCATCTACCTATAACTCAAGATCATAATTATGAAATTCTTCTGGTGGGTCTGAGTGATATCATCACATCCATGAAACACAGATGATGTCATTCATGGCACGGTACGTCAGAGGTAACTACAACTGTTGGGCCACTGGGCTCACTATCTCAATAATCATGATTGTCCCAACATATGAATATGAAATCCAACCCAATACCAAGATCATATGGGGTCCCATCCTCAGGGAGACATGTAAAAATAAAAAATCCCAGACCTCAAACTCTATATGTTTTATTTGGTTATCAATACAGGATTTCTTCCTAGACTATAAAGTATCAATATGCTACCGAATCATATGAACATTATCTATACTCTCTTAATCAGGATTAGGTCCAAAAATATATTTCTTTCCGAACTATAACCAACAAAAAGGTGATCAATATTTCCTACCACAAAAATCCTCAAAAGGTTACATCTATGTAGTATCTATAAATCTAATATTATAAGAGAACACAACTAGGGGTATATGCCTCTCCCAGGATCCCCTAAAATCTTGTATGCATGCTCCCAGAATGTCCTCAAGAACCTGAATCATGTGCACTGAGTGGCCATAATTATCTGGTGGGTATTGCGAGCATAGAAGCACTAGTTTACCTAAATCCCTCTATAATCCTTTAAAAAAAGTGGCTCAAATTATGCATCACTATCTGAAATGATAATATGTGGGACCTCGTGAAGTCATATCATCTCACAGATGTATATCCTACCACAATAATCCAATATAAATGTTTCTTTGATCGATATTAAATGTGAAACCTTTGTGATACTTTTAGAAAAACCCATACATCATCATTACCTTATACATACCTCAGTAAACCAATCATGAAATCCATCACTACATCATTCCATTTTCCACTAAAAAATTGGAAGTTATTGTAAAATTCTAGCTATTATTTAGTGTTCCACCTTCACACAATAATAGGTGAAACATCTCAGGATGAAACTTGCTTCATCACTTTTCGTACACATCCTCTAGTATTGGTGATGTTATCTAGATACATCTTGGCGATGTCATGTTTCACTACCCAATATGAAGCATGAATGTCCCACATCATCTACTCATGCATGTCTAATGAAACCCATACAAGACCAAGAATTCAAAAAATATTATACTCAATTATTTTCCAACATGGATGAGGTTCCTCAACATCCACACACTTCTATAGGTATAATCACTTTGAATATGATATTTTACATAACAATAATTTATTCATAAGTGTAGAGGTAATAGATAATGATGTCATATCGGTCTACCCTTGATTGTGGTGAACCCCTGTGTTCAACTTTGGGAATGAACCCATTAGCTTCTACTCACTACTAGCCTAGTGAATGACCAGTATTTTGGTCCTCCTACTGAGTGCATCATCCATTACATTGTCCTTATCGGGTTTGTAGGAAAGCTCGATGTCTAAATACTATAGGTATTACACCCACCATTACTGCCAAATATTCAAATCAGGTTGTGTATATTTTTACCTGAGGATTTTATTGT
Source organism: Viscum album (assembly GCA_963277665.1). Taxonomy (NCBI): domain Eukaryota; kingdom Viridiplantae; phylum Streptophyta; class Magnoliopsida; order Santalales; family Viscaceae; genus Viscum; species Viscum album. The sequence goes on from OY728125.1 coordinate 389,347,207, forward strand.
CCGTGTAAACAAAAAAAACATTATAATAGTTAGTATTGTAACCAATAGAACAATGTATGAACTAATAGAAATAACATTAGATCATGCATCAGGTAATTTCATATTTTTCCATATCATTTATAGAAACTTGTATGCTATGACTCTCTTTCCATGCATAAAGACTACTCCCAACTTGATACCATATGCATCAAAGCACACAACATCAACCTTCTTGGCTTAGGAAATAACATTATTTGTTCTAAATCCAATCTACCTTTTAGTTATAGAAATGTCATATCACATGAATTAGTTTAAACAAATATAAAACTCTTCTTTTCAATAATGAGATTAGGGTTATTAGGATAGATAATTCATTTATTAAGTGTCTTTAATATTTACCTATCCATAAGATTTTTTTTACCAAAAATATGTTCTTGGAATTCTCTAAGGAAACTACATCTCAAACATTCTCTAGCTCAAATGATACTCCTATCTGTCAGATAATTTTAAAAAATATATTAATTCGATACATCTAGAGGTGTCACATTTTCATATTAGTATATAATTGATTCTATCTTAGTGTATTCAATATGATATAACGACGTTTGGCATGATTGGGTCAATTATTAGAATACACCATGATACCATCCACAAAAATCACCATAAAAATTATTTTATGGATGGAAATATTTGTTTATTAGTTAATTGTTGAACATTGGAGAGTTCATGAAACAAAAAACATAAATAAAATACTCATATAGACTATGCATTATACAAAACATGGTGTGGGGGTATTCCCATTAATCTAACATAGACCAAATGATTTCCAGATCTCAAATCAATGCTTGGGAAGAACTAAAATAGTTGGAGTTGGTAAAAGAGATAATCTGTCTTTAGAATAGGATATCAGTGATTAACCATCACATGGTTCAATTTTTGGTGGTCAAAACATATCCTAAGAGTTACATCAACCATTTTGAAAAAACGACTTGAGAGACCTATAGAGAATAATTGGGTCTCATAAAATCCTTTTTGAGAAAATCCTCTAGCTACCTCTTGTTCTGCAATATCTCATTAGGAGCCATATAATAATGAGAACTAAATATTGCTGAATCCCATGGATCTAACTTGATAGAAAAGCTTCCTCTCTCTGTAGATGTTATCCTCAAACTTCACCTAGGACAGAGTCTTGAAAATGATCAAACATTAGAGGGAAATATTCATCATGTGTTTCCTAATCCTAATATTATAAATCATCAATATGGGATATCATCTTTCCCACCACATGTTTCTTGGTTCTATTTCATCTTTCTTGGACCTTTCATTCCCCTATTGGAGTAAACCCTTTGACCTCTAGTGATGTAAATGTCACCCTTCAACAATAAAAATCAATAAATTCATGAAACGAAAAAAACCAATACACTATAAGGAGGGTGAAAAAACAAATAATCTCAATGAATAAAAGGCCCCGTACAATGTAACACCTACCAATATAAAGGGGGAACTCCTTAAATTAACACACATACTCTGTTACAATCCCCAATGGAGTTTTATGTGACATACCATCATCAAAAGTTTTAACATTGATCCCGCATATTTCTTTATGAGTGAATATACAATGATATGAGAAACCACTATATCAAAAACTATAGAAGATAAAGTATTTGATTATAGAATAAAACCTATGATAGTTAACAGTACAATATCCTTGTCGTTAAGGTTTTGATCCACTATGTATATCTGGCCTTTACAATGTCATTGTTATACTTTCGGGATACCCTAAGAGTATCTTCTCCACCGTCGATGTAAAATAGGGGTCTGACTTCCACAAGCATGATGACCATATCATCCTAATCCTTAATTAGTTCTATATATCCTTGCCTGATGATAAGCTACTAACCCCGCACATGAATGTGGATTCGGCACAGACCATCTCCTCCTGATAGATTCTATAAAAGTTCTATAGAAGGACTATAGATGATCCATCATGAAATGAGATCAGCACCTGACTATGTCCCTCAAAAACAATGGCCTGGTATTTCCAGAACTAATACAATACTAGCACATCACCTTGTTACCAACGCGCATTCTCTGGCTACTAATGACATGGAGTGGAAGCTCCAGAAGTAAAATAGTGATACTAGTCGATGTAGTACTATATCTAGATGTTGAACCTCCATATATCACCAACTAGGCACAATTGGGTTATGCTCTTTGACCATCACATAATTCTTTATTCAATAAATTGAATTCAGAAGAAATAAATTAAACCAAAATCAAATGATTTAATTTGGACCATCATAGAAATTCATAAATTTAGGTATCTCATCACCTATTAGAATAGGTGTGAATCCATAGTGATCTGTATAATGTGCCTAGTAATCAACAATTTATAGTGTGCCATAATCCGGGTGCCATAACCCCTAGGATCTATTAGGCCATAACCTCTCATGATAGAACTATTCATAGAAGCCTTTATGAAAATCCCTTTTGGCCAACTCTCAATAAATATCCGTATGAGTTATAAAAACACCCTCATCTCTTAGAAGAATAATACAACATATACATAGAGAGATTTACCCTCCTTCTAGGAGTCATATCTAAATGTTCAAGGATAGAGAGTTTTGACTCTAGATATATCTCCACATCCTATGATCCACCATACCATGAAAATGTTGGTGGATTTTTCTATTGGAAATTGTGCATCAACTCCTCTATAGTCGGTGTAGGTCGCGATGCTCTCTGAGTAATCTGCATGAATAATATAATGTTTTCACAATTCTTTTCTTCCACACCTATTTCTAGCACAACTATTGTTGTTGTAAATGGAACTTTTGTAGGATCCACTGGTATCATATGGACCACCACATCCAAATAGTGGTCGGCGAAACCCCATGTCACACGACTGGTGGATTTTTTGATTTAATAACTATACAATTTCCAATCGCACACCTCATATCAAGATTGTTATGAATGCTCATAGCACAAAATCATTGATATCAAAAGAAGTTATTTACCCGAATTCCCATATAAAGATACACCCCACTGTATTCTCCTTGAGTAAGGTCTTGGGGACATATATCTTTTGTAAAAGATAGAGATACTTTCTACTTCCCCCCTCTATGGTTGGTGTTTGGATAATTACTATGGAATATGTTATTCCACATCCATTTAATTTTATATTCCATTTAAAATTTATATCAAATTCACATTAAACGGATAAACTAATGGTTTACTAAATTCATATCCATATGGGCCCATACATATCATTAATAAATATTTGGTTCCTATCTAATGCACAACATAATCCATTCCAGTATACATATCACAGGAGATGGTATATCTACGATGGAACCAATCATGATAGCATGAAACATTTAATGCATCATTGATTCCATGGAATAATCTATATAATCTTATTATTTTAATGTTCCTAAAATGATGCATGAGATATAATACACTCAAATCATCAGGATGCAACAAAAAATTTCCCATAATCTTACAAATAACATCAACATAATTTAGGCGCATCACCCTTTAGTGGGATTAAGTCATCTATAATAATCAAATGAAATATATTGAAATTTAATTTGAGGAAATTTGTATTTTTCCATTACATGGGTATTCTACGCCTAGAAGACTATCCTTACCAAAGCCTGTTTACTTCATATACATTTCTATTCTCTCAAAATTGAAACATTAATTAGAATATACGCTCTAATAAAATTTTGGGACACTCTAAACCTGGATTCCAATGACTGGTGACCCGATATGGGTTAGCCAAATGGCCTAATGTCTATCTCCATAAATTCCAAAGTATATGAAGAAGAAGCAATGGCCTTGGTGGGTATGTGGGGAGACTTTACCCTCATCACCAGATTTTATGATAAAGAAAAATATTATCATTTAAATAGTGGAAGTAGTAAATCATACTGAAAATAGATACATAATAGGAATAGATAAAAATATCCAATTAAATCTCATATACAATTATGATGATAGTACATGTCAAATGTCTCCAGTAAAGCATGAAAATATTGTATATGTACTAGATTCAAAATATACGATACAAATGTAAAAAAGAGTCACAAGGTGTCCCATCTGGAACCGTTTGCAACAGCATGGTCCCATGCCCCCTGGTCATATATAGAAATCATGAACCTGTATGAGGGTTATTTCACTTATCCATACATGTAATCATGTTGTCTATTTGGGTACCCAAACGTGGCCCAAATTATGTGTGATATACAATAAAAGTAAGAATTCAGCCATGGTTTATTTGAATCCGATCAGTGAATATATACAAACACTGTGCATGAAGGGATAGTAATGTAATGGATATAGTAAAAGTAAAAAGCAGTATAAATTTCATGTTATAATTTCAATAATCATATTCATTTAATAAATAAAATTCATTTAATTTATATTTATTGTTACCCATCATGTAGCCCATCGTCCACCATGAAAATATTTTTAATAGAAGTATTCCTAAATGATCCATCCATTGAGTGTAAACATGTCCAAATCCCGGATTGTTTGTTGGATTTATAGACATGTCATATAAATTATATAATTAAGTATTCATTCATGAACCTCAGACCGTACTTGGAATCTAGATATCAATCTAGGTATTACATAAACCAAGACCCTACAAACATGTCCACAAAAATCTTATCCAAAACCTATGTATTTCTCTTTTTGTGGTACATCATTTATGTCACATGAGTATATACATGGTTTCCTGTGAAGTGAGACGAGATATCATTAACAAAATAATGATAAAATTCCCCTTGATTCCATCCTTTTATGTCCATATATATTCCAATTATCAATCATAATATAAAAGTTATCGTCGATGAGTTAATCATTATCTCTCCATTTATAGAGTCCATGTGTCACTCAGGAATATGAAACGTCAAATACATATGAGGTCATCAGTAAAATTTGTCATTTGAATCAATGTGTTACCAAATTAATTTCAACAGTCATGCTAATTCATTACCATTTAATCAATATCCTTAAATCCATGTCAAGGTCATGACAAAAACAATTCATTTCAATATCAAATAAAAAGGTGACACGATTCATTGGAAAAAATAGACGGGTTTCCATAACCAAACTCACATGGGAAATTAATTATAATAATAATTTCATGAATAAAAAATCTATTACAAGGAATGGTTTAAAGTTCATGTTAATTCATCCATTACCATTAATCAACTCAATTTCAGTTGACATCATAATTAATTTCATATGCCAATTTACAACTGAAATCATCTATTATCAATTCATCATTAACATCCCATGACAAGGGTAAAGGACACACGTTAAAGGTATCCAGTCCTAATCCACTCATTACTATCCATTTAATTAATCAACACACCAAAAGAGGTGGATATATTTCACATTAATCAACCTATAAGAAGTCATTGACGACCTCTTTAATAGAGTCAGCTACACCAATCATCTTAATTAAAGGAATAATATTGATCCAATATGTCAACCAAGAATTGGAAATTCAACAAAACTATATCTATAATCACATTTAATTTTAATGAATTTAATGAGACAACATACCATTGGTTTGTCGTGGTTATCTCATCCAATATCATCTCTTGATTCGACTGAAATCAGGAGAAATTCAAAGAACAGATGAAGAACCCATTAATAGGGAAAATTACTATTCACCTAAATAGCACGACTAATACGAAACCCAATGTGTAGCATCTAAACAAGATGGGAGTACTCAATAATGTTGATCCAATGAGATAGGTGGATCATCAATGAGAGATGACCATTTAAAGTTATCAAAATTTCTAGAATAGTTATGCAAGAGGGATTACAATGGGACCATTCTCTATTTGTGTACAAAATAAGAAAATTGGTTTATAAATAGATATTAATTTGGGATAAAATTTTAATTTTAACAAAAATAATCGGTTCACATGGTTTGGCCCCATGATTTAGCCAATCCATGTTACAAACATGAACACATATCACTTGGGAAGGTTGGATCACACAATTTGATGTATGGTTTGATTAATCGTGATCAAACCATGTTAAACACCACTACTAAAAATGAAAACATAAATGTAGAGTCATGCACCTAAAATTGAACAATTTAGTTTAACTAGGTAGCAATTAGGACTCCACTATCCAGCCTCACTTGGTTTTATCTAATCATCTGACCTTACCCGAATGGTTTACTCAAACATTGTGCAAAGACATTTTCATCCAAAAACATCAGTTTTAACCTTTAAAATAGACTTTGAAACCTCTGATACCTCTATTACCCCCAAGGGAACTCATGTTAGACCATAATTAAAAATTAAAATTTTAATATTACAGAATCTAATGGATCCTTACCTAAAAGTAGAATCATGTTATTATACTCACATATAATGAAATAATGACTATAAGTAGATCTATGAGAATCATCAAGATCCCTTTAACTGATGAAATTAATATACAATACATTTAGTGGGAAGTGTTTCAAAAATATAACATAATTTAATGGGAGAAATTGAAAATAGAATTGAAAAATATTATTTACATTTACTTCCAATATATCTTGTTCTCCAAAAGTGACACACATGAAAAAATGAACCCTCAATTTTACAGCTCATCAAACTAAATTTTTTTATCAACAACAAGAAAAGGTGAAAATCAATTCAGAGAAATAAATATAAGAAAAACAACTTGTTATAAATATATCCGAAAATAGATCTCATATTGAGAGCATGAAATCTAAAATATTTCAAGAATGAAATCATTTTCTTCAGCAATGACTAATAAAAACCACCTCAGTATCCCACAAATAACATACCAATAAAATAATTAATAAAAAACTCAGATAATGAAATTATTTTTGAATCATTCAATGTTATCACTTGCCTATGAACACCATCTATTCTCAATCATCATCATTTAGTACGATTATCTTGTTTATGTAATCCATGATAGAATGTAATGAATAAACAAATTAGTGTTGTTAATGTTGTGGTATGATTATATTTATATACAGAAGAAAAATTATAATTACATGTGTTTACCTATAACAAGATCATAATATCTATACATATTATACCTATTATATCAACAATAACATGATGTAATAAATGCGTTGAAAATTAGAATCTCTTCCACATCTTGCCCCCAAGAATGGATTACAAAGGGGGAATAAAAGGAGTGTGTATCTCTTGAATCATATATGGAATAATCCCCAATATAATATAACAATATAGTACCACATATGAAGTCAATCTTCCCAATGATTCTAATGATAAATAACGGGTCTGAGAATCTCCAGATCTATGGACTCTATATCCTAGATTGAAATAACTTCGGCAACCAATATCTCCACCCATTTCTTATTGATTACAGATATCATGTGACTATCTTTTCCAAACTGCATACCCAATCATCTAATAAATAGATGGAACACTATACTACTGCTGATCCATGAGAAGAAACTCCATCAGTTGCTGGGCCCTAAATGCGAAACAAGTAAAACTCTGAATAAAATGAGTGTCATATAATCTCGCTTCTTAGGAAAAAACATACATACGATAAAAAAATATTCCCAAATTGCTTACAAGGCCTACATACTTATTAACCTTGTGATATTATTTAGTGAAGGATGATACATTTTTCCAATAGAGTGAAAAATATTCATATAACTAGAGAAATATGAACCCCATGTCACATATTTTTTGGTGATAAGTCATTGTGAATCCCATCTTATGATGATTGTGACCTAAACAATTTCCCTTTAATGAACATAAAATTATCTAGTACATAAAAAAAATAAAATAATTAGAGAAGATGTGACATCACATTGTATTTCAATATTCAATGCATCTATGAAATTACACTCCCTATATTCATCATCATGAAGAAGGGACAAAGAATAATTGAAAGGGTTTTCTTAGTGGATAATGAAATTTTAAAAAACGGTGATCCCCTATTGAAGGGTGCGAACCTTCTTTCACAATCCTCCTAATCAGTTTAAGATAGTATATCTTTCTCAATTTACATCATGTATTTATTCAATGAATCTAGTATTCCAATGGAATCAGTATAAATCATAAGATTCCATAGTTGAGATTCCCAATGCATCATTGCTAGTGATAATCAATCTAAGTTCTATGTTTTAGAAAATATCAAATTGTAGGCCATATCAACTTCCTTCATCCAATTTTCTCTCTCCTTGTTTGTAATTGATACCTCATATATCAACACACTCTGTTCAAGAAATATTTAATTGAAAAAAAATACTTATAGGTAAATTTTCAGTGTTTTTGGATTGATTCTTTTAGTTCATAGGGATGGTTTGAAAAATTTAGTTTTGGAGTTTTAACAAGATTTTTTACATTGTATATTGATAAATATCCATGAAAGTGGAATAGATGCTCTGATGGTTTATCACTAGCATACATGTATACTCTATCCTCAATGAAGGGATGTAATTCATATTACATGACTAAAACACACTAATATTTTGAATTATAGATCCAAAAATATATATTTAATTATTTATTTAATTAATATACTTTCTTTAAAAATTATTATTTATCTATCATTCCTTATTTTGTATAAAAGAATAAAATATCATTAATGTGTACCTAATGGCTATCCTCATAGTGAACAGTGTAGTATAATTTTTCATATCTACCATTTAGTGATGGTTATAATTTTCATATAACTAATATATGTTTTATTTATATTATAATTAAAATTATACTGATGATTGAACCATGATCATTATATAAGGGCTGGAACTGAAAAAATATATCATTAATGAAATGAAAAATATTTATCCCCCAAAATTTTTGATTTTAATCAAGAATTAGGAAAATATGGGTTTTTAAATGTTGTTATTGGATCATATATTATTATATATGTATGTAGATAGTTATGATATCAATTTATAATTAATTTAAATTTATTTTAAGAGTCTAGAATACTTTTTCTAAATGCCCATTTTTTGGTAATGGTTCTTTTTATAAATATTGTTTCATTGAGACAAGTTTTATTTGATTCACATATTTATATTTGTGAGTTTTATATAATTACAATATGACATATCATATCATTTATAATATTTAATTTGTGTGATTTAATATTAAAATTCATGTTATATCATCCACTGTTTTATGTTTAAAATAGTACAAAACTGTAATACTTTTATGTTATAATCTAACTTTTACCTAGTTTTTTTGGCTTAAATTTATCATATTATATGATATTTTTATCATAAAACACATCCATTTTAATTTCTTCTTTTTATATATTAAAATATAATTCTTTCTTCGCCTTTTACTCTATATAAGCACTCAATGGTCCAAATGTATGTGATAAGGAAACCCAATTCTTTTCTTATTGGCGATGAAACATTTCTTCAATTTTATTTATTCATTAAATCGTTTAAATATTCTTTAAATACTTTTTAATGTAATTTTTTCCAATTTATAAAATGGAATTTATTTTCATTTTTTAAACTTGTTACATTTAAATGTGTGTATAAATGAAATAATTGTTTTAACATATACCAAATGATTAGTTATTTCCACTATCATGAATAGTAAATTTTTTGAAGTTTAAGTTTCAAGTATCCAGGGATAATTTCAAAGAAAATTTACTCCATATTATTTTTTATATTATAAGAATTTAAATAATTTATTTCAAAATGAAAAGAGAATATTCTTCATGAAACATAATAGTGATATTTTAATGGTTTTTTTTCATCTATGATAAAATCTTTATGGATATCATTGATTCCTTATTGATATGATAATATGGTACAATCATTATTAATATTTGAAATAGTTATGATTATAATGAATAAATTTTGAAGAAAAGTAATTTTCTTTCCCACGTGATATGAAATGATAAAATTATCAATGTTTTAATGATATTGTGACATATATATTAAAGTATTATGAATATAAAATGAGTGGGTCAGTTATATACCTCCATGTATTGGGTGATTATTAATTTTTTATGAGATCAACGTTGTAAAAATGAGGTTATCCTGAGTCCAACATGGGTATTTGTGAGATTTCCCCACCCTATAATGGGTACATAGATAGTTATCTAATCTATAAAATGTTATGAATGTCTTGGTGTGTAATATTGACATAAAATGTATTTGATTACGAATATAAAACACTATATACCACTATTTACGATATGATCTTATGAAAATGATATGCTATTATAGATCATGTTATTTGATTATTTTATGATTCATCTTATTTAAAAATCCGTGCTTTATTCTCTACATCACTTTTATGATATGCATATATATATATATATATTATTTTGATTGATTATGGAACGTTACACTCATGTTCTCATACTCTTATGCTCATATTATGACTAAAATGATCATTGATTGATACCCCCATTGTTTACCCTTACCGAGAACATGATCTCAACCATTATTATGTTTCATTTTTAAATTTATTTAAAGAATAATTTTTATGTATTATATTTCTTTGTAGGGGTCTAATTTTATCGAACATAGTGTGGATGATGTAGATATTTTATATACAAGTTTTTTATGAATCCTTGATTCTAATGATTGTAAATAACATACACTTCTAGAATTCATTGTAATGATATGAAGAAAATTAGTAAATTACGATATAGTATAGATCTATGTAATATTAATGTTACCTCATGGAGTGAGCCTCCCAATATAGGTACACATTGAAATGAGGCTCTTGGGATGTGGCACCATCAGTACTCATAAAGGGATAAGTTTTCATATTAGGGAAAAAACCATTACTGTCTACACCTTATGGGTTTCCGTAGGATTCCATTCCTTATGTATAATTCATCTAACAATACCTCATGACTCATTCTAGGTCTCCTTCCATTATATCATTATTAAATAAATATTTAATAAAGTCACAAAAAACACTGACACAACTTCAACTCCTAAACCCAAATGTTAAAATTCAAATTCCCTTAGCATCTTAGATTCCCATAATGGTACAGTTCATTATTTGATATAAGAGTTAATAATATGAAAATTACTAAAACATAATAGGATGGTGCACTTCACTACATGTTGATAATTTTTAGTAGAATATATATATTTAACCATAGAGAGAACATCCATGAATATCCACTTGAGTGGTGTTTAGATTAATGAGTATCGCTTTTTTTTGGGTCCAACTGCTGAATGAGGGGATTATGCTCTAAATATAAATGAATGTGTATTTATTTCCATAGAAACTCTATAATTAATTTATATAGATTCCAATTTTCCCACTCTTAACGAGAGATATATTCATTAGTGGGGACATTGTTGATATCTTTTTGTTGTCAACATGAATAAAATATGAAAAAACACATTCCATTCATAATCCCATGATGTGTGGCTCAGGATGGTCACCATGTTGGGTATATTAGAGACTATATATACATTTTAAAAAATCCATATGCTTAATAAAAATTTCATTTTTATTCGTTAATTGTCATGAAAATGAGATATTTGGATGACGTTCTGGAATCATGTTGATCATCATCACTAATGTTTAATGATGGGAAAAAGATAATTTTACTTATAATTTTCAATAATTATGAGATCATCTCAACTAAGAGTTCACTCATCAAGACAATATTATTTTTGAAGAATTTACTAATTTTATATTTATGGAATTATAGACTCCATTTTTTAATCCATTTCCATATTATAAAAGCTATTTATAAAAATGTCAAAACTAATAATAAAAACATACCCCCATCATTATAAAGAATCAATTGATGAGAATATGTCAATTGACTCATTTTGTGCTCTAATTCATATTTTCCAAATAATTTTGGAATGATGTCATTGATCTTTATGTAAGTTAAATATTCCATAGGGAATCTTCTTACACCATCAGTTACATGAAATAATTATATTTGGATATGAATGAAAAATATGAAAACTGTGTTATATTATTTTATGTAATGGTAATTTGGGGTTTTAACACATCAATTAGTAATCACCTAATGATAAAATTAGAACCAATCAAAATATTCGAAATAATTTAGTCATCAAAATATTAAATATTCTTATAAATATACATTTCACATTATTCTCCTTAATTTTTTAAAATATCAACAACATTAGTCTCATTCTATTTAGGACCATTGAACCGAACAATAAAATTGTTTACCATCCATTAATTTATTAAAATAATGAATCATTATTGGATACTATGTTATAAACACAAATATATGAAGATGTTTCTCAGGTTGAGTCATTCTAAAATTCTTCATTGCTAAGGGTTGAGATGACTTCAACACGTGATTCATGATTACACATATAGAATACCAAATAAACATGGATTTTTGAATTCTAATGATTAATTACCTAAAACATTATTCTTAGATCAACTAAAGATGAAAAATTTGATAACAAAACTACATATTAAAGTATGTTTAACCACCACATTCTGGAAGAAAAAGAACAGAATTATAATCATTACAATTGAATATTTTAGAGCAACATATATACTCTAGTCACATAAAAAATATACCATTTTTAAAGATAGATTTATTGTTAATCTAGAACTATGTAACCAATAGATATACACCTAACACATAACTATTGGGACTATAACATTCTCTTCGATCAACAAATGTTATTGTCCCTCGGATGAACAACCATAATGTGAATCACCACAAATAACTTGGTCTCCGAAAATCACTACCTTAGAATCTACCAGCTGGGACTCCCCCACCTATTTCAATATTTATCACTCTATGTTTATTTTATATAAATAAACACTTACAAAAACAATCATTATATCATTTTTAATTATATAAAAATCTATTATCACCCTCCAGTATTGTAAATATCGTGCACAGTACAATCACATGACTCTGATCACAGGTAATCCTCTGTAATATTTATTTTCAAGGTTCAAAGGAAATATCAACGTCCCAATCCTTCAAGAACAACATCCACCATCACGGAATTTCCTTCATGATTCACTAGGAGGAGAATTTTTTTAAATGTTATGATTTTTAAAGAATATAAAAAATTATGTTCAAATATATTATCTCGAACAAATCATATAAAATAGATTACAAACATTATAAAATAATGGATGTCATAATTACTATCATTGATTCATAGATGCTGACACCCATATGTGATAGCCTCCCTTTTTTTATCGACACAAAACCCTAACCATGTTATGATGAATCACAACAAATAATGAATGTAATAGCCTCTTCCAATGGATGAGGAATGGTAGAACTAGTGATATTGTCCTTTAAAACCCCTAATTAAAACTTTAAATGGTCCCTGCACATGGAGGAAAATTTTATTCAAGTTAATTATTATACATTATTTTCAATATTATATTAGCTAGGTAAAAATATTCAACAATATCCATCAACACAATAGAAACTCTTCATCAAGAAACCATTATTACGTAATACCTAAGAAACCACTACATTAATCATCAATGTATTAATGAATACTCCACAATGATATATGACATGTCCCATAGAATGTTTTAACGTTCCCTATGCTCACACAGTGACATATTATATAATTATGATTGAATCCAAATAATGACCACATATATTTTATGTTCTCCTCCTTTGATGCTAAAAAAGAATTTCATTTCTAAATACTACCATTAAATAATCTAGAAACTAGATGGCATATTCACTAATTAATCCCATTAGAATCGATAGAGAACTAATTGCATTGAAAAACATTAGAATGAACTTGTAATGATTATAACAATATCTAAAAGTGGTTTTTGGGATATCATCCTCATTTACTAATGTTTTATGAAATTTGTAATACATGTTGAGAATTGAAAAATAGATATACCTCGTCAACTGATTGAATAAATTTCCAATCCACATGTGAGAGCAGTGTTTCAACACTATAAAAATATTAAAATAGTGATAATGAACCTTGAATTGTAAATTATCATTTTATTTCATTTAAAACATATATTGATATCCCCAAGGTGACACAGTAGTAGAAATTAACCCTTTGTATAAATAATCAACAATCTAAATCTATATCTCTAAAAACTAAAAATGGGGGAGTCTGATATAGAGAAATCAGTACTGTAAGAACATGTGGTTAAAACTATTTCCCAAAATTGATCTCTTATTGAGGAGTTAGAATAAAAAAATTGTAAAATAATTTAATTAATTACTCTTCCACAATCCAAGGAAAATCCACTCATTGATCCCCATAGTACCAAGCATAAACTCATTTAATAATTATGTTTGATACTCAAAAGGAATCTAAGACATTCAAGGTTATTTCTCCCCTTATAACACTACATATACTCTACGATCATCATTGAAAAATATTATATAGGTTTTTTAATTCGTTATAGAATACAATGAATAAAAAAAATGATGTGGATTTTTTTGTATGGTTATGTTCATTGAAATAGAAAATCATCTAAACATATTTTTTTTCATAATACAAATTCTTTTTCTTGTTAGATATCATAAAATATAACTCATGCTTCATCTAATATATCCAACTCCTTGAAAACTGTAAAATCCTTTACCTAAATCCCTATAGAATAGACTATATAGGGCGCATTAACGGACTATAGAGATCTTTAATAAAACAAGGATAATACCCATTATAAAATATGAATATGTTACATTATACGACTACATGAATTCCCTTTGATATCAAAGATAAATCATTCCTAGGGGCATGTCCATCTCCAAGGCCTCTATAGCCTAGATGGAAGCCACATACACAGTCATGATCTCCATATTTTACCTAATGATTATGGATATAAATTGGATATATTTTCTATACCCCAAACCCACTATATTAAAAAAATATAGAACACACAACTTCTGATGTCAAATTAGCATTAACTTCTCTATCGACTGTTCTAAGATTGATACCCAAGAAGAACATTGACTATTAAGAATGTTCGAAAATATAATTTATGATTCAAATATATTTCATATGAGACTAAAAGAATTCCCAAATTACTGATGGGGTCTATGAACTAATTGACAATTTGATATGTGTTTATGAATGATGATAGCATCCACCAAAAATGTGAAACACATTATTCTAATTAATCAAAAAATAATTTTCATTCAAATATCTTGTTGGGGGTAGTTCATGGTGACTCCCATATTGTGATGATAATATTCCGGCTAATTTCATATTAATGAACTTACTATCATCTAGTACCCCATAATATTACATCTACATTAAGGGTGTAACATCACACTTGATCACTAGATTTAATGGTTCTATGAAATAAATGTCTCTATATTCATAATGTTAAAGAAGGGGGAAATAATAATGATAAAGGATATTGTAGTTGAAAAAGAACTCATTAACAAATGGATATGCCCTTTTAAAGGGTATGTAACTCTATCCTCAATCAAACTTAGCAGTTGAATAGTGAAACTAATTTGAAACTAATTCTTTTAAATACTCCAAGAATAAACTAACCCAATGACAATGCACTGAAACAAATGAATCCAGAGTCAAGATGACCCATGGATCGTAGTTATATATAATGAAACCCTGTATTTACTCATAGAACATATCAATCTGATGGATATTACTACAACCTCTACATAATTTTATATTAATATATTTTAAATAGTTCAATCGTTCTTCTACATACTCTGGTAACGAAATAAGTTAGGAAAAAAATACATAAAGTTAATTTTTACTGTATTTGGATGATTATTTTTTTGTTGAGAGATAATGTTAACAAGGTCATTTATAAGGGTAGATCATTATTTTTGAAATTGTATGTTTAGAAATATCCATGAAAATGGAATGGATTCTCTATAGGCTGTGAAGATAATTAAATGTACATGGTTGAATTCAAGATGGTGGGGTGTTTTATAGATGTCTGATGTTTTGAAAAGGGTCTATGTTTTGTGATGTTTTTGATTTTCCAATTATATTTTTGTGTAATTATGGAAGGAAGGAAAGTTTTATGATTATATGTAATACTCATGGATATTAAATTTCTGTAACGCCCCGACCCCAGTTACCCAGAGTCGGTGCATTATTACATTAAATTTTCATGATCACATGGAAATCATTTCTCGAATGACTGATCCGTTTAGTATTATTGGAAACAAGATTCATACATAAGTTCAACTTTATAGCTTGAAGAGAAATACAACAAAAATATATTTCATTAGAAACATCCAAGCCTCCTAGATTATGCCTAGATGTCACTCATGACTAATTTATTCATATCCTGGAAAAATGAAACATAAGAAAGGGGTGATCTCAAATTCTCAGTAAGGGGAAGTAATACAGCAGAAAATGAACAAAATATTAAGCATGGAAAATAATTAAAACCACATGCCTTCACCAATAATAAACAAGAATACTATTATGGAAAGAATATGAGATGAGTAAATAATTACATAATAAAACATAATCATGGGTATTCTACTAGTTGAATGACCACATGAACCATTAATATTATTTCCATAATGAAGGAATGTATAATGCCGGACAGTCTGAAACTTTTTGTCAAGGCATCGACCAAGACATCTAAAAATGATTAAGGCCTCACCCAAAACCATAAATCAAACTGGGAAAGGGCGTTGGAAAATTCCATGTCTATTTGTCTCATGAGACCCACTGATGCATCAGGGAGCTATAGCAGGCTCCACCCGTCACTTACTAAGTCCAATACATTTCTTATATGATAAGGTTTAAACATATCATAAAAATTCGTATTAAAGATAGAATACAAAATGTCAAGAATTTAACCATAAACCATGAATGGTATAAAAATAGCACATCCACATCCAAACATATCACAAAACCTTCAATATAATATTGAAGTCTTGTATCATAATAAATCAACTTCAAATAAACTTAAAATCCATCAATGGATGTTGTCATAGAGGAAATCAAAACCCTTTTTAGAGAAATATCCATTTCTATTTTGAAATCATTTAAGAGTCACATAATTATAAAATAAAACATTTACATTGAAAATATATTTATAATATTATAAGGGAAGCTTCGACGAGTTTATAACGGAAGACAGTAGCCGCACCTTCCGTATAAGTTAAAAGGACATACTTACCTTAAATTTGTCGAAAAGGTTAAAATGGAACTTTTTTGGAAAATGACAGAAAGATTACTTTATAAATATCTTATAAAAAGTCAAAAAGGATATAAATGACTTTAACCCATATTATATAAAATAGTAAGAATTTTTTGATGCACATTTTTAAGAAATGTGGATGTGGATGATAAAGAGGCCCTAGTAGATAATTACGAGTAAACAACCTCAGATAATGAAGAGATTGTTAAATAAACCCTTACCTTTTACTTCTCCTTGGTTGAGGGTAGGTTAACCTCTTGTATAATGGTGAAATAATTGTTATTATATTATACAATAATCATATACATTAATATGATATCATATATGATCTTTTAACATTGACATGTTAATAATATCTTAGTATTATCGTCATTTCGGGTGTTAACTTACTCATTTTCTTTAATATGTTTTGTTACATAAGTCATCTTTATTATGATTTGGCTGTATCTTATTCATATCCAGAATGATATCAAGTCCTTAAAAATTATTTTTAATCATAAAATGTTAATTATACTGGAATGGATACGATGAGGAATGAATCCTATCGCGTTCGTGGAGACTGTAGTCCGTACGTACTCACGAGCTACAATATCATTCTTTTGATATTAAAATAATATATAATTGGATGGTATATCATATATACAGAATAATTATCATGTTATATTTATTATTTACATGAATTACACATCATTATTATACCCATCCAAATAATAATGTATTGAATAACAATTACACCATGGCGTGGAGACGGTAGACCGTACGTACGCACGTATGGTGACATGTCATTCAAAGGATGGAAAAAATACTGAATATGGTTGTACCATATTTATAATTACATCACAGAATACATAAGATAGTATAGTTATTATTTTATAATGGAAACAACAAAGAAAGAATAAGTTGAAGAAGAAAGGAACTTGAAAAAGGGTGGTGAAAACATTACCTCTTCTTTGGGTTATTCCTTTTTATTTGATCCAAAGGGATCCTTAGGTTGGATTTATGAATAAAGGAAGACCTCTAGGATTAAGGGAGGATAGTTTATAGGGTATTTGGGTAGATGTTGAATGAACCAAAATGATTTGAAGGTATGAAGAATTGGTTAGAAGTGGTGTCCTTTTATAAGGGGGAGGAGGATCTGTTTAGGAAAAACTTAAAGTAATAATTTATAATAAATTAATATTCGTTTTATAATGGATCAAAAGTATATTATTAAAGGTGTAAGGTGGGGATGGGTCGAAATAATTTCAACCAATATATTTTAGATAGGATTGTGTCACTATATTAACATTATCATTTATATTTAACTCTTAGTTAAATAGTATGACATTTATAATATCCCTTTGTAATTTTATATTATATGGTTAATAAACATAATATAAAATTCAAGGGACCCCAAGCGGTCCATTAATGAAACAAATATCATTAAATAAGTCATTTGACAAATCCTTAGATTTTTAGGAATTGAATATCAATTAATAATATAATATTTTTTAAAAACCCATTTATGTCAATTTTGACAATATTTAATAATTGATTTTTGATAAAGTCTTAAAGACTTTATTAATTCGAAACAAATTCATTTTATCATATTATAACATGTCATACTAACTAATAAAATTCTTTTATAGAATCATAACATTCCAATTATATTTAATTCAACATTAACAATATTAATTATTTGATTCTTTCATTAATAAGGAAAATAATGCAACATTATTGTGTCATAAATAAATTTAATTATTCAATTTCTAAAAATTATAAATAAAATACCATTATGTAGGAAATTGTTTTATATTTCTAATTAATATTTATAGTTGAAAATATAACATATATAACCCTATGTAAAAATTGTTTTTTTAAAAGATATATGCTTATGTCATTTTTGTATTTACTTTATGTTAATTAATATAAAGTTTCATTATCACTTAAAAGTGGATCCATGGGGTCCCAAAATCGACCCAAAGAAGTAAATGGTCAGACATGTATCAACCAATAGGTTTAGGACACGTTTTAGGGTAATTTATAATTATTATAATATTAATGTTTACCCTAATGTATCGAATTTACCCTTTAACAATGGTGAATAAAATATTTATCGAAGTAATTATTCGAAATGTCTACAAATAAAAGTTACCTATTTACAATATTTGGACCTCCTAATTCTAAATATTAAATACATTTTTCTAAATTCAAAACAATGAACTGGCAGATATTAATTTAAAACTAATTCTTGTTGTCAAAACAAAAATCATGTTTTTATGAAATAATAACTATCAAAAGATTGACATTTGTTTATGTCCGGTTTAAATGTGAAATTTCATCGAATGACCAAAATTGTATTAAATGGTATAAATATATTCTAAATATACATTAAAATCACCCAAATTCATAATTTATCACAATTAATTATTTCGATTAAATTTTTTTTTAATTAAAATTTAGTTATTTTCAATATTCATCAAAAATTGATTGTTTTCAGAATAATAAAAAAAATTCATTCTAAGATAATTTTGATATTCCGAATCCAAAAATTATGTCCATTTTGGAATATAAAATGTTTAAAATTTCAAAAAGTGGGTAATACAATTCGTAACGGCTACTTTGATTGGATGTGGTGTGTGTTAGAACTCAAAGGTGCGTACAACACACACTACTACATTATTCAAATAGAAGGGTACCATGGAAGCTTGGGGTGTTATATTTTCCCCTACTTTAAATAATTTCATCCTAGAAATTTCTATAATACTACCACATGAAAAGACTCAGGTGGTTCTTCATTATATGTTCCTCAGGTTCCCACGTTGCCTCTTCCATTTTATGGTTTCTTCATAGAAATTTTACCAGACAAGTCGTCCGGTTTAGCAACACTTTTTCTCGTGTATCAATAATCTAGATGGGCTCATCGCAATAAGACAGACCGAGTTCTATTTTGACATACTCATAGGTGATTACATGAGTTGGGTCAAGAATGTATTTTCTCAATAGTGATACGTGGAACACATCGTGAACTTTGGAGAGACTTGGCGGTATTGCCAAATGATATGCTACAACACCAATTCGTTCTAGAATGTCGAAAGGTCCGATATTCCTGGGACTCAAGTTAACTTTCTTACCGAAACGTATAACTCTCTTAAATGTAGAATCCTTCAAGAAAACATGATCTTCTACTTGAAATTCCAAATCCTTCCATCGGTTATCAGCATAGTTCTTCTGCCTACTTTGAGCTGACTTGATGTGGTTTTGGATTACCTTCACCTTTTCTATCATTTCCTCCACCAGTTCTGGGCCTATGAGTTTTATCTCACCAACATCACCCCAACAGGTTGGTGTGCGACATCTCTTTCCGTATAACGCTTCATATAGTGCCATCTGAATACTTGAATGGAATCTATTGTTATTGGAAAATTCCACCATAGGTAAATATTGATCCCACATACACTGAAAGTCATGTGAGAATGGTCTTAACATGTCTTCTAATGTTTGAATAGTCTGTTCTGATTTTCCATCAGTTTGGGGGTGTTAGGCAGTGCTCAAACGGAGTTCAGTATCCTGGGCTTTCTAAAGACTTTTCCATTACCATGATGTAAAATGGGGATCACTATCTGAAACAATTAATAGGGGTACTCCATGAATCCTCAAAACTTCATTAATATATATTCTTTCTAGACATTCAAGTGGTAAATATTCCCTTATAGAAAGAAAATGTGTTGACTTGGTAAGACGATCAATAATGACCCATATTGCATCATTCCTTCTAGGAGTCTTTTGTAGTCCCATGACAAATTCCATCATGATTTTATCTCATTTACACTCAAGTATGGGAATAGATTGCAATACACCACCAGGCTGTTGCTTTACAGCTTTCACTTTTTGAAAAACCATACATCTTGACACAAAATCAGCAATCTCCCTCTTCATGATGTCCCACCAAAAATGTTCCTTCAAGTCTCTATACATTTTGCGGCTCCCACAGTTTATATAGAAATTGAAACCATGAGAATCATCCAACAATTATCTTTTTAGATCAGGTATATCGGGAACACAAAGTCTCTTCCTAAATTTCAACATTCCATCTTCATACCCAAAGTCACTCAATCTCCAATCATTCACAGCTTTAATATTATTTTGAAACTCTTCATCATCATTCTAATAACTCTTTATCTTTTCTAGTAAAGATGGTTTGGCAACCATTTAAAAAATCATTGATGTTTCACCTTCCATGGTGATTCCCATATCCATATTTACTATATCCATGTATATAGGATCCTTCTCAACTCTCATCTTGTTCAAAAATCCATGATCCTTTCTAATCAAAGCATCTGACACCTTATTTTCCTTCCTCGGGTGGTATTTTATCGTGTAATAATAATCCTTGAGTAGTTTAAGCCATCTCAATTTCCTCATGTCGAGTTATTTCTGTGAGAAAATATACTTCAAACTCTTGTAATCAGTATAAATCTCATATTTTTCACCATAGAGATAATGTCTCCATATCTTCAATGTAAATATTATAGCAGCTAACTCAAGATCAAGAGTATGATAGTTTTTCTCATGAATTTTCATCTTTCGTGATTCATAGGCAATAACTCTATCATTATGCATAAGGACACAACCATGTCCTTTCTTCGATGCATCACTATAAATAAAGAACTCATCATTCCTAGATGGTAGAGTTAAATAGGTGCATTGACTAATCTTCTTTTCAGTTCTTAAAAACAATTATCACTCTCTTTTGTCCGAACAAATTTAACCCCTTCACATATGATATTTGTTAATGGGTTAGCCAATCAGGTGAAATTCTGGACAAAATGTCGATAATAACCTGCTAAACCAATAAAACTGCATACCTCAGTTATACTCATCGGTGCTATACATTCATGGATTGCCTTTGTCTTAGAAGGATCAACAGAAATTCCATCCTTAGACACAATATGGACAAGAAAATAAATCTCCTGAAGCAAGAATTCACATGTGCTAAACTATCCCATATAATTCATGTCTTCTCATAGTCTTAAGGAGAATGCGCAAGTAATTTTCAAGATCTTCGTAGCATTTGGAGTATACCATGATATCATCAATAAATTACACTACAAAGTCATCAAGATATTTCATGAAAAATCTATTCATTAGATCCATGAATATAGAGGGTTCCTTAGTCAATCCAAAAGGCATTACTGTAAACTGGTAATGCCTATACCTAGTTTGAAATGCTGTCTTCGGAATGTCTTCCTTCTTCACACACAACTCATGGTATCCAGATCGAAGGTCAATATTTGAAAAGTATTGATCTCCATTTATTTTTTCAAATAAATCATCAATGCGAGGTAGGGGATACTTGTTCTTTATTGTTATAGAATTTATTTCCCTATAGTCGATACATAACCTCATAGATCCATTTTTTTCTTAACAAAAAGGACAGGGGCTCCCAATGGAGAAACACTAGTGTGAATAATTCCCTTATTTCTCCATTCATCTTGTTGTTTCTTTAGTTCAACTAATTCCACATTGGCCATTCTACAAGGGGTCATTGATATAGGCCTTGAACATGGAATTAAATCAATGGAAAACTCAATTTCTTATTCTGGAGAATGTCCAGGTAAATCTTCCGGAAACACATCAACACATTCTCTCACAATAGGTACACCCTCTATTTGAAAATTTATTTCCTCACCCATAGTTATTTCATTCACTTCCTCCCCAATAATTGAATTTTGTTGAGCTACTGGGGGTGGATATCAATAAGAATCCGGTGGTGAAGACTCTGCTCTAAAGATAAGGAGTTCTTTATCATAATCATAAAAAATTGCGACCTCCTTATTCTTACAATAAATTTTCGCATCATGGTCCGAAAGCCAATCCATTCGAAGGTTTATATCAAATTCAGTTATGGATATGACGATGATATCACTAGATAAAGAATATTTATATTCCCTAATGGGAATGGATACACAGAACTTTGTAGCAATGATACTTCCCATAGGAGTTTTAATTGACAACTCCCTTGTTAATTCAAATTGGAAATATCTAATTTTATTAATAAACTGAGAAGATTTGAAACAATGCGATTATCTAGAATCAAATAAAGCATATGCTAAACTTGAGAAAACAATTAAATTACCTGCCACCACGTCTTTCGCGGCTTCAACCTCAGTAGTAGTGATTGCATAATCTTGGCATTGTTCCCATGAGCTTTTCTGAGGTATGTTTCCCTAACGATTAGGACATTCATTTTCATAATTTCCCATATCTTTTCAATTTTATCATTGAACATTGGTAGCATATTTCTTTCCATTACAATCACTAGCTAGATGACCTTTCTGTCCACATTTGTAGTATACTCCTTTTACATTTAGACAGGCACCATGGTGCTTCCTTCTACAATTATCATAGGGTGGAAATTAAATTATTACCTTCTTTCCTATTTCTTTATTTCCATTCCTAGAGTTTTCAACAAATCACTTCTTCTCTTGATTTGATTTAAAGTCATAAGGCTTAGAGAATTCCTTTTCTTTCTTGATAGCACACGAGACAATATCTTCATATGCTGAGAAGGATTGTGATACTAATGATTGACCGAGAAATGATTTTAACCCATCCAATAAACGATCAATCTTACGTCTTGGGTTATGTATATAATCTGCAGTATGCCTCGCTAACCTTGTAAATTTAGCCTCATACTTTGAGACATTCTAATACTCCTTTTGACTCAGACTCAGAAATTGCCTTTCCATTTCTACTCGATGGTCATGAGGAATGTATTTTTCTAAGAAAATCTATTTGAACTCCCTCAATTCCATATTTGATACTTCATCATATTCTTTTGTGTTCTAAATAAATGACCACCATTGATCAATATCTCCAGTGAGGCGGTAAACTGCCATGATAACGTTTTCCCTTTCACTACTCCCCAAGGCATGGAATATTTTCTCTAAGGAATTTATCCATTGCTCAGCTTCTAATGGATTTATACTCCCATTTAATTTTTTTGGTTGTTGCCTCATGAAGTGATATAACATTGATCATCCATGCTGTGGATATGGGTGCTCCATACGGGTAAGGTAATTCTTCATAACCTAAGTGAGTTGTCCCAATATGGTGATTGGCTGATTAGCACCAGTTGCATCACCAGCTCCACTATATTTATCTTGAGCAGGAGGGAAATCCCTATATGGAGTGCGTGCATTGATATGGTTTCCATGTATTCCACTAGGAACCATTCTAAACAGTTGTATATACTTGAATAGTTTATGAATCACAACATATAAATCCAAACATGCTAAACCCTTAACATAAATTGAACAGTTCATTGATATAATAAATAATCATAAAAATGTTTTCACTGAGGAAGCATATATTGATAAACCCATCATAATATTTTGAAAATAAAACGATAATTATCCTAATAATTTCCCCCGGGGGTGTCGTAACCAAGTGTGCAACAAGTCCAGTTGTCGTGCACCAGTTCCCGTTCGATTCTAGCTCAAAGCGGTGTTTTTGGGTTTTACCCCTAGGTAAATCTGTGCTAGAGACTCCTCTACCTGGTCGTATCTAGACAGGTATGTATTTCTCGGAAAGCTCACAAAATTTATAAAATACCAAAATTCTAGGATATTCTTCTATACTAATCCTAATCGTCCATCTTAGGTCTATGTGCTCTAATCAGAGTTTATCTAAATCTAGTTTCAATGGTTTGTACTAAACTTTCTCTGATACCAGCTGTAATTCCCCGACCCTAGTTACCTAGAGTTGGCGAATTATTACATAACATTTTCTAGAACACAAGGAAATCATGTCTTGAAAGAATGATCAATTTATTATTATAGGAAACAATATTCAATGATAAGTTCAACTTTAGAGCTTAAAGTGAAATACAAGAAAAATATATTTCATTAGAATCATCCAACCCTCCTAGATTATGCCTATAGGTCACTCATAAGTAACTTATTCATATCCTGGTAAAATGAAACATAATAAAGGGGTGAGCTCAAACGTCGAGTAAGGGTATGTAATACATTGGAAAATGACATAAATATTAAGCATGGTAAATAATTGAAACCACATTCCTTTACCAATAATAAAAAAGAATACTTTTATGTCAAGAATATGAGCTGAGAAAATAATTTCATAATAAAACATAATAATTGGTATTCTACTAGTCGAATTACCACATGAACCATCAATATTATTTCCATATTGAGAGAATGTATAATGCCAGACATTCTGAAACATTTTGTCAAGGTCTCGACCAAGACGTCTAAAAATGATTAAGGCCTCGACCATAACCATAAATCCAATTGGGAAAGGGCCATAGCCAATTCAACTTCTAGTTTTCTCATAAGACCTACCGATGCATTGAGAAGCTATAGCAGGATCCACTCGTCACTTACTAAGTCCAATACATTCCTCATATGAAAAGTTTTAAACATATCATAAACATTTGTATTAAAACAAACATACAAAATGTCAATAATTTTACCACAAACAATTAATGGTATAAAAATAGCACATCAAGAGTCAAACATATCACACAACGTTCAATACAATATAGATGTTTTGTATCATAAAAAATCAACTTCAAATATACTTAAAATCCATCAAAGGATGTTGACATAGATGAAATCAAAACACTTTTTAGAGAAATATCTATTTCTATATTGAAATCATTTAAAAGTCACATAATTATAAAATGAAAGATTTACGTTGAAAATATTTTTATAAGATTTTAAGGGAAGCTTTGACAAGTTTATAATTGTAGAAAATAGCTGCAGCCTCTGTATAAGTTAAAAATGACATTATTATCTTAATTTTGTCGAAAAGGTTAAAAAAGACCTTGTTTGGAAGATGATGGAATGCTTACTTTATAAAAATATTATAAAAAGTTAAAAATGGTATAAATTACATTAACCCATAGTATAAAAATAGTATGAATGTTTTGATGTATATTTTTAAGAAACATGGATGTGGATGATAAAGAGGTCCAAGTAGATAATTATGTATAAACAACATCGGATAAAGAAGAGATTCAGAAATAAACCCTTACCTTGTACATTTCCATGGTTGAGGGTAGGTTAACCTCCTATATAATGGTTAATTGACTGTTATTAAATTATACTAGAATCATATACATTAATATGATATCATATATGATCTTTTAACATTTTTTTGTTAAAAATATCTTAGTATTATCGTCATTTCGGGTGTTAACATGCCCGTTTTCTTTTATATGTTTTGTTATATTAGCCATATTTGTTATGGATAGGTTGTATCTTATTCATATATAGAATGATATCAAGTCCTTAATTTTTATTTTTAACCATCAAATGAGAATTATACTTAAATGGATACGATGGGGAATGAATATCATCGCGTTCGTGGAGACAGTAGTCTGTACGTACGCACGAGCAACAATATCATATTTTGATATTAAAATAATATATAATTGGATGGTATATCATATATACAGAATCAACATCATGTTATATTTATTATTTTCATTAATTACACATCATTATTATACCCATACAAATAATAATGTATTGAATAACAATTACACCACGACATGGAGATAGTAGGCCGTACGTACGCACTTATGGTGACACGTCATTCAAAGGGTGGATAGAATATTGAATTTGGATGTACTGTATTCATAATAACATCACATTATATAGAATATACTAGAGTTATTATATTATAATGGAAATAACAGAGAAAGAAGAAGTTGAAGAAGAAAGGAACTTGAAAAAGGGTGGTGAAAACATTACCTCTTCTTTGGGTTCTTCCTTTTGATTTGACCAAAAGGGATCATTATGTTGGATTTATAACTAAAGGAAGGCATCAAGGATAAAGGGAGGATTTTTTAGAGGGTATTTGTTCAGAGGTTGTCCACACAAAAAGGCTTTTATGGTATGAAGAATTGGTTAGAAGTGATGCACTTTTATAAGGGGGGTGAGGGGATCTTTGGAAAAACATAAAGTATTAATTTATAATAAATTAATATTCGGTTTCTAATGGATTTAAAGTTGATTATTCAAATTATAAGTTGGTTATGGGTCTAAATAATTTCATCCAATATATTTTAGATAGGTTTGGGTCACTATATTAACCTTGTCATTTATATTTAACTCTTAGTGTAAGAGTTTGACATTTACCATGTCACTTTGTATTTTAATAGTATATGGTTAATAAAATTACTATATACTTCCAAGAGACCCCCAAGTGGTCCATTAATTATAAACCTATCATTATATAAGTCCTTTGGCCGATTCATTGATTTTTAGGAATAAACTATCAATTAATAATATAATATTTGTTTTATAAACTCATTTATGTCAATTTTGAAAATATTCAATAATTGATTTTTGTTAAAGTCTTAATGAATTTATTAATTCTAAGAAAATTAATTTAAGAAATAATAACATGTCATATTAACTAATAAAATTAGTGTATGGCATCAAAAATTTCAAATTATATTTATTTCAACATTTATAATACTAATTATTTGATTCTTTCATTAATAAGGAAAATACTTCATCATTATTGTGTCATAAATAAATGGAATTATTCTATGTATAAAAATTATAAATAAAATACCATTATGTATGAAATATTTTTATATTTCTAATGAATATATATAGTCGAATATATAACATATATAACCCTATATAAAAAAATTGTTTTTCTAAAAGATATATGCTTATGTCATTTTTGTTTTTACTTTAACTTAATTAATATAAAGTGTCTTTATCACATACAAGTGGATCCATTGGGTCCCCAAATCGACCCAAATATTCCCATGGTCGGAATGTATCAACAAATAGGGTTAGGACACATTTTAGGGTAATTTATTATTATTATAATATTATTTTTTACCCTTATTTACAAGATTTACCCTTTAACCATGGTGAATAAAATATTTACCGAAATAATTATTCAAAATGTCTGAAAATTAAAGTTACCTATTTACACAATTTGGAACTCATGATTATAAATATGGAATCCATTTTTCTAAATTCAAAACACAGAAGTGGTAGAAATTAATTTAAAATTAATTCCCGCTGTCAAAACAAAAAGCATGTTTTTTAGAAATAATAAATATCAAAAGATGGCCACTTGTTTATATCCGGTTTAAATGTGAAATTACGTCCAATGACCAAAATTATGTTTAATGGTAAAAATATATTCTAAATATACTTTAAAACCACTCAAATTCATAATTTATAACTACTAATTATTTTGATTAAAAAAGTTGTTCTTAATTAACATTTACCGATTTTCACTATTCATAAAAAATTGAATGTTTTCCGAAAAATACCAAAAATTTACCAGAAGTTAATTTTCATATTCCAATTCCAAAAATGAATTCCATTTTAAAAGGTAAAATTTATAAAATTTTAAAAAGTGGTAATATTATTCATAACAACTATTTTGATTAGTTGTGGTGTGTATTAGAATTCGAAGTTGCGTACGACACACACTACTGTATTATTCAAAGAGAAGCGTATAATTGAAGTTTGGGGTATTATAATTTCTGTAAAAGTTTCATGAAGGATACGAGTTTGGTGAAAAATGATAAATAGAATAATTAAAAGGAATTGGTGAGGCTGAAAGCTACATAATGGGGATAGAAAATCTATAAATAGTAAAATACATCCTCATTTAGAGTGATAGAAAAAAATTGAAAATGTCCTTGAATTATCAATGGTGGTTCATGAAATATTTTTATTACGTAATATATTTTATAATATCATATTTTCAGAGGGAGATGATGATTCATGAAGGAAATATAAGTTTAATAAAATTTGTCTGCTTTAATAATTGTGTGATATTTGAAAAAGTGTTGAACCTTTAAAAAGTAGTCATATCCATGAATGTTTGGAGAATCAGGAATGAAGAATGTTTTTTAAGAATTGTGATATTTTGAAATGGATAGAAAAAGGGGTTTCACAAAATAAATCCTTACATGAACCATTAGGGAAATCCTAGTAAATCAATTGTGATGTTTTATTCCAATAGTTGATTAATGTGTAACATAATGATTGACCCAAAGAGTAGTAAATACAACTAATACCTGTAACCAAAAGAATATTCTTATGAAGTGGACCTAGAAAACAAATATTGAATAGATCATTGGTATTTCAATTTGTGATTAGCTATAAACCAGGAGGGAGAATGAGTATTCTCCAAACTCTATAACAAAATGTATCTTTAGTTTTTTTGTACATGTGAACTTATCATTTTTATTATCCTTATTTGTATCCTTTTTTATATTAACCATGTAATATTATTATTTATCATTAAATAATTCCTTTATACTCATACATTTATTTCAGAATGTGAGGGAAGACTGTAATTTTAATAAAGAATGAATTGTAGGTAAATTAGTCTTAAAATTTTGTAAGAAGATTCAAACCCACCACTCATGGTATTTAAACCGATTAAGATAATAATACTATTAGATTGTCCTCCCACATGTTATGTCATCATAAACTATAACTATATTGTGATGTTATTTAAGATCATGCAAAAAAAATTCAACACGATCCTTATGAAGATGTGGACATTGTTCCATAAGTAGAGAAGATATAATTTAATTAAAATAATAATATGTTACAAAATAAAATTTAATTACTTTTTGATTATTTCATTAATTAAATTTAACTTCCATCATATTTCCTACTATAATTATAACATAGGAAAAACACTGTGATAAATAATCCAGGGATAGGTTTTATCATTCATGAATACTAAATTTTATTGGTTTTTTTGTAAGACCAGATGACCTAATGTTGGATCATTGGTGGACATAAACCCCATGTTCTATTAGGGAACAACTTTTTGTTGCACAAACTAATCACTTATAAACCTATTTCCCTACCAACCCATTGAATCCTAAATTTTCCAAAATAAAAAAAACATCATAACTCTTAACCAATTTCTCTAATACCACTATTTTTTTCATCCACCATCTATGGTATCTACTACAATGTATGAATTTAAAATACGATAGAAATGTTTCGTGAAACCCATATCTAACATGCCATGGGTTGATGACTACCACTATTTTATATCAGTCATACCCATGTGAGTCAATACACTCTACAAGTTCATTTAGTATGAGTTAACCATAAATTATCCTCCAATAAATACCATATATAAATATGAATCAATTATTATATATGTATCTTCATAGATAAACTAATAATATAAATTAATATAGACAAACATGAAATATTAATTGTCCATAGACTCGAAAAGCTATTTATAGTTGTTCAAAAACTCCTCCATGATTGAAACATCTAGAATGATCATAAACCCACTAGTGATTACATGAAGAAGAGTTATATATATGAAAAATGATCATAATATAAATAACTAATATGATCCTCCTTGATACATATTAGGAAAATGGGATAAAATAATGCAAAATCCCATTGAATAAAAAATGAAAAAAAATCCTTGAATAATTTTGTATTACTACTTTTCAAACCTATCCATAACACAATAGAAAATTAACACATATAATTAATAAAAAATATATATAATAATAAAGGTATCTCACCTTAACTTTTCCTCTATTTTTCCCTCCCATACCCTAGTGTCTATGCCATATTCTCTTCCCCTTTATAACTCATTTTATAAATTAATAAATTGTATAACTACTTTTATTGTCTTGTGCATTCTAAAAAATCACTACCACTATATCCTATTTGTAACAATTAGTATGTTCTAAGGCTTTATAGCCTTTTTAAATTCATTGTATCTCAATCCATTACATCATATGTGATTATTCCCTTTAGAAGCATATAAAAACAACTTCTATATTAAGAATGTGTCATAACAGATGTTGTATCATCTTACATGTAATTGTATTATAAGAACTGTTACATAATTGAATTGTTAAAATATTTCATATATCATAATATAGTATATTATAGGATACACATACTCATCTATTCATAGAACTATAGTGGGGGAGAGATATTTATATACATTCTCTTTCCCCACTATCCCGAGTTTTGGAGAAAACGCCTTCCAAAAAATTTGGGTGTGATTTTCCTCACTGAGATGTGAGTGGTGACACATGAAATAAGAAATTAAAATTTTAATGTTCCATCATATAAAACAATAGTAATTAAGAACTACATATCCATAGATTATTTTTTCACTATTTTCACACTACATACCCAACTACCACTACTAAGTCCTACATATCAAAAAATCATAGAATCATGATTTTCATTGCATATTCATCAATAAAATATTAATTAAATCATACTAACATTTTAAAATATAACATTTAAATATTTTAATATAAGTGATGATGGAATTGTAAATTATCCTTCTTTTACCCCCACGTAATTTCATCATAATTATGAACCATATTAACCATATTTATTCATTTATTATTTTCATTTCAATTTTATGAATAGTCTTGATACTATTAGAATCACCCAAAGATACCACTTCATAAAATCACACATATTTTTCAATAAAAATAATTCATCGCTCATTTTGAAAATGATAAAGAAAATATCATATGATAAACTAGGAATTAAGAATGATCCATAAATGATTAAATATATCAAATATTTAGCCTCAATCTAAACACATCCCAATCTCCAAGTGTCCCACTCTCTCTAAATCCAAATAATTTACCCACCATTCATCAATTAAATACATCTCACCCACCTATTATCCCACATAATTACTAAAAGAAATGGTACCAACCACAATATTTCCAAAAAAAATGAATCTGTTATTTAAATGAAATTTGAAAACATTAAATTTTAACACAT
The DNA here is from genome assembly GCA_963277665.1 of Viscum album. NCBI lineage: Eukaryota > Viridiplantae > Streptophyta > Magnoliopsida > Santalales > Viscaceae > Viscum > Viscum album. The sequence continues at coordinate 389,379,089 of OY728125.1, forward strand.
TTTACATACATTGGATATGGAAATGTGGCCAAGTAATTGAGAAATTTAATATTCCTACATTAAAGAACATGATAATACAATACCAAACACTTATTCCATATAAATATATCCATATTCATTCCCTATATAAACAAATAGTTCTTTATTCAAAGGATAAATGAACAACGTAACTTAAATGAAAAAAATAATATACATGGATGACCATTATGGTTAACATATAGTCAAACATTACTTCCCATGTTTTCTTAAATCCAGAACAAGACTAAAAAAACATATATAATCATCCTTCCATTAATTATCATTATTCAGTTTTATATTATTTATTTAATTAATGAAATTAAAAAATCTATGAAAATAAAAATATAAACTATTAAATAAATATTACTATATATATTGATCAATAATAGCCATTTTAAAATCCACAATCCATAGATGATCTCATAACAAACCCATTATTTAAATCTCCAAATGAATTGTTTAATTTCATAAAAATGCGATAATACAAAATTTTAATTATATTAATTCTCATGATTATAAAAAACCCTAATAATTTTAAAAATAGAAAATGATAAAATAATATTTTACAAAATATTTTTTTTATAAACGTAAATAAGATTATATTTTTTCCATTACATGAATAATTTAAATGTTTAATTTAAAAAGGAATGAAGAAAAACTAAATCTACTTGAATTTAATTTTTTTATTATTAATTTATTATCTAATTCCCATTTATGATTATTATCTTGTTATGTTAAATCACAAAAATTAAGAAAATAAAATAAAACATAATTCATATTAAACCATATATAATGTATAAGTAATAGATCCCCTCTCATAATTAGAATATCAATGTTCCCCATTCAAGTGTGAAATATAGATTATAAAACCCTTCTAAAACAAATAAAATCAAAACCGATTGAAAATACCTTAGAACTTATGAACGGATAGCACCTAACGGTTTCTCTTTATTTATAATGAAAACAACTATAGTCATCTGAAAACTGTTTTTCAGAATGAATAATAACAAAGGAGGATAGAGGAGAATAGTGGATTGTGTACCATTATCCTTGAAAATTAAATTTTGATGATCCAAGGTGTCAATAATCATAATTTAATGGATGGAGTGTGGTGGGTGGTGTATGAGTCGTCTAGAAATCATGGGAGGGTGAAAATATTGGAACCAAGATAAACAAATACAAATTTTTATAGGGAAATCCTAAAATCCATCACCAAAGTGTGTTGAATTACAAAATTTCAATAGATTCATTAGAGAAATAAATCATATATTTTTTATGAATTTTGAGTTTCATAGGTTCTACCCCATTGAATCCAATATTTGAAAATATTGAAATCCACCATAGACTCTCCAAAAATGTAGTTTAAGAAACTATGTTGTTTCAAAAATTCTAAAAATAGCACAATAACACTGAAAGACCCATAAAAATATTTACTAGAGTATGAATTCCTATGTTTGAAGCCCAACATAACTACTATAAAATGGTCTTCCAAGATATATACCTTCTTTAATTTCATAGAGGCAGAACTGTCATGTGAAATGACTTTCTAAATGGCCGAACTCAAAACACTAGAAGAAAAAACATCCTACGCCAAACTAAATACCCTATGAGGAAGTATAAATGGTTAATTATTTGTATTCCACCACATCATGAAGAATATATAAAGTGAATAATTTTTTTATAACTGAAAATAATCACAAAAAACACTCATATAACCTCTATCCTATTCAAAAATAAAAAGGCAGACCATTAGAAACAAGATACCTTACACATGAGAAATGTGACTTATCTACTAGGGCATGGTATATCATTAGTTAGTATAGTATTATATCTTATAAGTAACCTTGACTTATCTTAAATCAATATATTGTTTTATATGGTTTGATATTACAATGTACATTGGTATAATTAATTTTTTGTCTACTTATCAGATAATGTTAGTTTTTTAATTTTAGGTAAGCATAATATATTCTAATTATTTACTAAATATGTGAAATATTTAAATATTTGGATACAAATTTTTGAACCATTTGAAAAAAATCATATTGTTATGATGTTATAATTCTTAAGACGTATGCATTAATTATTTAATAATTTCTATTTTTAGTGATTCATTTATGAGGATCACCATGATAACCCATATTCCTCTAATAGGAATATTTAAAATATACCAAGAAACACGAATATTTTGTTCATCCATTATTCTGTTTTTTTATTTAATCTTTATTTTATATCATTAGATATGTATTTGGAAAAATAACATGTGAATAATATTTAAAATGATATTTTTTTATTTTGTTATATGAGTAATATGAAGATATTAATCAATAATATTACACATATAAGATTCAATATTATGTTTTCACTCTTGATTTATAATATAAAATCATATATAAATTGAAAAAATCTATTTGTATGACTTCTGAGAAATGTCAGATGCTATTAAGATATCACTGAAATTTATCTATTTATAAGAATTATGAGTCCTTGGATTTATAGTTAACATAAGAGATTCAAATAATTTAATATATTTGGAGCCCAAAATATAGGATTGGTTTTCTCTTATTCGTATCAATTTTGAAATAGTTATTTATTGATAATATGTGATGATAAATATATTGATACAATAATAATTAACAATTATTAATGCACTATTTTAATTACATAGAACATATTAGGATTGCTAAATTTTATAGTTTGGTTTACCTTTTATGTATTAGAAATAGAATTATTTACCATATTCTTAGGTTTGATATTATGGATAATGACAAAAGTAACATTTCAAATAAGTAATTTTATGGGAAATATTATTGTTATCACAATGAATGTACATATAGGATGATATATGTTATATAACATCTTTTATTCTTCATCACTAAGATCTCTAAATTTTTTAATATAATTATAAATTATGGAAAATTATTTAGTACACAAAATAAGCAACAATATTCTATTGATATCATCAAATAGAAATAAATCATACACTTTAATGAATCGAATCATTTATTAATTGTTTTTTTTCAAAGTGATAAAAATGATGTTTTTGAAACAATACTCCATGAAAATTATTTTTTTCTCATTTAATATGTTGATTTTGAGGTGAATATTTGGGTATTATAGATAGAAAAATCTAATAAGGATAAAATTTAGAATAATAATTTTAGGATAGCGTGGAAATATTTTCCTAATAATATATCTCAAAAAACTGTGAGGGATATCTTTTTACTCAAAGAAATTCCAGGTTAATAATATGGTTATTATGATTAAAACACATTCTTTCATGAAATTTAAACTATTATACTATATAATATTTTAGAAGTATACAATTGAATGTGAATTTCAATATTAAAACATAAAATAAAAATTAGGATAAATTCATGGATTTTTATAATAGTTCGAATATAATGATCCAATATTAACTGATAAAGGACACTAAAATTTATAATAAGTATGGGCAAAAATAAATTGTTATGTTTTTTGGGGATTAAAATCATAAATTTAAATGATTATTTTTTTGTGGATGGACAGCTATTTCATGTCATTCATTTTAGATAGGTCGTATAATCATATAATAACACCTAAATTTTATAGACGAAATTCAAGAATTTTGATTTTTATTGGTAAATCATAAAATATATCATATATTAATAATTACATATAATGATGTAAATTAGTAAATAATTATAAAATATCTCAACATGTTTTTTGAGTTGATTTGTTGTATCTACTCGTCCAATTATGAAAATGGGATTCCTTAATTTGTATAAATAATTGTAATATGAGTATCATAATTTGGTGATAATTTTTTTTAATTCAATCATATAATGTTGGACTGCACTCAGTCTCTATTATAGTGAAACTCATTCAATGGTTTTACGACCACTATTTTAGTGTTTCCATTTTATGGTTTTTAGAGTTTGATCACACAATGTTTGTAATTTATAAACATTTTTTCCTCCATCAGTATTCTCATTATGGACTAATAATACATTATTACCCTAAAATATATTTGAATATTATAGTGTGCAATACCAATTTTTTTTTTCTTGTGGGATTTGGTTATAAACCCATGCTACTTAAAAATTTATCACAAAAATCTATAAATGGATGTCATTTCTATTAAATGACTATTTGATTTAATTTATCTACTAGATTGATTTATATTATCACTAAAATATTAATATAGAATTTTTATATATATCAAAATTATTAATATATAGATTCATTAAAGATATTTAATATATATAAAATCAATTAGGGAATTATTATAATCATATAAGAGAAAATTATAGACACCAATGTCATATATAGTTGAATCTTGAGATTTAACTAGCTTGGGTTTATAACCAAATCCACCAAGAAAAACAATTTTTGAATTTCAAACTATAATATTCAAATATGTGATCTTTCATTATAAGGACATTATATTCCTGAATATCATCTAAATTAAGCTTATATTTGGTACTCTCACCCCTATATATATCAATGTCTGGAGAAATTTATGATGCAATTATTGAAATATTGAAAAATATTGTCCATCATCTATTAGAATTATAATATCAGAGAAATAAAAAATTACATATAAACAATGATAAATAAAAAAATAAATTGCAATCAGACTCCATGATCAATAATGAAGTTATTTTCCAAACCTTACAATGAATCTTATTTATCTTACTCAACTATTGTAGTTAGTATTTCAAAAACTGATGTGTAAAATTTATCAACAATAATATTATGACTATAACCATTTATAAATTATTCAATATAGCTAAAATATATATTGTATTTAATGAATAAATATTTGAAATCTAATAATTATGTTCCACTAGTGGAAATTCCTCTATAACAATTGAAAATTTTATAGATTATGTCTCAAGTGGAAAATCTATATATCTTGGATTTATATCATTCAATTTCTTGATTACATAAGTTGACAATCATATTTTTTAATACGATGATAATATATATTATCCATTTAGTAGAGAACATTGTACATATAATTTCATGATAATAGTAAATAAATTTTCATCATAGTTATCAATTAGTAAATCCCAAAATCATTGATGTCACTGTAGACATGATGTAGTGACTTAATTATTTATTTAAATTTTATCTTTATAAATTTTTAAAACATATTGTTATAAGAACTAAATACCTTATCTATATATTGAAATTAAACTCATAGATTTGATTTTTTTTAATGTATTTATATTATTATATTTATTATACACCTCATTTTATGATAATTTTTTACCTATGAATGATTCAAAGACTCTTTATTAGCTATTTTATTCATTTATTCATTGATATCCTTAACATACTTAACAACATTAACATTCTCAGAGGTATTTGTTTCTATGATCATTTATGCATCAAAAATCATACATAAATATTCTATTTTTAAATTTTTTATCGAAATCCCTCTGTATATACTTCTTTCTCTTCGAACCCTTAACATGAACTAACATTTAATTTACATCATTATATTTTATACTTTACTGATCACAATGAGTCTTCTGTGATGACACTGATATTTATCTATATTGTCCACCTAATGAGATTGAGGTTAATTGTCCCTTTTTAGTTATTAATGTTTCATCAATGTATTGTAATTTTTAAATTATTATATAATTTCATAAATATATATCTTTGAAATGAGGCACCATTATATATACACATTTCCTTATGTTCCTTCACCCGTGGAACTCTCTTCCTTTGGAATCTTCCCTTCGATCATTTCTATATGTATTTCATTACTACAAATAATTATATAGATGGACCATATATAAATCAATTCATTATTGATTATGACCTTTTATATGGATATCTAGTTTATCATTTTCATTATTATAATATTCTAATGAATAGTATTTTGGAATGTAATTACATTTAATTGATACATGTGAATGAATTTCATAGAGAAATATTTTTATAATTCAAGCTAAAATAACCTTAACCTATCAATCATTTATTTCTTGTACCTTATATTTTTTTCAACCATTGATAACTATTTCAAATGAATAAAATAATTTTAGATATTAAGGAAATCAACAACTCTCAAAAAAATCATTATAGAAATCTCATTTATTGCGACCATGATGAAAACATTGTTCAGAAAAGAAGAAATAATATTAAATTTCTTTTATCAAAAAAATTGAAATTTATAAATATTTCCCGTACGAATATGTATAACTAAATATCACTATTTCTGTACTGGATAACACCATTAAAGATCTGATATTAAACTAAATCCCATAATTTTATCTATAATCCAAAATATTCTCCATTTACCAACAAGATGATGGAAATAGTTTTTCATCTGGTGAATTTTCCATTAAATTATCCTTATATATATATATATATATCCATTTTTATGAAAATTAAATTCTAATACTTTAGTTTTAACCATATTTCTGATAAAGAATCTATTGGGAGATTTATGTTGTTTTTAATTATTTTATGTTTTTAAAAATTACAATCTCTACAATAATTTAGGTGAAAATATTCATTATTACCTCTATATATTTTTACTATATCTTGTGTTATAGTGATCATATTTAATTAAACCTTATTTATTTTTAAATTTAATAAGTATATATTAAATTCCTCAACTATGATGAATCTAAATTATGTTTACTAAAATGGTCACATTTTGATAAGAACTTATTGTATGCAATCAGTTTCAAGAAAAAATTTGATTTTAAACTGCTTTACAGGTTTCATCTATATTTAATTAAAACATGTGATATATAAATCATATTATTGAGAATATTTTTCTATTAGAAATTAATTGTTTAAAAAATTTAATTATATTAAATTAATGTATGAATTTGTTTTTATGGTGGTAATACAATTGTTGAAATTTTTCCAATAGTTATGGAATTTTTTAATTTACATATTTCAAACAAAAATTAATTTCATTAATATATATTTTTAATGGAATAATAATTTATTTGTATTTAGATTTTGAGAATTTATTATTTATTCAAAAATTTAATTTAACTATATTAATCTCTTGAAATTCAATTTAAATACCTCAAACACTGTCTAAAGTACTGAAATTGTTTTAAAAAAATTGATAAAATTTTCAAATCAATGGTTTTCATATTTTGATGATATAACATAATATATAATTCAAATATATTATTTATTTTATTTCTTTTAATGACCTTTATGTTATATAAAATTCATTATTATTTATAAATCACTAATATTTCTGGTTATTTTTAAATTTTACCAGAAATATGTGATATCTATAAATTTGTAGTTTTTTAGGTTTTTTAAAAGAAACTTGCCAACATACAGTGAGTTGGGATTCAACATATCCTGAATCCATAAGAAATCAACATTGAGGCATTATTGAGCTTCTTGTAAATCCAATTATCATCGAATCGTGATGTCTTTAGTTTACAATTAACTGTATTTTAGACATATGTCTTGAACAGTAATGTTATCATGCGTTTTGTGGAACTTAAAATGTGATGAATATCTTCATTGTGAATAACCTCAGCTCACACTATTATTTTCATTAAAATATTATTTTTTATTTATTAGCCCAAAATTTTTTAATCATGGGATTTAACCAAGTTATGTGACTTTCCATTGGAACCTCACCATGTCTTCTTCTTCGTTATGAGACTTCATATCCACCTGATGAAGATTAATTTGAAGCATATTTTATAATCCATGATGGTATCAGATTTTGTAATCTACCCTATGAATATTCATTATGAAAATTAACTCAATATAAACTATTTTATTCATATCAACACTATAATTATAGTTACCACATATTATCAATAAACGTACAATTTTTCCATGTGTAAGCCTGTATAATTCAATTGATTTCACCACAATTAGTAGACTGGTCAGAAGTGAAAATTTTCACACGTTGTCAATCCAATAATTTTATATTTTTTAGTGCTAATAATTTCATCCATACTATATTTTCACCATTTTTTATACATTCATTAATTTCTTGTTTATTTTTTAATTTTATGTGTTTTATTAATTTCTAAAATTAATATATATTATATATAATCATTTTGAAGTGACTCTAAATATTGTAAACACTTTTAAATGTTACGTTAAATTTATTATTATTTATTAAGTAACTTTTAATAAAAGAATTTAAATTTTTTGGTTTCTATATTTCAAGATTTTGTTTTGAAATATTATTATTTATACTTGAAATTTACAGATATAAAATTTGATTGAACTAATTTTTTGGTATTTAATGAAATATAATATAACTTATAATATTTATGTGTAGCATTAAATTATAATTTATTTAATATTTTAATTTATATAATAAAATTATCTAATGAATTTTATGGAAATCTTTTGAATTATTATTATCATTTAATGAGTAATTAAAAATAGTACACTGTCTATAATTGTATAATTCAAATGAATTTTCATATAATTATTCTTGAAGATAAATTATTTTACTCTTGGATAATTCTACATTTTGTATTTGATTTTTTTTACCCATATGGAGATAATATTTTTAGTATTTATGTATTATATTTAATTCTTATATGACTCATACAATGAATATAAATGATATCGAGATAATCTATGAGAACAAAAATCTTTTAATACCAAATATTGACATTGAACATTGATATCCTTTGAGATCATTCTTTCAACTACTAAATGATATATCAAATGATGAAAAAATATACGACTATTGATTCCTTATCAAGAAATCCACATATTTCCCTAACAAGTACATATGCTTCGTTCACTATATCATCTCATTTTACATGGTTATTTGTAACATCCAAAGTATTATTTTGTGGTAATTTATCTTTTATCTTTTTCATAACTTTTTAGTAAGGATTTTAATACTTTTTTGAGAAATATGGTAAATTAGTTTTCTTGATAGAAGGTGGTTAATGGTTACCTAATGATTAGTAAAATGTATATGCTATCCTAGTTGAACGAATACACCATAGAATGTGGTGTAGTTTAGGTTCCATGAAAAAGCTAAAAGACAAGCTACCATACATTAAAAATTATGTCAAGATGATAATGATACATTTTAAGAATAATAGCTAGACACAAAATCTCCTCTATTAAAACAATGTGGCTCTATTTCCTCTTTTGTAGATGTTACTCACTCTAAGTTCACATTCTGGTAAGCCATGCAGCTAAACCGTAAATCCTACCATTACATTAAAAATATTGAAATTATTATACTCCACCTCTAGGATTTTAACAAAAAAAATCACCACTTTATCTCTCCATTAGACCCTCCATCCTAGGCTCATCCATTATACTCTCTCACATCCTTGTGCTCTAAATCATGTCTAGTTTTGTCTTAGATAGAAATGGAATCATCTAGTTCGACCTTTATCTCCCCCCTTCCTCTTATGTTCCACATGTTTTTATTATTTCATTATTTAATGAGTCTATAGAGTATAGGATTACCTACAGTGTGTTAAATATTGTTTCTATGGATTAAATATTTCTTTTTTAATGTGATCCTAATTCCTTTGGGACACCCATAATTGTGGTTGGAGGTTTCCACCCAATTTTCTAAGTATTTTTGAAAATAGTAATGCGGTTCCATGTTTTGACATTATCTGATGATTTTATTTTTATGTCTTTATTTTATAAATGGGTTTAATATTTTGGGTGGGAGGTGATAAATGTATTTTCCATGGAATTTTATGTGTCTTTATATTTGGCTAATGATATAGACACTGTGAATGGTTGGTTTTCATGTTGGATTTTTATTATTGAGATAATGGATTTGTAAGAGGAAATTACACCGGATATATGGATTGAAATAGATAAAATGAGGATCCTACGTATTATGGTTGGTATAATAGTTCTAGTACAGTATCACCATTGACTGGGTTGATACATTGATTTAATTTCGAGATTGCATTACAACACTAACTAATCAGAAATGACTAACATTGTTTGTGTTGAGTTTGAGAGGAATGATGTTTCCAAGTTTTGATCACTGATAGTTCAAGGTTACCATTACCCTTCAACCCCTTGTACATTGGAATTCACCTTGGTTAACATGATATAAAACAATTCATCTTTTCTTCAATTTTTTTTCATATTCAAATTCAAATATTATATATTTTATATAATTTATTTTTTCATAAAAACTATCACGTTAATTTTTCAAATAATTTCAATTCAAGGAATTTAATTTTATGGTATCATATTTAATTTTTTTCTCTATAAACTTAAATAAACCCACTAATTTATGTTAACCACTTTATTTTTGATATTGTTAATTGAAAGGCCTTCCTTGGTGGTGATAGAGGATTGATTTTCATTCAGTTATTGTTTTTCGGTTACGGGTTGATAGTGGTGGAATTTGTTGTTAACCAAATAGTATCATGGAATATTATTGTTATATTTGGAATAGTTATCCTCGCCCCACCTTGGATGTTTTGGTTCTTTTTTATTATAAATGTTAAAATAATGTTTTTAGTATTTCCTATAACATCTTATATTATGGATATGATATGATGTGAATGTGTCTTTGGTTTATGGTTGGTTATTATTGGTTAGATAATTACGAAATATATTTCATGATGTTAAAGAACTATCTTTATGTCTGTGAGGATTAGGAATTTCTTTTAGTACAAGAAATAGGCTTGGTCGGTTGTGAGGTATGATGGACGATCAAACCAATTTTGGAAAAAATAGTATTATATGTCATTTTTTCATTTCATTTTGTCATATTATTTGACATATTCATGATAAACTATATAAAATATCATGGATTATTGAAGTTATAATTTAATGAAGGGTGTATAGACAACACACCTCATGAAATGTCTTGGTTCACCATGTGATGTATGAGATTTGGTTTGGACCCTTGTTCTGGTTTGATACGTAGCCTACATAATGTGCATGGACACCAAGATGGGGTGGAGTTTTTTAATTTTACATCGTGTATGTTATGGTTTAATTTTGAATAATTGAATTGTATCAATGTTATTATTGTATAAAATTTATTTGGGATATGTATTGGTGATTTATTTAGTATTCTTAAATGAATTATAATCATTCATCCCCATAGACATCCTATGTACATGTCGGAAGTGGTTGGAGAGAATTCTTCCTCACCATTTGATTAGATATTAGTTGATGTAGTGGTTAGGAATTTCTCATAACTATATCAGTCAGATGGATCTATTCCATAAAATGCAAAAGAATAAAAACCAAACCCGAAAAGGATAAATTTTAGGAATTTATCAATAAAAAACATCTTTCGTATAAGGTAGAACATGATCCCTTGTATCTGGGGACTCATTTAAAATGATTCAGAGGATGTTAATGTTCTTCAGGACTCATGAGGACATCAATGTAATGTTTTCATCATTCATTGTTGATTTTCATAGTTTTATATGGTGGGAATTAGTGGTACATGATAGAAAACAAGTGAATATGTGTTGTTAGCTAATATAGGTCATATTTAATGAGATGTATTACCCTGATTCCATGGAAAATTCTAACACCTAGGAGTTGTTGGGTCAGAATTTCCGTGATTAGAATGAATTGTTGTATGAAAACAATATTTCAAAACTATTTTATTTCACACCATATGTTGTTTAAAATGAGGGGATAATATATGGGAATTTCAAAATGGGGGGTATGTAAATATTCAATCCCTGGAATTGTAGTTTAATTTGAAGACATATAATGATGTGGTTCATCCAGACATAATGGTGGAGATTGATCAAGTATGTAAATATGGTTTCTCTATAGTAGTAACCGATGTGGGCCAAAGTAGTGGTGGCACATTTGAGTGGAATTAAAATTGTGACTAGTTTGAGAAGAAGGTATGTAGTAGATAATGCCACCATTCTTGAACATATTTATCTTCATCCACTGGTGGTGGATCATTTTTCTACTAATGGTTTGGAATTATTGGGAATGTTCATTCAGCATGTGTTGTTCAATCTAGACCCTTCCATAAATGTGGATGTTTGGGTCACTTTCAGTGGTTTTGTAAAAGTGTATTTCCCAAATAGAGTGGTGTATAAACCTCATCAACCTGGGAATTTACTATCTAGTTTGGTGTGTCAAGGGATATTGTTTCTACTTCTATTGGGTGTGGTTTCAGTACTAAATACTCATATAGGTAGAGTCATGTCATTGAATAGGGGAGTGTTAGGAATCAATTTTAATTATTGGTAGATACTAATCACATTCAAAATATAGATCCAGAACTAGTTTAATTAGAATCAGGACATTAAAGAGTTTAAGTATTTTTTCTATCTATCACCCAAAGATTTCACCTTATTTGACACGTGTTCTTATAATTTAATTTATTCATCTCATTCTGTGGAACTATAGAAATTATCAACTAATCTTCACTTGTATGTAAAGGTGTTGGTTATTAAACTAAGTATGAAGATAGAACACAGTTTCATATGCCCTTCACATGTTATCACTCTGTCATGGGTCGAGCTATATTGGGAAATCTTAATTATATAAATGGACATAATTTAGTTGATTTTGACATGGGAAAGATGGTGCGATGTAGTGATGTTGTCCATTGTTATTTTTCGTAAGTAACTATTATGGAACCCAATTGGAGTACACAAGTCATCCAAGGTGAATGGGATCACTAATCATGGTGAGATAGGAAACCACAAATTTAGTTAGGAAACCACTTTTTTGTATATTTCTTCACTTATGCAAGAGTATGATGGTAGTGGCTTGGTGGATTTTTTTGTCCTATATATGATGATTTTACTAAGTAATTTCTATATTATTTCTCAAGGTTATCCCAAAAGTGGGATGTAGAGTTCCATATTGACATGGAATTGGGAATATAAATGATACCCATTACCTCATATCATATGGTCCCCACCACATTGATGGAATTAATGTTATTGATTTATTATTGGGAATCCAATGGATCTATTCACTTGATCATCTCACCTTAGGTTATCCCATTTCTTTTTTCTAAAAGGGATGATGTATCCATCGATTTTTTAATTAATTACATGATGTTGCATAGGTTCACAATAAATAATAAATTTCACTTTCCCAACATTGATCAACTCTGTAATCAGATCATGGGGGGATAGTTATTTTTATGGTTGACCTATGCTCTGGGTATCATCATATTAGATTCAGGTTGTCAAACATTCCAAAAATAAAATTATGATGTAGGAAAGTCCACTTTTCGAATTTGGCCATGAAATTTGAAATGAAGAATTACCTATCAGTTACCAAGAATCTTAATAACTAGGTGTACCTTATATACATCGACTATTTTTTCATAGTGATATTGTATGAAATCCTAGTCTACTACAGCACCGAGGAAGAGAATGTGATGCAAACATGAATCATTTTATGCACACATCATGATCCTAGTCAATATGCTAATCCAGCACAGTCCACCTTTTGGGGTTGGGTATTAATGTTTCTCGATCATGTAATCTTAGAACATTGTCTTGTAGTGGACCCAGATAAATCAAAGTGGTTATTTCATGGAAGAAACCATGAAACGCCTTTGATATTAGGATATTATTGGGCCTCACATAAAATTAGAGGTGGTTTATTAGATATTTACTTTGGATTTATTCACCCATGAACATATCTACTAGAAAAAAGGAAAATGTGTGAGTTGATCGAATCATGACATGCATCTTCTGAAAATATTAAATCGTGATTCAATAATTCCCCTATATTGATCCTACAAGAATATCGAGAGGGATACATTGCATATTATGATGCTTAAGGTACAAGCCTTGGTTTTCTACTGATACAATATAACAATATTGTGGATTATGGACCTTAACATGATTAACCACTAAAAAGGAACTACCCAACCCATGACATGGAATGGGAAGTGTTGATTGAATCTTTGAATAAATGGAGTTACAATCTCTATAGGGTGAAAATTATAGTTTACTCAGATCAGAAGAGTCTGGCCTATATTTTCTTGTAGAATAATCTTAATCAAATCATTGTTGATGGGTTGAGTAACTATAGAATTATGAAAATTTTATAGTCTATACCACAGTCAATGATAATGTTGTAAATGAGACCCCGTATAAAAAATATTTTGTTTTATTTTGTGAATGAGTCCAATGGTGAATGGACTTTGGTGAGTGTTTTTTCAGATGCACATGGACCATAAATTTCATATTTGAGACATGTTATCAGATTAAATCCTATAGATACCCCCTCATCAGGACATGGTTTTTGTGTAGAATCTGAATTTTGAGATATAATAGTTTTCTATGAATCTTTTAAATGATAGGAAGGAACCCATGAAATGGTATCTATCTTCATGTGGAACCCATTATTTTAATGGTTTCATTGTGGTGTAGTTATCATTGAGGAATCCGGTAAAGTAGGATATCCACTATTCTTAATGGTTAATTCATCCTATAACCACCATGATTTTTTATGATGTGCCATGAATATTCTTGTGGCTAGGTATGAGCCATGATATAACATAATTTGAATCCATTTTTTATACATATCAAATGATTAATGGTTTGTTCTAGAGTACCTAAACCTTTCTTATGATACTCCTCATTCATTAATGGATGTATGATGAATCCTTGGTGTATTTCATCATTGGATTTCCTCATACAACCCAAAGATGGAATGTGATCGCGGTGGTCATTAGACAACAAAACAATTCAACCCATTTAATGTTGATTAAGTATTTGGATAAGGTGAATAATTTAGGCTTGTTGTATATTCTAATGATTGTGATGCTTAATGATGTGTTTCTAGATATTACTTATGATAGGGAACCATATTTTATGTCTCATTTATGGTAAGTACTTTAGTTATAAATTGGGTCACAACCAAAACATAGTATGACATACTATCATCAACTGATGATCAGATTGAACTGGTGAACAAAATTCTCAAATACATTCTCCAAGCATGAATGATGGAATTCATCAGCTCATGGGTAAAACATTAGTTATTGAATTAATTTTTGTATGATAATAGTTACCAATCCTTGATTAAAATTTCACCCTTTGATTTCTATAAGGGTAGCCATGTTAGTCGCCTCTGTGATGGATGGAGCTGGGAGAGACTTTATTGTTGAGATCGAGCCTTTCACATGAGATTTCTGATAATTTATCATTGATTATACATTGTTTTTTTTGAAATTGTTGATCTTATATATTTCACATTCCAATCAGTCTCTCTAAGCCATGGAATTATCTATGGGTTACTTGGTGTTTCAAAAGGTGACACCTCATCTGGGTCTCCATCAACTAAGTAAGCTGGGGAAGCAAACGTAGAGTTATGTGGAATTGGTAAGGTGGAATACCAGTAATATTTTTCATCTTATTTAAATTCAATCCATAAAATGGTACATGTATCCAAATTGAATAAGTTCAACTCAAATATATCTCATGTACCAATTTAGTAAGAGTTGTTTCAAGAGTTTGGATTATCTATGTTCATGTGACGAGTGTGAATTGTGGATTCCCTATACCAATAAATATCAGGAAAATCCATAACATTTGGTTGGATACTTTAGAATAATTTTAAGCATGATCTTGTGACATGGGAATGGATATATTGGGGGGAGAATTTTCACCCTCATTTATTCTCTGATCATTCCTCTGGTCAAATAACCAAGGGGTGATTTTATAGTGAGGATAAAAGTCACATGCATTTTATTATTTTTAATTAATTTATTCTTTATTTTTTGATTAATATTTCATCCATGTATTTACCATTACTATATGAAAAAAATTATTTTTGATTTGGATAGAAGGAGGCCCTCTATTGGAACATGACTAATCGTAACCATGTGCCAACCTAGAATAAAGTTTTTTCCCAGGACAGTGGCATTGTACAGATCACACGACCGAGTGCAAATGAATGTGGACCAACATAAAAAATCATGTTACCAAGATAGCAGAACTACCCCAACCGAATGAATATGCACATGATCATGAACCCCGTATGAGTCAATTATATAACCATCATTCCTCATAAATAGAGGTTCCACAATGTTGTTGTATATAATGGATGACAATGTGACCAAACTGCGAGACCTTATAAAATATTAAATGGAATAAAAGTATTAATATACCCCTACCCAATTTTAATCCCAACTCACCCATTTATCTCCCCATTCGACCATCCTACCTTAGGCACACCCCCTTCTCCTATACCACTCCATTGGTATTTATATCCTGACTATGATTGTCTTCTATCACCAATGAATCCTCAAGTGTGTCCTTTATCTTATTCTTCTTTCTATTCTTTTGGATTCCTTTCCCTAATTTCTTGAGTAACCTCTTCTATGGTGGATAAGATAGCCTAATGTGGGTTAAATTTGTTTTTGAATTAATTCATTAGGGGTTTTGTGTGATCTAACTTCTGTTGCTTCTCCCCTCAATGGGGTTGGTGGTTTTCTTGCTTTTTTATTAATATTTCAAGAATGGGGTAGGGGATTCCATATTTTTACATTATTGGATGAATTTAGTATGATTTATTTGATTTATTAATGGGTTTTATAAATTTGGTGGGAGGTGTAATCAATTTTTTTCATGGTATTTGGTGCATGATTATGGTTGAAAAATAATTTTCTTTATGTCAATATTCATTTATCATGTGTGTTTTTTGATTATTGAAGTGATGTTTGTGTAAGAGGTGTTTTCAAATTGTATTGGATTTCTAATAGAGATCATGGTAATCCTATGTATTTATGTGGGAATACATAATCAAATACACTATGTTTGTTATTATGGTTGAGGGTCGGTATCCAAAACATTACTACACAACAAAACTAATTAATTATATATTCTAGAGATTGGATAGATCAAGAAATAGATATAATGATGTATTTTGACTATTATCCCTAAGAGTTGTGGGATCCTATCTCCCTATTAATGATTGTACCTTAGATATTTCCTATAGATCTCATGAAATGTTTATTGTTATTCATTCTTAGGGGTGATAGAGGATCGATGTATTAGCAGTTAATCATTTTTAGTCAAGTGTTGATTGTGGTGGAATGGGTTACCGACCCACGTGTTTCATGGTTTCTTCTTTGTCTAGTTGGTATCACTCCCCATTTACGTTATTTTTTATTGTTTTGTAATTATGATAATTCTAAACACATGTTTGTACTATTTACTATGATCAACTATATCATGGATTTTATGTTAAGTGAATGTGTTCATGGTTTATTGTTTATTCTTTAGGATAAAATAATTTCCAAATGTGCTTCTTGACATCATGGAACTAGTTGCTATCCAACAGAGATTTGGAAATCCCTTCGAGCAATTCCATGGGTCAGGTCTGGTGTGAGGTTGTTTGGAATCCATATTTGGATTGTCACATTTCATTTGTCTATAATATTTTTTACAATATCTTAAATAGAATTTCTATTATTTATTAATGATTTTAAATAAAAAATAATTTTTTATTCTATTTCCCTGGTTTTTGGCACTTATATTCTAATGTTAGCACTGTTATGGTTATTACACATATATTATAATGTTAGTGTTGTATTTTTGTTTTAACACCCCATAAATAAGTTAGTTTTTCATTATTATCCCTCCATAATAAAATGATCATGTATTGGTGTTATGATTCACCCTAATAATATTTTCCGTAATGTGTATCTAAGCTCTTAAAATTAAATATAATAATTAATTTCATTAAATAATTATGATAATTAATTAATTAATTTATATATTCTCATATGGTCTATTAACCCCCCCCCCCCTCTATATCATCTTTCATTACCCATTCTGACATTACATTTGCTATTATAGTTTATATAAATAATGTAATGTTTATGTCATTTATTTGTTTTCCCAATACCAAAAAATTGACCTATATTATTTTTATACTTTTAATTTCTCCAATCCTTATATAGATTCTATTTATTTGTTTATTATACTGACCAATTCATAAACATCAAACTCTTGGTACATAATCATTGAGATGAATTGAGTATATATAATTGAATTTTTGTGAGTCCTCAAATGAAACAACACTTCGATAAAAAATATTATCGTCATTAAAGATATTGAATGGAGAAACAAATAATATAATTAATCGTATAACAATATTCCTTCCTGGGAAATATGAGACAATAAAAGAATCATTCCCATTAATAGTTGTAGGAAGAAACACAACTAGATATTATTTATATTATACTGTTATGAATATATTGTTCTATGTTGATAATACAAGAATAATTAGTCATGTATCTTCATATAACATAGATCACAATATTAGAATATTATAATATACAACCAACTTGTATTAGACATATTAATTTGAAATTTTTATGGAATCCAATGTTTATAGCATGCAAATATTGAGATGGGTGTGGAAAAAATGTAAACCAAATGTTCCAAAATTTCAAAATTAATGTAGATGGAATGAATTAATGTATAGAATCACTGTAGAATATAGATATCAATTAAATATTCCTTAATGATCTACATAATAAATGTAATGTAATGAATATCATCACGTATTAAAAAACATTAAAGTGTAAAATACTAATGAATAGATTGGTTTATTGTTGTATTAAGATTAGGAAATGAAGAATATAGATAAAGATGAGAAATAAAAAAATAATGTGTGTCGTGTTAATATCTTTTAGTTTTATTTCTAGTAACATTTTTTAAATTTGTGATATATGATAGTGAATGAAAATCTGCCGATCAGATTGCCATTGGGGAAAAAATGAAAATTATTGGATATAGAAACTAGTATTGAAGAAACCTAGAAAAAGATAAACTCAAGGGATACATGAATGTAAGTAATAAGTATATATTTTTTTTGAATAAAGAATGGAATTATTATGATGGAATATCGCAAATAAATAATAATGAGAAAGAAAAATAATAATTAATGAAAAAGGCATTGAAAACAAATTTGAAATTTTAAAAAGTTTCATATATTAGATAAAAATATGTACATAAAAGTGAATCTTCTATAATGGGATTCAAAGATTCACTATTTAATTATATTTATTCTAGATTTTATTCTTGAGGTTGTGATTTTGACTATAATTCCATAAATTGGAATTTTTAGGAATTAATTGATGCAATTGACTATTTTAAAAAATATATTTTAAAATCATATAATATATATAATAACATTAATGAAAATAATGGAAAAAATATATTTGAAAATAAATTTTATATATATATATATATTAAAAATAAATACACAAAGATTCTATTTATCATTCTTTAATTTATGTCAATTAGATATCATCATACGATTTGAATGAAACATTAAAAAGGATTGTTGAAATTTCTATGTAAATTTTAACTTATTTTATTATGGTTGTGAAAAATAACATAATATAATATCTTTGAATAAAAAATAAAAATAATTTTTATATTGGATATGACTAGATACTACCAAAAATTTATATATATGAAAGTTTTAAAAGGTGTACGTTGTATGTAAGTTTTTTTGAAAAGTGGCATGAACGTTAATAATGAAAATAATATTTTTTTCATAG
Source organism: Viscum album (assembly GCA_963277665.1). Taxonomy (NCBI): domain Eukaryota; kingdom Viridiplantae; phylum Streptophyta; class Magnoliopsida; order Santalales; family Viscaceae; genus Viscum; species Viscum album. The sequence goes on from OY728125.1 coordinate 389,398,587, forward strand.
AATCAAATTGTCTCTGGGATTTATAAATACTCATATTTCAAAAATAAATTCTAAATAACCACATAATTATTATTTACAATCATATTGGATACCTAAATATTGTATTACTAATCGGAATAGACCACAAGTATATGGGTAAAAAAAAAATTCAACTAAATTATTTTTGTAGGAAACACTCCCAAGATATCTAAAGAATGAAAAATAATACACGTAATGTGGATGATCTAGGAATATTATTGGAGAACCATCAATTTTTACTACTCACAAAGCATGCGAGAAAGACAAATATAGATTTTTATATAAGTATAAAGGAAATGTAATTGGTTTTCGGAAGATTATTTTTTTAATGTACTTCTATTTAAAATGTTTTATTTTATGACGGATGAAATAGAATTTAATCAATATATCTCTATTCTGTGATATTAGGGTGGAATTAAAATTTAAACGTGATAATTATTTCTTATATAAATATTGTCATTTTATTTTATTCTAATAGAAATGAAATTACATCTATTATTGAGTTTTCTAGAATAATGTTTCAACATATTATGTGTGTGAATGTTTCATATATTAATAGCATCCTTTGGAATTGATGATTTGGTCATGTTATTGTCATATTGTTACATATACTCTAAAATATGAGAATTTGATATTGTTTCCTACCTTGAAGAAGGTAGAAATTCATATTTGTGATGCTTTTATGAAAGTGAAACAATGTCGGTCCTTTTCAAGAACTACCAATTAGATTATTTCTGATAAACCATTATAGATAGTGCCCCATATCTATATGGTATTACTCAAATTTCTAGACTGGGAGGAATGAAATATACTTTAGTTATTGTTGTATATTATATCATATTTACAAGGATTTACCTATTTTCCCATAAAAATTATAATTTATCTAGATTTATTTCTCTTTGTAATTTACTTTAGTGTGATAATATTTGTATGATTGTTTTTATTCATAGGGATAATGGTGGTTAATTTCATAATTTAGAGTTTGAATATTTTTGTGAAATGAAAGGTTTTCCAATAATTTATATACCCCCATAACCCTATAACAAAAGGTTATTTTATAATGGATACATGGAAATCCTAATGAAGTGGATATAACTATATTATGATAATATTGTTTTCAAAGATATTTTTAGGATGATGCTATTTTTAATGGATTCAATATTTAGAATAGAATTATCCTTAGAAAAATGTTGAATACAAATCATTATGAATTTTCAATAAATAAAAATCCCAATGTAATTTATTTTATATTAGTTTGATTAAAAATTGTTATTATTAATATTTAGGATTATTTAAATTAGTTTTATGTTAAAAGTGGTTAATGCATTTTTCTTGGTTTGACTGAAAATTATATTTTTTATTATAAAACACTTTTAAAGAAAATGAGCGAAACAACTAGGAAATAGAATATGGAGATAAATAAATCATTAATGTCTAATTTCAGCCTACCTATTTTAGACTCCCTAAATAATTTCCATGAGATAGTTTTTACCTTGGGGTATGGATAAGCCATTAGAAGATCTTTAATCATAAATGCCTTTTTGTCCCATGATTGGATGTACTCTTCTTTGTTGATCATCCCCTTATCAAATCAACTTATTTAAATAAGTTAATTTTTAACAATCTAGTACGTCATATCCTTATTGGGATTTACCCTTAATTCCATTACCATGATTCATTCAGCCTCTTCATCAGATGCATTAGTTGTCTGAATAGTTTCAACAGTAACCTCTTCTAAATCCACAAGAAATTCCAAAGGTTGTTCAATAAAAATATTAGAATCTTGCTGCTGGAATGAAGACATTTGGTTGGAAATCTTCTTGTTCTTCTACTTAATTGTTGATCTAGTATCCCTTGAAAGTAGTAAATAAGAGCAGTCCTTTCTCTCTTTACGGTTTCTGCTCATTCATTTACTTATCCTTGGGATTTGATGTTGACTACCCTAAATCACATCATCTAAATCTCATGAAATGTGGCTAGAACATTCATCACTGGATCCATTCTCAGGGGCCTTCTTATCAGCCATGGAATGTTTAACTGGTTAATTTTCAAACTCATGAACCTAATCAAAATTAACAAAATGATCAAACTAGTTTCCCAACATACACTAGTCACCTCTCCCGGACTAGTCTGAAACAAGTCATCACCGCATATACCTTATTTCATATCATTGCAGCCTATAGGAAGACTCACTATAGGTTCCATATGAAGCCATAACTATACATTGACTCTACTACCCCAAACCAAGCACACCACCTTAGTATAGAAACCACCCGAGGTTGTCTTGAAACCTCCATCCTCGGTCATTTTCTGTTCCGCATTAACAAAAGTAGTGATCAATATATCATATCTCATATGTATCAGTGGATATTTCATAGTGGTATAAAGAGCACACAACTCCATTCTCATCCAAATGAAGATATCTTCCATTAATGGATTACCACTATATTAACTATCATGGGAAAACTTACTCAAATTCGAGTTAGGCTCCACAGCCAGTAGCCCCTGATCAGACGGACCATCCAACATGCTATTCTCAGGATTACTACAACCACCATTGATCACACCCTTCTGATTATCAGGTTTTATAGACTCATGCCTATAGTTATCCATAAATTGGCCCTTATTATTACTTGTAAAAACATGATTCATTGAAAATAGGTTGATTACACCAGAACACAATGCACACAATAATCCAAACAGAATCTAAAGACACTCTTGAAGCATTGACCTCCACACAAACACAATTTTTGACAGGGTGGAAGAAAGCATTGGTAATGCTATTTGAACATAAGTATCTACCCGCGATATTTACAAGAATTCTAATAGTTATTGGATTTCAAAACTATCATGTATGGTTAGGAAAGAATACTTGAATCACACATGAGGTTTAGTCTCTCTTCATATAAAAGACATAAGACCATCTATAATGAGAGAAAAATGATCCATTGTAATTGTGGAGAGCCCTAGTCCTGGCCTTAATGAAGGATTCCTATAATAAAAATTAAATAATAATATCTATGTGGTCTAGCACCATATTGTTTCCTTATCTTTCTATTCCCCTACACCTAACAAAAACATATAAAACCAAAAGACTGATGGAGTTATATTCAAGAATCAAGCAATCAAAGCCAAACACTGGAGGGAAAAGGTGAAACTTCCCAGGTAAATACAGAATATGAAATTTTCATATTTATTAATATTCTTTGAATTGAATATTAATTTTATTTAAATATAATTCTATGTTCAATGGCATACCTGATACACAATAATGGGTTTCCTTAAAACTTTACACTGCGCACAACATTGAGTTATACTGAAAATTAATAATATAATATTATTATTTTAAATGGTAGTTAATGCATAGTTGTTGTATTGGTGGGAATGAACAAGACTAACTACAATATGACTATACATGTTTTTTATATTTTTTATATTTATACAATAAATATTGAAGCTAAAATGGGAATGAATCTAGTTTGAAGCATAAATTCTCTAATATTCTTTAAAAGGTCGTTTTGACGCCTTTTGATGGAGAACCCTTTTTAAATCTTGTTTTTTTTTCACTTTTATATGTTCTATTGGACTAAATAATGTTCTTCTTTTGAATTGGGACAGCAAAATCTACTTTGGATGAAATTTTTGTATTCTTTTTGATAATGTCCAATTTTTATGAATAGTGACAATACTATATTTTAACTCAAAACTAATTTTTAATACAATTTATTTACATTGATAGGTTATCTTTTTAATTGATTTTCAAGTTTAATTAGACTATATATTTACCAATTAATCCAATTTTGGTCATTGTATGTAATTTCACATTGAAATTGGACATAAAAAAGTGTCAATCTTTTGATAGTTATTATTTCTTAAAAACATGTTTTTTTTGTTTTGACAATGACAATTAATATTAAATAAATTAATCAAACATATATGATTTGAATTAGGTAAAGTAGACATAAATATGAAATTTATAATTTCAAATATATCTTAGGATAATTTTTTATTTTTTTTCTAAAAACCATCGATTTTTGATGAATTGTGAAAATGCTCAGAAGAGGTTAAAAACGCAACGTTTTCATTTAAATTAAATTGTAATGTTTCTGTGAATTAAATTTTGAAAATAAAATATATATGGTTGTTATTGTTAAGTATAATTTGGTTCAATATTATTAAAATAATGTTGGGTGAATAGTAAATTTTGAATTTTATTTACTGTTGTTAAATTAAAATAGGGTAATTTAAGGTAAACAAATAATTATAATAATATAAAATTACTTTAACACTTTACCTAACCTTATTTTATGAGTCATGGAGGTCCACTATAATCCTTGATGGATATTATTTCTCTTTTAAAGCCATTTGGGAAAGATAATGGCAGTAATTACATTTTATTTAAAGTAAAAAAATATAATTAACATGTATTATTTTGATATAATAATTTCAAGGTGTGGTAATATAATTGGTATATTTGACTATATATATTCATTTGAAAACTAAGAACATTTCCTATATGATTTTATATTTATTTATAATTATTATACATCAAATAAATAAAATTATTTACGACATAATAGTGACGTAATGTTTACCTCATTAATGAATGGTTTAAATAAATATGATTATGAAGATTTAAAAAATACCCAAAACTAGTCCAAATATTATTCTGTGATTTTATTTTGAACACAAATCTTCTTATCGTGGACTTTAATAAGTTTTTGAAATTTAGAAACATAAAATCATTATATAATTAAATAATATTTTCAAACATTTCTAAAGACCCCTCATCCCCCTTATAAAAAAGACCCTAACTCGAACCCATTCCTCACAATTCTCAAGCCCATTGTCTAGTACAAACTGAGGGAAAATAAGCTCTTAAGATCCCCATCTTACACCTAGAATTCTTACCTTAGGCAGAAGTCACTTCAAGTAAACCTTGAGGTTCAAACCAAATGAAGATACCCAATTTAAAGGTAACGTCTTCTCTTTACTTATTTTATTTTATATTACATATCCAATCCCATAAACGTATTTATTCCATTATTTTATTAAAAAACTATTATATTAAACTTATTAGGTTGTTTTTATGAGATGAATTCTAACTACATTTACACACACCTCACTTTAATGGGTAAAGAACATACAGTTTCTCATGACGGTGAACTACTGCATCACAAAATGATGATTGTTCAATCTTCTCCTACCACCTATTATGGTGGAAATTACGAAGGAACTATATTAATATATGATATATATTATATTTATATTGTTTTTATACTTCAATATTTTTTATTTATATAATACCTTTATGGTTTCCATAATGGATTAATACGATAATTTCATTTGAGGATGTGCGGACTACCGCCCCCTCATAATGATATGACTAGTTAATGCCATACATGGAATGTATAAAGGATCGAGTTAATGAAATTATATAAAATATATATTATGAAGGAATTAAAATATACCTATGTATTATTAATTATTCATTCATTTAAATATAAAATAGAAATGAAAGTAGTGTTCATGCGTACATACGGCTTACCTTCTCCATAAACTATGTGTTTCATTTATTAACTCCAAATTATATGGAATATTATAAATACAAATACACTTGATATATATTATATATATTATATCTAAATAATTAATACCATTCTGTAGATAATATATTTTTTCACCATAAAGACAATTTGTAATTATAAAAAGTTCATTTTTGACTAATGTTTCGATCATAGAAAAAAATGTCTGATATGAACTCAAATAGTTTAATAATTGTTATAGAAAGGTAATAATTGATATTAAAGGAATAATAAATTTTTAACAGGTTCTTAAGTAAGTATAAATGAACTTAGGTTTTTTATTTTGGAAGAACACTGAACAGATGAGTCATGACAGACACGAGGTAATGTGTTTCTTATATCACTTTTAATTCCGTGAGATTTACACTATTCACCACTTATTTATTGCATGTGGTGCATTATATACTACCATTTAATATATATTATCATTAATCTCTTTATATTCATGGTATTATTTGAATCATTTGGTGGTATTTATCTTTTGGTCTAACAACCTGATTGATAACAACGTGGTAAGGGATTTTCATCTCACTTCTTATTCCCGTGAGATTAATGCTATGTTTGCCACTATTTTCTATTGTGTGGTATATGTACTACCCAGGATGGTATTAATTTTGTAATAAACGTTAATTTATGGGGATTTACATATTAATTTTTTGATCCATATTTCACGTAGTGTATGTTTCGTATGTTACCAAATCTGTAAGGGATCATTTAAACCCAATTTCCATTCCTTAGGTTAATCTTATAATTCTCAATTTTGTCATGCTATGATTATGTGTGGAATCACTATTTTTTTATTTATGTTGTAATTTCCACTCCCCTTTTTGTGGATGTACTTTTTATACCCATAATCACCCCATTGATAAATTCTCATGTCATTGTTATGAACTTGATAAGGGTAATCTTAAAGAAATTTCTATTCATTAAGTAAAACATCTTAATAATTGGATTTGTTTTAAAAAGAACATGTGTGAATGTCCTATTATTAATTTACACTAAATATCCAATCATATTGACTATATTTATTTTTTTAACTCATTATTATGCAATTGATTTATCCTTTGTCTAAGGATACCATTTTTAAAAGGAATTTCGTCTCAATTTACCTTCTATTGTGACCAATTCACTTTTATATGGTCTTAATACCCACAGTTTACATATAATATCATTAATCTCTTTGTAATCATGATATTAGAAGCAGTGATTAATTTTATTCACCAATTATTTGAATTCAAGCGTCTCTCATTTGGTTAATAACTCCTAAACTAATGTATTGTTTTGAAGATATATTCTTCTAAATCATTCTCATTAATATCCATATTTTAAAAAAGGTTTTAAGGTTTTATTTATTTGGATGTGAATGTTTGAAAATAAAATTCATTTTAAATGTTTGAAATTGGCATGTGACACTTTGATTTAATAATATATTTATTAAATGTTTTAAATGGTTTTGAAATTTGTTAGAGAAAGCATTGATTATGTCAATATCTTGAAATGAAATGTTGTGATAGCAATGTGGAAATGTTATCTTTCCATTATGCTTGTTTTAATAATTATGAATATGTTATGTTATTGGGAATTATTTACGTACATGGGAGGTTCCAAGATAAACCTAGGGGTGGGGAGCTGGAGATATCTCCCTAATTCATTGGGTAACGTGACAGAGGTAAATAATAATGTTCCTCCTAAGAGATTCATGCAATATACTATGATGGGTATTCTAGGTTTAACTCTCTATGTAGCTGGGAAAACTAAAATGTAAGTATGATTTTGATTCCATAATTTACCTTTAATATATGTGATTTCCATGGGTTATTAATAAATATTTGGATTTCATGAAGTATGATAAAGAGCTTATGTTTTGTTAGTACTAATGAACTAATGTTTTCATTATTTATTTTATAATCCTAAGTGAGATTTTTATGCTCATCCCATGTTTTTGAAATGTTTTTCACATGGTATAAGGCAATGTAAGATAAATAAATAACTCAAAAATATTTATATCAAGAAAATAATTATTGTTTTCTTTTAAGAATTTTAAATTTTTGAAAAAAATGGATATTGAGTAGAAGTGTCTACTTTGTAATTTTTTAGATGCATTGTAATATTTAAGGACAAATTTTCTAAAACTATAAACCTGAAAATATCATCAATGTGAATGATTAATGTATTTAAAGAATATGTAATGTTTAAGGCTATGTCTATACAATTGGTATCAATGGTCGGTTTTGATAACTTTGGAGGTTAGGGTGTAATTTAAGCATAAGTGACATAACCATAATGGTTATCATATTAAAAAGAGTCATAGTTAATTTAGATAGATTGAATGTGTTTAAGAAAATAATAATAATTCTATCTTAATATTTACTCTTATCATAAGATATTATATGATGATTTTACTGATATACTTACAGTTCCACATTTTGTTTTAGTAAATGGAACGACCTAGCTAGAACACAAGTAGCAATTGATATGAAGAAAACTGTGATGATTTTCTAAACGAGCTATTGAATGAAATGATATATACATTGAGAACCCTTGTGGTTATTCTCATCCCACTATATGGAGTCATTATTTACCACCTAAACCTTGGTGATTTTTATAAAGAATCATATTTTTGAGAAAAAAGTCCCTACAGAAGTTCTGGTAATAATCATAAAGGTAGGTATATTAAAAATCCAATGGTTCAAGTATGTGGAAACAACACCATGAAATAATGCTTCTAAGGGATGGGAAGAAGATATAGATGTGGAAATTAAGGTTATAGAGAAAAACTTTTCATGGAAAAAATAAGCACACAGTTGACTCTTGGAAAGTGAAGAAGTTCTTTTTGAGGAAAAATTGACTGTTTTAAATATGGTGTGCATGATCATTATACAAACTGATTTCCTATGATGAAGGTTCTAGAATGGGATCACCAAGATCAGACAAATATATTTTTACCAAGACCTATTTCCATTCCAATTGAGGTTGAGTAAAATGACAATGTCCGACGAAATTTATGGATTATTTCTTATCTTGGGTTTTCAAATTACTGAATCGTAGGATATGATTCATTATTTTGTATGTAAGAAAACATTATTTCAGAACAAGTTGGAAAATAATGGTTAACGGATCATAAATATCGTTGAATGGGTGAGAAGTAAACATATAAGGGATTCAGGAGTTATGGAAGATTTTTGGATGATGAAATGATTAAATTTATTAATTCTCTTTTGATTATGGGGTTACATTGGAAGAATTTTTCTAATATGTGTAACACTGATGTTTGATATATGAAATTGTAATTAAAGGAATAAATTTATATTCTTTTGCGGATATAGTTATATAGAACAATTTGGGTTTATATGATCCTTGAATTTGAGGCAATTACAGGTTATTAATTTTGGGATGAAAATGCTAGGTACGAGATAACATTTTTGTTTAATATATATTACAATTATTTTTTAGGTATTTATCTCATTTTTGTGAATTATATAATATTATTTAATTTTTGAGAAATGATACAACATGTATACCGTTTGACAACTCATTGCGTCAGACAAATCCGCGGGAATGGAACCTGCAACCAATGTGCAATAGGGATTTTTTTCCAACAACTAAACAATATGAAGACCCTAGTTAGTTTGTCTTATTCATTTTTGACAAATGATTTTATTGATCAATAATAAGTTGAATTTTGATCTTATGTTTTATCAAATGGATATCATTTTTATAGGAAAATGATTAGGGGATTAAGTGATAATGGTTATTTTGGAAGACGATTTCTCTTTTTGGGAAACTATATGACAAAAGAAAAATCGAATACTTTGGAATTTAAATTGATATGTAACAGGGGAATTTTTTTTGGAAGAATATATGTTTTTATTATGGACATACGTTGATTTGGGTTATTTATGAAAATGATTATCCTATCATAGAGAATGTGTGATTACGTTAATTATACTTTAGTATGAGACTTTTATAGATGTCAATTATAATTAAAGAGAAATATTAAAATTTAATGGGGAAGACTATGTGATTAAATACTTCAGAGTTTTGGGTTTCAATCTTAGTTTGGTTTCATTTGATGAATTTTATGGACAGTTGTTTATTGAATGGTCATTGTTTATCTTTGGGTACTGTTTGTTAAATTTTAGAGTTTAAGAGTAGTATTTATTTGTATAAAATATTGTTCTTTTTGGGAATTATTTTTTTGGAGGATTATGTGATTCTCTAGAAGCTGATTCTAGAACATATGATGTTACCAAGTCCTCTTGAATACCCATTTTTTGTAGAAAATACGAGTTTGTGGTAGAATTTTATTAATGGAAGACACACTACATGACATGTAAGTATGTTTCATTATGATACTACTCTATGATGTAATATTTTTTCAACTATTTAAAATGAATCGTCAAGGAAAAATGTTACACGCATTTTTTACCGACATACATTTACCCAACCACAAATTTATGGTATTCTGGTGGTTAACATTAGAAGATGAATTTCCCTATCACACTCTTTTAGTTTATGAGAGTTAGTTATTCTTCCATATCCATGTTTTCTTACATGGATTCCTTGTTTGGGTAATATCAGGTGTCCTTTTTACGTCTCATTATTTTTTTGATGTGGGTTTTTATTGACTTGTTTTCCGATGTGAGACTTTAAATGATGTTTCCAAGCCCAATTTTAAAATTAAAATAACGCATTTCTCTAATGGGGGGAAGGATGTAACAACCCAATTAAATAAAGAAAATGAAAATTTCATATTTATTAATATTTTTGAATTGAATATTTATTTTACTTACAAGGGGACACTATGTTCTATGGCGTACCCGATACACAACAATGGGTTTCTTTGAAATCTTACGTTGCACACAACGTTGAGTTATAATGAAAAATAATAATATAAGGTGGGGATGGGTCGAAATAATTTCATCCAATATATTTTACATAGGTTTGGGTCACTATATTAACATTTTTATTTATATTTAACTCTTAGTTAAATACTTTGACATTTATAATGTCCCTTTGTAATTTTATATTATATGGTTAATAAACATACTATAAACCTTCAAGGGACCCCCAAGTGGTCCATTAATGATTCAACTATCATTAAACAAGTCCTTTGGCCGATCCTTAGATTTTTAGGAATTGAATATCATTTAATAATATAATATTTGTTTTAAAAACACATTTATGTCAATTTTGAAAATATTTAATAATTGATTTTTGATAAAGTCTTAAAGACTTTATTAATTCGAAAAAAATTCATTTTATAAAATTCTAACATGTCATTCTAACTAATAAAATTATTGTATGGCATCATAATATTCCAATTATATTTGTTTCAACATTAATAATATTAATTTTTTGATTCTTTCATTAATAAGGAAAATAATGCATCATTATTGTGTCATATATAAATTTAATTATTCAATGTCTAAAAATTATAAATAAAATACCATTATCCAGGAAATAGTTTTATATTTATAATTAATATTTATATTCAAAAATAAAACATGTATAACCCTATGTAAAAATTGTTTTTTTAAAAGATATATGCTTATGTTGTTTTTGTATTTTCATTATGTTAATTAATATAAAGTTTCATTATCACTTACAAGTGGATCAATGGGGTCCCAAAATCGACCCAAAGATGTCAGTGGTTGGAAATATATCAACCAATAGGGTTAGGCCACGTTTTAAGATAATTTATAATTATTATAATATTATTGTGTACCGTAATGTACCGAATTTACCCTTTAACCATGGTGAATAAAATATTTATCGAAGTAATTATTCAAAATGTCTAAAAATAAAATTTACCTATTTACAAGATTTGGACCTCATGATTATAAATATGGAATAAATTTTTCTAAATTCAAAAAAATGAAGTGGTATATATTAATTTAAAAATAATTCCCGCTTTCAAAACAAAAAGCATGTTTTTATGAAATAATAACTATCAGTAGATTGACAGTTGTTTATGTCCGGTTTAAATGTGAAATTTCATAAAATGACCAAAATTGTATTAAATGGAAAAAATATATTCTAAATATACATTAAAATCACTAAAATTAATAATTTATCACAATTAATTATTTCGATTAAAAATTTGTTTTTAATTAAAATTTAGTTATTTTCACTATTCATAAAAAATTGATTGTTTTCCGAATAATACAAAAAATTCATTCTAAGCTAACTTCGATATTCCAAATCCAAAAATTATGTCCATTTTAGAATATAAAATGTTTAAAATTTCAAAATGTGGGTATTACAATTCATAACGGCTACTTTGATTGGATGTGGTGTGTGTTAGAACTCGAAGATGCGTACAACACAGACTACTGTACTATTCAAAGAGAAGGGTACCATGGAAGCTTGGGGTGTTATATTCTCCCATCCATTAAATAATTTCGTCCTAGAAATTTCTATAATACTACCACATGAAAAGACTCGGGTGGATCTTCATTATAAGTTCCTCAGGTTCCTACGTGGCCTCTTCCATTTTATGGGTTTTTCATAGAAATTTTACCAGACGAGTCGTCTGGTTTCTCAGCACTTGTTCTCGTCTATCAATAATACGGATGGGCTCATCGCAATAAGACAGATCGGGTTCTAGTTTTACATACTCATAAGTGATTACATGAGTTGGGTCAGGAATGTATTTTCCCAACAGTGATACGTGGAACACATCGTGAACTCTGGAGAGGCTTGGCGGCATTGCCAAATGATATTCTACATCACCAATTCATTCTAGAATGTTGAAAGGTCCGATATACCTGGGACTCAAGTTACCATTCTTAACGAAATGTATAACTCCCTTAAATGTAGATTCCTTCAAGAAAACATGATCTCCTACTTGAAATTCCAAATCCTTCCTTCGGTTATCGGCATAGCTCTTCTGCCTACTTTGAGCTAACTTGATGTGGTTTTGGATTACCTTCACCTTTTCTATCGTTTCCTCCACCAGTTCTGGGCCTACGAGATTTCTCTCACCAACATCACCCAAACAGGTTGGTGTGCGACATCTCTTTCCGTATAATGTTTCATATAGTGCCATCTGAATACTTGAATGGAAGCTATTGTTATATGATAATTCCACCATAGCTAAATATTGATCCCACATACCCTGAAAGTCATGTGAGAGTGGAATCAACATGTCTTCTAAGGTTTGAATAGTCTGTTCTGATTTTCCATCAGTTTGGGGGTGTTAGGCAGTGCTCAAATGGAGTTCAGTATCCTGGGATTTCTTAAGACTTTTCCAGAATCTTGATGTAAAATGGGGATCACTATCCGAAACAATTAATAGGGGTACTCCATGAATCCTCACAACTTCATTATTATATATTCCTTCTCGACATTCAAGTGGTAAATCTTCCCTTATAGCAAGAAAATGTGTTGACACGGTAAGTCAATCAACAATGACCCATATTGCATCGTTTCTTATAGGAGTCTTTGGTAGTCCCATGACAAATTCCATCATGATTTTAGCTCATTTCCACTCAGTTATGGGAGGATATTGCAATACATATAAGACCCCAGCCATAAACATTACTTAATCATGAGATATTTCAAGAATACACGTTGAGGATCTTTTCTGGTTTAGAGTTTTAGAGAATTAGATCATAAAACATTCATTACATGCCACATTAATAAAAGTGGTTACAATAAAAGATAGTATACATTTTTTTCCATCAACAGAAACATATTTAAAATAAAATATGGATTCTTTCTTGACACTTACTTGACACTATCATCATATCATGTAGCTTTCCCTTGACCTGTAAAAAACATTTCAAAAACATGGGATGAGCATAAAAATCTCAGTAAGGGATATAAAAATATGGAAAGGAAACATGAGTACATGTATACATAAGAATCAATGAAATCATACTCTACTCATAAAACATAAGAACTTTAACATACCTCATCAAATCATGAATAAATCACAAAAATTATAAGACATAAAGGTAACTTTAGGCATTCATAACATTCTTACGTAGGGAGTAACCCTCTTGGTTATGTTTGGAATACCCAACATATTATATTCCTTAAATCTCTTCGGAGAAACCTTAACATTTAACTCCTTCACATTACCCAATGCATTGGAGAGCTATATCGGGCTCACCCGCCCTTAGTTTATCACGGAACCACCCGTCTTTATAACAATGCCCAAGAACCATAACATAATCGTATCACATAAAACATGCATAAAGGAAACATAACATTTCCACTTTTCAAGAACAAGATATCAATACAAGACATTGATATAAAAACATTATGAAAACCATTTTCAATACCAAAATACAAGAATAGTAAAACATGGTATTTATTTTTCTTAAAAAATGGTATGGCTTGTAGAGGAAGATGAAACTCAAATAATGGTCACGACGGCGGAGAAGTCATTGTCGCCGCATACACACGACAAAGACATTCCGCTTTGTCATTTAGTAAAACACTTCGTATAGAAAATATTCCTTTTGGATAAACGTAAAAGTCAAAGGGGTTTATACACCATATAAAAGAATGTTGTGTATAAAACAAAATATGCCTCAATGAAAGGATATTGAGACCAAGTCCCATACCTCGGGTCCGACTTGACTTGATCGTTCTTTAACCTCCTGAAAAAAACTTGAGTTAATTTCTAATTGATTAAGAACCTTTTTCAAGTTCATTATTCCTTTTATATCACTTATTACCCTATCATGAACATTATGCAATTATTTATGTTAATAACGGACGTTTTAACGATCATTGGTACTTGAGTCAAAAATTTTCTCTTTATAATGACAAGTTGTTCATGTATCCATTATATCTAGAGTTATACTAATGATTTAGATATCATAAATATCATATATATCCAGTATATACATGCATTTATAATATTACAAAACGCTTAGAGGTATGAAATGAAATGCACCGCTCATAGAGACGGTAAGCCGTACGTACGCATGAACGCTACTTCCATTTCTATTTCGTATTTTATGGAGTGGAATCATAATGATATAAAGGTATATTATAATTCTAGTATGGTATCATATATAATATCATTAAATCCATCCTTTATATGTACCGCATATGGTATTAACAAATCAAAACACTTTGAGGGGGCGGTAGTCCGCACTTCCTAAAATGAAGATATCGCGTTTACCCATAATGGAAACCATAAAGGTATGCCATAAATGGAAAATACAGAAGCTTAAGTAAAACATAATAATATTATATATAATATATAAATATAGTGACATCTTAATGGCCACCGTTGAAGGTGTTATATGAGTGTTGAACAATCATCGTTTTGTGAGGCAGAAATTCGCTATCCACAGAAACAGTATGTTCTTTAACTATTAGATGTAGGTGTGTGTAAGTGTAGCTCGAATGCTTCTTATAACAAAATCCTAGTATATTTAAGATACGGGATTTTTTACAAAATAAATTAATAAAAAGAGTTTATGGGGTTGGAGAAACAAAATAAAACAAAAGAACACAAGTGAAGACATTACCTTAAAAACGGGTAACTCTTTTTGATTTGAGCTCAAAGGCTTCCTTTGGAAGACTTCTGTCCAATGTGAGGATTCTATGAGTAAGAGAGGGATGTGGAGAGACAAAATGATCAGGGGTTGGCCGATCCAAGGGCTTGAGAGGTGTGAGTATGGTGGTAGAGGTGGGGGCCTTTTATAAGAGGAGAGGAGGGGCACTCTTGGAAAGTTAAGAAAAGATACTTTTTTATAAAATGATTTTCGGATAAAAAAGGTCCCAAAATTATAAATTTCTTGGATAAGGTGATAAGGGTTTTAAATCCACCCATACAATAGGTTTTTTACCAGTGTACGTCTTATATTTTACATTATACTTTCATTTTATTTAAATCGTTAGATAAGGAGGTCATCACTGCATCATCATGGTGTCATGAATAATTTAATTTATTTAATTTCTATAAATTAGAAAAAAATATCATGATGTAGGAAATCGTTTTATATTTCTAAAAAATATTTATAGTAAAAAATCTTACTTTAATAACCCAATTTAAAAATTGTTTTAGTAAAACAACTCATGTTTGTGTCATTTTTACTTTTACTTTAAATAAAAGGAATTAATGTATTTATCTTACCCAAGTGGCTCAATGGGGTCCCCAAAATAGACCCATGGGTTTTCTTAGTCGTCCATGACACATCCAATAAGGGTAGGACATATGTCAAGGTCATTTCATATTATTAAAACATTATTTTTACCATAAATTACACTAATTACCTCTAATCAAGTTTAAAAACTTAAAAGTTACTGTTCGCCAAAAAAATATTTTAATCCCATTAAACCACATTTTACTTCCTAATGACAACCATGTATGTCGGATTTTTAAAATTCAAAACACAGAGGTGGTAAAATTTCATTTAAACGAAAAATCAGTTTTTTAAGTACCACTTAGTGGTTTCACTATTCATAAAAAAGTGATGTTTTTTAGAAAAATACCAAAACTTCACCCTAAGCTATATTTTATATTACGAATTCAAAAATGATTTCTATTTTACAAAATTCAAAACATATAAGTTGCATTAATTAATTCAATAATTAATTCCCGATGTCAGAGCAAATAGCATGTTTTTATGAAAAAATAAGTATTAAAAGATTGACACTAGTTTAAGTCCAATTTAAAAGTGAAATTAATTCCAACGACCACTATTGGAATAAATGGTAAAAATATATTCTAATATAACTTTAAAAAAATTCAAAATATAATCTAATCATATAAATAAATTAGATTTAAAAGGGGTTTCGAATTAAAATACAACATTTTTCACTATTCATTAAAAAAATGAACACTATCAGAAAAATACTGGAAATTTATCCAAAGTAAATTTCAATGTCCCAATAATAAAGAATATGTTTATTTTGACAAATATATATTATAAAATTTTCAAAATATTGATTTAAAAATGGTTTTCCATCAAAAGGCAGTAAAACAATATTTTAAAAATATTAGCGTATTCCATGCTTAAGATTGGATTTATTATCATTTTAAGCCTCTAAAACACTATCTAATTCATTAATAGACATAGATAAAAATATATATTATTAATTACTTACTTGGGATGTTACATTCTTCCCCCCTTTTGAAAATTGCGTCCCCGCAATTTGTTTACTTATCGAATAAGTGGGGGTATTTAGCCCTCATTGTATTTTCAGATTCCCATGTTGCCTCTTCAACCATGTGGTTTTTCCACAAAACCATTACCTGATGAATAAGTTTATTCTATAACACTTGCTCCCTGTGGTCAAGAATCTGGACCGGTTGTTCCTCATAAGATAAGTTCTCTTCCAGCTGAACTACCTCTGGACTCAAAACATGAGATGGATCTGGCATATACTTTCTCAACATCGAAACATGAAAAACATTGTGTACCTGAGATAAACTCGGAGGTAAAGCCACTTGGTAAGCAACTGATCCAACTCTATCCAGAATTTCATATGGTCCAATGAACCTTGGACTCAACTTTCATTTCTTACCAAATCGCATCACACTTTTCCATGGTGAGACTTTGAGAAAAACATGATCACCTACCTCAAAAAAGAGATCCTTCCTCCTATTGTCCTCATAACTCTTCTGCCTGCTCTTAGATGTTCTCATGTGTTTCTGTATCAGCTGAACGTTTTCTACCAAATCTTCTACCAATTCTGGTCCCATCAGCTTCCTTTCACCCACTGCATCCCCGAAAGCTAGAGTTCGACACTGCTTCCCATATAACGCCTCAAATGGTGCCATCTGTATATTGGAATGAAAACTGTTCTTATATGAAAACTCAACCAAAGAAAGTTGTTGGTCCCAAATTACCTGATAATCCATCGAACAAGCATGTAGCATATCTTCCAAAGTCTGAATTGTTCATTATGACTACCCATCTGATTGAGGATGAAAAGCTGTACTAAAATTTTATTCAGTACCCAACGACTTCTGAAGGCCTTTCCAAAAGATACAAGTAAACCTGGGATCACGATCAGATAAAATGGAGAGAGGAAATCCATGTAACCTGACTATCCCTTTAAGATTCAAATGGTAATGTTGATCTAGGGAAAAAGTATCTCGTATTGAAAGGAAAATGAGCATATTTAGTCAAGTGATTAACAATAACCCTGACTGCATTATTACCTCGAGGTGTCTTCGGCAATCCTACAACATATTCCATGGATATATTTTCCAATTTCCACTCTAGTACTCGTAAAGGCTGAAGCATCCCTTTCGGTAACTGTCGCTCTTCTTTAACCTATTGACAAGTCAAACACTTTACTGTAAAATCAGCAATATCTATTTTCATTCCATCCCACCAGTAATACTCTCACAGATCTCTATACATCTTAGTACTTCCAGGATGAACTGAAAACGGGGAACTATGAGCTTCACATAACAACTCTCTTTTCAATTGTGAATCACAAGGCACACACAATCTCTTCCCATATCTCAAAACACAATCATTATCAATGTTGAGTTCAGGTAACTTACCTATCTTAACCAGCTCTACATTTTTCTACAACTCACTTTCTTGCTTCGGTGCTTGCTTGATTCTGTCTGATAGATAATATTTCACTGATACCCGAAACAAAACAGAAGGACATACTTCCCCAACAAATTATATTCCAAAGTTCATCAATTCCTTAACCAAAGTATCACGTTCCAAACGCAACATTGTTAATGAAGCATTACTTTTTCAACTCAAAGCTTCAGCCACTTTATTTTCTTTTCCCGGATGGTAATAGATTGTACAATCATAATCTTCGATTAATTCTATCCACCTCCTCTGTCTCATGTTCAATTATTTATGAGTGAATATATACTTTAAACTTTTGTGATCGGTATATATTTCACACTTTAATCCATACAGATGATGCCTCCCAATTTTTGAAGAAAAAACAACTGCAGCTAATTCCAAATCATGTGTAGGGTAATTTACCTCATGAGTTTTCAGCTGTCGTGAAGCATAAACAATTACCAGATCATTCTACATTAGGACGCAACCAAGTCCTTTCAATGAAGCATCACTGTAGATAACAAACTCACCATTCCTGGAAGGTAGTGCCAAAACTGGATCGTTCACTAATCTTCTTTTCAACTCCTGAAAACAATCATCACATTATTTTGTCCAGATAAACTTAACACCCTTCCAAGTTAGCTTAGTCATTGGACTAGATAACCGGGAAAAATTTCTTACAAACCTTTGATAATAGCCTACCAAATGAAGGAAACTACGAATCTCAATTACATTTGTGGGTCTTGAACATTATTCCACAACCTTTGTTTTTGCAGGATCAACAGTTATCCCATCTTTAGAAACAATGTGACCGAGGAAAGACATTTTTTGCAACCAAAACTCACACGTGATGAATTTACCATACAATTTATTTTCCTTTATGGTTTGCAATATAACCCTTAAATGTCTTTCATGCTCCTTTTTACATTTAGAAAACACCAAAATATCATCAATAAACACAACCACCATTTATCACCGGATTCAACTGAGTCATCACTACTGTAAACTACTCAATTCTAATTCCGACCATCTCAGGTTGCTGATTTGGAAGGTTATTTCCTTTTGTATTCCTTCCTAGCATTTCTTCCCTATTTCCTCTGCGGAAAACCATTCTGAACAAACATGTATTAGATTAAGCAACAAGGTAATCTTCAAATGCTATATCATTTCAATTTTACCATAAAAAATATTTTTGGATAATCATTTAATAAAATTATAACTCCTAAAGTTATCTAAACCGATCTCTGATACCAACTATAAGGCCCTAGCCTTAACCATTACTTAATCATGAGATATTTCAAGAATACACCTTGAGGGGCTTTTCAGGTTTAGTGTTTTAGAGAATTATATCATAAAACTTTCATTACATCCCATATTTAAACAAAGTGGTTACAATAAAAGATAGTATTCATTTTTTACCATCAACGGAAAAATATTTAAAATAAAACATGGATTATTTCTTGACACTTCCTTGACACTATCATAATATCATGTACCTTTCCCTTGACCAGTGAAAAACAATTCAAAAACTTGGTATGAGCATAAAAAAGCATAATAAGGGATATAAAAATATGGAAAGGAAACATGAGTACATGTATACCTAAGAATCAATGAAATCATAATCTACTCATAAAACATAAGAACTTTAACATACCTCATAAAATCATGAATAAATCATAGAAATCATAAGACATAAAGGTAACTTGTGGCATTCATAACATTCTTACATCGGGAGTAACCCGCTTGGTTACGTTTGGAATACCCATCACAGTATATTCCCTAAATCTCTTTGGAGAAACCATAACATTTAACTCCTTTGAATTACCCAATGCATTAGAGAGCTATATCAGGCTCACCCGCCCTTAGGTTATCTTGGAACCAGCCATCTTCATAACAATGCCCAAGAACCATAACATAATCGTATCACATAAAACATGCAAAAAGGAAACATAACATTTCCACTTTTCAATCACAAGATATCAATACAACTCTTTGATATAAAAACATTATGAATACCATTTTCAATACCAAAATAAAAGAAAATTAAAACATGGTAGTATTTTTCTTTTAGAAAAATGTATGGCTTGTAGAGGAAGTCGGAACTCAAATAATGGGCATGGCGGTAGAGAAGTCGGTGTTACAGCATACATACGACAAAAACATTCCCTTTTGTCGTTTAGTAAAAAACTTCGTATAAAAAATATTCCTTTTGGATAAACATAAATTTCAAAGGGGTTTATACACCATATAAAAGAAGGTTGTGTATAAAACAAAATATTCCTCAATGAAAGGAGATTGAGACGAAGTCCCATACCTCGGGTCCGACTTGACTCGATCGTTGTTTAACCTCCTGAATAATAAACTTGAGTTAATTTCTACTTTCTTAAGAAACTTTTTCAAGTTCATTATTCCTTTTATATAACTTATTACCATGTCATGAACACTATGCAATTATTTAAGTTAATAACGGTCGTTTTAACGATCATTGGTAGTTGAGTAAAAAATATGCTCTTTAAAATTACAAGTTGTTCATGTATCTATTATATCCAGAGTTATACTCATGATTTAGATATCATAAATATCATATATATCCAGTATATACATGCATATATAATATTACGTAATGTTTAAAGGTAAGAAATTAAATGCACCGTTCATGGAGACAGTAAGCCGTACGTACGCATGAACGCTACTTCCATTTCTATTTCATATTTTATGGAATAGAATCATAATGATATAAAGGTATATTATAATTCCAGTATGGTATCATATATAATATCATTAAATCCATCCTTTATACATACCACATATGGTATTAACGAATCAAATCACTTTGAGGGGGCGATAGTCCGCACTTCCTAAAATGAAGATATCACGTTTACCCATAATGGTAACCATAAAGGTATGACATAAATGAAAAATACAGAAGATTAAGTAAAACATAAACATATAATATATAATATATAAATATAGTGACATCTTAATTACACCTTTTAAGGTGTTATATGAGGGTTTAACAATCATCGTTTTGTGGGGCAGAAATTCACCATCCACAGAAACAGTATGTTCTTTAACCATTAGATGTAGGTGTGTGTAAGTGTATCTAGAATTCGTCTTATAAAAACATCATAGTATATTGAAGATACTGGAGTTGTTACAAAATAAATTAATAAAAAGAGTTTAGGGGGTTGGAGAAGCAAAATAAAATAAAAGAACACAAGTGAAGACATTACCATAAAAACGGGTAACTCTTTTTGATTTGAGCTCAATGGCTTCCTCGGGAAGACTTCTGACCAATTTGAGACATCTAGGAGTAATAGAGGGATTTGGAGAGACAAAATGAGTAGGGGTTGGCCGAACAAAAGGCTTGATAGGTTTGGGTAAGGTGGTAGAGGTGGGGGCCTTTTATAAGAGGAGAGGATGGGCACTCTTGGAAAGTTAAGAAAAGATACTTTGTTATAAGAGGATTTTCGGATAAAAAAGGTCTCCAAATTATAAATTTCGAGGATAAGGTGATAAGGGTTCGAAATCCACCCATACAATAGGTATTTGACAAGTGTACATCTTAGATTTTACATTATATTTTCATTTTATTTAAATTGATAAATAATGAGGTCATCGCTGCATCATCATGGTGTCACTAATAATTTAATTTATTTAATGTCTATAAATTAGAAAAAAAATATCATGATGTAGGAAATCCTTTTAGATTTATAATGAATATTTATAGTAACAATGATGACTTGTATAACCCCATTTAAAAATTGTTTTAGTAAAACAACTCATGTTTGTGTCATTTTTACTTTTACTTTAAATAAAATGCATCAATGTCTTTATCTTACCCAAGTGGCTCCATCGAGTCCCCAAAATCGACCCATGGGTTGTATTGGTCGGCCATGACACATCCAATAAGGGTATGAAATGTGTCTAGGTCATTTCATATTATTAAAACATTATTTTTACCTTAAATTACACTAATTACCTCTAATCGCGATTAAAATCTTAAAAGTTACTATTCAACAAAAAATTATTTTAAACCCATTGAACCACATTTTACTTCTTAATTAAAACCATGTATGTCGGATTTTTTAAATTCAAAACATAGAGGTGGTAAAATTTCATTTAAACGAAAAATCAGTTTTTGAAGTACCACTTAGTGGTTTCACTATTCATCAAAAATTAATGTTTTTCAAAAAAATACCCAAAATTCACCAAAAGCTATATTTGATATTAAGAATTCAAAAATGATTTATATTTTAAAAAATTCAAAACATATAAGTTTCATTAATTAATTCAATAATTAATTCCCACTGTCAGAGCAAATAGCGTGATTCTATGAAACAATAAGTATCAAAAGATTGACACTAGTTTAAGTCCAATTTCAAAGTGAAATTAATTCCAACGACCACTATTGGATTAAATGGTAAAAATATATTCTAATTTATCTTTAAAACCAATTAAAAATATAATATAATCATATAAATAAATTATATTAAAAAGAGGTTTTGAATTAAAATACAACATTTTTCACTATTCATTTTAAAAAATTAACATTATCAGAAAAATACCAGAAATTTATCCGAAGTAAATTTCAATGTCCCAATCAAAAAGAATAAGTTTATTTTGACAAATATGGCTTATAAAATTGTCAAAATATTGATTTAAAAATGGTTTTGCATCAAAAGGCAGTAAAACAATCTTTTAAAAATATTAGTGTATTCTATACTTAAGATTGGATTTATTCTCATTTTAAGCCTATAAAACACTATCTAATTTATTAATAGAAATAGAAAAAAATATCTATTATTCATTACTTACTTGGTATGTTACAATAAACCACCAGGCTATTTCCTTATAACTTTCACTTATTGAAAAACCATACATCTTGACACAAAATCAACAATCTCCCTCTTCATGATGTCCCACCGAAAATTTTCATTCAAATATCTATACATTTTTGTGCTCCCAGGGTTTACAGAGAAATTGAAACTATGAGCATCATCTAACAATTCTCTTTTTAGATCAGGTATATCGGGAACACAAAGTCTCTTCCCAAATTTCAAAATCCCATCTTCATACCCAAAGTCACTCAATCTCCAATCATTCCCAGCTTTAATATTCTTTTGAAACTCTTCATCATCATTCTAATAAATCATTATCTTTTCTAGTAAAAGTGGTTTGGAAACCATTTAAAAAAGCATTGATGTTTCACCTTCCATGGTAATTCCCATATACATATTTACTAGATCCATGTATATATGATCCTTTTCGACTCTCATCTTGTTCAAAACTCCTTGATCCTTTCTAATCAAAGCATCTGACAACTTATTTTATTTCCTCAGGTGGCTGTGTATCGTGAAATAATAATCATTGAGTAGTTCAAGCCATCTCATTTTCCTCATGTCGAGTTCTTTCTGGGAGAAAATATACTTCAAACTCTTGTTATCAGTTTAAATCTCATATTTTTCACCATAGAGATAATGTCTCTATATCTTCAAAGAAAATATTACAGCAGCTAACTCAAGATCATGAGTAGTATAGTTTTTATCCTGAATTTTCATCTGTCGTGATGCATAGGAAATAACTCTATCATTATGCATAAGGAGACAACCATTTCCTTTCTTCGATGCATCACTATAAATAACGAACCCATCATTCCCAAATGGTAGAGTCAATATAGGTGCATTGACTAATCTTATTTTCGGCTCTTAAAAACATTTATCACACTCTTTTGTCCAAACAAATTTAACCCCTTTACATGTGAGATTTGTTAATGGGTTATCCAATCAAGTGAAATTCTGGACAAAATGTCGATAATAACCTGCTAAACCAATAAAACTGCTTACCTCAGTTATACTCGTCGATGCTGTACATTCATGGATTGCCTTTGTATTATAAGGATCAACCAAAATTCTATCCTTAGACATAATTTGGACAAGAAAATAAATCTCATGAATCCAGAATTCACACGTGCTAAACTTCCCATATAATTCATGTCTTCTCAGAGTCTTCAGGATAATGCGCAAGTAATTTTCATGATCTTCATAGTGTTTGGAGTATTCCAAGATATCATCAATAAATTACACTACAAAGTCATCAAGATATTTCATGAAACTCTATTCATTAGATCCATGAATACAGAGGGTTCCTTAGTCAATCCAAAAGGAAATACTGTAAACTCGTAATGCCTATACCTAGTTTGAAATGTTGTCTTTGGAATGTCTTCCTTCTTCACACACAACTCATGGTATCCAGGTCAAAGGTCAATCTTTGAAAAGTATTGATCTCAATTTATTTGTTCAAATAAATCATCAATGCGAGGTAGGGGATACTTGTTCATTATTGTTATAGAATTGATTTCCCTATAGTTGATACATAACCTCATAGATCAATCTTTTTTCTTAACAAAAAGGACAGGGGCTCCCCATGGAGAAACACTAGGGTGAATAAATCCCTTATTTCTCCATTCCTATAATTGATTCTTTAGTTCAACTAATTCCACAGTGGCCTTTCATAAAGGGTCATTGATATAGGCCCTGAACATGGAATTAAATCAATGGAAAACTCAATTTCTTATTCTGGAGGATGTCCAGGTAAATCATCCAGAAACACATCAACACATTCTCTCACAATAGGTACACCCTATATTTGAACATTTATTTCCTCACCCATAGTTATTTCATTAACTTCCTACCTGATAATTGAATTTTGTTGAGCTCCTGGGGGTGGATCTCGATAAGAATCTGGTGGTGAAGACTCTGCTCTAAAGATAAGGTGTTCTTTATCATAATCATCAAAAATTGTCACCTCCTTATTCTTATAATAAATTTTTGCATCATGGACCGAAAGCCTATCCATTCCAAGGATTATATCAAATTCAGTCATGGATTTGATGATGAGATCACCAGATAAAGAATATTTATATTTTCTAATGGGAATGGATACACAGAACATTGCAACAATGATACTTCCCATAGGAGTTTTAATTGACAACTCCATTATTAATTCAAATTGGAAATATCTAATTTTCTTAATAAACCGAGAAGATTTGAAACAATGTGATTATCCAGAATCAAATAAAGAATATGCTAAACTTGAAGAAACCATTAAATTACCTGCCACCACATCTTTCAGGGATTCAACCTCAGTAGTAGTGATTGTATAAGCCTGACCTTGTTCCCTTGGCCTTTTTTGAGGTATGTTTCCCTAAAGATTTGGACATTCATTTGCATAATTTACCATCTATTTGAAATTATAGAATTGAATATTGGTAGCATATTTATTTCTATTACAATCACTAGCTAGATGACCTTTCTGTCCACATTTGTAGTATACTCCTTTTCCTTTTAGACAGGCACAATGGTGCTTCCTTATACAATTATCACAGGGTGGAAATTCAATTATTACCTTCTTCTCTATTTCTTTATTTCCATTCCCAGAGTGTTAAACAAATCACTTCTTCTCTTGATTTGATTTAATGTCATAAGACTTAGATAATTCTTTTTCTTTCTTGATAGCACATGAGACAATATCTTCGTATGATGAGAAGGATTGTGATACTAATGCTTGATGGAGAAATGATTTTAACCCATCCAATAAAAGATCAATCCTACGTCTTGGGTTATGTATATAATTTGCAGTATGCCTCGCTAACCTTGTAAATTTAGCCTCATACTTTGAGACATTCTCATCCTCAGTTTGACTCAGACTCAAAAATTGCCTTTCCATTTCTACTCGATGGTCATGAGGAATGTATTTTTCTATGAAAATATATTTGAACTCCCTCTATTCTATATTTGATACATCATCATCTTATTTTGTGTTCTGAATCAATGTCCACCATTGATTAGTATCTCTAGTTAGGCGGTAAACTGCCATGATAACGTTTTCCCTTTTACTACTCCCCAAGGCATGGAATATTTTCTCTAAGGAATTTATCCATTGCTCAGATACTAAGGGATTTGTACTCCCATTGATTTTTTGTGGTTTTTGCCTCGTGAAGTGATCTAGAATTGATCCTCCACGCTGTGGATATGGGTGCTCCATACGGGTAAGGTAATTATTCATAACCTAAGTGAGTTGTCCCAATATGGTGATTGGCTGATTAGCACAAGTTGCATCACCAGCTCCACTATAATTATCTCGAGCAGGAGGGAAATACCTATATGGAGTGCGTGTATTGATATGGTTTCCATGTCTTCCACTAGGCACCATTTCTAAACAATGGTATACACTAGAATAGTTTAGGAATCCAAACACATAAATCCAAACATGCTAAACAGTTAACATAAATTGAATAGTTTATGGATATAATACATAATCATAAAAATGTTTTCACTGAGGAAGCATATACTCATAAACCCATCATAATATTTCGTAAATAAAATGATAATTATCCTAATCATTTCTCTCGGTAGTGTTGTAACCAAGTGTGCAAAAAAACCAGTTGTCGTTCACCAGTTCCCGTTCGAGTCTAGCTCAAAGCGGTGTTTTTGGGTTTTACCCCAAGGTAAATCTGTACTAGAGCTGCCTATACCTGGTCCTATCCAGATAGGTATGTATTTCGTGGAAAGATCACAAAATTTATACAATACCAAAATTTTAGGATGTTCTTCTATACTAATTTTCAACGTCCATCTAAGGTCTATGTGCTCTAATCAAAGTTTATCTAAATCTAGTTTCCAATGTTTGTACTAAACTTCCTCTGATACCAGCTGTAATTCCCCAACCCCAGTTACCTAGAGTCGGTGAATTATTACATAACATTATCTTGAACACAAGGAAATCATGTCTTGAATGAATGATCAATTTATTTTTATTGGAAACAAGATTCAATGATAAGTTCAACTTTACAGCTTGAAGTGAAATACAAGAAAAATATATTTCATTAGAATCATCCAACCCTCCTAGATTATGCCTAGAGGAAACTCATAACTAACTTCTTCACATCCTGGGAAAATGAAACATAATAAAGGGGTGAGCTCAAACGCCGAGTAAGGGTATGTAATACAGTGGAAAATGACATAAATATTAAGCATGGTAAATAATTGAAACCACATTCCTTTACCAATAAAAAAAATGAATACTTATATGGCAAGAATATGATATGAGTAAATAATTCCATAATAAAACATAATCATTGGTATTCTACTATTAGAATAACCACACGAACCATCGATATTATTTCCATAATGAGGGAATGTATAATGCCATACATTCTGAAAAATTTTGTCAAGGTCTCGGCCAATACGTCTAAAAATGATTACGCCTCAGCGATAACCATAAATCCAATTGGGAAAGGGCCTTACCAATTCAACTTCTAGTTGTATCATGAGACCTACCGATGCATCGAGGAGCTATAGAGGACTCCGATCGTCACTTACTAAGTCCAATACATTCCACATATGAAAATTTTTAAACATATCATAAACATTCGTATTAAAACAAACATACGAAATGTCAATAATTTTACCATAAAACATGAATGGTATAAAAATAGCACATCAATATTCAAAACATATCACACAAAATTCAATACAATATGGATGTTATGTATCATAAAAAATCAACTTCAAATGAACTTAAAATCCATCAAAGGATGTTGACATAGATGAAATCAAAACACTTTTTAGAGAAATATCTATTTCTATATTGAAATCATTTAAATGTCACATAATTATAAAATGAAACATTTACATTGAAAATATTCTTATAAGATTGTAACAGATGCTTTGAAAAGTTTATAATGGTAGAAAATAGCTGCACCCTCCGTATAAGTTAAAAAGGACATTATTACCTTAATTTTGTCAAAAAGGTTAAAAAGGACCTTGTTTGGAAAACGATGGAAATACTCCTTTATAAAAATCTTATAAAAAGTAAAAAATGGTATAAATGACTTTAACCCATAGTATAAAAATAGTATGAATGTTTTGATGTACATATTTAAGAAACATGGATGTGGATGATAAAGAGGTCCTAGAAGATAATTATGTATAAACAACATCGGATTATGAAGAGATTGTGAAATAAACCCTTACCTTGTACATTTCCTTGGTTGAGGGTAGGTTAAACTCCTTTATAATGGTAAATTAACTGTTATTAAATTTTACTAGAATCATATACATTAATATGATATCATATATGATCTTTTAACATTTCTTTGTTAATAATATCTTAGTATTATCGTCGTTTCGGGTGTTAACTTACTCGTTTTATTTTATATGTTTTGTTATATAAGCCATATTTGTTATGGATAGGTTGTATATTATTCATATATAGAATGATATAAAGTCCTTAATTATTATTTCTAACCATCAAATGATAATTATACTTAAATAGATACGATGGGGAATGAATATCATCGCATTCGTGGAGACAGTAGTCTATACGTACACACGAGCAACAATATCATTCTTTTGATATTAAAATAACATATAATTGGATGTTATATAATATATAAAGAATCATTATCATGTTATATTTATTATTTACATTAATTAGACATCATTATTATACCCATACAAATAATAATGTATTGAATAACAATTACACCACGACATGGAGATAGTAGGCCGTACGTACGCACTTATGGTGACATGTCATTCAAAGGGTGGATAGAATATTGAATATGGATATAAAGTAATTATAATAAAATCACATTATATAGAAGATAATGGAGTTATTATCTTATAATGGAAATAACAAAGAAAGAATAGGTTGAAGAAGAAAGGAACTTGAAAAAGGGTGTTGAAAACATTAACTCTTCTTTGGGTTCTTTCTTTTGATTTGATCAAAAGGGATCCTTAGGTTGGATTTCTAACTAAAGTAAGGCATCAAGGATAAAAGGAGGATTGTTTAGAGGATATTTTGTTAGAGTTTGGCTGCACAAAAAGGCTTTTATGGTATGAATAATTGGTTTGAAGTGATTCACTTTTATAAGGGGGGTGAGGGGCTCTTTAGGAAAAACTTAAAATATTAATTTATAATAAATTCATATTCGGTTTCTAATGGCTCAAAAGTAGATTATTCAAAGTCTAAGGTTGGGATGGGTCTAAATACTTTCATCCAATATATTTTAGATAGGTTTGGGTCACTATATTAACCTTGTCATTTAAATTTAACTCTTAGTTTAATAGTTTGACATTTACCATCTCACTTTGTATTTTAATATTATATGGTTAATAAACTTACTATATACTTCCAAGAGACCCCCAAGTGGTCCATTAATTAAAAAAATATCATTATATAATTACTTTGGCCGATTCATAGATTTTTAGGAATAAAATATCAATTAATAATATAATATTTTTTTTTATAAACTCATTTATGTCAATTTTGAAAATATTCAATAATTGATTTTTTTTAAAGTCTTAATGAATTTATTAATTCGAATAAAATTCATTTAAGAAATAATAACATGTCATATTAACTAATAAAATTAGTGTATGGAATCAAAAATTTCAAATTATATTTATTTCAACACTTATAATACTAATTATTTGATTCTTTCATTAATAAGGAAAATACTTCATCATTATTGTGTCATAAATAAATTGAATTATTCTATGTATAAAAATTATAAATAAAATACCATTATGTCGGAAATATTTTTATATTTATAATGAATCATTATATTCAAAAATATAACATATATAACCCTATATAAAAAAATTGTTTGGCTAAAAGATATATGCTTATGTCATTTTTGTTTTTACTTTAACTTAATTAATATAAAGTGTCATTATCACTTACAAGTGGATCCATTGGGTCCCCAAATAGACCCAAAGATTCCCATGGTCAGAATGTATCAACAAATAGGGTTAGGACACGTTTTAGGGTAATTTATTATTATTATAATATTATTTTTTACCCTTATTTACTAGATTTATCCTTTAACCATGGTGAATAAAATATTTACCGAAATAATTATTCAAAAGTTCTGAAAATTAAAGTTACATATTTACACAATTTGGAACTCCTGATTCGAAATATGGAATCCATTTTTCTAAATTCAAAACACAAAAGCGGTATAAATTAATTTAAAATTAATTCCCGCTGTCAAACAAAAAGTGTGTTTTTAAGAAATAATAACTATCAAAAGATTGACAGTTGTTTATATCTGGTTTAAATGTAGAATTACGTACAATGACCAAAATTTTGTTTAGTGGTAAAAATATTTTCTAAATATACTTTAAAACCACTCAAATTCATAATTTATAACTATTAATTATTTTGATTAAAAAATTAGTTTTTAATTAACATTTACCGATTTTCACTATTCATAAAAAATTGAACGTTTTCGGAAAAATACCAAAAATTTACCCTAAGTTAATTTCAATATTCCAATTCCAAAAATGAATTCCTTTTTGAAAGGTAAAATTTATAAAATTTTAAAAAGTAGTATTACTATTCATAATGACTATTTTGATTAGTTGTGGTGTGTGTTAGAATTCGAAGTTGCGTACAACACATGCTACTGTTTTATTCAAAGAGAAGCGTATCATGGAATCTTGGGGTGTTATACTCTCTGAAAAAGTTTCATTAAGGATGTGAGTTCGGTGAAAAATAATAAATAGAATAATTAAAAGGAATTGGTGAGGCTGAAAGCTACAAAAGGGGGATGAAAAATCTTTAAATAGTAAAATGCATCCTCATTTAGAGTGATAGAAACAAAAAAATTGAAAATGTACTTGAATTAATAATTGTGGTTCATGAAATATTTTTATTACATAATATATTTATAATATCATATTTTCATAAGGAGAGGATGTTTCAGGAAGGAAATAAAAGTTTAATAAAAATTTTCTACTTTAATAATTTTGTGATATTTGAAAAATTATTAAACCTTTAAAAAGTAGTCATATCCATGAATGTTTGGAGAATCAGGAATGAAGACTGATTTTTAAGAATTGTGAAATTTTAAAATGGATAGAAAATGGGGTTTCACAAAATAAATCCTTACATGAACCATTAGGGATATCCTAGTAAATCAATTGTCATGTTTTATTCCAATAGTTGATTAATGTGTAACATAATGATTCACCCAAAGAGTAGTAAAAACAACTAATACCTTTAACCAAAAGAATATTCTTATGAAGTGGACCTGGAAAAAAAATATTGAATAGATCATTGGTATTTCAATTTGTGATTAGCTATAAACCAGGAGGGAGAATGAGTCTTCTCCAAACCCTCTAACAAATTTATCTTTAGTTTTTTTGTACATATTAACTTCTCATTTTTATTATCATTTTTTGTATCCTTGTTTATATTAACCGTGTAATATTATTATTTATCATTAAATAATTCCTTTATACTCATACACTTCTTTCAGAATGTGAGGTAAGACTGTCATTTTCATAAAAAAAATAATTGTAGTTAAATTAGTCTTATAATTTTGTAAGGAGATTCAAAACCACCACTCATGGTATTTAAAATGATTAAGATAATAATACTATTGGAGTGTCCTCCCCCATGTTAAGTTGTCATAAACTATAACTATATTGTGATGTTATTTAAGATCTTGAAAAAATTATTCAACATGATCCTTATGAAGATGTGGACATTGTTCCATATATAGAGAAGATATAATTTAATTAAAATAAAAATATGGTACAAAATAAAATTTAATTACTTTTTGATTATTTCATTAATTAATTTTAACTTCCCTCATATTTCCTACTATAATTATAACATAAGAAAAACATTATGATAAATAATCGAGGTATATGTTTTTATCATTCATGAATACTAAATTTTATTGGTTTTTTTGTAAGACAAGATGACCAAATGTTGGATCATTGGTGGTCATAAAACCCATGTTCTATTAGGGACCACTTTTTGTTTCCCAAACTAATCACTTATAAACCTATTTCCCTACCAACCCATTGAATCCTAAATTTTTCCAAAATAAAAAAAACATCATAACTCTTAACCAATTTCTCAAATACCACTATTTTGTTCAACCACCATATATAGAAGCCACTACAATGCATGACTTTAAAAGAAGTTAGAAATGTTTCATGAAATCCAAATCTAACATGCCATGGGTTGATGACTACCACTATTTTATATCAGTCATACCCATGTGAGTCAATACACTCTACAAGTTTATTTAGTATGAGTTAATCGGAAATTATCCTCTAATAAATACCACATATAAAAATGAATCAATTCTTATATATCTAACTTCATAGATAAACTAATAATATAAATTAATATAGAAAAACATGAAATATTAAATGTCCATAGACTCGAAAAGCTATTTATAGTTGTTCAAAAACCCCTCCATGATTGAAACATCTGGCATGATCATAAACCCACTAGTGATTACATGAAGAAGAGTTTATATATATGCAACATTATCATAATATAAATAATTAATATGATCCTCCTTGATAATAATAGGAAAATGGGATAAAATAATGGAAAATCCCATTGAATAAACAAATGAAAACAAATCCTTAAATAATTTTTTATTACTACTTTTCAAACATATCCATAACTCAATAAAAAATAAACACATATAATTAATAATATATATATATAATAATATATATAATAATAAAGTTATATCCCCTTAACTTTTCCTCTACTTTACCTCTCATACCCTAGTGGCTATGCCATATTCTCTTCCCCTTTATAACTCATTTTATAAATTAATAAATTGTATAACTACTTTTATTGTCTTCTGCATTCTAAACACTCACCGCCACTTTATACTCTTTGTAACAATTAGAATGTTTCTAAGGCTTTATAGCCTTTGTAAATTCATTGTATCTCATTCCATTACATCACATGTGATTATTCCCGTCATAAGAATATAAAAACACCTTCTATATTAAGAATTTTTCATAAGAGATGTTGTATCATCTTACATGTAATTGTATTATAAAAAATGTTACATCCTTGAATTGTTAAAAAATTTCATATATCATAATATATTATATTATCGGATACACCTACTCATCTATTCATAAGGCTATAGTGGGGGAGAGATATTTATATACATTCTCTTTTCCCACTATCCCGAGTTTTGGAGAAAATGCCTTCCAAAACATTTGGGTGTGATTTTCCTAAATGAGATGTGAGTGGTGACCCATGAAATAAGAAAATAAAAATTTAAAGTTACATCATATACAACAACAGTAATGAAAAACTACATATCCCTAGATTATTTTTTCACTATTTTCATGCTACATACCCCACTACCACTACTATGTCCTATATATCAAAAAAGTATATAATCATGATTTTCATTCCATATTCATCAATAAAATATTAATTAAATCATACTAAAATTTTAAAATATAACATTTAAATATTTTAATAAAAGTGATGATGGAATTGTAAATTATCCTTCTTTTACCCCCATGTATTTCATCATAATTATTAACCAAATTAACCATATTTATCCATTTATTATTGTCATTGACATTTTATGAATAATCTTGATACTATTAGAATCACCCAAACATACCACTTCATAAAATTACACATAGTTTTCAATAAAAATAATTCATCGCTCATTTTGAAAATGATAAAGAAAATATCATATGATAAACAAGGCATTAGGAATGATCCATAAATGATGAAATATATAAAATATTAAGTCTCAATATAAACACATCCCAATATCCAAGTGTCCCACTCTCTATAAATCCAAATAATTTACCCACCATTCATCGATGAAATCCATACCACCCACATAATCGCTAAAAGAAATGGTACCAACCATAATAGTTCCCTAAAAAATGAATCCGTTATTTAAATGAAATTTGAAAACATTAATTTTTAACACATTTTACATACATTGGATATATAAATGAGTCCATGGAACTGAGAAATTTAATATTCCTACATTAAAGATCATAATAATACAATAACAAACACTTATTCCATATAAATATATCCATATTCATTCCCTACAGAATCAAATAGTTCTTTATTCAAAAGATAAATGAACAAGGTAACTTAAATGAAAAAAATAATATACATGGCTGACCATTATGGTTAACATATAGTCGAACATTACTTCCCATGTTTTCTTAAAACAAGAATAAGACTAAAAAAACATATATAATCATCCTTCCATTAATTATCATTATTCAGTTTTATATTATTTATTAAATTAATGAAATTAAAATATCTTTTAAAATAAAAATATAAACTATTAAATAAATATTACTCTATATATTGATCAATAATAGACATTTTAAAATCCACAAACCATAGATGATCTCATAACAAACACATTATTTAAATCTCCAAATGAATTGTTTGATTTCATAAAAATGTGATAATACAAAATTTTAATTATATTAATTCTCATGATTATAAAAAACCCTTATAATTTTAA
This sequence comes from Viscum album, assembly GCA_963277665.1. Lineage (NCBI taxonomy): Eukaryota > Viridiplantae > Streptophyta > Magnoliopsida > Santalales > Viscaceae > Viscum > Viscum album. Next base: position 389,433,056 of record OY728125.1, read on the forward strand.
AAATAGAAAATTATACAACAATATTTTACAAAATATTTTTTTATAAACGTAAATAAGATTATATTTTTTCCATTAGATGAATAATTCAATTTTTTCATTTAAAAATGAATGAAGAAAAACAAAATCTACTAGAATTTAATTTTTTTTAATTTATTATGTAATTACCATTTATGATTATTATCTTGTTATGGTAAATCACAAAAATTAAGAAAATAAAATAAAACATAATTAATATTAAACCATATATAATGGATAAGTTATAGAACCCCTCCCATGATTAGAATATCAATGTTCCCCATTCAAGAGTGGAAAGTAGATTATAAAACCCTGCTAAAACAAATAAAATCAAAACTGATTGAATATACCATAGAACTTATCAACAGATAGAACCTAACAGTTTCTCTTTATTTATAATGAAAACAACTATAATAATCAGAAAACTATTTTTCAGAATGAATAATAACAAAGGAGGACAGAGGAGAGTCGTGGATTGTGTACCATTATCCTTGAAATTTAAATTTTGATGAACCGAGGTGTCAATAATCATAATTTAATGGATGGAGTGTGGTGGGTGGTGTATGTGTCATCTAGAAATCATGGGAGGGTGAACATTTTGGAACCAAGATAAACCAAGACAAATTTTTATATTGAAATCCTAAAATCCATCACCAAAATGTGTTGAATTCCAAAATTTAAATGGATTCACTATAGAAATGAATCATATAGTTTTTGTGAATTTTTAGTTTCATAGGTTCTACCCCATTGAATCCAATATTTAAAAATATTTACATCCACAATAGACTCTCGATAAATGTAGTTTAAGAACCTATGTTGTTTTAACACTTCTAAAAAGAGCACAATAACATTGAAAGAACCATAGAAATATTTTATAGAGTATGAATTCCTAAGTTTCAGGCCCAACATAACTACTATAAAATGGTCTTCCAAGATATATCCCTTCTTTAAATTCATACAGGGAGAACTCTCATGTGAAATGGCTTTCTAAATGGCTGAACTCAAAACACTAGAAGAAAAAACATCCTATTCCAAACTAAATCCCCTATGAGGAAGTCTAAATGGTTAATTATATGTATTCCACCACATCATGAGTAAAATATAAAGTGAATAATTTTTTTATAACTGAAAATAATCACAAAAAACACTCATAGAACCTCTAGCCTATTCAAAAATAAAATGGTAGGCCAATAGAAACATGGTACCTTACACATGAGAAATGTAACCTGTCTACTAGGGCATGGTATATCATTATTTAGTATAGTATTATATATTATAAGAAACCTTGAATTATCATAAATCAATATATTGTTTTATATGGTTGGATATTACAATGTACATTGGTATAATTAATTTGTTTTCTACTTATTGGATAATGATAGTTTTTTAATTTTAGGTAAGCATAACATATTCTAATTATTTACTAAATATGTGAAATACTTAAATATTTTGATACAAATTTGTGAACCATTTGAAAAAAATAATCTTGTTATGATGTTATAATTCTTAGGACATATGCATTAATTATTTAATAATTTCTATTTTTAGTGATTCATTTATGAAGATCACTATGATCACCCATATTCCTCTAATATAAATATTTAAAATATACCAAGAAACATGAATATTTTGTTCACCCATTATTATATTTTTTTATTTAATCTTTATTTTATATCATTAGATATTTATTTTGAAAAATAACATGCGAATAATATTTAAAATGATATTTTTTTTATATTTTGTTATATGAGTAATATGCAGATATTAATCAATAATCTTACACATATAAGATTCAATATGATGTTTTCACTCATGATTTATAATATAAAATCATATATAAATTAAAAAAATATATTTGTATGACTTCTGAGAAATGTCAGATGCTATTAAGATATCCATGAAATTTATCTATTTATAAGAATTATGAGTCCTTGGATTTATAGTTAATATAAGAGAATCAAAGAATTTAATATACTTGGATCCCAAAATATAGGATTGGTTTTCTCTTATTCGTATCAATATTGAAATAGTTATTTATTGATAATATGTGATGATAAATATATTAATAAAATAATAATTAACAATTATTAATGCTCTATTTTAATTACATAGAACATATTAGGATTGATAAATTTTATAGTTTGGTTTACCTTTTATGTATTAGAAATAGAATTATTTACCATATTCTTAGGTTTGATATTATGGATAATGACAAAAGTAACATTTCGAATAAGTAATTTTATGGGAAATATTATTGTTATCACAATGAATGCACATATAGGATGACATATGTTATATAAAATCATTTATTCTTCATCACTAAGCTCTCTAAATTTTTTAATATAATTATAAATTATGTAAAATTATTTAGTATAAAAAATAAGAAACAATATTCTATTGATATCATCAAATAGAAATAAACCATACACTTTAATGAATCTAATCATTTATTAATTTTTTTTTCAATGTGATAAAAATGATGTTTTTTAAACAATACTCCATGAAAAGTATTTTTTTCTCATTTAATATGTTGATTTTGAGGTGAATATTTGGGTATTATAGATCATAAACTCTAATAAGGCTAAAATTTAGAATAACAATATTATGATGGCGTGGAAATATTTTCTTAATAAAATATCTCAGAAAACTGTGAGGGTTATCTTTTTACTCAAAGAAATTCCAGGTTAATAATATGGTTATTATGATGAAAACTCATTCTTTCCTGAAATTTAAACTATTATCCTATATAATATTTTAGAAGTATACAATTGAATGTGAATTTCAATATTAAAACATAAAATAAAAATTAGGATAAATTCATGGATTTTTATAATAGTTCGAATATAATGATCCAATATTAACTCGTAAAGGACACTAAAATTTTTATTAAGTATGGGTAAAAATAAATTGTTATGTTTTTTGGGGATTCAAATCATTAATTTAAATAATTATTTTTTGTGGATGGACAACTATTTCATGTCATTCATTTTAGATAGGTCATATAATCATATTATAACACCTAAATTTTATAGATGAAAATAAAGAATTGTGATTTTTATCTCTAAATCATAACATATATCATAGATTAATAATTTAATATAATGATGTAAATTAGTAAATAATTATAAAATATCTGAACATGTTTTTTGAGTTGATTTGTTGTAGCTACTCGTCCAATTCTGAAAATGGGATTCCTTAAATTGTATAAATAATTGTAATATGAGTATCATAATTTGGTGATATATTTTTTTAATTCAATCATAAAATATGGGAATCCACTCAGTCTCTATTATAGTGAAACTCATTCCATGGGTTTACGACCATTTTTTTATTGTTTCCATTTTATGGTTTTTAGGGTTTGATCATACAATGTTTGTAATTTATAAACATTTATTCCTCCATCAGTATTCTCATTATAGACTAATAATACATTATTACCCTAAAATAAATTTGAATATTATAGTGTGCAATACAGTTTTTTTTTTCACGGTGGATTTGGTTATAAACCCATGATATTTAAAGTTTTATCACTACCATCTATAAATGGATTTCATTTCTATTAAATGACTATTTGACTTAATTTATCTACTAGATTGATTTATATTATCACCAAAATATTAATATATATTTTTTATATATATCAAAATTATTAATATATAGATTCATTAAAGATATTTAATATATATAAAATCAATTAGGGAATTATTATAATCATATAGGAAAAAATTATAGACACCAATGTCATATAATGTTGAATCTTGAGATTTAACTAGCTTGGGTTTATAACCAAATCCACCAAGATTTTTTTTTTGAATTGTACACTATAATATTCAAATTTGTGATCTTTCATTATAAGGATATTATATTTCAGAATATCATCTAAATTAAACTTATATTTGGTACTCTCACCCCTATACATATCAATGTCGGGAGAAATTTATGATGCAATTATTGAAATGTTGAAAAATATTTTCCATCAACTGTTAGAATTATAATATCAGAGAAATAAAAAAGTACATATAAACAATGATAAATAAAAAAATAAATTACAATCAGACTTCATAATAAATAATGAAGTTATTTTCCAAACCTTACAATGAATCTTATTTATCTTACTCAACTATTGTAGTTAGTATTTAAAAAACAGATGTGTAAAATTTATTAACAATTATATGATTCCTATATCCATTTATAAATTATTCAGTATAGGTAAAATATATGTTGTATTTAATGAATAAATATTTGAAATCTAATAATTATGTTCCACTAGTGGACATTCCTCTATAACAATTGAAAATTTTATAGATTATGTCTGAAGAGGTAAATCTATATATCTTGGATTTATATCATTCAATTTCTTGATTACATAAGTTGACAATCATATTGTATAAGACGATGATAATATATATTATCCATTTAGTAGAGAACATTGTACATATAATTTCATGATAATAGTAAATTACTTTTCATCATAGTTATCAATTAGTAAATCCCAAAATCATTGATGTCACTATAGACATGATGTAGTGATTTAAACATTTATTTAAATTTTATCTTTATAAATTTGTAAAACATATTGTTATAAGAATTAAATACCTTATCTATATATTGAAATTTAACTCATATATTTAATGTTTTTAATGTATTTATATTATTATATTTATTATACACCTCATTTTCTGATACTTTTTTATCTATGAATGATTCAAAGACTCTTTATTATCCATTTTATTCATTTATTCATTGATATCCTTAACATACTTAATAACATTAACATTCTCATAGGTATTTGTTTCTATGATCATTTATGAATCAACAATAATAAATAAATATCCTATTTTTCATTTTTTATCGAAATCCATTTGTATATACTTCTATCTATTCGAACCCTTAACATGAACTAACATTGAATTGACATCATTATATTTTATACTTTACTGATCACAATGAGTCTTCTGTGAGGACACTAATATTTATCTATATTGTCTACCTTATGAGATTGAGGTTAATTGTCCCTTTTTAGTTATTAATGTTTCATGAATGTATTGTAATTTTTAAATAATTATATAATTTCATTAATATATATCTTTGAAAAGAGGCACCATTATATATATACATTTCTCTATGTTCCTTCACCCATATAACTCTCTTCCTTTAGAATCTCCCCTTCGATCATTTCTATATGTATATCATTAATATAAATAATTATATAGATAGACCATATATAAATCAATTTATTATTGATTATAATCTTTTATATGGATATCTTGTTTATCATTTTCATCATTATAATATTCTAATGAATAGTATTTTGGAATGTAATTACATTTAATTGATACAAGTGAATGAATTTCATTGAGAAATATTTTTATAATTCAAGCTAAAATAACCTTAACCTATCAATCATTGATTCTGAGTACCTTATTTGTTTTCAACCATTGATAACTATTTCAAATGAATAAAATAATTTTAGATGTTAAGGAAATCAACGCCTCTAAAAAAAGCATTACAGATATCTCATTTATTGCGACCACGATGAAAACATTGTTAAGAAAAGAATAAATAATATTATAATTCTTTTATCATACAAATAGAAACTTACAAATATTTCCTGTATGAATATGTAAAACTAAATATCACTATTTCTGTACTGGATAACACCATTAATGATCTGATATTAAACTAAATCCCATAATTTTAGCTATAATCTGAAATTTTCTCCATTTACCAATAAGAGGATGGAAATAATTTTTCATCTGGTGAATTTTCCATTAAATAATCCTTATATATATATATATATATCCATTTTTATGAAATTTAAATTCTAATACTTTAGTGTTCACCATATTTCTAATAAAGAATCTATTGGGAGTTTAATGTTGTTTTTAATTATTTTATGTTTTTAAAAATTACAATCTCTATAATAAATTAGGTGAAAATATTCATTATTACCTCTATATATTTTTACTATATCTTGTGTTATAGTGATCATATTTAATTAAACCTGATTTATTTTTATATTTAATAAGTATATATTAAATTTCTCAACTATGATGAATCATAATTATGTTTACTAAAATGTTCACATTTTGATAAGAACTTATTATATGCAATCAGTTTCAAGAAAAAATTTGATTTTAAACTACTTCACAAGTTTGATCTATATTTAATTAAAACATGTGATATATAAGTCATATTATTGAGAATATTTTTCTATTTGAAATTAATTGTTTAACAAATTTAATTATATTAAATTAATGTATGAATTTTTTTTTCAGGTGGTAATACAATTGTTGAAATTTTTCCAAAAGTTATGGAATTTTTGAATTTACATATTTCAAACAAAAATTAATTTCATTAATATATAATTTTAATAGAATCATAATTTATTTCTCTTTAGTTTTTTAGAATTTATTATTTATTTATAAATTTAATTTAACTATATTAATCTCTTGAAATTCAATTTACATACCTCAAACACTGTCTAAAGTACTAATTTTTTTTTAAAACTTTGATAAAATTTTCAATTCAATGGTTTTCATATTTTGATGATATAACATAATATATAATTCAAATATATTAATTATTTTATTCTATTTAATGAACTTTAAGTTATATAAAATTCATTATTATTTATAAATCACTAATATTTATGGTTATTTTTAAATTTTACCAGAAATATGTGATATCTATAAATTTGTAGATTTTTAGGTTTTTTAAAAGACACCTTCCAACTTACAGTGAGTTGGGTTTCAACATATCCCGAATCCATAAGAAATCATCATTGAGACATTATTGATCTTCTTGTAAATTCTATTATCATCGTATCGTGATTTCTTCGGTTTACAATGAACTATATTTGGGACATATGTCTTGAACAATAATGTTATCATTCCTTTTGATGAAGTTAAAATGTGATGAATTTATTCACTGTGAACAACCTCAGCTCACACTATTATTTTCATTCAAATTTTTATTTTATTTTTTAGCCCAAAAATTTTTAATCATTGGATTTAACCAAGTTATGTGACTTTACATTGTAACCTCACCTTGCCTTTGTCTTCATTATGAGACTTCATATCCACCTGATGCAGATTAATTTGAAGCATATTTTATAATCCATAATGGTATTAGATTTTGTAATCTACCCTGTGAAGAAGCATTATGAAAATTTCCTCAATATAAACTATTTTATTCATATCAACACTATAATTATAGTTACCACATATTATCAATAAACGTACAATTTTTCCATGTGTAAGCCTGTATAATTCAATTGATTGCACCACAATTAGTAGACTGGTCAGAAGATAAAATTTTGACACGTCTTCAATCCAATAATTTTATATTTTTTTAGTGCTAATAATTTCATCCATACTATATTTTCACCATTTTTTATACATTAATTAATTTCTTGTTTATTTTTTAATTTTATGTGTTTTATTAATTTATAAGATTAATATATATTATATATAATCATTTTGAAGTGACTCTAAATATTCTAAACACTTTTAAATGTTACTTTCAATTTATTATTAGTTATTATGTAACTTTTAATAAAATAATTTAAATTTTTTGGTTCTTATATTTCAAGATAGTTTTTTGAAATATTATTATTTATACTTGAAATATATAGATATAAAATTTGCTTGAACTAATTTTTTGGTATTTAATGAAATATAATATAAGTTATACTATTTATGTGTAGCATTAATTTATAATTTATTTAATATTTTAATTTATATAATAAAATTATCTAATGAATTTTATATAATTTTTTTGAATTATTTTTATCATTTAATGAGTAATTAAAAATAGTACTCGGTCTATAATTTTATAATTCAAATGAATTTTAATAAAATTATTCTTGAAGATAAATAATTTTACTCTTGGATAATTCTTCATTTTGTATTTGAATTTTTTTACCCATATGAAGATAATATTTTTAGTATTTATGTATTATATTTAATTCTTATATGACACATACAATGAATATAAAAGATATCGAGATAATCTACGAGAACAAAAAATCTTTCAATACCAAATATTGACATTGAACATTGATATCCTATGTGATCATTCTTTCAACTACTAAATGATATATGAAATGATGAAAAAATATACGACTATTGATTCCTTATCAAGAAATTCACATATATCCCAAACAAGTACATATGCTTCGTTCACTATATCATCTCATTTCCCATGGTTAGTTGTAATATCCAAAGTATTATTTTGTGGTAATTTATCTTTTATCTTTTTCATAACTTTGTAGTAAGGATTTTCATACTTTTTTGAGAAATATGGTAAATTTATTTTCTTGATAGAAGGTGGTTAATGGTTACCTCTTGTTTAGTAAAATGTATATGCTAGCCTAGTTGAACGAATACACCATAGAATGTGACGTAGTTCAAGTTCCATGATAAATCTAAAAGGCAAGCTACCATACATTAAAAATTATGTCAAGATGATAATGATACTTTTTAAGAATAATATCTAGACACAAAATCACCTCTATTAAAACAATTTGGCTTGATTTACCCTTTTGTAGATGTTACTCACTCTTGGTGGACATTCTAGTAGGCCATGCAGCTAAACTGTAAATCCTACCATAACATTAAAAATATTGGAATTCTTATAATCCACCTCTAGGATTTTAACAAAAAAATTCACCACTTTATCTCCCCATTAGACCCTCCATCCTAGGCTCATCCATTATACTCTCTCACATCCCTGTGCTCAAAATCATGGATAGTTTTGTCTTAGATAGAAATAGAATCATCTAGTTCGACCTTTATCTCCCCCTCTTCCTCTTATCTTCCACCTGTTTTTATTATTTCGTTATTTAATGAGTCTATAGAGTATATGATGACCTATAGTGTGCTAAATATTGTTTCTATGGATTAAATATTGATTTTTTTATGTGATCCTAATTCCTTTGGGAAATCCATAATTTTGGTTGGAGGTTTCTAGCCAATTTTCAATGTATTTTTGAAAATAGTAATGTGGTTCCATGTTTTGACATTATTTGATGATTTTATTTTTATGTCTTTATTTTTTAAATGGGTTTAATATTTTGGGTGGGAGGTGATAAATGTATTTTCCATGGAATTTTATGTGTCTTTATATATGGCTAATGATTTAGACACTGTGAATGGTTGGTTTTCATGTTGGATTTTTATTATTGAGATGATGGATTTGTAAGAGGAAATTACACTGGATATATGGATTGAAATAGATAAAATGAGGATCCTACGTATTATGGTTGGTATAATTGGTCTAGTACAGTATCACCATTTACTGGGTTGATACCTTGATTCAATTTCGAGATTCCATTACAACACTAACTAATCATAAATGACTAATATTGTTTGTGTTGAGTTTGAGAGGAATGATGTTTCCAAGTTGTGATCACTGATAGTTCAATGTTAACATTACGCTTCAACCCCTTGTACATTGGAATTTACCTTGGTTAACATGATATCAAACAATTCATCTTTTCTTCACATTTATTTCCAATTCCAATTCAAATATTATATATTTTATATAATTTGTTTTTTCATAAAAACTATCACGTTAATTTTTCAAATAATTTCACTTCAAGGAATTTAAATTTGTGGTATCATAGTTTAATTTTTTTCTATAACCTTAAATAGACCCACTAAATTATGTTAACCTATTTATTTTTGATATTTTTAATTGAAAGGACTTCCGTGGTGGTGATAGAGGATTGATTTTCATTCAGTTATTGTTTTTTGGTTACGGGTTGATGGAGGTGGAATTTGTTGTTAACCAAATTGTATCATGGAATATTGTTGTTATATTTCGAATAGTTGTCCTCTCCCCACCTTGGATTTTTTGGTAATTTTTAATTATAAATGATAAAATAATGTTTTTAGTATTTCCTATAATATCTTATATTATGAATATGATATGATGTGAATGTGTCTATGGTTTATGGTTGGTTATTATTGGTTAGATAATTCCCAAATATGTTTCTTGATGTTAAAGAACTATCTTTATGTTTGTGAGGATTATGAATTTCTTTTAGTACAAGCAATAGGCTTGGTCGGTTGTGAGGTATGATGGGCGATCAGACCAATTTTGGAAAAAATAGTATTATAAGTCATTTTTTCATTTCATTTTGTCATATTATTTGAGGTATTCATGATAAACTATATAAAATATCATGGATTATTGATGTTATAATTTAAAGAGGGGTTTATAGACAACACACCTCATGAAATGTATTGGTTCACCATGTGATGTATGAGATTTGGTTTGGCTCCTCATTCTGGTTTGATACATAGCCTACATAATGTGCATGGACACCAAGATGGGTTGGAGTTTTTGAATTTTACATCGTGTATGTTATGGTTTCATTTTGAATAATTTAACTGTTTCAATGTTGTTATTGTATAAAATTTATTTGGGATATGTATTGGTGATTTATTTAGTATTCTTAAATGAATTATAATCATTCATCCACATACAAATCCTATGTACATGTCGGAAGTGGTTGGAGAGAATTCTTCCTCACCATTTGATTATATATTAGTTGATGTAGTTGTTAGGGATTTCACATAAATATTTCAGTGAGATGGATCTATTCCGTAAAATGAAAAAGAAGAAAAACCGAACCCGAAAAGGATGAATTTTAGGAATTTATCAATAAAAAAATCTTTCTTATAGGGTAGAACATGATACCGTGTATCTGGGGACTCATTTAAAATGATTCAGAGGATGTTAATGTTCTTCATGACTCATGAGGACATCAATGTAATTTTTTCATCATTCATTGTGTATTTTCATAGTTTCATATGGTGGGAATTAGTTTTCCATGATCGAAAACAAGTGTAGATGTGTTGGAAGTTAATATAGGTCATATTTAATGAGAGGTATTATCCTGATTACTTGGAAAATTCTAACACCTAGGAGTTGTTGGGTCAGAATTTCAGTGATTTGAATGAATTGTTGTATGAAAACCATATTTCAAAACTATTTTGTTTCACACCATATGTTGTTTAAAATGAGGGGATAATATATGGGAATTTCAAAATGGGGTGGTATGTAAATATTCAATCCCTGGAATTGTAGTTTAATTTGAAGACATATAATGATGTGGTTAATCCAGACATAATGGTGGAGATTGTTCAAGTATGTAAATATGGTTTCTTTATAGTAGTCACCGATACGGGCCAAAGTAGTGGTGGCACATTTGAGTGGAATTGAAATTGTGACTAGTTTGAGAAGAAGGTATGTAGTAGATCATGCCGCCATTCTTGAACATATTTATCTGCAACCACTGGTGGTGGATCAATTTTCTACTAATGCTTTGGAATTATGGGGAATGTTTATTCAGCTTGTGTTGTCCAATCTAAACCCTGCCATAAATGTGGATGTTTGGGTCACTTTCAGTGGTTTTGTAAAAGTGTATTGCCAAAATAGAGTGGTGTATGAACCTTAGCCCCCTGGGAATTTCCTATCCAGTTTAGTGCGTCAAGGGATATTGTTTCTACTTCTATTGGGTTTGGTTTTAGTACTAAATCCTCATATAGGTAGAGTCATTTCATTGAAGAGGGGAGAGTTATGAATCAATTTCAATTATTGGTAGATACAAATCACATTCAAAATATAGATCTAGAACTAGTTTAATTAGAATCAGGACATGAAAGAGTGCAAGTATTTTTTCTTTCTGTCACCCAAATATTTCACCTTATTTGACATGAGTTCTTATAATTTAATTTCTTCATCTCATTCTGTGGAACTATAGAACTTATCAACTAATATTATCTTGAATGTAAAGGTGTTGGTTATTAAACTTACCATGAAGATAGAACATTGTTTCATATGCCCTTCACGTGTTATCACTCTATCATGGGTCAGGCTATATTGGGAAATATTAATTATACATATGGACATATTTTAGTTGATCTTTGACATGGGAAAGATGGTGCATTGTAGTGATCTTTTCCATTGTTATTTTTAGTAAGTAACTCTTATGGAACCCGATTGGATTACACAAGTCATCCAAGGTGAATGGGATCACTAGTCATGGTGAGATAGGCAACCACATATTTAGTTAGGAAATCACTTTTTGTAGGTTTCTTCACTTATGAAAGAGTATGATGGTAGAGGCATAGTGGATTTTTTTGTCTTATATATGATGATTTTACTAAGGAATTTATATATGATTTCTCAAGTTTATCCCAAAAGTGGGATGTAGAGTTCCATATTGACTTGGAATTGGGAATATAAATGATACCCATTACCTCATATCATATGGTCCCCACCACTTTAATGGAATTAATGTTATCAATTGATGATTGGGAATCCAATGGATCTATTCACTTGATCATCTCACCATAGGTTATCCCATTTCCTTTTTTATAAAAGGGATGATGGATCCATCTATTTTTTAATTAATTACATGATGTTGCATAGGTTCACAATAAATAAAAAATTTCACTTTCCCAACATTGATAAACTCTCTAATCAGATCATGGGGGATATTTATTTTTATGGTTGACCTACGCTCTGGGTATCATCAAGTCAGATTCTGGTTGTCAAACATTCCAAAAATAAAATTATGTTGTAGGAAAGTCCACTTTTCGAATTTGGCCATGAAATTTGAAATGATGAATTATCTATCAGTTACCAAGAATCTTAATAAATAGGTGTCCCTTATATACATCGACTATTTTTTCATAGTGATATTTTATGAAATTCTAGTCTACTACATCACTGGGGAAGAGAATGGGCTGCAAACATGGATCATTTTATGCACACATCATGATCCTAGTCAATATGATAATCCATCATAGTCCACCTTTTAGGGTTGGGTATTAATGTTTCTCGGTCATGTGATCTTAGAACACAGTCTTCTAGTGGACCCAAATAAATCAAAGTGGTTATTTCATGAAAGAAACCACAAAACGCCTTTGCTATTAGGATATTATTGGGCCTCACAAAAAATTAGAGGTGGTTTATTAGATATTTATTTTGGATTTATTCACCCATGAACATATCTACCAGAAAAAGGAAAATGTGTGAGTTGATCGAATCATGACATGAATCTTCTGAAAATATTAATTGGTGATTTAATAATTCCCCTATATTGATCCTATAAGAATCCCGAGAGGGATACATTGTATATTATGATGCTTAAGGTACAAGCCTTGGTTTTCTATTGATACAATATAACAATACTGTGGTGTATGGATCATAACATAATTAACCACTAAAAAGGAACTACCCAACCCATGACATGGAATGGGAAGTGTTGATTGAATCTTTGAATATATGGAGTTACAATCTCTATAGAGTGAAAATTGTAGTTTACTTAGATCATAAGAGTCTGACCTATATTTTCTTATAGAATCATTTTAATCAAATCATTGTTGATGGGTTGAGTAACTATAGGATTATGAAAATTTTATAGTCTATACCACAGTCAATGATAATGTTGTAAATGAGACCCCATATAAAAAATATTTTGTTTTATGTTGTGAATGAGTCCAATGGTGAATGTGTAACACCCCGAGATTTTATGAAAAATATTCTTTTTAATTTCATTAATTTCTTGTGTTATACGCTACACCAAAAGGAGCTTTCATAACACACATCTCTGACCTTTCTTGAATTACACGTAATCACGACCTTCCACGATAGCGTGTGTTGTACGCAACACCAAGTTTCGCTAAACAACGATATGCTATTAAAATATTATTAAAACTAGACGTTATGAATAGTAATAACCACTTTTTTAAATTTTGTAAATTCTATTTTTCAAAATGGACTTCATTTTTGGATTCGGAATATCGAAATTAGCTTAGGGTGAAATTTTGGGGATTTTCGGATAACTTTCATATTTTGATGAATAGTGAAAATTACTAAATTTTAATTAAAAACAAATTTTTCAGTCGAAATAATTAATAGTGATAAATTATTAATTTGAGTGGTTTTAAAGTATATTTAGAATATATTTTTACAATTTAATACAATGTTGGTCATTGGATGTAATTTCACATTTCAACCAGTTATAAACAAGTGTCAATCTTTTGATAGTTATTATCTCTTAAAAACACGCCTTTTGTTTTGACGACGGGAATTAATTTTTAAATTAATTAATGCAAATGATATGTTTTGAATTTGGTAAAATAGAAATCATTTTTGAGTTCATAATATCAAATATATCTTAGGCCTAATTTTTGGTATTTTTCTGAAAACTTTTAATTTTTGATGAATAGTGAAACCACTAAGTGGTAGTTAAAAAAACTGATTTTTTCATAAAACTTAATTTTACCGCTTTTGTGAGTGGAATTTAAAAAATCCGAGAGACACGGTTGATGTCAGTAAGTAAAATGTGGTTCAATGAGATGAAAATAATTCTTGGTGAATAGTAATTTTTTACTTTTATTTACCACGGTTAAAAGTAAATAGGGTAATTAAGGGTAGAAATGATATTATTATTACCCTTACAAATGTCCTAATTCTATTGTACAAGTGTAATTCGACCAAAAACAAACTTAGGAATAAAATATGACCATTTAGGCCCACTTGGATTAGTTTAGGACATTTATTATTAATTTATTTAAAGAAGGGTTAAAACAGTTAAAATCAAAGTTTATTTACTAAAACATTTTTAATATGGGGTTATAAATAAGATAAATTCTACTATAAATATTCCTTAGAAAGATAAAACGATTTCCTAAATTATTGTAGTTTATTTGTAATTTTTATAGATTAGATAATTTAATTTATTTATGTCACAACGATGATGCAGTAATTATATTATTAATGAAATATTGACATAATTAATGTTATAAATACCCAAATAAATATAATTTGAGACTTTTTATGAATTAAAATAATTTTATAGGTTAATATGACATGTTAGTATTGATTTAATTAACGTTTTTTGAACTTATCATTCTGTTATGATTTTCACAAAAATCAATTACTAAATAGTGTCAAAATTGACATAAAATATGTTTTAAAACAAATATTATATTATTAATTGTTATTTTATTCTTAAAAATATAAAGTTCAGCCAAATGACTTAGATAAGATTATATATATTAATTATAAACAACTTGGGGGTCTTTTTACTTCTTATAGTATGTTTATTAACCTTATAGTGTAAGAACACAAGAAGACACAGTAAAAGTAATATTATTTAACTTAATGTTAAATCTAAATGATAAGGTTAAAATAGGAACCTAAACTTGTCTAAATTCTATTGGATGAGAGGATTTCAACCCATCCCCACCTTATCCTCGAAATAAATCAATTTGGAGCTATTTAAAACCGAACTTGACTTTATAATAAAATAATATTTTTAGTTATTCCAAAGGTGCCCCTCTCCTCCCTTTTAAAAGGGCACCTCCTACCTCTCTTACTCACAAAACATTGAGCCTTCAAGCTCGGCCAAACCCTGCCAAATTCTCTTCTCCAATTCCCTAGAAACATCCTAGAGGTTCTGGTATTCCTCAAAGACCAATTTTAGTGCCCTAAGAGGAGGTCTCAAAGAGGCGCTTCAAAGAAGAGGGAATTTCTGTTACCGATTCTTTCACCTTTATTTCTTCTTCCACTTATTCTTCTTAGGTTGTTTCATTATGAAGTAATAACATCAGTATCACACATATACTGATATTTTATTATAAGTATGAAACGATCCTATTTCACCATCTATCCATCCTATGGAAAACGAAATCACCGCGCATGCGTACGTACGAAATACCGTCTCCATGCCGTGGTGTAATCTATTTTCCACAACCACATTACTTGGATGGGTATAATGGTGTAAATAATGACTATATATTACTATTATAAAGTTATATTTATTCTTAAATAGTATAAATATACTCCAATACAACTCCACGATCATAGGAACGATATCATCACTCGAGCGTATGTACGGAATACCGTCTCCACGATGTGATGCGACTCGTTCTACATGATCTTCATTTCATAATGATTATATAAATGAATTCAATAAATGAATATGATATATATTACACTAATACCATTCTGGAAATGAGGTATCTATAACCTAAAGAAAAGAATAAGAATTTATTTGACAAAACACGCATAAGAACAAAAAGTTATAAACACCCGAATAACAAGTAGCAATGAAATATTACTACTAAGAAGCTAAGAATATGACTATATATGATATCATAAAAATAAGTATGATTCTGGAATAAGTCAATAACATTATTTAAATCCTTATACAGGAGGTTCGGACACTTACAAAGCAAGTCGGACCTAAGGTAAGGGAAATATCACAATCTCATTTTTATCTGAGATTGTTTATACTTTAGTATTTACTGGGGTGTATTTTATCATCCACATCCATGTTTCCTAAATATGTAATATTATTTCCATCCACCTACAATTGTTTAAATCCTATTTTACACTTTGGTGAGTTTTTAGTAAAAGATATGAAAGGAATCTTTTGACTTTTTTCATACGAGGTACTTTTTTGACTTTTCCGACAAAAGTACGGGAAGAATGTTTTTTTTATAACTTATATGGCATGAATGGATTTTTAAATCATTATTTCCAAGAAGCTTCCTTTACAAGTTTTCAAGTTTATTTTTAATCAAATTCTTTTAGTTATAATTTTATGACATGTTAAGAAATGAAAAGTGTTTTTGAAGTAGAAAGGATATTTTCCTCAAGAATGGAGTTCAAGTGTTTTATCAAAATTATTTTCCATATAAGATAATAAAGGGTTATGTTTCTATCCCTATTATTACATGGATTTGATTATGTTGTGATGGAAATATTTTTTATGAATTCCTTTATCTTATATGAATTGTTTTATGATGTCACGATGTTTAAGATTCCCATTTGTATTACATGGGTTATGCAATGATGTATGATTTATGATTTTGAGGCACACATAAGAATGATATCATTATGAGATGGGTGGGACCTATATCTCCCTCCAATTAATTGGGTAAAGATTTTATATCTCATGAGATAGACATGGCTGGAATGGTATTTTATACCGGTTCAGTGAAACAGGACTGAAACGAGGGTGACTCGGTTCAGAAAGGGACTTTGTCCACTAAGATAGTCTTGGCAATGAGTCTTGACTAACAAGAAATGATTCTATAAGATTATGTTTGTATGATACAAAGTTTAAGGTTTTATGTCATGATTATTGTGATTTCATTTCACTACTATGATTTATCCCAGGTTATGAAATTATGCTCTCTTTTGCAGTTTAAGTTTTCCAAAATGTTATGTTCTAATGAAATTGATGTGATTGATATTTCTTTTGTTTACCCTTACTGAGAATTTGAGCTCACCCTTTTATGTTTTCTTTTCCCCAGGATATAAAGAAAGGTTTTAGGTATTAAAAAAAAGGAAGATCTTTGTGGGAGATGTTAAAGATCTTTCACCAGGAATAGAAGATTATATTCCGAGTTTCCAAAGACACCAAACTATTACGGTCCTTGTGTGTGTGTTTTTTTTATGTACTAAGTATTCCGAAAATGTAATGTAATGTCAATGTACGTCAAGCTTTGGGTCTCTACAGTTGGTATCCAAGGAAAGGTTTAGTCAACCTTTGGAAACTAGGATGCGAGAACTTTAGTGAGATCGTTAGAGATATTTCTAAGGTATGTCTAGGGATGTCTCTAAGGTTAAGTATACATATAGGTTATAGTCATAGAATTGCACTAACGATCTTAGAATTTAACCTAAGATGTTTGATATTGAGGGTACTCCCCCTTTATTATGTTGTTTTACCTAGCATGAATTTTACCTCTCACACTATTCTTTTTGGGTTTTAGAAAATGGCTGGAAACAAGATGATTCACAATAATGGAGGATATGATGGACAATTGAATGATATTCTTCATGAGAAACCAAATGAAATGGGATTTGGAAGTCCAAACATCATTATTATGCCGAATCAGCAATCTCATAATATGATCAATAAAGTAAAATTTGGTAAGTTTCCTGACTAGGATAATAAGAGAAAGATGGAGTTTCATGATGATCATAGAGGAAAGAAAGTTCAATTTCCCCTATGTAAATCATGTGGGAAGAGGCATCAAGGAGAATGGTTCAAAGGAATTGAAAGATTCTTTGGGTGTGGAAAAGAAGGACACAAAGCCAGTAAGTGCAAAGGAAAAGGTTCAGTTAACACCAGGGATGAGGATAATGGTATTGTTACGACATCAACAATGGTTAAATGTTTTAAATGTTGAATGTACGAGCATTATGCAAACCAATGCCCTAAGGGAAAGTCTTATGAAGAGAATCAGTATGGTCGTATGGGTATTATTTACATTGATGATGATGAAGAGACTACAAATGATATGTGAGATGAAAGAATTGTTGAAGCTCGGTCAATGGTTTAAGAATGTAGTGGAATGATGACATGTTTATCATGTGTAATATTGTATAAGTAATCTCATGGTACTATGGAATAAAGTGACATCTAAGGATTGTTACACTGTTGTCTTTCCTTGAGTTTTGAAAGTGTATGATTAATGGTACCGGTATCCATGAAAGGTTATTCAGATATTTTTGTAATGTAGATGATGTGCGCATAATCAAGGGATAAGACGATAATGAGATGTTTGATTGTATTCAGGAGCCCATGATTGATATAAGGACTAAGTGATATCATGGTTTGAGTATACAGAATTTTGAGGATTTTGGTATGTGGAAAGTGTTAACTTTTAACTACATTCATGTTTTCACTAAGGTTCAATGGGTATTCATTCTTCAAGAGAATACATGATTAAGGTATCCACATGTTTGTAATTTGAACAACAAGATATATCTTATGATATATGGGGGATAAATGATGGCATTCACATGATTGTTCTGTGACATTTCAAGTAATCATTTTCTTTATACTATGATCTTGGACCGAAGTATTTTAGATAAGCCTAAAGATTAGAATGTATTATGTTGGACATAAGTTAGGATAAAACGTTTTTCGATATTATTGATGGGATGTTATAGTAATATAGCTTTATAAAAAGGACAACCTGCAGGACGGGCGATAGCCCATCGCGTCTGACAAAGCTGTGGGAATCGAACCCACAACCGAAGTGCGACTGGCCTTTATCGCCTACCACTGGCCTACAGGAAGCCCCTGGTTAGTAGAAACTAGTTTTATTATATTAAGAAGTATGATATATGAAGTATAAGTCCATTTTAGGAACCATATATCATTAATCTCACTATATAATGACTTATGTATATTTAATAACTTTTGCTAACCTTTTGTTTGAGATAGATGGAATGACCCGCCATTCTATCACATGATCTGCTAACACTTCACGAATAACAAATTCAACTTCATTTATTTAAGAGATGAAGTGGAAATTGTTCAAGGAACAAACAACAGTGATATTTGACAAAAATAAATTAAGTATTTATTCTAATTCAAATTCTTCAACTTTAGGGAAACGATCTTGAAAACCAAAAATGTTGTCCTAGTGGTCTTATATCTGATTAATCAGATGGTACCTTAGATCATCACAAATTTATGGATTTGTGATTGTTGGCTTTTCCATGGCCATGTTTTCTACCACTCTCCATCAGAACTTGATGGTTATATTTTTCTTCCATATCCATATTTTCACCTATGTGGAACCCTAGTGATTAGTTTATTTGGGTAACCGTTACGTTTCATACTTTTGTTTTTAAAGATTGATTTTGGTATTCCTTTTTACTATGTGGGTTTCTATTAAAAAAAGTTTCGAGTAGTAAACCATTTATAACCCCGACGAATTTGGAGGGCGAAATTCATTTTAAGGGGGGTAGAATGTAACACCCCGAGATTTTATGAAAAATATTCTTTTTAATTTCATTAATATCTTATGTTATATGCTACAACAAAAGGAGATTTCACAACACACATCTCTGACCTGGCTTGAATTACACGCAATCGCGACCTTCCACGATAGCGTGTGTTGTACGCAACACCAAGTTTCGCTAAACAACGATATGCTATTAAAATATTATTAAAACTAGACGTTATGAATAGTAATAACCATTTTTTGAAATTTTTTAAATTCTATTTTTCAAAATGGACTTCATTTTTGGATTCAGAATATCGAAATTTTCTTAGGGTGAAATTTTTGTGATTTTCGGATAACTTTCATATTTTGATGAATAATGAAAATTACTAAATTTTAATTAAAAACAACTTTTTCAATCGAAATAATTAATAGTGATAAATTATTAATTTTAGTGGTTTTAAAGTATATTTAGAATATATTTTTAAAATTTAATACAATGTTGGTTATTGGATGTAATTTCACATTTAAACCAGTTATAAACAAGTGTCAATCTTTTGATAGTTATTATCTCTTAAAAACACGCTTTTTGTTTTGACGAAGGGAATTAATTTTTAAATTAATTAATGAAACTGATATGTTTTGAATTTGGTAAAATAGAAATCATTTTTGAGTTCATAATATAAAATATATCTTAGGCCTAATTTTTGGTATTTTTTCTGAAAACTTTCAATTTTTGATGAATAGTGAAACCACTAAGTGGTAGTTAAAAAAACTAAATTTTTCATAAAACTTAATTTTACCGCTTCTATGAGTGGAATTTCAAAAATTAAAGAGACACGGTTGATGTTAGTAAGTAAAATGTGGTTCAATGAGATAAAAATAATTTTTGGTGAATAGTAACTTTTTACTTTTATTTACCACGATTAAAAGTAAATAGGGTAATTAAGGGTAGAAATGATATTATTATTACCCTAAAACATGTCCTAATTCTATTGGACAAGTGTAATTCTACCAAAAACAAACTTAGGAATAAAATATGACCATTTAGGCCCACTTGGATTAGATTAGGACATTTATTATTAATTTATTTAAAGAAGGGTTAAAAGAGTTAAAATCAAAGTTTATTTACTAAAAAAATTTTAATATGGGGTTATACATAAGATAAATTCGACTATAAATAATCATTTGAAAGATAAAAAGATTTCCTACATAATTGTATTTTATTTGTAATTTTTATACATTAAATAATTTAATTTATTTATGACACAACGATGATGCATTAATTATCTTATCAATGAAATATTGACATAATTAATGTTATAAATACCCAAATAAATATAATTTGAGACTTTTTATGAATTAAACTAATTTTCTAGGTTAATATGACATGGTAGTATTGATTTAATTAACATTGTTCGAACTTATCATTCTGTTATGATTTTCACAAAAATCAATTACTAAATAGTTTCAAAATTGACCTAAAATAGTTTTTAAAACAAATATTATATTATTAATTGTTATTTTATTCCTAAAAATCTAAGGTTCGGCAAAATGACTTAGATAAGATTATATATATTAATAATGAACAACTTGGGGTTCTTTTGGCTTCTTATAGTAAGTTTATTAACCTTATAGTGTAAGAACACAAGAAGACACGGTAAAAGTAAAATTATTTAACTTAATGTTAAATCTAAATGATAAGGTTAAAATAGGAACCTAAACTTGTCTAAATTCTATTGGATGAGATGATTTCAACCCATCCCAACCTTATCCTCGAAATAAATCAATTTGTAGCTATTTAAAACCGAACTTGACTTTATAATAAAATAATATTTTTAGTTATTCCAAAGGTGCCCCTCTCCTCCCTTATAAAAGGGAACCTCCCCCCTCTCTTCCTCACACAACTTTGAGCCTTCATGCTCGGCCAACCCCTGCCAAATTATCTTCTCCACTTCTCTAGAAACATCCCAGTGGTTCTGGTGTTCCTCAAAGACCAATTTTAGTTCCCTAAGAGGAGGTCACAAAGAGGCGCTTCAAAGAAGAGGTAATTTCCATTACTGATTCTTTCACCTTTATTTCTTCTTCCACTTCTTATTCTTAGGTTGTTTCATTATGAAGTAATAAAATCAGTATCACTCATATACTGATATGTTATTATAAGTATGAAACAATCCTATTTCACCATCTATCCATCCTACGGAAAACGAAATCACCGCGCGTGCGTACGTATGGAATACCGTCTCCACACCGTGGTGTAATCTATTTTCCACCACCACCTTACTTGGATGGGTATAATGGTGTAAATAATGACTATGTATGACTATTATAAAGTGATATTGATTCTGAAATAGTATACATATACTCCAATACAACTCCACGATCATAGGAACGATATCATCACTCGTGCGTACGTACGGAATACCGTCTCCACGATGTGATGCAACTCGTTCTACATGATCTTCATTTCATAATGATTATATAAATGAATTGAATGAATGAATATGATATATATTACACTAATACCATTCTGGAAATAAGAACCTAATGAAAAGAATAAGAATTTATTCGACAAAACACGCATAAGAACAAAAAGTTATAAACACCCAAATAACAAGTAGCAATGAAATATTACTACTAGGAAGCTAAGAATATGACCATATATGATATCATAAAAATAATTATGATTCTGGAATAAGTCAATAACATTATTTAAATCATTATACAGGAGGTTCAGACACTTACAAAGCAAGCCGGACCTATGGTAAGGGAAATATCACAATCTCATTTTTATCCGAGATTGTTTATACTTTAGTATTTACTGGGGTGTATTTTATCATCCACATCCATGTTTCCTCAATATGTAATGTTATTTACATCCAACTACAATTGTTTAAATCCTATTTTACCCTTCGGTGAGTTTTTAGTAAAAGATATGAAAGGAATCTTTTGACGTTTTTCGTACGAGGTACTTTTTTGACTTTTCCGACAAAAGTACGGGAAGAATGTTTTTTTAACTTATACGACATGAATGGATTTTTAAAACATTATTTCCAAGAAGCTTCCTTTACAAGTTTTCATGTTTACTTTTAATCAAATTCTTTTAGTTATAATTTTATGACATGTTAAGAAATGAAATGTGTTTTTGAAGTAGAAAGGATATTTTCCTAAAGAATGGAGTTCAAGTGTTTTATCAAAATTATTTTCCATATAAGATAACAAAGGGTTACGTTTCTATCCCTATTATTACATGGATTTGATTATGTTGTGATGGAAATATTTTTTATGAATTCCTTTATCTTATATTAATTGCTTTATGATGTCACGATGTTTAAGATTCCCATTTGTATTACATGGGTTATGCAATGATGTATGATTTATGATTTTGTGGCACACATAAGAAGTGTATCATTATGAGATGGGTGGGACCTATATCTCCCTCCAATGTATTGGGTAAAGATTTTAAATCTCATGAGTTAGACATGGATGGAATGGTTGGTTATACCGGTTCAGTGAAATAGGACTGAAACGAGGGTGAATCAGTTCAGAAAGGGACTTTGTCCACTAAGATAGTCTTGGCAATAAGTCTTGACTAACAAGTAATGATTCTCTAATATTATGTGTGTATGCCACAAAGTTTAATGTTTTACGTTATGATTATTGTGATTTCATTTCACTACTATGATTTATCCCATGTTATGAAATTATTCTCTCTTTTTCAGGTTAAGTTTTCCAAAATGTTATGTTCTTATGAAAATGATGTGATTGATATTTATTTTGTTTACCCTTACTGAGCATTTGAGCTCACCCTTTTATGTTTTCTTTTCCCCAGGATATAAAGAAATGTTTTAGGTATTAAAAAAAAGGAAGATCTTTATGGGAGATGTTGAAGATCTTTCACCAGGATTAGAAGATTATATTCTGAGTTTCCAAAGACACTAAACTATTACGGTCCTTGTGTGTGTGTTTTTGTTATGTACTAAGTATTACGCAAATGTAAGGTAATTTCAATGTACGTCAAGCTTCGGGTCTCTACAGAATGGACTTTGGTGAGTGTTTTGTCAGATTCACATGGACCATAAATAACATAGTGGAGACATGTTATCAGATAAATTCTTATAGATACCCCCTCATCAGGAGTTGGTTTTTGTGTAGAATCTGAATTTTGAGATATAATAGTTTTCTATAAATCTTTTAAATGATAGGCAGGCACCCATGAAATGATATCTATCTTCATGTGGAACCCATTATTTTAATGGTTTCATTGTGGTGTAGTTATCATTGAGGAATGTGGTAAAGTAGGATATCCACTATTCTTAATTGTTAATTCATCATATAACCACCATGATTTTTTATGATGTGCCATGAATATTCTTGTGGCCAGGTATGAGCCATGATATAACATAATTTGAATCCATTTGTTATACATATCAATTGATTAATGTTTTGTTCTGGAGAACCTAAACCGTTCTTATGATACTCCTTATTCATTAATGGATGTATGATGAATCCTCAATGTATTTCATCATTGTATTTCCTCATACAAACCATAGATGGAATGTGATTTCGGTGGTCATTGAACAACAAAACAATTCAACCCATTTAATGTTGATTAAGGATTTAGATAAGGTAAATAATTTAGGCTTGTTGTTTATTCTAATGATTGTGATGCTTCATGCTGTGTTTCTAGATATTATGTATGATAGGGAACCCTATTTTACATCTGATTTATGGGAAGTCCTTTAGTTATAAATTGGGTCACAACCAAAACATAATATGACATACCATTATCAACTGATAGTCAAATTGAACGGGTGAACAAAATTCTTGAATACATTCTCCAAGCATGAATGATGGAATTCATCGGCTCATGGGTAAAACATTGGTTATTGGATTAATTTTTGTATGATAACCGTTACCAATCCTTGATTAAAATTTCACCCTTTGATTTCTATATGGGTAGCCATGTCAGTTTCCTTTGTGATGGATGGAGGTGGGAGAGACTTGATTGTTGAGATCGGGCCTTTCACAAGAGACGTCTGATAATTTATCATTGATTAGACATTGTTTTTTTTAAATTGTTGATCTTATATATTTCGCATTCCAATCAGTCGCTCTAAGCCATGGAATTCTTTGTGGGTTACTTGGTGTTTCAAAAGGTGACACCTCATCTAGGTCTCCATCAACTTAGTAAGCTGGGGAAGCCAACGTAGAGTTCTGTGGAATTGGTAAGGTGGGATACCAGTAATACTTTTCATCTTATTTAAATTCAATACATAAAATGGTACATGTGTCCAAATTGAATAAGTTCAACTCAAATAACTCTCATGTACCAATTTAGTTAGATTTGTTTCAAGAGTTTGGATTATCTATGTTCATGTGACGAGTGTGAATTCTAGATTCCCTATTCAAATGATTTCAGGAAAATCCATAACATTTGGTTGGATACTATAGAATAATTTTAAGCATGATCTTGTGACATGCGAATGGATATATTGGGGGGATAATTTTTACCCTCATTTATTCTCTGATCTAACCTCTGGTCAAATAACCAAGGGTGTGATTTTATAGTGAGGAGAAAAGTCACATTAATTGTATTATTTTTAGTTAATTTATTCTTTATTTTTTGATTAATATTTCATCCATGTATTTACCAATACTCTATGAAAAAAAATTATTTTTTGTTTGGATAGAAGGAGGCCCACTATTGGCACACGACTAATCATATCCATGTACCAACCTAGAATAAAAATGTTTTCCTAGGAAAATGGCATTGTACATATCACACAACCGAGTGCAAATGAATGTGGACCAACATAGAAATTAATGTTACCAAGATAGCGGAACTACCCCAACCGAATGAATAGTAACATGATCATGAACCCCCTCTGAGTAAATTATACAACCATCTTTCCTCATAAATAGAGGTTCCACAATGTTGTTGTATATAATGGATGACAGTGTGACCAAACTGTGCGACCTTATAAAATATTAAATGGAATAAAAGTAGTAATATATAACTACCCAATTTTAATCCCAACTCACCCATTTGTCTCCCCATTCGACCGTCCTACCATAGGCACACCCCCTTCTCCTATACCACTCCATTGGTATTTATATCCTGACTATGATTTTCTTCAATCACCAATGAATCCTCAAGTGTGTCCTTTATCTTATTCTTCCTTCTATTCTTTTGGATTCCTTTCCCTAATTTCTTGAGTAACCTCTTCTATGGTGGATAAGATAGCCTAATGTGGGTTAAATTTGTTTTTGAATTAATTCATTATAGGTTTTGTGTGATCTTACTTCCGTTGATTCTCCTCTCAATGGGGTTGGTGGTTTCATTGTGTTTTTATTAATATTTCAAGAATGGGGTATGGGATTCCATATTTTTTCATTATTAGATTAATTTAGTATGATTTATTTGATTTATTAATGGGTTTTATAAATTTGGTTGGAGGTGTAATCTATTTTTTTCATGGTATTTGGTTCATGATCATGGTTGAAAAATAATTTTCTTTATGTCAATATTCATTTATCATGTGTGTTTTTTGATTATTGAAGTGATGTTTGTGTAAGAGGTGTTTTCACGTTGTATTAGATTTGGAATAGAGATCATGATAATCCTGTGTATTTATGTGGGAATACATAATCAAATACACTAGGTTTGTTTTTATGGTTGAGGGTCGGTATCCAAAACATTACTACACAAAAAAACTAATTAATTATATATTCTAGAGATTGGATAGATCAAGAAATAGATATAATGATGTCTCTTGACTATTATCCCTAAGAGTTGTGGGATCCTATCTCCCTGTTAATTATTGTACCTTAGATATTTCATATAGTTCTCATGCAATTTTTATTGTTATTCTTTCTTGGGGTGATGGTGAATCGATGTATTAGCAGTTAATCATTTTTAGTCTAGTGTTGATTGTGGTGGAATGGGTTACCGACCCACGTGTTTCATGGTTTCTTCTTTGTCTAGTTGGTCTCACTCCCAATTTACATTATTTTTTGTTGTTTTGTAATTATGAAAATTCTAAACACATGTTTGTACTATTTACTATGATCAATTATATCATGGATTTTATGTTAAGTGAATGTGTTCATGCTTTATTGTTGATTCTTTAGGATGAAATAATTCCCAAATGGGCTTCTTGACGTCGTGGAACTAGATTCTATCCAATAGTGATTTTAAAATCCCTTCGAGCAATTCCATGGGCCAGGTCTGGTGTGACGATGTTTGGAATCCATGTTTGGATTGTCACATTTCATGTTTCTATAATATTTTTTCCAATATCTTATATAAAATTTGTATAATTTATTAATTATTTTACATAAAAAATAATTTTTTATTCTCTTTCCCTGGTTTTTGGCACAAAGATTCTAATGTTAACACTGTTATGGTTATTACACATATATTATAATGGTAGTGTTTTATTTTTGGTTTAACACCCCATAAATAAGTTAGTGTTTCATTATTATCCCTCCATAATAAAATGATCATGTATTAGTGTTATGATTCACCCTAATAATATTTTCTTTAATGTGTATCTACGCTCTTCAAATTAAATATAATAATTAATTTCATTAAATAATTATTATAATTAATTAATTAATTTATATATTGTAATATGGTCTATTAACCCCCCCTCTATATCATCTTTCATTACCCATTCTGACATTACATTTGGTATCATAGGTTATATATATAATGTAATGTTTATGTCATTTATTTGTTTTCCTAATAAAAAAACATTGACCTATATTATTTTTATATTTTTAATTTCTCCAATCTTTATATAGATTCTATTTATTTTTTTATTATACTGACCAATTCATAGACATCAAACTCTTGGTACATAATCATTGAGATGAATTGAGTATATATAATTGACTTTTTGGGAGTCCTCAAATGAAACAACACTTCGATAGAAAATATTATCATCATTAAAGATATTGAATGGAGAAACACATAATATAATTAATCATATAACAATATTCCTTCCTGGGAAATATGATCCAATAAAATAATCATTCCCATTAATAGTTGTAGGAAGAAACACAACTAGATATTTTTTATATTATTCTTTTATGAATATATTGTTCTATGTTGATAATACAAGAATAATTAGTCATGTATCTTCATATAATATAGATCACAATATTATAATATTATAATATACACCCACCTTGTATTAGACATATTAAGTTGAAATTTTTATGGAATTCAATGTTTATAGCATGCAAACTTTGAGGTGGGTGTGGACAAAAATGTAAACCAAATGTTCCAAAATTTCAAAATTAATGTAGATGGAATTCATTAATGTATAGAATCATTGTAGAATATAATTATCAATTAAATAGTCCATAATGATCTACATAATAAATGAAATGTAATGAATATCTTCACGTATTAAAAAAAACTTTGAAGTGTAAAATATTAATGAATAGATTGGTTTATTGTTGTATTGAGATTAGGAAATGAAGAATATAGTTGAAGATGAGAAATAAAAAAAATTATGTGTGTAGTGTTAATATCTATCAATTTTATTTCGAGTAACATTTTTTAAATTTCAGATATATGATAGTGAATGAAAACCTGCAGATCAGATTTCCAGTGGGGCCAAAAAAATAAAAATAATGGATATGGAAACTAGTATTGAATAAACCTATAAAAAGATAAACTCAAGGGATACATGAATGTAAGTAATAAGTATATATATATTTTTGAATAAAGAATGGAATTATTAGGATGGAATATCCAGAAATAAAGAATAATGAGAAATAAAAATAAAAATTAATCAGAAAGGCATTGAAAACACATTTGAAATTTAAAAAAGATTCATATATTAGATTAAAATATGTACATAAAAGTGAATCTTCTATAATGGGATTCAATTATTAACTATTTAATTTCAGTGATTCTAGATTTTATTCTGGAGGTTGTGATTTTGACTATAATTCCATAAATTTTAATTTTTAGGAATTAATTGAAGCAATTGACTATTTTAAAAAATATATTTTAAAATCATATAATATATATATTAACATAAATGATAATAATGGAAAAATTATTTTTGAAAATAAATTGTTTTTATATATTTGTTAAAAATAAATACACAAAGATTCGATTTCTCATTCATTAATTTATGTCAATTAGATATCATCATATGATTTGAATGAAACATTAAAAAAGAATGCTGAAATTTCTATGTAAATTTTAACTTATTTTATTATGGTTGTGAAAAATAACATAATATAATATCTTTTAATAAAAAATAAAAATAATTTTTATATTGGATATGACTAGATACTACCAAAAATTTATATATATGAAATTGTTAAAAGGTGTACGCCGTATGTAAGTTTTTTTGAAAAGTGGCACCAACGGTAACCATGAAAATAATTTTTTTTCATAGAATCAAATTGTCTCTAGGATTTTAAAATACTCATATTTCAAAAATAAATTCTAAATAACCACATAATTATTATTTACAATCATTATGGCTACCAAAATATTTTATTACTAATCAGAATAGACCACAAGTTTATGGGTAAAAAAATTTCAACTAAACGATTTTTGTAAGAAACACTCCCAAGATATCTAAAGAATGAAAAATAGTACATGTAATGTGCATTATCTAGGAATATTATTGGAGAACCATCAATTTTTACCACTCACAAAGCATGTGAGGGAGACAAATATAAATTTATATATAAGTATAAAGGAAATGTAATTGGTTTTCGGAAGACTATTTTTTCTAAATGTAATTTTATTTAAAATGTTTTATTTTTTGATGGATGAAATAGAATTTAATTATATCTATTCTGTGATAATAGGGTGGACTTAAAATTTAAATGTGATAATTATTTCTTATATAAATATGTTCATTTTATTTTATACTAATAGAAATGAAATTACATCTATTATTGGGTTTTCTAGAATAATTTTTCAACATATTGTGTGTGTGAATGTTTCATATATTGATAGCATCCTTTGGAATTGACGATTTGGTCATGTTATTGTCATATTGTTACATATACTCTAAATATGATAATTTTATATAGTTTCCTACCTTGAAGAAGGTACAAATTCATATTTGTGATGCTTTTATGAAAGAGAAAAAATGTCAGTCTATTTCAAGAACTACCAATTAGATTATTTCTGATAAACCATTATAGATAGTGCCCCATATCTATATGGTGTTACTCAAATTTCCAGACTAGGAGGAATGAAATATACTTTAGTTATTGTTTTAAATTATGTCATATTTACAAGGATTTAACTATTTTCCCATAAAAATTTTAATTTATCTAGATTTATTTCTCTTTGTAATTTTCTTTACTGTGATAATATTTGTATGATTGTTTCTATTCACAGGGATAAAGGTGGTTAATTTCATAATTTATTATTTGAAATTTTTTGTGAAATGAAAGGTTTTCCAATAATTTATATACCCCCATAACCCTATAACAAAATGTTATTTTATAATGGATACATGGAAATTTTAATGAAGTGGATATAACTATATTATGATAATATTGTTTTCCAAGATATTTTTAGGCCGATGCTATTTTTAATGCATTCAATATTTAGAATAGAATTATCCTTAGACCAATGTTTAATACAAATCATTATGAATTTTCAATAAGTAAAAATCCAAATATAAATTATTTTATATTAGTTTGATTAAAAATTGTTATTATTAAAATTTAGGATTATTTAAATTAGTTTTATGTTAAAAGTGGTTAATGTATTTTTCTTGGTTTGACTGAATATTATATTTTTTATTATAAAACACTTTTCAGGAAAACGATCGAAACAACTAGGAAAGAGAATATGGAGATAAATAAATCATTAATGTCTAATTTCATCCTACCAATTTTAGAGTCCATAAATAACTTCCATGAGATAGTTTTTACCTTGGGGTCTGGATAAGCCATTAGAAGATCTTTAATTATAAATGCCTTTTTGTCCCATGATTGGATGTACTCTTCTATGTTGATCATCCCCTTGTCAAATCACCTTATTAAAATAAGTTAATTTTTAACAATCTAGTACATCATATCCTTATTGGGAGTTACTCTTAATTCCATTACCATGATTCATTCAGCCTCTTCATCAGATGCATTAGTTGTCTGAACAGTTTCAATAGAAACCTCTTCTAAATCCATAAGAAATTCCAAAAGTTGTTCAATAAAAATATTAGAATCTTGCTACTGGAATGATGACATTTGGTTGGCCGTCTTCTTGTTCTTATACTTAATTG
The DNA here is from genome assembly GCA_963277665.1 of Viscum album. Taxonomy (NCBI): domain Eukaryota; kingdom Viridiplantae; phylum Streptophyta; class Magnoliopsida; order Santalales; family Viscaceae; genus Viscum; species Viscum album. The sequence goes on from OY728125.1 coordinate 389,464,122, forward strand.
TTGATCTAGTATCCATTGAAAGTAGTAAATAAGATCAGTCTTTCCTCTCTTTACGGTTTCCGCTCATTCATTTACTTATCCTTGGGATTTTATGTTGACTACCCTAAATCACATCATCTAAATCTCATGAAAAGTGGCTAGAACATTCATCACTGGATCCATTCTCAAGGGCTTCTTCTCAGCCATTGAAAGTTTAACTGGTTATTTTTTAAACTCGTGAACCTAATGAACTATAACAAAATGATCAAACTAGTTTCCCAACATAAGACTAGTCACCTCTCCAGGACTAGTCTGAAACAAGTCATCACCCAATATACCTTATTTCATATCGTTGCAGCCTATAAGAAGACTCACAATAGGTTCCATATGAATCCATAACTATACACTGACTCTACTACCCCAAACTAAGCGCACCACCTTAGTATAGAAACCACCCGAGGATGTCTTACAACCTCCATCCTCGGTCAATTTCTGTTCCACATTAACAAAAGTAGTGATCAATATATCATATATCATATGTATCATTGGATATTTCATAGTGGTATAAAGAGAACCCAACTCCATTCTCATCCAACTAAAGAAATTTTCCATTAATGGATTACCACTATATTAACAATCATGGGAAACCTTACTCAAATTCGAGTTAGACTCCACAGCCAGTAGCCCCTGATCAGATGGACCATCCAACACGCTATTCTCAGGATTACTACAACCATTATTGATCACGCCCTTATGATTATCAGGTTTTATAGACCCATGCCTATAGTTATCCATCAATTGGCCCTGATTATTACATGTAAAAACACGATTCATTGAAAATAGGTTGATTACACTAGAACACAATGCACACAATAATCCAAACATAATATAAAGACACTCTTGAAGCATTGACCTCCACACAAACACAATTGTTGACAGGGTGGAAGAAAGCATTGGTCATGCTATTTGAACATAGGTATCTAACCACAATATTTCCAATCATTCTAAAAATTGTTGTATTTCAAAACTATCATGTATGGTTTGGAAAAAATACATGAATCACACATGAGGATTAGTCTCTCTTCATATAAAATCCATAAGACCATCTATAATGAGAGAAAAATTATCCATTGTAGATGTGGAGAGCCCTAGACCAAGCCTTAATGAGGGATTCCAATAATGAAAATTAAATCATAATATCTATGTGGTCTAGCACCATATTGTTTCCTTATCTTTCTAGTCCCCTGCACCTAACACAAACATATAAAACCAAAAGACTAATGGAATTATATTCGAGAATTGATCAATCAAAGCCAAACACTGGAGGGAAAAGGTGAAACTTCCCAGGTAAATACAGAATATGACATTTTCATATTTATTAATATTTTCTGAATTGAATGTTAATTTTATTTAAATATAATGCTATGTTCAATGGAATACCTGATATGCAATAATGGGTTTCTATGAAATTTTACACTGCACACAACATTGAGTTATACTGAAAAATAATAATATAATATTATTATTTTAAATGGTAGTTAATGCATACCTGTTGTATTGGTGGGAATGAACAAGACTAACTAAAATATGACTATACATGTTTTTTATATTTTTTATATTTATACAATACATATTGAAGCTACAATGGGAATGAATCTAGTTTGAAGCATAAATTCTCTAATATTCTTTAAAAGGTCGTTTTTCTTCCTTTTGATGGAGAACCCTTCTTAAATCTTTTTTTTCACTTTTATGTGTTCTATTGGAATAAATAATGTTCTTATTTTGAATTGGGACTGAAAAATCTATTTGGATGAAATTTTGGTATTTTTTTGATAATGTTCAATTTTTATGGATAGTGAAAATACTATATTTTAATTCAAAACTACTTTTTAATAAAATTTATTTACATTGATTTATTGTCTTTTTAATTGATTTTCATGTATAATTAGACTATATATTTACCAATTAATCCAATTTTGGTCATTGTATGTAATTTCACATTGAAATAGGACATAAACAAGTGTCAATCTTTTGATAGTTATTATTTCTTAAAAACATGTTTTTTTGTTTTGACAAAGATAATTAATATTAAATAAATTAATCAAAAATATATGATTACAATTAGGTAAAGTAGACATCAATATTAAATTTATAATTTCAAATATATCTTAGGATAATTTTTTTTATATTTTTCTAAAAACCATAAATTTTTGATGAATTTTGAAAACGCTCAGAAGAGGTTAAAAACACAACGTTTTAATTTAAATTCAATTTTAATGTTTCTGTGAATTAAATTTTGAAAATAAAATATAGATGGTTGTTATTAATAAGTATAATGTGGTTCAATATTATTAAAAAAATGTTGGGTGAATAGTAAATTTTGATTTTGATTTACTGTTATTAAATGTAAATAGGGCAATTTAAGGTAAAAAAATTATTATAATAATATAAAATTACTTTAACACTTTCCCTGACCTTATTTTAGGAGTCATGGAGGTCCACTATAATCCTTGTGGGATATTTTTGCTCTTTTAAAGCCATTTGGGAATCATAATGGCATTAATTACTTTTTATTTAAAGTAAAAAAATATCATTAACATGTATTATTTTGATATAACAATTTCAAGGTGTCGTAATATAATTGGTATGTTTGAATATATATATTCATTTGAAAACTAAGAATATTTCCAATATAATTTTTTATTTATTTATAATTTTTAGACATCAAATAAATAAAATTACTTACGACACAATAATCATGTAATGTTTACCTCATTAATGAATGGTTTAAATAAATATGATTATAAAGATTTAAAAAATAGCATAAATTGGTAAAAATATTATTGTGTGATTTTATTTTGAACACAAATATTCTTATCATGGACTTCAATAAGTTTTTGAACTTTAGAAACATAAAATCATTATATAATTAAATAATATTTTCAAACATTTCTAAAGAGCCCCTCACCCCCTTATAAAAAAGACCCTAACTCGAACCCATTACTCGCACTTCTCAAGCCCATTTTCTATTCCAAACTGAGTGAAAATAAGCTCTCAATATCTCCATATTACACCTATAATTCTTACCTTAGGTAGAAGTCACATCAAGTAAACCTTGAGGTTAAAACCAAATGAAGATACCCAATTTAAAGGTAACGTCTTCTCTTTACATCTTTTATTTTATATTACATATTCAATCCCATTAACGTTTTTTTTTACTTTATTTTATTAAAAAACTATTATATTAAATATACTAGGTTGTTGTTATGAGGTGAATTCTAACTACACTTACACACACCTCACTTTAATGGGTAAAGAACATACATTTTCTCATGACGACACACTACTGCCTCACAAAATGATGATTGCTCAATTTTCTCCTACCACCTATTATGGTGGAAATTATGAAGGAACTATATTAATATATGATATATATTATATTTATATTGTTTATATACTTCAATATTTTTTATTTATAGAATACCTTTATGGTTTCCATAATGGATTGATACGATAATTTCATTCGAGGATGTGCGGACTACCGCCCCCTCATAATGATATGACTAGTTAATGCCATACATGGAATGTATAAAGGATAGAGTTAATGAAATTATATAAAATATATATTATTCAGATATTATAATATACCTATGTATTATTAATTATTCATTCATTTAAATATAAAATATAAATGAAAGTAGTGTTCATGCGTACGTACGACTTACCTTCTCCATAAATGGTGTGTTTCATTTCTTAACTCCAAATTATATGGAATATTATAAATACAAATACACTTGATATATATTATATATATTATATATATTATATATAAATAATTAATATCATTCTGTAGATAATGTATTTTTTCACCATAAGGACAATTTGTAATTATTTAAAGTTCATTTTTGACTAATGTTTCGAACATAGAAAAAAATGTCTGATATGAACTCAAATAGTATAATAATTGTTATAGATAGTTAATAATTGATATTAAAGGAATAATAAACTTTTAACAAGTTCTTAAGTAAGAAAAAATAAACTTAGTTTTTTTATTTTGGAAGAACACTGAACAGATGAGTCAAGACAGACAGGAGGTAATGTGTTTCTTATATCACTTTTAATTCTGTGGGATTTCCACTACTCACCACTTATTTATTGCATGTGGTGTATTATATACTACCATTTAATATATATTATAATTAATCTATTTATATTCATGGTATTATTTGAATCATTTGGTGGTTATTATCTTTTGGTCTTACAACCTTATTGATAACAACGTGGTAAGGGGTTTTCATCTCTCTTCTTATTCCCATGAGATTCATGCTATGTTTGCCACTATTTTATATTGTGTTGTATATGTACTACCCATGATGGTATTAATTTTTTTAATAAATGTTAATTTATGGGTATTTACAACTCAATTTTTTGATCCATATTTCATGTGGTGTATGATTCGTATGTTACCAAATCTGTAAGGGATCATTTTAACCCAATTTCCATTCCTTGGGTTAATCTTATAATTCTTAATTTTGTCTTGCTATGATTATGTGTGGAATCACTATTTTTTTTATTTATGTTGTAATTTCCACTCCCCTTTGTGTGGATATACTTTTGATACCCATAATCACCCCATTTATAAATTCTCATGTCATTGTTATGAACTCGATAAGGGAAATCTTAAATCAATTTCTATTCATTAAGTAAAACATCTTTATAATTGGATTTGTTTTAAAAAGAACATGTGTGAATGCCCTATTATTAATTTACACTAAATATCCAATCATATTGACTATATTTATTTTTTAACTCATTATTATTCAATTGATTTATCCTTATTCTAAGGATACCATTTTTATAAGGAATTTCGTCTCAATTTACCTTATATTGTGACCAATTCACTTTTATATGGTCTTAATACCAACATTTGACATATAATATCAGTAATCACTTTATAATAATGATATTATAAGATTTGATTAATTTTATTCACCAATTATTTGAATTCAAACGTCTCTCATTTGGTTAATAACTCCTAAGCTAATGTATTGTTTTGAAGATATATTCATCTAAATCATTCTCATAAATATCCATTTTTTAAAAAAGGTTTTAAGGATTTTTTTTATTTGGATGTGAATGTTTGAAAATAATATTCAATTTAAATGTTTCAAATTGGCATGTGACACTTTGATTCAACAATATATTTATGAAATGTTTTAAATGGTTTTGAAATTGGTTTGAGAAAGCATTGATTATGTCAATATCTTGAAATGAAATGTTGTGATAACAATGCAGAAATGTTATCTTTCCTCTATGCTTGTTTTAATTGTTATTAATATGTTATGGTTATTGGGAATTGTTTACGTATATGGGAGGTTCCAAGATAAACCTAGGGCTAGGGAGCTGGAGATATCTCCCTAATGCATTGGGTAACGTGACAGAGGTAAATAATAATGTTTCTCCTAAGAGATCCAGGCAATATATTGTGATTGTTATTCCATGTTTAAATCCCTATGTAGATGGGAAAACTAAAATGTATGTATGATTTGGATTCTATAATTTACCTTTAATATATATTATTTCCATGTGTTATTAATAAATATTTGGATTTCATGAAGTATGATAAAGAGCTTATGTTTTGCAAGTACTGATGAACTAATGTTTTCTTTATTTATTTTATAATCCTAAGTGAGATTTTTATTCTCATCCCATGTTTTTGAAATGTTTTTCACCTGGTATAAGGCAAGGTAAGATAAATTAATAACTCAAAAAGATTGATATCAAGAAAACAATTATTTTTTTCTTTTAAGAATTTTAAATTTTTGAAAAAATGGATATTGAGTAGAAGTGTCTACTTTGTAATTTTTGAGATTCATTGTAATATTTAAGGACAATTTCTCTAAAATACTAAACCTGAAAATATCATCAATGTGAATTATTAACTTATTTAAATAATATGTAATGTTTAAGCCTATGGCCTTACAATTGGTATCAATGATCGGTTTTGATAACTTTGGTGGTTAGGGTGTAATTTAAGCATAAGTGACATAACCATAATGGTTATCATATTAAAAAGAGTCATAATTATTTTAGATATATTGAATGTGTTTAAGAAAATAAAAATCCGTTTATCGTAATATTTACCCTTATCATAAGATATTATATGATGACTTTACTGATATACATACACTTACACTTTTTATTTTAGTAAATGGCACGATCTAGATAGAACACAAGTAGAAATGGATATGAAGAATACTGTGATGATTTTATAAATGAGATATTGAATGAAATGAGAGATACAATGAGAACCCTTTTGGTTATTTTCATCCCACTATATGGAGTCCTTATTGACCACCTAAACCTTGGTGATTTTTATAAAGAATCATATTTGTGGGAAAAAAGTCCATACAGAAGTTCTGGTAATAATCATAAAGGTAGGTATATTAAAAAACCAATAGTTCAAGTATGTGGAAACAACACCATGAAAAAATGACTCAAAGGGATTGGAAGATGATATATATGTGGAAATGATGGTTATAGAGAAAAACATGTCATGGAAAAAAGAAGCACACAGTTGACTCTAAGAAAGTGAAGAAGTTCTTTTTGAGGAAAAATTGACTGTTTTAAATGTGGTGTGCATGATCATTATAAAAACTGATTTCCTATGATTAAGGTTATATAATGGTTTCACCAAGATCATAAAAATATATTTTTACCATGACATAATTCCATTCCAATTGAGGTTGAGTAAACTGACAATGACCAATGAAATTTATGGATTATTTCTTAACTAGGGTTTTGAAATTACTGAATCGTAGGATATGATTCATTATTTTGTATGTATGAAAAAATTATTTCAGAATAAGTTGGAAAATAATGGTTAATGGATCATAAATATCGTTGAATGGGTAAGAAGTAAACATATAAGGGATAAAAGAGTTATGGATGATTTTTGGATGATGAAATGCTTAATTGTATTCAGTCTTTTTTGATTATGGGGTTACTTTGGAAGAATTTTTCTAGTATGTGTAACACTGATGTTTGATATATGAAATTGTAATTAAAGGAATAAATATATTTTCTTTTGTGGATATTGTTATATAAAACCATTTGGGTTTATATGATCCTTGAATTTGTGGTAATTACAGGTTATTAATTTTGGGATGAAAATGCTAGGTATGAGATAACATTTTTGTTTAATATATGTTACAGTTATTTTTGAGGTATTTATCTCATTTTTGGTAATTATATAATATTATATAATTTTTTAGAAATGATACAACATGTAGACCGTCTGACAACCCACTGCGTCAGAAAAAGCCGCGGGAATGGAACTTGCAACCAATGTGCAATATGGATTTTTTTCCAACAACTCAACTATGTGAAGACCCTAGTTAGTATGACTTATTCATTTTTGATAAATTATTTCATTGATCATGAATAATTTGCATTTTGATCTTAAATTTTATCAAATGGATATCCTTTTTATAGGAAAATGATTAGGGGATTAAATGATAATGGTTATTTTGGAAGACATTTTCTCTTTTTGGGAAACTATATGACAAAAGAAAAATAAAATACATTGGAATTTAAATTGATAAGTAATAGGGGAATGTTTTTTAGAAGAATATATGATTTTATTATAGACATATGGTGATTTGGGTTATTTATGAAAATGATTATCCTATCATAGAGAATGTGTGACTAGGTTAATTATACTTTAGTATGAGACTTTTATAGATGTCAATTATTTTTAGAGATAAATATTAAAATTTACTGGGGAAGACTATGTGATTAAATCCTTCGGAGTTTTGGGTTTCAATCATAGTTTTGTTTCATTTGATGAATTTTATCGTCAGTTGTTTATTGAATGGTCATTGTTGAACTTTGGGTAATGTTTGTTGAATTTTGTAGATTAAGAGTAGTATTTATTTGTATAAAAGATTGTTCTTTTTGGGAATTATTTTTTTTGGAGGATTATGTGATTCTCTAGAAGCTAATTCTAGAACATATAATGTTACCAAGTCCTATTGAATACCCATTTTTTGTAGAAAATACGAGTTTGTGGTAGAATTTAATTAAAGGACGACACACTACATGACATGTAAGTATGTTTCCTTATGATACTAGTCTATGATGTAATATTTTTTCAACTATTTAAAATGAATCATCAAGGAAAAACGTTACACACATTTTTTGCCAACATACTTTTACCCAACCACAAATTTATGGTATTCTGGTGGTTAACATTCGAAGATGAATTTCCCTATCACACTATTTTACTTTATGAGAGTTATTGAATCTTCCATATCCATGTTCTCCTACATGGATTCCTAGTTTGGGTAATCCCATGTGACCTTTTTACGTCTCATTATTTTTTTGATGTGTTATTTTTATTGACTTGTTTTCCGATGTGAGACTTTAAATGATGTTTCCAATCCCATTTTTAAAATTAAAATGACGCGTTTCTGAAAAGGGGGGAAGGATGTAACAACCCAGTTAAATAAAGAAAATTAAAATTTCATATTTATTAATATATTTGAATTGAATATTTATTTTACTTACAAGAGGACACTATGTTCTATGGCGTACCCGATACACAACAATGGGTTTCTTTGAAATCTTACGTTGCACACAATGTTGAGTTATAATGAAAAATAATAATATAATAATATTATTTTAAATGGTAGTTAACGCATAGTCATTTTATTGGTGAAAATGAACAGGACTAACTACAATATGATTATACATGTTTGTTAAATGTTTTTTACATTTATCTAATTAAATGTAGAAGCTTAAAATGTGAATGAATCTGATTTTAAGTATAAATACCCTAATATTATTTTAATGGTCGGTTTACCACCTTTTGTAGGAAAAAACCTTTTAAATATTGTTTTTTTCACTTTTGTATATTATATTTGACAAAATAAGATTTATTTATAATTGGGACATCAAACTTTACTTTGGATAAATTTTTTGTATTTTTTTGATAATGTTGATTTATTATGAATAGTGAAAAATACTATATTTTTATACAAAATAGCTTTTTTATCTAATTTTTTTATACGGGTAGATTATCTTGTCAGCAAAATTTAATGTGTAATTAGATTATATTTTTACCAATTCATCAAATTTTGGTCATTGGATGCAATTTCAACTTGAAATTTGACATAAACTACTGTCAATCTTGAGATAGTTATTATTTCTAAAAAACACGCTTTTTATTTTTACAACGGGAATTAATTCTAAATTAACTAATGAAAAATCTATGTATTGAATTTATTAAAATATAAATCATTTTGGAATTTAGAATATCATAAATAGCATAGGATGTATTTTTGGTATTTTTTCGGAAACCTATAATTTTTTATGAATAGTGAAAACACTACGTATTAGTTAAAAAACCGACACTTTCATTTAAATTAACTTTTACCACATCAGTGAATTAAATTTCAAAAATCTGACATACAGGGTTGTTATTTTTATGTAAATTTTTGTTCGATAAGATAAAAATAATTTTTGGTGAATAGTAACTTTTGACTTTTATTTACCGCTGTTACAGGTAAATAAAGATATTTGTGGTATAAATAATATTATAATAATATAACTTTACCTTAACACTTGTCCTACACTTATTCTATGTTTCATGTCTGACCAATACAATCATTGGGGGATATTCTTGGCCTTTGAATTCCATTTGGGCAAGATAATGACATTAATAACTTTTTATTTAATGTAAAAATACAAATATCATGAACTCATATTGTTTTGATAAAACAATTTTAATGTGGGTTTATATAATTGAAATATTTAACTATAAATATTCATTAGAAATATAAAAATATTTCATACATCTGGGTATATTTATTTATAAATTTTAGATATCAAATAAATAAAATCATTTCTGACACAATAATGATGGAGTGTTTACCACAGTATTGAATTATTTAAATAAATAAGAGTATAAAGATTAAAAAATACCCAAAACCTGTCCAATTATTATTGGATGATTTTATTTTGAACAATATTTAACTTTTATTCGAATTTAAAAAGGTTTGGACTTTTAGAAACTGACATTAATTATATAATAAAACAATATTTTCAATCTTTTTTAAAGAGCCCCTCCTCCCCCTTATAAAATCCCTCACATCTAACCCATTACTCACACCTTTCAAGACCCTTGGATCTTTCATCCTGTATCCAAATACGCTCTCTAGATCACTATGTTCCACATATATGCCTTACCTTAGGGAGACGACACTTCAAGTAAACCTTTTCGTTCAAACCAAAGGGAGATACCCGATTTTATGGTAAGGTCTTCTCTTAAGTTATTTTCTTTTATATCACTTATCCAACCCTCTAAACTCTTTTTATTCATTTATTTTATTAAAAAAATAGTATCCTAAATATAATAGGTTGTTGTTATGAGGGGGATTCAAACAAAACTTACACACACCTCCATCTAATGGGTAAAGAACATACTGTTTTTATTGACGACAAACCGCTGCCTCACGAAACGATGATTGTTCAATATTCTTATACCAACTATTATGGTGGATATTATGAAGGAACTGTATTTATTTGTGATATATATTATATTTATATTTTATTATTCTTCTGTATTTTTCATTTATAGAATACAGTTATGGTTTCCATAATAGATATATACAATAATTTCTTTTGAGAATGTGCGGACTACTGACCCCTCAAAGTCATATGAATCGTTCATGCCATGCATGGAATGTAAAAATGTTGGCGTTAATGAAATTACATAACATAGATATTATACTATAATTATAATATACCTATTTATTATTATTTTAGCATTCTTTTATATATAAAATAGAAATCAATGTAGCGTTTATGCGTACGTATGACATACCATCTCCATGAACGGTTAATTTAATTCCTTAACTCCAAATGATATGGAATATTATAAATACATATACACTATATATATATATATGATATATACAATATTTAAATAAATAATATCATTCTGGATATAATATATTTTTTACAACAAAGACTATTTGTAATTATAACAAGTTAATTTTGACTAATGTTTTGAACGTCAAAAAAATATCTGATATGCACTAAAATAATTATCTAATTATTATATAAAGGTAACAAGTTATATAAAAGGAATGATAAACATGAAAATGGTTTTTAAGGAACTATAAATTTTCATTTGTTTATTATTCAGGAAGAACGCAGAACATGCAAGTCAAGTTAGACACGAGGTAAGGGGTTTCTTATCTCAATTTTAATTTTGTGATATTTCCATTGTTCACCAAATTATTGCATGTGGTGTATTGAGTACTTTCATTTAATATATATTATCATGATTCTATTTATATTCTGGGTATTCTATGATTCATTTTGTGGTTATTAAATTTTGGTCTTATGACTCGATTGATTACAACATGGTAAGGGGTTTTCATCTCACTTCTTATTCTCATGAGATTTATGCTAGGTTTGCTACTAATTTTTTTGTGTGAAATAATGTACTGACCATGATTATATTCATTGTAAAATATAATTTTTGATGTGTATTTACATCTTAATTGTATGATCCATCTTTCAAGTGGTGTGTGTTTCTTAAGATAACAAATTGATAAGGGAACTTTTAACCCAATTTTCATTCCTTGGGTTAGATTGTAATACTTAATTATGTAATGGTATGACTATGTGTGGAATCACTATTTATTTATTTATGATTTAAATTCCCCTCCCCTTTATGTGGATTAACCTTTGATACACATAATCACTCCATTGATAAATTCCTATGTCATTGATATGTACATGATTAGGGTAGTCTTAAATCAATTTCCATTCATTGAGTTAAACATCCAAGTCATTGGATTGGTTTTAAAAAGAACATGTGTGAATGTCCTCTTATTTATTTACACATAATATCCAATCATATTGAGTGTATTTATATTTGTTAGACATTATTATGTAATTTATTTATCTTTAATCAAAGGATATGTTTTTTATAATGGATTTCATCTCAATTAACATTTTATTGAGGCTTCATTTTTGTTACGCACAAATTCACATTTATATGGTGTTAATACTCCCATTTGACATATAATAACATGAATATTTTTATTCTCATGGTATTATATGATTTGATTAATTTTATTCCCCAATTATTTGAATTCAGGCGTCTCTCATTTGGTTGAGAACTCCTTAACTAAACTATTGTTGTAAATATTTATTCTTTTAAATCATTCGTATTAATATCCATGTTTAAATTAAGTTTTTAAGGATTTATTTATATGAATATTAATGTTTGAAATTTATATTCATTTTAAAAGTTTCAAAGTGGTATGTGACTCTTTGTTTCAAAAAATTTCTTTAATAAATGTTTTAAGTGGGTTTGAAAATGGTTTGATAAAGCATTGATTTTGTCAATATCTAAAAATGATATATTGTGATTGAAATGTGGAAATGTTGTCTTAGATTATTCTTATATTGTGTGTTATGAATATGTTATTGTTATTGGAAATTTTTTATGTATATCGGTGGTTATGTGATAAACCTAGGGAGGGTGAGCCCGTGATAGCTCGACAATACATTAGGTAACGTAAAGGAGGAAACAAGAATGTTTTCCTAAGATATTTAGGGAATATATAGTGATTGGTATTCTATGTGTAATTCCTTATGTATATTTGAAAGTTAAAATGAATGTATGATATGGATTCTATAAGTTACCTTTAAGATTTACGATTTCTCCATGTTATTCATAAATCTTAATATTTCATGAGGTATGTTAAATATCTTATGTTTTGTATGTATTGATGGAGTAACATTTTCTTTCTTTATTTTATAACCCTTACTGAGCTTTTTATGCTCATCCCATGTTTTTGAAATGTTTTTAATAGGGTATAAGGAAAGGTAAGAGAAATGATCAACTCAAAAAGATTTATATCAAGAGAAGAATTATTATTTTCTTTTAATAATTATTACTTTTTGAAAAAATTATTTTCTGAGTAGAAGTGTCTACTATGTAATTTTTTAGATGCAATGTAATAGATATAACCTAATTCTCTTAAAAACCATAAATGATCCTTTATGTGAATTAAAAACAAAATTCAAGATTATGTAATGTTTAAGACTGGGGCCTTATAAAAGGCATATTTATACTTTGTGACAAATACCAGATGATTATGGATTACATCATGAAAATATATTACCTCAGTTTATATATAGTCTAGAGGGAATAGTGGAAGAATATATGGATTATAAAACACTCCAAATATGGATGAATGAATTGATATGGAGAAAACTTATTCTCAAAATGATCCAAAAATTAATCTCATCCTTCTACAAATGTAATTTTTAGTATTCTTTTTTTTATTAAAACTAGAAATTATATTATGAATTATGACACCATTTACACTTTTCCTTTTGACATTGTTTCTAATAATTTGGATGATTCTATAAATGATTAAAATTATATTATTTCTATGCTTGATGAGATTAATAAATTTTCTAGAATAAATTTTCGTACTTTTATTAAACCCCTTAGAAACATGACTCTATTATTTACTAAATGGATTTATTAAAAATAAATAGATAAATATAGTAATGATGTAAATAATTAAGCCAAATTTGTTTCTATGGTTATTGTGAATGGGAACGTATAGAGTTTTACAAATATTTTGTATCTTTTTCTATAATAGAATATATTACAATTTTAATTGTTTCTTCATTATTTTAGATATTATAAATATTTAAAAAGGATATGAAAATTGAGTTTTAATTTTTTCTATATTTGAACAGGTGTATGTTTCTCAACCCCTTGTTTTTGAAAATAAAAAATTTCCTAATCGTATTTTATGTTATAAAATTAACATTCCATGGAATATAAATTATTCAATGAATAGATGGTATATTTCTAATAAATGAAAATATACTAAGGATTTGTCTAATTTCATTCATCTTAATTCTTCTAAATCTTATAAAAACCTATTGATCATTTCATGATAGTATGATTTTGATATGGGAGAAAAATAAATTAAACCTATTTTATTTATATAAATTATTGGATGTTTTTTGTTGAACTACTTCTAAACCTAATATAATGATTATTTTCTGTTATGATATGTTTTATATGATCATCATTTGTCTATATGTAGGCGAAGAAAAACTAAATACAGTAAGAGTTATTATTGGTAATTAATATGTAAATGAAATTTAATGATAGTGTAACTAATAACCACTAATGGTAGTTGTCTTATTATTTAACAATATAATATATTTCTTAATGATGATCAATAAATAGTCTACAAAAACACTCAACCTCCTTCGGGGTTATAATTACCAATTCATCAGTGATCTTATTGTGAGGATACCCAAATAATTAGGTAGTTCTAGTTCATTTATTTAAAATTATTAACCTCTGTAGGGGATGAATATATAAATGATATTTTTTATAACAATTAATTTTTCGATAATCGGTGGGATCATATACCTTTTTATAGCCAACCATGAAATATTCATTTAAATCAAAATAGGTCATCCATTTTAATGCATCAAGATAAATTCATTCCCCTAATTCAATGAATAATATTAACTGAGTTGTCAATTCAATAAATCTATTCATTAAATATTGGAAGTGATAATAATTTTTTTCAAAAAATTAAATGTAGAAAAATGATATTTTAATAAATATTTCTTTTTAGATAAATATTAATCATTAAAAGATTGTGTTACAGGAAATCATGGGCTCAAGGGAAAGGCGTAAATTTTATATGTTTAATATAACACAACCATGAAATTATAATTTGTTAATATGATGAAATAATTTATGAAATAAATATAATGGTCTAACACAATATGAATTTACTAGTAAGTTCTTTAAATATGATTATATAATTTTTAATTAAATAAAATATTCATTAAAAAATATTTTTACTCCAATAGTGTGATTGTATTATTTTTATTGGTAAATATAAATCATTAGAAGTGAAGAAAAATTGATTTTAAAAAATTAATTACGTCATGTCAAAAATATATAAAAATTATTTATTTTAATAAATTTTTGAAAACATTTTTTTTAAAGGAATTTTAAAATATTTATTTTTATTGACAACTCAACTTCAATTTAAAGTAATTACATGGTCAAATTATGTTTTGGATTAGTTTTAATATTTATTTAAAAATAATGGAAATATGGTTGTGGATAATTAATTTATATGCCAATTTATTACAATACAATTAATGTTTTAAAAGGCATTTATCAAAAAAAATTCATTTAGTTTTAACGAATTTTTTTAAATAAAATTCATCGACATATTTTTTGCGAATAAAGGAAAATAGCTTCAAAATTGTGATTCATAAGGTCCAAATTTAGTAAATAGGTCATTTGGTCTAATTTGAATATTATCATTGGTAAATTTTGTTATCATGATATATTGTAATTTTGGGAAATTAAGATAAAAATAAAATGATAAAAACTATAAAATGACATTGACACGTGAAAATTTTTTATTTTTAAATATAATAAAAACAATAACACCTAATAATATTAAATTATTTTTTTAATTTACACATTTCCATTAATATTAACTATATAATATTTAAATTAAATAAAATCATAAAATGTCACATTCTTTGTATTAAATAACCCATATACGTCCTCATTTGAAAAAGATATATTATAAACTAATATAAATAAAATTTTATGATATAATAAACATAACTTCTTGTTAATTGTTTTTGCTCTTACATGGTATTATGATATTTATAATATTTTACATAATAAAAATTTAAAGATGTCACATTTATGTTTTAAATACAATATAATTTTTAATATACAAATAAAAAAATATTTATTTTAAATTAAAAATTATTATGAAATATTGATGATTTATTTTCGTCATAATATTTTATTTTAATATTTTAGATAAAAAATAAATGTATATTAAATATTTAGACAACACAGATGTAGTAGTTATTTTATTCACGTAAATATCCAATAAATGTTTTTAATCATATTAAAACAAAATAATTTCATATATTTAATTTAATAAAAGAATTTTATTGATGACCATGACCACATGTGGACATAATAACATTTTTTCGACGTTTACTAGTCATTATGATATTTTTAGAATTCCAAGTAATGAAAAGTGCCAAAATTGACACTAATGATATTTTACAAAATAGTATTTTAATAAATTATTTAAAAATAATAACACATATTAAAAATAACAAATAATTATAATATGGTCATAAAAGTTATAAATTATTCATTTACAGTATAGTTGACATCACATAATTAAAAATAACAACCATATAACAGTGAAATAGATGTTGCCTTAGTTAAAATTTAGATAGTTTAACAAAGGGTTTATCAAAATGAGAATGTCTAAAATAGTACCAAAAAATGTGTAAAATCGATTTTTGAGGAGATGAAAACATTATATCATCTTTTCTTTGAATCCATTTTATATTTTTAGGTATTGTTATTTTTATTTAATTTGTTATAACTTAATATATTAAGAAATTCAAATAGTTCCCCTTGTGATGATTTTAAATTGGAACCCCTTCCTCACTTTTTCACATCACATTGAGTCATTATGATCAACCCTAGTATATACATTTTATTTATAAACTTCCCTATACAAATTTTAGAGATTATTTTGTTTTTTATAGCCCAAACCAATAGTCACTAAAAGGATATCTAAAAGAAGTTTTTGGAGGAATATATAATTGTCTTCATCGACACATTAATGTTTTTTATTATTGAACATATTATTCGTGTGTTATTTCAATTATAATGTAACAAATAAATTATTATATATGTGATGAAATTTTTTTATGCTTATGTAATAACCATATTCCTCCTTTTATCCTTCCCAAAAAATGAATAGAAAACTTCTTTGTACATACGGCTTATCATCTCAACGATGTGATCTAATATTTTTTAGTCACCAAGTCTCATATAAGTGTATAATGATAGATACAACAGATATATATGAAAATTATAAATTATATTCATTCATTAAAAAATTTATACACCACCAACTTCCATACCATTTAATCATTAAGGGAACAACACCATCACTCATGTGTACGTATAGCTTGTCATCAATACAAAGTGATGTGATTTTTTCTACAAGATCCCAATTTAATAATGATTAAACAAATATATATAATTAATAAATATGATATCTATTTCCTTAACATCATTCTTGAGATGAAAAAAATATATCCTATGGATAATAGTTGAGACTTATATTACAAAACCTTGATATGAAATTGTATCACATAACATCTGAAAGAATAGTACTAATGATATATTTTTAATGAAAATATGATACAAATATATAAAAGGGTCATATATTATTTCATAAATATTAATATTTATTTATAATAAGTTAATAACATTCATTAAACCATTAGAAATGAGTTTTATATACGTACGGTGGAAATAAAACATAATGTAAGTGTTAATTTAAAAATCTCATTATTATTGGGGATTGATTATACTTAAGTGTATGTTGGGTAATATTTATCTTACATGTACATCCCTCATTTATTTTTTTTCCAAAATATTTTGAATATTATTACAAAATTTTTTAATTCATCTTTATCCATGTCATAATTTTTTCTAAATAGTTTAAAAGGAATAATTTTTACATTTTCATAAAGAGGTACATTGTGACTTTTCTAAAAAATTATGAGGGTAATGTTTTTTTAACTTATTCCACAAGAATATAGCTCTCCACTTTCAGTATGCCTAAATTTTATGATTATTACGTTACAATAATACATTTTTATTTTGAATGAAATTTTAAAAAACAATTGTGTATCATTTTATGAAAAGAATTTTTTTGCAAATAAGAAAGGATATTGTACTAATGAATTATATTCAAGTGATCTGTAAAATTTATTTTCCATCAAAGATAATGTTATTTGATGTTACTTATGTTGTTAAGGATATATTTTTCAAACAGAATGCACCTATTATTTCTATTGATGATTTAGGTTTAATATTGAATGATATTTTGGAAACCCATTTCTTTTCAATGGGTTTTTTGTGATGGAATGATGTTCTTGAAAACCATTTCATTATAAGGATTCAAATATGATGAGTGATTTATGTTATTATGGTTCATATATGTATGGTTTTCATTATAGGATATGTGGGACCTATATCTCTCACTAATTAATTGGGTAATGATTTATATATCAATAGATAGAATGTATTTGAAGAGGAATTGATCCTAGTTCAGTAATACGAGGTTGGAATGATGAGTGAAGTCAGTTTAGTAGGATAATTTGTCTACTATAATGGTCTTGGTAGTGATCCATGACTAATATTAAAACATTTTTTTGTTATGTGTATTCTACAATTTCATGTCTTATTTTTTCATTTCATTGAATATGTTCTAATATTCAGTAAACAATATAATGACACTTGATATTCATGATATAATTTTCCAAAGTTATCTTCGTGTTCTTATTCCCATATGCATATTCTATCTCCCTTGATTACCGATTCTGAGTATTTAAGCTGACCATTTTCTTATGTTTCTTTTCCCTAATACATTATGAACTATATTACGTATGTTCATCAAAAAGGGTTCCAGTTATGAAATAATTAGAGTTACAAAATGTATATGTTTTATGAATCAATTTTTTATTTTTACCAATATTTAATGACATTAAACCTATATAGTTATATCTTGGTAATTTTATGTTATGTATTGAATAACCTTATATTTTATATTCAATAAGTATGTATGATATGTTTGAGTCATTATAGTTCGTTTCAATGAATTTTCTAGTTAACCCATGTAAACAAGGATGATAAAACCTTCATAAGAATAATAAGGATAAGTCTAACTGTATGTAAAAATAATTGAGTTCTGGTAAAAATAATATGTTTCCTATGATAGAACCTACTGTGTCTTTAATTATAATCATATCAGTAACATACATTGAAAATTTGGTTTCCACACTATGATCAGTATTTATAACACTATCTTTTTTGGTTTTATTAAATTGATAGAACCAAAAAGAATCATGATAATTCTGAATGTAATTGAAAATGAATCACTTGTCATCTGGAGAAACATAATTTCATGTGAGATGGGATAAAAAAATATTGTTTCTAAGATCATGCAACATTATCACTATGTAAATCATTTATATACTTATAAATGAGAAGAAAAGAGGGGAAACACTATTTTTATTCCATCATGAGGAAGTTTGTACCTTCATTCAGTGGGTCTTCTGATGCACTAATGGTTGAACAATGGTTCTGTACCACTAAAAATATGTTTTTGGATAAAAAATGATTAGATCATGAGAATGTAAATTAAGCAGTATTCATTTGGACGGTGAAGCATATCAATGGTGGATCACCCTCAGGAATATGATGTAATGAGAATAAATTTACACTATGGAATGGGATTTGTTGATGAGCTTATTTAAAAATAAGTATATTTATCATATCATTCGATTGAATATAGATACAATGTTCTATGATCATAATAGAAAATGATTATGAATCAGTATGATAATATGAAGAATGTTTTTTAAGACATTAAAGAATTCTTCTGGATTTATCATTCAACCTGAAGGTAAGGTTGAACGATTCTTCAGTGGATTAAACCAAGTCATGGAAATGGAATTATATATTAGGTACATTAGTGGATAGTAAAAAATCCTTAAATGTGATATAATGGTTTAGATTTTGAATGGATCCACCCATCAATCATATGGGTTTGATAATATGAGAAAAATGAAATTTAGAGGAATATATAAAAACCATTGTGAAAATAAGATGAGCATTACTTTATTATCATTGTTTGGAAAGAAACATGGAAGAATTTTTATTAATAAGACTATTAATTGTTTTAAGTGTGCTAATTAAGGTCATCGGGAAATTTACTACCGAAGTGATGGGAAAAATATAGGTAATTACTCGAATAATTAAAAAGATACCCATAATACACCTCCCGCAATTCAATTATTCATGTTCATGGAAAATGTGAAGAATTAAAACAAATTAAAAAATATGAGTGTTATCGATGATGATCAACTTCAGGAATGACTAAAGGCCCAAAAAAAGAAAAATTAGATGTTATCACTACTAGTGACGTGGAGTACAACAATAAAGTAGTGAATAGTACATTTACCATTCACTGTAAAATATTTAATGTTTTATTTGAATTCAGATCATCTCACTCTTTTATTGCGGAAGAATTTTTGTGGGTTATAACCATATTACCCCATTAATTTTATGTTGATTTATCTATGAAAACTCAAAATGAAACAATAGTCACATCATAAGTTTATAATTCTTCTATAGTTGATCTTTTTCGGAAATTACTTCCAATAAATCTTTCGATCCTATATTTATTTGAATTTGATTTATTTCATGGAGTGGATTGGATGTCACTATATTGATCTCAAATCCATTTCCATGTTAAGGAAATCACATTCCACATTACAAATGAATACATGATCATCAATAAATGGAAGGATGAATATGAACATCAAGTTCAAATTACATACATCTAAGGGGTCTTATTTCCTATTAAAGAAAGTTGTCTATCTTATATGGTTTGGGAAAATTTCCATTAATGATATAACAATTATAAGAGGGTTCATTGATGATTCTTCTAAATAATTTCTAGGACATCCACTGATTTGTGAAGTTGAGTTTTCAATAAAACTCATATCGGGTGTAATTCATATTTTAAGGAATACTTATAGAATTACCCCAATTTAGTTGTAGGAATTAAATAAGAAACTACAATAAAGTCTTGAAAATGGATTCATATTCCCATGTGTAGAACCATGGGGTGCACATGTTCCAATTTTTAGAAGAAATATTGATTAATGGGAGTTTTTATTTATTATTGAGAACATAACGAGGTCACTATCAACAAAAAAATACTCATAACTATATAGATGACTTATTTATTCATCTATGTGGAGATCTAGACTTTTCTAAGATTTATCTCTACTCTAGAAATCATCAATTAATGGTTAAGAATGAGGATATACAGAAGATTGTATTCTATACAATGTATGGACACCATTAATTTATAATGATTCCATTTAGACATACTAATACCCCATATATCTTCATGGATTTAATGAATGGAGTCTTTAGAGACCATCTGGATGATTTTTTTGTTGACTTTCTAGATGATATTATTTTTTATTCAAAGATAAATTAATGACATGAAGATCAATTGAAAATTATACTAACGTACCTATAAAATGGTAATATTTATTAAAAATTTACAATGTGTGAATTTTTTATCCATAAAGTTCTATATTTGGGTCACAAAATCTCATAAGAGATGATATCTAGAGATCCATAGAAAACAATGGTTATTTGATGTTGGTCTTGGCTGACATTGGTAACTGAGAATTGATGTTGTCATGTTTTTTCTAGATGTTATAGATGTTTTTTGGAATATTTCTCATGATTATCTTATAGACACAATAGGTTGGCTCAAAAAAGAGTTAAATTCATATCGATGGAGTAATGTGAATAGAATTTCATGGAGAAGAAATGAAGTTCAGTGTGTGCACATGTTCTCACACTACTATATAGTTGAGAAAGGATTATGATATACAATGATGCATCAAATAATGGGTTGTTATTAGTTCTCATGAAAAATGATATGGTGATATCTTATGCCTTGTATAAATTGAAAATACATGAAAAAAATTACACAACTTATGATTTAGAGTGGGGTGTAGTAATTTTTTCATTAAATATATGGAGTTATTATCATTATGGAGAACGATGTGACATATATACTAAAAATAAAATTTTAATGTATATTTTCACTCAAAGGAGACGAATATGCGGCAACAAAGATGGTTGGACATGACTATATACTATGACTAATCAGTACATTACCACCCTAGGAAAGCATACAAGGTCGAAGATTCATTAAGTCGAAACGAATACTGTAGTATTTTAATGACGAGGATACAAAAAGATCCCAACTGTATGGATTTTAAAAAATTGGATCTAGAAATATTAAAGTCAGGGGAGAAATAATATCAAGATCAAATTAATGTTCAAACACATATAAATATGATTATGAATGAGGTGAATAATCAAGATGTAGATATTCCAATAATAATAGAAATGATCACAAGTTAAATTTTTTTTAATGGAATAACAAGGTTCAAGAACCATGTTTTGATTCCTCCCACACTATAATAAAATAAGGGTATTTTGTATGAGCCATGTAGTTCCTAATTTTCTATTCATCTTGGAAGCACAATGATGTAGAGGGACCAGAAAATGTATTTCAACTGGGATTTCATCAAGAGGGATATTATATTGTATGTTTCTCTGTTCATGGTTTTTCGTCATGTTAAGGCAGAGAGATTAAAGTATAGAGGAATGTTACAACCATTATCCATACCAGAATAGAAATGGGTAAACATCACTAGGTAATTCTTTATCGAACATCCCAAAACATATAAATCCGATAATGATAAATTGGTTATAGATGGTCATCTCATGATTCTAGGATACTAAATTTTTATTAGACAAGACTTCTCTCTTGAAAGTATTTATAGAAAATATATTAATAAAGTGGTGGTATTTCATGGAGTACCACATTCCATTATATATAATATGGATATGGTGTTAACCTCAATGTAATGGAGAATAATCTCATAGGCTCTATAGAAAAAAATTATGTTTCATATTTACATATGTAATAACCCGAGATTTTATAAGATATATTGTTTTTAATTTCTATCATATCTTCTGTTGTACGATACATCAAGATTATCTTGCGCTATACGCAACACCATATTAGCTTGCAGTATACACAACACTAATCCTGGATCGTGTTACACACAATTTCATGTTTGTTTGATTGTAGTTATTCTATGAAACATTAAGTATATATATATATATATTCAATGTATTTTTTTATACGCAGCAACAAAGGAGTCGTGCACTACATGCAACCCTGTCTTGGCTTGCATTACACGTAATTGCGTCCTTCCTCGATAGCGTGTGTTGTACGCAATACAGTGTTTTACTAAACAACGATATATTATTATAATGTTATTATGAACTAGCCGTTATGAATATTGTTAACTAAATTTTTAATTTTATAACATTATTTTTAATCTTACACATTTTCTAGAACATGGTATAAGTACAAAATAAATGTTTCGGGTAAAATAAGTATTTTTAAAAAAATGCAGTTTTGCCGCCTTTTGATAGCGCACCCACATTAAATCTAGTTTTTGACATGTTTATAAGTTCAATTTTACAAAATAAAATTATTCTTTGTAATCAGGATATAAAATCCTACCTTGGATAAATTTTTCATATTATCCTGATAACTTTCATATTTTAATGAATAGTAAAAACACGCTATATTTTAATTAAAAACAACTTTTTTCATCGTAATAACTTATGCAGTTAAATTATAATATTGAATGGTTTGAAAGTATAAATAGAATATATTTTTACCATTTAATATAATTTATGTCACTAGCTTGGATTTTACATTGAATTTGTTGGTTAAATCAATTCAATCTTTTTCAATGTTTTAAACAAAAACCTGTTTTCATTCGACAACGGGATTAATTTTAATTTAATTTCTACAACTTCTGTGTATTGACTTTGAAAAAATGGATTCCATATTTGGAATCAGTGGGTCCAAATTATGTTAATAGGCTACTTTTTATTTTTGGGAATTATGAATAGTATCTACGGTAAATTTTGTTTA
Organism: Viscum album; assembly: GCA_963277665.1. Lineage (NCBI taxonomy): Eukaryota > Viridiplantae > Streptophyta > Magnoliopsida > Santalales > Viscaceae > Viscum > Viscum album. The sequence continues at coordinate 389,487,857 of OY728125.1, forward strand.
CCATAGTTAACGGTAAATCGGGTAATTAAGGGTGAATATAATATTATAAAATTACCCTAACAAATGCCAAAATTATATTGGATGACTAAAAGTCGAACCATATCACCTAAGGGTCGGATTAGATTCATTTTATGGACTTTTGACCAGGAAAATAATTTTATTATTATTAAAACCAAAGAAAGTGACAACATGTCACTCTCTTAAATTGTATAAGTATAATAATTTTAATTTAGTGATAAACATCATAAAACTTCTAACATAAATAGTCTCCTGAAATATAATAAAATAATCTACGTCATGATAATTTATTTATATTTTTTGGGGATTAAATAATTATCATTAATGGTGATACATTAATGATGCAGAAATTATTTATTAAGTGAAAAATCTGTAATATAGTTTTTATTGAAATAATAATACCCATTAAAAGGCCCAAAACCGGCCCAAAACATATTGTTAATGTATATATATACCGTAAGAATCTAATTACATAATATATAACCATTTTTAGTCTTATAAAAGTGATTATGACACTTATATTATTTTATTTTAAATGATGCAAAGTTGTCACCTTCATAATTTAATAAATATAAAAAATTAAATATTGTTATTTTAAGATGAAAATTTCGAGTAAAAGTATTATTGTGAAATGTAATAGATATATCTTCATCATAGGATTTTAATCTTAATTTTTCTGTAAATAATTAGTATATTAAATAACTATACAAAAGTGTTGTAGAAATTATTTTATTAAGAGATAAACCTAAAAAATGGTTGTAAAAATAATAAAATAAATATTATATGAACTATTTAAGGTTCTCCACTAATTTTATAGACACATATGACCTTTAATGAATCTATTAATGCTTTTATTTCGAATATATCTTATGTATATATTTTATTTAAATTCAAATAAATGAATAGTATCAAAATTGACACTATTTTTATTTTATAACATTAACATATTATAAAATTGTTTAAAAATCACAAAAATATATAAAAATTATAAATTTAAATTTATATGGTCTAAAATGTTATAAGGTATCCAATTATGGAAAATTCACAACAAATAAGTAATTATTTATTATAATTTAAACTTTATAATGTTATTACCACAAATAAAATTAAATTGATTAAATAAGGATAAATCAAGTTGATAATGTTTAAAATAAATTCCTAACATGTCTAAATTTTATTGGTTGATGATATTAAAACCCTATCTCATCTAATTTTCGAATATGAGTCATTTTTTGATGTTTTTAAGTGGGGTTAGATTTATTATAAATTAATCTATTTAAGTTTTCCAAAGGTGCCCCTCTCCTCACTTATAAAAGGGAACCTCCTCCCTCTCTTCCTCACACCACATTGAGCCTTCAAGATCGGCCAAACCCTTAAACATTATCTTATCCACTTCCCTAGAAACATAATAGTGGTCCTTGTCTACTTCAAAGACCAATCTTAGTGACCTAAGTGGAGGTTTCAAAGAGGCGTATCGAATAAGAGATAATTTCTTCTACCGATCCTTTCAAGCTTCTTTCTTCTTCAACTTCTTCTTCTTTAGTTGTTTCATTATAAAGTAATAACATAAGTATCATTAATATACTGATATGTTATTATAAAACTGAAACAACCCCATTTCACCTTCTATCCATCCTACGGAAAACAAAATCACCGCGCGTGCGTACGTACGGAATACCGTCTCCACGCCGTGGTGTAATCTGTTTTTCCACAAAAAACTAACATGGATGGGTATAATGGTGTAAAGAATAACTATAAATAGTTATTATAAAATTATAATGATTCTGATATATTGTATCATCCAGTCCAATTCAATTCAAAAATTATGGAAACGATATCATCGCTCGTGCGTACGTACGGACTACCGTCTCCACGACGCGATGAGATTAATTCTCCATGTTAACCATTTAAGAATGATTATAAAGTATATATAAGTAATAATAATGAAATATATGACATTATAAAGCTAATATATTTATGTATATATATATATATATATTTATTTCCTCTACTTAATTTCCATCATCTCAATAAGGAAACGAAAACATTGTTCATGCGTACCTACGACCTACTGTCTCCATGAACGGTGTATTTCTTTCCATTTATAGATCTATTATATATATGTATATTCTGAATATATATTATCTATAAATCATGTTTTATATTATAGAATTAATTAATCATGATCTAATTAATCATATGAATAATTACATGTCAAAACACGGACGACAAATGAAATGATTTTACCCAACACACTCTTTAACATGGAATTTACAAAAGAACGGGTAATATAAAGTCATAAGTGAACCATATATGATATAATAACAATGAATATGATTCTGTAATAAGTAAATGAAATTATTTAAATCATTATACAGGAGGTTTGGATACATACGAAGCATATCTGACATAAGGTAAGGGATAACTTTTCAAATCTCATTCTTATCCGAGATTGTTTATTCATAAGTATTTACTGGGGTTATTGTTCTCATCCATGTCCATGTTTCCAAAAAATGGTTTCATGTATGTTTAATGTCCTTTTTACCCATTTTTTGACTTTTAATACATGGTATGTATGGAATATTTCTTTTACGAGGTACTTTTTGACTTTTCTGGCAAATGTACGAGAAGAATGTTTTTTTAAAATTTATACGGCATGAAAGGATTTTTACAGTTTTATAAAGATTTATTTTCATGAAGCTTCTTCCAAAAGATTTCATGACTATTTTCAACAAAATTCTTTTATTTTAAAAATTCATGACATTTTTTGAAAAGAAAATGATTTTAAAGAAGAAATCATATTTTCCTCAAGAATTCATTTCAAGTGTTTTATCAAGACCATTTTCCATCTAAAATGATATTATTTCATATGTGTATGTTTAAAGTAAAATGTCTCTATGATATACATGGTTTCACTTTTCTTATTATGAAATGATATCCACTTTTTTATATATGGATTATGTTATGATGGGATGATGTTTATGAAACCCATTTTTATTCTTTGGGTTATGATGAATGATTTATGTTTATTTTGTGGCACAAGTAATAATGATTTCATTATGAGATGGGTGGGACCTATATCTCCCTCCAATGCATTGGGTAAGGATTTATATCTCATGATATAGACATTGCTGGAATGGTATGTTAATCCGGTTCAGTGTTACAGGAATGAAACGAGGAGTGACCTCGATTCAGAAAGGGACTTTGTCCACTAAGATGGTCTTGGAAGCAATGCATTGGCTACTATGGAAATCATATCATGTTCTTAATGGTTTCCACAATTACATGTTTTATTCCCATGATATTTTATCATTCTTAATGTTTCTTTATGATCTATACCTTACGTACTTCCATGTTTTATGTCATTGCTCAAGCTTTTGATGTTTAAACATTATGTTCATATTTTTAAGTTCAAACATATATGGTATGTTTTATTTTATCCATGCTTAACCTTACTAAGCATTTGTGCTCACCATTTTTATGTTTTCTTTTCCCCAGGATATAAAGAAAGGTTTTAGGTAAGAAAAAAAGGGGAAGATCTTTATAGGATATGTTGAAGATCTTTCACCACGATTAGAAAATTACGTTCCAAGTTTCCAAAGACACTAAACTATTACGGTCCTTGTGTGTCTGTTTTTGTTATGTATTAAGTATTCCGCAAAAGTAATGTAATGTTCATGTACGTCAAGCTCTGGGTCTCTACATTTGGTATTAGAGGAAAGGTTTAGTCAACCTTTTGAAACTAGGATGAGAAAACGTTATTGAGACCCCTAGATATATTTCTAAGGTATGTCTAGGTATATTCCTAAGGATAGGTATATGTATAGGATATAGTACTAGAACTACGGTAATGATCATAGAATTTAACCTAAGATGTTATATATTGAGGGTACTTCCCCTTTACTGTGTTTTTTTCCCTAGAATGATTTTTTCCTCTCACACTATTCTTTTTGAGTTTTAGAAAATGGCTGGAAATAGGAAGATTCACGATAATGGAGGATATGACAGACAATGGAATGATATTCTTCATGAGAATCCAAATGAAACAGGATTTGGAAGTCCAAACATCATTATTATGCCTAATCAGAAATCCCATAATATGATCAATAATCTCAACTTTGGTAAGTTTCCCGACTCAAATAATAAGAGAAAGATGGATTTTCATGATGATCATAGAGGAAAGAAAGGTCAATTTCCCTCATGTAAATCATGTGGGAAGAGGCATCAAGAAGATTGTTTCAAGTAACTGGAAGGTGATTTGGGTGTGGAAAAGAAGGACACAAAGCCAGTAAGTGCAAAGGAAAAGGTTTAGTTAACACAATGGACATGGATAATGGTATTTCTACGACATCAACAATGATTAGATGTTTTAAATGTGGAATGTATGGGAATTATGCAAAGAAATGTACTAAGGGAAAATCTCATGAAGAGATTCAGTATGGTCATACGGGTAGTATTTATGTGGTTGATAATGAAGAGACTACAAATGAAATATCAGATGAAATAAATGATGAAGCTCACCTAGTGGTTTACGATGTTAGTGGAATGATTGTATGTTTATAAAGAATAATGTATGGTACTATGGAATAAAGAATCATCTAAGGATCGTTACACTATTGTTTTTCATAAAGTATATGAAAGTATATGTTGACTGGTACTGGTAACCATGGAAGGTTATTCAGATATTTTTGGAAAGTAGATGATATGCGCATAAAGAAGGGATAAGACGATAATGAGATGTTTGATTGTATTCATAAGCTCATGAATGATATAAGGACTAAGTGATATTATGGTTTGATTATATAGAATTTTTTGGATTTTGGTATGTGGAAAGAGTTAACTTTTGACGGCATTCAAGTTTTCACTATGGTTTAATGGGTATTCATTTTTCAAGAGAATACATGATTAAGGTATTCACATGATTGGAATTTGACCAACAAGATATATGGGGGATAAATTATGGTATTCACATGCTTGGTTGATGACATTTCAAGTAATCGTTTTCCTTATACTATGAGCTTGGACCGAAGTATTTTAGATAAACCTAAATATTGGAATGGATTATGCTGGACATAAGTTAGTATTGTTTAAGGATAGAACTTTTTTTTGATATTATTGATGGGATGTTATAGTAATGTAGTTTTAGAAAAAGGACAACCTGCAGGACGGGCGACAACCCATCGCGTCGGACAGGGCTGTGGGAATCGAACCCACAACTGAAGTGCGGCTGGCCATTATCGCCTACCACTAGCCTACATGAAGTCCCTGGTTAGTAGAAACTAGTTTTATTTTATTAAGCGGTATGATATATGAAGTATAAGTTCATTTTTGGAACCATATACTATTAATCTAAGCATATTATGGACTTATAACTTTTTCTAACCTTTTGATTAAAACAGATGGAATGACCCATCATTCTATCACATGATCTGCTAACACATCACGAATAACAAATTCAACTTCATTTCATTAAGGGATGAAGTGGAAATTGTTCAATTCACGAACAACAGTGAGGTTGTACCAAAATCATGTAAGTATTTCTTTTAATTCATCAACATTAGGGAAATGATCTTGAAAACCAAAAATGTTGTCTTAGTGACCTTATATCAGATGAATCAGATGGTGCCTTAGATGATCACAAATCTATGGCTTTGTGATTGTTGGCTTTTTCATAGCCATGTTCTCTACCACTCTCTATCAGAACATGATGGTTAGATTTCTCTTCCATAACCATATTTTCACCTATGTTATCCTATGTAGAAACCCATTGATTATGTTATTTGGGTAACTGTTACGTTTCATACTTTAGTTTATAAAGATAAGTTTTGGTATTCCTTTTTACGATGTGGGTTTCAATTAAGGAAACTTTCAAGTAGAAAACCATTTATAACCCCGACAAATTTCGAGGGCGAAATTCATTTTAAGGGGGGTAGAAGGTAATAACCCGAGATTTTATAAGATATATTCTTTTTAATTTATTTCATATCTTCTGTTGTACAATACACCAATATTAACTTGTGCTATACGCAACACCGTATTATCTTGAAGTATACGCAACACTAATCCTGGATCCTGTTACACACAATATCAATGATTGTTTGATATTAGTTATTCTACGAAACGTTGAGTATATATATATATATTCAATGTATTTGGTTATATGCAGCAACAAAGGAGTCGTGCACTATACTTAACCCTGACTTGGCTTGCATTACACGCAATCATAACCTTCCTCGATAGCGTGTGTTGTACGCAATACTGAGTTTTACTAAACAACGATATATTATTATTAAAATATTTTGAACTAGCCCTTATGAATATTATTAACTAAATTTTAAATTTTATAACATTATTATTTATCATACACATTTTCTAGAACATGGTATAAGAACAAAATAAAATTTTCAGGTAAAATAAGTATTTTTAAAAAAATGTAGATTTACCGCCTTTTGATGGAGCACCCACTTTAAATATAGTTTTTGACATGTTTATAAGTTCAATTTTACAAAATAAAATTATTCTTTGGAATCAGGATATAAAATTTTACCTTGGATCAATTTTTCATATTATTCTGATAACTTTCATATTTTAATGAATAGTAAAAACACGCTATATTTTAATTAAAAACAACTTTTTTCATCGTAATAACATATGTGGATAAATTATAATATTGAATGGTTTTAAAGTATATGTAGAATATATTTTTACCATTTAATATGATGTATCTCATTAGCATTGATTTTACATTGAATTTGTTGGTTAAATCAATTCAATCTTTTGCAATGTTTTAAACAAAAACCCGTTTTCATTCGACAATGGGATTAATTTTAATTTAATTTCTAAAACTTCTGTGTATTTAATTTGAAAAAATGGATTCCATATTTGGAATCATTGGATCCAAATTATGTTAATAGGTTACTTTTTATTTTTGGTAATTATGAACAGTAACTACGGTAAATTTTATTTACCATAGTTAAAGGTAAATCGGGTAATTAAGGGTGAATATAATATTATAAAATTACCCTAACACATGCCAAAATTATATTAGATGACTAAACGTTGACCCATATCACCTAAGGGTCGGATTAGAATCATTTTATGAACTTTTTACCATGGAAATAATTTAATTATTATTAAAACCAAAGAAAGTGACAACATGTCACTCTCTTAAAGTTTATAAGTATAATAATTATAATTTACTGATAAACATCATAATAATTTGAAAATTAATAGTCTCCAGAAATATAATAAAATTATCTGTATCATGATAATTTATTTTAATTTTTTAGGGATTAAATAATTATCATTAATGGTGATACATTAATGATGCTGAAATTATTTATTAAGTGAAAAATTCGTAATATAGTTTTTATTGAAATAATAATACCCATTAAAAGGCCCAAAAACCTGACCAAAACTTATTTTTAGTGTATATCTATACCATAAGCATCTAATTACCTAATATATAACCATTTAGAGTCTTCTAAAAGTGATTAGGACACTTATATAGTTTTATTTTAAATGATGCCAAAGTTGTCACCTTCATAATTTAATAAATATAACAATTTAAATATTGTGATTTTAAGATGATAAATTCGAGTAAAATTATAATTGTGAAAGTTAATAGATTGATCCTCATCATAGGATTTTACTTTTAATTTTTATGCAAAAAATAATTATAATAAATAATTATACAAAAGTGTTGTAGTAATTATTTTATTAAGATATAAACCAAATAAATGGTTTTAAAAATCATAAAATAAATATTATATGAACTATTTAATGTGTTCCACTAATTTTATAGACACATATGACATATTATGAATATATTGAAGCTTTTAGTTCGAACATAGCTTCTGTATATATTTTATTTAAATTCAAATAAATGAATAGTATCAAAATTGACACTATTGTTATTTTATAAAAAATAACATATTATAAAATTGTTTAAAAATCACAAAAATATATAAAAATTATAAATTTATATTTATATGGTATAAAATGTTATACATTATCCAATTATGGTCAATTAACAATAAATAAGTAATTATTTATTATAATTTAAACTTTAGAATGTTATTACCACAAATAAAATAAAATTGATTAAATAAGGATAAATCAAGTTGATAATGTTTAAAATAAATTCCTAACTTGTCTAAATTTTATTTGTTGATGCGATTACAACCCTATCGCATCTAATATTCGAATATGAGTCATTTTTTGAGGTTTTTAAGTGGGTTTAGATTTATTATAAATTAATATTTTTAAGGCTTCCAAAGGTGCCCCTCTCCTCCCTTATAAAAGGGAACCTCCTCCCTCTCTTCCTCACACCACATTGAGCCTTCAAGCTCGGATAAACCCTAAAAAATTATCTTCTACACTTCCCTAAAAACATCCTAGAGGTCCTGGTCTACTTCAAAGACAAATCTTAGTTCCCTAACAGGAGGTTTCAAAGAGGTGTAAAGAAGAAGAGGTAATTTCTTCTATCGATTCTTTCAAGCTTATTTCTTCTTCAACTTATTATTATTTAGTTGTTTCATTATAATGTAATAACATCAGTATCAATAATATACTGATATGTTATTATAAAAATGAAATATCCCCATTTCACCTTCTATCCATCCTACGGAAAACAAAGTCACCGCGCGTGCGTACGTACGGAATACCGTCTCCACGCCGTGGTGTAATATTTTTTTCCACCAACACATTACATGGATGGGTATAATGGTGCAAAGAATAACTATACATAGTTATTATAACATCATAATGATTATTATATATTGTATAATCCACTCCAATTCAATTCAATAATTATGGAAATGATATCATCGCTCGTGCGTACGTACGGACTACCGTCTCCATGATGCGATGAGATTCATTCTCCATGTTAACCATTTAAGAAAGATTATATAGTATATATAAGTAATAATAATGAAATATATGACATTATAAATCTACTGGATTTATATATATATATGTATGTATGTAATCTACTTAATTCCATTCAGCTCAATAAGGATATGAAAACAGCGTTCATGTGTACGTACGACCTACCGTCTCCATGAATGGTGTATTTCTTTCCATTTATATATCTATTATATATATGTATATTCTGAATATATATTATATATAAATCATGTTTTATATTCTGGAATTAAGTAATCATGACTTATGTAATCATATGAATAATTACAAGTCAAAACACGGATGACAAATGAAACGATTTTACCCAAAACACTCTTTAACATGGAATTTACAAAAGAACGGGTAATATAAAGTCATAAGTGAACCATATATTATATCATAAAAATGAATATGATTATGTAATAAGTCAATGAAATTATTTAAATAATTATAAAGGAGGTTCAGATACATATGAAGCATATCAGACATAAGGTAAGGGATAACTTTTCCAATCTCGTTCTTATCCGAGATTGTTTATTCGTAAGTATTTACTGGGGTTATTGTTCTCAATCATGTCCATGTTTCCTAAAAATGGTTTCATGTATTTTTAATGTCATTTTTACCCATTTTTGACTTTTAATACATGGTATGTATGGAATCTTTCTTTTATGAGGTATTTTTTGACTTTTTTCGGTAAAAGTAAGAGAAAAATGTTTTTTAAACTTATACGGCATGAAAGGATTTTTACGTTTTTATAAAGCCTTATTTTCATGAATATTCCTCCAAAATATTTCATGACTATTTTCAACAAAATACTTTTCTTTTAAAAATTCATGACATTTTTTTAAAAGAAAATGATTTTATAGAAGGAAGAATATTTTCCTCAAGAATTAATTTCAAGTGTTTTATCAAGACCATTTTCCATCTAAAATGACATTATTTCATATATGTATGTTTCAAGTATAATGTCTCTATGATATACATGGTTTCACTTTTCTTATTATGAAATGATATCCATTTTTTATATATGGATTATGTTATGATGGGATGATGTTTATGAAACCCATTTTTATTCTTTGGGTTATGATGAATGATTTATGTTTATGTTGTGGAACAAGTAAGAATGCTTTCATTATGAGATGGGTGGGACCTATATCTCCCTCTAATTCATTGGGTAATGATTTATATCTCATGATATAGACATGGATGGAATGGTAAGTTAATCTGGTTCAGTGTTATAGGACTGAAATGAGGAGTGAACTCAATTCAGAAAGGGAATTTGACCACTAAGATGGTCTTGGTAGCAATGCCTTGGCTACTATGGAAATCATATCATGTGATTAATGGTTTCAACAATGACATGTTTTATTCCAATTCTATTTTATCATTCTTAATGTTTCTTTATGATCTATGCCTTACGTACTTCAATGTTTTATGTCATTGCTCAGGCTTTTGATGTTTAAACAATATGTTCATATTTTTAAGTTCAAATGTATATGGTATGTTTTATTTTATCCATGCTTACCCTTACTGAAAATTTGAGCTCACCATTTTAATGTTTTATTTTCCCCAAGATATAAATAAAGGTTTTAGGTAACAAAAAAAGGGATGATCTTTATGGGAGATGTTGAAGATCTTTCACCACGATTAGAAGATTACGTTACAAGTTTCCAAAGACACTAAACTATTACGGTCCTTGTGTGTCTATTTTTGTTATGTATTAAGTATTCCGAAAAAGTAATTTAATGTTCATGTACGTCAAGCTCCGTATCTCTACAACATATCACCCTTAGAAAGATGGTTAGTCTAAGAACAAAATCCATACTCTATAAGATATGTTTATTTCATAAAATAATTGGATTTCAAAGGTGGTTGGGATCAATAAAATCCTTTGGAAAAATTATTTTACAATAATAAAATCCAAAAAGTATTTAGATGGGTCCTTATATACCACTCTATTGTATGATGTAATGAACTCCAACATTCTTGAAATGTGTTTGGGAATGAAACATGTTTGGACCAAATGTAGTGGAGGAAATAGTAAAGAAGGTAAGATATATTCGTCATCACATTAGACAAGTATATAATCAACGGAAAAGTTATATTGGAAATTGATGAAAAGACCTAATGTTTTAACTGTTTGAAAATGTACTGATTTGAAAATATCCCTTAAAGTGAGTGATGAGATATTGAAGTAAGGGAAAAGTAATCCCTATGTATATCATTCCTCTTGAAATTCTTGATCATGCAGGGAAGATATAAAATATATTAATGCTCTTGGAAAATCAATTGCATATTCAGTATGTGTTCCATGTATAACTAATGATGAATTAAATACCATATCCTTCACATGCAATAAACACAGATGTCATACCAATGGATTTTGATATTTCATATGTGGTAGAATGAAGAAAAATTGAATACAGTAGAGACAAATTTAAACTAAATATGACCACTCGCTTGGTTAATGTTTTATAGTGGAAAATCAAATTATAAAAAGCTATGTAGGAACCTAATGATGTGATGATAAATATGAATCCTCGTCTTTTTATATCCAATTTTTTAATAACTATGGATAAATTAATTTATAGGGTGGGATAGAATATAATAATGTTATATTTTAAACAATATTTCTATTTAAATAATGTTAAATATTCAATAGCTTGTGTTGCACTGAATCGTGATTTTAAACAAACCACAGAAATTATATGTTCATTATAACATTGAAATTAAATTTTTGGGGGAAAATATTAAAAAATAGTTCTTGAAATAAATATAATGTTCCAACTCAATATTATGTTATTTGTAATTTCAATTAAATTCGTAATACAATTTTTGGTATAATCACATAATCATAAAAAATTAAATTTTCTACAAATACGAGGTTATCTCATTTTTCAGTGTAAATATTAATTTATATAATATATATATTATATTTGAAAAAATTAATTTCTTCATGTCAAAATTATATATAAATTATTAATTTTATAATATTCTAAATACTTTTAATTTTTATGGAATAATGAAAATACATATTTTTAATGAAAACTTTATTTTATTTTAATGTCATTACATGGTAAATTAATGTTTTGGATTACTTTTAGATTTAATTAGTTCAATTTAATTTATAGTATTATATTTATCACTACTTCAAAGGATTTTATTCATGAATTTGTTATAAAAACATATTATGTTTTAAAAGGGATTATATCTGAAAATATTTTTTTTAATGGAAGTTTCGAATTTTTATTTTGAAATTAATTTTGGAAATACAGTGTTTTGAATTTTAAAAAATTGATAATAAATTTAGTTTTAGAAGTTCCAAATTCATTGAATATTTTTCTTTTATTTTTTCCCAATATGAATAGTAACCGTGTCAAATTTTGTTTCCATGATAAGTGTAAATAGCGTAATATATGTTGAAAATAAAATATTAATGACTTTAAGGTGACTGTACCAAATAATAACTATTATTGGATGAATATTTATCGACCATTAAAACATAAGGATCTAAATTATGTTGTTTAATGGACACATTTCTATGAAAATAACTTATATAATATTCAAATCAATGAATTTCGCAAAATATGACTTTATGGGTCGTAAATAACCATTATGTGTCCACATGGGGAAAATATATGAAATGAATGAATGAAAATCCAAAATATTTAATATAATTAACATATTTTCTTGATGAAAATTATTTTGTGGGTTTTTGGTCCACTTAAATGAGATTATGATATTTATAAAATTTTACATAATAACAATTTAAATAAGTCACTTTCATTTTTGAAATACAATAAAAAATTTTATAGTTATAAAAATAATATATATTAGACTATAAAAATCATTCAGAAATATAAAAGATTTATCTTCATCATGATATTTTATATTTTTTTAGTGAATTAATACATTTATTAAATTATTACACGACCCTGTTATATTAATTATGATATTAATCGTACAATAAAGTAAATGTTATTAATAATATTACGATAAATATAAAATGAGAGAATTAATGTGTTCAGTGAATTTTATTGATGACTATGACCACATAGGGGTATAATAGAATATTATTTCCTTTGTTAACATAAAATAGTAATATTTTTAAAATTCCTTATAATAAAAATTTTCAAAATTGTCACTTATGATATCTCAAAAAATAATTATTTTATTCAATTATTTAAAACTCATAAAATAATTTTAAAATAATATTTAAATAAAATTTGCTGTGGAAATGTATAAAACATTCATTTATGGTCTAATTTAAATCTCATAAGTAGAATTTAATAGTATTTAATATTGAAAATCTTTTTACCGTAGTTCAAAATTAAAATGCTTCTGTGAAGGTTAATGAAAATTATAACGTTTTAAATAAAACCAAAAGATTTATTAATTATATTTGTTGATTATATGTAAAACATTTATCATATTTTAATATAATCAATCTAAATTTGTTGTCAATTGGGATGACATATAATTTTTTATAAACTAATATTTTATGAAATTCCAAAAGTCCCCCTAAACTAAATTATATAGGGCACCTCCTCCATCACTTCTTCACATCACATTGATACTTTAATCTCATCCATAGTCTCTCAATAACTCTAATAACCTTCTCAATCCAAATTATTGAGATTTGTTTTTCTAAAAACACCTACCCTAGTATCTTAATAGGATATCTAAAGGATATCTGTCAAGGATGATGAAATTGACTTTACCGAGACATTCATTATTATTTATTATTCTTCATACACATTATATGATGTTTCCATTAAAAAGTAATAAATAATTTATCACCTATATTATTATATTTCATTATTATTATGGAACCACAAAATTACACCTTTTCTCCATCCCACAAAGAATTGAATCACCACAAGTTCGTATATACGACTTTCCATCTCTAGGATGTTGTGTAATGTGTTTTTCATCACCACAATAATTGGATGATTATTATGATGAGATAAATATATATATATGATAATAATAAAAATATATTTATTCAAAAAATTAATATACCATCCATTTTCTTATAATTTCACCAATAAGGGAATGATACATTCTATTTTTCATACATACGTCCTACCATATACACGATGGAATGTGATTAATTCATCATAATCACCATTAAATAATGTTTGTATAAATGTATATAATGAATAAATATTATATAAATTACCTTAATATAATTCTATATATGAGGAAACTATAACTTAGGATCCTTGACTTGGACCAATATGAACAACTATGAATAAAACAATGAAGCTGTTTTGGCACTAAAAAATGCATCCAAAAGATATTCTAAATGCTTGTATACATGTTCCAAGCCTATTTCCAATTTCAAAAGAATTCATTTGATCGTTCATATAACCCAAATAAATTTATGGATTATAATTTATTAACATTTGAGGTTGGGCTAGAAAATTGTTTCACAATGCCCATTTGCGGAGCTCCCTCAGTGATAAGAGAGTATAGGAACCAGATCAGAGCCTCTGAGAGCGCCATAAAGGTCGTGATATAAGCCTTTGTGAATCAGAGGAACTTGGCTGAAACTTCTACGAGTTCCCCAAAGGCCATTAAGGTAGGATCCATGACATCACGAAACATGATTGAACTTCCTCCGGTTGTTGAATGTAATTTCCTTGACGGCATCATTTTCTCTTTGTGGTGAATATTTCTTGTCCCTAGAGACTTTCAATGACCTCCATATCTTATAAATATCAATATCCCCCACTACATACGGAGGGTTACGACACCCCTTAGATGAAAGATATCCCATTTCTCTGTGCTATAGAGAACTAAAAGTGATGGCCTTTTGGAAGGCCTACACCCTTTTCGATGGAGGGAGATACTTCAGTTTAATCTATCCTCTATAAATCATTCAACAATTTCAGAGAACTCTAAATAAAATGTGCCTTATGCTAAGTTGAGTCCTTGCTCCGTGAGAATCATTACATCATGATGCTACCCCGCAAGACCGTACAATCCACGATCCCCATGCTCTGTGATACCCTATGTTCTGTGAAGCCCCCTACACTCTAAGTCCAATGATCCATGAGGCCCCATACTCTATGAGTCCCATTCTTTTGCGAAGCCTAATCCTTAACAAAGATCTTACTCTGGCACCCCATGATCCATACCATGGCGGTTGTGACCACGCACCCCTACTCGGGATTATTGTCATTCTGCGTCCCTAGCCTCCAGGCCCCTCCTTTCACTACCTTCACCAACCCCTGAAAAAATGGAGATTCTCACTGCAATCTTTTTGAGCCGGGACATCTACAATTTCCATTACAACTATAAGGCCCCAGCCTTAAACCTTACTTAATCTTGAGTTATTACAAGATTACACATTGAGGATCTTTTCAGGTTTAGAGTTTTAGAGAATTATATCATCATACTTGCATTACATTCCACATTTAAACAAAGTGGTTACATAAAGGACAATATTCATTTTTTTCCCATCAACAGAAACATATTTAAAATAAAATATGGATTCTTTCTTGACACTTCCTTGACACTATCATCACATCATGTACCTTTCCCGTTTCCTATGAAAAACATTTCAAAAACTTGGGATGAGCATAAAGAGCTCAGTAAGGGTTATAAAAATTATGTAAAGGAAACATTAGTACATATATACATAAGAATGAAATCATACTTTACCCATAAAACATAATCACTTTAATATACCTCATCAAATCATGAATAAATCATAGAAATCATAAGACATAAAGGTAACTTGATGCATTCATAACATTCTTACGTAGGGAGTAACCCTCTTGGTTACGTTTGGAATACCCATCACAATATATTCCCTAAATCTCTTCAGAGAAACCTTAATGTTTAACCCCTTCGCGTTACCCAATGCATTGGAGAGCTATATCGGGCTCACCCGCCCTTAGTTTATCATGGAACCACAAGTCTTGATGAAAATTCCCAAGAACCATAACATAATCATACCACATAACTTAAGCATAAATGAAAGATATCATTCCCAAATTGCAATAACAATATAACATTTTAAGATATTGAAATAATGAATCCATTCTAAAAGCAATTTTCAAAACCATTTAAAACATTTAATAAAGTGATTTTTGAATCAAAGTGTCCCGTACCACTTTGAAGCTTTTAAAATTTTAAACCATTAATATCCATATAAATAAATCGTTAAAACCATTTTGAAAACATGGATATTAATGAGAAATATTTATAAGATTAAATCATTAAAACATTTAAGACGATATTTTTGTTAAAGGGTTTTTAACAAATCTAGTGACACATGAATACAATAATTGAGGAATAAAATTTAATAAAAACTTTATAATATCATGAGAATAAATTGATTCATGATATAATATTATAAATTATAGTATATACACCATATAAGAGTGAATTTGTTCATAACAACAATGAAGTCTCATTTTAAATGTAAATTGAGATGAAATCCATTATAAAGATGGTATCCTTACATTAAGGATAAATCAATCTCATAATTATGTGCGACAAATATAAATACACCCAATAAGTGGATATTAAGTGTAAAATAATCAAAGGTAATTCACACATATTCAAATGATGACATATTCAATAACTACATGTTGAACCCAATGAAATCGAAATTGGGTTAAGAAGTTCCTTTGACAGCCTAACAACGTCACATCAAAATGAGTTCGTGAGAGATAAAAAGGGTATCTCAGCACTGGGACATAAAATTTACATCAATAAGGATATATAATAACATATCCCAACATAAAAATATGTAAATTAAAAGACATAACAAAATAAGTCTTTTTAAAAGAGGAGTGTGAATGGTTCCCTTGCCGATTTGGGAAACTTTCAAAACGTACACCCCATGAAAGAAGGGTCATACAATGAAGATTTAACTACCAATTAATGAGAGTATATTATAATAATAGTAAAATAATGGGCAGTACTTACACCACACAAAAAGGAAATAGTGGCCAATGTAGCATGGATCTCACGGGAACAAAAAGTGAGATGAAAATCCCCTTATGAAAATTCGGCAGCCTAACAGCGCCACATAAAACTTCCCAAAAATGGATTTATGAGATCAAATAGGGTCTATCATCACATGAAAATATAAATTACAGAAATAGGAACATAAAATAACATACTACAACATAAGAACATGGAGCATAAAATAAATGACATAAAAGAGAGTACTTGCAAAGAAAGAGAGAGGTAGGATTCCCTTACCTCGTGTCCGACATTACTCGATCGTTCTTTAATCTCCTAAATAATACAATTTGGTCAATTTATAATTTCTCAAGGAACTCATTTAAATATTATTATTCATTTCATATCACATATTATAATGTTATAATAATTGGTTAATAAAGTGAGTTCATATCAGACGTTTCTGTCGATGTTCAGTACATGAGTAAAAATTGAACTTGTTGGAAAAACATTTTCCATGTAGTTATAGGTACATCATATATAGAATAGTATTTATGATTTAAATATCATATATATCCAGTTTATATTCCTTTTATACTATTCCATGTCATTTAGAGATAAAAAATTAAAAGCACCATTCATGGAGACGGTAGGCCGTACGTACGCTTGAACAGTACTTTCGTTTTTTCTCATATTAATGAAATTAAAACAAAATGAGAGATATAGAGATTATAATTCCAGAATTATATCCATAATTTAGATGTAATATATTACATATATATCTATTATATATATGTACTTATAATAGTTCATAACATTTGGAGATAAGAAATGAAATGTACCATTCATGGAGACGGTAAGCTGTACGTACGCATGAACGCTACTTTCATTTCTTTTTTTTTTGTATTTAATGGAATGAAATAATAATGATATAAATTTATATTATAATTAGAGTAGGATAAAATATGTAATACCATTAATTCCATCCTTTATACGTCCCAGATATGGCATTAACAAATCAAATCACTTTGAGGGGGCGGTAGTCCGCAGTTCCTAAAATGAAGATATCGCGTTTACCCATAATGGAAACCATAATGGTATGCAATAAATGAAAAATACAGAAGATTAAGGAAACCATAAACATATTATATATCATATATAAATATAGTGACATCCTAATGGCCACCTTTTAAGGTGTTAAAAGAATATTGAACAATCATCGTTTCGTGAGGCAGTAATTCGCCATCCACAGAAACAGTATGTTCTTTAACCATTAGACAATGGTGTGTGTAAGTGTAGATTGAATAATTCACATAACACCATCCTAGTATATTTAATATACTGGTGTTGTTACAAAAGAAATGAATAAAAAGTGTTTAGGGGGTTGTAGAAGCAAAATAAAACAAAAGAACACAAGGGAAGACATTACCTTTAAATCAGGTAACTTTCTTTGATTTGAGCTCAAAGGCATCCTTGGAAAGTATTATGCCCAAAGTGAGTCATAAATGATGAAGAGATGGATGTCGAGATATGAAATTTTCATGGTTTGGCCGAGCCAAAGGCTTGAGAGGTGTGTGTACGGTGGTAGAGGTGGGGGCCTTTTATAAGAGGAGAGGAGGGGCACTCTTGGAAAGTTACAAAATGTTACTTTATTTTGAAATGAGTTTCGGATTTTAAAGGTCCCACATTCATGTATTTCGAGGATAATGTGGTAAGGGTTCGAAATCCACCCATCCAATAGGTTTGTTACAAGTTTAAGTTATAGTTTTAACATTATCGTATCATTTTATTTAAATCCCTTATTAATGAGGTAATTGCTACATCATCATGATGTCATAAATAATTTAATTTATTTAATGTCTAAAAATTTAAAAAAAATCATGACGTAGGAAATATTTTTATCTTTATAATGAAAATTTATAGTCAAAAATATGACTTGTATAACCCCATTTTAAAATTGTTTTAGTAAAACATCTCATGTTTGTGTCATTTTAATTTTAACTTTAAATAAAAAGGTATTTATGTCATTTTCCAACCAAAGTGGCTCCATGGGGTACCCATGTTGACCCATGGATTGTATTGGTCGGCCATGACACATCCAATGAGGGTAGGACATGTGTCAAGTTCATTTCATATTATTAAAACATTATTTTTACCTTAAATTACACTAATTACCTCTAATCGGGATTAAAAACATAAAAGTTACTATTCACCAAAAAAATTATTTTAATTCCATTGAACCACATTTTACTTCTTAATGACAACCATGAATATTGGATTTTTGAAATTCAAAACACATAAGTGGTAAATGTAACACCCCGACCCCAGTTACCAAGAGTCGGTGCATTATTACAAAACATTGGCATGATCACGAGAAAGATCAAATATCGAAAGACTGATTAGTTTAGTAGCCTTGGAAACACTAGATATATTCATAAGGTTTTACCTGACATAAATTAGTTAAAATCTACAACAATATATTGTCTCCATATTCCACACTCATATCCCCACATACTATCCTTGCAGGTCATTCATAAATTACTTCTTCACATCCTAGGAAAAATAAAACATAGAAAAGGGGTGAGCTCAAATGCCCAGTAAGGATAATAATAAAGCGGAAACTTTCATAAATAAGAATAAAAATTTAAGGAAATGTATAACTAAATCAAAAGCCTTTTAAACTTGAACTTCAACATAGTATGGCAAAAGTAAAATGAAATAATGCCACTTACTTATTCACATGGATATTCTACTAATCGAATAATCACATGCAATATCAATAACCACTTTCATAATGATGGAATTCATAATTCCAGACTATAATAACCACATAGCCATGGCCTCGTGCCAAGACTACAAATAAGATTTTTCCATGGCCTTGTGCCAAGACACTAGTTTGTCTCATGAGACCTACCGATGCATCGAGGAGCTATAGCGGGCTCCACCCATCACATATTAAGTCCAATTCATTCCCATATGAAAAGGTTTAAACATAACATAAACATTTGTATATAAAACTAGCATACAAAATGTCAATATTTTCACCATAAACCATGAATGGTATAAAAATAGCACATCCACAGTCAAACATATCACAAAAATTTCAATACAACATAGAAGTTTTGTATCAATATAAATCAACTTCAAATAAGATTAAAATCCATCAAAGGATGTTGACATAGATGAAATCAAAATTATTTGAGAGAAATATCTCTTTTCTCGTAATCATTGAAAAGTCACACATTTATAAAGGAAGTAATTTAAAAGATATTTTTGAATCAAAGTGTCCCATACCACTATGAAACTTTTGAAAAGAAATATCATTTCTAAACCTTCACGTCCATATAAATATATCCTTAAAATCATTTTGAAAACATGGACATTAATTAAAAATATTTAGAAAGATAAATCTTTAAAATATTTAAAATTATGATCTTGATAAAGAGTACCATTAAAAAATTCATAAAATATTCATTTTGAAATCATTTAAAAGTCACATAATTATAAAATAAAACATTTACATTGAAAATATTCATATAAGCTTGTAAGGGAAACTTTGACGATTTTATAGTGGCGGTAAATAGCCGCACCCGCCGTATAAGTTAAAAAAACATTCTTACTTTAAATTTGTCGAAAGGTAAAAAGTGCCTTGTTTGGAAAATGACGGAAAGATTCATTTAAAAACACATAAGGATATAAATTACTTTAACCCATATTATTTTTAAATATTAAAAATGTTTTGAAATACATTTCAAAGAAACATGGATGTGGATGATAAAGAGATCCCAGTAGATAATTGCGTATAAACAATCTCGGATAATGAAGAGATTGTGAAATAAACCCTTACCTTGTACTTTTCCTTGGTTGAGGGTAGGTTAAACTCCTGTATAATGTTCAAATAATTGTTATTAAATTATACAAGAATCATATATATTAATATGATATCATATATGATCTTTTAACATTTCTTTGTTAATAATATCTTAGTATTATCGTCGTTTTGGTTGTTAACTTGTTTTCTTTTATATGTTTTGTTACGTAAGCCATGTTTGTAATGGTTAGGTTGTATCTTTTTCATATTCAGAATGATATCAAGTCCTTAAACATTATTTTTAAATCATCAAATGTTAATTATACTTGAATGGATATGATGGAGAATGAATCTCATCGCGTTCGTGGAGACGGTAGTCCGTACGTACGCACGAGCGACAATATCATTCTTTTGATATTAAAATAATATATAATTGGATAGTATATCATATATACAGAATCATTATCATTTTATATTTATTATTTACATGAGTTACACATAATTATTATACCCATCCAAATAATAATATACTGAATAACAATTACACCACGACGTGGAGACGGTAAGTCGTACGTACGCACGTGTGGTGACATGTTATTCAAAGGGTGGATAGAATACTGAATATGGTTGTACCATATTTATAATAAAATCACAGTATATATAAGATACTGGAGTTATTATTTTAGAATGGTAATAACAAAGAAAGAAGAAGTGGAAGAAGAAATGAATTTGAAAAAGGGTGGTGAAAACATTACCTCTTCTTCGGGTTCTTCCTTTTGATTTGATCAAAAGGGCTCCTTAGGTTGGATTTATGATCAAAATAAGGCCTCTAGGTTGTAGTGAGGGAAGTTGAGAGATTATTTGGGCAGAGTTTTGCCGAACCAAAAGGCTTTGAAGGTGTGAAGTAATGAGAAGGGGGAGTTCCCTTTTATAAGAGGGGTGAGGGACAGCTTTGGAAAAGATAGAAATATTAATTTATAATAAATTCATATTCGGTTTTTAATGGCTCCAAAGTTTATTATTAAAATTTTAAGGTGGGTATAGGTCGAAAACCATTCAACAAATATAATTTAGATAGGTTTGGGTTAATATATTAACCTTATCTTTTAGTTTTAACTCTTAGTTAATTAGTTTGACATTTACCATCTCAATTTGTATTTTTATATTATATAGTTAATAAACTTACTATATACATCCAAGATACCCCCATGTGGTCCATTAATGATACCCCTATCATGATATATGTCTCTTGTCCGAACCTTATATTTTTATGAATTTAATATCAATTAATAATATAATTTGTTTTTTAAAAACTCTTTTATGTCAATTTTGACACTATTCAATAGTAGATTTTTGTGAAACTCATAACAGAATGATTACTTAGAAACAAGTCAATTAAATCAATCCTAATATGTCATAGTATCATATAAAATTATTCTAATTCATTAAAAGTCTCAAATTATATTTATTTGGGTATTTATAATATCAATTATTTTTATTTTTCAATATTATGGTAATTACTGCATCATCATTGGGTCATAAATAAATTAAATTATTCAATGTCTAAAAATTATAAATAAAATATAATTATGTATATAATCTTATTATATTTCTAATGAATATTTAAAATCAAATTTATCTTATGTATAACCCTATATTCAAAATGTTTTATTAAATAAACTTTGATTTTAACTCTTTTAACTCTTCTTTGAATTAAATAATAATAAATGTCCTAATCTAATCCAAGTGGACCTAAATGATAATATTTTATTCCTAAGGTTGTTTTTGGTCGAGTTACACTTGTCCAATAGAATTAGGACATGTGTTAGGGTAATATTAATATCATTTATACCCTTAATTACCCTATTTACTTTTAACCGTGGTAAATAAAAGTAAAAAGTTACTATTCACCAAAAATTATTTTCATCTAATTCAACCACATTTTACTTCTTTATATTAACAGTGTCTCTTGGATTTTCGAAATTACATTCACAGAAGCGGTAAAATTATGTTTTATGAAAAATTAATTTTATTTAACTACCACTTAGTAGTTTCACTATTCATCAAAAACTGAAGTTTTTTAGAACAATTCCAAAATTTCACCCTAAGCTATAATTGATATTCTGAATTCAAAAATGATGTCTATTTTACAAAATTCCAAACATATAAGTGGCATTAATTAATTTTATAATTAATTCCCGTTGTCACAACAAATTGCGTGTTTTTAAGAAACAATATATATCAAAAGATTGACAATTGTTTAGGTCCAATTTCGAAGTGAAAATAATTCTAATGAACACCATTGGATAAAATGGTAAAAATATATTCTAATTATACTTTAAAACCACTCAAATTCATAATTTATAACTATTAATTATTTTGATTAAAAAAAGTTGTTTTAATTAAAATTTATTAATTTTCACTATTCATCAAAATATTAAAGTTATCCAAAAAGTACCAAACTTTCACCCTAGGATAATTTTGATATTCCGAATCCAAAAATGAAGTCCATTTTGAGAGATAGAATTTATAAAATTTCAAAAGGTAGGTATTACTATTAATAACGGTTAGTTTGGTAAGTCATGGTGCGCTTTAACTCAGTGTTGCGTGTAGTGCAAGTTATTGAATTATTTTGAAGAAATAACAAACTATGAAATCTTGGGGTGTTACATTCTCCCCTCCTTCAATAAATTGCGTCCTCACAATTTGAAATTGTTTTTTGAAAATAAAAGGTTGAAAATAAAAAATATCTTTGTCGGAAAACCCACATCAGATATTGGGTTACTAAAATTTAGTCTTAATATGAGGAAAAGAGAAATGAAAGGGTCACCACCAAATTATGATCTCGATTAGGAGAACATTGGTGGAAATTAGAAACATATAATTAGAGGAAAAACATAAATATTTATAGGTAGTGATTGAGGTCATCAATCATAAACAAGTTTAAAATTGAGGTCCTTAAATTAATCAATCTATGATGATTTGAAATACCATCAGTTCAACAAAACATTGGGTATTAGGATAAAACATTTTTGGTTTTAGGATTCCTTAAATAAAGTATAAGAATTAATTTCTTCATAGAATAAGAGAAGAAGAAAAAATATATTCTTTACAAGTAGAGTTCCATCCTTTAACTAATTTCTACCACAGACTCATCTTTCACTCGAAAAGATAATAGAACTTAAAAATAATATTCTATTTATCCTGTTCGTATAGGGTTAAAAAATGAATTTATAATTCATCTAGCAGAACCATTAAAAAACAAAATTATTCAATCCAGGACATCACGTGGGTCAGTGGTAGGTGATACACCCTTGTCACCCTTCGGTTGTGGGTTCAAGTGTCGCGGCCTTGCCGGATGCGACGAGTTGCCGCCCGACCTCCGGGTTGTCCTTTTATGGAAATCCAAAATAATCCAAACTAGAACTATCCAAAATACTTCAGTCCAAAATTTATAAGGATGTTAAACACAATAAATATCCTTTTTCTGCGTAATAACATGTGAACACCTTCATCATGTATTCTTTTAAACCACTGCAACATCCTGAATTACCATAAAACCTTATTGATTACATTCATGATCCCTTATTCCTTAATGAATAATAGATATACTCCTTAAATCCAAAAATGTTTTAAACCAAAACAACGATGGAATATAAAAATCATTAATCAGTTTCAAGGTAATCAAGATTATCCAATATAATTTATCCAAATCAATCATGTATTATTCCCAAATCACTACCTCGGTATCAGAACTATATTATGGTTTATCATTCTCTCAACCATATATTTTCCAAAAATTTATCCTGCTATTGAGTCACTTTTCTTTGTTCCACACAATCTCAAGTCCTTAATGAAATAGTACTGCAGTACAATCCTTATATACTCCATAATTATTATAACAAGTACATTGTTGATACAACACTTAATTGACATAATCAACATAAGAACTCTAATCATTCCTCTTCATCTGTTGTAGTATCATAACTTGATTAATATCCAATAGCATCATTTTCGGCATAGTCTGATGACTGAGACATAGGTTCACGTAGTGTCCAAACCCTTTGCAAATGAAGCATTGTTCATTTGAAACCATTTTCTTACCCTTGTAGTCACGTACATTGTGCCCTTTTCCTCCACACTTATAACAAACTCCCATACCTTTCAGGGAAGTTCCAGGGTGTTTCTTCCCATAGATATCACATATGGGAAAATTCTTATTTTCCCTCTTCCGTTTATCCATCTTTCTCTCTTCCATCCTTTTCTTCTCTTTCTTCCCTTCAAAGCCATATGACTCAGTAAACTCTTTACTTATCTTATAAACACATGATATTATTTCTTCATAGGATGATAAAACATGGGAGACTATTTCTCTTATAAATTCTGGCTTAAGACCATGAAATATATGATCCTTCTATCTCTTTGGATCATGTGCATTGCTGGATTTATCATTCCTTCTACTGGGCGCCATTTCTAAACAATGGCATACACTAGATTAGTTTATGAATAACAATACCTAATCCCAAACATGTAAAACACATAACATAAATTAAATAGTTTATGGATATAATCCATAATCATAAAAATGTCTCCTTTGAGGAAGTATATACTCATAAACCCTTAATAATGGTTTGTAAAGAAAATGAGAATTATCCTAAGCATATCCCTCGGGAGTGTCGTAACCAAGAGTGCAGCAAGGACCGTTGTCGTGCACCAATTCCTGTTTGAGTCTAGCTCAAAGCGGTGTTTTTGGGTTTTACCCCTAGGTATATTGGTGCCAGAGCTACCTCTACCTGCTCATATCCAGAAAGGGATGTTTTGCTCGGAAAACTTAGAAAATCTCTACAATACCAAAATTCTAGAAAGTTCTTCTATACTAATCCTCAAGGTCCATCTTAGGTCTATGTGCTCTAATCAGAGTTTATCTAAATCTATCTTCCAAGTTTTGTACTAAACTTTATCTGATACCAACTGTAACGCCCCAACCCTGGGTACCCAGAGTCGGTGCATTATTACATAACATTGGCATGATCACGAGAAAGATCAAATCTTGAAAGACCGATTGGTTTAGTAGCCTTGAAAACACTAGATATATTCATAATGTTTTACATTACATCAATAATTGAAAAGCTACAACAATATATTATCTCCATATTCCACACTCATACCCCCACATACTATCCATGCAGGTCATTCATAAATTACTTCTTCATATCCTGGGAAAAATAAAAAATAGAAAAGGGGTGAGCTCAAATGCCCAGTAAGGATAACAATAAAGCAGAAACATTCATAAATAAGAATAAAAATTTAAGGCAATGTACAACTAAAAAAAGCCTTTTAAACATGAACTTCAACATAGTATGGAAAAAGTAAAATGAAATAAGGCCATTTACTTATTCACATGGATATTATACTAATCGAATAATCATATGAAATATCAATAACCACTTTCATAATGATGGAATGCATAATGCAAGACTATCACAACCACATAGCCAAGGCCTCGTGCCAAGACTACAAAGAAGATTTTGCCAAGGCCTTGTTCCAAGACACTAGTTTGTCTCATGAGACCTACCGATGCATCGAGGAGCTATAGCGGGCTCCACCCATCACATATTAAGTCCAATGCATTCCCATATGAAAAGGTTTAAACATATCATAAACATTCTTATTAAAACTAGCATACGAAAGGTCAATATTTTCACCATAAACCATGAATGGTATAAAAATAGCACATCCACAGTCAAACATATCTCAAAACATTCAATATAATATATATTTTTTGTATTATAATAAATCAACTTCAAATAAGATTAAAATCCATCAATGGTTGTCGACATAGATGAAATCAAAACTATTTGAGAGAAATATCTCTTTTCTCGAAATCATTGAAAAGTCACCCATTTATAAAGGAAGTAATTTAAAAGAGATTTTTGAATCAAAGGGTCCCATACCACTATGAATATTTTGAAAAGAAATATCATTTAAAAACCATCATGTCCATATGAATAAATCCTTAAAATCATTTTGAAAACATGGACATTAATTAAAAATATTTAGAAAGATAAATCATTAAAACATTTACAATTATGATCTTGATAAAGAGTACCTTTCAAAAATTCTTAAAATATTCATTTTGAAATCATTTAAAAGTCACATAATTATAAAATTAAACATTTACTTTGAAAATATTCTTATAATCTTGTAAGAGAAGTTTTGACGATTTTATAACTGCAGTAAATAGCCGCACCCGCCGTATAAGATAAAAAAAGCATTCTTACCTTAAATTTGTCGAAAGGTAAAAAGTGCCTTGTTTTGGAAAACGACAAGAATATTCCTTTAAAAACACATAAGGGTATACATGACTTTAACCCATATTCTTTTTAAATAGTAAAAATGTTTTGAAGTAAATTTCGAAAAAACATGGATGTGGATGATAAAGAGATCCCAGTAGATAATTGCGTATAAACAACCTCGGATAATGAAGAGATTGTGAAATAAACCCTTACCTTGTAATTTTCCTTGGTTGAGGGTAGGTTAACCTCCTGTATAATGGTGAAATAATTGTTATTAAATTATAAAATAATCATATATATTAATATGATATCATTTATGATCTTTTAACATTTCTTTGTTAATAATATGTTAGTATTATCGTCGTTTTGGATGTTAACTTACTCGTTTTCTTTTATATGTTTTGTTAGGTAAGACATGTTTTTAAAGGTTAGGTTGTATCTTATTCATATTCAGAATGATATCAAGTCCTTAAAAATTATTTTTTAAATCATAAAATGATAATTATACTTGAATGGATATGATAGAGAAATAATCTCATCGCGTTCATGGAGACGGTAGTCCGTACATACGCACGGGCGACAATATCATTCTTTTGATAGTAAAATAATATATAATTGGATATTATATCATATATAAAGAATCATTATAATGATATATTTGTTATTTACATGAGTTACACATCATTATTATACCCATCTAAATAATAATATATTGAATAACAATTACACCACGACGTGGAGACGGTAAGTCGTACGTACGCACGTATGGTGACATGTTATTCAAAGGGTGGATGGAATACTGAATATGGTTGTAACATATTTATAATAACATCATAGTATATATAAGATTCTGTATTTATTATTTTAGAATTGTAATAACAAAGAAAGAAGAAGTGGATGAAGAAATGAATTTGAAAAAGGGTGGTGAAAGCATTACCTCTTCTTCGGGTTCTTCCTTTCGATTTGATCAAAGGGGATCCTTAGGTTGGCTTTCTGATCAAACTAAGGCCTCTAGGTATTAGTGAGGGAAGTTGAGAGAGTATTTGGTCAGATTTTGGCCGATCCAAAAGGCTTTGATGGTGTGAAGTAATGAGAAGGGGGAGTTCCCTTTTATAAGAGGGGTGAGGGGAACCTTTGGAAAAGCTAGAAATATTAATTGATAATAAATACATATTCGGTTTCTAATGGCTCCAAAGTTGATTATTCAATGGTTAAGGTGGGGATAGGTCTAAAACCATTCAACCAATATAATTTAGAGAGGTTTGGGTTACTATATTAACCTTATCATTTAGTTTTAACTCTTAGTTTATTAGTTTGACATTTACCATGTCACTTTGTATTTTTATATTATATAGTTAATAAACTTACTATATACATCCAAGAGACCCCTAAGTGGTCCATTAATGATAACCCTATCATGATATAAGTCTCTTGGCAGAACTGTAGATTTTTAGGAATTTAATATCAATTAATAATATAATATTTGTTTTAAAAACTCTTTTATGTCAATTTTGACACTATTCAATAGTTGATTTTTATTAAACTCATAACAGAATGATTACTTAGAAAAAAGTCAATTAAATCAATCCTAATATGTCATATTATCCTAGAAAAATAGTTTAATTCATTGAAAGGCTCAAATTATATTTATTTGCATATTTATAATATCAATTATTTTAATTTTTCACTATTATGGTAATTACTACATCATCATTGTGTCATAAATAAATTAACTTATTTAATGTCTAAAAATTATAAATAAAATATCATTATTGAGGGAATCTTATTATATTTCTAATGAATATTTACAATCGAATTTATCTTATGTATTACCATATATTAAAAATGTTTTAGTAAATAAACATTGATTTTAACTCTTCTAACTCTTCTTTGAATTAAATAATAATAAATGTCCTAATCTAATCCAAGTGGACCTAAATGCTAATATTTTATTCCTAAGGTTTATTTTGGTCTAGATACACTTGTCCAATATAATTAAGGCATGTTTTAGGGTAATATTAATATCATTTCTACCCTTAATTACCCTATTTTCTTTTAACCGTGGTAAATAAAAGTAAAAAATTACTATTCACCAAAAATTATTTTCATCTCATTGAACCAAATTTTACTTCTTGATATTAACCGTGTCTCTCGGATTTTCGAAAATCCATTCAGAGAAGCGGTAAAATTAAGTTTTATGAAAAATTCAGTTTATTTTAACTACCACTTAGTAGTTTCAGTATTCATCAAAAATTGATGTTTTTCAGAACAATACCAAAATTTCTCCCTAAGCTATAATTGATATTCCAAATTAAAAAATGATTTCTATTTTAAAAAATTACAAACATATAAGTTGCATTAATTAATTTTATAATTAATTCCCGTTGTCACAACAAATAGCATGTTTTTAGCAACAATTTATATCAAAAGATTGACAATTGTTTAGGTCCAATTTCAAAGTGAAATTAATTATAATGAACACCATTGGATAAAATGGTAAAAATATATTCTAATTATACTTTAAAACCACTCAAATTCATAATTTATCACTAATAATTATTTTGATTAAAAAAAGTTGTTTTTAATTAAAATTTAGTAATTTTCACTATTCATCAAAATATTAAACTTATCCAAAAAGTACCAAAATTTCACCCTAGGCTAATATTGATATTACAAATCCAAAAATGAAGTCCATTTTGAGAGATAGAATTTATAAAATTTGAAAAAGTAGGTATTACTATTCATAACGGCCAGTTTGGTAAGTCATGGTGCGCTTTAACTCAGTGTTGCGTGTAGTGAAAGTTATTGAATTATTTTGAAGAAATAACGCACTATGAAATCTTGGGGTGTTATAGTAAAGTTTCATTTAAACGAAAAATCAGTTTTTTAAGTACCACCTAGTGGTTTCACTATTCATCAAAAATTGAAGTTTTTCAGAATAATACCAAAATTTCACCCTAAGTTATATTTGATATTCCGAATTCAAAAATGATGTCTATTTTAAAAAATTTAAATTGTATAAGTTACATTAATCAATTTAATAATTAATTCCCTCTGTCATGACAAATAACGTGTTTTTATGAAACCATATATATCAAAAGATTGACACTAGTTTAAGTCCAATTTCAAAGTGAAATTAATTTCAACGACCAATATTGGATTAAATCATAAAAATATATTCTAATTTCACATTAAAACCAATTCAAAAGATAATATAATCATATAAATAAATTAGATTAAAAAGTGGTTTAGATTTAAAATACAACATTTTTCACTATTCATTAAAAAATGAACTTTATCGGAAAAATACCAAAAAATTACACAAAGTAAATTTTGTTGTCCCGATTCCAAAAAAGAATTTAATTTTTTCAAATAAAACACATAAAATTGTCAAAAAGTGGATTTAAAAGAAGTTCTCCATCAAAAGGTGGTTAATCAACCTTTTAAGGAATATAAGAATGTATACGCTTAAAATTGGATTCATTCTCATTTTTAATCCTCTAACATTTATTGTAAAGAGTTAAAATATTTGACAAACATATATAATAATTTTGTAGTTAGTTCTGTTCATTCCCGCCATTACAACAGCTAGGTCTACCATTTAAAAAAAATATTTTATTATTAGAGTGCAACGTAAGATTCCCCAGAAAGTCGTTGTTGTGTATTGGGTACGCCATCACGCATAGCATCCCCTTTAAAGTAATATTAATATTTTATTCAAAAATATGGATAAATGTGAAAATGTCATATTCTTTATTTACCTGGTGGGTTACATCCTTCCCCCCTTTTGGGAATTGCATCCTCGCAATTTTAAAATTGGGCTTGGAAACTTCATTGAAAATCTTACATCAGAACAATAGTCAGTAAAACAGTCACCTTAAAATAAAGAAAGATAAGTACAATGGTCACCTGAGTTAACCCATACTAGGATTCCATGTAAGAAAATATGGATATGGAGGAAAAAACAAATGGTCATGTTCTGATGGAGAGTGATAGTAAACCTGTCTAGGAGAAAGTTAACCATAACAAAATCAAAAACTTGTGATGTGTAAAACGATATTCGATTCCCTAGTAGGAAAAGATAACAGACAACATTTTTTTAAGTTACTCTTCATTGAGGAATTTATTTTTGAGCTTAACTAAATCATAATGAAACATACTTACTTGTCACGTATACTTTCAACTTTTACTAGATTCCTTAATCAAACTCATATTTTCTCCAAAATAAGAGTATTTGGGAAGACTTGTTCGCATTAAGAGTACAATAATCAACTTCTTGAGAATAACCTAATCCACAAAAGAGAACTATATATTTTCCATGTCTTTAGACTAAATCCAAAACCAAAATTGTTAGTATGAGGTCAGATAATCCACAAAAGTATAATCCGTTATAAAAATAAAATCTATTCTTAATCTCCAAAATATGTCCAAAAAAACCCAAAGTTCAACGAAGACCATTCGATAAACAATTGTCCATAAAATTCGTCAAAGTAAACCAAACTAATATTGAAACCCAAATATTTGAAGGATTTAATCACATAGTCTTCCAAGGTACAAATTAACTTTTATCTCCAAATAACATCAGTTGCTCTTAAATTCTGATATTAAAAAGTAATTAACCTAATCACATATCCTCCATAATAGGTTAATCATTTCCATAGATAACCCCAAATAAACATACTCTTGATTCCTAAAATCATCTAACTATAACGAATTAGTCAAAATAACAAGGTACTTCATGTAGTCCAGTGGTAGGCGATAAATACCAGTCGCACTTTGGTTGTGGGTTCGATTCCCACAGCTTTGTCCGACGCGACGGGTTGTCACACGGTCTGCGTGTTGTCCTTTTTACAAAACTATATAATTCATAAAACATTCCCCAAAATGAGATAAAATCTTAAAAAATAATCATAACATATTTTAACCTCAAGTTTATCTCATGAATTTCATTTTCCATCATAACATATAATATCCCATAATTACCTCAAAAGTAAGGATCATATAAACCCTAATGGTACCTTTATAATTATTACCTGAACTTCCACATCGATTGGTCATCTCGTACATGATGCATTACAGAACATACCAAGGTTCAAGTGGTTGATCATGACTCCTTGAAAGTTGGTTTAGAACAACCAGGAGTTTCCTCATTGAATCCCCCATTTCATCCAGTCTCTTAATCAGAGAACCACCACAGTTTCCTTCAAACCTATTGTCA
Source organism: Viscum album (assembly GCA_963277665.1). Classification (NCBI taxonomy): domain Eukaryota; kingdom Viridiplantae; phylum Streptophyta; class Magnoliopsida; order Santalales; family Viscaceae; genus Viscum; species Viscum album. Next base: position 389,520,027 of record OY728125.1, read on the forward strand.
CATTGGTTCCTGCTAGATCCATCCATTCACTAAAAACTGAAATGTTAGTGTGAGTATATCAAAAAAAACATTCATGTACTAATGAGGAAGATATACTTACTCATTCACTTTATCTAAAAACTATGACTCTTTCTGAAATCCTAACCATTATGGTAATGTCACTTATGCTTAATGAATACCCTAACCTCTAAAGTTATCTAAACCGACCTTTGATACAAACTATAAGGCCCCAGCCTTAAACCTTACTTAATCTTGAGTTATTACAAGATTACACATTGAGGATCATTTTAGGTTTAGAGTTTTAGAGAATTAGATCAAGAAACTTTCATTACATTCCACATTTAAACAAAGTGGTTACATAAAAGATAGTATTCATTTTTCCCATCAACGGAAACATATTTAAAATAAAACATGGATTTATTCTTGACACTTCTTTGACACTATCATCACATCATGTACCTTTCCCTTTTCCTATGAAAAACATTTCAAAAACATGTGATGAGCATAAAAAGCTTAGTAAGGGTTATAAAAAGTATGGAAAGGAAACATGAGTACATATATACATAAGAATGAGATCATACTTTACCCATAAAACATAAGAACTTTAACATACCTCATAAAATCATGAATAAATCATAGAAATCATAAGACATAAAGGTAAATTGAGGCATTCATAACATTCTTACATAGGGAGTAACCCTCTTGGTTATGTTTGGAATACCCATCACAGTATATTCCCTAAATCACTTCGGAGAAACCTTAACGTTTAACCCCTTCGTGTTACCCAATGCATTGAAGAGCTATATCGGGCTCACCCGCCCTTAGTTTATCATGGAACCACCCGTATTCATAACAATAACCAAGAACCATAACATAATCATAGCACATAACTTAATCATAAAGGAAAGATAGCATTACCACATTTCAATAACAATATAACATTTTAAGATATTGAAATAATGAATCCATTCTAAAAACCATTTTCAAAACCATTTAAAACATTCAATAAAGAGATTTTTGAATAAAAGTGTCCCATACCACTTTGAAGCTTTTAACATTTTAAACCATTAATATCCATATATAATAAATCGTTAAAACCATTTTGAAAACATGGATATTAATGAGAAATATTTATATGATTAAATCATTAAAACATTTAAAACGATATTTTAGTTAAACGGTTTTTAACAAAATGAGGGAAACATGAATACAATAATTGAGGAATATAATTTAATAAAAACATTATAATATCATGAGAATAAAGGGATTCATGATATAATATTCCAAATGGTAGTATATACATCATATAAGAGTGAATTGGTGCATAACAACAATGAAGTCTCAATGGAAATGTAAATTGAGATGAAATCCATTATAAAGATAGTATCCTTACATTAAGGATAAATTAATCTCATAATTATGTGCGACAAATAAATTACACCCAATAAGTGGATATTAAGAGTAAAATAATCAAAGGTCATTCACACATATTCAAAGGATGACATATTCAATAACTACATGTTGAATCCAAAAAATCGAAATTGGGTTAAGAAGTTCCCTTGACAGCCTAACAGTGTCACATCAAAATGAGTTGATGAGAGATAAAAAGGGTATGTCATCACTTGGACATAAAATTTACATCAATAAGGATATATAATAACATATCCCAACATAAAAATATGTAAATTAAAAGACATAACAAAATAAGTCTTTTTAAAAGAGGAGTGTGAAAGTTTTCTTTACCGATTTGGGAAACTTTCAAAACATACACCCCATGAAAGAAGGGTCATACAATGAAGATGTAAATACCCATTGATGAGAGTATATTATACTAATAGTAAAATAATGGGCAGTACTTACACCAAAAAAAATGAAATAGTGTCCAATGTACCATGGATCTCACGGGAACAAAAAGTGAGATGAAAATCCCCTTATGAAAATTCGGCAGCCTAGTGGCGCCACATAAAACTTCCAAAAAATGGATTGATGAGATCAAATAGGTTCTCTAATCACATGAAATTAAAAATTATAGAAATAGGAACATAAAAGAACATCCTCTAACATAATAACATGGATCATGAAAGAAATGACATAAAAGAGAGTACTTACAAAGAAAGAGAGAGGTAGGATTCCCTTACCTCATGTCTGACATGACTCGATCGTTCTTTAATATCCTGAATAATAAAATTTGGTCAATTTATAATTTCTTAAGGAACTCCATTAAATATTATTATTCCGTTCATATCACATATTATAATGTGATAATAATTGGTTAATAAAGTGAGTTCATAGCAGACGTTTTTGTCGATGTTCAGTACATGAGTAAAAATTGAACTTGTTGGAAAATCATTTTCCATGTAGTTATAGGTAAATCATCTCCATAATAGTATTTATTTTTTAAATATCATATATATCCAGTATATATTCATTTTATACTATTCCATAGCATTTGGAGATAAAAAAATTAAAAGCACCGTTCATGGAGACGGTAGGCCGTACGTACGCATGAACGCTACTTTCATTTTTTGTCATATTAATGGAATTAAAACAAAATGAGAGATATATATATTATAATTTCATAATTATATCCATCATTTAGATGTAATATATTAAATATATATCCACTATATATATGTACCTATAATAGTTCATATCATTTGGAGATAAGAAATGAAATGTACCGTTCATGGAGACGGTAAGCCGTACGTACGCATGAACGCTACTTTCATTTTTTTTTTGTATTTAATGGAATGAAATAATAATTATATAGAGGTATATTATAATTACAGTAGGATAACATATTTAATACAATTAATTCCATCCTTTATATGTCCCACATATGGAATTGACGAATCAAATCACTTTGAGGGGGCGGTAGTCTGCACTTCGTAAAATGAAGATATCACGTTTACCCATAATGGAAACCATAAAGGTATGCCATAAATGAAAAATACAGAATCTTAAGGAAAAAATAAACATATTATATATCATATATAAATATAGTGACATCTTAATGGCCACCTTTTAAGGTGTTAAAAGAATATTGAACAATCATCGTTTCGTGAGGTAGTAATTCACCATCCACAGAAACAGTATTTTCATTAACCATTAGATGAAGGTGTGTTTAAGTGAAGCTCTAATAATTCACATAAAAAAATACTAGTATATTTAAGATACTATTTTTGTTACAAAAGAAATTAATAAAAAGAGTTTAGGGGGTTGGAGAAGCAAAATAAAACAAAAGAACACAAGGGAAGACATTACCTTTAAATCGGGTAACTTCTTTTGATTTGAGCTCAAAGGCTTCCTTGGAAAGGATTCTGCCCAAAGTGAGGATTAATTGATGAAGAGATGGATGTGGAGATATGAAATGGTCAGGGTTTGGACGATCCAAAGGCTTGATAGGTGTGTGTAAGGTTGTAGAGTTGGGGGCCTTTTATAAGAGGAGAGGATGGGCACTCTTGGAAAGTTACAAAATGTTACTTTATTTTCAAATGCGTTTCAGATTTTAAAGGTCCCAAATTGATGTATTTCGAGGATAAGGTGGTAAGGGTTCGAAATCCACCCATACAATAGGTTTTTGACATGTTTAAGTTATAGTTTGAACATTATCTTTTCATTTTATTTAAATCCCTTATTAATGAGGTAATTGCTGCATCATCATGATGTCATAAATAATTAAATTTATTTAATGTCTAAAAATTATAAAAAAATATCATGATGTAGGAAATATTTTTAGCTTTCTAATTAATATTTATAGTAATAAATATGACTTGTATAACCCCATTTAAATTTTATTTAGTAAAAAATCTCATGTTTGTGACATTTAATTTTAACTTTAAATAAAAAGGTATTTATGTCATTTTCCAACCAAAGTGGCTCCATGGGGTCCCCATGTTGACTCATGGATTTTATTGGTCGTCCATGAAACATCCAATGAGGGTAGGACATGTGTCAAGTTCATTTCATTTTATTAAAACATTATTTTTACCTTAAATTACACTAATTACCTCTAATCGCGATTAAAAACATAAAAGTTACTATTCACCAAAAAATTATTTTAATCCCATTGAACCACATTTTAATTCTTAATGACAACCATGTATGTCAGGTCTTTTTAAATTCAAAACAAAGAATTGGTAAAGTTTCATTTAAATGAAAAATCGGTTTTTTAAGTACCACCTAGTGGTTTCACTATTCATCAAAAATTGAAGTTTTTCAGAATAATACCAAAACATCACCCTAAGCTATATTTGATATTCCAAATTAAAAAATGATTTCTATTTTACAAAATTTAAATCGTATAAGTTACATTAATTAATTTAATAATTAATTCCCGCTGTCATGACAAATAGCGTGTTTTTATGAAGCAATATATATCAAAAGATTGACACTAGATTAAGTCCAATTTCAAAGTGAAATTAATTCCAACGACCAATATTGGATTAAATGGTAAAAATATGTTCTAATTTCACTTTAAAACCAATTCAAAAGATAATATAATCATATAAATAAATTATATTTAAAAGTGGTTTTGAATTAAAATACAACATTTTTCACTATTCATTAAAAAATGAACTTTATCGGAAAATTACCAAAAATTTACACAAAGTAAAATTTGATGTCCTGATTCGAAAGAATAATTTTATTTTGTCAAATATAACACATAAATTTGTCAAAAAGTGGATTTAAAAGAGGTTCTCCATCAAAAGGCGGTTAATCGACCTTTTAAAGAATATAAGAATGTTTACGCTTAAAATTGGATTCATTCACATTTTTAATCCTCTAACATTTATTGTAATGAGTAAAAATATTTGACAAGTATATATAATCATTTTGTAGTTAGTTCTTTTCATTCCCGCTATTACAATGGCTAGGCGTTAACTACCATTTAAAATAATATTATTTTATTATTAGAGTGCAACGTAAGATTCCCAAGAAACTCGTTGTTGCGTATTGGGTACGCAATCGCGCATAGAAACCCCTTTAAAGTAATATTAATATTTTATTCAAAAATATGGATAAATGTGAAAATGTCATATTCTTTATTTACCTGGGGTGTTACAACAACCTTATTCAGATCCACTTTACACCTATGGAATACAATGATTAGAGATGCTCCTCCACACTTCATGATATATCATTATTCAATATATTCCTCTTGGTCCGTTTCACATGTCATCAGTAATGATTCTCATCATTAGTTCCCTATGTACCTTGAGTCGAACCATTCTTCAAGAAACACATCCAAACCCCATCACCTAAAATTAATTCCAGTTTGAACCCGAAACGTCTTCTCATGCATAACTACCAACACCATCCATTTTTTATTTGATTTATGCCTAATAGACTTCTTTACCTGACTATAAACTGTAGTACACTATATAGAAAAAACAAAGGATTCCTCTTACTCCAAACAAGATATGCATTATGGACCAAACATAAGATTCAAACAGTCATATCTATATGATGTTAAACTATAGTACACCCTATGTGAAAAATATAGGGTTCCTGTTGTTTCGAATAAGAGATACCTTATGTTCCATGTATAAGATTCCAATAGCCCTATAAATATTAATTTAAAATACAATACACTCTTTGTGAATAATATAGGATGGATCTTGTTTTGAGTAAGAGATTCCTTATGTTCCAAAAATAAGATGCCAATAGTCATCTCTACATGAATATAAAATTTAGTCTCTTTATGTGACAAATATAGGATTCCACTTGTTCTAAAAAAGTGATGCCTTGCTCACTAAGAATAATATTCCAATATTACCCACTACATGACATTAAACAATATAATTCTCTATCATTCAATAATTGGATACCTCTAGATCCATAGAAGAGGTGCTTTATGTGCTAAGTATATGACGCTAATAGACGTCTCTACAGGACTATAAATAGTAGTTCACCCTATACAAAAAACAAAGGATGCATTTTTCTCCAAATAAGAGATTATTTTTGCACCAAACAGATGATGCAGATTGTACTATATGTATGACATAAAACTATAGTACACCCTATGTGAAAAATATAGGATGAATCCATTTCTGAATGAGATATTCCTTATGTAGCAAGCATAAGATTCCAATGGTATAATAAATGTGGCTTTAAATGGTAGTACACCCTACGTAACAAATATAGGATTCATGTTGTTCGGAATAAGATATTCCTTATATGCCAATCATAAGATGCTAGTGGTCCTCCCTCTATTACTAGAAACTGTAGTACACCCTTTGTGAAAAATACATGATGCCTCTTGTTCTGAATATCAGATGCCTTATGTGTCGAGTATAATATTCCAATACTCCCCACTGCAAGACATCAATTTTTCGTATTCTATATCATTCAATAATAGGTCAACTATTGCTCCAAACAAGATATTCCTTATGTGCAAAGCATAAGACACTAATATTCTTATCTACACGACCACACACTATAGTAAAACCTATATAACAAATATAGGGTTCCAATTTCACCAAAGAAGAGATGCCTTATTCACAAAACTTAAGTTTTAAATAGTCCTACATATATGAATTTAAAATTTAGTACATCCTATGTGGAAAATATATGATCCCACTAATTACGAATAAGAGATTACTAATGTTCCAAGATTAAGATTTCAATATTCCTATCTATAAGACTTTAATATATTGTATAAACTCTGTGAAAATATAGGATTCCTCTTGTATTGAATATGGTATGTCTTATGTGCCAAGCATAATATTCCAATAGTCCTCTATACATGATTGTAAACTGTAGTACTCCCTATGTGAAAAATATAGAAATCCTCTTGTTCTGGATAAGATATTCCTTTTACGCTAAGTATAATATTTAAATAGTCCTCACTACATGACTGTAAATTGTAGCATGCCCTATCATTCAATAATAGGATGCCTATTGTTCCAAATAAAAAATGGATATGTGAATCTTATGAGATACCTCATTCCATAATTATAGTGGATTAATTTCCAGAGCATTGATATCAGTTCAATCATTCCATCAATACACCCAGGAATTGTGTATCCATTATTTGTATCATAATCCTATTTAATGTATGTAGGTATGCCTTATTTTACATGTCCAATTTTGTTTTTTCAGACCTACAATTCTGGTCAAACACCTCAGAAGACATTTGAAGCAAACATCAAGTTTTTTCCCATGTTTTGAATATAGATAGAAGTTGGCCCCCATGTGTTCATTTCCATCTTAATCTAACTCAAAATGGATGCAGTGATTCGAATATGGTCAATAATTATCTACCTTCGGCATGCCTCTCACATTGTGTTCTGGCTATTGGGAATGTGATTAACACATTTCAACCAACATTTTATGGACTAATTCCAATTCCCTAGGAATAATACCACTTCTTCTTTAGTTCATAGGTGTAGGCCTCAATTTTAGGCCGCAACCCACTAGGGAGTTGGGCTTCCCCCATGGTTAGACTTGAGGAAGACACCCATGCAGATTACATGCATAATCCCCTCTAATAGTTATTGCTCCTTAGCAGCTCCTGAGCTCCTGCCGTGCATATGCCATGTTCACCATTGTTTCTCCTTTGTGGATCTCAGTCTACTCCCTTGCATAATCGTTATTCACCATTATTATTCCTTAGCAGATCATGGTCCACATCCTTGTGTATGGCCCGTTTGACATTGATTCTCCTTAGTGGCCCCCAAGATACTTCCATGCCTAATACTCATTCTCTATTTCCACTCCTTAGTTTATCTGGGGATGTTTCCATGCATAAACCTCATTAAACATTACCTCTCCTTAGTAGATTCTGGGCAACTTCCATGCGTAAGCCCGAATCACCATTTCCACCTCTTAGAGGCTCCCGAGCTGCTACCATGTGTAAGCCTCATTCACCATTGCATATTCTTATCAGTTCCCAGGATAGTAACATGTAGAAGCCCCGATCATCATTTTACATTCTTAGAAGCTCATAGACTACTTCCATGCATATGCATCATTCACTATTTCCACTCCTTAGAACCTCTTAGGCTGCTACCATGCATAATCCACATTCACCATTTCCACTCCATGGCAGCTCCCTGGTAAATACCATGCTTATGCCCCGTCCACCATTGCTTCTCTTAAGTGGCACCAGGGGAACCCATCCTGGCATAAAAACCTAGCCTTTCTTAAGGGATGTCGCATCCTTTCTGCTATGTTCTTCTATGCGTGAAGACCTGATGAGAGAATTGAAAAGTAGAATCGATACCTCATCCCTGTCATTTTGGGATTTGGCACCAGTGAGCCTCTATCAAAGAGTAAGTCCAATCTCCATCTCCCTGAGATGATACCCAATTGTATTCCATATTCTATTTTTCATGGGCACACCATTCATAACGTGAAATTTAGGTAGTTATTTCCTCTTATTTCTTACACCAAGAATGAATCACATGGCCTAAGAGTAAAAAATCAACCATGGAATCCTCTCTAGGACTATTTAGTGTGTAAGACTCATCCCTTACTACAAAACTATGTGGAAATTGAACCTTTTCCCATTCATTTCAAGGTACGCTGGAAGCCTCACTATGGTTCAATCCCATCATCCATCAGTCTCGACCACATTACATCAGTTCATAATCATCATGAATGACATTAAACTGTATGACCCTTTCTGTCCAACATGACACAAATTGTAAGCTTATCAACCGTGTGGATTTTGGTCCCTATCTCCTAGATAGATTATGTAGGATTCCATAAATAGCTTCATACCAAAAACAGGTAATGTTTAGTGTCCCCCTTTTTTAGGACCCACATTCTTGGTCTGTCCCTAAGTGTGTCAGACAAACTCTTGGGCCGTTAACCACACATAACCCCCATGCATGTCATTGGGTCACTGTCCATTGCGCCCAACCTGATTCCATACCCCATCATGAACTACATTGAATTTTATTCCCTTCCACTATAATACAAAGTAATTGTAACAGCCCAAGATTTTATGAAAAATATTCTTTTTAATTTCACTAATGTCTTGTGTTGTACGCTACACCAAAAGGAGCTTTCACAAAACTCATCCTTGAATTGCCTTGTATTACATGCAATCGCGACCTTCCTCAATAGCGTGTGTAGTACGCAATACCGAGTTTCACTAAACAACGATATGCTATTAAAATATTATTAAAACTAGCCGTTATGAATTGCAATAACCACTTTTTGAAATTTTGTAAATTTTATTTTTCAAAATGGACTTTATCTTTGGATTCGTAATATCAAAATTATCTTAGGGTGAAATTTTGGTACTTTTCGGATAACTTTCATTTTCTGATGAATAGTGAAAATTACTAAATTTTAGTTAAAAACAACTTTTTCAATCGAAATAATAAATAGTGATAAATTATTAATTTAAGTGGTTTTAAAGTATATTTAGAATATATTTTTACAATTTAATACAATGTTGGTCATTGGATGTAATTTCACATTTAAACCAGACATAAACAAGTGTCAATCTTTTGATAGATATTGTTTCTTAAAAACACGCTATTTGTTTTAACAGCGGGATTTAATTATAAAATTAATTAATGCAACTTCTATGTTATGAATTTGGTAAAATAGACTTCATCTTTGAATTCCTAATATGAAATATAGCTTAGGATGAAATTTTGGCATTGTTCTAAAAAACATCAATTTTTGATGAATAGTGAAACTACTAAGTGGTAGTTAAAAAAACTGAATTTTTCATAAAACTTAATTTTACCGCTTCTGTGAATGGAATTTCAAAAATCCGAGAGACACGGTTGATGTCAGTAAGTAAAATGTGGTTCAATGAGATGAAAATAAGTTTTGGTGAATAGTAACTTTTTACTTTTATTTACCACGGTTAAAAGTAAATAGGGTAATTAAGGGTAGCAATGATATTAATATTACCCTAACACATGTCCTAATCCTATTGGACAAGTGTATCTAGACCAAAAACAACCTTAAGTGTAAAATATTATCATTTAGGCCCACTTGGATTAGATTAGGACATTTATTATTATTTAATTCAAAGAAGAGTTAAAAGAGTTAAAATCAAAGTTTATTTACTAAAACATTTTTAATATAGGGTTATACATAAGATACATTAGATTATAAATATTAATTAGAAAGATAAAAAGGTTTCCTACATAATGGTATTTTATTTATAATTTTTAGACATTAAATAATTTAATTTATTTATGACACAATGATGATGCAGTAATTATCTTATTAATGAAATATTTACATAATTTATGTTATAAACACCAAAGTAAATGTAATTTGAGACTTTTTATGAATCCAAATAATTTTCAAGGTTACTATGATATATTAGTGTTTATTTAATCAACTTTGTTTGAACATACAATTCTTTTATGACTTTCACAAAAATCATATATCAAATAGTGTAAAAATTGACACAAAATAGTTTTTAAATAAAATATTATATTATTAATTGTTATTTTATTCCTAAAAATCTAAGGTTCGGCCAAATGACTTATATAAGGATATATATTGATAATAAACAATTTGGGGTTCGTTTGGAATGTTATAGTAAGTGTATTAACCATATAGTGTAAGAAAACAAAAAGACACGGTAAAAGTTAAATTATTTAACTTAGAGTTAAATCTAATTGATAAGGTTAAAATAATAACCTAAACTTGTCTAAATCCTATTGGTGGATAGGATTTGGACCCATACACACTTTAGCTGCGAAATAATACCCTTTGGAACCATTATAAACCGATTTTAACTTTAATATAACATAATATTTTGAGATATTCCTAAGGTGCCCCTCTCCTCCCTTATAAAAGGGCACCTCCTCCCCCTCCTCCTCACACCAATTTCAGCACTCAAGCTCGGCCAACCCCTACCAAAATCCCTTCTCCACTTCTCTAGGATAATACTAGAGGTCCTGGTCTTCTTCAAAGACCATTCTTAGTTCCCTAAGTGGAGGATTCAAAGAGGCGTTTCAAAGAAGAGGTAATATCCATTACCGATCTTTTCAATTTCTTTCTTCTTCAACTTCTTCTTCTTTAGTTGTTTCATGATAAAGTAATAACATCAGTATTACTTACATACTGATATGTTATTATAAATATGAAAACAACTCTAATTAACCTTCTATCCATCCTACGGAAAAAGGAAATCACCGCGCGTGCGTACGTACGGAATACCGTCTCCACGCCGTGGTGTAATCTATTTTCCGCCACCACCTTAATTGGATGGGTATAATGGTTTAATGAGTAACTATATATGATTATTATAAATTGATATTGAAACTGAAATAGTATAAATACACTTCAACACAATTCCACAACCATGGGAACGATATCATCGCTCGTGCGTACGTACAGACTACCGTCTCCACGACGCGATGAGATTCATTCTCAATGATTAACCATTCATGAATGATTATAAAGTATATATAATAAGTACTAATGAAATATATGACATAATACTGATACTAGAATTATTTATATTTATATGTATGTCATCTACTTAATTCCATTCAATTCATTAAGGAAACGAAAACAGCGTTCATGCGTACGTACGTACTACCGTGTCCATGAACGGTGTATTTCTTTCCATTTACTGATTTATTATATATGTATATTCTGAATATATATATATAAATAATGTTTTATATTCTGTAATTAAGTAATCATGATATAAGTAATCATATGAATAATTACAAGTTAAAAACACGAACGACAAATGAGACGATGTTACCCAAAACGCTACTTTAACATGAATTTACAAAAGAACGGGTAATATAAAGTCATAAGTGGACCATATATGATATAATAACAATGAATATTATTCTGGAATAAGTCAATAACATGATTTAAATCATTATACAGGAGGTTCAGACACTTACAAAGCAAGTCGGACCTAAGGTAAGGGAAATATCACAATCTCATTTTTATCCGAGATTGTTTATACTTTAGTATTTACTGGGGTGTATTTTATCATCCACATCCATGTTTCCTCAATATGTAATATTATTTCCATCCACCTACAATTTTTTAAATCCTATATTACCCTTCGGTGAGTTTTTAGTAAAAGATATGAAAGGAATCTTTTGTCATTTTTCGTACGAGGTACTTTTTTGACTTTTCCGACAAAAGTACGAGAAGAATGTTTTTTTAACTTATACGGAATGAATGGATTTTTAAAACATTATTTCCAAGAAGCTTCCTTTACAAGTTTTCAAGTTTATTTTTAATCAACTTCTTTTATTTTAAAGTCGTATGACATGTTATGAAAGGAAAAATGTTTTTGAAGTAGAAAGGATATTTTCCTCAAGAATGGAGTTCAAGTATTTTATCAAAATTATTTTCCATCTAAGATAATAAAAGGGTTCTGTATTTATCCCTATTATTACATGGATTTGATTATGTTGTGATGGAAATATTTTTATGAATTCCATTATCTTATATGAATGGTTTTATGATGTCATGTTGCTTAAGAATTCCATTTTTATTACGTGGATTATGCTATGATGTATGGTTTATGATTATGTGGCAAACATAAGAAAGGATTCATTATAAGATGGGTGGGACCTATATCTCCCTCCAATGCATTGGGTAATGATTTTATATCTCATGAGATAGACATGGCTGGAACGGTAGGTTATACCGGTTCAGTGAAACAGGACTGGAACGAGGGTGACTCGATTCAGAATGGGACTTTGTCCACTAAGATAGTCTTGGCAATGAGTCTTGACTAAAAAGAAATGATTCTCTATGATTATGTGTGTATGCCACAAAGTTTCATGTTTTAAGTTATGATTATTGGGATTACATTTCACTTCTATGATTTATCCCATGTTATGATATTATGAGCTCTTTTGCAGGTTAAGATTTCCAAGAGCTATGTTCTTATGTATATGATGTGATTGATATTTCTTTTTTTTTACCCTTACTGAGCATTTGAGCTCACCCTTTTATGTTTTCTTTTCCCCAGGATATAAAGAAAGGTTTTAGGTATAAAAAAAAGGAAGATCTTTATGGGAGATGTTGAAGATCTTTCACCACGATTAGAAGATTACGTTCCGAGTTTCCAAAGACACTAAACTATTACGATCCTTGTGTGTTTGTTTTTTTGTTATGTACTAAGTATTCCTTAAAAGTAATGTAATTTCCATGTACGATAAGCTTCGGGTCTCTACAGTTGGTATCAGAGGAAAGGTTTAGTCAACCTTTGGAAACTAGGATGTAAAAACGTTAGTGAGATCCCTAGAGATATTTCTAAGGTATGTCTAGGGATGTCCCTAAGGTTAAGTATACGTATAGGTTATAGTACTAGAATTACGCTAACGATCCTAGAATTAAACCTAAGATGTTAGATATTGAAGGTACTCCCCCTTTATTATGTTGTTTTCCCTAGCATGATTTTTGCCTCTCACACTATTCTTTTTGGGTTTTAGACGATGGCTTGAACCCGAAGGAACCGTGTTGATCAGTGCAATGGACAATTCAATGATTTTCCTCCTGAACAAACAAATGTTATGGGAGATGGAGTAAAAAATCTTATTTCTATACTTACACAAGCTATGAATCATTCTGGACTTCCAAATGAGAAGAGAAGGGAACAATATTCTATTGAGTCCTTCATGAGGCAACGTCCACCTTCTTTCAGTGGGTCTTCTGATCCACTTGTTTCTGAACAATGGATCAGTACTACTGAAAAGATATTTTCAGTTCTTCAATGTTCTGAACATGATAAAGTCATCTTAGCAGTATATCATTTGGAAGGAGAGGCTGATCAATGGTGGAATCTTATCAAGAATATGAGGCCTAGATATGAAATTGAGTCCATGGAATGGGACGAGTTCAAGAACTTGTTTTTAGTAAGTACTTCCCTCGTATTCTTCAAACCAAGATGGAGAAAGAGTTTCTTGAACTGAAGCAAAGGGATGATGAATCTGTTGGCACCTATGAAGAAAATTTTACAATACTTTCAAGGTACGCTTCTGGTATTATCATCCAACCAGAAAGTAAAGTTGATCGATTTTTCAGTGGCTTAAAACCAAGTCTTCGAAGGGCATTAGCTATAAGAGAATTTAGTAGCTATGAAGAAATTGTGCGTTGTGCTATCAAGGTAGAAATGGAAGTTGGTGTTACATATCAATCTCATGATTTTGACAAGAAACCAAAGATGTAGTTCAAGGAGAAATCTCAGAATAATGGTGAAAAGAAGATGAATGTTTCCTTATGCACAAAGTGTGGAAAAAAGCATGGTGGAGACTATCTTAAGGGACTAGAAAACGTTTTAAGTGTGGAAAAGAAGGTCATCGAGCAGCTGAGTGTCGAAGTAATGGAAAAAGGGTTTCTAATGATGTGAATAAAGAAAACACTACAGAGAACACACCACCAACACTTCAATGCTTCAAGTGCAAGGAAATGGGGCATTATGCTAATAAATTCCCTAATCCAAGGGTTAGTGATGATCAACATGAGCAACCACTGAAGGCAAAGGACAAAGGGAAGTCACATGCGATCACTATTGGCGATGTTGAATATGACAACGATGTGGTGGAATGATTAAGTGCTTATGTAATGGGATTCCAAAATAATATTGTATCATGGAGTATTGGAATATTTATGTATTGGTCTAATGTGGTATTCAAAGTAATTGAGATATTTTTTGAAATAAGATGATATGCGCATAATGAAGGGAAAACGAGAAAACAAAATGTTTAACAGTATTCATGAGCTCATGATTGATATAAGGACTAAGTGATATCATGGTTTGAGTATATAGAATTTTGAGGATTTTGGTATGTGGAAAGTGTTAACTTTTAACTGCATTCATGTTTTCACTATGGTATTCAAGAGAATACATGATTAAGGACTTTGAATTTTTGGAATGTGACCAACAAAACATACCTTATGATATATGGGGATCGACGATTGTGTTAAATCTCTGGTAATCGTTTTCACTATGTTATGAGAGTGGACTGCAGTATTATGGATAAGCCTAAAGATTGGAATGGATTATGTTGGACATAAGATAGTATTGTTTAAGGATAGAATTTTTTTTCGATATTATTGATGGGATGTTATAGTGATATAGTTTTAGAAAAAGGACAACCTGCAGGACGGGCGACAACCCATCGCATCGGACAAGGCTGTAGGAATCGAACCCACAACCGAAGTGTGACTTGCCTTTATCTCCTACCACTGGCCTATAGGAAGTCCCTGTTTAGTAGAAACTAGTTTTATTATATTAAGCAGTATGATATATGATGTATAAGTCCATTTTAGGAACCATATATGATTAATCTCACTATAGAATGACTTATGTATATTTAATAACATTTGCTAACCTTTTGTTTGAGACAGATGGAATGACTCGTCATTCTATCACAGGATCTACTAACACTTCACGAATAACAAATTCAACTTCATTTATTTAAGAGATGAAGTGGAAATTGTTCAAGGCACGAACAACGTTGAGATTGTACCAAAATAAAGTAAGTATTTATTCTAATTCAAATTTTTCAACTTTAGGGAAACGATCTTGAAAACCAAAAATGTTGTCCTAGTGATCTTATATCTGATGAATCAGATGATACCTTAGATCGTCACAAATTTTTGGCTTTTTGATTGCTGGCTTTTCCATAGCCATGTTCTCTACCACTCCCCATCAGAACATGATGGTTAGATTTCTCTTCCATATCCATATTTTCACCTATGTGGAAACCCAGTGATTAGTTTATTTGGGTAACCGTTAAGTTTCATACTTTTGTTTTTAAAGATTGGTTTTGGTAATCCTTTTTACGATGTGGATTTCTATTAAAAAAACTTTCAAGTAGTAAACCATTTATAACACAGACGAATTTCGAGGGCGAAATTCATTTTAAGGGGGGTAGAATATAACAGCCCAAGATTTTATGAAAAATATTCTTTTTAATTTCACTAATGTCTTGTGTTGTACGCTACACCAAAAGGAGCTTGCACAACACGCATCCTTGACTTTCCTTGTATTACATGCAATCGCGACCTTCCTCAATAGCGTGTGTAGTACGCAATACCGAGTTTCACTAAACAACGATTTGCTATTAAAATATTATTAAAACTAGCCATTATTAATAGTAATAACCACTTTTTGAAATTTTGTAAATTTTATTTTTCAAAATGGACTTTATCTTTGGATTCGTAATATCAAAATTAGATTAGGGTGAAATTTTGGTACTTTTCGGATAACTTTCATTTTCTGATGAATAGTGAAAATTACTAAATTTTAGTTAAAAACAACCTTTTCAATCGAAATAATTAATAGTGATAAATTATTAATTTAAGTGGTTTTAAAGTATATTTAGAATATATTTTTACAATTTAATACAATTTTGGTCATTAGATGTAATTTCACATTTAAACCACACATAAACAAGTGTCAATCTTTTGATAGATATTGTTTCTTAAAAACACGCTATTTGTTTTAACAGCGGGATTTAATTATAAAATTAATTAATGCAACTTCTATGTTATGAATTTGGTAAAATAGACTTCATTTTTGAATTCAGAATATGAAATATATCTTAGGATGAAATTTTGGCATTGTTCTGAAAAACATCAATTTTTGATGAATAGTGAAACTACTAAGTGGTAGTTAAAAAAAACTGAATTTTTCATAAAACTTAATTTTACCGCTTCTGTGAATGGAATTTCAAAACTCCGAGAGACACGGTTGATGTCAGTAAGTAAAATGTGGTTCAATGAGATGAAAATAATTTTTGGTGAATAGTAACTTTTTACTTTTATTTACCACGGTTAAAAGTAAATAGGGTAATTAAGGGTAACAATGAAATTAATATTACCCTAACACATGTCCTAATCCTATTGGACAAGTGTATCTCGACCATAAACAACCTTAAGTGTAAAATATTATCATTTAGGCCCACTTGGATTAGATTAGGACATTTATTATTATTTAATTCAAAGAAGAGTTAAAAGAGTTAAAATCAAAGTTTATTTACTAAAACATTTTTAATATAGGGTTATACATATGATAAATTCTATTATAAATATTCATTAGAAAGCTAAAAAGATTTACTACATAATGGTATTTTAGTTATAATTTTTAGACATTAAATAATGTAATTTATTTATGACACAATGATGATGCAATAATTATCTTATTAATGAAATATTGACAGAATTGATGTTATAAACACCAAATTAAATGTAATTTGAGACTTTTTATGAATCCCACTAATTTTATAGGTTACTATGATATATTAGTGTTGATTTAATCAACTTTGTTTGAATATATAATTCTGTTATGACTTTCACAAAAATCATATATCAAATAGTGTCAAAATTGACACAAAATAGTTTTTAAATCAAATATTATATTATTAATTGTTATTTTATTCCTAAAAATATAAGGTTCTGTCAAATGACTTAGATAAGGATATATATATATTTATAATAAACAGTTTGGGGTTCGTTTGGCATGTTATAGTAAGTTTATTAACCATATAGTGTAAGAAAAAAAAAAGGCACGGTAAAAGTTAAATTATTTAACTTAGAGTTAAATCAAATTTATAAGGTTAAAATAATAACCTAAACTTGTCTAAATCCTATTGGTTGATAGGCTTTCTACCCATCCCCACTTTAGCTTCGAAATAATACCCATTGTAACCATTATAAACCGATTTTGACTTTAATATAAAATAATATTTTGAGATATTCCTAAGGTGCCCCTCTCCTCCCTTATAAAAGAGCACCTCCTCCCCCTCCTCCTCACACCAATTTGAGCACTAAAGCTCGGCCAACCCCTGCCAAAATCCCTTATCCACTTCCCTAGAATAATCATAGAGGTCCTGGTCTTCTTCAAAGACCAATCTTAGTTCCCTAAGTGGAGGATTCAAGGAGGCGTTTCAAAGAAGAGGTAATATCCATTACCGATCTTTTCAATTTCTTTCTTCTTCAACTTCTTCTTATTTAGTTGTATCATGATAAAGAAATAACATCAGTATTACTTACATACTGATATGTTATTATAAATATGAAAACAACTCTAATTAACCTTCTATCCATCCTACGGAAAATGGAAATCACCGCGCGTGCGTACGTACGGAATACCGTCTCCACGTCGTGGTGTAATCTATTTTCCGCCACCACCTTAATTGGATGGGTATAATGGTTTAATGAGTAACTATATATGATTATTATAAAGTGATATTGATACTGAAATAGTATACATACACTTAAACACAATTCCACGACCATGGGAACGATATCATCGCTCGTGCGTACGTACGGACTACCGTCTCCACGACGCGATGAGATTCATTTTCAATGATTAACCATTCATGAATGATTATAAAGTATATATAATAAGTACTAATGAAATATATGACATAATAATGATACTGGAATTATTTATATTTATTTTTATGTCATCTACTTAATTCTATTCAATTCAATAAGGAAACGAAAACAGCATTCATGCGTACGTACGGACTACCGTCTCCATGAACGGTGTATTTCTTTCCATTTACTGATTTATTATATATGTATATTCTATATATATATATATATCATGTTTTATATTCTGGAATTAATTAATCAGGATCTAAGTAATCATATGAATAATTACAAGTTAATGACACGAATGACAAATGAGACGATGTTACCCAAAACGCTACTTTAACATGAATTTACAAAAGAACGGGTAATATAAAGTCATAAGTGGACCATATATGATATAATAACAATGAATATGATTCTGGAATAAGTCAATAACATGATTTAAATCATTATACAGGAGGTTCGGACACTTACAAAGCAATTCAGACCTAAGGTAAGGGAAATATCACAATCTCATTTTTATCCGAGATTGTTTATACTTTAGTATTTACTGGGGTGTATTTTATCATCCACATCCATGTTTCCTCAATATGTAATATTATTTCCATCCACGTACAATTTTTTAAATCCTATATTACCCTTCGATGAGTTTTTAGTAAAAGATATGAAAGGAATCTTTTGTCGTTTTTCGTACGAGGTACTTTTTTGACTTTTCCGACAAAAGTACGAGAAGAATGTTTTTTTAACTTATACGGCATGAATGGATTTTTAAAAACTTATTTCCAAGATGCTTCCTTTACAAGTTTTCAGGTTTATTTTTAATCAACTTCTTTTATTTTAAAGTCGTATGACATGTTATGAAAGGAAAAATGTTTTTGAAGTAGAAAGGATATTTTCCTCAAGAATGGAGTTCAAGTATTTTATCAAAATTATTTTCCATCTAAGATAATAAAAGGGTTCTTTTTTTATCCCTATTATTACATGGATTTATTTATGTTGTGATGGAAATATTTTTATGAATTCCTTTATCTTATATGAATGGTTTTATGACGTCATGTTGTTTAAGAATTCCATTTTTATTACGTGGATTACGCTATGATGTATGGTTTATGATTACGTGGCACACATAAGAAATGATTCATTATAAGATGGGTGGGACCTATATCTCCCTCCAATGTATTGGGTAAAGATTTTATATCTCATGAGATAGACATGGCTGGAACGGTAGGTTATACCGGTTCAGTGAAACAGGACTGGAACGAGGGTGACTCGATTCAGAAAGGGACTTTGTCCACTAAGATAGTCTTGGAAATGAGTCTTGACTAACAAGAAATGATTCTCTATGATTATGTGTGTATGCCACAAAGTTTCATGTTTTAAGTTATGATTATTGGGATTACATTTCACTTCTATGATTTATCCCATGTTATGATATTATGAGCTCTTTTGGAGGTTAAGATTTCCAAGAGCTATGTTCTTATGTATATGATGTGATTGATATTTTTTTTTTACCCTTACTGAGCATTTGAGCTCACCCTTTTATGTTTTCTTTTCCCCAGGATATAAATAAAGGTTTTAGGTATAAAAAAAAGGAAGATCTTTATGGGAGATGTTGAAGATCTTTCACCACGATTAGAAGATTACGTTCTGAGTTTCCAAAGACACTAAACTATTACGATCCTTGTGTGTTTGTTTTTTTGTTATGTACTAAGTATTCCGCAAAAGTAATGTAATGTCCATGTACGATAAGCTTCGGGTCTCTATAGTAATCCTCTCTCAGGTTCATGCCTATCACCCTTTCACATCCTGGACTCTCCCTTGAGCCTTTCATTTCGGGAAGTTCATGCACCAAATCGGAGGTTATAATTCCTCTGAGTGTCATCCATTCATACAATCTCATAGGCTTCCTCCTCTAGAATCCCATCTCCCCATAAAACATCATGGGATTTGGTTACCCAACATAGGTATTCATAGAAACTCCCAATGAGGTTAAATCCCAACACCATCATCATCTTCATATCGGTTCCATCCCATTTCCCTCATCCACATCATTCAACCATCTATCATCCGTCCTGATTCTTACTTAGGCTGCCACATTCTGGTGAGATCACACCATTTCCATGGGTAGTTAACCAAGAAGAAAGTCCCCATTATCCAAAACCAACTTACCAAGACTATCCCTCTTGTGACGGGATTCTAACCATGAGTAATCCTCATAACGTATCTAGGTAATTGTTCATTTTGTACAACCCGATTCCCCCCCCCCCCATAAAACTATGTTGGTTTTGATCCCCGTCTCCACGATAGGGTACATTAGAGGACACCATGAGGTTCAATCCCATCCAATGGTAAACCTTTGTATTCCACTTCCTGGGAGAACGTTTTATAATATGCCCATAGTCATTCCTGGATTAACAATTACGGTGTGATATAATCTCTCTAGGGGACCCACCAGCTCAGATCCGTTCTCATTGGGCATTCCAATCCATCATCAAGTAAACATTCCATGTTCTCCTTCCAATGGATGTAAAAATCGGATACACCTATTTGGGACATTCGGATCACTCTCATTCTGTCTCTAAAAGACGTCAAACTATCAACGAATTTCTTGTTAAACGTGAGATACCTGAGGAAAACCTCAGAAGACACGACTTCGGCCTAACCATTTCGACAAGACATTAAACATGTGGGATATCCCAAGTTATTCATGGAAATAATAGGAAAACCTCAGATACATTCATCTATCATATGATACCCCCTGATCGATGATGGGTTCCTTTGGTTTTATTCAATTGAGACGACCATTTATGATGAAGAATACAGTAGACCAATGTCCATACCTCTAGATCGGCCACGACATGACTGATGTTACCATCTACTCAGACTGATGTTTTTTCCTTGTCTGGTCCCCAAGGAATGTCATGAAAAAAGAAATATAATTTGGCGGTGTCCATGAAGATATGGTATCATAAGTTAGTTTCACGAAAAAAAAATTACTCTTTAAGGGAGACCCAGACAATGAAACAAATTTTAAGGAGGAATCAACGGAAGGAGAGGCAAACACGCCATCATCCCGTTTCAATCAAGGATAAAACATCACTGAATAATGGATTGATGTTTCCTACATTTGGAAAGCAGGAATGATGGGAAACCACTAAAGCGTCCCCACAGTGGGATTCACACCCCAACGAAAGCATCTGAAACAACATTTAACACCAAATAGAATAGTAATAATGATATATTATTATCAATAAGGTGATATGGATACATAAGTGGTTAATATATGATATAATTAACAACAATATTGATCCATAACCAATTAATGTCAATATATAAACCCTTAAACATGTTTTTTAGATTTTTATGATAGACATCAATCCTATATTATGGGTTACTTTTAAATTCTTATTATTTTTTGGTATTGTTTATATATATGTATTTATTGGGAAATAATAATATTTAATGTCCAGGTTTCATAAAAATGTCTTCTAAATTAGTTTTAATATTATTATAAAAATTAAAAATACATTTTTTAACCATGTGTGGTGTTTTAATAATGTTTTTAATGGATTCTCTTTGTTGATTTCAGAATGATGTACATTGTGACTTTTTCTACAAAAGTAAAAAATGGAATTTTTTTTATCTTATAAAACATGAGAGGTTTTTTACTATATCCAGAATCCTTAATTACTTGAATCAACATTTACAAGATGATTTCTTTTAAATTATTTTTTTCAATTAAAAACCCAGACTTTTTATGATAAATGAAATGGTTTCTATGAAGAGAGGATATTTTCATAATGAATTATTTTCCTGTTATCTCTCAAAATTATTTTATATTTATGCATACATATATTGATGATCCTTATAATTTAATGGGGATATTTCTAATGGATTATATCCCTATATTACAATAGTTTGTTTATGTTGATAGTGGAAGGATATTTAGGAAACCCATTTCTTTTTCGTTGGTTATGTTATGATTAAATGTTGTTTATGTAACACATTTCATTCCATGGTTTTAGATATGATGAATGGTTTATGTTTTTGAGAACCACATATATATGGGTTACATTATGTGATTGGTGGGACATGTATCTCTCACCAATGAATTGAGGAATGATTTATATCTGATGGGATATACATGATTGGAAGGTGAAGAGATATTTGTTCAGTAATATGGGGATGGAGCATGCAGTGAACTCGGTTCAATAAGGGAATTAGTTCATAAGGATGGTATTGGATGTGATCATGGAATTATATGAAAATGATTTCCTAAGCTAATTTGTATGCCAAAATTTCATGTCTTTTTTAATTATCTAATAGAATAATATCATTGATTATTTATATAATACCATGATACTAGATATAGTGGATATAATTTTTAAAGGATAATTTCATTTTCATATCAACATATGCTAATTTTTAGTTACCTTACTGAGAATCTGAGCCCACTACCTTCTTATTTTTATTATACCTATGATATTAACAAAGATAGTAAGTAATTAATGACATAAGGGTAAAGTTATTAAAGAAAAAGTGGCAAATGATGTATATGTTTTATGAATCAGTTTTTGAGTTTTTCCAGTTTCAAAATAAATTAAACCTATAATGTTTTATAATTGATAATTTATGTTAAGTAATGAATATTATTCAATTATACATGTAATATCTATGTCTTAAATGTTTTGGACGTTATAATAAATTTTTATCAATTAAATATTTATTATATCATGTATTTATTGAATTCATTATAATACATTTATCAATTTTATGTAGTTAAATATAAAATTTCTATATATAAAACAAAATTATATATATATATATATAATAGTAAATATATAAATATCTACCCCTTTAACTATAAATATATAAGCAAATTATTTATTACTTCACAACTCTTTTTGACTTATTCCAAACTCTTCAGAATAAAATATTTCCTCATACACTCTTCATTTTAGTCAACTACATGGTAAATAAAATTATACCTATCGAAGGTAATAATTACGTGACAATATTGTCTTTATAACTATTAAAAACAAAATGAAAACATAATTTCATTGATGTGTGATGAGAGAAACCTGTAGAGAAAACATTAATTCTTCTCAAGATACTGAGGAGCCAGATGTGAACTTCATTAAACAAACTCATATCTAAATACAGAAAGATCCACCAGAATATATATGATAAATAGAATATGTACCATAAGTAATACATTTTCCGATGACATCAATTTTCTACTATACTAGAAATAGGTTAATAATTTATATTCCTCCCCTAATTTAATTCATTTGCTGTAAAAGACTAACCATGTTTTTGAATAAATTATATGCGATTATTCTATTTTATAATAACATCACATGTTACTTATGTAAGTATTTGAACAAATTTTATGTAAAAATAAAAAATAAATTCATCTAATTCCTCAGTCGAATTAAATAAAGTTCATTTTGTATTTTCAGATCTTATTGATGGATAAATCCTATATTTCCCATACTCCAACTGATGACATTATCACCAACATACCCAACCACAACCACATTAGCTATGTTTACATGTTTATTTGAGTAAGTAAAATATCTATTTATGGATGTTACCATGCGATGTATCTCACCCATTTCATGTAAAAAGGATTGTTATTATGAATTCAACCCTTGGTACATCTATGAACTTATGAAATTCCATTAGATATACAATAGTGGATCTATCCAAGTAATAAGATGTTAATTATTACATCAGGAATGTATTCTTCAATATCTCATATACATATATTTTAAATAGATATATTAATATAATCAAGACAACCATTACATATCATCACAATCCATTATATTCAATAATAATCATCAGTTATAGAAAACTCAATGATTCTAATTTCATGGTATTATTATCATTCTACATATCAAATAAAATATATTACACACATCTAAATTAATAAAAAAATTTACTTTCTTTTATTATAATGACATGATACATTTACATCCAATACAATCAAACTCTGCCAAATATATAACGTGACACAATTTTATTTTTTTCAGTAATTGATTCACTTTCCAAATATTACATACATATGTAATTTCTATCACATCCATATGTAACTGTTGATTAAATCATCTCACTAAGAACTGAGTTACATATATTTATTATTGATCCAATATTGAGTAATAGAGAGACATGTGTATCATATTCATCGATTTTAAATATTTAATCCTATATTCAAAATTCATTACATCAAAAAATAATTTTTTATAATGTTATATTTTTTTTCTACTTAGACTGCTTTTTATGTATATCATCATCCCCATGGAACCTTACACATTAAACATTTTCATTGAAAAACATGGTAAATGATCTTAATATTTATATTATCACTTTACCAGTACATCTGAATCATTTTTTCAGATCATGGGATATTCATCTTATTATGGTAACTCATATAACTATTTAAATTTAACAATTATTATCATAACATAAATTATTTTGGAACCAAGTTACATATCCAATTGGTGGAACGTTCAAGAATTGATCAGCTGAGATTATGGACATAGGAGGTATTCTGTGTGCATTTCCCTCTGGTGTTGATATTTTAATGTATCGATTTCGGTTGATCAGTAGTTGGGATTGTTATTCTAATGTGTTCCATGTTTTAGTCTGTCAAGAATGGTGCCTCGATGAGGTAGAGGGATCTAATTCATGATTCTGATGTTAAAAAGATTACAAGACCTATCTGTGAGGATGTTTTCATGGATCGCGATGCAGGGAAACCTCTAGATAATGATTTTGGTGGGAACTTTATATCCAGTGCGACAATTGTAGTGATGGGGGATGGTCTACTTAATGGTGATAATTCTTCTTCTTGTAATACTACATGGTACTCATATAGAGAGAGTGAATTGAGCTGTATAATTGTTATGAACTTGATGTACGATATCCTAGAGATAAATGTAAATAATTGTGATGCTGCTCATCTAATCAACAATAAAAAAGATATATATTATTGATTTATCATCCATATATTTTCAATTATTTGTAGGATGGTATGAAACAAATAACCTATAGTTTTAAAATAATAAATATTTTTCTATAACTTTGGATTATTTTTTTATGATGTTTTTTTAAAAATGATTCATTGATGGGTGGTGGGTAAAAATTCTTTCATATTTTAACCGACATCTAGATATGAACTTTTATCCACGATAAAAACATTTATCCAAATATTCTTCCCGAAACATGTTCTATAAATCCAATGAATCAAACAACAGATGTATGTATTTAATGATATATTAAAATCTAATTGTTATTGAACATCCCATATTATCTTATAATATAATTGTGGTGAAGATCCACACATTTTATATAAATTCATACAATATTGGGACATTCCTTTACATTAAAAGTTTTTAGTTAGTAATTATTGACCTCATATCATCAATATAAACGAAAATCTAATCGAATTATTCATTTAATTTTGAACTAATTTATTTAAAAATAGTTTTTAAAATATCAATTTGGTTTCCCATTCACTTAAAAAATAAAATAATTAATTTCAATATCACCTTTTCATGATATTGCAATTCCATGGAGTTTTAAAAACTCCTTAATATATATCTTAGATTGTACAATAACATTGAATTATTATCATTCTTTCACAGAAAGACCAATGTTTCCCTGACCTTGATTTTCATCATTGTTAATTCTTTAAACATTTCAAAAAACATTATTCTTCAAGTTTGACATATTATAAAATTTTTCTATCAATATAGTACTAGAATAACAACATCATATAACAAATTCATACATTCTTAACACTTTGAGAATAGTAGAAAATCATTTTCATTGAATTATATCATATTGATTAAACATTTCTATTAATGATGATAAGATAATTTCTCGAACCAGATCAAATAATAATATTATCCCTTTAAAATCATGGAATATAATTAAACTAATCATAACCCATGTATTGAAATACCCATTCCATTATATTTAAAAAACCAATGTTTATATTATCTTCTTAATAAATAAATTATATTTTATACACATCTTATAATTAAATTATCCAAGATTGAATAATCCAAGTCATCAATGTTAAATATCTATTTATACATTACCTAAATAATAATCTTGCATCAATTATTATGATCGTTATGAATTCTTTTATATTTACAACATGTTGAAAAACTTATTGTTGTTATCATATATTAATTAGAATTAGATAATTTATTTCTATAACCAATAAAGAATGAATAAAATATTTTGAATCGACAATTCATTAAAAAAATCTTATTGAAAATCATATGACATACCCAATCATCTTGGGTATACGAGACTAAAATAATTAATTTAATCAATAATGTTTTGTAAATATGTAGAGTTTAAAATTAATTTCTACAATTAAAATCAATTTATTTGAAAATACTAAATGAGTCACTCTGTTTTTTCATAAGAACCTATATTCACTTATTATCCAAATTCAACACTTTGTAAATTAATAAGTAACTGTTAGAAAAAATTTAAAACTTCTCATTATTAATAAAATTTCCCCAACAATCAGTATTAGGTGTTTCTTACTTTAATAATCTCATTTGAATTATTAATAATGTCATAATATGATGATAATGATGCATTTATCTAAAATGTAACTTTTAAAAATATTATTATCATGTCTAATATCATTCCATTAAGTATTTTTAAAGATAGTGCTACCACCAAAATTGATGACCCTGTACATTATTTCCATTTAATGAGAAAACATCCATATTTCACCATAACTGACATTGATTACCATGTAAGAATGTAATAACTATTTTAGTAGTGAATCATTCCTATCACAGTAGTTATGATTCATTGCTTGATCAGTGGAAAACTCTATATTCAAATCCATCATATTGATTCAATCAACATTATTCCTCTAGTATCCTAACCATTATGGATTCTTAGCTTGTGTAACCAAATGAAACTGCCATGAAGAAGACATGTAAAGACAATCAAGGGATACCCATTATCATATCGAGAATACCAAACATTAATATACTAATATTCTTATATTTAAAATTAATTAAAAAATACAATATAGGGTTTCTCGTGAATAGCTCGATAATACCGGAATCAATGATTAAGGTCTTGACAAGTGTCTATTTTGAAGGAATCTTAGACTTATTATTTAATAAGTTTTCTCATTCAGTTATTAATAGTTTAATTTACATCATATTCTTATAAAACATATATCAATTACATACAATTTTTTATATCCCCTTGTTTTCCCTCTTCGTGTATGCATGATTCAAATGATATATTTTTTGAAACCCTATTCAAACCACCAAATTAATGTTTTAACACCAAATTATTGTGTTACACTTTACAGAACTGATAATTCTATGTTTATCACAGAAAATTAGATGTTAATTAAATTCATAGACTTTCTAATATGTCAAATGCATAAGGTAGATTAAAACTAAATTTAATGGCATAAAGTTATATTGAAATATAAACCATCACATGAGTATGCTTGAAGCGACATATCGTGAAACCCATTCACGTACCTAGCCATGTAAAGCCTTCATGAAAGAAGGTTGTCTAACCCAATGTCTCTATACCCTTAGATACATTACCTAATATATAATTATATTCACAAAATACTGTTACATATAATTTGAAAATGTTATTCTGAAGAACTACACTTGTGCTCATAACTATAATTATAATCCTAGGTCAATTTATATAAAGACTAAAATTTTTCATATCCAAAATATAATTATATCAAATGCTTTAACCTATAATAAATTTACTATACAAATATTCGAACACATTTATTCCTAATGTAATAAATTTATAACTATGAATAAAAATTAGAATAACAAATTAATAAATAAATAATTTAAAATTTTAAAGAAACGAAAAATATTAATAAATAATTTAATATATACAATTTAATTATAAACCCTTTTATAATTAAATGTTTAACATTATAAACATTGCATAAATATCAAATATAAACTCTTTATATTCATTCCTAAATGAAAACATTCATATTTATCATAATATTGAATTTCCTTTTAAATATATTATATTGTTTGAATTATAAACTATTAAAAATAAATATTATATTATGAAAACCAATTAAATAATATAAATATCACATAATTTATTTTTATTAAAACCTCTATCATATCGATTTAAAAAACATCTTTTGATGTGACTTAAATTACATCCAAATCAATCCCCTTTATTTTGAACAATTTAAAACTAATTAATTAGGTATTAAACTTTAATATTACTGAAATATATTAAATAAAAAGTATTTAATTTCCAAAAATTGATACATTTATAAACTATTCATAAAAAAATGATATTTATAAACACTATAAAAATTAACAAGAATATAAATATTTTAAATTATTATCAATATGAACAATTTAAATTTATTTTTAAATTGAATTTATAAGATATTTCATGAATCATAATAAATTAATGACTCAATATATATTATTTTAACTTTTTTATATAATATAAATAGTAAATATGAGAGTACTTATAAACGCTTTATAAATAACCTTTTATGATTTCTAAATAAACTAAATATTTCATTATAATTTACCATTCCATTTAATTAGTCAAAATGTATTTAAAAAATAAATATATTAATTAGCCATAATAATGTTTTTGAAAATAAAATTATAAAGTAGTTTTATAAATTTACATAAAAATTTCAATATACCTTTTTCAAGACTTATAATCAATTTTTTTTAAAAAAAAATTCAAATGGATATTATCTAGAATAAAATAAATATATTATTTATTTTCATAAACAAGGGTAATATATATGATAATTTCATATTTATTTCCATGATTGAAAAAGATAATTTTACAAATGAATAGAATAATTCATACATTAATAAACATGTCAATCCATCAAATGATCTAACCATTAAATCCCACAGATGAATTTTCTATTATCTTAAAATGACCACATGCAACAGATGTAAAATTAACATAGGTAGATCTATCATTGACATTGAACATGTAAATAAAACGAATAAACATAATAGATATTGTACATGGATATCGCTATTGGAAATCATCTTCTTCATTCTATGTGAAAATGAATGAATTGAAAATATAATGAAGATATGAAAAACAACCCAACCACTATGGAGGTGCACCAAAAAATGATTCTACGACTGTATTATAAATATTACCTAATGCTAAAGGGGTGATAGATCCTTTATTTCAAAAGATGATCAATAGTATAGGAGGAAGAGAGAAATGAGAGGATTACTCACAATATCTTATCTACTATAGAAGGGATCACATACCTCTATATATCAATCCTTCACTTGTTTTAATAAATTAAAATGCATCAAAAATATTAATGTATCCATATTCATTTAATCCCACAATTCAATGAATCATATTTAATTGGTGTGTAAGACAATTAATCCATTAATAATATAATTTTCCTAATAATAATATAGTTTAGGTGAAATGAAATTATATCATTATATATATATATATTATCAAAATTATTTAGTGACT
The DNA here is from genome assembly GCA_963277665.1 of Viscum album. Classification (NCBI taxonomy): domain Eukaryota; kingdom Viridiplantae; phylum Streptophyta; class Magnoliopsida; order Santalales; family Viscaceae; genus Viscum; species Viscum album. Next base: position 389,549,856 of record OY728125.1, read on the forward strand.
AAATTATAATACATGCATCAAATTTTTGTATTAAAATATACACTCTAAATATGTTGTTATAGATTATATATGAATATTTTATTGCATATATAAAACTTCCATATACTATATTTCAATCCGTTCTGAAGGAATCAAAATTAATATCAATTAACCATTTAATTAGAAACAATAATGGAACTCTAAATATGGATTATTTTATTCATTAAAAACTAGTAATTTATTTATTCTATCTCTGATTTGGGAGAATGTAGACTTGATAAAAATGGAATATCTAGTATGTGTCACATTCTCGGTAATATATTTTTTTTATTAGATTTCATGAAAACAAAAAAATATATATTTCTTTTTCAATATATTAATGTGATTAGATATCTACTACATCTTGTTTTAATCAGTCATAATGGAATGAAAAATGTCATTCTTACTATGGTTATACATAAGAAAAAAATCATATTTATTGTGATAAATCTTCTTTTATTTATATTTTAAATAACATTGTAATTAAATATATTATTATGAATATTGACATGTGTTTTCATTTTATTTGTGAATATATTAATAAATATGATATTATTCTGTAAAATATTTAAACTAAAAATTATCTCGAAGGTATTTTTCTAAATAATTATTTATGGAAATATTATAAATACTAAAATTTTAAATTGTTATGTTTTAATGTTTATGAAAACATTTATACTATTAAACATATCATAATATTAACTAATTAAATTGGGGGTGAGGTTCATGGTTTTTCTAAATTTTTATTTATAAACTTATTAAATATTGAATTTTTAAAAAAGATAAAAATGTTGGAGAATCTTATTAAATAATTTTTTTCTTTTATAATTTTCAAGAAGGTGGAATATGTTTTTAGTTTTTTTTAATTTTTTATTAGTATACAATTTTCTAAATTGAAAAACCTATTATTATTTTATGTTACAAACTAATTTTATTTCCTGTATTTTTTTTAAAAAAACATTTCTCAAAATTGTATGATTTATATAAACCCAATTTTATTCAAATGATAATAATTATATCATCAATTAATTCAACCACTAAAAAGTATAATTCTATTTCTATCATGTTTTTATTTTCATTAAAACACATAATGTGATTTTGGTTTCGATAAAAATTGAATGTTTAAACTATATCATAGTTTCCTATAACATTGTAATTATAACAGATGTTATATAGATACGATATTTAGGTAACCTATTACCTAATAAATAAACATAATTTTTTTTAAATTCATTATAATAATTGTAAGACCTAACTTAATATTTAAGTAATGAAAAAATACCCGATGATTATGATATAACTACAGAATTCTAGAATTTTTATATTTAAAATTTGTTTGTATTTCCTTTATATATCTGTAAATTCTAATTGTAATCTCATTTCAATTTTTGGTTTTAAAATATGTGATATTTTGGTAAATTTAATAAAACAACATGGTATTCATCAAGTGATTTTGGAATACCTGAAAAATTAGTTGAATTACTATAATTGTATTTTAAATTTTTCATAGTTTTCATAAATTGTATTTATATAAAAGTTGGTTATATATCATAATATATATTTGGGATTGATGAATTCATAATTTTCTAGAATCCATTTAAATTTTCAAAAAAATATATTTACCATTAGATACAAATTTATTTTTTTAATTTTAGTATCATTTATCTGAAAACAATGATAACTATAGATTTTTAGTTGTAATGGTTTAAAACCACATACTTTCTGTCATATTATGAGTTGTGACACACTCTATTGTGAAGCCATCTATAACCTACCATGATACATTAATCATATTAATATTAATCATATTAACATCCCACAATGATCCAATATACCATTGATGAAATCTATTTTGAACGTACCATGGGAAAAATGAAGCTACCATGAATTTTTTGATGAACTTACAGCTTGTCAAGTTATTGCTTGTTCAACCGCATGTAATCATAGTGTTTTTTCTTTGAAAATATTCAGTAATGATTTTTTTCTTCTCTTTTATGGTGAATCAAAGGATTTAATCATAATAAATTATTTTACTTTGGAACCTAAAATTTCCTTTGATTCCAGCATGTGGCTTCTTTATCCACCAAATCAGTATGAATTTTGAGACTTTTATCAATCCCATTCAATAATGAGATTATTTACTATACAAAAAGAATATTATTGAATATTATTATATCACATTTAAACTAATTTATTTACAAACTCATTCTATATACTATGGAGGGTCTCTATACATACCATTTCATCATGTAACTATGTGTTTACTTAAACAAACAATACTATAGTCAGTAGACCGACTCTATGTTCATTTTTCCCATACAGTAAGTTCAACAAATTAATTATTATTTTATGTCATGAAATTGATGGATTACATAATTTTCATAATTATTGATTGATTAATTATATTAATATTTATTTTTAATTTAATTATGTATTTTAATAATATCTGAAATTAATATTATATATATATGCCCAGGAAAGTGTTTCAAAATATTTTTAATAGTTTTAAATATGATATAAATATTTTGAATTATTCTTATTTAAAACATAAATCAATTATTTTTAATACATTTGTTTCTTTATATCATATTTATTTCCTTGAAATAATAATTTAGAAAATTATTATTTAATGAAATGAAATATAGTAAGCATTATTTAGTATCATTTAATTTAGTATAATTTAGGTATAGGTATTTATACATCCAATAAATTATAATTTATTTAGTTTTTTTTACTCAAATTATCATAAAATTATCATGGTATATAACTTAATTATTATTATCATGTAACCAGTAATTCAATTTGGGTTGAATTAGCCTTTCGTTTTTGAATTCACATAAATCTTTGTACCATTATTCTTGATAATAATTTTTTCTCTTTATAATGCATCTATTTCTTTTGAATTTGAAATGCTTTACCCAAATAATGATTATCTGGTCAATCTTTATATACTATATTTAAAATAATTGTGTTCCATTCAAATAATACACATTATATTTAGATGGTCCATGAGTATAAAAAAGTTTTATAAGAAATTATCAATGTTGAATATTGATATCTTATGCGATCCCTTTTCTTCTACGTGATGATCTCTCATTTTCTACATGAACAACATAAATTGATTACTTCTTTTATGAAAATGAACCAACATTTCTCAAGAACTAGAACACGTGATTCATTCATTTTATCTTATCTTTCATCTAGATTATTAAGTTTGTAATACTATTTCTCACTTCAAGAAACAATATCTATTTTTTTTAATTATTTTACATACAAAACCATTTTTCATATTCCATTTTCTCAGTTTCTGACTCCTAGATTCTATAGAAAGGACCTCTCTAGTTATGACTCCATTATTCCAAATCAGTGTTGTATTTTTTTAGTGACTACCCATAAATAACAATATGTTTCGTGTGCATCCTTCCACTAGAAAATTATCATGATATTGGTTCATTATTCAGTCTAAAAAATCAGTTTAGTGATCATTTATCTCTCAATGAGTATAGTGGTTTAATTCAACAATATATCAACATTGGAATGAACTAGTTTAAAAATAATTATATTTTATATTTTATTTTGAATATCAGTTAAAACATATTATTACTAGAAATGCTTAGTCAGAGGCAAGCCTCTGACCATGTATTATTAAAAGAAAAATCATCAAGCAGGTACAACGTGCAAGCGAAACATCTACATATCATAGAAACCAAACCCATCACCATCCCCACTGTGGACTATTTCCTATGCATTATTAGTTTCCCATTCGGAGCTTTTATAATACTTATAAACCTTTGCATATTTTCTTCTCAGATTCAACTTCTACAAAGCTAAAAACTCCTTCGAAGATTTCATAGCCAAGCTTTCCTTCCCAATAGAGGCTCTGGTAGACACCGGTCTTGGGAGATAAGAATAATCTTTCTTTGGACGCCGACATGGTGGACCAGTCCTTTTGTCTTCAACCCCATGCAACATCATCCTATCACCTTGAACAACAGCACTGAAGGAGGGCCAGAGCATCCCAACATCTTTTTCCTTCTCACTATCTAAGATGTCACCCCATTTTCCTAAAATATCCACCTTTCGACAAGCCCCCTCCGAACCACAATCTTGTGATGTGTTGGGACAATGAGGCTGATCCACGAAGTTCTGGAAATCTTCCCCAACTGCAGCATCCACCGAAGAGTTAGTAATCTGCAAGATACCACTATCCTTCCTTGCCACATTATCTTCTTTATGCAAGGCCTCATCATTGTCCAATTCCAGAATCTATTGTCTGTGGGAACAAAGATCATCATATGTCCAGCATTCTCTTCCTTCTCCTGGACACAGCCTTCCATATGCCCTGACGGAAAGAGACTGCATGACAAGGAACCCGCTGTATTAGCATTCCCAATTCCAAGATTAGACTTCAAACGGTGAAACACCTGCTAACTGTCGGATTTCAAGACACACTAGAAGATGATTTCCCCGACTGCTCATCCATAGCCTGATTGTCCACAGCCCTCACCTGACCATCCTGCAACTCCTTCATACCAGGGGAGCAACCAGGGACCTCAACAACAGATACTCCCTCTCCCACTTCCTTGTCAATTAAAACACGTTCCACCGCCTGCATAAGCACTGGAACCACAGGTTCATCTGCAATAGCACCTACACCTCCGTGATCCCCCACCCGAGCGCCCTGTTCGATAGAACCTCCACCTTTAGCACACCCGAAAACCTCTGCATTACCCAACATTGTAACACCCCAGGTAAATAAAGAATATTACATTTTCATATTTATCCATATTTGTGAATAAAATATTAATATGACTTTAAAGGGGATGCTATGCTCGATGGCGTACCCAACACGCAACAACGAGTTTCTTGGGAATCTTACGTTGCACTCTAATAATAAAATAATATTATTTTAAATGGCAGTTAACATGTAGCCGTTGTATTTGCGGGAATGGATAGAAATAACTAAAATATGAATATATATGTTTTTTTAAATGTTTTTACATCTATCCAAAGGCTTAAAATACGGAAAGAATTCAATTTTAGGCTTTTATAACCAAATTTTCACTAAAGGTTCACTTATCGCCTTCTGATGGAGAACTGTCATTAAATATAGTTTTGATCACTCTTATAAATTCTTTTGGAACAAATAAAACTCTTCTTTAGAATCGGGACATCAAATTTTACTTTGTTTAATTTTTTGGTATTTTTCCGATAAAGTTCATTTTTTAATGAATAGTGTAAAATGTTGTATTTTAATTCAAAACCTCTTTTTAATCTAATTTATTTATATGACTAGATTATAATTTGAATTGTTTTTAAATTGAAATTAGAAAATATTTTTACCATTAAATCCAATAGTGGTTGTTGGAATTTATTTCACTTTGAAATCAGACATAAACTAGTGTCAATCTTTTGATACTTATTGTTTCATAAAAACAAGCTATTTGCTCTGACAGAAGGAATTAATTATTAAATTAATTAATTTGACTTATATGTTTTGAATTTTGTAAAATAGACTTCAATTTCGAATTCATAATATCAAATATAGCTCAGGGTGAATTTTTGGGATTTTTCTGAAAATTTCAATTTTTGATGAATAGTGAAACCACTAAGTGGTACTTATAAAAACTTATTTTTCCGTTTAAATGAAATTTTGCAATCTTTGTGTTTTGAATTTCAAAAATCCGACATACATGGTTGTCATTAAGAAGTAAAATGTGGTTCAATGGGATAAAAATAATTTTTTGGTGAATAGTAACTTATTAAGTTTTTAATCGCGATTAGTGGTAATTAGTATAGTTTAAGGTAAAAATAATGCTTTAATAAAATAAGATGAGCTTGACACATGTCCTAACCTCATTGGTTGTGTCATGGCCGACCAAGACAAGCCATGGGTCAACTTGGGGACCCCATGGAGACACTTTGGTTGGGAAATGACATAAATAACTTTTTATTTAATGTAAAAGTCAAAATGACACAAACATCATATGTTTTACGAAAACAATTTTTACATGGGGTTATAATGATCCGATTTTTGATTATAAATAGTCATTGGAACTCTAAAAATATTTCCTACATCATAGTAATTTTTTTATAATTTTTATACATTAAATAAATTAAATTATTTATGACATAATAATGATGCAGCGATGACATCATTATTTGAAGATTTAAATAAAATGGAAAGATAATGTAAAATATATGAACTAAACATGTCCGAAACTTATTTTATGGGTTTATATCGAACCCTTATCACCTTATCCACGAATTATATCAATATGGGACCTTTTAAAACCGAAACACATTTTCAAATAAAGTAATATTTCTTTACTTTCCAAAAGTAACCCTCCTCTCCTCTTATAAAAGGCCCTCACCTCTACCTCATTTCACACACTCTTCAAGCCATTGGCTCGGCCAAACCCTGACCATTTACTCTCTCGACATCCCTCTCCTCATCCTAGAGGATTAACTTTGGGCATAATCCTTTCAAAGGAAGCCTTTAGGCTCAAATCAAAAGTAGATACACTTTTAAAGGTAATTCATTCTCTCATGTTCATTTGTTTTATTTTTCTTCTCCAACCCCCTAAAATCTTTTTATTTACATCTTTTGTAACAAAACAAGTATATTCAATATACTAGGATGTTTTTATAAGATTTATTCGAGCTACACTCTCACAAAACTACATCAAATGGTTAAAGAACATACGGTTTCCGTGGATGGCGAAATTCTGCCTCCTGAAATGATGATTGTTCAATACTCATTTAACACCTTCAAAGGTGGCCATTATGATGTCACTATTTTTATATATTATATATAATATGTTTATGTTTTCCTTAAGCTTCTGTTTTTTTTCATTTTGGGCATACCTTTATGGTTTCCATTATGGGTAAACGCGATATCTTCATTTAAGGAAGTGTGGACTACCGCCCCCTCAAAGTGATTTGATTCGTTAAATACCATATGTGGGACGTATAAAGGATGGAAATATGATATTATATATGATATTATACTTTAATTATAATACACCTTTATATCATTATTATTCCATTCTATAAAATATGAAATAGAAATGAAAGTAGCGTTCATGCGTACGTAAGGCTTACCGTCTCCATGAACGGTGCATTTCATTTCTTACCTCTAAATGATTATGTAATGTTATAAATGAATGAATTTACTGGATATATATTACATATATGATATCCAAATCATGAATATAATTCTGGATATAATAAACATTTTACCACACGAACAACATGTAATTGTAAGAAGTCCACTTTCGACTTAAGAACCAAATATCGACAAAACAAACATTATTAACTTAAATGTTTACATAATGTTTATAACATGGAAATAAGTGATCTAATAGAAATAATTAACTATAAAAAGTTTCTTAATAAAGTGGAAATTAACTCAAGTTTATTATTCAGGACGTTAAATAACGATCGAGTCAAGTCGGACACGAGTTAAGGGATCCTACTCCTCTCTTTTTTTAAGTACACACTTTTATGTAGTTCATTTTAAAGATCATCTTTCTTGTTATTGGGATGATCTTTTATATTAAAGTTACTGTAATTTTTATGTTCATGTGATGAGAGACCCTATTCTCTCTCGTCAATCCATTTTGGAAGTTTTGAGTGGCGCCGTTAGGTTGCCGAACTTTCGTAAGGGATCTAACCTCTCTCTTTCTTTTTAAGAACTCTCCTTTATGTCACTTCTTTTAAGCTCCTCTTTGTAATGATGGGGGATGTTCTTTTATATTCCTCTTGATTTAAATTTTATTTTAATGTGATGAGATACCCTATTTGATCTCATCAATCCATATTCGAAAGTTTTATGTGGCGCCGTTAGGCTGCCGAGTTTTTGTAAGTGATTTTTCATATCACTTTTATTCCCATGAGATATATGATACATTTTCCACAAATTCCATTGAGTGGTGTATATACTTCCAATTATTCTACTCTTTTTGTAATATACATTCGTTTATGAGTATTTACAACAATGATCTATTGTCCTTCCTTCATGGGGTGTATGTCTTGAAAGATACCCAAGTCGGTAAGGGAACCTTTCACCCTCCTCTTTTTTAAAAGACCACTTTTGTTGGGTCTTTTAATTTGTTGGGATGTGTTCTAATATATCCTTATTGATGTAAATTTTATGTCCAAGTGATGATATACACTTTTTATCTCTCACCAACTCATTTTGATGTGATGTCATTAGGCTGTCAAGGGAACTTTTTAACCCAATTTCAATTTCTTTGGGTTCAACATGTAGTAATTGAATATGTCATCCATTGAATATGTGTGAATGACCTTTTATTGTTTTACACTTAATATCCACTTATATTAGGTGTATTTATATTTGTCACACATATTTTTGAGATTTATTTTTCCTTAATTTAAGGATACCTTCTTTATAAGGGATTTCATCACATTTGACATTTCTATTGAGGGTTCATTGTTGTTATGCACCAATTCACTCTTATATGGTGTATATACTGTCCTTTGGAGTATTATATCTTGAATCCATTTATTCACATGATATTATAAAGTTCTGACTAAATGTTATTCCTCAATTATTGTATTCAAGTGTCACTAATTTTGGTAAAACCCCTTTAACCAAAATATCATTTTAAATGTTTTAATTATTTGTTCTTATTAATATCCATGTTTTGAAAATGGTTTTAAGGATTTATTTATATGGATATTAATGGTTTAAAATTTTAAGCATCAAGGTGGTATGGGACACTTTGATTCAAAAATATCTTTTAAATGTTTTTAATGGTTTTGAAAATGGTTTTTTTTATGGATTCATTATTTCAATATCCTAAAATGTTATATTGTGATTGAAATGTGGAAATTTTATATTTCCTTTATGCATGTTTTATGTGAAACATTTATGTTATGGTTCTTGGGCATTGTTATGAAAACGGGTGGTTCCGTGATAAACTAAGGGCGGGTGAGCCCGATATAGCTCTCCAATGCATTGGGTAACGCGAAGGAGTGAAATGATAAGGTTTCTCCGAAGAGATTTAGGGAATATACTGTGATGGGTATTCCAAACGTAACCAAGAGGGTTGCTCCCTACGTAAGAATGTTATGAATGCCTCAAGTAACCTTTATGTATTATGATTTCTATGATTTATTCATGATTTGATGAGGTATGATAAAGTGACTAAGTTTTATGGGTAAAGTATGATTTCATTCTTATGTATATATGAACTCATGTTTCCTTTACATATTTTTATAACCCTTACTGAGCTTTTAATGCTCATCCCAAGTGTTTGAAATGTTTTTCACAGGTCAAGGGAAAGGTACATGATGTGATGATAGTGTCAAGGATGTGTGAAGAAAGAATCCGTGTTTTATTTTAAATAGGTTTCCATTGATGGGAAGAATGAATATTGTCTTTTATGTAACCACATTGTTTAAATGTGGAATGTAATGCAAGTTTCATGATCTAATTCTCTAAAACTCTAAACCTGAAAAGATCCTCAATGTGTAATCTTGTAATAACTCAAGATTAAGTAAGGTTTAAGTATGGGGCCTTATAGTTAGTATCAAAGGTCGGTTTAGATAACTTTAGAGGTTAGGGTATTCTTTAAGCATAACTGACATTACCATAATGGTTAGGATTTCAGAAAGAGTCCCAGTTTTAGATAAATTGAATGAGTAAGTATATCTTAGTGTTTATCTTACTCATTAGTACATGATGGTTTTGTTGATATACTCACACTGACCTTTTTGGTTTTAGTAAATGGCTGGATCTGGCAGGCACCAAAGTAATAGTGGATGTGAAGGAAACTGTGACAGTTTTTTGAGAAAGCAACTGAATGATATGGGAGCTGCAATGAGAACTCTTTTGATTATCCTCAACCAACTATCTGGAGTCATGATTGACCACCTAAACCTTGGATATTTCTCTAAGGCATCATATATGAAAGAAACAAATCCCTACGGAAGTACAGGTAATAATCATAAAGGTAAGTGTGTTCAAAAACCAATGTGTCAAAGATGTGGAAAGAAACACCTAGGAAAATGTTTCAAAGGGACAGAAATATGCTATAGATGTGGAAATGAAGGTCATAAAGCAAGAACCTGCCATGGAAAAAGGAAGAATCCAGTTGACTCGAGGAAAGGGAAAGAAGTTCTTTCTGAGGGATCAATTGAATGTTTTAAATGTGGTGTGCATGGTAATTATGCAAACACATGTCCTATGAAGAAGTTTCGTGAATGGGGTCACCAAGAGCGTACCAATATTCGTTTACCAATACCTAATTCCATTCCGATTGAGGATGAAGAAACTGACAATGACCAATCAAAGGTATGTACTATTTCATGAATATTGTTTTCTTATTTTGGAATCTTAGGATATGATTCATGATTTTGTTTGTAGGAAAGAGGTATTTCGGAATAAGATGGAAAGTAATGGATAATGGATCATGAAGAATGTTGAATGAGTAAGATGTCAACATATAAGGGCTTCAAGAGTTAGGGTGAAATTCATAAGAGTATTAAGTCTCTTTTGATGATGGGGTTACATTAGAAGACTTTTTATATTATGTGTAACCCTGATGTTTAATATAGGCAAATTTTATTCAAGTAATAGTTATATTTTATTTTGTGGACATAGTTATAACGAACCATTTGGGTTTATATGATCCTTACTTTTGAGGTAATTATGGGTTACTATATGTTATGATTGAAGTGAAAGGCATGAGATAAAATTGAGGTTAAATTATGTTATGGTTATTTTTTATGATTTTATCCCTTTTTGGGTAATGATTTGAGAATTATATAGTTTTGAAAAAAGGACAACACGCAGATCGTGTGACAGCCCGTCGCGTCGGACAATGCTGCGGGAATCGAACCCACAACCAAAGTGTGACTGGTATTTATCGCCTACCACTGGACTACGTGAAGTCCCTAGTTAGTTTGACTGATTCTTTTTAGTTATATGATTTTATGAATTACGAGTAAGTTGATTTTGGGTTATCAATGAAAATGATTAAGCTATCATGGAGGATATGTGATTAGGTTAATTACTTTTCAATGCGAGACTTTAAGAGCAACTGATTTTGTTTGGAGATAAATGTTACGATTTAACTTGGAAGACTATGTGACTAAATCCTTCAAATATTTGGGTTTCAATCTAAGATTGTTTTACTTTGAATAATTTTATGGAAATTTTTTTTATCTAATGGTCCTCGTTGATCTTTGGGTTTTGTTGGACAAATTTTGGAGATTAATCATAGATTTTCTTTTTATAAATGGTTATCCTTTTCTGGATTATTTGATCTTGTACTAGCCTTTTTAGTTTTGGTTTTGGTTAAAGTATAGAGACATGGGAAGTATATAGTTCTCTTTTGTGGATTAGGTGATTCTCTAGAAGTTGATTATAGTACTCTTAATGGGAAGAAGTCTTCCTAAATACTCGTCTTTTGGAGAAAATATGATTTTGTGTAAGGAATCTAATAAAAGTTGAAAGTCAACATGATAAGTGATTATTCTTCCTTATGAATAAATTCCTCAATAAAAAGTAACTTAAAACAAAAATGTTGTCTATTAACTTTTCCTACTGGGGAATCGAATACCGTTTAACCCATCACACTTTTGTGATTTTCTCATGGCTAACTTTCTCCTAAACATGTTTTCTATCACTCTCCATCAGAACATGACCCTTTGTTTTTTTCTCCATGTCCATATTTTCATACTTGGAATCCTAGTATGGGTTAACTCGGGTGACCTTTTTACTTATCTTTCTTTATTTTAAAGTGATTTTTTACCGACTCTTCTCCGATGTGGGACTTTCAAGGATGTTTCCAAGCAAAATTTTAAAAATTGCGAGGACGCAATTCCCAAAAGGGGGGAAGGATGTAACACCCCAGGTAAATAAAGAATATGACATTTTCATATTTATCCATATTTGTGAATAAAATATTAATATGACTTTAAAGGGGATGCTATGCTCGATGGCGTACCCAACACGCAACAACGAGTTTCTTGGAAATCTTACATTGCACTCTAATAATAAAATAATATTATTTTAAATGCCAGTTAACATGTAGCCATTGTATTAGAGGGAATGGATATAAATAACTAAAATATGAATATAGATGTTTTTTAAATGTTTTTACATCTATCCAAAGGCTTAAAATACGGAAAGAATTCAATTTTAGGCTTTTATAACCTAATTTTCACTAAAGGTTCACTTATCGCCTTCTGATGGCGAACTGTCATTAAATATAGTTTTGATCACTCTTATACATTATTTTGGACCAAATAAAACTCTTCTTTAGAATCGGGACATCAAATTTTACTTTGTGTAAATTTTTGGTATTTTTCCGATAAAGTTCAATTTTTAATGAATAGTGTAAAATGTTGTATTTTAATTCAAAACCTCTTTTTAATCTAATTTATTTATATGATTAGATTATAATTTGAATTGTTTTTAAAGTGAAATTAGAAAATATTTTTACCATTAAATCCAATAGTGGTTGTTGGAATTTATTTCACTTTGAAATCGGACTTAAACTAGTGTCAATCTTTTGATACTTATTGTTTCATAAAAACATGCTATTTTCTCTGACAGTGGGAATTAATTATTAAATTAATTAATGTGACTTATATGTTTTGAATTTTGTAAAATAGACTTCATTTTCGAATTCGGAATATCAAATATAGCTCAGGGTGAATTTTTGGGATTTTTCTGAAAAATTCAATTTTTGATGAATAGTGAAACCACTAAGTGGTACTTATAAAAACTGATTTTTCCGTTTAAATGAAATTTTGCCATATTTGTGTTTTGAATTTCAAAAATCCGACATACATGGTTGTCATTAAGAAGTAAAATGTGGTTCAATGGGATAAAAATAATTTTTTGGTGAATAGTAACTTATTAAGTTTTTAATCGCGATTAGTGGTAATTAGTGTAGTTTAAGGTAAAAATAATGCTTTAATAAAATAAGATGAGATTGAAACATGTCCTACCCTCATTCTTTGTGTCATGTCCGACCAAGACAAGCCATGGGTCAACTTGGGGACCCCATGGAGACACTTTGGTTGGGAAATGACATAAATAACTTTTTATTTAATGTAAAAGTCAAAATGACACAAACACCATATGTTTTACAAAAACAATTTTTACATGGGGTTATAATGATCAGATTTTTTATTATAAATATTCATTGGAAAGATAAAACGATTTCCTACATCATAGTAATTTGTTTTATAATTTTTAGACATTAAATTAATTAAAGTATTTATGACATAATAATGATGCAGCGATGACATCATTATTTGAAGATTTAAATAAAATGGAAAGATAATGTAAAATCTATGAACTAAACATGTCCAAAACTTATTGGATGGGTGGATTTAGAACCCTTATCACCTTATCCACTAAATATATCAATATGGTACCTTTTAAAACCGAAACACATTTTCAAATAAAGTAATATTTCTTTACTTTCCAAAAGTGCCCCTCCTCTCCTCTTATAAAAGGCCCCCACCTCTACCTCATTTCACACACTCCTCAAGACATTGGCTCGGCCAACCCCTGCCCATTTACTCTCTCCACATCCCTCTACTCATCCTAGAGGATTCCCTTTGGGCATAATCCTTTCAAAGGAAGCCTTTAGGATCAAATCAAAAGGAGATACACTTTTAAAGGTAATTCATTCTCTAATGTTCATTTGTTTTATTTTTCTTCTCCAACCCCCTAAACTCTTTTTATTTACTTCTTTTGTAACAACACAAGTATCTTCAATATACTAGGATGTTGTTATAAGATTTATTCGAGCTACACTCTCACACAACTACATCAAATGGTTAAAGAACATACGGTTTCCGTGGATGGCGAAATTCTGCCTCCCGAAACGATGATTGTTCAATACTCATTTAACACCTTCAAAGGTGGCCATTATGATGTCACTATTTTTATATATGATATATAATAAGTTTATTTTTTCCTTAAGATTCTTTTTTTTTCATTTTGAGCATACCTTTATGGTTTCCATTATGGGTAAATGCGATATCTTTATTTAAGGAAGTGTGGACTACCGCCCCCTCAAAGTGATTTGATTCGTTAAATACCATATGTGGGACGTATAAAGGATGGAACTATGATATTATATATGATATTATACTGTAATTATAATATACCTTTATATCATTATTATTCAATTTTATAAAATATGAAATAGAAATGAAAGTAGCGTTCATGCGTACGTACGGCTTACCGTCTCCATGAACGGTGCATTTCATTTCTTACCTCTAAATGATTATGTAATGTTATAAATTCATGAATGTACTGGATATATATGACATATATGATATCCAAATAATTAATATAATTCTTGAAATAATAAACATTTGACCGCACGAACAACATGTAATTGTAAGAAGTCCACTTTCGACTTAAGAACCAAATATCGACAAAACAAACATTATTAACTTAAATGTTTACATAATGTTTATAACATGGAAATAAGTGATATAATAGGAATAATTAACTAGAAAAAGGTTCTTAATAAAGTGGAAATTAACTCATGTTTATTATTCAGTACGATAAAGAACGATCGAGTCAAGTCGGACCCGAGGTAAGGGATCCTACTCCTCTCTTTCTTTTTAAGTACACACTTTTATGTCATTCCTTTTAAAGATCATATTTCTTGTTATTGGGATGATCTTTTATATTACACTTACTTTAATTTTTATATTCATGTGATGAGAGACCCTATTCTCTCTCATCAATCCATTTTGGAAGTTTTGAGTGGCGCCGTTAGGCTGCCGAACTTTCGTAAGAGATCTAACCTCTCTCTTTCTTTTTAAGAACTCTCCTTTATGTCACTTCTTTTAAGCACCTCTTTGTAATGTTGGGGGATGTTCTTTTATATTCCTCTTTATTTAAATTTTATTGTAATGTGATGAGATACCCTATTTTATCTCATCAATCCATATTCTGAAGTTTTATGTGGCGCCGTTAGGCTGCCGAGTTTTTGTAAGGGATTTTTCATCTCACTTTTATTCCCATGAGATATAAGCTAAATTTGCCACAAATTCTATTGAGTGGTGTATGTACTGCCCATTATTCTACTCTTTGTGAAATATAAATTCGTTCATGAGTATTTACAACAATGATCTATTGTCCTTCTTTCAGGGGGTGCATGTCTTGAAAGATACCCAAGTCGGTAAGGGAACCTTTCACCCTCCTCTTTTTTAAAATACCTCTTTTGTTGGGTCTTTTAATTTGTTGGGATGTGTTCTGATATATCCTTATTGATGTAAATTTTATGTCCAAGTGATGATATACACTTTTTATCTCTCACCAACTCATTTTGATGTGATGTCGTTAGGCTGTCAAGGGAACTTTTTAACCCAATTTCGATTTCTTTGGGTTCAACATGTAGTCATTGAATATGTCATCCATTGAATAAGTGTGAATGACCGTTTATTTTTTTACACTTAATATCCACTTATATTAGGTGTATTTATATTTTTCACACATATTTTTGAGATTGATTTTTTCTTAATTTAAGGATACCTTCTTTATAAGGGATTTCATCACATTTGACATTTCTATTGAGGGTTCATTGTTGTTATGCACCAATTCACTCTTATATGGTGTATATACTGTCCTTTGGAGTATTATATCATGAATCCATTTATTCTCATGATATTATAAAGTTCTGACTAAATGTTATTCCTCAATTATTGTATTCAAGTGTCACTAATTTTGGTAAAACCCCTTTAACCAAAATTTCGTTTTAAATGTTTTAATTATTTGTTCTTATTAATATCCATGTTTTCAAAAATGGTTTTAAGGAATTATTTATATGGATATTAATGGTTTAAAATTTTAATCTTCAAGGTGGTATGGGACACTTTGATTCAAAAATCTCTTTTAAATGTTTTAAATGGTTTTGAAAATGGCTTTTTTTATGGATTCATTTTTTCAATATCCTAAAATGTTATATTGTGATTGAAATGTGGAAATGTTATATTTTCTTTATGCATGTTTTATGTGATACATTTATGTTATGGTTCTTGGGCATTGTTATGAAAACGGGTGGTTCTGTGATAAACTAAGGGCGGGTGAGCCCGATATAGCTCTCCAATGCATTGGGTAACGCGAAGGAGTGAAACGATAAGGTTTCTCCGAAGAGATTTAGGGAATATACTGTGATTGGTATTCCAAACGTAACCAAGAGGGTTACTCCCTACGTAAGAATGTTATGAATTCCTCAAGTTACCTTTATGTCTTATGATTTCTATGATTTATTCATGATTTGATGAGGTATGTTAAAGTGCCTAAGTTTTATGGGTAAAGTATGATTTCATTCTTATGTATATATGAACTCATGTTTCCTTTCTATATTTTTATAACCCTTACTGAGATTTTAATGCTCATCCCAAGTTTTTGAAATGTTTTTCACAGGTCAAGGGAAAGGTACATGATGTGATGATAGTGTCAAGGATGTGTCAAGAAAGAATCCGTGTTTTATTTTAAATAGGTTTCCATTGATGGGAAGAATGAATATTGTATTTTATGTAACCACTTTGTTTAAATGTGGAATGTAATGCAGGTTTCCTGAATTAATTCTCTAAAACTCTAAACCTGAAAAGATACTCAATGTGTAATCTTGTAATAACTCAAGATTAAGTAAGGTTTAAGGTTGGGGCCTTATAGTTGGTATCAAAGGTCGGTTTAGATATCTTTAGAGGTTAGGCTATTCTTTAAGCATAACTGACATTACCATAATGGTTAGGATTTCAGAAAGAGTCCCAGTTTTAGATAAATTGAATGAGTAAGTGTATCTTAGTGTTTATCTTACTCATTAGTACATGATGGTTTTGTTGATATACTCACACTGACCTTTTTGGTTTTAGTAAATGGCTGGATCTAGCAGGCACCAAAGTAACAGTGGATGTGAAGGAAACTGTGATAGTTTTTTGAGAAAGCAACTGAATGATATGGGAGCTGCAATGAGAACTCTTTTGATTATCCTCAACCAACCATCTGGAGTCATGATTGACCACCTAAACCTTGGAGATTTCTTTAAGGCATCATATATGCAAGAAACAAATCACTACGGAAGTACAGGTAATAATCATAAAGGTAAGTGTGTTCAAAAACCTATGTGTCAAAGATGTGGAAAGAAACACCTAGGAAAATGTTTCAAAGGGACATAAATATGATATAGATGTGGAAATGAAGGTCATAAAGCAAGAACCTGCCATGGAAAAAGGAAGCATCCGGTTGACTCAAGGAAAGGGAAAGAAGTTCTTTCTGAGGGATCAATTGAATGTTTTAAATGTGGTGTGCATGGTCATTATGCAAACACATGTCCTATGAAGAAGTTTTGTGAATGGGGTCACCAAGAGCGTACCAATATTCATTTACCAATACCTAATTCCATTCCGATTGAGGATGAAGAAACTGACAATGACCAATCAAAGGTATGTACTATTTCTTGACTATTGTTTTCTTATTTTGGAATCTTAGGATATGATTCATGATTTTGTTTGTAGGAAAGAGGTATTTCGGAATAAGTTGGAAAGGAATGGATAATGGATCATGAAGAATGTTGAATGAGTATGATGTCAACATATAAGGGCTTCAAGAGTTAGGGTGAAATTCTTAAGAGTATTAAGTCTCTTTTGATGATGGGGTTACATTAGAAGACTTTTTATATTATGTGTAACCCTGATGTTTAATATAGGCAAATTTTATTCAAGTAATAGTTATCTTTTCTTTTGTGGACATAGTTATAAAGAACCATTTGGATTTATATGATCCTTACTTTTGAGGTAATTATGGGTTACTATATGTTATGATTGAAGTGAAAGGCATGAGATAAAATTGAGGTTAAATTATGTTATGGTTATTTTTGATGATTTTATCCCTTTTGGGTAATGATTTGAGAATTATATAGTTTTGTAAAAAGGACAACACGCAGACCGTGTGACAACCCATCGCGTCGGACAATGCTGCGGGAATCGAACCCACAACCAAAGTGCGACTGGTATTTATCGCCTACCACTGGACTACGTGAAGTCCCTGGTTAGTTTGACTGATTCTTTTCAGTTATATGATTTTATGAATTACGAGTAAGTTGATTTTGGGTTATCAATGAAAATGATTAACCTATCATGGAGGATATGTGATTAGGTTGATTACTTTTCAATGAGAGACTTTAAGAGCAACTGATTTTGTTTGGAGATAAATGTTACGATTTAACTTGGAAGACTATGTGACGAAATCCTTCAAATATTTGGGTTTCAATATTAGATTGTTTTACTTTGAATAATTTTATGGACAAATTGTTTATCTAATGGTCCTCGTTGATCTTTGGGTTTTGTTGGACAAATTTTGGAGATTAATCATATATTTTCTTTTTATAAATAGTTATCCTTTTCTGGATTATTTGATCTTGTACTAGCCTTTTTAGTTTTTGTTTTGGTTAAAGTCTAGAGACATGGGAATTATATAGTTCTATTTTGTGGATTATGTGATTCTCTAGAAGTTTATTATAGTAATCTTAATGGGAACAAGTCTTCCTAAATACTCGTCTTTTGGAGAAAATATGATTTTGTGTAAGGAATCTAATAAAAGTTGAAAGTCAACATGATAAGTGATTATGCTTCCTTATTAATAAATTCCTCAATAAAAAGTAACTTAAAACAAAAATGTTGTCTATTAACTTTTCCTACAGGGGAATCGAATACCATTTAACCCATCACAATTTTGTGATTTTCTCATGGTTAACTTTCTCCTAAACATGTTTTCTATCACTCTCCATCAGAACATGACCCTTTTTTTCCTCCATTTCCATATTTTCATACTTGGAATCCTAGTATGGGTTAACTCGGGTGACCTTTGTACTTATCTTTCTTTATTTTAAAGTGATTGTTTTACCGACTCTTCTCCGATGTGGTACTATCAAGGATGTTTCCAAGCACAATTTTAAAAATTGCGAGGACACAATTCCCAAAAGGGGGGAAGGATGTAACACCCCAGGTAAATAAAGAATATGAAATTTTCATATTTATCCATATTTGTGAATAAAATATTAATATGACTTTAAAGGGGATGCTATGCTCGATGGCGTACCCAACACGCAACAACGAGTTTCTTGGGAATCTTACGTTGCACTCTAATAATAAAATAATATTATTTTAAATGGAAGTTAATATGTAGCCGTTGTATTGGCGGGAATGGATATAAATAACTAAAATATGAATATATATGTTTTCTTAAATGTTTTTACATCTATCCAAAGGCTTAAAATACGGAAAGAATTCAATTTTAGGCTTTTATAACCTAATTTTCACTAAAGGTTCACTTATCGCCTTCTGATGGCGAACTGTCATTAAATATAGTTTTTATCACTCTTATACATTCTTTTGGACCAAATAAAACTCTTCTTTAGAATCGGGACATCAAATTTTACTTTGGGTAAATTTTTGGTATTTTTCCGATAAATTTCATTTTTTAATAAATAGTGTAAAATGTTGTATTTTAATTCAAAACCTCTTTTTAATCTAATTTATTTATATGATTAGATTATCATTTGAATTGTTTTTAAAGTGAAATTAGAAAATATTTTTACCATTAAATCCAATAGTGGTTGTTGAAATTTATTTCACTTTGAAATCAGACTTAAACTAGTGTCAATCTTTTGATACTTATTGTTTCATAAAAACATGCTATTTGCTCTGACAGCGGGAATTAATTATTAAATTAATTAATGTGACTTATATGTTTTGAATTTTGTAAAATAGACTTCATTTTCGAATTCGGAATATCAAATATAGCTCAGGGTGAATTTTTGGGATTTTTCTAAAAAATTTAATTTTTGATGAATAGTGAAACCACTAAGTGGTACTTATAAAAACTGATTTTTCCGTTTAAATGAAATTTTGCCGTCTTTGTGTTTTGAATTTCAAAAATCCGACATACATGGTTGTCATTATGAAGTAAAATGTGGTTCAATGGGATAAAAATAATTTTTTGGTGAATAGTAACTTATTAAGTTTTTAATCGCGATTAGTGGTAATTAGTGTAGTTTAAGATAAAAATAATGATTTAATAAAATAAGATGAGCTTGACACATGTCATACCCTTCTTGGTTGTGTCATGGACGACAAAGAAAAGCCATGGGTCAACTTGGGGACCCCATGGAGACACTTTTGTTGGGAAATGACATAAATAACTTTTTATTTAATGTAAAAGTCAAAATGACACAAACATCATATGTTTTACGAAAACAATTTTTACATGGGGTTATAATGATCAGATTTTTGATTATAAATAGTCATTGGAAATCTAACCATCTTTCCTACATCATAGTAATTTTTTAATAATTTTTAGACATTAAATAAATTAAATTATTAATGGCATAATAATGATGCAGCGATGACATCATTATTTGAAGATTTAAATAAAATGGAAAGATAATGTAAAATCTATGAACTACACATGTCCAAAACTTATTGTATGGGTGTATTTCGAACCCTTAGCACCTTATCCACGAATTATATCAATATGTGACCATTTAAAACCGAAACACATTTTCAAATAAAGTAATATTTCTTTACTTTCCAAAAGTTCCCCTCCTCTCCTCTTATAAAAGGCCCCCAACTCTACCTCATTTCACACACTCCTCAAGCCTTTGGCTCAGCCAACCCCTACCCATTTACTCTCTCCACATCCCTCTCCTCATCCTAGAGGATTCCCTTTGGGCATAATCCTTTCAAAGGAAGTGTTTAGGCTCAAATCAAAAGGAGATACACTTTTAAAGGTAATTCATTCTCTCATGTTCATTTGTTTTATTTTTCTTCTCCAACCCCCTAAAATATTTTTATTTACTTCTATTGTAACAACACCAGTATCTTCAATATACCTGGATGTTTTTATAAGATTTATTCTAGCTACACTCTCACACAACTACATCAAATGGTTAAAGAACATACGGTTTCCGTGGATGGCGAAATTCTGCCTCCCAAAACGATGATTGTTCAATACTCATTTAACACCTTCAAAGGTGGCCATTATGATGTCACTATTTTTATATATGATATATAATCTGTTTATGTTTTCCTTAATCTTCTGTGTTTTTTCATTTTGGGCATACCTTTATGGTTTCCATTATGGGTAAACACGATATCTTCATTTAAGGAAGTGTGGACTACCGCCCCCTCAAAGTGATTTGATTCGTTAAATACCATATGTGGGACGTATTAAGGATGGAACTATGATATTATATATGATATTATACAGTAATTATAATATACCTTATATCATTATTATTCCATTCTATAAAATATGAAATAGAAATGAAAGTAGCGTTCATGCGTACGTACGACTTACCGTCTCCATGAACGGTGCATTTCATTTCTTACCTCTAAATGATTATGTAATGTTATAAATTCATGCATGTACTGGATATATATGACATATATGATATCCAAATCATGAATATAATTCTGGATATAATAAACATTTGACCACACGAACAACATGTAATTGTAAGAAGTCCACTTTCGACTTAAGAACCAAATATCGACAAAACAAACATTATTGACATAAATGTTTACATAATGTTTATAACATGGAAATAAGTGATCTAATAGGAATAATTAACTAGAAAAAGTTTCTTAATAAAGTGGAAATTAACTCATGTTTATTATTCCGGACGTTAAAGAACGATCGAGTCAAGTCGGACCCGAGGTAAGGGATCCTACTCCTCTCTTTCTTTTTAAGTACACACTTTTATGTCATTCCTTTTAAATATCATCTTTCTTGTTATTGGGATGATCTTTTATATTACAGTTACTGTAATTTTTATGTTCATGTGATGAGAGACCCTATTCTCTCTCATCAATCCATTTTGGAAGTTTTGAGTGGCGTCGTTAGGCTGCCGAACTTTCGTAAGAGATCTAACCTCTCTCTTTCTTTTTAAGAACTCTCCTTTATGTCACTTCTTTTAAGCTCCTCTTTGTAATGTTGGGGGATGTTATTTTATATTACTCTTGATTTAAATTTTATTGTAATGTGATGAGATACCCTATTTTATCTCATCAATCCATATTCGGAAGTTTTATGTGGCGCTGTTATGCTACCGAGTTTTTGTAAGGGATTTTTCATCTCACATTTATTCCCATGAGATATATGCTACATTTGCCAAAAATTCCATTGAGTGGTGTATTTACTGCCCATTATTCTACTCTTTGTGTAATATACATTCGTTTATGAGTATTTACAACAATGATCTATTGTCTTTCTTTCATGGGGTGTATGTCTTGAACGATACCCAAGTCGGTAACGGAACCTTTCACCCTCCTCTTTTTTAAAAGACCTCTTTTGTTGGGTCTTTTAATTTGTTGGGATGTGTTCTCATATATCCTTATTGATGTAAATTTTATGTCCAAGTGATGAGATACACTTTTTATCTCTCACCAACTCATTTTGATGTGATGTCGTTAGGCGGTCAATGGAACTTTTTAACCCAATTTCGATTTCTTTGGGTTCAACATGTAGTCATTGAATATGTCATCCATTGAATATGTGTGAATGACCTTTTATTGTTTTACACTTAATATCCACTTATATTAGGTGTATTTATATTTTTCACACATATTTTTGAGATTTATTTGTCCTTAATTTAAGGATACATTCTTTATAAGGGATTTCATCACATTTGACATTTCTATTGAGGGTTCATTGTTGTTATGCACCAATTCACTCTTATATGGTGTATATACTGTCCTTTGGAGTATTAAACCATGAATCCATTTATTCTCATGATATTATAAAGTTCTGACTAAATGTTATTCCTCAATTATTGTATTCAAGTGTCACTAATTTTGGTAAAACCCCTTTAACCAAAATATCATTTTAAATGTTTTAATTATTTTTTCTTATTAATATCCATGTTTTAAAAATGGTTTTAAGGATTTATTTATATGGATATTAATGGTTTAAAATTTTAAGCTTCAAGGCGGTATGGGACACTTTGATTCAAAAATCTCTTTTAAATGTTTTAAATGGTTTTGAAAATGGTTTTTTTATGGATTCATTATTTCAATATCCTAAAATGTTATATTGTGATTGAAATGTGGAAATGTTATATTTTCTTTATGCATGTTTTATGTGAAACATTTATGTTATGGTTCTTGGGAATTGTTATGAAAACGGGTGGTTCCGTGATAAACTAAGGGTAGGTGAGCCCGATATAGCTCTACAATGCATTGGGTAACGCGAAGGAGTGAAATGATAAGGTTTCTCCGAAGAGATTTAGGGAATATACTGTGATGGGTATTCCAAACGTAACCAAGAGGGTTGCTCCCTACGTAAGAATGTTATGAATGCCTCAAGTTACCTTTATGTCTTATGATTTCTATGATTTATTCATGATTTGATGAGGTATGTTAAAGTGCCTAAGTTTTATGGGTAAAGTATGATTTCATTCTTATGTATATATGAACTCATGTTTCCTTTCCATATTTTTATAACCCTTACTGAGCTTTTTATGCTCATCCCATGTTTTTGAAATGTTTTTCACAGGTCAAGGGAAAGGTACATGATGTGATGATAGTGTCAAGGATGTGTCAAGAAAGAATCCGTGTTTTATTTTAAATAGGTTTCCGTTGATGGGAAGAATGAATATTGTCTTTTATATAACCACTTTGTTTAAAAGTGGAATGTAATGCAAGTTTCATGATCTAATTCTCTAAAACTCTAAACCTGAAAAGATCCTCAATGTGTAATCTTGTAATATCTCAAGATTAAGTAAGGTTTAAGGCTGGGGCCTTATAAACATGGCACACAACCTATCCCCTTTCACTGGCAGACCATCATCAGTGTGCAAGGTCCTTTCCAGGGTAGCAGCAATATCCCCACCGTTGTGACGCATTGCCTTCTCCTAAGAGAAACCCTTCATCCTCTCGCTACGGAAATTCGATACCAAGTGACCAGAACGGCTACAAGCTACACATTAGTGCATCCATGAATCCAAAACCACTTCCTGCCTCCATTGAAATTTCTTTATCATTAGTGATCCATAAGCTTCAGACCAGCTGCCTTGCATCCTCATCTTCGACACAGATCCTCAAACAAATAGGGTTACACACCACCTCAGTACGCCAATCAGTGCATAAGAACCTCCCGATAAAATTACCAATTGCACACAAAATATAGGGGTTCTGGAAAGAAAGTGGAAGACCCGGTAGAATTACCTAGGTCGCAAATGTTGAAGTATCATGCCACATGTGGAAATCAATGTTCCATCGAAACAGATAGAACACCGCTCTGTTGCATCTTCGAGGGGCCTTGGACCAGGCGTAGATCAGATCTTCCTCTGAATAAAAACAGATCATGAAGTGTCGTCGATCAAGTGAACCGATGACAACTCGCTCCTTTAGCTTCCATGAATCGGAGACAAAGCACTCAAAGGACTCAATTGAGGGTCGATGGGGATGGAATCGGGCCACCATTGTGAGTTTGAAAAGATCAGAGGCACCATTAATCTCCTCCGGTAACAGTGAAAGTTGAGGTGCCTCTCGGAAAAGATTCGGAACCTTCAACGCGATATTGATTCTCGGGAAGGGGGGAATATTACCATATGAACTACTCATCCTCTGTGGGAGACAGCATGAAACGCCCCCCTCCGATCGGGAGGGGGGAGCAGAGTCCGGTGACATCCGAAGCTAGGTCATCGGGTGAGAACGAGAGCTATGTTTTCGGTGCCCTCCCAAATAAATATCACGCCGTAGGATAAAACTTATTATTATCATCATCATTAAATTTTAATAATGAATGTTTTTGATTAAAATATTCAATTTATACTATTAACCCCCCCTCTTAACCATATTCAAAGACACATTCTGAACGAACATTAACTAACATAGTTTTTTATTACCTATATGATTATGTATATATTTTACACTATAATGCTCCTTATATTTCATATAGATCATAAATTATTTTCCAGATCATCTTATGAATAATAAAATAATAATAATTAAATATAAGGGTTACTAAAATAATGATTGGATGTAATTCAGTGTAATTCCGACTAATAAATTTAATAGATTATTATAAAAAAATCAGTAGTTTGGAAAAGAAAATTGATTCAATAATAATATAAATAAAAGAGTAACACCAATTCTAATTAAAAATAAAATTATTATTAATAATTACTGTTACACTGAATTCTTGATTTCCAATAAACATTGATATGTGTAAACCCAAAATCATTATTTAACAATGAGAACAATATAAAATGGTAATATAATGTGGATTTTGGTTTTATATAGTGACATCAAGATTATTTACTCATTAATTAGATTTTAAACAATCTCATACAAGATGGAATATAATTCACTGAAATTTCATATATTATTCTCACTTCATGTATTAATTCAACAAAATATTTTAATATAATTAGATTTCTTGGGTAGTATATTTTTTATAATAACATTTCTTTTACATCCTAACATAAAATAACATTATTTATAATGATACTATCCTTAATAAAAAAATACCTTAGAAGAACTTACTATATAGCTGAGTATCACACTACCAAACATCATAATATAGAGAACATTTTGATATCCAATGTCTTATAAAATTATTTTGATTCCATAATATAAGGCCAGTGCCTTTTTATCATTCCAACAAAAACATTTTCTCCAAGAGAAGATAATGTCAATGTTTTATAAAGGAATGTTTTCTTGTATTATTATTTAAAATCTAAAACATATTAATGATTTGGAATTAATGATTTCTCTCAAAGAGTGAAAAAATATTTCATATCCATATCATGTCAAGATTAATCCTGATATTCATAAGCTAAATATAATACATTATCATAATAAATTTAACATTTAATAACTCTTCTATATGAGTGACCTATATATAGAAAAATAAATTCAACCCATTATCCCTAAATAATGATTTTTCACCTCAATTTGATTTGACTATTAATATTTCATAAGATTTATTGCATTCAATAGAGAAATGTAATTTTGAAACATAGTTCCCATTTTATAATAATTCATACCAAATTAAAAAAAAATATTGACCAAATCCAAATTTTTTATTCAAAAAAGATTAATATTTTTCTACTAAACATCTATAGTTGACAAATTATCCTAAAGTTATTTAATATAAGTCTATGAAACTAATCTCTTAAAATATATGTGATACATGGAACTAGTTTAATTTTTTGATTCATCATAAAGCATCAAAAAACAAAATTTTAGTATCTATTTTGATCATACAATACTATTCTATGATATAATAAACTATGATTATAAGTTCCATTATCAAAAATTAATATTCATATAAGATTTTTTATATTTTATTTATTTGGATATACCTATACATTAAAACACTTACACACATAGTAAATATGATCAAATTATATATAATAATGTATAAAATACACTAATTTAAACCTATAAGAATCTGATTACTATATTTCATAATTGAGGAATCACAAGATCACTTATATGATATAATTTTTTATACTCATGCTCTTAATTATATATAAACAAAATATTCTCATAATTTACTATAATAAAAAATTTATTACAGTATAATTAAATAATCTCCCAAGTAAATCTGAAAACCCAGGAAGAATTTCAATACTCCCATGATACTCATATAAAATTATATTCCATTATATATGAATAATATATAATGAAATTCAATTGATGATGAAATAAAATATCATGACCATTATTTAAAAAATCTGACTTCCATTAAAAAATTGATACACATTATGGGATCCACTATTCCATTATAAAATAATTTGACCAATGAAATATTAAAAACATCCCATTATATGATTGTGGTTCAATTATTTAAAAATATAAATCATTTATTATCCTGATCACACGATTTGATTTTTGTTAATGATAAAAATAATGGTGTTGTCTTTTGTAGAAATTCAATATGACAAATAAAATATGACAATTTTTTTCTTGTCTATATGACATTGAATAAATGTTTTATGAGATAAATAGTCACGAAAAAGAATTAGATATTCTATCATTTATTGTCGTCTAAAAGTAAAACCATGATCTACTCCTTCCTCCTAACTATAACATTAAGAAATAAATATATCTTTTTTAATCACTATGACTATTCTCATTAATATTTTTATTCACATTTTATTTATTTTTGATCCCATAGTAATCATATTGAGGGTTAACCAAATAAAAAACATTATACATTATACACAATCTTATATTTACATTTATTGGAATCCTAAAATATTTTTCAGTCATGTATTTTTATCATTATTTAGATTAGCCATGAAAAAAACATAAATGAACTCATAGATTTATTAATCCATTCTTGATTTTTTTCCAATAAATATTGCCAGTAAATATATAATTGTATGTTTTTAGTATTTTTTACATCCTTTGATTGCATTCATCATGATCCAACTCAATATTTTCATCACATTAATGATTTTGATATCCAAAATGTAGAAAATATTTATTTTTATGATATCGTGTTTCATTTTAAATATTATTGATCAATGATTATTTCATAATAGGATCATTCCCATAGTAATAACACTATAACATACATAAAATATAAAAGTTCTTTTATTGGATACAATTTAATTTTTACATAAGTTTGAATAAAAAATAATGATACCATTAATAGATATAGCCACAAAATTATTTATTAATATTCATTTTTAACAACAATATAAAATTACTAAAAACATATTTTAAATATCCAAAATTTATATCTAATTAATTCAATAACGTATATGAGGTATTATTAAGCATATTATTTAAACAAATAAATATTTAAAAAGAATGTTTGTGTTGATATTCCACATATAGGGACTTAGGTAAATAATTCCCTTTTAGTATATTCCAAGATATTTAATTAATTTTACTATTTCTCCTCTTTACTTATTAATTTTGAAATATTTTCATAAAATATTAGACATTGTAAGGATACACATATTTTTCATATAAGATTTTAAAATTTTTGGTTTAGAAACCTCTTCTCTAATCACTACTGATTGATGTAAAAATATAAAAATATTATTGCTATAAAATATTTGAATATCCATAGATCCTAGATAAGTTTTTATTCTCATATGGCATAAATAAACAATGTTAATCTATAATATTCATACATAACCAAAAGAGAAGAATTATTCCACTCATGAAATATATGGGTCAATGATAAAAAAAATAAAAAAAAATTATTAAAATTGGATGTGTTGTATTCAATTTATTAACTTGATATAATGGTTTCTCTTCTACTCTCACTTCATACATCTACTAAAAAACTGATTTATATCAAATTGATGTTATAGAACTATCAAAATGATTTAATTTTTAATAAAAATTTTGGGAATTTTATGATTATGTTGTTTAATATTTATATATCATAAAATAATTTTAGTCAATAAAATATTCTAATGCATTAAATTTATCAATTTTATCATATAAATATTAATTATATATTTATTTTCATTATTGTAATTAAAAAATGATGTAACATCGTTGTTAATAACAAAAAAATAACCTTTTATAAAATAACAGTAATTCCATCATTATACATCATATAAATAATAATCATGTTATTATAGAGAAAATATATATTACAAACATTATTTAAAATAGTAGAGGGAAAAAATAACATCACCAAATGATTTTCCATTCATCTAATATTTATTTTCCAATGATACAATTCCTCCATCAGATCTATTTTATGTTTTGATCTTTATTTTGAATCTAGATATATTCTAAATAATATATACTCTCAATCTAATAGATATTTTTATTATGATATCCATGGTTTATTTCTTGATTATGTGAAATAAATGATGATTTGGGGGATATGCAACATTGGGTCCAATATAATTTGACATCACACATCAAAATAATTATACATATTTATTTGAGAAATTACTATGGTACAACAGGAAATGAAATATTAAATATATAATTTAGTAAGTCAAAAATACTATTTATTTATACATTCTCATTCTCATGAATAATATATCATTATTCATGTTCTAAAATATCTATGTATAGAAAAAATTATTAGGTAACACATTACATTGTTTCTTATGAAACACATGGGAAATTTTCCATTCTAACCAATACCACTAATTCATCTAGTAAATATGGCTATTATAATTATATTGTATTAATTATATTTTCTATAAAGTAATAATTTATATTCCAATTTTAGTTTCTTACTCATAGATTCCCACTTCATGTTTTTAAATCTAAAATTAATTTTCATTCTAACATACCATTATCCTAATACAAGTTTTTTTAATAGACATTTATATTCATGAGTCAAAAAATTATTTCCCCCAATGGTGATATTTTTAATTAACATTAATTTCATAGATAACATTTAAATGATGTTAATTTAATTAAAAAAATATTATTTAAATTTTCTTTTAATTTAATGATAGTGTGGTTATCTATCCCAAGTTAATATTATAAACATAATTACTTTTATGAATGTATTCACTTACCTCATTTACAAAACACAAAGGGAACTTATTTGTATATTTCATCAAAATAACTTAGTCTTCACTGAAATAAAATACATGTGTTTATCAAAATATTTTTACAATATATGCTTTATAATTGTTCTTATAATTAAAGTCACCTATATCAGTCTTTATTATTAAACAATTAATTTTACTATCTATACTCATTTATCTATACCTACATTTAGCATATATATATATATACAGATAAAATGTTGTTTTTTTACTTTTAATATTATTCTATGGTCTCCCATCTATTATAACATCAAGGCCACTTACTATAACATTATTATAAATTTTTTTCTATCTAAAACCAATTTAATATGTGAAATACATAATTTATTTCACATTCATATGAATCAAAATAATAATATATAGATGAAATAATATTAAAAGGTTTAAATAATAATCTTTAATTTTATAATGTTTTTTATTTAATAGATCTCATTAAAATGAATTCATAGTTTACAAGGTATCCACATACATTTTCAATATTATTTTGTTATAAGTTACAAATTATATAAATGAATACCTTTTTTAGCATAAATACAATTTTTTTAAATTTATTGAAACTCACAAAACATTATATTTATATTAAATTGTATATCCAAAATAATTCAGTAAACAAATAATTACTGTGGAACAATAAAACATTTTGATGATATTATAAATTTATATGATTACATAATCTCATTAAATTACATATAAAATCACTATATTTTTTAACGTTTCATTACTATATTGAGTTTGTTGAAAATTTCATCAAATATAATAAGTAGTTGCACAAAATAAAACAAGAAAAAATATAATTTATAAAATAAAATAAAATAAAATATTAATGTTATGTTTATTAATAACATATTTTTTTATATCATTACATGTATGGTTTTAATGATTTACATTATGAAATAAGAATGATTCTACATAGAAGTTCATCATTGAATGATCGTATTCTTGGGATATACCTCTATTATAGATTTCAAGTAATCCTCATCAAACTCAATGATTAAAATCACACATATGGAACTCTAGTAAGGGAACAAAATGAAATCTTTTGAACCTCAACATATATTATATATATTTGACTATGATAGGTGTATAAAATTAATCATTTTTAATGATTATGTTAATATCATCACAAATAGAATCATATAAATAATGAAATCAAATAATATGACCAATTACATCAATAATAACACTACATATCCCACCATAATTAATGTATGAAATCAAATTTAGATAAAAATGATATTGATTTTTAGTATATGAACTCAATATATAATTATTCTATACAAGGAAAATGAACTATAATAATAAACTGAAAAAACAGGAATGGAGATTCACTAGAAAATTCTATGTCCACTATTGTACCGATATAAAAATATCATTCATGTAACTCTATAATTATTTCATTTAGAATAGAAAACATATTATAATGATAATATAATAACTCAATATTTAAAAATAATACATCACTAAATAAAACTTCTAAATATAGATTTCTATTATCTATAAATTACTAGATACATAACAATTATTTTTTAAAAAATAAAAAAGATATAATTCAATCTCTATAATATGATTCTATATCGTTTTATATATCTATTAATGCATAAGATATAATTTAGAAATTCATAATGAAAAGGTTATGAAATAAATTCCATTATGGTAAAAAACTTATAAAGGGATATATGACATCAACAAATAGGCATTACATGATATAATCAAATAAGAGGATCATGTGTAATCACATGGATGAATATAAGAAATGAGACTATATCATTTTAAAATGAAATTGTACGAATGGATAAACAATATAAAACATGACATCATTAAATAATCTTGGGATCACTGCTATGAAAAAATGATACATTTTGGAAGGGTTATTTCCAATAAAATGTAATGGGTATCCCATGAGAAAAAAAACAATACTAAATAATTAGGGAGATTTATAATTTTAGTCCCAAAAATTACAACGGAACATGTATATGAACTTTTGATCATATTAGGGAAAATAAATCACATATGTAGTACACGCATGATACAACACATTAGAAGGAATTGATTTAAATAATAATATCTCAATGCATAACCAAAGGAAAATTCATCATTATTATAATTAATATAATGGATTAAATTATTTTAGGAATTTATATTTTAGTGATGAATTATTTAGTGTGATGGAGAATAATAATTTAATAATACTCCAACAAATGGAGTGGATTAGTGGTACTCCACAAAAATCTCTCAAATGAAATTTAATGAAATTAATAATTATCCTCAATAAATGGGATAATATATTGTTTATAAAGAAATCATAAATGAACCAGAATGGTTCTAAATAAAAAACAAATCATTTATATTAATAATGGGTGTTGAAAATTATAAAATATTGACACGGTCAAATAAAGAAAAAATAGTAATTTTTCTATTAATTTTATGAAAAAATTTTAATAGATAAATTATATTATAAAATATTGTGGGAAAATACAAGTAAATAGATAAAAACATGAATTAAATATGGTAGTTCGGAAATTCCATTACCTTATGTCCTACATCACATGGGGTGTGAATCCATCCCTTTAAAAATTACAATAAATTTATTTGGCATTTGTTTCAGAAATATATTAATTTAGTGTTATATTTTATAGATCGTTAATGTTTTTCTAGGATCACCATGCTATAAAAATATATCAATTTTTTGTGTACCATGGATATTTTTTTCTTGTTATGAGGTCCGCTCAGCTGCATACTAGTTATGGAAGTCAATATAAAATGTCTCTATAACACATGAATTATAATGGCATGGAATTCATAGTATTTTAAAAGTTAGAAATATATTAAATATAAAATATTCCTTAAATATAATATGATATATAGGGTATATATGTAGACATTTCATGGTCATCTTATTTTGGTGTTTTTTCATTCTATGCTAAACTTATTAACTTCATTTCATGATCATAATTAATCACTTTTTCCAAAATGAGGAATCTAGTAGAATATTACTAATTTGATAATATATATCTATTCAATTATAACTATGACTATATTTGAAAGAGATGTTTTAAAATAAAACATTTTAATTGTGGAGGTATATAATCACTACTATAAAAACGGGCAAAGCACCACCTTATATCAGCGCTAAGAAAAACCGCTGATAAAGTAACCATGTATCAGCGCAATAATTTTAGCGCTAATAAAGGGATTCTTTACCAGAACTTTTCTAGCACTGATAGAGGGAGTCATTATCAGCTCTATAAAAGCGCTGATAAAGAAACCTTATATCAATGAAAGAAAAGCGCTGATAAAGAATCCCATTATCAATGCTAAAGTTTCATCGCTGACACAGGGTATCCTTTATCAGTGCTAAACAAGAACTGATAAAAATACCCTTTAGCAGTGCTAGAAAAGCACTGATAAAGCTTCCATGAATGAGCGCTAAAATGTTAGCGCTGATACAGGATGGATTTATCAGTGCTTTTGTATCGCTGATAAAGATGACCATTATCAGCGCTAAAAAAAGCGCTAATAAAGGATTCTTTTATCATTGCTAAAATTTTAGCCCTGATAATGTTTGTCTTTATCAGCAGTTTTTAGGGCTGAAAAAACCTTAGTCCATTTTTTTATAAAGTCGGTCCCATAGTGCCCTCGTTTTATCACGACGTAAATCTCTCGCGGTACAGGAACCCTAAGACACCCCTCCGCCACCTGCTGAGTTCGCATTGCCGAACCTCCGCCACCTTCGTGCATCATGTAACCATACCTCCTCTACCCACTAAGCTTTACATTGTGGGACCTCCTTCGCCCTTGAGCTTCGCTTTGTCGGACCTCCGCTGCCTTCAACTCCCGTGCGCTTCGTTGCCAGACCTCCGTCGCCCGCTGTTCTTCGTCTTGTCGGACCTCCCATTAAGGAATGTGTTCTAAATCATTTTTTAATATTTTTCTCCTCTACCATCACACATAACCATATGATGATTTTTCAAGATAGATTTAATGGATATTTTAGATTGTGGTGGTTGTAGACTACATGATTCATCCTTTTTTTCTTTATGTTTGTCTCTAGGGTAATGCCCCTGTCGAAGATCGAGTATGGTTGAACTTATTCTAATGGTACTAGAACTATTATTCAATAAATCATATCAAACTATTAAAACATTGTTAATTGGAGATTTGGGATGTGAGTCTTTCCCATCATTGGTGTTCTAGTGGATTCTGTGTTGAATTATTTCATCCCTAGGTTTCATTTCCTCGAGTGGTGATGATTCTACTTCATCATAGATTCATGAGTGTTCTTCCTACATATTGTGATGGGGTTCTTGGGGGTGATCATCCAATTTATTTCTATTAATCTTAAGGTATCACATTTATTCTAATGACAATGGTGGGTTTTATGTGATTTGGTATTTGTTTTTCTAGATCCTAGAAACCATTCAATTTGATGGTGGTATGGCTGGATATGTTATATAAATTCTTCCAACAATCACCATTATGATAAGGTGTGGTTTTAATTATAGAATACATATTTTCTATTTAATTATATTATTAGGTTATGTAGTGTTGGAAAAGGGTGATGAGGTTCTTAAGGTGATGAATTATAGTTTGTTATATTGTTAGTGAAGTTGTTGATGGTCATGTCGATCAGGCGCATCACGGTGAATGTATCAAGGCACGAGTATCATCATGATTTGAGGCATGATTCAATAGAATATTTTTTTGAAATTTTAATTTAGTGGTGTTTTATGGGGTATTTTTTATAATTTCACATACTATTTGAACATATGTGGCTATGAAATATTTATTTTGTCTTTTATCATTAATCAATTATTCTAGGATTTTCAATTAGTATAGTTTTTTTACTATATTTAAAAATGTGGAATATTTGGGGAATGTTTGACATGGGATGATTTTCATTAAAAAGGATGAGTTATTCATGTAAAATATCTCTTGAGAAACCTAGTATTGGTGAAAAGATTGATATGCTCATCATCAATGGCGATCAATGAGTTTACACTATCAGTGTGAAGTTTTTGAAAAATTTAAGGTCATTCACACTTGGATTCCAATTTCACTAGATTCCTCCTAGGTATCATCGATTCCATTAGATCCAACAACATGTCACCATAATGTAAAGAATTAAGGATAACCTTTTTCTTTAAGGACAACACCAACCGGTTATGATGCATTTCTAGGTTATCCAATGCTTGAACCCTATTTTCAATGAGGGGTTCCCCCTTCTTTCCTTGATGCTATCTCAGTGACTTTTTTTGGCAGTTCACTTGTATGGAATGATGCCCAGACCACCAAGCTTTCTAGACATGCCACCCCTACCTCCATCTCTATCCTTCTCCCTCGCTGAGGTTACTGACTGCTTTTCTATATTGGCCCGGCCCCTTCCTAGCAGTGTTTGTTCGGTCTCCCTTAGCTCTATACCAGTCATGCATCTCCAAATACTTATTGATCTAGAGAGAACTCCCTCAACAGCCCCCAAGTTTCATTACCCATCCTTCCCCTGCCCCTTTGGATCTTCATCTCCCACTCATATGAAGCTTACCAACCAGAAGAGATTATGAAGATGTTCAAAATCAAGGGACCTCAATGAGAGATCATCCTCCCACTTCAATAAGGTGTCTAGCTCTAGATCCAATGTCAGAGTCCTGTCCTACCCATCATTATTATATTCATATGTAACTCTCATGGTCTTAGTTCCCATGTTAAATTAGACTATCTCACTATAGATATCAAAAAGCATAAAGTCATTGTTGTTGTTGTCAAATAACACAAAAATCCCTATAATAATCATATAATTCTCCTGGAAGATTATGTTTCATGGATTTCTACACTCTAATCCATCCAACAGACACAAATGGGTATTTTGGCACAATAAATATGTTGTTAATACTGTTCAAGATTGCAATCAATTCATCACTACCAAGGTGTCCAATGTTGACACCTCCTTCCTTACGACTTTTGTTTTTGGAAGCTATGACACTCTTCAAAGGGAATCTCTATGGAGTAATCAAAATACATTCGATCCCGGCCACCATCCATTGTTTTTTGGGGGTGACTATAATGTTATTTACAACCCAAAGGGAAGGAAAGGTAGAAGCCCATTCTAGAGGAAGGCCATCATGGGGTTTGTTCAGTTCATCGATGGGAAGGGCCTCATTGATCTCAGCTTCTCAGGTGATAGTTTCACCTGGTGCAACAAGTGCAGGGGCCATCACCACTTATGGAGTCTATTGGATTGGTGTCTAGCCAACATTAAAGACACTAACCTATTCTCAAATACGATGTTTTTCCATTTTTCTTGAGGTATTTTGATTCAATCCCCCCTCTTTGCTTCCATTTTATCATGGCATGATCATCAAGAATAGTTTCACTTCCACCAGCAGTGGGTTAACATCCTAGGGTACCAGGACTTGGTTTGTGAAATATGGAATAAACCCTTGTAAGAGTATTGGTCCACCTTCAACCTTAGTGACCTGACCTCGAACCCTGATAGCTGCGTGTTCGCCCCTTCCTCCTCTAGAACCTTCACCACCTGAGACTATTGCCGCATATGGGCTCCTTCAGAGTATCCTAATAGATGTAATGATACCTTTGGATTAATAGATTATTGCCACCAGTTTGAGATTTATGTGTGAAAATATACTTATTATATTTTCTTATTATTTATTACACACCACCACTTGAGTCAAGTAACCTGATTGAAATCAATATTGGTACTTTGGTTCGGATGTGGATATGGTTTTTTATGTGTTTGTGACATGTGTATGTATGGATATATGGGTATTTAGGCATGATGATATTGAATGTAGGGAAGAGACCTAGGAGTGGTAGATGTATCATTCTTGATTATTCTTGTGTTTGGTCTGGTGTGATTTGATGAAACTATAATGAATCTAAAGTAATTATATTTAATGAAGATGAATAAATACTAATGGTTAGGCTCTATTAATCTATATTTTTATAAGTGGTTATATTATACTATATTTCCATGTCTTGTTTTGTGTACATGAACCATAAATACTAATATTCAAGGTTCAAATAGGATGAAGAAGAATAAATATTGGATGGATGCTAATCGTTTGACAGTAGAGTATGAGAACAGAGTGAAAGAGTTCGCTACGTATGCAGAGGATCACGCACATGATCCTTCTCAAATACTTTTTCTATGTTTACGTTGTTGTTATTCTATAATACATACTATAGAGAAGTTGGAAAAACATTTGATATATCATTGAATATATCAGAGTTATAAATTTTGGAATAAACACAGAGAAAAAGAGAATGTAGCTACTGGCTGGGATAAAACTGCGTTTTATGGATAATCAAATATGAATACAAATATGAATAATGAAAAAGACTGTATGGATTATGTGATTACAAATGTCAATGATGATGAAGATCGTATTTTGGAAATGACAAAGACAATAGAATATGAACTCCATGATTTCCCAAAATTGTTTTAGAAGTTAAAGAGTTGTACAAAGTCGCTATTTTATGTTGGTTGCACTAAGTACACAACATTGTCAGTTGTACTGAAGTTGTATAAATTGAAAGTAGGAAATAGATAGAGTGATGTATGTTTTATGGAACTACTTTCTCTCCTGAATGACATGCTCCCGGAAGATAATGAGCTCCCATGCCGGACATATGAATCTAGAAGAATGCTATGCTCGATGGGTATGATTTCTGAAAGACTACATGCCTGCCTGAAAAACTGTATATTTTTTTGGATGGATGACTAATCACTTACATAATTCCCAATGTTTGGTGATTCTTGATACAAGAAGGATAAATACAATCCTACGAATTTTGTATGGTACATTCCAATCATTCCAAGGTTTAAGCGTCTATGTGGAAGTAAATAAACTGTAAGACAATTGCCATGTCATGCTGATAGAAGAAATAAAGATGGGAAATTACGTCATCCAACAGACTCTCCTCAATGGAAGAAAATTGATCATGAGTATCCTGAATTTGGTAAAGAGCTGAGAAACCATTTTCTGGTGATATCTACAGATAGAGTGAATCCTTTTTGTTTTCAAACTAGCACTCATAGTACATGGCATGTTATGTTGGTAAATTATAACTTTCTACCCTAGTTATGAATGAAGGAGAAATTCATCATGTTATCTATGCTTTTATCAGGACCAAAACAACCAGGCAACGATATTGATGTTTATCTATACCCTTTGATCGAGGGTTTGATGTTATTGTGGGATTCAGGTTTTATGTTGTATGATTCTTATAAAAGTGAATACATCATGTTGAGAGCGATGTTGAATGGGAAAATTAATGATTTCCCTGCTTATTGAAATTTTTCAGGATATAACATAAAAATAAATCAAGGGTGTCCCATGTGAGAAGAAGATAGAGAATTAATTTGGTTGAAGCATTCATTGAAATCTATGTTTCTAGGACATCGTAGATTTCTACCTCATCGGCATAAGTACCGATCATCGACGAAATCATTCCATGGAAGTTCAGAACAACATGAAGCATCATCTCCACTAAAAAGTGATCATCTTTTTGAGAAATTAAAAGATCTGAACACTATTTTTTCTAAACCATTTTCTAAAAACCTTACGAAAATTTGTTGCAAATAGGGATCAGTTTTTTTTTTGAATTACTATACTACAATAGTTTGTACATCAAAAAGATTCTTGATGTGATGCATGTGGAAAAAAATGTATGCAACGGTGTTATCAGAATGTTGCTAAATTACCCTATCAAAACAAAATATGGAATTTAGGAAAGCTTAGACATGGTTGAGATGGGAATATGAGAAGAGTTGGCTCCCGTGAAGGGTGAAAATCGAATGTTACTTCCTGCAGCTGTGTATACTCTTTCTAGGGTGGAGAGATATCCGTTTTGTAACTTCTTCAATGATGTAAAGGTTTCATAGGAGAATTCATCAAATATTAAGAACATTGTGTTAATGAATGATTATAAGTTAAAAGGTTTGAAATCACATGATTTCCATGTTTTGATGCAAGATCTTATTCATATAGCTTTACATTGCATTTTTTCCGAGAATGTTCGACATACGTTAACCAAACATTATTTCTTTTTCAATGCTATATGTATCAATGTTTTAGACCCAGAAACATTTCCAGCTATGGAAAAAGAATTTGTCATCATATTATGTGAATTAGAATTGTTCTTCCCGCAATAATTCTGTGGTATGATGGTTCATTTGATGATTTACTTGGTGTGAGAGATTCAACTTTGTGGTCATGTGCACTATAGATTGTTGTATCCTATTGAACGGTATATGGAGATTTTGAATGTTTTTGTCATAAATTGAAGTTGGACAGAGGGTTGTATAGTGGAGTGATATATTTTTGAGGAAGCCATTTAATTTTGTACTGAATACCTATCTGATGTGGAAAGCATTGGTCTCCCGAGATCTCTTCACACTGGACGCATTGAGGGTGGGTGAATTTCTGGAAGAGAAGTTGTGACAATCAGTAATACAGATCGGGAGTAGGCCCATCTTTATTTATTATGCAATAGTTGGGAAGTTGCTCCATATATTGAAACTCACAACGAAATTATTAGGAAGTTGAATCCATCAAGGGATGAAAAATGGTTATCATATACATATAATCACTTGTTTATAGGATAGTTTCAGAACCATATTTTTAAGAAGTTGGATGAAAATCCAAATTCAATTTTCGAACGACTTCGATGGCTAGCCACTAGACCAAGTGTGTTTGTTTTATCTTACAGTTGTTATGTAATTAATTGTAATACATTCTATACAGATGAACATGATGATGATATTACCATGAAAAATAGTGGAGTTACACTAGTGGATGAAGAAATTCATGTTTCTGTTAG
The DNA here is from genome assembly GCA_963277665.1 of Viscum album. NCBI lineage: Eukaryota > Viridiplantae > Streptophyta > Magnoliopsida > Santalales > Viscaceae > Viscum > Viscum album. Next base: position 389,589,275 of record OY728125.1, read on the forward strand.
TATGGAAAGAAATCAAATTTATGCAAATATGTTATACTTTGGCATTATAAAACTAATATGGGAGTTGGATTATATGACATTCCAATTGCCATTTTTTCAATGCAAATGGGTTGATAACAACAGTGGTTTTAAAATAGATGAATGGGGATTTTTGAATGTTGATTTTAGTAGAGAAGGGTAAAAAGACGAACAATTTATAATGGAATCACAAGTGGTACATGTTTTTTATATTGTAGATCCTGCAAACTGAAAGAGGTCGATTGTTCTATTATCGTCCAAATGTACTGAAGGTTCCAATGAAAATTTAGTTGAGGAAGATCCTTTCAGTGGTAAATCACAATCATTTAAGAGTGGTCCCAATGTATATGAGGTTTTGTATGTTAGAGGAGACCACAATGAAGAGATTTGGATAATCGATAGAGGTGTCAAATCCCTTCAACCTTTGAAAAAATGAAACAGAGTTCAATAAACATGTTATATTTTGTATGTAATATTGATCATGTTATCTCATGTTATTATATTATCATTAATGAATTTATGTAATCTAAATTAATTGTTCAACCACTTTTGCAGATAACGACTTCTGCAGATTTTGGTGCTTCCAACCTTTAGGCTAAAGAAGTCTCTCAAGTTGCTGCTCTTGCGGCTGCTACTACTCTTTCTGCTCCTACAGTTGCCATTGCTCCTGCTGCTGCTCCTGCTATGGCTCCTGATCCTCCTTCTGCTCATACTGCGGCTGCTGTTGCTCCTACTGTTGTGGATCCTACTGCTCCTAGTGTTGAGGTCCAATAACCATCAGCACATGTCGTTGATACCATTTTAGATGAAAATCTAGATGATGTTGATGTGGATTAAATGGTGGGGAATGATGGAACGATGTTGCAGAAAACACAGGTGCATCGTAGTTTGACGGTGTTAGCCAAAGTTTTTAAGGCGAAAAGCAAAGGCATCAAATTTGAGGTCGGATGGAATGCACAAGGCCAACATGTGAAGACCAACAATGCTATGTTTAGCAGCTACATAGGAGTGGTCACTCGGCAACGTGCACCGATTGACATAGATTCATGGAACCATGTTGTGTTTGGGCTGAAGGATGTGATTTGGGAAGAAATTACGGTAACATTAAGAATTTATTTCATTAATTTACTTGAAAATAAAATAATGATACAATGACTTACTCATCACAATCTCTTACAGAGTACATTTATAGTATACGATTCACACACGGATTTTGTACTAAGACTTGCAGGAAGGATTCATCGAGGTTTTCACACTATTTTAAAAAGATGTCACCTGAAAGATTCCAAAGGTAAAATAAACCTACACCCACCCATTGTCTATTCTCACCTCATATCCCAAGAATCATGGGATGCATTTATTGGCTGCTGTGGGGATGAGAAGTGTCAGGTACATTGTGGGTGATAATACGTTGTTTGAGTATACCTGTATTCATCACTTTGATTGTCAAAATTTCATTTATGAAATAGAAAGTTTGTTCTAAAAATAAGGATTGTCCATCAAAACCAGTGTACCCCTATCTTAAAGCAAGGATGTGGTACGCTTCATTAGAGAAGAAAATGGTATATATTTTAAATTTACAGTAATATTATTAGGTTCTAATAATCAACATCATAATTATCTTTCTATTTTTATATGTATATTGATGAGTCTCAAACCAAATACACATCCATACCATGTCATGTGCTATGGAAGGAGGCACATGTGAATAAAGGAGGGAAGTTAGTAGATGAGAACACACAAAAAGTTTGGTAAATATGTGTAAGTATGACACGATGATAAAATGATTTGTTTTAAATTTATATTACATAAAAATAATTAGTTATTTTCCTATATCCGATATTCACAGGAATCAACCACTACTGTAGCTAATATAGACCTATTATCGATGACTTTGAAGCAGCCCAAAAAATACGGTCTTGTCAGACGTGCAGGGATTGGGGTGACACCCCGAGTATATTTTGAGAAGAAGAAAAAAACGGATTACAGAAATGAAAAACTGGTACAAATGAGCGAAAAAATAGCAACCCTTGAAGAACAATTGCAATGGTAGGGAGAGTTTCTAGAAACTTTTATGGGTGGGAGGAAAAGGAAAGACACAAGTGATGAATAAAGAGTGCGTGAACATCCCGCCCTACCCCCACTAGCTTTGAGGTGAGCCATTCCCCTCAAATAACTTTCTTAGCCATGGTAATCAATATTATAATAATTGTTCCCATGAAATGTGAATCAGACAGACACTGATAATTTTTCTATAATGATCTGCTACAGGGTGATAATGATTCTGATTTATATCTGGAAACACCCACCAATCACCTTGAAGCGAGGGCTATAGGTTTCAATATTCCAGATGCCATGCTGCATAATAGAACACATCTAAAAGATCATCTGTAAGTGACGATTACTGTAGCTCATGAGACAAATGCAGAGCTACCAATTCCACTTTTTGGCAATGATATTCATTAGGTCGAAAAGGATAATGGGAAATTAATTTCATGTCCGTCACAACTTGTAAGAGTACATTCAGACAAAGAGGTATTTAGTTCCATTTTTTCATGCTAAACCATTAACAATTAATGAAAAAATGGTCTGAACCAATGATTGTTGTTATAGACGGAGAATGGGAAGGGGGTGACAAACGTCGGGTCAAAACCATCTAAAGGATCGACAAACCGATCCCAAATATTTAATGAAAGAACAATAACACCACCTTTTCTCTATCCACATTTACTAGAATTGAAGACTCATCTGGATACGAAGCTACAAAATGGTAATAGTCATATAGTGGTTTTCGAAGAGAATATATACAAAGTGGAATGCCATGATTTCATTGCTACTGAAAATGTAAATGAGGTCCTTGAAAATGATTGGCTAGGCGTCACAGTTGTAAATTTATATATGAGTTATGTTTCCATGAATTGATTTTCTAAAAGCTGATCGAATGTGAAAATTATGAATAAATACATATTATATTATTGATAGACGCATTAATGAAAAACTGTTGAAGGAATTTTCCCATGAGCCATGATTTGGACTCATCAGTCCTCATACCACATCAACACACCTAAAAATATTAGATCCATAAAAAAGGGATGCAATAGTGAATGGCTTCTTGAAAACATTTGAAATCAAGATTACAGATGACAAACTCTTCCTAATACCAACCATGCAGGGGTAAAACTCTACGATTAAAGCATATCAATTATATTTTCACTTATTTTTATTACTTATTCATTTTTGTGTTTTAGGAAACATTGGTTGTTAATTACGGTGAACTCGAACACTCAAATGATTTATTTTCTGGATTCAAAGCAAGGATATCCATCAAACCGACCACACACGATGAATTTTGTGAATCTGTAAGACACTACATCTTACGTTTTAGGTCTAAACATCAAGTAATATAATTTATATTATCTTTTACTGAGGATTCTGTTATGATAGGGTGGTGTATTATTATCATCTAAAAAAGGAATGAGGACAGGGGATAAGCATAAGGAGGCGATCAAGTACTACGTCTAGACAAATATTAGGGTATATATAATAAAATCTCACTATCCCAACATATCTCAACACAAGTTACTCATTCTCCTAATGATAAATTTTTTTGCAGTGTCCAAAACAAAGAAACGATAATTATTGTGGTTATTATGATTGTAAATTTATGAAAGAGATCATTTTCATAAAAAAACTATCATCCCTAAAGAGGTATTTTCAAAAACGACTACTAGTTCGTTTAATTTATTTATTAATTATTTATTTTTATACTTTGCAGTATGACTCTAAATGCCGAAAAGACTCATAATCACAAGATGATATAGATGTGTTCAGAAAAAAGTGGTCTACATACCTAATGGTAGATTGTACACAAATATAATAAAGATCTGACTTGGGGACATGTACAATTGGTGGTCATTTATGAGAGGGGTTAGGGGGATCAAATGATGAAACATTGTTGTATGTAAATGTCCATAGAAAAATAGTAATTGTTATTAAATGAAACATCCAATATCCAATGAGTCATTTTCGCATTTTAATAGAGTATATGAACTAGAAACATGCAAGAATTCTGAACCACTCAAAGGGTCTTTATTTTTTAAAAATAGACACAATTTTAAGTGAAAACAAAAAATAACCACTGAAAATCCTACCAAACGGATTTGTATTTTCTTGAAATTTTCTAGGAATGATCCATGGGTTCTTTTTGACGTGTGAGATTCATCCCCGCCTCAATCCGAGTCACAGGATGGTCATTACCACTCAAAGGGTCTCTCTTTTGTTTAAAATGGACATAATTTTAAGTGAAAACAACAACTGGCCTACGTAAATCCAAACAAACACATTCGGATTGTGTGAATCCTTTAGGAGAATGATCCATGGTTCCTTTTTGATTTGTAAAAGTCATCCCTGCCTCAATCCAAGGCACGGTGTGGCCAGTACCACTCAATGGGTCCCTATTTTGATTAAAATGGACACAATTTTAAATGAAAACAACCACTGACCTACAGAAATCCAACCAAACACATTCAAATTGTGTATATACTTTAGTAGAATGATCCACGGGTCCTATGGGACGTGTATGAGTCAACCCCGCCTCAATATAAGGCACAGTGTAACCGGTATCACTCAAAGGGTCTCTATTTTGTTTAAAATGGACACAATTTTAACTGAAAACAACAACTGACCTACCGAAATATGAACAAACCCATTCAGATTGTGTTGATCCTTTAGGAGAATGATCCAAGGGTCCTTGGTGACATGTATAAGTCAACCCCGCCTTAATCCGAGACATGGTGTGACCGGTACCACTCAAAGGGTCTTTATTTTTTTTTAAAATGGACACAATTTCAAGTGAAAACAACAACTGACCTACAAAAATTGGAACAAAACCATTTTTATTGTGTTGAAACTTTGTTACAATGATCCAGAAGTCCATTTTGACGTGTAAGAGTCATCCTTGCCTCAATATAATGCATGGTGTGTTTGGTACCACTCAAAGGGTCTTTATTTTGTTTAAAATGGACACAATTTTAAGTGAAAACAAGAACTGACCGACAGAAATCGGACCAAACCCATTCATATTGAGTTGATACATTAGGAGAACGATCCACAGGTCCATTGTGACATTTATGAGTCAACCCCGCCTGAATCAGAGGCACGATGTGACCAGTACCACTCAAAGGGTCTCAATTTCATTTAAAATGGACACAATTTTAAGTGAAAACTAAAACTATCATACGGAAATCCCACAAAACCCTTTCAGATTGTGTTGATAATTTAGTAGAATGATCCAAGGGTCCTTTTTAATGTGTATGAGTCATCCCTGCCTCAATCCGAGGTACGGTGTGGCCGGTATCACTCAAATGGTCTCTATTCTGTTTAAAATGGACACAATTTTAAGTGAAAACAACAACTGACCTTCGGAAATATGACCAAATGCATTCGGATTGTGTTGATTCATTAGTAGAACTATACACTAGTCCTTTTTGATGTGTAAGAGTTAACCCCACCTTAATATGAGTCATGGTGTTCCCGCTATCACTCAAAGGGTCCCCCTTTTGTTTAAAATGGACACAATTTTAATTGAAAACAAAAAATGACCTATAAAAATCTGACCAAATGCATTTGGATTTCCTTAATATTTTATAAGAATGATCCAAGGGTACTTGGTGAAATTTACGAGTCAATCCCGCCTCAATCCGAGGCACTGTGTGGCCGGTACCACTCAAAGGGTCTCTATTTTGTTTAAAATGTACACAATTTTAAGTGAAAACTACAAATGACTTACATAAATTCGACCAAACGCATTTGGATTGTGTTTATCCTTTTGGATATCGATCCAAGGGTCCATTGGGATGTGTAAGAGTCTTCTCTTCCTTAATATGAGGCTCGGTGTGGCCGGTATCACTCCAAGCGTCTCTCTTAGGTTGACAATGGACACAATTTTATGTGAAACAACAACTAACCTATAGAACTCTAACCACACAAATTCGGATTGTGTTGATCTTTTATAAGAACAATCCACATGTCCATTGTGAAGTGTATGAGTCATCCCCACCTCAATAAAAGGAACCTTGTAACCGGTATAAATCAAAGGGTCTCTATTTTGTTTAAAATGGACACAATTTTAAGTGAAAACTAAAACTGACTTACAAAAATTCGACCAAACCAATTCTGATTGAGTTTATCCTTTAAGAGAATGATCCATGGGTCCTCGGTGACGTGTAAGAGTCAACCCCACATTAATAAATGGCACGATGTGGCCAATAACACTCATAGGGTCTCTATTTTTTTAAATGGACACAATTTTAAGTGAAAACAACAACTGACTTAAATAAATTCAACAAAAAACATTCAGATTGTGTTGATCCTTTAGTAAGATGATCCATGGATCATATTTAATTTTTATGAGTCATCCCTATATAAATCTGAGGTATGGTGTGACCGCTATCACTCAATGGGTCTCTCTTTGTTTTAAAATGGACACAATTTTAAGTGAAAACAACAACTAACCTATGGAAATCCGACCAAACGCATTCAGATTGCCTTGATATTTTATAAGAATGATACAAGGGGATGTGGTGATGTGTACGAATAAACCACGCCTCAATCTGAGGCACGGTCTGGCCGATACCACTCCAAGGGTCTCTATTTTGTTTAAAATGTAGACAATTTTAAGTGAAAACAACAACTAACCTATGGAAATCGGAAAAAAACCCATTCAGATTGTGTTGATCCTTTAGGAGAACAATCCACAGTTCCTTTTAGACGTGTATGAGTTAACCCCACCTAAATCTGAGGCACAGTGTGACCGATACCACTCAAAGAGACTCTATTTTGTTTAAAATAGAAACAATTTTAAGTGAAAACCACAAATGACCTACGGAAATCTGTCCAAACCCATTCATATTGTGTTGATCCATTAGGAGAATGATCCACAAGTCCTTTTCGACGTGTACGAGTCAAACCTGCCTCAATCTGAGACATGGTGTGGCCGGTACCACTCAAAGGGTCTCTATTTCATTTAAAATGGACACAATTTTATTTAATACAACAATTGACCAACGAAAATCTGACCAAACCCATTCAGATTGTGTTGATCCTTTAGCAGAACGATCCATGGGTCATTTTTAACATGTAAGAGTCAACCTCGCCTCAATAGGAGGCACGGTGTGGGCGGTATCACTCAAAGGGTCTCTATTTTGTTTAAAATGGAAACAATTATAAGTGAAAACAACAACTGACCTAAAAAAAACTAACCGAACGCATTTATATTGTGTTGATCATTTATTAGAATGATCCACGGGTGCACGCTATCACTCAAAGGGTATCTCTTTTGTTTAAAATGGACTCAGTTTTAATTGAAAACAAAAAATAACCTATGAAAATCTGACCAAACGCATTCATATTGCATTGATCATTTATATGAACGATCCAAGGGTCCTTGGTGACGTGTCTGAGTCATACCCACCTCAATCCGAGGTATGGTGTGGTCGGTAGCACTCAAAGGATCTCTCTTTGGTTTAAAATGGACACAATTTTAAGTGAAAACAACAACTGACCTATAGAAATCTGATCAAACGCATTCATATTGTGTTGATCCTTTTTAATAATGATCCATGGGTCCATTGTGACATGTACAAGTCAACCTCTCCACAATCTGAGTCACGGTGTGGATGGTAGCACTCAAAGAGTCTCTCTTTGGTTTAAAATGGACACAATTTTAAGTGAAAAAAACAACTGACCTACTGAAATATGACCAAATGCATTCATATTGCCTTGATCATTTATAAGAACAATACAAGGGTCCTTTGTGACATGTATGAGTCAACCCCGCCTAAATCCAAGGCACGGTGTGGCCGGTACCACTCAAAGGGTCTCTATTTTGATTAAAATGTACACAATTTTACGTGAAAACAACAACTGACTTACAGAAATCAGACCAAACCCATTCGGATTGTGTTGATACATTAGGATAATGATCCAATGGTCCTTTTTGACATGTACAATTCAACCCCGAATCAATCCGAGGCACGGTGTGGCTGGTACCACTAAAAGGGTCTCTATTTTGTTTAAAATGGACACAATTTTAAGTGAAAACAACAACTCCCTTACTGAAATCCGAACAAACCCATTCTGATAGGGTTGATCCATTAGGAGAATTATCCACGGGTCCTTTTTGATGTGTACGAATCAACCCCGCCTCAATCTGTGGCTTGGTGTTGCCGGTATCACTCAAAGGGTCTCTATTTTGTTTAAAATGGTCAAACTTTTAAGTGAAAACAACAGCTGACCTTTGGAAATCCAACAAAACCATTCGGATTGTGTTGATATTTTATCAGAACGAATCACGGGTCATTTGTGATGTGTACGAGTCATCCCCGCCTCAATTAAGGGCACGATGTGGCCAATATCACTCAAAGGGTCTCTATTATGTTTAAAATGGACTCAATTTTATGTAAAAACAACAACTGACTTATGGAAATACAACCAAACAAATTTGAATTGTTTTTATCCATTATGAGAATAATCCACATGAACTTTGTGATGTGATGAGTCATCCCCGCCTCAATCTGAGGCACCGTGTTCCCGCTATCACTCAAAGGGTCTCTCTTTTGTTTAAAATGGACACAATTTTAATTGAAAACATCAACTGACCTATGAAAATCCAACCAAACGCATTAGTATTGCATTGATCCTTATATGAATGATCCAGGGTTCCTTGGTGATGTGTACGAGTAAACCCCGCCTCAATATGTGGCACGGTGTGGCCGGTACCACTCAAAGGATCTCTATTTTGTTTAAAATGTACACAATTTTCAGTGAAAACTACAACTGACTTACAGAAATTCAACCAAACGCATTAGAATTGTGTCGATACTTAAGGAGAACATTCCTCGGGTCCTCTGTGATGTGTACAAGTCATCCCCATATAAATCTAAGACACGGTGTGGCCGGTGGCACTCAAATGTTCTCTCTTTGGTTTTAAATGGACACACTTTTATGTGAAAACAACAACAGACATAAGAAAATATGACCAAATGCATTCAGATAGTGTTAATATTTTATGAGAACATTCCAAGGGTCCTTTTTGATGTGTATGAGTCATCCCCGTCTCAATCTGAGGCACGGTGTGGACGATATCACTCAAAGGGTCTCTATTTTGTTTAAAATGGACACAATTTTATGTGAAAACAACAACTGACCTTCCCAAATCTAACCAAACCCATTCAGATTGTGTTGATCCTTTAGGGGAACTATCCACATGTCCTTTGTGATGAATAAAAATCATCCCTGCCTCAATATGAGGCACGGTTTGGCCGGTATCACTCAAAGGGTCTCTATTTTGTTTAAAATGGACACAATTTTAAGTGAAAACAACAATTGACCTACAGAAATCCAGAAAAACACATTCGGATTGTGTTAATCCTTTAGAATAATTATCCACGGTTCCTTTTTGATGTTTACAAGTCAAAACCACCTCAATTCAAGGCATGATGTGCCCGATATCACTCATAGGGTCTCTCTTTGTTATAAAATGGACACAATTTTAATTGAAAACAAAAACTGACCTCTGAAAATCTGACCAAACACATTCGGATTGCCTTTATAATTTATAAGATCGATCCAAGGGTCATTAGTGATGTGTACTAGTAAACCCAGCCTTAATTTGAGGTACATTGTGGCCAGTACCACTCAAAGGGTCTCTATTTTGTTTAAAATGTACACAATTTTAAGTGAAAACTACAACTGAATTATGGAAATTTGATCAAACACATTCGGATGGTGTTGAGCATTTAGGATAATGATCCACAGGTCCTTTTTGATGTGTATGAGTCATCTTCGCCTCAATTTGAGGCATGTTGTGGCTAGTAACAGTCAAAGGGTCTCTCTTTGGTTTAAAATGGAGAAAATTTTAAGTGAAAACAAAAATTGACTTACGGAAATCCGACCAAACACCTTCGGATTGTGTTGTTCATTAATAAGAACAATAAAAGTGTCCTTTGTGATGTGTACGAGTAAACCCCGCCTCAATTATAGGCACGGTGTGACCGCTATCACTCAAAGGGTCTCTCTTTGGTTTAAAATGGACACAATTTTATGTGAAAACAACGACTGACCTATGCAAATACTACCAAACACATTTTGATTGCCTTGATAATTTATAAGAAAGATCCAAGGGTCCTTTTTGATGTTTACGAGTCAACCCCGCCTCAATCTGAGGCACGGTGTGGCTGGTACAACTCAAAGGGTCTCTATTTTGTTTAAAATGTACACAATTTTATGTGAAAACAACAACTAACCTATGGAAATCCAACCAATAACATTTCGGATTGTGTTAATACTTTAGCCGAATGATCCATGGGTCCTTTGTTACATTTATGAGTCATCCAAACCTCAATCCAAGGCACAGTGTGGGTGGTATCAATCAAAGGGTCTCTATTTTGTTTAAAATGGACACAATTTTATGTGAAAACAACAACTGAACTAAGGAAATCTGACCAAACACATTCAGATTGTGTTGGTCTTTTAGGATAATGATCTATGGGTCCTTTGGGATGTGTAAAAGTCAATTCCGCCTCAATCTGAGGCACGATGTGGCCGGTATCACTCAAAGGGTCTTTATTTTGTTTAAAATGGACACAATATTAAGTGAAAACATCAACAGATCTATGGAAAGCAGACCAAACCAATTCTTATTGTGTTGATCCTTTACGAGAACGACCCATAGGTCCTTTGTGACGTGTATGAGTCAACCCCACCAACCCCCTGGACCTCCCCCACCCCCTAGACACCCACCACCCCTCTGGACACCCCCCTGTAAAGCCCCCCGACACCCTAGAAAGCATCCCACCCCATGGAAAGCCCCTGAGACACCCCCATCCCCCCGGAAACCCCTACCCCCCATTGGACATACACCCCATATAAGGCCCCAGCCTTAAACCTTACTTAATCTTGAGTTATTACAAGATTACACGTTGAGGATCTTTTCGGGTTTAGAGTTTTAGAGAATTAGATCATAAGACTTGCATTACATTCCACATATAAACAAAGTGGTTACATAAAGATAGTATTCTTCATTCCCATCAATGGAAACACATTTAAAATAAAACATGGATTATTTCTTGACACATCCTTGACTCTATCATCTTATCATGTACCTTTCCCTTGACCTGTGAAAAACATTTCAAAAACTTGGGATGAGCATAAAAACTCAATATGGGTTATAAAAAAATAACATGGAAAGGAAACATGAGTTCATATATAAATAAGAATGAAATCATACTTTACCCATAAAACATAGGCACTTTAACATACCTCATAAAATCATGAATAAATCATAGAAATCATAAGACATAAAGGTAACTTGAGGAATTCATAACATTCTTACGTAGGGAGTAACCCTCTTGGTTACGTTTGGAATACCCATCACAGTATATTCCCTAAAATCTCTTCGGAGAAACCTTAACGTTTCACTCCTTCGCGTTACCCAATGCATTGGAGAGCTATAACGGGCTCACCCGCCCTTAGTTTATCACGGAACCACCCGTCTTCATAATAATGCCCAAGAACCATAACATAATCATATCACATAAAACATGCATAAAGGAAACATAACATTTCCACCATTAAATCACAAGATATCAATACCACACATTGATATAAAAATATTATGAAAACCATTTTCAATACCAAAATAAAAGAAAAGTAAAACATGGTATTTATTTTTCTTTTAAAAAGAAGGTATGGCTTGTAGAGGAAGCCGAAACTCAAATAACGGTCATGACGGCGGAGAAGTCGTTGTCGCCGCATACGTACGACAAAAACATTCCCTTTTGTCGTTTAGTAAACGCTTCGTATAAAAAAGATTCCTTTTGAATAAACGTAAAAGTCAAAGGGGTTTATACACCGTATAAAAGAAAGTTGTGTATAAAATAAAATATGCCTCAACGAAAGGAGATTGAGACGAAGTCCCATACAAAGATAATTTTTATAATAAAATAGATACATTATGTGTATTCACTATAAGTACACATAAATAAAGTACAAATACAAGATACGACATAATAATATAATGACATAATTTGAAAGTAGGAGATTAACCCAAAGAATGGAAATTGGGTTAAGAAGTTCCCATACCTCGTATTTGACTTGACCCGACCGTTCTTTAAACTCCTGAATAATAAAATTTAGTTAATCTCTACTTGATTATGAATCTTTTCCAAGTTCATTATTCCTTTTATACCATGTTATGAACATCATGTAATCATTTAAGTTAATAATGTTCATTTTGTCGGTATTTGGTTCTTAAGTCAAAAATAGACTTCTTACACTTACATGTTGTTTATTTGGTCAATGTTTCATTATATCCAGAATGGTATTCATGATGTAGATATGATATATGTAATATATATCCAGTACATACATGTATTTAAAATATTACATAATCATTTAGAGGTAAGAAATGAAATGCACCGTTCATGGAGACGGTAAGCCGTACGTACGCATGAACGCTACTTTCATTTCTTTGTCATATTAACGGAATTAAAACTAAATGAGACTTATGTATATTTTAATTCCAGAATTATATTCATCATTTAGATATATCATTAATTATATATATCCATTATATACATGTACTTTTAATAGTACATTACATTTGGGGATAAGAAATGAAATGCACCGTTCATGGAGACGGTAGTCCGTACGTACGCATGAACGCTACTTTCATTTCTATCTCATACTTTAATGGAAATAAATGATAATGATATATATAGGTATATTATAATTCCAGTATAACATCATATATAATAACTTTAAATCCATCCTTTACACGTCCCACATATGGCATTAACGAATCACATCACTTTGAGGGGGCGGTAGTCCGCACTTCCTTAAATTAAGATATCGCGTATACCCATAATGGAAGCCATAAAGGTAAGACACAAATGAAAAATACAGAAGCATAAGTAAAACATAAACATATTACATATCATATATAAAAATAGTGACATCATAATGGCCACCTTTGAAGGTGTTAAATGAGTATTGAACAATCATCGTTTCGGGAGGCAGAATTTCGCCATCCACAGAAACCGTATGTTCTTTAACCATTTGATGTAGTTGTGTGAGAGTGTAGCTCAAATAAATCTTATAAAAACATCCTAGTATATTGAAGATACTGGTGTTGTTACAAAAGAAGTAAATAAAAAGAGTTTAGGGGGTTGGAGAAGCAAAATAAAACAAATGAACATGAGAGAATGAATTACCTTAAAAAGTGTAACTCCTTTTGAGTTGAGCCTAAAGGCTTCCTTTGAAAGGATTCTGCCCAAAGGGAATCCTCTAGGATGAGTAGAGGGATGTGGAGAGAGCAAATGGGCAGGGGTTGGCCGAGCCAATGGCTTGAAGAGTGTGTGAAATGAGGTAGAGGTGGGGGCCTTTTATAAGAGGAGAGGAGGGGCACTTTTGGAAAGTAAAGGAACATTACATTATTTGAAAATGTGTTTCGGTTTTAAAAGGTCCCACATTGATAGAATTCGTGTATAAGGTGATAAGGCATCGAAATACATTAATCCAATTGGTTTTGGACATGTGTAGTTCATAGATTTTATATTATCTTTCCATTTTATTTAAATCGTCAAATAATGATGTCATCGCTGCATCATTATTATGTCATAAATAATTAAATTTATTTAATGTCTAAAAATTATAAAACAATTACTATGATGTAGGAAATCTTTTTAGATTTCCATTGAATATTTATAATCAAAATTTGGACTTGTATAACCCCACTTAAAAATTGTTTTCGTAAAACATATTATGTTTGTGTCATTTTCACTTTAACATTAAATAAAAAGTAATTTATGTCATTTCCCAACAAAAGTGGATCCATGGGGTCCCCAAGTTGACCCATGGCTTGTCTTGGTCGGCCATGACACAACCAATAAGGTTGGGACATGTGTCTAGGTCATTTTATATTATTAAAGCATTATTTATTCCTTAAACTACACTAATTACCACTAATCGCGATTAAAAACTTAATAAGTTACTATTCACCAAAAAATTATTTTAATCTCATTGAACCACATTTTACTTCTTAATGATAACCATGTATGTCGGATTTTCAAAATTCAGTACACATTAGTGGTAAACTTTCATTTAACTGAAAAATCAGTTTGCTTGATTACCACTTAGTGGTTTCACTATTCATCAAAAATTGAAGTTTTTCAGAAAATTACCAAAAATTCACTCTAAGCTATATTTGATATTCCGAATTCAAAAATGAAGTCCATTTTACAAAATTCAAATCATATAAGTCACATTAATTAATTTAATAATTAATTCCCGCTGCCAGAGCAAATAGCGTGTTTTTACAAAACAATAAGTATCAAAAGATTGACACCAGTTTAAGTCTAATTTCAAAGTGAAATTGATTCCAATGACCACTATTGGATTTAATGGTAAAAATATTTTCTAATTTCACTTTAAAACCAATTCAAAAGATAATCTAATCATATAAATAAATTAGATCAAAAAGAGGTTTTGAATTAAAATGCAACATTTTACACTATTCATAAAAAAATGAACTTTATCAGAAAGGTACCAAAAATTACACAAAGTAAAATTTGATGTCCCGATTCTTAATAAAAGTTTTATTTGGTCCAAAAGAATGTATAAGAGTGATCAAAACTATATTTAATGACGGTTCGCCGTCAAAAGGTGATAAGTGAACCTTTAGTGAAAATTAGAGTATAAAAGCCTAAAATTGAACTCTTTCCATATTTTAAGCCTTTATCTTTTATTGGATAAATGTAAGAACATCTAAAAACATATCTATTCATATTTTAGTTTTTTCTATTCATTCCCGCCAGTACAACGGCTACTTGTTAACTAACATAATATTATTATATTACTAGTGTGCTACGTAAGTTTCAAAGAAACTCATCGTTGCGTATCGGGTACGCTATCGAACATAGCAACCCCTTTTAATTAAAATTCATATTTAATTCTCTAATATTAATAAATATGAAAATTATTTATTCTTTAATTACCTGGGATGTTACATCCTTCCCCCCTTTTGGGAATTGCGTCCTCGCAATTTTATTCACTTATCAAAATAAGTGGGGGTATTTATCCCTCATAGAATTTTCAGATTCCCACGTTGCCTCTTCAATCACATGGTTTTTCCAAAAAACCTTTACCTGATGAATCACCTTATTCCGTAACACTTGCTCCTTATGGTCAAGAATCTGGACCGGTTGTTCCTCATAAGATAGGTTCTCTTCCAGCTGAACTACCTCTGGACTCAAAACACGAGATGGATCTGGCATATACTTTCTCAACATCGAAACGTGAAAAACATTGTGTACCTGAGATAAACTCGGAGGTAAAGCCACTCGGTATGCAACTGATCCAACTCTTTCCAGAATTTCGTATGGTCCAATGAACCTTGGACTCAACTTTCCTTTCTTACCAAATCTCATCACACTTTTCCAAGGAGAAACCTTGAGAAAAACATGATCACCTACCTCGAAAGATAGATCCTTCCTCCGGTTATCCGCATAACTCTTCTGCCTGCTCTGAGTTGTTCTCATGTGCTTCTGAATCAGCTGAACTTTTTCTGCCATCTCTTCTACCAATTCTGGTCCCATCAACTTCCTTTCACCCACTTCATCCCAGAAAGCTGGAGTTCGACACCGCTTCCCATATAATTCCTGAAATGGTGCCATCTGTATACTGGAATGAAAACTGTTATTATTTGAAAATTCAACCAAAGAAAGATGTTGGTCCCAACTTCCCTGATAATCCATAGAACAAGCTCGTAGCATATCCTCCAATGTCTGAATTGTTCGTTCTGACTGCCCATCTGATTGAGGATGAAAAGTTGTACTAAAATTTAATTCAGTACCCAACGACTTCTGAAGGCCTTTCCAAAAGTTAGAAGTAAACCTGGGATCACGATCCGATACAATGGAGAGAGGAACTCCATGTAACCTGACTATCTCTTTAAGATACAAACGGGAAAGTTGATCAAGAGAGAAAGTATCTCGTATAGCAAGGAAATGAGCAGATTTGGTGAAGCGATCAACAATAACCCAGATTGCATTATTACCTCGAGATGTCTTCGGTAATCCAACAACAAAGTCCATGGATATATTCTCCCATTTCCACTCTGGCACTGGTAAAGGCTGAAGCATCCCTTTCGGTGACTGCCGCTCAGCTTTAACCTGTTGACATGTCAAACACTTTACAGTAAAATCAGCAATATCTCTTTTCATTCCATCCCACCAGTAATACTCCCGCAGATCTCTATACATCTTAGTACTGCCCGGATGAACTGAAAACGGAGAACTATGAGCTTCACATAACAACTCTCTCTTCAACTGTGAATCACAAGGTACACATAACCTCTTCACAAACCTCAAAACACAAACACAAACTTATCCAAGAACTCATGGAAAATTTTATTCATAAGGTCCATGAATACAGCAGGTGCATTGGTTAACCCAAAAGGCATAACTACAAATTCATAATGGCCATATCTAGTACGGAACGCAGTCGTCTGCTTCTTTTACTTTCAACTGATGGTACCCTGACCTCTAGTCAATCTTCGAAAAATACTGAGCTCCCTGGAGCTGATACCACTTCATTCGATGGCCCAACATCTGCTGAAGTAGTTGCAAAGGACTTCACCACCCCTTTCTTCTTGTAGTCTAACTGCTTCCCATCACTCAAGCTCTTTGCCGGACACTCGTTTGCATAGTGACCCATCTCATTGCACTTATAACATTTCACTAACTGTAAATCAAATTTGGTCTTACCTTCACCTTGATCCTTTTCAGTGCAATCACGAGCCTTATGTCCCATCTTACCACATCGGTAGCACTTCCCAGAATTCAGAAGACATTCCCCAGCATTCCTTTTGCCACATGTATCACAAACTGGAAACTTAGTTCTCTAACCATCCGACTTTTTTGAAGAATTCTTACCTTTCTCCTGCCGCCTCGGTCTCTTCTTCTGCTAGTTGTTATAGGACACTTGGTCATCGGCAAACTCCATTTCCACCTTCTCAGCACATCGAACAAGCTTTTCATAACTTTTAAACTCACGAGAAGCTAATGCCCTTCGATACTTTGGCTTTAATCCTGAGTAAAAACGATTGATTTTACTATCAAGGTCTCGGATAAAATTGGGAGCATACCTTGCCAATCGAGTGAACCTTTCTTCATAGGCAGCCACTGAGTCTTCCTCTTGCCTCAATTCCAAGAATTGCTTTTCCATCCTAAGTCGAACAGCCTTAGGAAAATACTTCTCAAGAAACATACCTTTGAATTCATCCCAGTCAAGAGCATCAATCTCATCGGCATCCCTGATATTTTTAACCATAGACCACCACTGATCTGCTTCACCCTCCAAACGGTAAATAGCAAGACTAACCTTTTGATTGTCTGAACACCCCATGACATCAAAAATCTTCTCCAGTGCTTTAATCCACCCTTCAGCTTGCACAGGGTCAGATGATCCTCTGAATGATGGGGGATGTTGCCTCATGAAATGTTCCACCACTGACATGTTTCTCTGCGGTTGATCTGGCTGATCTCGTGCATGGATACCACCACCATTTATAGCCTGAGTCAACTGTGCCATCACTGCAACAAACTGTTCAGTTCCGATTCCAACCATCTCAGGTTGCTGATTTGGAAGGCTGTCTTCCTCCTGATGTCGTCCCAACATAGATGCTTTGTTTCCTCTGCGGAAAACCATTCTGAACACCGAAATATCTTAGGCGAAGCAACATGGTAATCTGTAAATGCTATATCATTTAAATCATATTATAATTTAACACTTTTCTAACTCCTAAAGTTGTCTAAACCGACCTTTGATACCAACTATAAGGCCCCAGCCTTAAACCTTACTTAATCTTGAGTTATTACAAGATTACACGTTGAGGATCTTTTCGGGTTTAGAGTTTTAGAGAATTAGATCATAAGACTTGCATTACATTCCACATATAAACAAAGTGGTTACATAAAGATAGTATTCTTCATTCCCATCAATGGAAACACATTTAAAATAAAACATGGATTATTTCTTGACACATCCTTGACTCTATCATCTTATCATGTACCTTTCCCTTGACCTGTGAAAAACATTTCAAAAACTTGGGATGAGCATAAAAACTCAGTATGGGTTATAAAAAAATAACATGGAAAGGAAACATGAGTTCATATATAAATAAGAATGAAATCATACTTTACCCATAAAACATAGGCACTTTAACATACCTCATAAAATCATGAATAAATCATAGAAATCATAAGACATAAAGGTAACTTGAGGAATTCATAACATTCTTACGTAGGGAGTAACCCTCTTGGTTACGTTTGGAATACCCATCACAGTATATTCCCTAAAATCTCTTCGGAGAAACCTTAACGTTTCACTCCTTCGCGTTACCCAATGCATTGGAGAGCTATAACGGGCTCACCCACCCTTAGTTTATCACGGAACCACCCGTCTTCATAATAATGCCCAAGAACCATAACATAATCATATCACATAAAACATGCATAAAAGAAACATAACATTTCCACCATTCAATCACAAGATATCAATACCACACATTGATATAAAAATATTATGAAAACCATTTTCAATACCCAAATAAAAGAAAAGTAAAACATGGTATTTATTTTTCTTTTAAAAAGAAGGTATGGCTTGTAGAGGAAGCCGAAACTCAAATAACGGTCATGAGGGCGGAGAAGTCGTTGTCGCCGCATACGTACGAAAAAAACATTCCCTTTTGTCGTTTAGTAAATGCTTCGTATAAAAAAGATTCCTTTTGAATAAACGTAAAAGTCAAAGGGGTTTATACACCGTATAAAAGAAAGTTGTTTATAAAATAAAATATGCCTCAACGAAAGGAGATTGAGACGAAGTCCCATACAAAGATAATTTTTAAAATAAAATAGATACATTATGTGTATTCACTATAAGTACACATAAATAAAGTACAAATACAAGATACGACATAATAATATAATGACATAATTTGAAAGTAGGAGATTAACCCAAAGAATGGAAATTGGGTTAAGAAGTTCCCATACCTCGTATCTGACTTGACCCGACCGTTCTTTAAACTCCTGAATAATAAAATTTAGTTAATCTCTACTTGATTATGAATCTTTTCCAAGTTCATTATTCCTTTTATACCATGTTATGAACATCATGTAATCATTTAAGTTAATAATGTTCATTTTGTCGGTATTTGGTTCTTAAGTCAAAAATAGACTTCTTACACTTACATGTTGTTAATTTGGTCAATGTTTCATTATATCCAGAATGGTATTCATGATGTAGATATCATATATGTCATATATATCCAGTACATACATGTATTTAAAATATTACATAATCATTTAGAGGTAAGAAATGAAATGCACCGTTCATGGAGACGGTAAGCCGTACGTACGCATGAACGCTACTTTCATTTCTTTGTCATATTAACGGAATTAAAACTAAATGAGACTTATGTATATTTTAATTCCAGAATTATATTCATCATTTAGATATATCATTAATTATATATATACATTATATACATGTACTTTTAATAGTACATTACATTTGGGGATAAGAAATGAAATGCACCGTTCATGGAGACGGTAGTCCGTACGTACGCATGAACGCTACTTTCATTTCTATCTCATACTTTAATGGAAATAAATGATAATGATATATATAGGTATATTATAATTCCAGTATAACATCATATATAATAACTTTAAATCCATCCTTTACATGTCCCACATATGGCATTAACGAATCACATCACTTTGAGGGGGCGGTAGTCCGCACTTCCTTAAATGAAGATATCGCGTATACCCATAATGGAAGCCATAATGGTAAGACACAAATGAAAAATACAGAAGCATAAGTAAAACATAAACATATTACATATCATATATAAAAATAGTGACATCATAATGGCCACCTTTGAAGGTGTTAAATGAGTATTGAACAATCATCGTTTCGGGAGGCAGAATTTCGCCATCCACAGAAACCGTATGTTCTTTAACCATTTGATGTAGTTGTGTGAGAGTGTAGCTCAAATAAATCTTATAACAACATCCTAGTATATTGAAGATACTGGTGTTGTTACAAAAGAAGTAAATAAAAAGAGTTTAGGGGGTTGGATAAGCAAAATAAAACAAATGAACATGAGAGAATGAATTACCTTAAAAAGTGTAACTCCTTTTGAGTTGAGCCTAAAGGCTTCCTTTGAAAGGATTCTGCCCAAAGGGAATCCTCTAGGATGAGGAGAGGGATGTGGAGAGAGCAAATGGGCAGGGGTTGGCCGAGCCAATGGCTTGAAGAGTGTGTGAAATGAGGTAGAGGTGGGGGCCTTTTATAAGAGGAGAGGAGGGGCACTTTTGGAAAGTAAAGGAACATTACATTATTTGAAAATGTGTTTCGGTTTTAAAAGGTCCCACATTGATAGAATTCGTGGATAAGGTGATAAGGCATCGAAATAAATTCATACAATTGGTTTTGGACATGTGTAGTTCATAGATTTTATATTATCTTTCCATTTTATTTAAATCGTCAAATAATGATGTCATCGCTGCATCATTATTATGTCATAAATAATTAAATTTATTTAATGTCTAAAAATTATAAAAAAATTACTATGATGTAGGAAATCTTTTTAGATTTCCATTGAATATTTATAATCAAAATTTGGACTTGTATAACCCCACTTAAAAATTGTTTTCGTAAAACATATTATGTTTGTGTCATTTTCACTTTAACATTAAATAAAAAGTAATTTATGTCATTTCCCAACAAAAGTGGATCCATGGGGTCCCCAAGTTGACCCATGGATTTTCTTGGTCGGCCATGACACAACCAATAAGGTTGGGACATGTGTCTAGGTCATTTTATATTATTAAAGCATTATTTATTCCTTAAACTACACTAATTACCACTAATCGCGATTAAAAACTTAATAAGTTACTATTCACCAAAAAATTATTTTAATCTCATTGAACCACATTTTACTTCTTAATGATAACCATGTATGTCGGATTTTCAAAATTCAGTACACATTAGTGGTAAACTTTCATTTAACTGAAAAATCAGTTTGCTTGATTACCACTTAGTGGTTTCACTATTCATCAAAAATTGAAGTTTTTCAGAAAATTACCAAAAATTCACTCTAAGCTATATTTGATATTCCGAATTCAAAAATGAAGTCCATTTTACAAAATTCAAATCATATAAGTCACATTAATTAATTTAATAATTAATTCCCGCTGCCAGAGCAAATAGCGTGTTTTTACAAAACAATAAGTATCAAAAGATTGACACCAGTTTAAGTCTAATTTCAAAGTGAAATTGATTCCAATGACCACTATTGGATTTAATGGTAAAAATATTTTCTAATTTCACTTTAAAACCAATTCGAAAGATAATCTAATCATATAAATAATTTAGATCAAAAAGAGGTTTTGAATTAAAATGCAACATTTTACACTATTCATAAAAAAAATGAACTTTATCAGAAAGGTACCAAAAATTACACAAAGTAAAATTTGATGTCCCGATTCTTAATAAAAGTTTTATTTGGTCCAAAAGAATGTATAAGAGTGATCAAAACTATATTTAATGACGGTTCGCCGTCAAAAGGTGATAAGTGAACCTTTAGTGAAAATTAGAGTATAAAAGCCTAAAATTGAACTCTTTCCATATTTTAAGCCTTTATCTTTTATTGGATAAATGTAAAAACCTCTAAAAACATATCTATTCATATTTTAGTTATTTCTATTCATTCCCGCCAGTACAACGGCTACTTGTTAACTAACATAATATTATTATATTACTAGTGTGCTACGTATGTTTCAAAGAAACTCATCGTTGCGTATCGGGTACGCTATCGAACATAGAAACCCCTTTTAATTAAAATTCATATTTAATTCTCTAATATTAATAAATATGAAAATTATTTATTCTTTAATTACCTGGGATGTTACACCCCAAACCCTTGAACTACACTCAACCCCAAAATTCTGAATAGAATTCTTTATGTACTTAATTAACTTATGTATTATGTGTTAATGGTGTATGGGTATACTTGTTGTATGGGTATACTTGGTCTAATTAGATTATGATTTATGTGTTAATTTTGTATGGGTATACTTGATCTAATTAGATTACTGATATTCTAAATTTTTCTGTAGGTGTTCGGGTGTGTTGTTGCAGATTTTTTCATAGCAGCAGACTGGGCATTTATTTGTGCTTTTTTAGCGCTGATAAATGTAGCTTTTATCTGCACTAAAAAGGTGCTGATAAACTACACCTTTATCAGTGCAAAAATAGCACTGATAAAGGATCAGTTTATCAGTGCTAAAGGAGCGCTGATAAAACACACATTTATCAGGACACTTTTAGCGCTGATAAAACACGCAATTATCAGTGCACTTTTAGCACTGATAACATCCACCTTTATCATCACTTTTTTTAGCGCTGATAAAGGGTACCCCCTTTATCAGCACCATGCTTTACAACACTTTTTTAGCGCTGAAAAAGACCGTATTGAGTGCTGATAAAGACCATTTTTGTGGTAGTGAATTCACCATAATCAAGGTTATAAACAATTTATAAACAATATAATTCAGCTATGATTTTAATTCAGTTGATTAAAATAAATACATTATTTAATTTAAAAAGAATCATATACATAAACATTTCATATTTATTTATAAGCTTGAAAAATTCCGTTTTATGAATAAAGAGTAGTTTTTATAAATTTATATACATATTTATTCATCAATGATCCCTACCCTATGATACCACAGATGGATTTTTCATGATAATTTTATGACCATATATAGTATAATACAACAAAACGCCTGTAGATATATAATTATAAATCAATGTCAAAAAACTATTTAAATAGTGTACCTAGAATTCACTAGCACCAACAGTCTTCTTTATTTCATAGTGAATGATACTCCATGATGAAAATCCAAAATTAGTGAACAAAATCACATTTACTCTAATTGGGTAACTCCTAACAATGAATATTTGATTATTTTTTGAGGATACTTAATTTTTTGTGGTGTTCTAGTGCATTCGTTTTAGATTATGAACAATCGTGTGGCATATACAAAGACTTCTGGATTTCATTCAAGAATGTCAAGATATTGAACATGTCAATGTGTGGTGTTATAAAAATATTTCATGTTCTTTTTTCTCTTTAAATGGCACCATTATATGTTTTTTAGGATGAATGTGAGGAATAAATAAATGCATGATAAGGATTTATGATTGGTGGATAATGATTCCTTGGAAATTTACAATGAGCCTCAAGTGGATAAGGATACAAACCCAGTTTGCTGGTGCATCAAATAGAGGAGTGCATGAATACCATTCAGGAAACTAGGACTTGTTTTCCTAACCATGTTACTAGGGGTTAGTGTGACATTATGTCAAGAGTGATTATGAGAATTTTTCGTGAAAATTTGTGCCTTGTTCTTGAGGAGAAAGGCGAGAGGATTTCAATGAACCAAATAGAAATTTATAAATTAAAGGGAAAATGGAATCTATAAAAGGTGGGATGATGTAGATGATGACTCCCCCAAAAAATACTTATTATCATGATTTTTTGAAAGGATAAAAAGTTCCTATGAATTTTGAAAATTTTCAACCTATTTTTTCCATTGATATAGAGAATAAGGAAGGGATAATCATATCTAAACAATACTGTGGTTACCGGGTGTCATAGCCCTGTTGATTACGAGTTTTACTAGAATTGAGAATATTAATAATTCGATCAATGAATCTTATACATAGAGTTATTCTTCAATTTGGTTCTCTTTGGGTACAAGGTCATGCATTTATGTAGGAACCCATCCTCATTCCTATTGTGTTTTTTTCCTTTTTTTAATAATGAAGGTTATTCCCAAACATTTCGTATAAGAGGGATCATGTACCAATATATATTCATCCATGATTTGATTCATTTAATGAAAATTGATGATCCATGTCAATTTATCTTTATACATTTATTCTCAGTTTTTGTTGAATCTAATTTAATAAGAGATCAAGACAATTAATTAGTTAAAAATATACTATGACAGAAAATAAAAATGTCTTGAAAATAAATAGATATCATATTTATATATTTATTATGACACTTATTTATTGAATGAATTAAAATATGTGCATCAAATTCATTTAATTAAACATAAAAATTAGATATATAATATATTATATAATATAACTATATACATAT
This sequence comes from Viscum album, assembly GCA_963277665.1. Taxonomy (NCBI): domain Eukaryota; kingdom Viridiplantae; phylum Streptophyta; class Magnoliopsida; order Santalales; family Viscaceae; genus Viscum; species Viscum album. The sequence continues at coordinate 389,613,591 of OY728125.1, forward strand.
CAGTGTATATCTTAAATTTAATCTTCTAGGAATTAAAATTATCCTACGGAATCTCAAAAAAAATATCACACATATTGTTAGATATGTTAAAGGGTCTATAAAATATGGATTATTTTATTCTATATAATATTTTTTTGATTGGATTATTTACTACAACTCTGATTTTAGAGGATATCGACATGATAGAAAAAGAACATCAGGTATATGACACTTTCTTGATATGAATTTATTTTATTGGATTTCATGAAAATGAATCTCTATTTATTTTTTTAGAGTTGAAAGTGAGAATAAATTTGCTACAACATGTTGTTCTGAATCCTTAGGGATAAAAGAAATATTTTCTGACTATATTTTTACATTTAATATTGTTCCTACTTGTTGTGATAATGCATATTTTCTTTATATTTCAAGGAATCATTTAACGAATATGTGAAAAAATCCTTTAGAAAAGTACATTACTTTTATTCAACAATATGTTAATAAATGTGATAGTATTCATGAATACATTACAAAATAAAATCTACTGGAAGCTATTTTTACCAAACTATTGAATTATGAATTATTTCAAGAAATAAAATTCTATCCAGATGTATTTGAAAATCTAATTGAAAAAATTCATATTATTTAACATATCCTAAAAATCAATTATTTAAGTGGACATTCATCATTTTTCAAAATTATTATGTATATATTACATTAATAATGACTTCTTCAAAAATGTCCAAAAGTTGGATAATTTTTTTCAATATAGTTTTGGTATCTCTATATTCAAAATGAATATTTTCAAGGGATTTGAGGTTACTTATTTTAATTTTATCTTTTTAAAAATTACAAACCCTCTTATTATGTTTTGTGAAAAATCAATTTTTATTAACTATATGTATTTTTACTATATAATATATTATAGTGATATGATATAAGTATACCAAACATCATATGAAATATAATAAGTATATCTTCATTTTAGTTTTCTATGACAGACCATAATTTTATAACTACCATGTTTTCATATTGATTCAATCATACAACATACTTTTGGTTTCACGATCAATTTTATGTTTAAAAAACTTCATTATTTTCATTCATTATTTAATTAGTACTCAAGATATTTAAATATGATATTTCAGAAACATGGTCCATTAGAAATGAATTCTTTACATATCATTAAAATAAATGGAATTTTAAATTTTATGACTAACTGATGGAAATATTTTATAATTTTAGAAAACCATTATAGAATGATCGAATATATACTTTTTAAAATATATTTTATTTCAATAATTTCACTTTTAAATAAAATTGGAATCACATACCATGTGTTGGGATTAACATATAATACTTTTAATATATTTAGTAAAACTAATTTCAATTAAGAAAATATTGTTTACAAACATAAAAAATCAGTTGATGTATTGGAATTTTATCAATAAATTTTCTCTAGTTTCTAGATAATGTTTTGAACTCTTTTTTAATTATAACTCATAACATATATTTTGGATTTATGTTTTATTATAAATGTAATGAATCTGTCAAAATTATCTGCAAGAAATTATTTTCCATTAATTACTAATTTTTCTTTTTATTTATAATAATATTTGTCTAAAATCATTGATATCTAGCTATTTCTTAATTTTTCTTGTTTTGATACCCAAAATTTCCCAAAATACCTTTAGTAGTGTTCTACCTTATGATGAATCCATGTCACCCAAACCATGATACATGAATCAGATTATTGTGAATCTAATTCTCTGCAAATCATGATCTCTAATACCTACCATGGACACTATTTTTAACATACCATGTGAACAATGTAATTTGTCATTCTATTTTTTTTAACATAGACCATATTGATTTACTTCATGTTGAACCACCTTAACTCAGTATTTTTTTAGTTACCAATATAGATTTAACATTGTTTCATTCCATAAATGCCAACTCTTGGGATTTAAACATACTACATGTTAAATTATTGGAAACACCCAATTTTTTAACCTCGATCATGTGGGTTTATTTAATAACCCTAGATATATTAAATTATGTTTTTTCATTCTAAAATAAAATAGTAAAATTCATTAAAAAATTTCAATCAGACAAGTGATACTAAAAAAATTAAATAATCTACACTAATAGAATAGTAACCTCAACTATAAAGTATAAATTAAATTTAATTACCGTAAAATATAATATATTATATATTTATATCATTGAATACGTTAATAATTGTTTTGAAAGTTATAAACTAAGAATTGATATTTTTTGATAATAATATTTGACTTATACTATTATATTAATTTAATTATATTAAAGAAAATTCATATTCATATAATGGATTCATAATTTAATTTTTTATTGTCTTAGGATTATGAGATACTTTCTTGAAGCCTTAATTTATTTTTTAACATTTTTAAAAATTAGTTAAAATTTTAAAATAGGAATATTTCCTATACATGAATATTCTATTTAAAAATTAAATTTAAAATATTTATGATGTTATTTTAATAAAATAAATTTTATTTTTAAATTTTAAAAATAATAAAGTTTATGTTTAATATTTTGGGTTTTTAAAAAATAGTTGAATTTTTTTTTTGAATAGTAAAATTTTGTGATTTTATATATTTAACAAATACATGATTCATTGATTCATAAATGATTCATGTTTTATTTAAACACAAAATGTAAATCTATCAATCATTACTTAATATATTTAGTGACAATTGTCAAACTATTCATTTTCTTGGGCCAACACAATAAAATAATGAATAAAATAATTTAAAAATATGTTATCCTACACTATAAATACCACCCCGCACCACCCCTTTTCCGTAAATATCAAAGTCTTTTAGTTGTTTTAATTTATTCCAAATTGATATCTTAATACTCTTCCACTTTTACAAGACAGTTTGGACCTAGTAAATGGTTAAAACCATGTTTCAAAAAGAGGTTCTATAGGAGGATAAATCTAGAGGTAAAATCATCTTTTATTTTATTCTATTTTACTTTTTATTTATTTATTATAATCTCTTCACCTACCCTTATCCAAGTGCAATTAAGGATCCATTATATTATATATACTATAATTTTATCATGTTTATGTAAAATAATCATCATCATGCTCCTTCTCCTATCTGTTTTATTCTAAAAAATAATACACCAACCATGATATGTCAATTTATTTCCATAATGGATGATACAAGTTCCTATTCCATTATTGCCTTCAATTAATATCCTTAAACCATTATTATTATTAAATCTGATTTTATTATACGTATAATAAGTTCTATAATGTTCTTGATCCAATATATATCCGTGATATTATGTACAATGACATGAGTTTGTGATGATCATAAAAATACTACCAAAATATATTTAATCATTTTAATTACAGTTTTTTCATATAATTAATCCTAATTTCAGCAATAATGATATACGGTATCATTAAAAATTATGATAATATATTAAATCCATTTTATTACAATTTCAGTGTTTTTACTCCATTCTAACAGAAAATACATTACGCCCCGAACATGGAAACTGGGAAATAAATACAACCGAAAAAATGGAAAGAACTACATATTATTAACAAATGGGTGGATATATACAACAAAAATATAATATATGGTATTATAAATATAAAAATTGTTTTTTAATATTTTAATATCACATATAAGACCATTATACTGGAGGCTTGATCTTGTTTGATGTTAGAATAACTCATGGTAATGGAGATTTCATTAAAAATCCTCATTTAAATTCATAATTTTACAAAATTGAAAAATGAATGATTTAATGTAAGTATTATATTATTATGAATATGTTATAATTTATGGGAATTATTTAGGATGATGGGTGATACCTGTATCCCCACCAAATTCATTGGGTTTTTTTTCAGGAAGATAACCGTAATGGTTATTCCATGTTTAACTACAATGGTTACTTCATAAGGTATCTGTTGCAGTAACATCCTAAGGCATTCATGAGGGTTATTTTTTAAAATAGTCATTCAGTTTAAAAATTATATGGTATCCTCATTGGTTAACAAATTTAATTATAAATACCCAAAGTTACTTATATATTTTTATTTATTTTTTCTATGTTTTATGGAAATCGGATGTTTTCACAAGATAAGTATATGATACATTATGGATGAGTAGTATGGATTTGTGAAAATGATTTCATATGTTTTTAGGTATTGATGGAAAAATTATGCCCTTTATTTTATTCCCCGTAATTATATGTTTTTCTCATATTAGGTTTTAAAACGTAATTCACACAGTTTATGTATGGGTATGAGAAAAGGGGAAGCCAAGAAATATGTTGTGAGGTTTATCATGGAAATATTTCATGTTTTATAAAATAATATTTTATAGAAGAAATGGGTATCATTTTAGTATTAACATTTTTATTCCTTTAGGTTTATATGTAATATTTATTTCTAACTCACCAAAACTATAAATTGAAAATATAAGGACCCGAAATTATTACATTTACTAAGCATGAATTAAGTAAAAAATCACTTCCTTTCACATTGAAGATCTTTTCAATTTTATAGCTTATGATATTTGGGAAATAAAACATTTATAACATTACACATTCTTACAGTGTGGATACCATAAAAACAATATTTATTTTTTCCAAAATATAATCTTTTAAAATGAAACATAATTTATTTGAAAATTATTCACACATATAACATGGAATACTTATTTTTATTACACATCCTTATAATCTATGAAAAACATTAAAAACATGGGATGACCAGAAATTCTCATTAAGGGATAAAAAAGGAAAGTCTATGATTACTTGTAACATATGAAATCATTTTCAAAATGAATACTTATCACTGATATATTCATACTCTTTGTAAAATGAGATTTCCACAAGAGTCCGAAAAAACATTATAATATAAATAGAACCATAATGTTATCTTGGGGTCATTACATATATAATCTTTTAACCCTCTCGACTACCTTATAATTTGTAACCCTCACCGCTACCATACAATTTCTATAACCATCATAGTTACACATGGAGTAACCATACAGTCGACCTCCATCCTACACAAAACCTATTAATTTGAGGTAGATTTAAGTCCCAATATTCATCTTAAACAATTCCCATGAACCAGAACATAAATATACAACATGTATAATTGCATAAAAACATTTCTTTTGAATGTTGTAAAACATAGTTTTAAAAGAAGAATTTAAAAGAAAAATCCCCTTAAATAAATCATATAATGGAAGATAGACATAATCGAGTTGAGATAATATGTATATAAACTATCAATATACGTAATTAATCATAATATAGAAAATATCATCAAAAAAACTCTTTTAAAACATTGATAACAATGATGTAAAATGTGAACCTAAAGAATGGAAATTGGGTTATGAATTCCCTTACCTCGAGTTTTTTTTACTTCTAACACATTTAAACATCATGTATAATGGTTAAAAGCGTGTTTTTAATATATTAAATAAACATATATATATTTATGATACCTTATATCGTCATTTCATGACATCATTTCACTATTTAATTGTTAATATTCTCCACCTTCCACTGTTTTGGGTGAGTTCTTTCCGTGATTTCCATGATTGGTTCATGATGGCTATTCTTGTAAATTCGAAGTGAAAATCCAAATTTTGAATATAATGATATTTAAATATTTACTATAATTTAATTATATCATTAATCATTTTAAATTTTGACTTTATAATGATTTACGAGTTTAAACATTATTGATATTTGCTTAGGTTATTTTGGCAATTCTTCGATTGTAAAGATCTCATTATGTTCATAAATTAATTACATGTGTGAAAAAAATTATTCCAGAACCTTATATAAGATATAATACATAAATTAAAATCTTGTTCAACAATTAATATGGTTTCATGTCCAGTATTGAAGGAAATAAAATAATTTGAAATCACATTGTCTACGTTGTCAGAAAATCAACACATCACTATCAATGATTAAATTCTTTGAATAAGTGGTAGATAAGAAGAATATTGACGGTAACATTTCACTGAACATTTGAAAATCAATAATATACAAGATTCTGGAGCTTTCATTCCTCTTGTATTAGAGGAGGTGGGGAAAAGTAAAAACAGAACTCAAAATAATTGAAAATTGGGAAATCTCTCATCATAATTCAACAACCTAATGGTGTCACTAAAATTTCATAAAATATTTTGATGAGTGGAAAGGGTTATCTCATAATTAATACATTATATGGGAATTATGGGGAACATGGAATAACCTATTCCAACATATGCTAATGTCAATTAAAAATAATAAGATAAAATGAAAGAAATGAATGAAAACAAAGGAGGATATTTATCTCCTGATCTCTTCTCATTGAGATCCTTTTTAAGGCATTTGGTTTTGGACTTTTAGTGAGACCAGTAGATCTAAGACGTGGGGAAGATCCTTGGGTGGAGCATTGGGAAGAACATAGGTATAGATCAAGTCTAGTTATGTGTGGGAGGAAGAGGGAAATGAGGGAGGTATTTATAATGGAGGAGAAGAGATATTTTAAATTATTTTAATCATTATTATAATTTTTTCTCAATACTATAAATAGTCTTAATTCATGTAACCCAAAATAGTAATAATGGCATTTGAGTTGTAACCATGTGGTCTTAAATTAACATTGCATCACCTATGATGTATAAAATCAAGTATTTATCATTTATTGTATTTTATCATATTTTTTAGTTCATAAAAAACTTCTAGAATTTTAGTAAATTCACCCAAACCATTTCTCAATGTGTAGAATTCAAAAAAGAACTCCATTTATTGAAATTAATTTTATAAATATTATTAATTAATTTCTTAAATAAAATCATACGTTATTACTAAATTTAGAATTTTAAATCTATAACTACATTTATACCACACTACAAAATTAACAAAATATGTCAATAACGTAAAGCCATAAGAAAATAACATAATAATAAAATTTACTATTTATTAGTGGTATATTACTATTCATACGATTATGTTACAACTCACCAAAAAAACAGGTTGGTTCCATCAAACTACAAATAACATACTGAACACAATTGTAGATGTCCATTTTTCAAAATTTAAAACATAGACGGAGTAAAATTCTGTTTAAAGGATAGTTATAAATATCTACCTAAAACAATGTTTCATGAATTTTAAATTATTTTTAAAACCTTGGGGTGTACATTATCCCCACCTTCTAGAAACAATATCCATGTAATTTTATTTACTTATTTGAACAAGTGAGGGTACCAATTCCTCACAGAATTTTAAGACTCCCATGTTGCTTCTTCAACCATGTGCTTTTTCCACATAACCATTAAATAATGGATTAAATAATTCTAAAATACATGTTCCCTTGGATCAAGAATCTGCACGCGTTTCCATTCATAGGAATGGATCTCTTCCAGTTGAACTGCTTCTGGGATCAATACATGAGATGAATCTAGCACATACTTTCTCAACATCAAAACATGAAAAACATTGTGTACTAGTGACATACTCGGAGGAAAAGCTACTCAATATGAAACTGGTTAAACATTCTCTAGGATTTCTAAATGCCCAATGAACCTTGGACATAGCTTCCGTTTTTTACTGAAATGCATTACATATTTCCAAGGACAGATTTTAAGGAAAATATAGTCACATGCCTCAAAAGAGAAGTCTCTCCATCAGTTATCTTCATAATATGTTGGCTTGCTCGAAGCTGTCCTCATGTTCTACTAGATCATCTTCACTTTCTCATCCACTTCCTCTACTAATTATTGTCCCATCAATATTATTTCACCATATTTATCCCAAATCACTATATTCCAACATCACTTTCCATACAATGCTTCAAAAATTACCATCATTATACTCGAATGAAAACTATAATAATTTAAAAAATCAAATAAAGAAAGAGGATGATCCCAACTTCCCTGATATTTCATTGTACAAGATCGAAGCATATCCTCTAATGTCTGAATCGTTCATTCTGACTACCTATCAAATTTAAGAAGAAATGTTGTACTGAAATATAAATTTGTACCCACCGACTTATGAACTCCCTTCCAAAAGATTGAAGTGAACCTCTGATCCTGGTCAGATACAATGGAATGTGGAACTCCATGTAGCCAAAAAATATCATTGAGGTATAGTCGAGAAAGCTGATCCAAAGACATTGAGTATCCAAAATAAAGAAAATATGTAAATTTGTTCAGCCAATAAACAATAACCAAAATCACATTGTTACCTTGATATGTCTTTGGTACTCCCAACACAAATTCCATGGAATTATTCTCCGATTTATAATCTTTCATTGGAAAAGGATGAAGCATCCCCTTCAGTTACTGTAACTCTTATTTAACCTGTTGACATGTCAATCATTTGATGGTAAAATCAAAAATATCAATTTTCATTCCATCCTAAACATAATACTCACGAAGGAATTTGTATATCTTACTACTACCGGAATGAACTAAAAAGGATGAAGTATGAGATTCAAAAAATAATTCATTCTTCAACTAGGAACCATAAGGAACACAAAACCTTTTACCAAATCATAAAACCCAATATTTATCAAGGTTAAATTCTCGAAACATACCCATTTTAACAAATTATACCTTCTTCTGTAGCTCATTGTCTTCCATCTTTGCTAGAATTATTTTTTATGATAAGGATAACTATAGTGAAACATAAGAAAAAATATAGGTATTCCCTGCACCATCAACTTCTAGGACAAAATTCATCAAATCATTAATCAAGGGAATATGTTCGAAACATAACATGGTAAATGATGCATGATTTTTTCGACTCATGGAATCTACCACCATGTTTTCTTTTCCAGGATGGTAATTGATCTTGAAATAAAAATTATTTATAAGTTCATGCCATCTTCTCTACCTCATGATTAATTCCATCTTAATCAATATCTACATCAAAATTTTATGGTCAGTATATATTTGATATTTGGATCCATAAAAATGATGCCTCCAATTTTTCAAAGAAAAAACCAGAGCTGAAAATTACAAATCATTTGTGGGATAATTTAAATCATGAGTTTTATGTTTTCTTGAAGCATAAAAAATTGATTTCTCATTATGCATCAAAACACAAACAAGTTCATTCAAAAAAGCATCATTGTATTTGACAAACTCTTTATTTTGGGAAGGCAATGCCAAAACTAGAGCATTCACCAATGTCTTATTTAGTTCCTCAAAATAGACATCACATTCTACTTTAAAAAAAAAATTTACCCCTTTTCCCATAAACATGGTTAGAGGGAAAGATAACCATAAAAAGGTTTTGAAATACCGTCGGTAATAACCTGCTAATCCAATAAAAATGTGAATCTCTATTACATTTGTAGGTATTTTCCATTCATCAACCACTTTTTTTGTAGGATCAATTGTTATTCTATCCTTATTTACAATTTTCCCAAGAAAAGAAATTTTTTGCAACCAAAAAATCACACTTGCTGAATTTTTCATGCAGTTTTTTTCCTTTACGGTTTATAAAACTACCCTTAGATGTTATTGATACTCCTCTTTGTTATTTTAAAAAAATAGAATTTCATCAATAAACATAACCACAAACCAATCCAATAACACATTATATATTTTATAAATATGATTCATTAATACAGCAGGTGCTTTATTAAAGACAAATGACATAACAAAAAGTTCATAATGCCCAAATCTAGTACGAAAGGCTTTTTTCAGGATTTTATCCTCATTCATCATCACATGATTGTATCTAGATCTCAAGTCAATCTTGGAAAAGTACTGAGCTTCCTGGAGAATATCAAACAAGTCAACGATATAAGGAAAATGATACTTGTTTTAAATATTGATGTTATTCAAGGCACTATAATCAATGAAAAGTCTCGTGGAACCATCTATATTTTTAACAAACAAAATAGAAGCACCCTATGGAGAAGATATAGGATGACTGAATCATTTATGAAGGAGACCCTAAAACTGAATTTTCAATTCAAGAAGTTCTACTTGAGCCAAACGATATGGGTTTATTTAAATTATCTTCTCATCATGAACTAATTCAATTGTGAATTCTACTTATCGATCAGGTATGACACTAGGCAACTCGTCCAAAAAAACATCAAGGTATTCCTTTACAACTGGAACATCATTAATCTGAACAGTTCCCATGTTTTCAATAATATGAGAAAGATAACATTCGTTTTAATATTTCAATAGATTCTTAGATTCCGGATATGTTGTCAATTTTATGGGTTAATTCATGTATAAAAACTGAAACCCTTTCTAAAAAACTACTTCTTTAGATCTACAATCAATCCTAGCATAATAAACAGAAAGACAATCCAAACACATAAAAACATAAAACACCACTAATGGTAAAACAACAAGGTTTTTAAGTACTGGCATCCAACATACCATTATAGAATTATTCTTACAATTCATGGTTGCTATATTATTTTCCTTTGGTGTTTTAACAACATGTTCCATTCTCATTTGGTGAGGTGATATTTTAAATTTACCTGAAAATTTAACAAATATGAAGGAATGTGTAGACCCTGTATCATACAAAACTTTAGAAAAATATAAGTAATCAAACAAAGTACCTAACACAATGTCACTGGATAGCTTGGAATATTTTGATGTAATCACAAAATATTTCACAACAAATTTCTGCTTATAGTCTGGCTTCTTTGCATCATTCGGATCTCTCTTTGGGAAGACATTTTAATAGTGACCCATATCACCACATTTTAAAGACAATAATGTTTTCTTATTAGGATTAGTCCTAGTAATATTTTCATTAAAATATTGGTCCATATACCCAATCTTACTAAATTTAAAACACTATCCAGTTTTGGTAAGACATCCCCCAGGGTGCTTCTTTCTACAAATTTTAGAAACTAGAAATTGGTTATTCATAGAATCATATTTCTTTTGTTGATTATTACCCATTAAATTCCATTTGGTCATCTTCTTCTACATATTTCCAAAATACATGTGGTCATTATAAAAAACAATCACTACCCTATCAGTGCATTAGACAAGTTTCTCATAACTTTGGAATTCCCAGGAGGCCCTCGGCCTTCGATACCTTGGCTTCAGTCTTGAGTAAAAGCGGTCAATTTTTCTATCAAGATCCAGAATAAGATTTGTAGAATACCTCACCAGTATGGTGTATTTTTCTTCATAGAAAACCACTAATTACACCTATTTTTTATTCAATTCATGTAATTTATTCTCCATCCAAAGTCCCACCACCTTAGGAAAATATATTTCATGTAATGGAATTTTAAATTCATCCCAGTCTAAGGAATAACAATAATCACTATCCCTGATATTCATAACCATTGACCGCCACTGATAAGATTCACCTTCAAAATGATAAATTTAAAGACTTAACTTTTGATTATCTGAATATCCCATAACATCGAATATCTGTTCAAAGGATTTAATCCATCCTCAGCCACTACTAGCTCAAAAGATCCATTTAAACATGAGATTGTTGTTTCATAAAATGATCCAATATTTTCATGTTCTATTGTGGTATATCTAGTTTTCCTATTTCTTGGATTACACCACCATTTATTTCCTACTTAACTGAACCATTCCTATTAAAAAAGTTCTGGTTCTAATCTCTACAATTTCAGGCTGCAGATTCGGTAGGATGTCATTCTGTTGGTGCCTTTCCTCTTCAGCTTCCATGTTTTTTCTACAGAAAACAATTCTAAACAAAAATATCTTAGTCCAAGAAAAATTGTAATATTTAAATACTATAACATTATAAATTATCATATAGTAAAAATTGTTTATGGTTTTCTTTTAACATCATCTTAACACCTAAAGTTATGAAAACTATCCTCTGACACAAACTATAAGGAACTGAACTTATTACATTTCATAATCCTGAATTTAGAAAAGAAATAAATTCAATTCACATTATGTATAATTACAATTTTAGAGATTTAGAGATTTTGGACATAAAATATTTATAACATTACACATTATTACAGAGTAGATACCATAAAAAAATATTCAATATATTCCATAACATAAAACTTTTCAAATGATACATAATTTCATTGAAAATTATTAAATCATTTAACTTAGCTTCCATATTTTTCATAATCATACTTGTAACCATTTAAAATCATTTAAAACTTGGGATGATCAAAATAAACTTAGTAAGGGTTAAAATAAAGGAAATTCCATTAATACTTGAAACGTATGAAATCATTTTCAAAAGGAATACTTGTCATGCATATATACTTACATTGTGTAACATGTGATTTCCACAAGATCCCAACAAAACCTAATAATATTAATGAAATAATATAGTTATATTGTGGAATTACTTACAAAATTTTGTAACCCTCTGGGCTATCTTATAATTGTAACCCTCGTGACTGCCTTACAATTTGTGTAACCGTCGCAGTTACACGTGGACTAACCATACAAACAACCTCCAACATACAATTAACCAATAACTTTGAGGGAGGTATAGGTCCCCCCATTCATCATAAACATTTCCCAAGAACCATAACATAATCATACAACATTAATAATTTCATAAAAACAATGCTTTTGAATTTTTTAAAACAGTGTTTTAAAAAAAGAATTTTAAACGAAAATCCCCTTAAAAAAATAATATAATCGAAGAAAGACATAATATAGTTGATGGAATATGTATATATAATATAAAAACAAATAATTAATCATATCATAATCAAATTTCATCAAACAAAAAAATTTAATACCATGTGAACAATGAAGTAGAAGGTTCACCCAAAGAATGGATGTTGGGTTAAGGATACCCTTACCTTGGGATTGTCTTACTCCCAAAACTATTAAACCTCATGTAAAATGGTTAAAATAGTTTTATTGATATCTTAAATAAACATATATATATTTATAATAACTTATTTTATCACTTCAATAAATAATTTCACCATTTAATTGTTACGTTTTTGTTCCATGCACTATTTTGGGTGAGTTCTTTACAAGATTTCCATGATTGTTTCATGATGGTTGTTCTTTTCGATTGGTAGTGAAACACCATATTTGTAAATTAGGGTTATCTAAATATTTACAGTACTTTAAATTATACCATTTTTTATTTTTAATTTTGTCTTGAGGATGATTCATGTGTTAAAACATTGTTGATATTTGTATTGGTTATTTTGGTGATTCTTCGATCGTAAATATCTCATTTCGTTTCAAAAGATAATAAAATGTGTGAAACAAATGATTGCAGAACTGTATATTGTTTATAATACATAAATTACAACTTTTTTAACTATTAAAATGGTTTTCTGCCCAGTCTTGATGGAAATAAAAGAATTTCAAATCACATCATCTATGATGTCTGTAAATCGACATATCAAAGTCGGTGTTTTAATTACACGAATAAGTGGGATAGGATAAGAAGATTAAATAGGATATTTACATGAACATTATAAAATACATAATATAAATGATCCAAGATATTTCATGCCACTTGGATAAGATTAGGTGATGCAAAAAGAAGAAAGGAACTTGAAATAAAAAAAATTAAGAAATCTCTCACGAAAATTCTACAGCCTAACAGTTTCATTAAAAATTTCCTAAACTATTTTGAGGATATGAAAGGGATATATCATCTTTCATACATAATATGGGAATTATGGTCGATATAGAATGTAAAATCCCAAAATATTGTGAAGGAAAGTAAAAAAAACCTAAAATGAATGAAAGGTAAGAAAACGGAAGAGGATGTTTACCGCTTGATCTCTTCTCCATGCGAACCTTCGAAAGGCCTTTTGTTTTGGAGTTTTGGTGATACCATAAGATCTAGTACATGGGGAAGAGCCTTCAAAGAAGTATTAGGCAGAACCTAGGTAAATATCAAGGCTTTAGAGGTGTGGGATGAATAGGGAAATGATTGTTGTATTTATAGTGGAAGAGAAGAGGTATCATACATTATTTTAATCCGTGTTATAATATTTTTGCGCAAGACTATGAATAATATTAATTCATTTGATCAATATTAGTAATAATGGATTGTGAGTTACAGCCATGTGGTCTTACATAATCGATGCATCATCTATGATGCATTACATCGAGTATTTATCATTTATCATACTTTATCATATTTTACTATTTATCCAAAATTCTAGAATTTCTGAAAATTCTAAAAAAATCACCCTAACCACTTGTCAATATGTAGAATTAAAAAATGAACTCTATTTTTCAAAATTAATTTTCTAAATATTATTAATTTAAATTTTAAATAAAATCATGCTTTATTCAAAAAGTTACCATTTTAAATCTACAACTACTTTTATATCACATTGAAAAATTATCCAACATGTCATTATCATAAATCCCTATGAAAATAAAATAATAATAAAATTTACTATTCATTATGGTCATATTTCTATTTATAATGGTATGATACTATTCCACCAAAAACAAGTTGGTCCTATCCGTCTCCAAATAACATACTGAACACAATTTTAGATGACCATTTTTCAAAATTCCAAACGTAGAAGTAGTAGAATTATTTTTTAAAGCTAGTTATAAATATAAAATTACAATAATGTTTCATTGATTTAATATTATTTTTTAAACATTGTGTTGCTATATAAATGTTATTTATAATAAAATAAAAGTGAATTATAAAATAATATACTTGATTATATAATGTTAAATGTTGGGTCTTTAGAGATGGTAATAATGCACAGTTTGAATAACATTAGGGTTTTAGTATGATGTTAGTAGAATACCATAATATATTTTTAACTTATGGTTGTGTTGAATTGATATAGAATTTTCTGATTACCATATTGTTTATACTAAGATGTGTTTTTTAATGGGTTTACACCTAAGATGTAGGGAATCATATGTGGGAAGGAATTGAGTGGATGATATCATTACAAATATAAAACATACAATGGTGGGAATCAGATCCAATCAATTTTTGACATTAGTGGATCAGATCATGATTCCTATAAATGGTGGTGGAATACATGAAGGAGAACATTCAAAGCTACCAAAATGGAGCATGATGATAGTTGATCATTTTATGAGGAAACACTAACCCGCTTTCAATGTAGCTGCAGAGCCTGTGGTGGCTAATGGGAAGATTAAATCCATTTAAAAGATATTCTAAGTCATGGGGTGTTATTATAATCAAAATTATAGTATTATTATTATCCATTTAGAAGACGAAGTTGAAAAATGGTGATCAATGGTAAATAATATCAATGTTAGAAATTATATTGATTCCTTGGAATGGGATAAATTTAAAAATATATTCCTTGAAAAGTATTCTCATAATGTGGTTTGACTTAAGATGGAAACGAATTACATGAATTGAAATATAATGAATACTATTTAGTTATTGTGTATGAAAAAAACATCACATTTTTGGACATGTATGATCTATATAGTATTTAGTATCTTGATAGAAAAATAAATTGTTTTTACATAGGATTGAATCCAATATATCAAACAGAATTATCCACCCTTGAATTCAAAGGTAATGATAAATTAGTCAGATGTTCTTAGAGGGAATAAATAGAGTATGATGATGATCAAATGTACATTAAAGAAATGTATAATTAATGGTCCAAATGAAATGTAATGAGTAATAATCAATGCAATAAATCAAATGAATATTATTTCAAGTATTTAGTTTGTGGAAAGGCTGCTAAAAATCACCATGGGTAATGAATTAACATATCTCATAAGTATTTCATATCTAGAAATTTTTAACATATATATGAAGATTGAAATGAAAATTTTATTTGGTTTGGAATTTTTAATTCAAATAAGAAAACATTAAACTGAATCAAATGTGGAGAGATGATTCATTATGAAAATACGTACCCAAATAATGATCTTAATGATAGGAATACGCAAGAATAGATGTTGAAATGGGCAGTAAAATCATTTTCAACTACTTTAGAATATTTTGGGTCATCCTATGATGTGGAATCAGGTACCATGTTTTCTTACTCATATTTTTCTAATGTTATATTTGATACATGGTTAACAGATTCCTTTATTAGTGAATAATTTTCTAGTAAATTGGAAATTTCACCTCATGAATTGAAAAAACAATGTATTGTAACACCCAAACCAATCTAGGCCACAGTCAGTGCATTAATTATGATATAGATATGGTTATAAGGAATGAAAATATTGAATTAATGATCTGTTTAGTAGTCTTTAATTCACTAGATACATAGATGTTACTCCAATTACATTGGAAAAGTTGACAAAATAAAATACATAATGAAAACTAAAATCTACGTTCACAAGAACTCAATAAATGATCTCCTCTTTGTCACCTGTTGAAAGTAAACAATGAAAGGGGTGAGCTCAAATGCCCAGTAAGGGTTTCAAATGGAGGAATCATGAATCAATAATAACTGAATTGTAAATGATTTTACATAATCAATATAGCATGGTGAATAAATAAAAACTCATTCCATTAATAAAGTGAGAATGAAACTGCATCCATAGAATATTTCATAATGAAAACCACATGGACAGTAATAAATAATAACGAATAAAAAATTCTTATTTCTTTAGACTTCATGTATTTGGCACATGAAACCCTAATACCTTAGAAACAATTTAGTTCAATGGGTAGAAACCCGTCTGATTTTTGGAAACAAACTCAAAGGGTTTGCCGCCAAACTGATTTGCCTCATGAGATCTACCGATGTATCATGGGGATATAGTGGGCCCCACATTCCACTGCCTATCCAAATCATTATTTATATATTGATTCAATACAAGAGAAATATTCCTTTTCCAAATCTATATAGATTATAGTATACGGATTCATCAATATTTCCATAATTAAAATAACTTTTGAAATAGACAGCATATGCAAAATGGTATACGGTTTAGAAAAAAACATATTCATGTTATGAGATTATGGAAATTTAATATTAATATAATTTCAAATGAAATTTTATCTCAAATGGGAAGTAGGTTCACCGCATAAGGATTGTTATGTGCACAATACAAAGTTAGTCACAACTAAATAGTAGTTGAGACAAAGTCCCTTACCAAAATGTAATCAGTAGAATCATATGACCAGAACATAATAACCCTCAAATGAATCATTGAATAAAATTAATATAAATATAATCATGTTATTATTTTTCAAATGGTAGTACACATATACCACATACAAGAAATAAGTGGCGAACAGTGAAAATCTCACAGAAATGAATGTGAGATGACAAACCCATTAAAAACATTTCATCATGGTAACGAGTGTTATTGAGAGGGAGTAATGAGAGGTAAAGGGTTATTAAATTATTTATATGTCACAAGGTCAGTATGGGGGAGGTGAAAAAACGTACCTTATCATGAGGAATTAAAAGTAAAAGGGCATGACATAGGGGATATTCTTGAACAAAAGTGAGTGACATAATCCCTTACAAATATTATGTCATTAGAGTGACAATAAATCAATGAAATATTTAAATGTGAGAAACAAATACATAAAATATAAGTGGATATATAGTATAAAACAATCATAAGTCATTCACACATATTCATGGAATAATGTAACCAATGAAGTATACGTTTATCCCAAAGAATGAAAATTGAGTTAAGCAATCCGTTACAAAGATTGTATCATTAAAGTGAGGATAAATTTGTGAAATATTTATGTGTGACAAATAAATATTCACAAAATATAAGTGGATATACAGTATAAAAAAATAATAGGTCATTCACACATATTCTTGGAACGATCAAACAAATTACATAGATGTGTAACTAAATAAATGGAAATTGATTTAAGATATCCCTTACAAACACTTCGGCATCGTAACGAGTGTTATTGTGAGGGCTTAATGAGAGTTAATGGGGGTATTCCATTATTTATTGGTCACAAGGGTAGTATGGGGGTGTTTGAAAGCATACCCCATCATTAGGAAATAAAAATAAATGGACATAACATAGGGGAGATTGATAAACAAAAGTGAGAGAGAGGATCCATTACCTTATGCTCAAAGGTGTTCTTGTTTGTTCAAAATTACATGAATAAGAAATTTTAGATTCATAAATTAATAATTCCAGAACCTAATAAACTTTTTATTATTATGGTAAAACCTTATTAAGTTAATTAATGAACTTTTTGATGGGTTTAAGAGATTCAATTTTATTGTTTTGAAGTATTTTTTTACTTGATTTCCGGATCTGTTTACTTGTATTCATTAATTGAAGTTCATTTGAAATGTGGTTAAACATCCAGAATTATTAATATAAATTATTATTGACATTAAAGGGACATTAATGATCTTATAACGATTATGGTTATATACCATGAGGATGACTCATTCGATGAGTTAAAATAAACTCTTGGATTTGCTTGGTGGTTTTGTGCACAATAAACGTGTTTTGTATTATTATTCCATATTATGAACATGTAAAGATTACAGAACATAATAAAGATATAATACATATATAATGACCTATTCCAACCATTGAAAATCATTCATGACCATTATTGAAGATAGTAATTCAAATTGGAAACCCTTCTTCCTTGAGTGTGATAAATTTACACATCTCAGATGGTCTTTCCATTTATTGTATAAAAGGAGGGAAAAGAGAGATTGTGATGAAATATTCCATTATAAAAATTAAAATACATTACATGTAAGGTAATGGAATTATAATGGAATTTATTTGAGGGTAGGTGAGAAGGGAGAACAAAATAATGGACCCTGTAAAATAAATTGAAAGAAAAGAGAAGGAAGATTCACCTCTTCAGTACTCTTCCTTGAGAGTCTTCTTAATGCCTTTGTTTTTGTCTATTTGGTGAGACCAGAAGGTATTGTAAGTTTAGAGATGGCTTGGAAAATGTATTTGGAATAATTTAGGAAATTATTGAAGCTTGAGTGGTTTGGGAGGAAGAGGTGGTGAGAGGTGGTTTATATAGTGGAGGGGAGAGAAGTTTTCCTAATATTATATTCATTAATTTATTATTTCCTCTCAAGACAACCAATAATGAGTATTCAATGAACAATAACAGTAATATATGAATTTGAATTCTATCTAATTGGGCTTACATTAGAATATCATCATCAATGTCTCAATAAATTCCTTATTTAGCATTTATTGTGAATTCTCAGATTTTACTATTCATCAAAAATTCATGTATTTCAGAAAAATCCCAAAAATTCACCCTAACTATTTTTTGACATGTAGAATCCAAAAATGAAGTCCATTTTTCAAAAATAATTTCCTAAATAATATTAATTAATATTTAATAATAATCATTATTTATTCAAAAATTATAAACATTTAAAATATTCATCTTCATTTTTAAGGATCCTAAATTCAATTATACATTCTAGGACATGGATACCATTCATAAGAGTCATATTACAATTCATAAGTGTAAGTTACTATTCATATGGTTAGGTTACACTACATAACTCTAATATACTATTCACTGAAAATTAATTTATTTTTATCAGACTCTAAATATCATCTTGAACACAACCGTGTATGTCATATTTTTAAAATTCAAATCATTGAGTTGGAATTTTTTTTTAATGGATAGGTTAAGGATATCTCCTATAATGAACCATTTTTTTCCATATAGGCTCCGTGATTCATGAAAACATAGGCTATAACTAGAATTTATTTATGAGAACCATACCCTGAAGTGTTTGGGTTTCTACATGTATTTTACAAAAACTGGGGGAAATTTTAATGGAAAAAGTCATTATTAGAATCTTGCAATTTATTTTTTTGGAAATAAATTACCTAAAACAATGTAATTTACCTCTAGTAGTGTCTGATATTATTCTAGGTATGTATTTACTTTCTGTTTACCATGATATGATGAATTATAGATCCAAAGAATTTATTTTTTAAAATGATTTTCCATTTTTAGACAAGAATCAACCAATACCATGATTACGTATCAATAAATGCAAAAATAACTAAAATTTGATAATGAATTTTATCTATCAAATATTGTTGAAAAAAGGTAACTTCTCAAATAAATTATCTTCTAGTAGTAAATAAATACCTGCATATTTTCCCCAATGAGTTTCCCATTGTTTTACAAGAGCATGAAGTTGAAAACAATTTTAAATTTGTTCCTAATTCAAAGAATGATCCATTACTCCCTTATCCAATAACTAGAGTGAAACATCTAGAATTCAAAAACAAGTTGCAATAATTGATTGAAAATTGTTTCATTCATCCTATCAATTACCTATTGGGTGTTTATATTTTGTTCTTTAAAAGTAATTATGGTTACATGAGACTTTACATTGATTATAGAGCATTGAATAATATTACTATTTTGAATATGTATCTATTATCTCATATCAATGACTTGTTTGATCATATTCATAGAGAATAGTATTTTTCAATGATTAAATTGACATCTAGACCCCATCAGTTAATGGTGAAGGAGTATGAAATTACACAACCATACATTGGTACTAGATATGGTTATTATGTATTTTTTATCCCCTTTTGGAAGAAAAGGCCCATGCTATATATATGAATGATATGAATATAATATTCTTTGGGAACATGGATAAGTTTGTTGTTTTTTATTGATTATTTTTTTTTTGTTTTTTTAATTGTTATAAAAATACTAAATAATTTTTATGAAATATTCATCCAACTCTCAATGAAAAGAAATTATGTAGAAAATTTAGCAATAGTGATTTTAGTTTTCAAAAACAATCTTTATATGGGATCATTATAAATAAATATGACATAACTATTGATCCCTCTAGAACAAAATCATTCATAAATTTTCAAGACCTACATATGTTACTAATATTTATATTTTTCTTGAATTAACATGATATTATCAATGGTTTGTAAAAAACATTTTATGGTCAACTAACCCACTAACTAAGTTAACATAAAGATGGGTTAAATTTATTTAGACTAAATATTGTGATGTTAATTTTCATGAACTAAATAAAATATTTCTAAATTCTCTTATTTTAGCCCAATCATCCAAATAATATAGATTTGTTTAATAAAGAATAATGCTCCATTGATGGGGATTGGTTGTGTTATGGTATGGAATTATCCGATAATTTATTATGAATCCAGAAAACTAAAACCCTGTTTCTGAAAAAATTTGACACATGATTTAAAATTAGTAGCTATGGTGTTCACATTGAAAGTATAAAGCCATCATTTATATGGATTCAAATGTGAAATATATACTAACCAAAATAGTTTGAAGTATATACAAACTCAGATGGAATTGAACATGTGGTAGAGAATATTTCTTGAACTGATAAAGGATTATGATTTCATGATTAATTAATATATAGGAATAAAAACGAAGAGGAAGATGCCTTGATTCAAAAAAATAAATCATCATTCACAATGTAATTATTGGGACGTGGAATAGTGATTAATGATTTGATATATTTTTTCTTTATTGTTTATGAATTAGAAAATTCCTGTATTTTTCATGGTATTAGAGAATTCATCTCTCTTAGATAGAATTAAGAAATCACAAAAGGAATAATGTGCGTTATATAAAAAAGGTAGAATTGGTTTTGAATGGTGAAATTACTAAACTTAATTTTGATAGTTATTTTGTCATGAGATTTGTAATGTGATAATGTGTGCCATGGGATTATTACATAAAGAAATAATTTTAATGTGAAGCATATATTTCCCAATTTTCAGTTCATCATAGAGGTAATAAGATGTATATATACGTTTGGGAGTGTTACTGATGGGATGTAATGAAAATAGATATTTCTAATTTCATAATGAAATGTTTGACATGTTAATAGGTTAAAATGGATTTGAAACTACCAAATGGGATACTTTTTCCTTTTCCAGTGCCTGAGTGGATGTGGGAAAATACTTCAATTGACTTAATGGTGGGACTACCAAACGATTCTCAAAGTAATAATTTAATTTGGGTTATTGTTAATCGGAAAACAAAATATACACATTTACATTATATTTGAGACATGATTTCTCTATACCATCATTCTCTATTGTACCTAAAAGATATTCTCATGCTACGTAGAGTTTCTCTCATCATTGTATCTGACTGTAATCCATGGAACAATTTTAACTTTTGGAAAGGTCTTCATAAGTCATTGCGAACTGAATTAAATTTCATTATAGAATTTCATCATCAAAATAATTGATAGAATGAGAAAAAAATCATAAATTGGAAGAGAAGTTAGGTTCCATTTCAATGGATTACTAGGGATATTCTTATCAACATCTTTCATTAGGTTATTTTTATTTAACATTATCATCGAAGTTACATTTTTTAATTATGAAGAAAAACAAATGGGACAAACAAAAAAACATAAAAACATGTGAAACAAGAAGCCTAAGGAGTCTTGAAATTGTGCAAACCAAGGGAATCCCCTCTGATCAAATTTACCCCTTCATGCTTCAAGGTGGAAATATCATGCAAAAAAATCGGGTCAGGGCCAAGGACATCCAGAGAAGCAAGGTGATCGACCACTTGGTTATCCACACACCAGGAGTGACTAATTTTTATTCCATTATCGATCATATCTTTCCAAAATATGATAATAAAGATAATGGACTAAGGAGGGATCATATATAATTCAGAACATCATGGAAAATTTTGGAATCTATTTCAACCACAAAAAGATCAAGAACATTTTGATGACAAAGGGTAACCCCTATGAGCACAGCTCCAGCTTCAGCCTGGAGAGAGGATCCATTGCCTAAATTAGAGGAGAAGGCAACAAGGACTGAACCCCATGAGTCTCGAACCACCCCACCCCCACACATGACACCCATGGAACATGACCCATAATTGTTGAGTTTATGGATCTGGAGTGGGAGACCAGAAAACCCAAATACCTCTGCTGGTATTCACACTTGGCTGGGATCCACGAGGACTGGAAACCAACCACCTGAAGGTGGGTGCACTCCTCCAATTTCTGTGAAGATGAACCAAATCATTAAGGAAAGATTCCATCCTGATTATAATAGACTTACCAGAAGTGTGAGTCCCCTAAAATCTAGAGTTACTTCTAGCTTGCCAAATTGTCTAGCACCAAGCATGGGGAATTAGAGAACAATTTTTCCTCTCGGGTCGTCTGACTCCCGCTTCGTGAAACCATTTTCCATGAATCAGAGGGCCTATTGTAAAGAAACGCAATACCCAGTAATGTTACTAAAGAAACACTAGATTGAAACTGCCTAGTCAACTGACAAGAAGAGGCGACCTGTTGTTACTTCTTTATTGGTTTTGCAGCATGAACACTGAGAAGGAAGTGGGATTCCACAATGCATAATATTATCATCAGTAGGGATGGCTTGATTCCTTATCCTATATAAGGGAATGTTGTATTTATAGGTCACTGATTTGGTCAATAGATGGTCCTTCTAGGGATCCTGATCTTCTGCGGTGCTTTTAATACATCGAAAGTCCCGAGAAGAAAAAAACCCTAGATGAGGAAAGAGTGAAGACACATTGGTCAGGGTCCTAAGAAAGGGTGATGAGATTTAAATGGTCATTCTGATCCTCATCCAGCACTGAGTTTATAAGGCCCGGGTACAAGCTGGATTGTCAGAATGAGATGGAATGTGTATGGATACTAGGGAAACCCAACACTCTCCCTACCTAGTTATGATACTAGAAGGAAATGTCACCCTTATCTATGAACCATTGCAAGTGGTAGTGAACCTGGGAGATGATTTTCTAATGATTAGGAAATAAATGAGAACCCCTTTCCTCTAGTAAGGACTGGCAGTGAAACAAATGATTCATAGTTTTCCCTCATAAGGTACTTTGATCCACAATTTCCCAAGCCAGTTTAGCCTATATACTACTGAGAGTGACATCCAAACTACGCAAATTAATTCCACATTACCTAGCAGGCCTATCCACTTTACTCCAAGAGGCCCAGGGTTTTTCCTATTATGCAAGAGGATCCCAGATGAAATCGGCCAGTAGTTTTTCAATGATGGAGATAACACCCTTTGGAGCCATAACCGCCAAAAGATAATGATCTAGATTGGCCAAAAGAAAATTGTTAATGAGAGCTATACAAACACAAATGGATAAATAACTGTTTTTCCTGTTGTGAATACGATCCACAATATTGTTGGTAAGGAAGTCAAAGTCCCAATTCTGATGTCTAATAAAATAAATTAGGGCCCCGAGGTAGTTCATGGGAAAATACGTTCTTTCCATAGAACGGTTAATTTGAATATTAAAAATATTAATTTGGGAAAATTTGTTTGAAATAAAAAAGAAACATTTCTTTTTGTTGATTTTTTTCCACTCTAGTAGTAGTAATCTTATAGAATCCTATTTAAACCACAAATATATATTTTTTCCAGCATTAACAAACAGAAGAGTATCATCAGTGAACATAATATGGGAAATGGTCGTTTCCCTCATACTCTTTCGGTATGCAAGAATATCACCATTGTTGATGCTTCTTAGAATGATCCTACCCAGGACCTCCTTGGTGACAATGAAGATGGTTGGATACAAATTATCAACTACTTGGAGGTCTCAAATGGCCTTAATGAAACCATAGGTCTTTCCCATAAAAGAGACCGCAATCCAAGAAGAGCTAACACCTTTTTTGAAATTATATAGAAATAATTTTTGAACTCCATAATTTTTGGATGAGGTTTAGGAAAGGATGTTTGATGTGAGAAGAATTAGTTGAGGATTTTTCTTTAAAAGTAAAGATGACCAAACAAAAAAGGAGGACAACTCAAAGTAATAAAAAAAATTATGCCTATAATAGAAGGTAAATGTTTTATTTCAATTACAGTGATAAAATTTTCATTAATATATATCCATGGAAAATTCTAATGGATTTTGGTAAGACATGTAATCTAATTAAAAGGATTATTGGACCTTTTGAAATATCTATGAATGATAGACCAATATTTTACTAAGTATCATTAAATGTGAGTTGATCATAGGTACTCAATTTTTTTAGGCATTGATGTTGATAAGGTATGTTCGAGCCTCATTACAATTTTTGATCCAAGAAGTATTCATCCTGGAAGAGAACCATTATTATTAATTGAATCATATTTATATTCTTGATCGTATATAGTATGTGTTGCGGATTAAGGTAATTCACTAGGTTAAATGTTTTTTTGATAAACCACCGGTTTGAATAAGAAACATAGAATTCTGAAACTTTAAGTTGGGAAAGGTATAATCACATGATTAATAAGAGAATGAATAATTTGAGGATGTAATTTCAAGAAGGTGTGTAGAATGTAACCACTGAAGTACATATAATATATTTTTTCAATTTGAAATTAAATAAAAATTATATATATTTTTTGATGAAATTCTTGAAATTTATAGAAATTAAGTAATCTAGGAAAATAGAATAGTAACTTCACCTATGAATGTGTAAATAGAATTCATGTTTTTGAAATGTGAAAATATGATATATTTATATAATTTAACTGGTAAATAATTGTTTTAAAATTGCAAAATTATGTGTTGATAATTTTGTGAAAGATAATTATTTAATAATATTTTATTAATAAATATAATGAATTGAAAAAATTATTCATAAAGAATGTTCATAAATTAATATTTTTTTATTATTAAAATAAGATAATTTTATGAGACCTTAATTAATTTATCAATGTCTTATAAAACCATTTATATTTTTATAGTTGGTGTTTTTTGAATAATTGAGTATTTTAATAATAAATTAAACATATCATATTTATAAAATTATTTTCATAAAATGGAATGAATTTTTTAATTCAAAATATAAAAATATAGTTTGAGTTTATTTTCTATATTTTTCTCAAATAGTTGAATTTTTTTTGTGAAAAATAAAATATGGCAATTTATTGTATTTAACAAATACATGATTTAGTGAGTCATATATGATGTATATATGATGTAATTCCAAAATAGTGAACTATATATAATTATTTTAATATATTTATTTATATTGATCAAAATATTCATAGTCATGTGACAAAATAATTAAGAAATGAATAAAATAAAAAAAAACCCCCTCTCCTCCACTATAAATAACAACCATCTCCACCTCTTATTATCACACATCAATGACTTTTAGATCATTAATTTCATCTAAATTCCCTTCCCAATCCTCATTCCCACGTCCACAACAATCTGGTACAACCAAAAGGCCAAAACGATGTAACATAAGAGGTTATCAAAGAGGACATTTAAAGAGATAAATTCTTCTTTCATTTTATTTAATTTACCATTTAATTTATTTTCATATTCTCTCTTCTCATAGCCTTATACAAATGTCATTAAAACTATACTATCTCATATATACTATAATTCTATCATGTTTATGGAAAAATTCATCATCAAACTCCTTCTCATATACCTTGTTTTTTTTAAAATGAGATCATCATCTATGATCTATTCATTTACCGCCATAGTGGATGATACAATTTAATTTTCCATTACAGCCATCAAAGATGGTAATAAAACCATTATTGTTTAAAAAATAATATTTTATTAAAAATATTATAAGTAACATAATGTTTTAAAAAATATATAAAAATGATATTAAAAAACATTATATTAATTCATGATGGTCGTAAAAAAAACTACCCAAATAAACTAAATCATTCTAATTATTGTTTTATCATATGCACCATACTCATACTATAAAAAATATATGTGGTATTATTTAAAATTATGGGAACATATTAACACTATTTAATTCCAATTCTGCAATTTCTCTTCCATTCAACAACAATATCCTCTACCGACCAACCTTGGAAACTATGAAATAAATGCACCTAAAACAATGGAAATACATAATGTTATTAATAAATGGGTAGAATGATTTAATAAAAAATAATTTAATTAATTATATATAATAATATAGTTATTTTATATTTTAATAACACTATTTAAACAATTAGATATGAATATCTAACAATGTTAATGTAAGATGAACTTGAGGTAATGGACCTTTCCTTAAAAACCCTCTTTTAAATTTCAATTTTTACACAATTCAAAAGGGATGTTTTTATAAAGGTATTACAATTTTATGATTATTTTATGTTTCATGATATGTTTTTATAATGAAGTGTTTTACATATGTCTCCCTTAAATAAAATAGGTATTCATATGTTGGATGTTTAAAGTAATGGTTATTACAAGTGTAACAACAATGGTTATACAATAAAGTAGGAAATAAAGATACATCATAAGGTAGTTGGAAATATTAAATTGTAAGATATTCATTAAGGATACAAACCATATGGTATCCACAAGGGTTACAAATTTATGTTTTTAATTCCACATGATAACTATATAGTTTTATTTTTGTTTTCTATTTTTAATGAAATATCTTTTTTAACATTTTATGTATATGATACTTTATGATTAAGAAGTTTTTATTTATTAAAATGAGTTCATATGGTAATAATTATACATGGACTAATTTCTTAATTTCATTTATGTCCCTTACTAATCATATTTTTCTCATCCATTTTTAATAATTTTTTCACATGATTGATGTTTGGGTAGGACAAAAGAAGAAGAGAAGTTGAATGTTTTGATTATTTTTCATGGAAATATTTCATGATTTATTAAATAAATTTGTTTTATGAAAGAAATGGACACTATTTTAGTAGTAGCCACATTTTATTCTAGTCAGTTGATATATATGATTTATTTGGTAATTCACTAAAACTGTAAACTAAAAATACCATTGGGAATTCCTAAATGTGAAGTCTAAGTGAATTTACTAGATTATGTAATGTTTATGGTTGGGTCCTTATTGTTCATATCAACCCCATACATATGATGTTTGAGCCTCTTCTAAAACAATTTATGGATGATGATGATGTGCTAAAATTTACGAATCTTCCTGAAAATAATTCATTCTCATTTAAAATAATGTATGCATAGATGCATAGAATGTATAGTCGATGTGAATAGTATGTACACCTACCACTATAACAGGTTATTTAGTTGTATATATCTATAAACCATACCATGGTTTGTATAACTTCCTCATGGGAATTTGGAACACATGATCAATTCAACAAAATATATATATTTATATATATATATTTAATATCAATTTTATGCATTCCATTTTTTTCATCATATTTGTTACTTTGAGTAGCATCATGTTTATTTATTATTTTAAATTTATCAATAAGTCATGAAAACTATTTCTAAATATTTTCAATATTTTCAATTATGATTTCTGAAATATAAAATTTTCATGTGTAACACTTACAACATGTATTTGGAATATTTGATATTTTATATTTCTTATTAATTTTTATTGATTTATTATTTATAAAAATTATTTCTTAATGAAGTATAATTTATTCAAAATTATAATTTTTATGATAATTTAATTGATTTTATGATTTAATATTTATTCCCCACATTAGATAATATTATAATTAATATTTTGATTTATATAGTGAAATTATCTTATAATTTTCATAGTATTTCCTTAACCTATTATTATCATTTAATGGGGAATTATAATTGGTTTGAATCATTCATAACTTTATGAATTCGAAAAAAAATTGTATCCATTATTATTGATGACGATTCATTATTTTTCCTAGATAGTTAGTTATTTTAAATTCTAATCTTTCTTACCCAATTGGATGTTTTCATGATAATTTTTTACACAATATATATAAATAATAATTGGAATGTATTCAATAAATACACATAATACTGAGATGAACCAAAAAACCATTAAATGTTTAAAACCAAATATTGAAAAAAAATTAATGTCCTATGTGATCATTCTTTCTGCTATTGTAATATCTCTCACGTGATGAAAAAAAATATTGTACAGCTACTAATACCTTGAAAATAAACCTACATTGATCCAAATCCAGTACATATGATTCATTTTATATCTTCTCTTTCATCTGTTATCTTGTTTCTATAACTCTATTTTTCATATCTCACTCAAGCACTCTATTTTCAGATTAATCTTTTAATTAAAAAATAATTACTTTCATTCTCATTCTTATGGTTGTTACTTTAATATTTTAAAATCAAGACCATTATAGTAGTGAGTCCAATAATATATATACAGAGTTATATTTGGGTATTGACCCCCCCACAATGAAGTCTTCATTTCATGTATATCCCACCAATAGAAAAGAATCACTAAATTGGATTATGATTCCAAATGAAAATACTTTTAGTGAATATGTGTCTCTCATTTAGTGGAGGGGTATGATACTGGACTAGTTATAATGTGGAATGAACCTGTATAAAAATCCTTCTATCTCTATTTTATATCAACTACTAATTACCTAAAATAATAAAATTCAGCAATCAATTTATTAGTTTAAATTTAATAATTTGGTCAATTTACCCCTTATAGAACATATTTCATTCTGACATAACAGAAACTAAATTTTTTATTTTCTCTTCTTAATAGGATTATTTAAAGATTATACCTAGAATAATATTAATTTTTTATATATAATAAAATATTTTCCCCTTATTCTCCTTATGATTAAAATAATTATAATAAAAAATATAGGAAACTTAAAAATAATTTGACGAAAATCAATGTAGTTTCATCTAATAAATTCAAGAAAGAAATAAAAAACTGTTTACCAGTTTTAAAAAGAACATTGATCGATAATGGTATCCTTAAAATCATTACAACTGATCTAAGAAAAAAATTAATATTTTTTTGTACCATTAATTTGAATTCATATTTTCCAATGATCAATGATATATGTAAATGTAACATCATTATTCACTCATGAGAAAACATTATAATAGAAATGAATTGTCCATGCATGGATTATATTGTGACATAAATGTTATTTAATCATCAATTATATTATAAACTAGAACTCTTAATATTGAGTATCATTCAGTGATTATTTATACTTTATTCTTAGGTAATTTATTTTTTTCAATAAAAAATTTCAATATAATGTGTTTTAAATCATAATCAATTTTTTAGAATAAGAAAATATTAACATCCTAACATTTTCTGACGTAATGTTTAATGAAACTATCATTTCTATAAAATATCCTCATATAAGAAGTAAATATACAGTAGAGTATCACACTTTCAATCATGTTAATAAATATGACATTTCTTATACAGTACATATCAATGATGTGGAAATTCACTATGATGAATCCAATGTATTATTATGATTCAAATAAAAAAATTATTTGAAGAACATAATATCAATGCTTAATAAAGGGACCTTTTCTAAATATTCAAGAAAATATAATACTCTTAAATTCCCCAAAATTAATGAATAATCCAAAATTGTTCTAAAATAGTACATTTCTCTATCATATCAAGATATTTCATAATCTTATTATGATTTATAGACTCAATTGTTTTATTAATTATTTGATCCAACAATCAGTCTATATTAATGATATATAATGATATAACTCACTTAATCCATGTTTCCCTATAAAAATGATATATCACTTCAATAATATTTTTCTATTAATGTTTTTGAGGATTTAATAAATTTTAATGTGATAATATGCAATCAAAAATATTTTACAATCTATAATAGTTATTACCCAAATAAGGATATGTGGACGAACTCCATTGTATATATGAACAATATGTTTCTTTAATAGTATACTCAACATAAATTTTTGTCAATGAAATGGAATATTATTTCACTGAACTAAATAAAACTAAACTTTATCAATTTATGTGATACAATAAACTAGTATATTTATCATTTTCCTTATTTCATCCAAAAATTAATTATTAATAGCTATTATTTTTATACAATATGATTCCAGGATATAATAATCCATGACTATAAATAACATTATCTTAAATAAATTATACAATTAAAGGATAGGAATTTACATTTCTAGGTTATTACAATACTCTAAAACACAAACACATTGTATAAAAGATCTATCTTATATACAAATATTTATAAAATAAACCCATATAAGATAGTCAATAACTAATAAACAGGTAAATTACTTGAAAAATCTTGATGTAAAATATAAGACATATGTAGTTTTATTCTCTATCCCTTAATTAAATCTAAACCATGTATCCTAAAAAATTTCTTATATTAGATACTATAATATAGAATACATGTTGCGTTTTTCACATAATTATGAAAACATAAGAAGACTATGATCTTTCCCTTGACTCACATATGAAAATAATTATCAATTATATATGAAAAATAGTTACAAAAAAATTAATTGTTTAAAAAAAGAAACTATCATCGTCATAATTTGAAAATGTGATTTTCCATAAATAAAAATAGGAAAACTTTATGGGATCCACTATTCCATTATCAAATTAATTTTTTAAATGAAATATTAAAAACTTATCATTACATGATTATGGTTTTATTTTTAACCAATATAAATCTCTTCTGATCTTGATCATAATATTTGAATTTTACATATGTAAAAAATAAATAAGTTGTCTTTTATTTCAATTATATATGATAAATCTAATATGGGATGTGTTTTAAATTCTATTTGATATATATTTTATACATTATATGTTTAATATGAAATTAATATCATAATATCTTCTAGAATATCAAGTATTTTAATAGTGATACCACAATCTAAAACTTTTTTCTTGAATATAACCCTGAGATACTATCTAGATTTATTCTGAACAATAACATTGTATAATAATACATATTCTTAAGATTATATATAGTTTAAATAATTTATTCATCATCAGGATGATTAAAAGAATATTATACACTATCCCTTGTAGAAAATTTTGATCCAATTATAATGGAAATGGAAAAGTAATTTTCTTCAACGGTTTGTATCATCATTGGGGGTAGTCAGGAGAGAAAAGATAAATAAGGTAAAATATTTATTAATATATTCATCATGTGTATTCCTCATGTATCATCTCCAATAAATTTATAGTGGGTTGTAAAAATGAATTTTTCAATATCATTTATTTACAAGGATCATTGTCACACTAAATTGTTTCATAACCTCCATGATTTTAATATCATATAGTTATAAAATATCAATGTTTAGGATATCTATTTTACTATTAAACTTATTGATGATCACTATTTATTTCATAAGTTGATCCTTACTATTGACACTAACATGAACACATTCCTCAAACATGATATTTTTTTACATTTTATTATATATATAGGATTGAATAACTAATAATAATCCAATTATTAAATATAACCACAAAGTTATTTATTTATCTTCGTTGGTATTTAAGAAAAAATTATTTAAAACACTTTTTGATATCCAACATTCAGTTTTCATTATTTCAACAAATCATATGAGGTCATTTGAGGAATTGAATATAAAATAATCTGATTTGAAAAAAACATTCCTTGATATAATTATCAAGATACGATCTTAGTTAAATAATACTCATTCTATATATTCCTACATATTAAATTAGTTATCTTATTTATTCTATCTAATTATTTATTTTTAAATTTATTCCTTAGAGAAAAATATTTTTTTATGTAACAACTTTGATTATAGACTATCTAATAATTCTAGTTCTAGAAACCTCTTACGTTATCACTATTGATTGAGGTAAAAATATGAACGGTTTAATTATATAAAATATTACTATAGTAATATATCAAATATAATGTTTTATTAATATATTATATAAAAGATACAAAAGTGAATATACAATTTTCATTTATAATAAATCTCTCTTTATTTATTCCATTACTGATATGTAAGATGGAGTGATGATAAATAAAAATATGTTATTCAAATTGGATGATTAATATTAACATTATTTACATGATGGAATGAATATGTTTATTATATCCACTTCATAAAATAAATAGAGAACTGATGTATATCCACCTTCTGTTCAGTAAATATCAAATTTATCTAATGTTTAATAAAACTATGTTTATTTATGTGATTTAATTGTCTATGATTTCTACACCATAACATATTATATGAATATATTACAGTTAGTTGAATTACATTTTTTAATTTTATCATATAAGTACTAATGATATATATATCATCATTTTTCTTATCAAAAAATAAAATAGTATCTGGCATATTAACAAAAATACAACCATTTGTATTATAATAATAACTTATTAACAATGGACCCCAGAAATAATAATTAATATATTCTATAGAAAATAAATATACAAAACATTATTAATAATAGTATAGGAAAAAGGATAACCTCCTAATTTTTTTACTTTCCTCTATTATTATCTTCAACTGATACAGTTCCTCCACCACATTTATTATATGTTTTAAAAATTTATATTTATCCAAATACATTATAAAATAATATACTATATATATATATAACACACATTCTTATTGATATATCCATGGAATATATCACGAAATGATCAAACAATTTTAGTTTTGGTATACATGCAAAATTGGGTGCAATATGATTATACATAACACCCTAAATACAAATACATAGTTTATCTAAGAAATTGCAGTGGTCAAACAACAAAGGGATTAAAATTTATATAATTTAGGATGTCAAATGGTGTATGAATTTATAAAATTTCTTTGGTATAAATAAAAAAATAGTATATAGTATATATTATATTTAAATGAAGAAAAACTAAAAATGGATGTCTTTACATTGATGTTCATATAAAATGGATGATATTTACCATTGTAACTAAGACCATGGGTTTTTCAGGTAATAATTTTTATTTAACTCGTTTTTTAATAATATTGTCTTCTATAAAATAATAATTTAATTCCATTTTTAGTAATTTATGTTTAGCATTAAACATCTGGATTTTTATTCTTATCTACATTTAAATCATATCATACCTTCATCCATTATATAGAAAGAAGTGTTTTAAAAACTCTCATTTTCATGATTAAAATAATTATTTCCCTTATTATCTTGTTTTTAGTAAACATGAAATTCATAAATAACCATAATATATTGAAAATATAATTTAAAAATTTTGTTTATATTTTTGTTAATTTCAATAATCGTATTTTTATAAAACCAAAAATTAATATATGAAAATAATTAAATTTATAGAAGAATTCACGATCATCATTTACACAATCCACTAAGAACATTTTGGTCTATTTCATCTTAAAAACTTGTAATTCTTATAATCTAATTCACTAGTTTTTCATAATTATTTTACCATAATTCCATTAGCCTGCTTCTTGTACATAATTTAATATATCATATTATTTTTTATTGGAAAATTAATTTTAGTTTTTACATTCATCAATTACTAAATACATGTATCATACATTTTTTTAAAATATGAATTTTTATTAACATTTATAATTAGTCTATAATAAACTATTCAGTTATCAAATCATGGTAACTTATAATATCCTCATTCTCTATTCATGTATATATAAAATATAGTCATTTGTGAGATACATAATTTAATTCAGTTTTAGATGTATCCTAATAAAAAAAATTAAATGAAATAATTTAATTCGATTCTAATAATAGACATGAATTTTCCCTAGTTTATTATTCAACAATTTTCTTCAAATAGAATTATTATATTAGCAGAGATCCAATTAGTTCATAAAATGTAAATTACTTTACCTTAAAACTTTCATAAAATCCATCAGTTTAGTAAGACATAAATTTTTCTAAATTTTTGAAAAGTCTAATAATAATTGACATATTTTCCATTGATTCCCAAAAAGTATTAAATCCAAAAACAATTATTTTGAATAAGCACAAAAATAAGATGATTTTCTCGTTTCCGACCATTATAAAATGTCATTACATAGTTTGCTAATTCCATATGTTTGTTAAATATTCCATAACATAATGAGTTAGTAAAAAATCAACATATATCTTATGTACTTTTACATGATGAAACCCGAATAAAGATAATTCTCCTAATAAAATAAAAAAATATTAATGATTTGGTTATGAGGAAAACAATTCTATACATAATTATTATTATGGCAATATGAATCTATATAAGCACGTATTTATTGTACTACCATGAATCTTATTTTTGAATTCTTATATTCTTAGGATATGCCTCTATTCTTGATTTCTATTAACCCTTATATAATTCCAAGATTAAATTCATTCACATGGTATTCTAGTTAGATAACTAGATTGTTTTTTCTTCACTTCAACATAATTTATACGTCTTTAAATAGTTATATGGTTATAAAATAAAAGACAGGGAACTATACTCTTAATACCATTACATATAACAACATATAAAAAATCGATTCAACAAATAAGTTTAATGATTTTAATGATTACACTGAATACAAAAAAATAAATAATTTATAAAATCAAATTTACATAACAAAATGGTACCCATAGGTATCATAGGTACAATATATAGTGAAATTTGATAGACGAAAAATGAAATATTAAAGTAAAATAAAAAACAAAAAGAGAGGCTCAATGATGAATTAGGCGTCCTTTCCTATACCGATATACCCAAAACTGTGAAAGTCGATCGAGAAAGATTCCATGTAGTATAGAAATATTTTTCTAATAAGTATATAATTACTCATTTTTAATATTACCAATAATTAAATAAACCCTATAAATCTTGAGGACTATATTATTTATAAGATTATATACATAAAAATTATCTTTAAAAATATAAAATTTAAATATATATCAGTATTTAAATATGATTGATATACTATCAAACATATATTAATAAAAATGATACAATGGAGACACCCATAATGAAAAGGGTGAGCTATAGAGCCCTTTATGGGAACAATGGTGAAAAGGGTTATAAGACATGAACAAATAGGTGTTACATGATTTCTTAAAATAAGAGGATCATATGTAATATCATCAATGAATGAATGAAAATATACTATTTCATAATATAATATCCCTATAATAATGTGGAAATATAATAAAACTTGACATCAATCAATAAGTTTGGGATCTATACTATGAAAATTTGACACATTTTGTTAGGCTTATTTCCAATAAATCATCAATGGTATCCCATGAGATGAAAACATTAATTATGCATTAAGGGATTTATAATTTGGTCCCCAACCATGAAATCGGTACCTTTTTAACAACAGGGTCTCAAATTATGAAAAATAAATCATATATAAAGTATATTCATGATAAAAACCATGAGATGCAATGAAATTACATAATCTTATCTCAAAGCCCTCCCAAATGGCCCACCATAATTGTTCCAATGAATATGATGGATTAAATAATTTAATACATTTATATTTCAGTAATGAAATATTGATTTTGATTATGGAGTTTAATGGAATTATACTATAAACAAAATAGTGGAGAAGTAGGTATTAAAAAGAACCTGTAAAAGGGTGTTTTATGCGATGAGTAATGATCCCTCAATAAATCGGAGAATATAGAAATATTCATAAAATCATGTATAAAAAATGGTTTAAAAACCACTTATAGAAGAAATTGATGGTGAAAAATAATAAAATATTGACACTGAAAAAAGACTAATAAATAGTAATTATTCCAATTAAAAGTATTTTAAATAATATTTAATAAGGAAATTACATTTTAATATCATTGAGGGTAATATATGTACCGAGTGGGAAAGTATAAAATAAATAAATAATGGTTTTTTGAAATTTATATTGCCTCTGTTCATCACACAAATGGTGTGTGAATCCATCCTCTTAAATAATTAAAAATTATTTGACATGTTGTAATGTCCCGACATTTTATATGGGTATGTTTTTTTTGTTTTAGTTAATCCCAAAAACTACAGCTAAAGTTGGTTCATTTTACTTTAGGATGGAATGTTTATGGGGATATATATGGACGCTAAGTACACAGAATATACTGAATATAATTCATGTATTTGTATTAAATAGTTTGTGTCAAGTAAACAATGTTTAACAGGTTTACAAACCTCCATAGAATGTCATAAGATATGTGTTTATAGGGGTAGGGACCCAAATCAATACACAATGTGTAAAGAATTTACAATCTATTTAGATGCTGATAACAGTATTTAAAAATTGGGTATATACCACATATTTTTATAAGGGGGATTCTTTTCATTATCCGTACGAATGGGGAGATGTGCATGGTAGTCTCCAAATTTATTTGGTATGTTTCTCTAGATATCCTCTATCTGATCGACATTAGGTTCACCGTTGTTTAGGTTGTAACAAAAACAATAATCCCCAAATAAAAATTCATCCTTTGTTCATTTATATTTTTATTTTTGACAACTTTTTGAACGAAAATTATTTCTATTTTTAGGGTTTTGGCCTATAATACCGATATCTACTATTCTATTTCATGTTGAAGGCTGAAAATGAATGGCTATTCATTTATGAATCTATGGTAGGTATTATACCTTCTATTCCAGTGTATTTTCACTTTATCTATGTTGTTTCATTTTACCGGGTGATAGAATATTCGTAAGATGCCTAAAAAATTTTCAATAAACGATTTCAAATGCATCTATAATCTTACTATGACATTAGATGGATGCAAATCAACATGGTGGGCGCTTCACTAGGATTTTGGCCACCCCTATGGTTGTTCCCTTCTGTGATATCATTTTTCACACTATATCATATATTTTAAAAGATCTTCTGGTGGATTAAAATTTAAACATTGATGCGGAAATATACATTTTAATCTAAAAGAATGTTTACAAGAGAAGGACATCAGGATTTACCCTTGTGACTTATTGATTATTGTTTTCTTCATGTTGCATCATGCCTTTGAATTAGTTATTTATTCCATAGTTGTTTGTGTGGAATAAAATATTTTTTCCATCATGCTTATATTGGTGTATGATCTATGCCTTGTTGATGATATGTGATCTGTATTTATACCACTTCATTTCTAATAAAAAGGGAGAAAACATGGGTCCTAGATTAGGGACTTCCAGGAAGATCTCTCCCAGATTGTATTGGAACTATTTGATATGGCATGAGAGAAACATGGCATTCATTGTACGAGCTATCTGTGTGGATTCTTTATACACATGAGTGACATTAGGTATGTTGGTGATGAATCATTGATCGGCCCATCACCATGATGGTTATAACATTCCTGAAGTTACACTCAGTACCATATATTAAATTCACGGTGAGAGATCAGAGGTTATGCATAAACCATTCCAATAGTGATATGAGGGATGGGACTTTTGTCACAACCCATACCTGAGGGGCATGTGTTGAGACTCTACCAGCCCATCACCAATAGGTTAGGGGATGGTGTCTAACACTGAGTAGGAATATCACATACATTTGATGCATTGTCTATATACTTATACTAACAAACATTTTATAGACCAAAAATGCGGTAATGTAAGAAACACTAATGAAAATAATGAACACATATGACTAAAACCCAATGAAAATTGTACAACATAAAGTAATATATGGAATGTAAACTATGCCAAAATACAATCCCATCCAAATAATGAGTTTTCAAACTAAAAAGTCCACCCTCTATGTAAGAAATAGGTAGTGGGACAACTACTCATAGCCATGGGAACACCTCAGCCTATAAGGAAGCTGATAAAGATCTATTTAATATGGCTCCACCCTAGATTTTGTTAGAACTTCGATCATCTACATAATACAATGACGTGCGGGTAAATGTTGTGAAGGTTTTATTAAAACAATATATAGTATATGTCCACCAAAAAAGAAATAAATACTCAAAGTAGAGGTATATCAAGATCTGCATATTATATTTCTATAGAACATATCACAAGAGAAATATATCTAGATATTCTGAAAACCCAGACCCATTTTCGAGGGGGTAAGTCACAACGAACTCATTCCCAAGCGAAGTATTCAGTTCAAAGATTCCCCAATGCACTAATCTAGGAGAACTCACTCCATGAGTCTGATAGCTATGTTTCCATCTGTTAGAGATGTACATTCATTTGGAAGCATCACGAGAGATATAGACGCACTGATATATCTGAAGGGATAATTGATACACTTATTACAAATATAATTCTCTCTTGATTATGGAAATATCATGGTAAACAAACGAGGATCACGATGAGGGCCTTTTTTTATAACACGACTCTTCTAGATTCACCTATTAAAAGTTGGATCAATGTCTTGTATGATTGATCACGTCGATACCTCACTGTCCCTAGGGAAATTATTTAGTACAAGATCTCCCTCCGGGCCTCTCAGAGGGATTCTGAATCTATCCAGAAAGTCATGCTGAAAGTATCACACTCTTTTGGCTGGAATTCATACCTGTCATTTTGGTGAATAAGAAATTGGGGAACTAAACCAAACAAAATATTTCCCTAGAATTTTTGAAAAGAAGACCATTCAATGTAGAATAGAGTACACAACATGAATAAAGGACACATGTTGCATCCCTTGACATTGGTTACTACCTATGTGCAACGACTCGAGTCAGAATACATGTCAGGGAAGAAAGAACATACACGTTGTGTAGTGATTGTCACACGTCGTATCAAATTATTCTAGTTCTACACTGTTAATGTGGGTCATGATACCATACGTGACTTCAACCTGTGTATGAAAACCCAAGTAACAAGACACGCGGAAACCTACATAGCCATCTAGTTTTGGTTGTGTGCTATAGTACATGTCTTTTATCCCACTCATTCCCATGTGTTGTCCTAGATACATGATGAGTCTCGTGTAAGTACCCACATGTTTTGTGACAGTTTTCACACATCATGTCATCACTTCCTGCATCACAGAACCCTAGATTCCATATAGTCATCCCCACATGACATGGTCATCGGAGAACACACTGTGTTCTTTGTGATTTACCAGAATAGATGTTATTCTTCTGCATTCCTCTGCTGATCTTTGAGCCATCGATCTAGCCTTTCAATATTCT
Source organism: Viscum album (assembly GCA_963277665.1). Lineage (NCBI taxonomy): Eukaryota > Viridiplantae > Streptophyta > Magnoliopsida > Santalales > Viscaceae > Viscum > Viscum album. The sequence continues at coordinate 389,653,384 of OY728125.1, forward strand.
CAAAACTCAAGATAATGGGTTATACCATAATGGAATCACTGATTTGGAATGTTTTGGGGGTTCAATCATCTCCGAAAATGTGTTTCGATCATTCGTGAAAAGAACATTTGCAGAACGATTTCATCAAATCTGTGTAGATCCCTTGTCCTCCATCGTTTTCACACCTCTACTGGTTCTCCACAACATTGGATATCCAATTTGGGATCATTGAATTATGAAAAATGTTTGCAACAATCCCTTTTTCATAACCACATTAAGAACACAATGAATGTAGGGTCAAAATGGGGAAGAAATTCCAAATAGAAAATCATGGAACAAACCTATGTCTTCATTCATCTGGGAATTTCTACAATCCAGTTAAAGGGATCAAATATATAAAATCAAAATATGAAACATTATATGCAGATATTGATTCCTCAAAATAAAACAAATAAAACACCTTCTTGCATGAATGAATTATCTGCGAGTGAACCTTTTCATGGGTTGATCCATGTTCTAGGTTAACTCAAAGAGTGGGGAAATATGAAATTGAAACAACAACACCTACCTCGATCAACCATGAATAGAGAGAGAAGTCTTCATTCAAGATATGATCTCTATATGCAAGGATCCATGTGTCATTTCACATTATTGTATTTCGAGATTCCTCCATGGATGGATCCTCTCCAAAATTTTAGAGAATTGAAGAAAGGTTTTCAACAGTTATGAGCCTAACCATAGGCTCATTGTTATTTAAAAACAACAATGTGTTGTTGCGCTAAATAAAAAATTTATAATAAAATAATTTTTTATTTTATTTTATTTCAATTAAACTGTATAGAAATTTACATTTGATGTGTACCAATGTTGATTGATGTCAGGTCCCACATAAGGTTGTGTAATTGCACTAAATGCAATGGTGACCTCATATTTGTGATCCAGAAAACTATTTAATATTTATTCATAATTTTTAGGAAATCCTCTTATGATAACTATTTAAATGTTTTATTTGTTTCAAAAAATTATTATTGGAACTCTGGGCCTCGGAATCACAAAATGTAACAATTCTTAGTCTAGAAATAATTCAGTTTAAAATATATAAATAATATATGTATAATATAAGGCATTACATTCTGCCCTCATTTTGGCTTTTATGTCCTATAAAAGGAATAACAAAAGGCTACTCAAACAGATATGGGTGTTTCACATAAATCTAAGCATGCTGCTCCCATGTTCTCTTCAGAAGGGTCTCATGCTACCATCAAACATGCACCTTGGGAAATGTTAACCCATGAAGGATCCTTTGTTTTTGATACTCAATCAGTAATGGGTACGCTATGATGGTCACTCCATCCTCGAAGACAAGTTCTCACCGGTCGATGACACACGATGGGTCATGCACGAACACCCTCAGCTACGACACAGGAAACAAATAATGTAACTAGTGTAACTACAACGGTAGAGCTAGGTGGTAATCAAAATCACCAAATATGAATAGAATCAGAAAAGGGCTGATGAACCTTAGAGAAACATTTTCAGCCCTTCCAAATCATTGAAACCCTGATCGAGGGGATACCTGAAGGAAGATATGGTCTCCCTCTTCGTACTCCATAGCTCTCCAATATCTTTTAATATTTGATGTTTGCTAGATCATTATAGTTTTCTTCCACTCCTGGATGATCCTCACATTCTAAGTGGTATCTCCCACCAACTCTGGACCCATGAGTACAGACACTCCACGGTCAACCCTACAAAGTGGTGACTGGCAGGGTCACCCATATAAACCTTCAAATGGTTCCATGGAAATGGTTGAGTGGAATTTTTTGAAGTATGCAAACTCCACTAATGATATTTGTTCCTCCAAACTAAAACCAATGTCCAATATACAGACGCACAACATATCATCTAAAACATTAATGTGTCATTCAGATTAACCATCTCTCTAGGAAAGGAATATTGTGCTCAAATGCAGCAGAGTCTGAAACTCCTTATTCAATCCCTTCCATAATAGGGATGTGAAACGAGCATCAAGATCTGAGACTATCATTGAAGGGATTCTGTGAAGATGAACTATATCATGTATGTAGAGGCATCCCATGATACCTACGGAAATCTACATCCTAATAGCAAGGAAGTGGGCCAATGTGCTTAGTCTTTCAATGATCACAATGATGGAATTTTGTCCCATGTGCGTTCGTGGTATGACTATCATGATGTCCATTGATACTGTAACCCCTTCCAATAAGAAACTTCAAATGGTGAGATAACCTCACTACCACATGGTGCATAGCCATCACCTACTGGAATGTAAGTCATTAAGGAACTAACTCTTCTATTACCTCTTTCATACCTATCCAATAGAACAGATTCTAGAGGTCCTTGAACATTTTTTCCACTCAAGGATGTACCTCTAAGGAGGATGTATGAAACATCCTCAGAACCTCATCCTGTAACACCACTAGAAAAACAATGCATCATCTGAAAAAAAACATGCTCCCCACCATGTGAATTTCCATCAAGAATATGTTCTGTGGATAATTAAGCATGTAATGTCTCACAGTTGATATCCCATAGTTATGCCTCACTGACTCACTACATGAGTGGAGAAGAAACAACAATAAATGGGGTATAAGTTGTTTCCTTCCATATTACGAAGGATAACTACAGTGATTCCAACCACTCAAATGCGTTGCTCTATACATTTGAACTCGGTCTCTGGCTGAGAGAATCAGATAATATGTTACCCTTATTAGAAGTATTGATGATATCAAATTCATAATAATAATGGAACTCCAGACATCGCCTCTACATCATATTTGGATCCTTTTGATAGAAGAATTACATGAGGCCCTTTTTTCCAATGTAGAAGATAAATCATTTTCCTGTCATGTAGTTTCCCTACACATTCAATGTAATTACATCCACAATCAACTCATGTTCATGGGTTGTGTTTTTTGTTCTCAATCCACCTTAGCTGGAGTGAAACATAAGCAATCACCACTTCTCTCAGTATCTGGACATAACCAAACCAAGTCCATAATGCATCGCAGTAAACTATGTACTTGAAAACCTCTTCTAGAAATCTAAATATTGGCGTTCTAGTAAAACTCCGCCTCATCTAATAGAATTCCTATTAGCACTTATCTATCCATACTAATGGATTCACCTTCCAGTTCAATATTTTCATCAGTAATAATATCTTGGAAAAATAAGTGATAAATATTTGGTAGTATCCTGCCAACCCATAAAAAATCTTCACCTCTAACACACTCTACAGTGGCTCCCATGCTAACATCACCTCAACCATGGAAAGGTCCACTACTACTAAATTAATTGAGATAACATATTATTGATGTTCGAACTCCTATATTATGAACTAACACTTTGAGATCTTCCCATAAAGCTGCTGCTCACAGAGTATGGCCAGAACAATCCGCAAGTGTCTCACATGCTACTTATCTATCAAAAAGTATAAAAGGATTTATTTAAAGAAGACAACAACAAATTTGTCTATGTATAGCTGGAAGATCTAGTTCATAAGTCCCATGAATACTATAGGGGAATTTTTCATGACGAAAGGCATCACCAAGAACACATAGTGGCTATAGAGGTATCTGAAATATGTGTTCAATATATCCCCATATGGAACATGTAATTGGTGGTAACCTGATCGAGGGTTGACCTTCAATAAGCATCAAAATCTCCCAGTTGATTAAATAGGTCTTCAATCCTTTTATGTGGATACATATTCTTAACCATTACATGATTGAGGTGCTGGTAATCAACACCAAACCTCAAAATCCAATCTTCCTTCTTTGGAAACCAAACTAGGGCTACCTAATATGAAACACTAGGTATTATGAAACCCTTCTTTGGAAAATCATCTAGTTTCACCCTTTGTTAGTGAAGCACAATATGATCCATTCAATACGCCAATGATGTTATCGATGTCATCCATGGGTGTATGTCGATGAATAAGTAGACATCCTAATAGGGAGGTAATCCTAGAATATTTTCTGGAAATGCATCCTTGTACATTGACATTGTAGCTAGGAACTGAAATTTCTTAGAATCTGATGATTCAAGGGTAATTCTAGCCAACTCATGAGTGATCGACAACACCTTCCTAAGAATGATCCCATTCTATGATGCTAGGATTTTATTTTCACCAAAAAGTGGAACCTTATTCCATCACTACAGATACTTCACACTCTTCCACTAAAGTAGTCAATATGGGTATGGAATGAAGATAACCAATACATAAAAAAACTACATCATAAGGCCTTGAACCTACCACCAATTAGTTCTAACTGAAACTCTCTCATCCTATTGTATGATCACACTATCGATAAAGATGTGTGAAAATTTACTCTCCTCTTATGAGTGTCTCCAACATAAGGGTTGAGTCGATAACTCCACAATAATCTTAAGACTTCTCACAAGAAATGTGTAAAGGAATGAATGATTGGAACATGTGTCTAGAAGTATGAAAACTAATGTAGAAAAGGTACTTATTATGAATTTGAATATCCTTGGAGTCCATGGGTTATACACCTCGATCACATCTAGCTAAAATTTCCCATATCTCATAACTCCTTGATCATGGGGCGGACCTCCAGGTGGTGGTGGTGGTTGAATTATGTCAAAACATCTGCCACCTCCAGCATCACTCTTCTCCTCTGCCACATCCCATACTTGGTGGGTCTTCCAGATACTCTCTCTGCCTCAATCTCAGTGGTTTATCCACCACCTCCCTATCACTAGTTTGACTGGTTGATCAATTTCAAGTGAGATGTCCAATACATTCACACAAATAGCATGGCCTCTCCCTTGGATGACCAGATACAACCTAAGAGAATAATACTGAAGATCCCATATCTTGGGGTATCTTGTGACATCTACTGCATCTCGATCCTTATGCCACATGTTGCCTCTCTTCTACCATGGTCTCTGCAACTGTATGCCTGCTGCTAACTACCACGAGTTATCTCGGCTCATTCAGGATTCTTTCGACCACCAAATCCATCTCGAGCACTCCTGTATAAGTTAAAATTCATAGAGGGATGACACTAGCTCGGAAGTCCCATAGAAGACCTCACTCGAAGGTTTGAGATTTTATGTACTTATCCCATACCATACCCATTGAGTTTATAGTGATGTTGGTTGACCTTGATTAATATTCAGCCATCGTTAAACCTCCCTACTCGAGCTGTAAAAGCTCTTGTATATGCACTACTATCAGTGTAACTAGAAAAAAATACTCCCTAATGAGCCACTTGATCTTTTTCCAAAAAAATATTATCCTTGTCTTGAGTCTGTATGTTCAAAATCAACCATTGTCATGTCGAACCCTGAATAAGGCTCACTATTAGGATCACCATCTATTCTATTGGTGTCCTCACTAGACCAAAAACTCTAGTCACCGCTTCAAGCCAACCCATAGCCACCTGTGGGTCAGGATCGCCTCCTAACTGGAGGGGTATCTATCTCCTAATCTCCTGAGAGAATTCTCAGCATGAGCTCCACATTAGTTATTATTGTAGGTACCACATCCTACTGCACTGGTGGTGGTATAGTAGGTACACCACCTCAAGGTAATGCATGGGGAAAGGTCCCTGAATTGAAGCCTCATCCTGGAGGGGATCATCCTTAAGATCTAGAAAATGAATCCAATATATTATGTGTCATGGAGGCATCCTTTAAAATAATGAGTTGTACCATGCTCAAAGAGTATATCTGGATAGCTGACAGAATAGGATATGGAGAATATACCCCATTCATATATTATGTGTGTACTATTTTTTGTTTCCCTGCAACTATTTTTTTCATATACCAAGTTAAAAATAATGTAATCAGAGTCCTGATGTATAGATACATTAGCCGCCCATGGAAACACTAGAGTTATTGGCCTGAAATATGAGATCGAAAAACCTAACATAGTTTCCAAAAACAATACCATAGACTCTTCATCCTAATGTAGAAATGACCACCATTTATACTTCTCTTTCACATCCCATCCTAGTGGGGCACATTCCATGACTCCGTAATCCAACCTCCAATAGGCCATAGGCTGGTGACTAGCACCAAATAGGCATAACTCTAACATGGGAGACATTTCTTAAATACCTATACACACACACACACACACACACATCACAGAGACCAAAAAAATGAAATTTAAGAAAAAAATGAATAAAAATAATGTAAATCAATAAAACCTAACCAAAAGATTATAACAAAAAGTGTGGTGCATAATGTAAACTAATCGAGAATAGAATCCCACTAAAATAAAGAGTCTTCAATATACAATGTCCATCCTTTATCTATGAAATAGGTATTGGGACTACAGATCATAGATGTAAGAACACATCATCCTGTATGGAAGCTCACAAAGCATGGTACAATCCAATTCTTCCCAAGACTCAATCAAAAGTTTTTTATTCTGAAAAAGAAATATATCATACGGTCAAATCCCATGCATGGGTGAGTATACAAACACTCAGTAAAGGAACTAGAAACCATATATAATCACTCAATGTAAATTTATAGTCAAATATAGAAAATATATTCTTACATAAAATACAATAGGTGAAACTTATATAGATATACTCAAAACCCAGACATGTAGTCTATATGTAAATAATAATAACTGGATACACACAATACAGATTTAGTTTGACGATTCCATGAAGCAGTCATCAGGGAGAACTCACTCCACGAGTATGATAGCATTGATTACATCCACCCAAGAAGTATGTTCATCCGAAAGTTCTAGTATAGAGATAGAAACACTCATAGATCTGTCGAGAGAATGTATAAACTCATTCCAAGCGAACTCACTCATGAGTGGGGAATGATCATGATATATAGATGAGAATCACTCTTAGTCTTGGAATATACCAAAACTCATCTGGATTCAACTGCTAAGTAGATGGTCAATATCCAATTGGATTGTTCATCTTGACACATGACTGTATATAGGGTCATGAATGTGTAGAGGATCCCACTCTGGGTTTCTCAGAGAGATTTTGTCTCAATCTAGAAGGTCCTGCTAAAGGGATCATTCTCTTGTGTTTGGAAATGAAAAATTTCCTTTAGGGGAATCTAGAAAGGGGAACTAACCCAAACCAAACATGTCCTAGGATTTGTGGAAAAAATTATCAATCCATGGAGAAGAGATAACACGGTGTCTTGCATGGTCACACACTATGTCCCTTGACTTAGAGTACTACTCATGCGCATCATCATGAGTTAGAAATCATGTCAAGTAAAATGTGCTTACACATCATGTATAGATGGTCACACGATGTGTCCAATTATATGGGGCCTACATCATGTACGCTATCCATAGGTCCATACATGTGATTTGACCCATGTATGCCAACCTGTGTAACAAGACAAGGGTTAACCAGCATAACCGGCCAGGTCTTGCCATGTGGTGGAGTACATTCCATGTAATCGACCCCATGTATGTGTAACATTTTAGATACATACCGAGTCATGCATAAGAACCCAAAATATGTGTGATTGATGTAACACATCATTTCATTACTTCATGCATCGTGAACCCCTAGCCGTTATGGAGCTGACCCCACACGTCGTTTACTTTGTAGAACATGTCATGTTCATCATGATTTTCTGGAATCAATGTTACTCCTTCACATGCCTCTTGTTATCTATGATCCATTGATCTATCCCTTCAATCCCCATGAAACATGATATCCTTGGACATCCTATCATAGAAATAGTTATTTAGTAAGTTTCATGCATCTGATCAACTTCATAACCATATATCAATCATCCATACAAAGAATAGTCAAAGAAAAATTTCTTCCAATCCATGTGGATTTCTTGTTTGCAATCTTCATCACACATCCCTTGTTTATTCATGTTGCTGGATCTCGAATTCTCTATAGTTGTGTTGTGAAACAAAGAGGAATAATGCATTGTTCATTACCCTGTGAAGAAAGAAAACAACGCACAGTATAAAATGAGGACTAAATTCCAAATAGAAAATCATGGAATGAACTTCATCTTCGTTTGTCATAGTGTTGATCCTCTACCATTAGAGGGATCAAACAAAAAATAAAAATATGAATTAGAATATGAGTGGATTGATTTCCCAAAATAAAACTCAATAAATGGCCACCTACAGGAATGAATGGTCATGAGGTCAAACTATTCATCGGTTGATCCGCGTTCATCATTAAATCAATGAATGTGGACTGATGAAACAAAAACAACAACCCCTACATCGATCAATGATGAAGAGGGAGAATGTTCGTCAGTCAAGATTTGATATCCTTACGCAACTAGGTATGAGTCTTCACACATCGTCATTCATTAATATGCATGCAATGATGGATCTTCTCCAACACTCCAAACTGTCCACAGAATGTTTTCTAGGGTTATGTGGAAACCTTGGGCTCCTGGTTGTTTAAAAAAATAACATTTTGATGACTTAATTAATTTTTTTAAAATAAAATAAAATCTGAATTTATTTTATTTCTTATTAAATGTATAGAAATTAAATTTTTCATTAGACCCTTGTCGTTCAATGTTATGCCCCAGATTTGTTAATCTACTAAGATTAATGCAATGGTTCTATCATATTTCTGATCCGAGAACCCAGATAAAAGATAGTCATCTTTTTCTGGAAAATCTCTTTTGCATGCTATTTAAATTTTTTATTTATTTACAACATTTATTTTGGGAACTCTGGGCCTCCAAATCATACTCCTTAACAAATCCTGGTCTTTAAAATTATTTAATAATAATACATGGAAAATCTGAGACATTATATCTTTTTTGAATCCTTGGATGGGCTCTATGGTTTTGGGTATTTTAGGAGCACAAGTCATGACCGTTGGGGTCCTTTATGGATTAGAATGAAATGGATCTGTATTATATAGTGTATTTCATGGATGACTTTACATTATTTGTGAAGAATTATTATTTAAATAAGATAAATCATGAGTGATTCAAAAGGAATTATGCCACCCTGAGCAATCACACTCTTGACATTGGTTTACACATCATTCTTTATATATGATATACGTTTTTCATACCTTATAAAATTTATACATGTTTCCTAGTTCAAAGATATCCTTGTTATTCCATGTTGGTATTTGTGTTTGAGTATTTGGGTGGAAGCCAAGAATATATTTTTTAATTTATTTATTATATAGTTGTTAAAATTATTAAAATAGTATTCATTTTTTATTTCAAAAACTAGACTTATCTAGACACCATTGGGGGTGGGATAGTGAGTATATATCACACCCTATGTGGGCCATCATTATTTTCAAAGTGTACTTCATGATTAATGGTATAGATAAAGTAATGTTTTCATCTTTTGATTATATATTATAAGTTTAAGGAAGAAGTATGGGAGCATGAGAATGAGTTTGTGCTCATGATAGTCGAAATTTCATCTTTTCACTTGTTGTAGTTCTCTATAGCATGTGGTATTTTCCAGAGTCCCCTATATCTATTACTGTATTTTTATAGTGCTACATTATGTGATCATAATTATATTTTTTTTTATATTTATTATATAGATAAAAAATGATGTTTAATTGTCTTTGATGTTATTAATTTAGTATTATACTATTGTCTATCTATTATTTCTACATCTTATTTTTATCATTTATATCACACTATTATTCTATAATATATTATATGAGGGAATAGAAACTCCATGGAGGCATCCCCAATTCCCACATCATGTCGGAAGCCTCTTGTGTATGGGGAGGCATGTTGGATGTCATGTGGCTAAATATCTTAGGGCCCCACTTTATGGAATCCTGGGAAGGATGCTACAATGTTTTCTTAGATATTATTCATCATTTTTTATTTCGATTTTCGTATTAGAAAACCAATTATGATATTAAAATTTTATAATGACCCTATGCCTGAGGGTAGCTATCCCACCTATTGTGGATACCCAAATTACAGGGAATGGTTTATTGTTATTATTAGATACACTTGTTAGAACATTATGGATTTCATATTTGCGTGACACATTTTTTTATTCTTCTATTATTTTGGTTATTAATAAAATGGATTTTTTACTATGGATGGATGATATGATAGAGTTTCAAATTTAGGCATCATAATAGGAACTTAAATGAATTAAATTTCATGCATTATACATGCCATATCTACTTTTATTTTTTCATTAATTTTATTTAATGAGCATGTGGTGTGTGCATTAATTTTTTTTAATTTCAGTGTGTTGGTGTTTTTGTAGTGATGGAATAATTGGAAAAATTAAGGTGGAAACATCAATTTAAAATATATTTTTCCAAATATATTAATGATGGGAACTCGATTAACCAATAAATCCATGATCATTTTAGGATATATTAGTTCCATGGTCAGAGAAATTAGATGTTTATCTTGATGGCTTCTAGAGAAAATTTTGATTCAAGTACTTATATAAATTATAAATGTATGTTCATTTAATAAAATGAAAATAGATGACCTATTACATCCTCATACAAGATGTAATAGTCATATTATAGTTACATGATGCACCAACATAAATTATTAATGATATTGTGCATTTATAAATTTGAAATTGGTGATGTAATTAACTGGATTGAGATACCTATAACTAAAAAATCAATAATAATTAACCCCAAAAAATCAATGTTTTAAAATAATATTCTTACTACTAAATTTGATTTCAAATTTAATATATATTGAGTTTTCCTTTATACCCTTTATTTGACACTCCATATAACACAACCATTGTTGTGTTGGATAGGTCATTGACCCTAACCCTACCACCTATACCAATATTTTAGTAATTTGATGAGTGGTCTAACTCATTATAGGAACAATATGTTCTTTTATTTTTTTTATTATCACTTTTTATATTTGTTAAAAATGATATATTAGGAGCCTTCTTGGAAATTGTAGAGTTAATAACCCATTAAGTCGTCTCATTATATTCAAAAAGTTTTAATGAGCATGAAATTTTGGTTTTTTCACTATTTCGCATGTGATACCTCTTATACTGCCACCCTTGGAACATCATGTTGTTCTTCTGCTCTGCATCAATGATTTGATTCGTGACAACATCTTTATTTTTTTGCAGTCTATACGGGGTCATCCATGACCTTCATCTTCTATGAAAGAGGTTAAATGGTTGTTTCTACAGTAGCATTGGACCACCATTTTGGGGGATTTCAGAACAAAGGATTCTTAATCATGTCTACATTCCACACTATTTATCATTTACCATCTTGATATGCATCCAAAGAGGATGGGAAAACATACTACCTACATGTGATGAGACTCTACCAATAATTTGTGGGTTTTCATCTATCATGATAATTATCATCAGGACGTGGTTTGAGATGAATTAAAGATAGCCGTCAATGATCACTTGATTCCGAATATTCTGAGAATGAATTATTCTTAAGAGTTTATGAATCTTTATCTGAGGATGAAAACTATATTTGAGTATTTTTTCACTAATATTCATATTTGTCCCACAAATCTAACCGGTCTTGAGTTGAATATTGTGAAATGATTTGAGGATGGGATTTTGTAGGCTATTCTATCAGGGGTGATCTTCTTATAGTTTAATAAAATTTCAGTGATAATTAACCAAGCCTTCATTATAGAATAGATAATGAGGAAAGAAGATAATGTGATATAGGTTGGTTCATTTCCGAGGTTGGATGATGGTTCATCTATTACCAGGAATCATTTTTTGAGGGTTAACTCAGGGGAAGTATTAGCCAGGCGGAATACACTAATAGTTATGTGGTATGTCACATTGGTGGATAGTTAGTCATTAAGAATACTCATTTCATACGGAACCCAATTGTGTGGAGATCATGCAGAAGGATTGGTCACCTTTACCGATTCTACCAATGTTTTCCTATCGTGTCTAGAGAGAGGGGTCTATATTGTCTCCTCTTTCTAGTATAGTATCATAGGATCCACAGATTTCTCGGTGTTTGTATTCTACTATATGATCATCACAAGGTGGTGTTCGTGGCCAAGGATTTCAAGACTCATAGGTTCAACACCAATAGAGTGGACCTCCCCAGGCTAGTCAAACAACATATCTAGGATGCAGCTTTTTTCATAACTACGTACTGCAACCAGTTCTTCAAGATCAGAGTCAAGGGCCTTTAATTGAATGTGATTCTATTCTGGAAGGGTCTAATTTGGATTCTACACTAATTTATATAGTTTAATGACACTCTTCTACATCTCCTACAAATATTGAAAGACTTATCCTAGAAACATAGTATTGTCTTGGTGTTATGAGTCTCGAAATACTACACGGGGTTTGGGAAGAGGGTATAACCCAGCACAGGAAGTCCCCCCTTGAGAGATGTGGTAACGAATTTTTATAGAATTTCATTATCCATGAGATGATAGTCTTCATTGTCACTAATATCACGGATTTTCGACTAACTTATCACAACCATGTGGATTGATATCACTATTGGGTGTCATTTAGCTCACATGATGACATCATATATATTCATATGGGTTAATGGTATATTCAAACTACTTGATCATGACTCTAGAAAACATGGATGGGTAAGATGAAAACCTAGATGTATAGTACCTTAATGAGGGACCAAGGAATACATCATGGTGTATTCCCTTTAGCAGTGGATTCTTCTAAGGATATCTTCTAGGATTATCTATATGGAATACCTCCCGAGAGATAGTTTGAGTTCACCATTGGGAGAGTTCCTAGTGTTGAATAATTTCCAATTCCTCCATATCAGATGACACCTATAGATCTCCAAGAACTCGGGAAGAAGTTTTAAGATATATATGGAAAATATTTTATCTGAAACAACAAAGAGCATTGGGGTTCACCCATCCTTTTTGTCAAGAAGGGTGATGGTACCCTCAATATGTCCGTGGATTACCACCAATTAAACCAAATTTTGGTGAGGAACCTGAATACACTACCTTATATATATGACCTATTTGACCATCAATGAGGAGAAATAGTTTTCTATAAGAGTGATTTGAGGTTGGGAAAACATTAGGTTCTTGTGAGGTAATTTTACATACCACCTATTTCATTATATAGTAGGAATGACTTATATGAGTATTTGGTTATTCTTTTCATCCTTATGAAAACACTAGAGTATTTATGTCTATATTGAATCGAGATTTCCACCCTTAAATGGATTCAATATTGGTGGTCTTCATATATGAAATCATAGTGAATTCTTACACAAAACAAAATCATGAAAACCATCTTCAAATATTTTTGAATTCATTCAGATATAACCATATTCATGAGGAGCTTAATAAATGAACCATTTTTACCACCAAGGTTCACGTGATGGGTAATATCATTTTAGTGGTTGGAGTTTCTATTGGCCTAGAGATTGTTATCACCATGACTTCCATAGGGAATCCCAATAATGTGTTTGATATACACAGTTTCTTGGGGATTTATGGCTACTACAAGTGATTCATTTAGTATTTCTACACAAAAAAAGAACATATTATTGTATTGACATAATATGGTGTGGAATTTATCATGTATAAATCTTGAGAGATATATGTTTAGGAGTTAAGTGGGAGACTATCTGCAATTTTGTTCTTCATTCTTCCAGAACTAAAAAAATCATATTAAATTTATTATTATGATTCATGAATCATCCTTGGATAAATTATGATGTAGGTTCATTTGTATGTAGGATATGAGTCCCACTGGCTGAGGCATCACGAGTGGAATTACCCTCCGTGTAATGTCAGGATACTAGCCGTTGTTCATGATTTAAAATTTTCGAGGAATTATATTTTTAGTACATGTACCATTGTCTAAATGGATAAAAATGCCTCAAATATATGTCCACACAATGAGATATTAATATTTTTTAGCACATGTGGGTATAACAATTGACGTCGTTAGATTTTGAGATTTCATATACACCTAGTATGGGAAATGTTGGGACTGTAACCCTTAGGTGGAAGACACATACACCAGCCATCCAATAGGCCAGGAATGAGAGAAAGTTGATGGATTTGTTTTATAAGAATTTCCTGTATGTTCAATAATAGTACATGAAGTCATTTTTAGTTTCTATATCATTGAAATTATCTATATATGAGTTGGTACATATGAGAAAGATATCATATACCATGTCCCCAATCCAGGGGGTAAGTGTATTAGTTGAGATCCCACCACTTAGTTTTGTTTTTAATTATAATAAGACCCTACTCTACCATAGCTATTTATGGGCTCCTGTTGATATACAAGATATGTTGAGATGGGAATCCATTACCTTGGTTTGGAAATTCCACCACAGGTTACCATGATGTGCATTGACATACACAATTTGTATTATTTTCTAGGTATGAAGAGGTTTATTATTGGTTTTATCAAGAGGATTTCCACCTATTAGCAGGTGAAAGTGGAGCACCAGTGACATGCTATAGTTCTACACCATCTATCCATTCTGAATTATAAATGGAATGACATCACCCTATATTTCGTGATGATCCTTATGATATGACATTCAATAAAGTGATGTGGTATGGAAGATAACTGATAGGATTCACAATATTTCACACTTCATACTGATCTAGGTGGCCTTATCAATTGATTAGTTTGGGATGATTTATATCAAGGTAATTGTGTTCCATAATGGTGTTCCCAAGTAAAACATATCGTACCAAAATGCATGGAATACATCATAGTTCAAGAAAGTCTTCAAGACGTCACTAGTTTCAAAATTTCTATTGAGTACGCCTTATCAACCTCATATAGACGAGAAGTCAATGAAGATGATAATTGTGTTATATGATATGCTCCGAGAATTAATCTTTGACGTTAGAGGTTTAATGGGGAATCATATACCTCTATTTGGGTATTCCTATAAACAAATCTTTTTAGAAACTATTTTGATGGACCCTATTATTGAATCTATGGTTTTCCATTAATTTTTTACTCTATGATGGTTTGATGTTGGGGAGGTAGAACTACTAGGTCATAATCCCGTTCAATAGACTATAGAGTATATAATACTAATTTAGATGAAAATGGACATAGATTCGTCAAAATATAAGAATTGTACCAATAATTTATATTATCTTATAGTGTTTAATTTGTTACATTGGGTATATTTTTAGGTGTTTCATAGTTTGGGTCATATTTGTGTATAGAGACCAGCCAAGATATTTTTTAATTATGTCAAGCATTTATATATCATGGATAGAGTTAGACCCATTGGCTATTAGTTTAATATAAATCAGTTGTATGATTCCATGCATGACATCATCCTTGTATTTCATCTTAATCTATACCATAATGACCCATCTCATTCATTTTCCACCAAGGAAACTGAGATATGTGAAATGCATCCTTTGAGGAATGTATGATACATTTAATTGATTAGGGCTTGATTGATCTCTAAGGTTGGACTTTTGAATTTATCTAGGTGTTATGGAAGCAAGGAAATTTATAGGATGAGACCTAGGAGAGAAAGGCTAGGGTATGGGATCAGTGGTTGGAATGTTTTTTAGGTGTTGCTTCCTCCCCCTCGATTGGGAAACTCTGGGATGCATTTCTTTATGGAGGAATGGTTGATATTTTCCATCTTCATAGTGAGGTAATTTTTAATTTTATTTTTAAACCTAGAATAATTTTCTAAGAGATATTATCATTCCTTTTTTATATAATGGTTATAAGTAGAAGAAGGTTGGATGATGGCCAAGAATAGAGTTTGTATTTAATATAAATAGTGTATTTAGAATACGTGGTGTGTATCGAGTAAATTACATCCAATGGGTTGGAAGGCCCCCATCTAACATGTTCATATAGGTTTTAATGGGAGGACGGTATGATAAGAATTATATTATACATAAATAATGTACCTATTGTTTTAAATCACAAAATGGTTTTCATTAAAATCCTAAAAAAATAATATTTCTATGAGGGGTTTCATTTCATCTTCCACACAGAAGGGGAGCAATATATGGGGGTCCCTCAATTTATATTCTTGTATTTTAATTACCTTATCCGCCAGAGCTCCGTGTTTTTATTTATCATTAATGTTGGATCCTGAGAAGTAAATCATGAAATCCTCTTGCTTCATTCAATATTTTGTCATCTTGTATTTTTTGATATTTTTTCATGAGATAGTCTTCCCTATTTTATAGGGTTTAGTAAATATTATCCATTTTCACACATTATAGATTGAAATAATTTGCATTAATAGATTATTTTTCATCTATGAACATATGGTATGTTGTCTTGATTCATTACCAATGTTTCTCCACCTTCAATATGGTGCGGTTTTGTATCATGGACCAGAATTGTCCTGTAATTTCTCCAATCTAATTAATAAATTAAATCAAATGGATATCTATGGATAAGATTATTCAATCTAGATGAAAATAAATGTGTTCTCTTGTACTTAATGAGGATGGTTGTGAATATCGATGTACTCTCCCTTGATATCATTTTTTACCACTATTGTTAAGTGTTTAACACATATAGAGGTTTATTGACATGAAAAAAAATATTTGAAGTAGAAATTATAATATGAAAGAAAATTTCCCTGAGAATTACACCATGATTTACCCTAAATCCATATTTCTTAAAGACTTTTTCTTGTTTCCTCATGCCTTATACTTATAACCTTATGACAAAGCAGTTTAGATATAATAAAATTCCTTGGAAAGCTTACTTATATTTTTGTAGATGATATACCTTGTTTTTTATATGTGATCTTGATAGTTTTACCTTAACTACTTAATATACTAGTGAAAACATGGGTCCAAACATTAGGACATCTGGGACGGACTATCCATGCATGACTGAGAATAGTTTGACACACCGGTAATGCAAATTGAATTTCTTGTTTGGACCTTTTCGTTGATTATTTATACCCATGAGTGTAACCAGTTCTTTATTGGAGGAACAATGGATGTGCTCATTGGAAATATTGTTAAACCATGCCCCATGTGCCTCTAGATAACCTGTGTGATATACATAGGACAAGATGAGAGTATATTCTTATACAATGCTGGCAGTGATATGAGGGACGCCTCTTTCAGGTAGCCTTGGATGGCTACTAATTTATTTGTTACATTGGGAGCTCATTCAGTGTCCCTTATGATTCCATTATAAAACACCTTGGACTTCTTTAGGATTAAATAATGGATTTTATATATTCCATGGCGATATTTATGATGGATTTTTATTAAATTATAAAAATTCATGATTGAAGCCATAGAGATGTGTCTGATATGCCAAATCACATTCATTTGGATGGTACATACCTAATGTTTAATTTATAATGTCCCATATTCATACTATTAATCTTTTTTTATAATATAACATGGTAAAAATATATTTGGATCATGCTGATGTATGGATTGGTGGTAAGTTACTTGGGTCAAATGTAGAATGTCTTGTTTTATTTATTTATTTTCTGAAAAAAACTATAATTTTCAAATATCTATTTTTTTAATTATAGGATCTGGATTATTCTTGATATTGTTTGTGGTATTCTATTGAGAATTTATAACACCATTTTTGGGCCACCATTGGTACCAAATAATACTTCATTAATTCATGAGTAGATAAATGGAACTAGCTAGCTTCTAATGCTTGATTTTGTGTTCAATGATGGAGTATTAGAGTACGGGACTGACCATATGCTCATGATTCTCATACATGAAGAATGTTTCCTTTTTTATTATTGTATATCATATGATATATTAATGTGTCCCCTGTATACATTACCATATTTTTAGTACTACATGAGATGATCATCCTCAACATTTTTTTATCTATTTATTATAAATCACCATCATATTATTTATTTTAATTAGATGTTATTCATTTAGCATTCTGCTAATATTAATATGTTATTGTAGATTGTTCTATTTATCATTTATTATAAAGTGTATTGATCCACTTATATCTTTGAAGACATTCTATCCCCATAGACACACCCTAGTATCACATTTCTAGAAGGTTTCCTCGTTCAAATGGGATTCACACCTGGCATATTATGGTAAACTGTATTGTGGAACTACTAAGTGGAATCCAGGGTAGGATGTTACATAAAAAATTTATAACCCCATTAATTTTATTTGATTTATGATTAATTTTTTATGTTTTTTACATTCATAATATTATGGAATTATTTTTACTATTGCAAATCGCACGCCACATCCAATAATTCGGAAAGGGTCGACATCGCATGTATCGGCCTCTGAGGATGCAATAGCAGCACAGATTGATCTGTGCAAGAAATTTTTTATCTCTCGCATCTCCGTAATGAAAGTTATGAAACCCGGGCGAACAATTGATCTTATCTCTCGGTTGGCTGATATTTGGGGACTCAACGAATTCAAATGCGTGTCCCCCGGTCGAGGACCTTTTCATATCCTGTTTCCTTATTTGGATCTCAAAGGGAGATCTTGAAGTATCTGTTCCATCAATCTAAGGCTAAGTATTCTTAGACCTCATGAATTGAAATTGAACTTCAATTTTCATGATTTTAAGGATACCTATGCGCAAATATGGATAAAAATACATGGTCTTAACTGGGTTTTATGGCATGTTGAGATTTTATTCGATATTGCATCTACCATTGGGATTATGATTCGAATGGATCAAGTTACAGAATCCGTAAGTTATGGACACTTTGCTTGGGTGCTTTTAGAGGATGATCTTAGTACTACTTTAATAGATAATGTGATTTTATCTACTCAACATGATGATATTTTTCATTGAATTGAATTTGAAAATACTCATGCTTTTGGTGTTCCATGTCAAGTAATTGGGCATGAAGAATATTCTTGTAGAAGAAACTTTGTTCGTGACAACCGTCAACTTAAAGGGCATGACCTACATCACTGTAGGAAGCCACCTAAACAAGGCACAACACAAAGCATATAGCAGAATACCAAAGTTATTGTCATTGGTATTGACCTTCTAAAAGAGTCTGATGAAAACAATGTTGAGTCTGCTGAAAAATCTCAATGGTCTCTTGATGAAGAACCTAATTCCAAAAAGGGATGTTCTGAGGAACCTATCAAAAACACTTCTTCTACACAAAAACATAAGCGAATACTTTTACCTTGGGTAGTTCTGGGGGATGATATTCACCTATTCGTTAATGATAGTTATGTTGTGGCAGATAATGAAGCCTCATTCAATGATATTTTGACATGGGGTGTCAAAGATGAGGATGATAATGAATCAATTGATAGCCTTAATGCTATGGAAACTGTTGCTCAAGAAGATGAAGACTCCTGCCTAAAGCATGAATATATTTTGGTCCATGCCAAAAGTAGAATAGGCAAGGAAAATATGGATCTTCCTGTCTCAAGGAAATCTAACGATAGGAAGGAGGTGAATGATAAAAACTACAATTCAGAAAATGAAAATACAAAGGTACAACCCCATGCCACAAATTTCTAAGTCACTATTATGTTTACAGAAGAAAGTGAAACATCTATTTCTACAGCTCCCAACAACACTAATGTGGAGGTCTCCCCTCTGGAAGCTAATCCTAGAGCCCATGTTAAACCCAATTTACTTCATGGTCTTCCAACTAAGGTTTGTGCTGGAAATACTTCACTGTTTCATGATAAGGACTGTAGGAAAACATTCATTTCTGCTCCAGCCTATTCTCCACTTAACAAGGCTAATGCACAGGATGCTATTATTACCCATAGATTGTGCCATAAACCCACTCTAACTGGGCAGCATGAACAGACCAGTCCATTGGAGGAAGATGTCCAAGCCTCATCTCCTGAAATGCATGCGGACTCTCCCAGATTGAAGGGAATAACAAATGAAAAAGTGGCAGGATCTCCCCATCCCCCACCAAGTTGTGGAAACCCTCATTCTCAAATACATAAAGTTATGAAAAAAGTGAGTACCTATTATTCGTTTGAATTGATTGCATCTACTAGTAGTGATGAAGACAGGAAAACAATGGATGATCGGGATGGACTTAAGCATGTGAAGATTGATGTACCTTCTATATTCCCAGATGATGGTGGAGGTCCCTAGATGCAGGCAAAGGATGGGTGGAGAGGGAGACATACACATGATGGGGGTGCTCAGACATCTCATCACAGTAAGAACACTCGCTCACAAGTGCGCTGATATTATTTTTATGTACTTACATTGTTGTGTTTTCTCTTTCTGTCTATACTTTTATGCCTTTATTTTTAATAATAGGGGACTTTGCGCCTCAACCTTTACCAAAACAAAAAGTACTAAATTATAATTAATTTGATCATATATAACTAATTTTTTACATTGGGGATGAAGCCACATTTGTTTATGAAAACAAAGACCAATTTGTTTTGGGTAAAGGGAGACCCATCAAATTGTATGTAAGACCAAGGCCATGTTTCCCATCAATATGGCATGATGTCATAGTAAATCATAATGTCTGGATTATCCTTTCTACACAATTCCAAAAACATCTCTTTCTTGTATCATTTATGTGTCACTAGATGCGCACATCATGCCCGTGTCACCAACTGTTTCATAAATTACAATAACATTCAATTCTCCCTAAAATGGAAAAATCGGTTATTGGGTTTTGTCTTTACGTGTTAGAGTTTATTGAGACAATAATCACTAAAAAGGGTATATGATTATTGGGTTGGGATATTTGAATATTTATGAGATTTCATGAATCTTATGGTGTGTTGATAATTTGGGTCTTGAAGGTTAATATTAATAAGGGGAGAACTTGGATGTTTATAATATAATATTTATTTATATATGTTTTTCTCATTAATAAAATTTATTACGAATCTTGTGACTACATGTTGTGTTAGGGTCATGTGTGGATGAGATAATGGCTTTTTATATCATCCCATGTGTAATTAATAACATAATTTTCTTATAATGTGATAACTATATATTTTCCATTCTAGTATTCATAAAAACATAACCATTAAATGAAAAATACCAAAAAAACAAAAATAAATGATTTCAATGTTCTTAGATTAAATTCAAAATTCATTTCCTAAAAAATTAAAATATATGGAAAATTTAATATTTACTTCAAATTATATTTTCTATCACATGATTACATTTTTGACCCTTGGAAAAAATATTTTGGATTCATAAAATCATATAATCTTTTACATAAAAATAAACAGTGTTTAATTAAACCATTTTATGTTGACAATATTATATTTCTTATTATTAAATTTAAAAAAAACATTAATATATTATAGAAATATAATGGTGATTTCCATGTGTCACGAATCTATTTTCTAATATTTATGACATTTTTTGGATATAAATTTTGTATACTTTTATTTTATATGATAAAAATATATTTTTTTGTTGTCCCATCATTTTGGTTACGATTCCAGTCGTCAATATACAATTTGAAATGGTCTTGTAAGCTTTCCAATGGTCTTATATCAAATTGTCATAATGGTCTTATAATTATTATAAATAAATTATATTAACTTTAGTCATCATTCTCATAAATATATCCCATTGATATATTATTCATGTTAAAAATCAATGAATATATTACAACATAGTTTTATATTTTAAAAAGTTGTTTACAATTGTGATTATTCTAGGTAACCAAATTGATCAATATTTTTCTATTTTAGTTATATTATATTAATAAATAAAATTTTCCCCCATATTATCATCAATTTTATTTTTATATTTATCCTTTAAATTAAATTTTCTATAATAAAATGTTATTCGTTTTAATTATGTGGTGCATGTGTTTTAAAATATATTTCCAAATATTACACCTATTTATTTGGAAGGAAAATAATATTTAAAATTTCTTATGTAATTAAATACTCCCCCATTAAAATATCAGCACATGAAATTTAAATTCAAACACAATAATGAGAAAATATGATGTTACATTTCTTGACTTTTCCTTTTCATGTTACCATGTTTCCTATTCTTTATTATGGTTTCCAAAAATTATTATGACTAGGTTAGCTATAATATTTAATGGAACATTTTCTTTATATACAGTGATCTTTACCAACAACGCATGATATATGAGATTAATATATAACTATAAAAACATTTTATTTCTTACATTTTAGGTTTCATATATGTATATATTCAACAGATATATATGGAAAATTCTATAAACATGATATAGGTTGGGTGAGAGTTCGAGTTGGTATTCCACTTCTATAATCTGTTCAAAAACTTCATAGGGGAAATTATCTCAAGGAAATTTATTTCCCAAATTCTGAGAACTAATGTGTCTATTCCGGAATAAAATACAAAGGAACACTTTTATCTAACAAGATAGCTCATCTATAAAAAAACATTTCTCTATATCTATTATATTGACTCTATATTTCTCTTATGCACTTCTTAATGGCATTACATTTTTCAATAATTTTATTAACTAGTTTGGGAGTTCATAAGTTATTTCCCACACCTCATGACTACATTTTTGGGTTCTATAGTTATTTACATGTAACAATTCATAATTATCGTTCTGAATTCCTGTGTGGGTCATATATGTTTCCAAAAAAATATATAACAAAATTGAAGATATATATCCCAATATCTGTTGATACGCACTGATAAATATCTCTCTATATCCTCATCTGACTTGATAGTCCATCATTATTCCTCAATAGTCATGGATGATATATCATAACAAAGTTGAAATATATATTCAATGAATTTCAAATACATTTCAGAAAATTTAAGATGATCCTGAGGTCTAATTTTGATAGTATCAACAGTGGTTTTCCGGACAACCTCTTCACATCATTAAAATTATTTTTTCAAATATAATTATGTAATAATATAATTAAATTTTGATGAAGTGAGATGTATTTTTATTAAGTTATAATAAATTGTAGATGGATTACTTTATTTATATATCATTATAGGGCTTTCAACCAAATTATTGGTGATTATCACCCATTACATATTGGAATGGTGAGTTTTTAATTCAACCACTACTATATTTTACATTTTCATTCACATAATTGCATGAAAATAATGTATCATTATAATTAGAAATCATATTCTCCATATTTTTTCATTATATATTGTCTTAGAGATATCTATAAATAATTTTTATCCGCAAAGAGATATATAATTTTGATATATGATCATGATTCAATGTATAATGCATCATCTATCATTCTATTGCAACAAATAGTCAAGGACCAAATCTCAAAATATAGTCATTATAAATAATAACCTATGATTATATCTCCTTTTTTATATCATATTCATTCCATTTTACATCGAATTTCCCCTAAAAATATTTCACTATATTATAAAAAACATATCAATGATAAATAATTTGAGAGAAAATGGATTTTTTTTCATTCTTCAATGATTACCATTTCATCCCATTATAGATTTAAATATATTAGATTATTATATTTAAACACCATGGATATAGTAATAGGATCATTAAATTTTAGGTTATCTAAGACTCTATTATCCATCAAATGATGGTAATTGATTTACCTATATTATTCCTTAATCATCTCCAACTATATTAATTAGTAAATGATCAGTTCCTCCTATGAGAATATTTGAGTGTTTGTGTGTACATTATTAAATCCATAGATTTATTTCTTCCATATATTTAATAAAAATATTACTATAGCTAACTTTTGATCATGTGTTATGTATTTTATCTAATTTACCATCAACTAATTTTAGGCATAATCTACTAATTTAAATTTTTATGTGACTAAAAAACCAAAGAACTTAATTATACAATCATTTTATTTAATAAATTCATCCCCACATGAGGGTATTGTGTGATAAATGTTCGTGATATGAAAACAATTTAATGATGGTTTTCACACCCCCATGATGAAGAAATTGGTCATGTGAAAACCTTTTCAAGGTTCTCATGTAGTCTCATCTTCAGTTCAATAAGAAAAATAAATTACATTTTATTGAATCTAGGATACAATAATTAGTTTTTCAGTTATAGTTTAGTACTCAAAATATCTATTATTATTAATTACAAAAAATCTCTTTGGGGAAAACATAAGTATAATCCATCATTATATGAAGGTTTTCATGGATCATTCTCTATATTTTCTAAATAACTTTAGCTATATTTCGTATATAATAAGGAATCAATTTCCACGATTGGGATGGAATTTATAAATTAGTTATAGAATTAATCATGACATTGTTTAGAATTGATTTATGATTTATTGAATCCAAAGTGGATTCACTCACAAAAATGTAGATGTTGGGTCCATATTGAGACAACTAATCCATTCCCCATATAACACTACATTCCATTAATTCTAGTATATCATGATTTTCATGTAGATTAATCCCATTAATGTTAATTTTTTATTAGTTATGTACATATGATTTAGATATTTCAAATCAATGAAAATTCATTGATTACCAAACATCTATTTATTAATGTGGTCTTTGAAAATTTCTATTGAACATAAATTATTTGGAAGAATGTGTAGATCTATAGTCATAAAATATTTTTAGTGCTAAAAAATATATATTTTGTTTCCAATTCTGCATTTCTTTTTTGTTTTAATATTTTACTAAATAAATTGAATGTTCAGGATAATAATACAAAAAATTAAATACATATAAACGGTAAAACTATGAATATAGAAGTGTTAACTAATAAATAACATATATATCTAAATATATGAATTTATATGTTTTAATATAGGTTATTTATGTGATATTTCTTATTGTATTCCATACGATAATGAAAATAATAACTAGACCACATATTTATAAATCATATAGTAACTAATTCCAAATAAAACTATTTTATCAACATTTTAACATAACGTTTCATACATTAAACCACAAAAATCAAGCGTTCTTGTTTTTTTAGATCATTTGATACATAATGAATTAACATAATAATAATCATCCATTTCATTATTTTCTTATCAATAAATACTACATTATTCATAACAACATAATTCACAATTAAGTATATCGTGGGGATATACATAATGGAAATGTTGTGCTATAGATCCTAGTAATTGAAAAAACATGATAATGTGGTATTCCGTATGAGTGAAGATGTATAA
This sequence comes from Viscum album, assembly GCA_963277665.1. Taxonomy (NCBI): domain Eukaryota; kingdom Viridiplantae; phylum Streptophyta; class Magnoliopsida; order Santalales; family Viscaceae; genus Viscum; species Viscum album. The sequence continues at coordinate 389,678,413 of OY728125.1, forward strand.
AAAGATCTAATAAATTAATAATAATATATATAATCACATGGAATCAATAAATAAATATAAAATATAATAAGATAATTGAATCATAATAATATTGGAAAAATAAAAAAAATTAATCATGTTATTAAGAAATAATCACTACCAAGACAACAAAACATAGTGTGGTAGGCATATTTCCCATTAATTGTACATCGTTCCATTAGAAAAGAAAATATTCCATAATATATTTCAGGTATGTATAATTATGTTCCCAACCAACACAATATATTTTATACACGAATTTGTGTGTAACATAATGAAAAGAAATAATCAATAAATCATTTTATTGGTAAAAACCATGACAAAGAATTGAGTTACATAATTATATCTGAATGAAAAAAACAACAAGAAAATCCTACACAATCCATAAAAGGAGAGAATTAATTAATTGTGTCTATTTATAGATGAGTAATGAAGAAAATAAAATTATTATGATGTTTATGTGATGAAATTAATTTTATTTTAGTGGATCAGTAGGTATAGAAATTAGCATTAAATAAGTGTTTTAAGAGACGTGTGGTGACCATTTAATGAAATGGTGGACATTGAATTTTCCATAAATAGGGAAATGTAGCAGAATAATTCATCGTTGACATTATATCACTTATATAAATAATTTAATGTAGAAAACATCCAGATATTTTCACATGTAAAGGAGTAATTTATTATAAATTTCCTTTTCAGTTGTCTTATTTAACAAAAAAATAATCTTCAATGAACATTAATATACACTGAAAATGAAAGAATATATATTTCAGGTACATATTTAAAGAATATATATATATATATATTTAATATTTAATAAAAAAATAACTAAAATATAGGGAATGATAGGTAAATTTAGATAAATAACAACCCAACGGGTAGAGGGGTTATCAATAGTTCCCTTACATGATGTCCTCACTCTCTTGGTGTGAGAATCAAGTATCCTGAAAATTTTATTTAAATTTATAAAATATATGATCTATAATCATTTTTTATATATTTGATTTATTAAAACTGATTTATGTTTTATACATTAATTTTATTAGGACATTTGGTTTATGTTTGTTTTCCTATGAATGTTTAGTTCATGTTTCCTTGGTCACAATAGTTTCTATGTTGTTACAGATACTCAATTCCTATATATCCCTAGAAATAGAAGATAATAAATTTTAGTTAATGTAATTATTGACTTTTTAGATGTGTTAAATCTATAAAATTCATTAAAAATAAGAATCTGTTATAGTTTATAAATGTTATAGAATGATTTATAGATTATTTCTGTGGGTTTTCATTCCATTTAAATCATAATATAATTTTTTTAGTATTTCATTCTAGAAACTCTTTCATGAGTTTCCAATATAATATTATTTATTTATTTTTATCATATAAACCAATTAAATGATTATTATTACCAACCATACTGATGGTCATGAAAGATGAAATATTATATCCATGGAGATGGTGACCAGACTGTAATATGGGAAATTTTATAGTTTGAAGACTAATTAGAGGATAATAGAAAATGTTTATTACATTAAAAATAACATATATGTATATTTAAGAAATAGATTACATAAAATCATGTTTTAGGGATTTTATTTGGAAGAGGTCGAATAATATTATTTAAAGGGAGTGACATTTAAATGGGAAATTTAATTTTTATACATTACATCTTATGTCAACTCCAATACTAAATGGATTGTTCCATTGAATGCAGTAATTTAAATGAAACTAGAACCTCTATGATAGGGATAAGAGGGATTTTATAGTGAATTGGGTTGATGTTTGATAATCTAATATACTTATATTTTTAGTGTAACTAGGTTGGTGAATTCTATAATTTATAATTTGAGGACATGGTTTGTTTTTAATAAAATTTTCATCGGTTAAATATTTCTTGACAGGACTACCAACAATGATGTTTACTATGACAATGCAAATATATTGATGCATAGGACTTCAATATTTTACAATGAATTTATTATTGATTTATTATATATAATTACACAATATAATCATATAAAAGATTTCGAATCCTAGTTTCATTATAAATTGATACACATAACAATAAAAATAAATAAAATGACATTATTGAAAACACCCAAAACAAGCTCCAAAAATTCTATCATTGTTCTTACACTACACTGGGTAACATAGGGATATATAGAATAAATAGGGTTTATGTAAATCATAATTAAGGAAAAATAAATGGTATTATAATTTAATTATGTACATGTGATCCACTAGACATTTCAAGGTAAAATCATAAGGGATAGAATTTAAAATTTGAACAATAAGGAATGGTATAACATTATCAGATAAATGCATCCAAGGAATATGAATGAAACTTGAAACAAGAAATAATATTAAGTCATTGATAACATATAACATAAAATAACTTTATGTTATTAGGATAAAATCCAATGATCCATAAAGGGAATCTAATGAGAATAAATATTACCCAATACATTAGAGTTCAATCTAATTCTTATACTACTCATCATGATCATATCATATAAATTCATAATTATGTAACATATATTGCACAGAAAATGGTTGTTATTCATAAATGTTAATTGCATGATATCGTACACATGGATACATACATGTACATCCTACAAAAATAAATGATTGATATAACTATGTAAATTCAATTTAATGGGAATATATATACATATTCACATCAAAAATTATTTCAATAGAAAATCACATGATAATTTCAACCGAAGAATGTTTATACATGATGTTTTATTTAAGGGGTGAATGAGAGGAAAATATTTTTTTCAATGCTTGAGAATCCAAATTATAAACTAAGGGATATGTGAAAACATATCATATCTTTAATAACTAGAAAAAAAGAAATTATATAAATGCCATGATAGAATAAATATGATAAGGTGAGGATCCCTTATCATGATAAGGATCATATAAAAGATTTATAGGGGCTTATTTAGAAAATGAATAAAATTGGGAGAGAAAAATAGAGGGATTTCCATAGTAATTTCATGATCTATGGGGTTTTACTGAGGAGTAATGGGAGGTTGGATGGATTTATACATCAAAACAGTGGAGAGTTATTTATTAATTTCCAAATATTGACTTTGGACAATATATATGAAAATTTAATCAAAACAACAATTTTTCCCCGGATTTTTTCCCATGGATTCTTCCAAAGAGGTATTGTTGTCATAATTTTATAAAACTATATGCATTGAAAATTAAAATAATTTATATGGTGATATGGAAGTGAGTGAATTTTATAATGAATTTATTTTTAAACATGAATGTATAATATAGCTTCTAGAGGATTCATTAATGGAGAAAATATGAAAATATAAAAAAATTACATTAAATAGAAAATATAATTTAATTCATAGATATTTTGTATAGTAGTCATTACATCACATTTGGTATTTATTATGTCAAAGTACCCATAATTTATATTTTCATTATTTAATATTGAACTGAAAATTCCACTATGCATGAAAATTATAAAAGTATCACCATTTAATAATTTTGACATAATGATTTCGAAAATATTATTTAATTATTCAAAAAAAGAATAAATGATAATTTAAATAAATAAATAGAAAATCCAAATTTATATAAAAATACTAATTTTTTTACAATAAGTATTTTATAATTCACATAAATGTTATTCCGGGATTCATTAAAGTGTATTATAAGTTATATAAAAAATGTATTTAATAATAATATTTTCATAAAATTCAATTTATTTAGAAAATTCTTGAAGTTATTATAATAGTGTTACTGGAATGAGACTTTTTATTTCCCAAAAATACAATTTGTGATTCATCGTATCAAAATATAATTTTTATAAACATATTACCATATCATTTAAAATCTAATATTTCAAAATGGAAAATATAATTATTTTTTCAAAAATAAAATAGAAAAAATCATAGTGTTAGGGTGTAGATAAATATCCACTTATTACCCTAGAGAATTCCCTAAATGATATAGTTCAGGATGGTGAGATTTACAAGGGGTGGTTTGGAAAACATTATTTGTGTCATGATCATAATGAGATTGCACTTATCTAGTAAATAGTTTCACTCATGATAAAAAAAATTTATATTAGCTTGGTATTTCTCATTTGTAAATCCATGTTATAGAATCTATATTAGATTATTTGACAAATGGAATTCATAGTGTGTGATCCTACTACATGGGACCATCTCATTGTTAAATTGTATCAATAGGAAATTATCATATCAATTTTTTATACTAGTAATATGATCACTATTAAATGGATATATTAGAAATATTTATGATTCATAATAGTTATTTAAAACTAACAATATATAATGTTACAAAATAAAAAAATTATTTCATATTTTTTTTATAAAATCATTTCTTAAAAATTCATTTAATAATTTAAAAAAGGAACTTAATTTATAAATTCTTAGTCCATTCCAATATTCCCCACTTAAAAAATTTTACCTGTGATCTTTTTATTCCATAGAATAAAACAGAGACTGGTACATTTGTTTTAGTACCTCATCAACTTCCAATTTTTCATCCTTAAACATTGGATCTTCAATAATACTTTTACAAAGTGAGTTTTCATTTTGTATTGAACATTGTCTCTATGATATTTTACATTCAAATAATGTTCATCAAATGATTGAAAATTACCCAACTGAATGACATATGTATTCTATATATGATAGGGTTCAATGGTGTAATTCCTCAATAGGGATACAAGTAACACATCACGCACCTGAGATTTTATAGGAATGAGTGGTAGTCTATAGGGAACCACACTGATGTAGTCCAATATCAATAAGGGGACAGTGTATCTATGGCTATGTTTTCCCTTCTCTCAAAACCTCATGAATTTTATCCATGTATATATAAAAAGGAATACATTATCTCAAACCAAAAACTCTATATCATGCCAAGAAGTGTATTTGTAGGTTTTCATTCTATTATTTTATAATTAATATGATGTTTCTTGTTTTTAACCTTATCTATTATTTCTTGAATTGGATCAAGTCCCATAATATCCCACTCTCCATATTCATCCCACCTAGTTAGTTTCTGACCCCTCTTCTCATACAGTGGCTCATATGGTACGAATTGAAATCTGGAATTAAAAAATATCTTATAGGAGAACTCTACTAGGATAAGGTTGTTATAATTCTAATATAACATTCAATTACGTATTTTTAACCTTTTTTAGTTTCTTTTTTTTCTAGATGATTAATTCCCATAATATAATTATGAGGATACCTGTAATGGTGAATTAGGTGATTTTTTGGAATTTTGAACATAAATCAATAGTTTTTGCTGCTCAGTGTAAAATTATACATGATTTAATTAGATTACACATTATGTAATGGATTCTGGGAAGAAGTATTGCACTGGATACCAAAAGTGAAATGTTGACATATTTTCTATAGTGTCAAAATCTATAAATAGGAAAAATAATTCTTTTTAATATCAAGCAATGATTTTTTCTATGTATATGGTCTTAGAGGATTATATGATGATTAACTGGATTACAAAACATATTAATTTCACATTTTTTGGGTTTTAGGATGGTGAATGGATTATTTTCATATCATTCCATCTACAACAAAACTCTCTTGGCCTAGAGAATACCCTAGGCTATTTTGGGGGAATCATTTCCTTCCCAATCACATTGTTTTGTGATTGGTCACCATTATGGTTCGATTACTTCTCTTCATTTATGTAATATTTCCATAATTTCATTGTCTTATGTAATTGAAGTGTTTTTGAATAAGGTGTCATAAAATATTATTATTTTATAGTTTTTTATATGGATCCTTGTTTAGTTTCATGGTGTTCATTGTTTTTGAAGCCTTCTATCTTGGTTTCTGACCACCGTTGTCGAAGGCAGCTAGGTTTATACTTTGTTAAGGTAGGTTTTTATCTACAATGGGCTAATTTTTTGGATTTCATGTCAATATTTATAATTAATTTTTTTTATACAATGTGATAAATGGTTTCACGTTATTTCATAGAAAATTAAATTTTTTCCAAAACGGGTTGTTTTTATTTAAATGGGATTTTCATTATTTGGGAAGCAAGTTTTCAGATTTCAAATCCAATTTTACATTATTTAAATAATTTTTATAATAATGTTATATTTTTTATGAAATTATAATAATGAACATTGGCAACACTGGGTGCTTCAGGGAAAATACATGGGCAGCCTCAGTGTGTGTTGTAGTACTTGGAGGTAACTATTTTTAAAATATTAAAATGATGGAAATTGTATTTATTGGATCTATTAAGATTATTTTCTAGTAATTGTATGGTGTATTACATTGTTTCCCAATGCATATATCCCAATATGTTATGCGTTATTTCATTTTTGGTTTTTTATCACATGATAATTTTATCATGGATTATTTCTCAAATGTTTTATTATGAGTTTGTATCACAATGATTTACATTAGAGTTTGTTTCGTGGATAGGTAATTACATGATTTCATTTTGATTCATGAATATGATTTCACATTTAATCACATCAACTTTTAATACTTTTTCATTAATTATTTGAATGGATTTTTTGAAAAAATGACAGAAAGGGAAAATTAATTATAAAAGGTTTGGATATTTAGAAAATTCTTTTGAAAACAAATATTTTTAGAAATATAATTTTTGCATTCTTGATAATTGATCTTGTATATAAAATGTAGGTTTATACTGTTGGGATTTTCTCACACCGTACATGTTTATTTAGAGTTTCTTGATATTTTATTATAGTATTAATGTAAAGTGAAAAAAGTCATGCAGTATAATAGAATAATTTTTTTTGATGAAATTGATTTGGTTTGGTCTAGAAGTGAATTATTTTCACCTGGGGACTTGGAATATGATTTGTTTTAAAATGTTTTGGGATTTCATTTTATGTATTTGTGGAATCTCATATGTTTCTCCCTTTTACTCTCACGTATGTCTTATTTTAATGATATTCAAAAATGGTTTCAATTATACTATTTTAGATATATTAACATACTATGTGGTTTAGATGGCTTGTCTAGTTGACCTAGGTTTGTTCATTATGTTATGGTATTAAAAGGATTCTCAGCCTGATATCTCCATCTAACATTTGAGACTTTGATGAGATTACCTAGGGTGTTTAGGGATTTTTATGAGGATTGAGAAGTAGACTCTGAGGCCAATTGAGTGAAATATATGGGATATTAATTTAAATTGAACTATTCAATTTTTTATTTATTGTTTTTATGGATTAATTATATTTTTAATTTTATAAATAATTGTAATCAATACCTAATTTCGGACCATGGATTTTATAATTATCTCATGGATGACTAGATTATTTTATTTTGTTAGAAATTGAATACATGGAATGATATTAAAAATCCATGTGAGAAAGTTATGAGAGAGGTTCTGTAGGAGAACACTCTAGTGGACCGTACATTAGTATAAGGTTTTATATACACTGTTAATACTCATTGTCAAGTCGGAGTAAGGAACCAATGATGCATAATGGATCATGGATTAAAATTAACCATGATGCATCCATCCATCATTCATCATTCCAAAATACCCTAGGAGTCTGAGGAGTTCATTTAGTAGATATAAAGGATCTTCAACATCTAAAATAATCATTAAGAATATAATATGATGTTTTCCATGTATATTATCAAGGGGCCATAAAATAGAAAATGAAACTCGATTTTGGAATATGAGTTTAATGAGAATATTAACAGGGAATCTATTAAGAAAATATTAATATTTAAGCTTTACCCTAATAAATTTTCAATGAAAATGACATAGGAGTTTCTCACCATAGTGAATCGGGATCATATTGTTCTGTATTTTTCTGCTCATTTTTCTAAGTGATGGAATTTTGAGCTAGATCCTATCACTATTGAGCACATGAAGTCTCATATGATAGATTTACGACTGATTACTGATATTCAATTGATAATGATACTCATTTACAATATAAAATTTATGAAGGACGATTACAAAGAATATTTGAACAAGGAAGATATATCTAGGATGAATGGCTTGGGTAGACCATCAGTTAGGTCCACAATTTGCAAGGATGTACCTTCTTGACAGAAAATAAATCGTAATAGGGGCCAGTCTTCTTCAGAACCAATTTCAAGGGATTCAATAGAGCAGTAGTATGGTGTCTTCTTACATTGTGTAATGTGAGTTCATACCAATCCTATCATTATGGAGGGATTTTAAATGTGTCATGTTTGTGGACGATTGATCTATTTACAACATTTTATTAAAAATATATCTAAGGTATGTAAGGAATTATCCACTCAAAACAAGGGCTCAAATGATCATTTAGGTTCTTCCAAGTGTGTTTTATCCAATCCTCATTCTAATGGAGATGTTCATATTTCTATAACTGAAGGACGTTTTATAGTAGAGTATGATTTAGAGGTATATCAGGTAGTGATAAATACTGTAAGAGATATTATGTTTATATATTCATATATTCTACATGTTTTTTATAAATTATGAATCTCATTCTCTTATTTCATTATAGATATTTGACAGGTTGGGTTTTCCTTTATGATTTATTCCATTTTTTGGATCCTTTAACATCATTTAAGAATGCTGACTGAATAATCATTTAGATTTCCTATATGTTGGGTGATGATAGTCAGATTCAAGATGGTCTGGGACATTTTTGTGACTGATCCTAACATATTGGAATTGATTTTTTCATGGATAAGATGATTAATTTTATGGCCAATATAGACTATAACCACTATAAGGTTTAGTTCATATGTACCAATGACTTCAATGATGATTTCTATGTAAAATGGGACTCTAGATTGGGAAAGGCATAGATAGTTGATACTTCATTTGGGGTAATCTCATTACAATTTTTAGGGATTCATCTTGATGAAGTTGACCCTTTACTGGGTGGTGAAATTATTGAAGATATGTGTGAATATATCAAGGTATTTCTAGATGATTTTTATGGTTTAACAATAATGATAGGGGTTTATTTTACTATAGGGATCCTCCATAGTTCTATTCACATTTCTATTCCATCTGAACATATAGAACCAATATATTTGGTGGATTATAAATTCCATCTATAGAACCTGCTAGATAAAGTATTCATTCCTCTTACAATGTCACCAGGGGGTTCTCATTTGTAATTTGTAAATAATGATGGTGGGTACCTCAGACTCTTTATGGATTATTTAAAGTTGAATCAACTAAATTTTAAGAATGAATATAATTTTACATGGATTTTTGATCTCTTTGATCCACATAGAGGGGTTCATTGTTTTCCGAATATTGTTCGTTAGTCAAGGTTTTCCCAGTCATGATTTTGAGAAGAGGATGTACCTATGAAATCTTTTAAGAGCCAATATTGGATTTTCGTATTTCTGGTTATTCCATTCACTCTCAAAAATTCTCTAATGGTGTTTATGAAATTCATGAACCTGATAATTCATTGGTTCTTAGAATATTTTCATGGTATGTTATTGGATTATAATTTTTATTTCTAAAAGTCAGAGGTGGAGAACATGGACTATTTTGGTATCATTCTGCAAACCATGAATGCAAATAATCTATATGGTAATATTTTAATCTTTGAGATTCTGTTTTAAGTAATTTTTTTTGGTGAATGTGATTTCTAATAGGGGCATCTTATTTGTCCCAAAAAATGTATAGGATTTTCTATCTAGTTTTTAGCATTGAAATGTATTTTAGATCCTTCACATCAAGGGGTTTTTAATTAAATAATATGTATTGTTCAATAGTTATACAATCATTCATCTTCAATGGAAAAAATTAACCATAAGAGAGTAATTTATGAATGTAATTATAATCATCATGGATCCATTATGGAAATAATTTTGAGGTTGACTTTAGCACCCATTTTGATTCTTCTAGAAGTGGGGTCAGGTTATAAAATTTTATATGATTCTTTGGGTATGGGTTTGGTATGTGTAGTAATATAGGGGAAACATGTTATGACATGTTTTACACTCTACTAACATCCTCAGGTGGAGAATAACCATATCTAAGATCATGTGTTATCAATGGTTAATATTGAACTCAAAACAATATGTCAAAATTTCTTTTGGGATCAGTATATAGTATATTTTGATAATAAGACCTGGAAAAATATTTTTATTAAGAGGGATATGAGTTTATGACTGAGACTCTTGGTTGGGTAACATCAAACCTTTAATTTTGATATTTCTTTAACCCATGGTAAATTTTATTTCATTTTTGATGCATTTTGAATAATATTGTCTATGTATGTTGGGAAGGAATTTTTGGAGGTGTTGTATCTGATCTATTATTTTCAATCTTATGTCCGTAAGTGGAAGTGGATGGGGTAATGGTTTTCTTGGATACAATAAAATGTTACTTGCCTTTTTATGAGATTTTTATGATAGAGAATTAAGCACCCACCATGATCCAATACATTATTGAAATCCATTACAGTGGTTAGACCTCGAGTGAGTGGCCTCATCTCCTAGTATAAGTTTGTGCTTCTGTACTAGGTTGGATATTCAAATTTTCCTAATATAGAATATTTGGGATAATGGAAACCATTCTTGTTGGTATGTGAACCCTTGGGATACCATGATCATATATGAATTGAGGTTTCGATAAATGTAGAAGGGAGTGAGAATATATTTAGATTATTTTGGTTCATGATGCCTTACATGTCATATAATTACAGAGGACCACCAAAAACCTATGACTTTATTTCATCCCTTACACATTATAGAATTTTATTATGATGATATTTCCATTGATCTCATTGTTATTATTTTATATAACCCTAGTGGGAAGTATTACATTTGTGTCATCATTAATAATATCCTAAAATCAGTGAATTTCCTACCTATCAAGGAGATTATGAATGTGGAATAACTATGTGCCTATTATATTATTGAAATTGTGATAATTCATAATATTCCCACTACATTTGTTTCTAACATGAATATAAGGTTTACTTCTAGGTTCTATAATGTTTTTTTGTAAGTGATGTGTTTAAGTATTATATGAATCCCATATTAGAATACAAAAAATGATATACATTCTTAGAGAGGATATAAATGATATATTTTAGGTTTATGTCCTCAATTTCAAAAAAATTGGGGAAATTAATTTTTATTTATTTATTTTTCCTATAACAACAGTAATTTTAATTTTATAAAAAGAGTCACCATTGAGGAATTTTATGGGACATCATGTAGTTATCCCTTGTATAAGGATGAGTTGGGAGATCGGTCCATGGATGGGTTGATTTTTGTTCAGAAGATGATAGAGACATTGATATTTATCTAGAGGGATTTGATCATGTAATAGTGTCATCAAAAAATATTTGTGGACCATTTCCATTGAACATTGGAGTTTAATGTTTTGAACATGTATTTTAATAATATTTACTTCACATTGAACATCATCAGTTTTTTAGGTTTAGTAAGTTGTAAGCATGGTTATTGGGACCCTTTGATATAGTTAGACAACTGGGGGAGTGTCCTTTTTGTTCCACATGTCGTCTAGCTTGACTGTTATCCATGATGTGTTTCAAATTTCCCCATTGAGAAGGCATCTACTAGATCATTCCAAATTGATTAGATAGGATCATGTAGATCTTAATCTCGATACAACATTGGATGTGAAATAAGTTCATTTTCTTGACCACTAGGAGAAGGTAATGAATGGTTGTTGGAACCTTAATATGTGTGTCATTATAAGAGTCTAAGAAGGTATAGTCTTTTTGGACAAAATAGTATCCAAAATGTCCCAAAAATATCTCATGGATTTATTTTGTAAATCCAAGATTCCTTAAGAATTTTTAGAGATATTTAACCTTCCAAGTCATGGAATTTCATTCAGGAATGTGAGATGTCATGACAGTAACCTCCATGAATTGGATGTTGAAGTCATGAATCGCTTTGTGAATGTTCGAACAGATGTTGGTTTCTTTGGGAATCGTATTCTTAGACTCATGGATCCACTCCCCTTCCCAAATTTAATATCCCTTCACTAAGGATTAAAATCAACATAAATACCCTTTACTATAAATACACCCTTCATTATGGTACTTTTAGATTAACATTTAGCATTTTGAATTCTTAAATTGCTCTAATTTCATGATCTATTTAACCTTTTCCAACCAAAGTGACATTTATCTCACAAGGAATACATGTTTCACGAATCCTAATTTATTTTGTTCCTATAAGCCTTATCCCCAGGATTATATTTCATTATATAATTACTATGACCATAAAAAAGGAATAATCCCCCATAGGGAACTCATGGCTTCACCAAACATTGAGCCTTCATTAAGAACTCCCTTTCTGAATCAAGACTTCACTATGAGGAAGGGACACCCTTGTTTGCGATGCATACACCTTATTAAATCCCCTATTTTAATAACATACACATATTATTCATGAATAAAATCTCTATGGGGCCCTAATATTGGAGAAAACATCAATCCTAGTCCTTTATATGGTGAATCCCCTCGGCAGACACACTTTAGTGAAGGTTGAGTTCCCAAGACCCCACCCCAATTCATGACATGTCCATCTACACCTTTAGTTTCAATGTACATATCCTTCCCACTCACATGACCACCCACATAACACAATGTATGTATTGAGCCTCCCATCCTTATTATATATGGAATAGGTAACATAAACCCTATTTATTCACAGTAAAGGGACCATAGCACGGACCTCAGCAGACCAATTCTCCCAACATTGTACCCTTGAAATACCAATGGCATGCCCTTCCAAAATATTCACGATCTATGAACATATAATCCATGGGGTAAATGAGTGATTGCCCCATGTCTATGTTGCATGATGTAATGCTTCATATTTCTATGTCCTTGTTCTATGATGTTACACTGCACGACAACATTCCGTAAACATGATGTAAAATTTTTATAATTCCTATTCGATAAAAATAGGATGCTATATGTATTAGTGTCAGGGTATGGTACCTAAAATTTCTACCATAAAATTGAATTATATCATCTGGGAATCATCTTGAGTATAATCCCTAACCAGAGGCTCATATAGGAATCCTTTTGAGTATATTACCAAACCCATAAAAAAATACATGGGCTTTGATTCCCATATAGAAAGGATATGATGGAATCCTCCCTAGGGTCCAAAACCAACAATCAAATTCACTAAAATGTTAATCTATGAAAATACAATACAAATCATTCCCCCACATAGAGACAACATATCTTCTAGGTCCCTCGGTCCACCTCAACCTAATTCCCATTCAAAACCTTTACTGGATCCCATCTTCATAATCGTCCTTACAACATGATGGTAAACTACATTGATCAGTCATGTCACATGATCATAACCTGGGTCATCAAAATACATGGGTTTTCATCCTGGTATTCCTAATAGGGTATGAATGATGGAACTGTAAGGTTCAATCTCGATTAATAATAAAAATATGTTCTCAATTGGAATACCATAAAAAATAACCCTATTTTCTCCCTTTGTGGGACACACATTACTAATGTGCCTCATGGTAAATTATTATTGACTTTTGTTTCCATGTCCATGGAAAGTTAGGCATAATCACCCAGGATCCTCCTCTATGGTAAATTGTAAACAACCATCCTAATTATTCCTCCATTGGGACTTAGATCCATTCTCCCCAGATCCACATCATGTGGTTTTCTGATCCACTCATCTTGTTTCAAAAGTACATTAAATTCATTCACTAACCAGTTTGAAATTGATTTTTTTATACTTATCCCCCAGATGTTTAACTTGACAACCAATATAAACATCCCCCACATAAACAAAATTGGGTTCTTAAGGTCAATATCTTTCGAATAAATACACATCCAGTGTTAACTACCTCAAGATTGCATCAGGATGATATGGGTTTATATTTTTATGATTCCTCACATTTGATTCCCTCCCCTAAGGAAGAATACAGGTGACCAATGAACCCAGCTTCTAGACATGAAAATGATTCCAAAAAATACTAATCTCATGAATTATGGTTTCGGCCCTTTCATGACAAAATTAGAATGACTATACTGAATACGTGTAATTAAACAGCACAAATAATGAAATCAAACTCAGAATGGGTCCCATGAACATGACTTAACACTACGAGGGAGACTGAGACTACATAATGAGTTTCATGTTGGGATCCGTGGAAGGAATAGCTGCCACCCCATAATCCTGTTTCGATCATTGAGTATACATTTCTAATTAATGTGATGCAGGTTTCCCATCGTAGGAATTTAGGAATTAAGGTAAATGGAGACATATGTTTTCGACACCCTTAGAAAAATCATCAGAAACAAAAATGGTGAACCCCATAGGAAACTCCACACCTTTACTATCAGGGTTATTGAAATTCAATACAATAACACATTTCCATGTCATTATATCTAGATATATGGTTCTAGGTCCCACTAATAATGTCGTGGAACCAACATGTAACTCACCAGAAATTACGGATGTTTGTATGTTGGAATAAACAGTTTGAGAGATCATCAGTGGAAATCCCTATGCATCTTCAAAATATTGGATGATGCTGGGGAATTGGACCTCAATTTCCTTATGTATGTGCTGATGGCTAAGTCAACTATCATTGTAGAGATGAATCTATAGGAAATTGGAAAAAACAACTCCCATAGGTGTGGTGTCATAAGAAATTATAATGCGTAAATGACGCATAACAACACCTATTTAACAAATTCCCCCACCACACATACTACCAAGAACCGATGCACTATATCTCTCACATCGATTATCCCACATATGGTGATATGCATTCAGATATACTTGTGTGAGAATGAGGGGGTCAGTCCCATAATAGATATGGCACACCAAGACATGGATGTGTTAGTGCCTCGCTGATACAACAACCACCCATGGTCTCATAGGGACAACCCGCTCACCATTTAAATGGAATACCTACTAGGGAACCAGTACCTACTCTGATTGTATGACTCGATCACATATGAAGAGGTGGTGGAAGATGCTCGAGTGACATGAGTTGTTAGTACATCCCATGATCCACCAAGGAGGGATCCCATCAGACCTCATCATTACCATCAATTACAAGTCCTTTAGGCCGAGGAGTATGTGGACATTAACCGTGTTATACTGGGTATATTATGAACCACCACCACCAACCACAGAAACATGATTTGTAGGGTTCCCAACAAAGGGAATAATCTTCCATGACACCAGTGGACCTTCCCACCACCAACACATTATGCAAGATTCCTACAACATTTTAACACGAATCTATATTTACCGGATTGGGTTCATGATCTCCACCATTTCACAGAAAGGTTGGGTTGAATGTATTAATCATCCATGCCACTGATATCCATTATGGTCCCACTTGTAATGATTTATTTTTATGTTATGGTACTCCCCAAGACATTCCCAACTCAAAAGGAGGTCCTCCTCACTCTAGTTACATCTAGCATGATGGTTCTACTCATTCTATTCCCAGATCACATGAAGGTTCATTCTAATCAATAACAAAAAATCCAAAGGGCCCACATTTTTCAATTACTATCTCATATAGAAATTATCTCTGATCTAGAACA
Source organism: Viscum album (assembly GCA_963277665.1). Lineage (NCBI taxonomy): Eukaryota > Viridiplantae > Streptophyta > Magnoliopsida > Santalales > Viscaceae > Viscum > Viscum album. Next base: position 389,694,023 of record OY728125.1, read on the forward strand.
AAGTTTCCTGATGGTCATACTCATGTTTTTAAATGATCAAGCAGATTTCCTCCCCACTACAACACCAACTAGCATGAAGGTCCTCCTCATTTCATTCCCAACACAAGATTAGGTCCACTTCACTTAAGCACAATCATGAACGATGTTCCACCTCATTCTACTCCCATCTCAAGGTGATGTTCTCCACATTCTAGAACCAGGAATCATGATGTTTCATATCGTACCATTCCAGGATCAGGTGTAGTTAATCCCCCCTTGAGTACCAACCATGGTTTATGTCCTCCATGAATCATCAACAATTATTACGGGGTCCTCCCCTTACAATTGTCTCCCAACATGGAGATCACCACAAATGGCACAACCCATTAGACCGAACGTCCTTCCCACAATGTTAACAATCAACATGGTTTAACTTCATGTGATCCCACCAACTTTGCCAAGGTCCTCCCCACTCTTGTAGAAGACAGTACAAAGGTCTTCTCCATACACATGATCCTCGACATTTAGGTCCTCCCCATCATCCCACTTACCAAATTGAGGTCCTACCTGATTCATCAAAAAAAGAGTAGAGGTCCTCCCCACTCACAAATAAGTCAATGAAGAGGTCCTCCATTATGTTAATATAGCTGATACTAAGGACCTCGAAATATCCTAACTAACCTTAATGGAGGTCCCCCCACACCCCCACCCTGTTTCACCACCCACCAACAAAGACCTCCTAACTATTCCATAAAAGTACCATATCCCAAATAAACATCATAGGGAAAAATTTAAAAAAAAATTACTAATTGAAAAATTCTTGGAAGCAACATATCATCATTGAACTCATATATTTTTTATATTCTAAAGACACATACTAATTGTTAATGGAACATATACCCCAATTTTTAGAGTTTGGGGTATGAACATAATATTAAATTTTACTATCAATAAGGTAAAATCGACGTGATCCTTAGATTATTTCCTTTGTACATGCATATAGAGGGTGTTATATATCCCATCCTGGAGCTCAAAGTTACACCATCCCCATTGGCACTAGTCTCCCACATCTCTACCAGTATATAAGACATATGGAATATATTGTGGATTAGGTTGACTAATCGAGATGGAGAGATCCTGTTCGACCTATCAATGAGGGTCACCACCCAAGCATATGAGGATGGGGTGAACACCCAGTCTAACAAGGAAATTATAAGGTAGTTGGTGCCACCCTTAAGAGACAACCCAACATGCATTAAAAAATTGATCTTTTTATATTTTCTTCTACTAGAAAATCAGCTTCTGAAATCAATTAATATTAGTTTTTTCACGCATCTCTAGGCTAGAACTAACATAAATTTTTGGTGCCTAAGAGAGGATACCTACTTCATGGAATGAGAACCTATGGGAGGATCGAGTCACTGACTAGTTGACTTTGGTATTCTGGCCAACTATAACACCCAACATCAACATCCTAGAGACCCTCACTACGGGTTAGACCGTTTCATTCTACTAGAACATATGGGAAGCATTTTACCGAATTTGTGATCATTAGTTAGCTTACCAAGGTAACCAGAGAACATCATTGTCATTTACCAGGGATGATAGAGGGTTTTTTTGGAAGAACACCCATTTACTCATCATCTTCAGTCATCTAGATACCACTTAACCCTCCAATGGAGATTCATCAAGAGCATCATATTTAACTTCCAATTCATGATGTGGTGTCATCTCTTGTATAGATCAAGTGATGGGGGAAGTGGATAGTGCTCCACTTTAGCCATATCATCTGACATCATAACATACCCATTGATGAAGATACTTGTTCTCTATGTATAGTTATGGTTAACATTTTGTTCCAACTTTTCTCATGAAATTGGTACTATGATACATGGTTCAATGGTGTAAATCTTTCCAAAAGAGATGTATAGTACAAGACTAACCCTCATATAAGTGTTTGTACTCACCTAAAAAGGCATGTACTCGACTATGGGGATCTTTCCATAGAGTAATTGCCTCCCATTTGGCGTCTCAATAAGGGTAAAGTGTATGTTTGACCCTCTGATCCACTCAAGGCCACTGAGAATATAGAGGTTGAGGCCATTATGGCCTTCCTACTCTAGGATGTTGTAGAGCACAAAAATCTCCTTCCTAATTTTTTGGAAGGTCGGCATCTGGATTATGGTGCCTCCTAATGTGATCACATTTTTCATAAAATAGGGTAGCATCATGTCTTCCTTACCATGATTACCCAATTGGATCTTAGAAATACCATGCATCCATACTGAGAAGAGGTCGGTAAGTATTTTCATAGATCATGGTATGAGTCACTGAACCCTCCTGATCATAGTAATTACCATCGTTGGGGCCTCGAAAGTGATACTCCTTGGAAAACTGAGCCCTCCTACAGAGTTGATGGGAATGTCCACACTATAGTGGATACGAATAAACAATATGACCATGACCATTTCTATTATGTTTTGATATCCACTCTCAATTATCACATAGAGTCTTTAGAGATGTGATAGGTGGTGTTCCCACATGCTAGAAGGTCCTACCCTTCAAGGGGGATGAGATTCAAGAACCCCTGATATTTTGGGAACACAATATTTTCCCCATTCAACAAGAAGGGTGACACGATATAGAATTTTTTACATATCTTCTCAATTTGATGGTAACTTTTTGGTTCCCCCCAATGTAGTAGGATACCACCCAACTATGATGTTTCATAAAATAATTTGAAGGACCTATGTTGGTCGAGTAAACCTAATTATTCATAGGATAATCCATTAGTTAGTTTTAACTATGATGGAATTTATTCTACCAATTTAGCTCCACTACATGCAAGTCATGTATTTATGAAATCTTAATGTGTAATCAAATTCATAATGAGTTATTTTAATTTTTTTTATCTCATGTAAAGGCATCTTGTACTCAGTCGACATGTCGTCGACTCAAGATAAGATGCTAACGATGTGCGTGGGGATTTTATGATTGTGTGGGTCTTTACCCTTATCACTCATATCATCCAAGGAGGGCTCTAAGATTTCTAAAAAATCCCAATAATTTAGAGTAATAATTTCAATAGACAAAAAAGTTATGGTCACTTCTTCATTTAGATCCTATGAGAAAAGAATCTGTTGAAGATATTTCCACTGTAGAACAAGTACTGAACCTAGATAAAAAAGAATTTATAGACCCTCATCTTGAAGAGACTCGTTGACTATAGCATCCCTACTATTCATATCTTCACCCAACACATAATTGGGAAGCACCATATTTTCCAGAGACACATTCAAGATGAGAGAATGTTTCAATTTCTCCTCGTCTGGCTCGGATCCCTCTTCAATACTAGGTTCTTATAATGAACTTCTCAGATATGTGAAATGATACATATTCTTTCAAATATGAATAGTTACATGGTTATTTCCTAATTTCCCAAGAGTAAGGGATTATATGGCATCTAGTGTGAAAGATGACCCAAAAAACTAGTGCTATAACTAACCTAATCAACTGTATTATAATAATGACCCTTGAAAATAACATAAAGGTCTAATATGTGTTTAATTATTGTCTATAATTCGGTGTGAATAATGGTTTGGTCATGTTGGGAAACATCCTAAAATGGTTTGGTCAGGTTGGAAAAAATTCAAAAATAAGACACACTCACTATGACAAGCTTGATTTTGTAAGAAAGTGTTTAATAGAATATAGTATTGTTTCCTACTATGGGACCTAGATGAGTGATAATTGGTTGGCTCATAGATTATTATATCATGACCATGGTTTCATATATGCCTTCCTTGGTAGGCATGAGCCTCCACTAATAAAATTACATTCCTCATCCGATGGTTCTTCATGTACATAAAAAATATTTCCATCTTATAAGAGTAGTCACTGAAAAAAAAAGTAGAATATGAAGACCCCTAACTTTTCTAAAACCGTACAACACTTGTTGATTTCATGAATCATATGTTTAGAGTTATTCCAAGGGTCTACCAAGCTTCAGAAGATCCATTTGACAATAGGTAAGATAATACATAATTAATTTCAGCGAACTATTGGATCTTTTCTTGGCCCCAATTGATGATGAATTCCATTTGAATACCCAAAATACATACAGTAAATTCCATCGGACGGGAGTTAATGGATATTCAAACCACCATATTTCTCCAAATACAATCACAAATCTGGCTATTTGTGCTTCGAAGACTATGAAGTGGGTATTACATAGAGTTTATCATGAATGGTCCTCCATGCTGTTATACCGGATGTACTGCAATAGTAACCCTTGTTAACTTATTGGGATGAGAATCCATGAGTGCACCATGATCGGCTACATCCAAATAAAGACATGCCTCAACATGTTGATAATCATCTGACATTAGTTCTTAGTGAGTTAATTAGCCAACTAGAAGATTTTCCTTTAACAAGCTAGGGCCTTTTAGTATATCTGGAAGCTTATGTCATGCCTCGTTCTAAAGAGTGTCCCCCATAGTTAGAAATTTCCACCTAGCTCAGAAACATGGTATATTGAGGCACCTCTCTAGCATACCTGTATGTATATTGATTTGTGAGTCCCTCATCCTATCCAAAGAAACTCTTGAGGACATTTCAAAAACCTTGAAAATACCCAACTAGATCAAAGAAGACATAGATTTTTGAGAGGAAAAATATTCCATGGAGGTAGAGAAAGATGAATAAGAATACATAAACACATTATCCATAGAGGATTATGGAAACCTCATGTAGGGGCACATTCTCCAATAGATCATCACAATCCAGTTCAAAAGTAAGGAGATCATCCATTTACAAGTAGAAATTGTTTTTGGTGTAACTCTCACACTGACCCAATCATTCTACATGTTGTGGCTGAATGATGCATATATGACTCCTTCCAAGATAAAGTTTCAAGGTAATGACAAAAATAATAATAAACTGTATTGAATGATTATTTTGAAGACCTTGTTTAGTGGATTGATGTAATGTTTTAAAATCCTGGTAGTCTCACAGGATACTACCTACAACGTGCTGTTGGGTAGGACCTGGATTCATCTTAATCAATCAGATGCATGTGCATATCATTGGCTCCTCATGTACTCCCTCAACAGTCAAGTAGGGGTAAGTCAAGGTGGTTTGTTTCCCTTAGACTCATATAAATCCCATTATCTGGATTCTAGATATTACAAGAGAGATGGAAGGATGGTTTATACCAATCATGATGAGAAAACAACCACCGTAGTCATACCATGGGAAAACATGGAAAAATATTGAATCCACATGATACATCTTTTGGAGGACAAAATCATAGATATTTGGATTTTATTTTTCACATCAAAGAAAAGGGTTCATGAAATCACATAATCAAAGTAACATCCAACAATTACCTCATACACTTACACAAGATGTGCTCTGCTGATAACACGAGACCCAAACCTAGTGATGTACTAAGATAATCACCCCATGGAAAACATTTAACGACACTCCAAACTTTTCTACTTAGAAGGTTTGAGTCAATGGAAGCTGACTCATCACCATTTGTTTTACATCAAGAATAATCCACATTGTGATATTCCTAATAGAATTAGCTCGATAAGAACTATGCGCATGGTTTTTGTAGTGTATTGACACCTCATGGGGGATTCTGAATCATCCCAATCCTGAACCAGTGACACTGCCTGATTTAGTCAGCATGGATGAAACTCCCCCTAAAAAACATTTGTATCAGACTAGGAAGTGGGGTTGGAATATTCTCTGACTCCCTAGACGGTGTGTCCACCACTTTTTAGTAGTTGATTCAGGTGAATTTTAGCATATAGGATTATATAATTCCATCAACGATCAGTTTAGCTATTTCCCAAGAATATTATCATAAGTATGTGGATTTTTAAGGATACATTGATTCATGTTCTCTTATAGCTAATAAAATATGATAAGAATTGACAATCATGTTTCCATCCACCATGTGGGTATCCTATAAATTCCACATAGATTCAATAATCCTACCAGAAATATGCACTTGTATCACAGTTCCAGGGTCGAGTACATTGTAGTAAAACTTTTCTAATCCATCATTATTAGAGGATTCTAGCACATCATGTGGCTATCCAACATCACCCAAGTTTGGAAGAATAATGGATTTATCAGATACCATATCAAATTCCATGAAATCAACCCAATTACCCAATGGATGATTTCCCCCTTCTTGTGATAAAGTTTTTTATCAATGATGTAGTTTGGTACTAGGCTCCCTCATTCATGGAGAGATATTATGTGTACAGTCACGTCTAAATAGACAGAAATGATGAGTATTATACAACAATTAGGACACCACTGGATACATTTTTATCCAGTTAGTCCCATAAACTTTAATAATTCAAGTGAATTTTAATATTAGTACATATATTACATATTCAAATAGATCCTTTGGATGTTGGGGGAATTATACGCGATGACTTTTGGTAAAATAATATATGAGTAAGGACTATCAGAGAGTTATTGGGAATGTTTTGGTATTCCTCCACTAAAACAATTGTATGATGAACCCATTTATTTGTCTATTCAGGTTTAACAATGGGATGTCTGTCATCATTATCATAAAAAACAAATTAATTGAGTTCAACTCAGAGAAGATCAATCCCAACAGCCAGATGACTCCTTTAAGAAACCTTTGGTTGTTGTGATGCGTCCATGGCCACATAGAATACATATTACAATTCAATGTGAATAATTAAGGAATTTGTATGTCATTTTTCAATATCATGAATGAATGAACCTTCAACTAGTGAGATAATGAATTCTATACCACCTTTGAGGGAATCAAGAAGTATCTTCTCTAATCTCCAATTAAGATTCAACTCTTTTCCATTAATCTTATGGTCATCTACATTAAACCATATAATAGCCCATCAGTGACCCTCTTTCTTAGAATAATAATCTAGGTAGAGATAAAAATTACACAATCTCAAGCTGATGAACCTCAACACAGACACCAGATAGTCACCTATAAATTAAAGCTACATGAAGTTTGGATTCACCGAGAAAAACATGTCTAATTATCTATATAATCATGATATATATGTAGTCTCTTGATTTTATCCACTAATGTATATCCTGAATCACCCCATCATGATAGGATGACAAGCACATTGGGTAGTGGTCCTATAGTAGTTTCGCATCCTGTCATCTCTGCTGAAAGCCATCAACGGTCAAGAATTAGACTACATTATGACTACTCACTCGACTACTAAAGAATTTCCATTGTATATTGGTTTTCCCGAAAAAATTATATCCTATCATTTCAGTGGGATATTTCTTTTGGGTACATTTATTTTGATGTTATCATCTATATTCCAACCAATAAAAGGCTCAAAAATCCTAGATTCAATATTGTAGGCCTTTGGATGATCTAAATCACACCTTCATATTTTGTCCTTAATTATTCATACTTATAAGTAGTATGATGCAAAAAAAATGTGGTAGTGTATTAGGCTCTCATTTCTATCCTCGAGCTGGCCCTCATGATAACATTTCCCTGCATGCCTGTTAGGGGAGAATCAAAATAAACCAACTGATTGATTAATTGTGACTACATAATTATAAATGAAAAGCTCATTCCCTTGATTGAGCACACTCTCTAGTATATATCCATTCTCATTTACAAGTCGGAAGTCACTCATATAACTATTTCACAAAATGTACACATAGAAAATATGGAATTTTTATCCACATCTATCATAGAGCCTGACTAGGATGACCTGTTCAATCATGTGGCACATTAGTAGGTCATCGCACCCATCAATCAAGATGATGTTGACAACAATCTTGTAAACTAGCTGGATGTTAGTATGTTTGCATCAGGACCCCCAGGTTACCCTACAATAGATAAAATACTAAACTAGAAAACATCATTTCATATATTATATCTAGTATGGAATTAACTTGTTATATCTTGTTGAGCATGGGGGAATACGCAAATGTGCAGTGCACCAATCAAAGAAGGAATAACCTAGAAAATAATATCTACATATATAGGATTTATAGTATTCACCTTTATTTCATTTAATGATATGAAATTCCATATTTCATGTAGGATGATCATGCCAGGTCATGCGGTGACCTTCATAAATGATTTAAGCTAACCAACCATATTTGAATGACGAAATACATATAGATTATCCAAATTAATTAATACATTAAGTTTTCCCAGAGGATTCATTCATTTAAATTCAATGTAAACTACATTAATCAATCTACATCCCCCTCCATGCCACCATGTATTATTTACCCCTTGAATTAAGAGGAATCCCTAACGTAGGCCCCAATGTGCTAGTAATACCTCATGAGTGTATCGTCACTATAAGTGAAATAGATTTTTTCTCAAAGAGGTAATAGGTTGTTCCCCATAATGAGATCAAGGCAAAATCTATAATTGAATTTGTAAATTGCTTTAACAATTACCAATTCAGAGATCATCATTACATTTTCATTGAGAAAGACGCAAATTTTCAAGCTTTTGAGCTGAATATAATGTATTCCATGTAAAAAATCTCATAAAAATATACTACCCACTACCATGATAAGGAGAATGAAAATATTGATTCATTAAAAACCACTCTATAACATTCTATAGAATATTGTGTTCATGAACAAGAAGATTTTGATGGATAAGCTCCCCAACACCCTCTGGTCATATTACAAAATGAATCATAATTCCACGTAGGTGACTACATATTCTAAAATGTATAGAATAGAGGTAGTTCATCCCATTGAGCTTCACTTTCTATTACTCTATGCATGTTTTATGTTATCCTCCATGGAATCATTCACGTAGGGTTTTACATCCTGTGATCCATATATATGCCTTTAGAGTGTAAATCCTACCATGGTCCAAATAGTATGACCTCTAACTATACATGACTCTCTCTAGTATCAGCTCACATGGTATATAACATCCTCAGATCATTTACGGTAGGTTTAAATTATTTCACCACATGATCATCCTTGAATTCCCATTTGGATTGGTCCATACTATACTCACTTAATATATGTCCATTCACATTTAGAACTATGTGTTTCTTGATTCCTAGATACCTCATCTCAAAGATTAGCCCCAAATTAATTAATTCCACAGCCTCTTTTCCCCATCATGGTCCAATATTTAAGACCATAAAAAATAGATGATATATGGTCCATCCAATATGGAATTAAAAGATTTATGACCTCTAAGGTCAAATATTGCTTCCCAATTTTACAAATTGTCATTTAAAAATTAACTCGTGTGAGAATCAAAGAGTGTTGAATCCCATGTGGGAATTTCCACATCTCATTTCATTGCATCGAGTCTTTTTCAATTAGGATTTTCATACTCACTAAATTATAAATGGGACATCAAATGGTGATGGGTCCTTGGATAATTGGATCACCTATAGTCATGGTATTATGTTCTCGTGGATCTCTATAAACAAATAATTGTTCATGGGTTTGAAACATTGTTAACAATCATTCCTCCATATTCCATCCATAATTTTTGATAGGAAAGGTTGTGGTCGCTTTGTTTTAAAATTGTAAATAGAATATATCTACCCTTACTTCACACCATATCTATACCTCATAGGTCTTGAATTTCTTCCTATCGACATCCAGTTTTTATTGGACTTGTATCACCCTTGTTGTTACCATTCTATGAATTCTTGATCATTGAGTAAGAATGTTAGTGTTGTTGAGACAATATCATCCCAGCATATCCTCAACCTCATTTTTCACACACATGTGAAAAAGTAATTCTCTATCTGCACATTGTTTCGAAAAACGAGCATTAAACATTTGTGATTGGGATTCTTGTTAATGGTAGTACCCTTTTGTTCACGCTATGAAATATTATGGACCAAGCCACATGACCTTGAACTACAAGAAACATATACAAAAAATTATTAACTTGATCTATTTTCCTCACCCATAGTATGATATCGACATATTTAATCTAAAAATCCTAAAATCCTCTGCTCATGTTGTTAAACTACACTCTTAACTCTAAAAAATTTAGGATTCCCTATATAACAAATATGGGAGAATAAAACTTGTCCAACATCACAATTATAAACTATTTGATCCCTTTTCACCAGTACAGTTGATATGACACAAAAGTATGTTCCATTTTATTTTTTATACATGTGTGGTTCAAGGCCTTCTTGGTTAATTCATGTCACGTTTTAGCTAATTTGTGCAGCATGTTTACCCTTTGAAATGACTAATTTACATTACACAGTTCATGAAATTAAACTAATTACCCAATGGTCTAAGTAGCATGACCTTTAACTATTTTAATCCTACTTGTTATGTTTCACATGGTAAACGAGCCTTTTCCACACTCAATTTATGTTATCTTAATCTCCTTTGGTGTTATTCTAAGAACCATAGGGAACCCCATTGTCTAAACTCTGTGACATAAAACTAAGAGATAATCCCATGTCTAAACATAATGACATTAAACATTGTTTTTTTATATTTGGTATGTTTTACATGATATCATATGGCATCATAGGCCCCTCTTTTCATGTCAGGCAACACTCCTTTGATGAAATATATTTTTTTAGAGACACACACCCCTTTTTCCAATATCTATGAACATAAACTATGAGTTAAAGTCCGTGTTTAAAAATTATAAAATGTGTTCAAATCCTCATTGGAATGTGTTGTGCAATGAGGGCCTCCTTCTCCCACCCTTCACATTAGGCTTTCCAAATCACTATTCTATACATATGATTTTAGATCACCCAATGGTCCAAGCTTCATTTCCTTAAACATAATTCCATGGTCCAAGAATTATGAATATAAACTATTTGTTCCATTTCAAAGCAACGTGACCCTAAACATTATGTGATACACATAAGATTCTTTTTCTCATCGCATGGTCAATTTTCATGTAACCATCCTTCTACTATACTCTCTTGGTTAGGTGGGTATCATTAAAATCGATTCACTATGTACATTTTTATATTATTTAAAAATTAGAATCTACCATGTTCAATTAATATGGGTTTTGAATTGATCTAACATGATTAAGAAAATGCGGGAAGCTCACTACATTTTCCACAAATACATCATATTGATCACAAGAAATTAAACTATGATATATATCCTATTTTCATGAGGATAAAATTCACAAATACGATATTCCTCACCATATGATTTAAAACTACATGTCAAAAATTATCATTTCTTGATGTAAGATGAAAGAAATATTAAGAAACCACATAGGAATCCCTTTCCTTCAATATTAGTTAGCAAATTCATCAATCATGTTCATCTACCATCGCTAAGTTTTTGAGATGAGAATATCCTATAATATGAGTTTGGATATTGATTAATATTGATACTCCCACATCAATGCTCTCTAATCTGTCATGGTGTAATTCCAAGATGTTGTAATGAATTCAAATATTCCATCACATTATTTTCAAGGCTTCACAATCTCATTATTTAGATCTTCCTCCTTCTCCACATATGAAGGGTTCCACAAATAGAATGTTTTTTGGGAATGGATTACCTACCTTCATGGAAAAACTCCCTAAATTGTTTTAGAACTATTTTTGATACTATTATCATGTTTCAAACATGGTTAGTAGTTAAAACATGTATTCTTTCCCCATTACTAAATAAGCCACTATAATGATGGGTTTCGAACATGGTCAATAGTTATCCCATGTAATGATTCCACTCCCATTGTGTTCCAAAATTTTGGCATTGTGATTCCCACTCTTCAATCACCATTTTTTGGTATAATTCAACGCCCCATGAGTTATCTTATTCATGTAAAGAGAATGATAGATATGTAAGTTGGATATCTAAAGAACCATGTTATCTAGACAAAAACTATATAAGTCTAAACACTCTCGATGGTCAATCAAAAATAGAAGATATTTTGTGTTCAATGATTATCACTAACTCTCGTACAAATAAAAAATCATATGTTCATCCATTTTTTATCACATCGAGAATGACTCACGAGATCTTATAGATTGGTCATTTGTTATTTCAAAAATATTATTAAGATAAAATGATTAAGAATGTAAAAATGAATATTTCCATGCATGATGGAATTTATAACAAAGACTCCAAATCATCATATGGTCTTCAATATATTGGATCTTCATGACTTAAAAGTTCATTTAATGATTGTACTCAATGATATATCAGTCGATATCAATAATCCTCCAATGATTTCCCCACAAGAACCATTTCCACATCACCATTTAATTATTCTCTACATCATTATTGGATCATACATATTCATCATAGGTTTCCATCAAGTTTGTCCTAGCATGGAACCCATCTTCATTTTCTATGGCCTCAACCTCCATGTCTTAATCCACTAGTAGTTCATATTTTATATTATCGATGATCTGAGCCTGAGTAGAATTGACCGCCGCATGATTCTATTCCATCCATAGTATGCAGGTAATGTCATCATAATCTTTCTAAAAAACCTTTTAGAACATGGTTTTGTCTTCTTCTAGACTAGGTTATACCTATGACACTCTGCATTCTCCATCTTAACAAGATAATCCTGATTCATTATGTGGGGAATTTTGGATTCTAACCCACTAATCTCTAATATGACCATAAAATGAGGTAGTGATCCAAAACAGTTTGAAAATTCATGTATCTAAACATGGATGATGAAGTTTTACATGTTATTATAATCCTTATGAAGGAAAATATGGTTCTCCTTAGTAACACCAAAGATGGATTCCACTGATTATTCATGTGGAGAAGTATATTATAGAGTAAGTAACTCTAATATATTTTCAGCTAGATCCTCTAGATGAGGCTCCATAGGTTTGAGTGGACAAAGAAATATCCCCATGAATTGCTTCGCATTAGCCCCTTTTTCAACAATACAGTCCTCCTAGACCCTTAGAGAGACTATTGAAGTTGAAAAAAACATCTCTATATCTATTAGCTACCCCTGTGGGTGGCACGATCTTAGTTTCATCCACTAAAGCTATAACTGGTAGCAATTAGACAATAGGAAGGTCTGATACCACCTCCCATGTGTCATCAATTATCGAACCATTTTCTGCTTCCCCCATGGAATCATTATCTCCAGTAGCCTCCTCATGTAGTTCAACGAACCTGATCTTTTTCACTTTAGATCATTAAAATGAATCTAGATAGGCCTCACTGTGACCCCATCTACCGAGGGAATAGATTCAGCAGTCCCCTCTAGTAGGACATCCATGGTAGGATTGACTACTCGGATTTATAAATCCATTTCACTTAGAGGGTATAATAATACACCATCATGTCCTTTTTTAGGTTCTATTATTGAATGGGTTGGTTTTGGTGGTTGATTCATAATCATAGTTAGAAAATATATTCTAAAATGAATAAGATATTATTGGTATGGAAAATAAATATAATCAATAGAGAAGAGGAGGAGACTTATGTGAACTATATACTCTAATGTGGAGCTCTGAGAAGTTCACAAGAAGTTATATGACGAAGCTACCCTAATTATATAATACCCCATTCAAGGCTTTGATGGAAGGCTCCTCAAAGCCCCAACATCCATAAGGGATCCCAAGCATTCCCCTTAATTGGGTGAAGTCCCATAACCCTCCTTTATAGGATTCCAATAGACCTCCACCTATTATGGGTCCCATTCCTTGGAGTTTTTAAAAATAATTTAGGAATATGTAATGTTTGAGGTACATAAGATCAGGACATTTACCTAGTGGACATGAGTGCTCCAACCCAGCAGAGTTCCTTGGAAGTTTTCACATACCTATGAGTCCTTCAAATCCACTAGAAGATGCTCGAGAAATGACATCATGTATGCTAAAAAATGTGGTGGGGAGGGTTCATATTATGAAGCACATTTATCTATGCAGTCATAGGGTATGCAATGACTCAAGAATGTACCAGGTCCCCCAGATCCGCCATGTACTGGTCAACCTCATCCCTAGAAACAAGAAAATACTCCTTATCATAAACAGTCCCAACATGATGCACCCTAACCCTATTGAGATGATACTGCATCCCATGAACAACAGTGATGTAAATTTATAAATCATGTTTTTTTAATGATTTAGGAATCAATGATTCATATAGGATGTCAATTTAGCACACACTCTTCCTAGGATATTGTAAATATATCCTCAGGAGAGCCTTATTGGGATCCCCTTCTTCTTTTTATTACCTACCCAAAATTGATTGGCATCTTTTTGTTGCTCCTCCCACCTCATCTATCACATGTTTTTGGCCATGAACTACTAAACCCACTTCTACTGACCTTCCAATAGAACCTTATCTTCTAACACTATGTACTCTGACCACCACTCAACCGCAACTGCACGGTTCAAGGCACACCCCTTCATTGTCTTAGGTGGACCTCCTCCTCAGCATATCCCTAAGTTATGCCCCCTTCAACAATGTTCATACATAGGTACAAGTCCAAATGTTGGGGGTGGGGTGGGTTGCAAGTTACACAACTTCCCATCCCTACACAAGAACATGATCCTGATCTTTTTTCATCACTAAATGGTGATAGTGATGACTCACCTATGAGAATACCTTTATTGTCAGAAACATCAGAAACTAGAACATAATCATGAAATAATGTGTAATGTACAGATAATAGATTGTCTTGAATTCAACCCTCACCATTAGTTACCCATCATTTAAGGCCCAATGGTATGATCTGTCCTCGATGGTATATGTACAATCATTAGTCGCCATCAGTGATGGGAGGGGGGAAAGGTGAAATAAAACATGTTCAACCAACCATCCTTTTTCCAACACTTATGATGAAAAAAACATAAATGGATTACTCCCATTGATATTCAAGATCAAAAGTTTGAAGACTGTTTTTTGAAGGGATATGGGGATTGGGTACTCATATCCCCCCATGTGTACGACCACCAAGATGTAAAATAATGTATAGGCACACACACACATGGGAGTATTCCCTTCACTAATGTGGAAAAACACTTTATACAAATTCACCAACACCGAGACAACCAAATTTATGTGATTACCTATCACTAGTATCACCACCATTATGAATGTTCTCAGACACACCCCCATGTTTGAATCCCTCACTGGAAGCATCTATCCTCATATTAGAATGATGATAAATCCTACCAGCTGGATTATTGCATTATCTTATCTCTTCTTATTGAATCCCCATAGTTGCCACTGGATGGCCTACAAAATACACTAGTAAGATCCCTCCATGACTTGTTGGTATCCATTGGGACTTGTGAATGGCCTCTTCAGTGGCATCATTTCTAGATATTTCCCCTCAAAAGGGTCTTTCAATGGTTTTTTTAGCATGTACCCATATTATTTCGTAAATGGAACTCCCTTTCCCAATGAATTCTCTTCACTAGTACCCAAGACCAGATCTTGTAAGTCTTTCACTAAAGCTGGAAGCTTCCCCTGTTCCCACCATACATTCATTGTCATAAAAATCTCATCATTCTTAATTCCATGGATCAATATATTGAGTCTATGATGAAGGTCCCAATGGCTAATGTTGACCTCCCCATGATACAGATGGAACATGTTGGTCCCCGAAGACCACATTCATAATAGTTCAGTTAGGATTTCATTGGGGAAGTATAAATGGGTCTCTATGGACCATTCTACTTAATATATCCCCACACCCTTTAGATATTAATAAATTTCACAACATAATTCACATACCCAGTAAGCATCGGCTCACTATCATTAATGTTTATTCCATGGTGTATGCCGAAGTTATCATTACACCCTTTTATATGATTCATCATACTCACCTTGAGGATTGTTTCATATTTTTGTAGGAACTCCTTGTCCTCAAACATCTCCCAATGAACATTATTAATTTGGTTTTAGAGAATATATGTCGAATGTGGTGCATGATCCTTCCAGATGTGACCAATAATATCCCTATAGAACTGGTACTCTAACTCCCTACATTTATATAAATGAAAATTCTATTCATAAAATTATTTCATATACTATAAAACACATTAAATCATTATGAGAACACATTACACACCATATAAATGAAAAATTAATGAAATAAGAGGTGTTTCTAAAAATCACGGTATGAATCTCAATAGAATAGTAACCTTGTCATTGGAATAGTAACATGAGCATTAGAAATAGCAATTTTTCCAATAGAATAGTAACCTTATCTAGGAAATTATAAAAAGATTTGGATTATTATAAAAAATAATATAATTTAATTATATCATGGTATAAGTAAATAAATATTTTTTAAATTATTATGACATTTTGGTATTTTTATAAAACCGAATTTATTTTTGATATTATAATTAATATATTTATTTTTAAAGAAATTATTATCATTTATTCGTTTCATAAATTAAAATATCAATATCTTATTATTATAAAATATTTTTATGAAAAATTAATTAAATTTATTAATGTGTTATAAAATCAGTAATAAATTAAAAACTCGTATATTCCAAGTAAATGATGATTTTAAATAAAAATTTAATTTCTCATATTAAGAATAATATTTTAAAAAAATGGAGTTTATTTTATTATTATTCAAAATGAAAAAATTTTTGGGATAGTGTTTGGGTTTCTTCCTAAAATAGATGAATATATATTTAATATTAAAATATGATAATTTACAATAAAATCTAATTACATGAATTTTTGTGTCATTGATGATGTAAGGATGATGTGTGTCCAATATTTTAAACTACCATAATTATTTTAATATATTTACTAACAAGGTGAAAAATATTAATACTCTTGAGCGAATATAATATACTAATGAATAAAATATTGAGATAACACCCATATCCAACCATACAAATTCCACCCCTCACCATATATTCTCCACAAACCAAAAAATTTGTAAATAGTGTCCACATACTAATCAAAAATATTCCCAATCACATTACCCATGTATATGATAACATAGATTCATCAAAATACGAAACTATTTTTCCTATGGTGGTTCTCAATCAGGATAAATTCATGAGTTAAAATCTTCCTTCATTTTATATTATTTTATTTTAAATATCATTTATTTTCTTATCCTCTAATAGCTTCCACATATCCATGTGGAATTATAACTATATTATCTTTTATATAATCGATTTATACTCTATTAATGGTATGATTCACCTCCCAACATCTTCCCTTTTCATTTTATTCTAAAATGAACTTATCATCTATAGTGTGTCAGTTTACTGCCACCAAGGATGATGTGTATGCATTTTTCACTATAGTCATCATGTCTGGTCATAAAACCATTATTATGTTTAAAAAATATTGAATTATATATATATATTAAAAGTTATTATTTGTTTTGAAACCTATATATATAATCATAATGATATAAGCTCAAAATGGTTATAAACCCCACCTAGTAAAATTAAGTATTTTCAATAACATCTTATCTAATAAACCATACTCATACCATATAACCAAATGACATATAAGGCCATTTAATGTTTTTTATTGTCATTAATAACAGAAAATTTCACTTCTGAATAATCATTATAATTATACATTAACATAAAAACTCATAAACGAGCGGACCTATCATGAAAACCTTGAAAATGAACACCCACAATCGATGCCATTGAACAACTAAATTTATCAAAATGCCATAAATTTACTCAATAAAGCTATACTATTTAAAATAAATGTATAAGATGATATGGATTTTTTAATTATTGAATTAATTTTACTATCAAGTATATTAAATTGAATAAATAATTCATACATAAGGTAAGGGGATTCTCAAACCCAATTTATTTTCGTTGGGTTATTCCTATTTCATTACAAATTTCATTATGGGTGTTCATTAAATATTCAAAGAAAATAATTTCATTATTCTAAACATTTATTTTATGTGATATATAATGTTACAATATGATTTTATGATAAATGAAATAATTTTTCCCAAATAAATATTCTTTTAAAAAACACATAGTTAACCACTATTTAGATTGTTTCCTCTTAACACAATTATAATTTATTATACAATGTATATTATAAGAGCTTTCTTTTGGGAACCATAATATTTATTCATGAATGAATTATTTGTGAGATTATCATGAAACCAATTTCATTTCAATTGGTTAATTTATGTCCATCGTTGAAATAAATTCTATAATGCCATTATGATTAAGTAAATGTTATTATGTGAACATGATGCTACATTTATTCAGAATGATAATGTTAAGATGATTCACATATGTTAAGCACCAATGTTATGCTATTTTTGTTCACAAAAATGTGTGATATTTCATAACTAATATATGATGTTTCATTTTTATGAATTTTAACAATACATTCCATATGAAACAATTTACAATAATGATTATGATTATGATCATCTTTTTATTTTATTATGATAATTATAATTCCCAAACATGTTTCATGTCCCTTATTCATTATTTTTTGGGATTTTATCTCTCCTGTTCTTTTTATGTATATCCACAGTAAAATAGATATACTATAGAAAACATGAGGGCCCAAAAAATCTAGAGAAGAAGGAATTAATATTATTATTATGTTTAATTACATAAAATTTATGTATGGTCATAATTTTTCCAAGATACAAAACCATTGGATCATTATTTTGTAGTACAATTATGTTTTTAATCGTTAAAATAATATAAAAGCCATGAAGAATATTTATGGTCTCAATAGTTGGTATCAGAACATATTTTATTTAATTTATGATTTAAGATTATGTAACATCAGTGAAAATCCTTAGTATGAGACAATGTATATGTATGAACCTGTGTTTGTTTGTCTTATAAAATTATAAAGATAGGGGTGCCACAATATATTCCTTTAGAGTTAATTTCACTAATTAATAAATTATTTATTTATGACTTGTTTACATCTATTTTGTAAAATCCATTTTTAATTTTGAAAATAGCAGGAACTATGATAAACCATTCCAGTAATCCATGTGATGGTCAACACTATGATTTACTAAATGATTTCTCTAGTTCCTTGGGATGTGGAGTTCAAAATTTCATGGTGATGCTTGCCCTAATATGTTATTCCATGAACAATAACCTGAATAATGGGGAAATTACTCTCTTATTTAAGAGCCAATGATTATTTATCCAGACATATA
Organism: Viscum album; assembly: GCA_963277665.1. Classification (NCBI taxonomy): domain Eukaryota; kingdom Viridiplantae; phylum Streptophyta; class Magnoliopsida; order Santalales; family Viscaceae; genus Viscum; species Viscum album. The sequence continues at coordinate 389,713,131 of OY728125.1, forward strand.
TGAGTCAACAACCACCAACATTTAGTTGAACTTTCAATACCCATGTCATGGAATACTGGTTCATCTCAATGGAGAATATATTTTACATTCTTCATTATTCTGGGATTGAGAAAGTGACTGTAACCCATTATAGTTTAGATTGAGAGGCTGATCAATGGTAGGAATTGATTAAGACCACCAATAAAAATGATGAAGGTGAAGAGATTGAGTGGGAAGAAATTAAGAAAATATTTCATAATTAGTATTTCCCTCATAATATTTATAAAAGGTTTGGGGGGGAATTCATAGAGATAATGCAAAATGAAGGCCAATCTGTCATTATATATGAATAAAATTTCATAAGTCATGCATAGTATGCTTCATGTTTTGTTATCAGCAATGATATAAAAATAAAAATATTCATTAGTGGTTTAAAACAACACATTAAAAAGGATATATAAATTCGAGACATTGGGAGTTATGAATAAGTTGTTTTATGTTATCTCAATGTGTATAGGGAGTTAGTATAGTGTTACCATAGCTACAATGATATGAAATAAAATATTGATTTTGAAGATGGGGGATCAAATGAAAAATAATGAATGAAAACTCAACCACTCACATATAAAAAAATGTGGGAGGAAGAATAATGTTAATTACCATAAAGGGATGGGGAAATGATTAATGTGTGGTAGAGGAGGCCACAATGTTAATGAATATGGAAGAGACATGAGGAATCTAGAAAATGTTGTTGATGTATGGGGATAACCCACATGGTTCAATGCATCAATTTTAGGGACCAAGGGAACTATAAAAGCTAGTACACTGAACCACATTTCCTTGAGGGTAATCAGCATTAGCAACCACCAAGGCCAAAGGAGTGAGGGAAATCTTATTCCATCACTAGTACTAAGGTGGATCATAATAATGATTTGGTGACAGGTACAGCAGTTTTTCATACAATAATAATTAATTAACTATTTTATTTTATTTCTACACGTTCCTTATTATATTTCATGTTTACTAGACCAATTCAAATTCACCAAAAAAATATGGATGTTGAGTTACCTATTATAATATAAAATGGAGAAAATATTTTCTACTAAAGTATATATCCCCTCAATTTAAATGTTTTTTACTGTACCTCCAAAAAAATAATTTCATACATCATTTGGTGTATTTTGATGCAATATTGAGCATGGATTTTATATCTTTTTAGAAACACAACACCAACTATCTGGAAAGGGATATCACTATTCATATACTAAATATACTCTACTATTATAAAATAATATATAGTATTATGAATCTTCTTGTCAATAATAACATAAATTGTGGATAAAATTCTTCATTAGTAATAATATGTAGCTGAAATCATTGAGACAAAGCATTGAATCATGATCGAATATATTCCAATTGTTAGGGACTACACAGATTTTTTCCTAAAATTATATCATGGTCTTCCTCATTACCAAGAGGTTGATTTCTTGACTGATATTACTCCATGGTCACGACCAACATCAAAGACACCTTATAGAATGAACACCATTGACAAGAAGGAACTATAGAAGGTGTTATAATAGAACCTTGGAAAAGGTTTTACATACCTGAGTTCTTCACTATGGGGTGTATGTATCCTATATCTAAAGAAAAATGATGGACATATACGTCTCTGCATTGATTATTGTGAAATCATTGAAACCGCGATAAAGAACAAGTATAACATTCCCTGGATTGATGTCTAGTTTGATCAACTATGTGTGGAAAAGAATTCCTCGTGGGTGGACCTTCTTTTGGAATAACTCCAATTAAAGGAGATGAATGAATATATCCCTAAGAGGGCATTCTGAATAAAGTATCCACACTAGGATATCATTGTAATGTCCATAAAACTCAGTAATCCTCTATAAATACTCATGAAAATAATGAATTGAGGTAATAGAGATTACTATGAAAATTTTAGGGGAGTATTTGTTGATGGTATTCAGATATTCTCTAATAGAATGAGGGTAAATGAAGAGCATTTGAATAATATTTTAAAGAAATTGAGAAGGTAAACAATCTATTCCAATTACATTAAATGTGAGTTATTTATGGTGGATGTATAATTATTGGAGAATGGTATCAACACAAAAGTAATATTTTTGGACCCTTTAATGATAGAGGAAATCAAGGACTAGCTTAGGATGACTTATGTAATGGATATCTAACGTTTCCTTTGTCTATGTTTGTATTACTAATGATTTATGAATAAATTATCATAATTATCAAGCCCATTAACAAATATGACTAGGAAGGGAGAGAAGTTTCTATTAACCAGTGAAAGTGAATATTGCATAAAACTATTAAAAAGAGGTTTATAATTGCACCATTATTAACGCTTTTGACAAGTGTTGAATTTTTTGTGGTATACATAGATGCTTTAAAGAAGGGTTTTGTTTGTGTATTGATACAGAATGATAATTTGATGGCATTACCCTTAAGGATGTTAGAAAATAATGATTAATACTATCACACACATGATTTTTTTGACATATGTGATCTTTGCATTAAAAATGATGCAACTTTATCTTCATGGGTAAAAGTGTGAAATACAAACTAATCATAAATGATAAAATTTATATTAATATATAAAGTGATTAACATACACCAGTGATGATTTATAGATCTCATCAAGGATTTTGACCACTCAATCCACTACTATCATAGAAAAAAATATTGTTGTAGAGGGACAATGTATAAAGAAACTACAATATTATCAATGATGAGAATCGACATGGATCCAATCTTAATATATTTTTAGTGTATGGAAATGGGTATCACTATGGAATGGAAATAAAAATTACTTTCTCCATTTATTTCCCAACCATACCTTACAAATAAAATAATTTATTCTAAAATAATTGATTTGAAAATTAATAAGAAGATGGAATATATGAGAGTGGGTAAATCCTTAGCATTTAAAATTGATGATGATTAAATTTAAATATTTGGGTTACTGCTATGTGTACCATCTAATCGAGAGATAATGATATAGATTTGGAAAGACACGCATAGCTCAACCTTCCCAATTCATAATGGGAGAAAATTGATGTATTGATATATCTGAGTGAACTACTAGTGGGTCACTATGAATAATTATATTTCTCAATATACCTCAATGTTCCTAGTAGATATCATGAGGAGGTGAAAATAAAAATACTAATGGGTTAATGAAACCACTATCCATACCAACATGGAAAAGGTAAAACCACTCCAATGAAATTATAGATGTACTTATAAAGACATAAATGTAACAAATAATATATGTGTTGTTATAGGTCATATTATAAATACATATCATGTTATAAAAATTTGGGAGAATATAACACTAGATCAGCTTGTAAAGATATACATCAGAGAAGTTGTTAGGCTGAATGGAGTACCACTATCGATTGTATCAGGTCTAGAAATGAGACTCACCTCCATGATTGTAAAAATTTGCCAACATGCTCCAAAAATTGTTCTCAATTTCACTTTTTATCATCATTATTTAATTGATTCATAACCAGTGCAGACTATTTAGACGTTGGAATATATGTTGATAGCATTTTCTATAGACTCCAAATGAGAATATGACCAAAATCTTATTTTGGATGAGTTCTTTTACAACATCAGTTTCCAATTGAGCATCCAAATGGATCCATATGAATCCATTTATAGTTAAAGATGAAACCACCAATATGTTGGGATGAAACCATTGAACAAAATCTAATAAGACCTGAAATGGGTAATGAAATGGTCGATAAGTTGATTACCATTATGTAGAACTTAAAGGCCACCCAAATTCTACAAAATATCTATTCTGAGAGTCATTGATTGGTCGTAGTGATTAAATTTGGAGATATTATATTACTTTTCATATCCCCATGTAATAGGATCATGAGATTTGGGAATAAATGAATGTTGATTTCGATGTACATTGACCACTTCATTATTTTTGATTGTGTCGATGTAGTGGCCTATTGACTGGCAGTTACACTTATTATGTCTCATGTTCATGATATATTCCTTGTATCCCAGTTCATGGAATACATACCAAATCACTCACATTTACATAATCAAGAGGTTGTACAATTTTAAAATTATCTCTCTTATGAGGAGGAGCTAGTGATGATTTTAGACTGTAGTGATAATGTCTTACATAACAAGACTACTCAGCTGTTTAATGTCATATGGAGGAATAATAAGTATGAATAGGCAACATGGGAACTATATTGAATGATTAATGAAAAGTAAATTAACATTTTTTAGTCATATAAATAAAAATTTAATTGTGAGGGTGAATATTCATAATAGTTTGAGCATGTAAGAACTAAAAATTTAATCAATGAAAATTCCCTTCATATAATTTTTTTTAATATTGTATAAGGCACATAAAATCACTTTTATAACACAATAAAATCTATATAAAATATGAATTAGTGAAATAAGTGTAATTTCTAAAAATCAAGGAACCTATCTTGATGCAATAGAAACCAGACCCTTAGAAAATTAACTTGGCCATTTGGATTAGTAATTCAGCCAATAGAATAGTACAATCATTTATGAAAGTCTAAATAAAATTTAGTTATCTTATAATTGATAATATGATTTAATAATATCATGGTATATGTAAATAAATATTTTAGAAATTATTAATTTATTGTTTTTATATTTATATAACATAAGTGATTATTTATTATCTTACAATTAATATAATTCATTAGAAGAAAATTAATTTTCATAAGATATATTCCTAAATTAAAATTTGGATGTCTTATAATTTTATGAAAATATAATGAGACCTTACATAATTTCGTAATGTGTTATAAAATTAGATATAATTCTAAAATTAGAACTTTCCATATAAATAATATTTTTAAATAAAAATAGAATTACACATTTTTGTATAATTTTTTTTATAAAATGGACTTAAATTTTTAATTCAACATGTCTACAAATTTTATGGGTATTGTTTTAAAAATTTTCTAAAATATATGATTTTTTCTGTATATTAAAATATGAAAATTAACAATAAAATCTAAAAATGAATTTTTGACTCGTTATTGATGTAAGGATGATGTAAGAAAAAAATAATAAATTATAATTACTTATTTTTATAAACTTACTTAGAATTTTCAATCTACTGAAATTATTTTCCCAAAATAATAAACTAACTAACAAAATAATGAGAAAGCACCCCTCTCCTCCACAATAATTACCAACCTAATAATATATTCACCAAAATATTAAAATCCTTTATGATTTTTAAATTTATACCTAATAATATCCCCAATACCCTCCCCCACTTCTATGATCCCTTCGTCAAATAAAATTTCCAAACACTTCTCCCTATGGAGGGGTTCAAGGAGGATAAATTTAAGAGGTAGAGCCCTTTTTTTCTTTTATTTTCATTTTAATTTCATTATATTTATTATAATATCCTCACTGCCACTTATACTTGTGGTTTGATAACCCCATTATATTTTATATAATAAAATTTTATTATTTTATTGGAATAATTTATCTTCCAACATGTTCCCTTTTCCATTTATTGTAGAAATGAAAATATCATCTCTGGTTTTTCAATTTACCACTTTCCTGGATGATGTGTTTTCATTTTTCACTAAAACATTTAATTATTCTCATAAAACCATTATTATGGTTAAATAATAATGAATTATAATTATTAAATGTTATATAATAATATAGAACATACAGATATAAACATAATAACATAATCTCACAATGGTCATAAAAACCCGAAAACAAATTAAATCATTTTCATTATTGATCAATCTAATTAATCATCTGTATTAAATATAATAAAATGAAATATAAATAAAATTAAACTTATTTATATTCCTTAATAACAAATAATTTCAATTATGGATAATATTTCTCATTGTACTTGAACATTTATACTTATAAACAAGTGAACTTTTTATGGAATCCCTAAAAACAAACACTCTTAAACGATGAAATTTAAATCTATAACTAAAAACATAAATGATCTTATTGAAACTATAATAAATAAAATAATTGTAAAAAAGGTTATTTATTTTTTAATTATTGAATTTAAATTGACTATCTTGGATATTAATGTGAATTAATCATTATGAAATTAGGTAATTAGATTCTTAAACCGAATTTCCTTTGTTTGGGTTATTCCTCTTTCATGCTAAATTTTTGTGAGAATGTTTTATTAGAATCAATGAATTATATTTTCTTTTTTCTTAACATTTAATTAATAGGACATTCATGCTTCCAATATTATTGTATAATAAATGAAAATATTTTTCCATAACAACCCTTCTTTCTAAAAATACATGTTTTAAAACTCTTGAGATGGAATCTCCTACACTGTAGAGTAACGATTAATTTAAAAATTTGGTTATCCCTTTTTTAATTAGGGAACCAAATGGTTTATTAATGAATGTATGATTTATTAAATTCTTATGAAACCAATTTCAATTCAATGGGTTATTTTATGTCAATGATTAATATATGCTATATGTGAAAAACATAATTATGTAAATGTTATTATATGACAGTAGCACCTAAAATTATATTTCTCTCCAATTCATTGAGTAATGTAATGTATTTCATAATAAAGTGTGATATATGGGTGAAAATGATGCTATAATATTTCACAATGGTTATGTTATGATTATGTACATATATTATGAATGAACATGATCTTATTTTTTTCCTAATATATATGAGGTATTTGAAAATAAAGGAACGATGTTTCATTTTTATGGTTTTCCACATTTCTTAAAATTTATAATAGTTTCACCTTATGATTATTATTATAATGATTTTATTATTTTATAATGATTTTGATTATGGTCACACATGTTTCATGTCTTTTATTTTTCCTTGTACTGGTCCTTTAGTTCACCCCTTATTCTAATATATATCATTATATGATTACTTGTAACATGGAGAACATGAGATACAATAAGAGGATATTTAATAAAGAATTAAATAGTTTTTTGTCCTATTATGTAAAAATTATGTACTGTCCTAATTTTACCAATACACTAAATATTTGGATCCTAGATTTGTATTACTATTATGTTGTTTATATTTCATATAAAGAAATATTCATGTAAGAAAAAGTAGGTTCTAGATAGGTATTACCCTTGTGATCATTTAGTCTAGTTATTAGGATAGTTTCATCTCAACACTAGTATTAGAAAATTATCCACTAGCCTAAAACCATAGAGAATCAGCCTCTTGCAAAATAGGTACTCCATTTGAGCCTTTGTCAATAGACTGATCAATGACTAATGGAATGAGGTGAACTGAATCTACTCCATTGCAATAATTAATCATGATATTCCTTCTATATTGTATGTAGCATCATCACCCCTAGAAGAATAGATTAAAATTAATATTGGTATTTCTTTTGAGTTTCATTCACCAAGGTTGTTAGCAAGGATAATTCATGAATATTGTTCATGGAGTTATGTTTCCCTGTGCTCACATCATGATAGATAGGTTCGAAGAGTAAAATTCACTATTAATAATTCAAGGATAAAATATAATGATTTTTTTTTCATTCGGAAGTGTTCAAAGAGATTAGTTCATATAGATGGATAGCTTCTCAAAATGGGAGAAAAAGATTTTCTCATTGTGGATGTTCAGTGGGTTTGAAGGCCCAATCTAGTATTTATAGGAATATATCCTGGATGGAATTCAAGAAGTAATTTTCGAAGGTGTACATCCATCATGGGCCCCACAAGTTCACATTGTGAGGTATAATCCTTATTTGGATTCACAAAAAGGAGTTGATTGCTTTATATTTAGTGATTGTCTCTCTGAATACAACCCGTATTTCACATTAATCCTCCACTTTTAGGGGGTATTTCAAAATGATAAATTCAATTCTTGGGAACAGTCTGATAATACATGAATTATTTGGATAAAATACTAGAAAACAACTTCCCAAAATCCCTCCAATATATTTATTTTTTGAATCCCTTCTTATGTGAAAACTGATAGAGCTCATGAAGCACCCTAGCTAAGAATGTTATTTCATGAATGTGGGAGGTCATGATGGTAACCTCCATTAAACAACATTAAGAGTTGTGGAGTTTTATACAAATGTGTGAAGGATTTATACTTTGTTCACGAATTCAATTCCTAGACTCATAGAGTTGTTCCCCTTCATGAACCGCATATATCATAAAGAGGGCCTCATGTCAATACAATTTAGCTTGCCTATAAACACCACATTCATAATGATATTTTTCAGTTGATTGAATGACCTTTAATTTTTTGAAATTTTACACTTTTAAAGAACCATATAATAATCATGAACATAAGAGAAATGTATCACACAAGGTATCTTGGAAATGTGATACAGATTTCATTACATACTTAAGAACCTCCACCTTAGGTGGAGATATATTTCACAATGGATAATAAACTTTTTGGAGGAAGAGGGTCCCATGGGGCACATGAGGCTTTCCAAAGAATTAATCCATCACTATGATATCCCATTTTGAATCAAGACATCATTCTAAGGTATGGGTACCTTGATTCATAAAGAATACTACTTTACGAAGCTCTAAAACATTATAAGAACATAATCATGTTGAATTAACTCCATTTGAGGCCATAATAATCTAAAGACCACCCTAATATGACTTTCTATTGTTCCCCCTTATGATTACCCACATTCATAAAGGTTGAGTGCCCATGGACTCCTCAATAATCCTTGACCAGTCTGTTTGTACCTCGAGTCCCCATGTGACTCATGCTACCAACTCATCTGTCTTTCCACTTCACGCCTTGTTTGGTTCGAGCCTACCACATTCCATTTTCTTCTCTTTATTGGTACCATATCCCCTATTTATTATCATCAAATTTATTGTAACATGGACCTCATGATAGGCCTCTCCTACCAACATTTTTCTTTAGTAGTTTCGATGCCATGTTCCACCCAAAGGCACATCAGCTATGTAGAGACCCGAAGCTTGACGTACATGGACATTACATTACATTTGCGGAATACTTAGTACATAACAAAAACACACACACAAGGATTGTAATAGTTTAGTGTCTTTGGAAACTCGGAACGTAATCTTCTAATCGTGGTGAAAGATCTTCAATATCTCCCATAAAGATCTTCTTTTTTTACCTAAAACCTTTCTTTATATCCTGGGGAAAAGAAAACATAAAAGGGTGAGCTCAAATTCTCAGTAAGGGTAAACAAAAGAAATATCAATCACATCATATACATAAGCACATAACTTTTGGAAATCTTTACCTGCAAAAGAAATCATAATTTCATAACATGGGGTAAATCATGGCAGTGTAATGTAATCACAATAATCATAACTTAAAACACGAAACGTTGTGGCATTCACACATAATCATAGAGAATCATTTCTTGTTAGTCAAGACTCATTGCCAAGACTATCTTAGTGGACAAAGTCCCTTTCTGAATCGAGTAACCCTCGTTTCAGTCCTATTTCACTAAACCGGTATAACCTACCGTTCCAGACCTATTTATCTCATGAGATATAAAATCTTTACCCAATGCATCGGAGGGAGATATAGGTCCCACCCATCTTATAATGAATCCTTTCTTATGTGTGCCACATAATCATAAATCATAAATCATAGCGTAACCCATGTAATAAAAATGGGATTCTTAAACAACATGACATCATAAAACAATTCATATAAGATAAAAGAATTCATAAAAATATTTCCATCACAACATAATCAAATCCATGTAATAATAGGGATAAAAACATAACCCTTTTATTATCTTAGATGGAAAATAATTTTGATAAAATACTTGAACTTCATTCTTGAGGAAAATATCCTTTCTACTTCAAAAACACTTTTCCTTTCTTAACATGTCATACAATTTTAAACTAAAAGAAGTTGATTAAAAATAAACTTGAATACTTGTAAAGGAAGCTTCTTGGAAATAATGTTTTAAGAATCCATTTATGTCATATAAGTTAAAAAAAACATTCTTCGTACTTTTGTCGGAAAAGTCAAAAAATACCTCGTATGAAAAAAACGACAAAAGATTCCTTTCATATCCTTTACAAAAAATTTACCGAAGGGTAAAATTGAATATAAACTATTTTATAAGGATATAAATATTACATATTGAGGAAACATGGATGTGGATGATAAAATACACCCCAGTAAATGCCAAAGTATAAACAATCTCGGATAAAAATGAGATTGTGATATTTCCCTTACCTTAGGTCTGATTTGCTTCGTATGTGTCCGAAACTCCTGTATAATGATTTAAATAATGTAATTGACTTATTAAAGAATGATATTCATTGTTATGATATCATATATGGTTCACTTATGACATTATATTACCCGTTCTTTCGTAAATTCCATGTTAAAGAAGCGTTTTGGGTAAAATCGTTTCATTTATCATAGGTGTTTTGACTTGTTGTTCTTAACATTATTATTACTTATATCATGATTTACATACTTCCAGAATATAAAATATGATTTATATATCATATATATTCAGTATATATATATATAATAGATAGATAAATGAAATGAAAAACATCGTTCATGGAGACGGTAGTCCGTACATACGCATGAACGTTGTTTTCCTTTCCTTATTGTCTTGAATGGAAGTAAGTAGATGACATACATATATATATATATACATAAATCCAGTAGATTTATAATTTCATATATTTCATTATTATTTCTTATATATACTTTATAATCATTCTTAAATGGTTAACATGGAGAATGAATCTCATCGTGTCGTGGAGACGGTAGTCCGTACGTACGCACGAGCGATGATATCATTTCCATAAATATTGAATTGAATTTGAGTGGATTATACAATATATCATAATCAATATGATGTTGTAATAACTATGTATAGTTATTCTTTACACCATTATACCCATCCATGTAAGGTGGTGGTGGAAAATAGATTACACCACGGCGTGGAGACGGTATTCCGTACGTACGCACGCGCGGTGATTTTTTTTTCCGTAGGATGGATAGATGGTGAAATAGGGTTTTTTCATAAATATAATAACATATAAGTATATGAGTGATACTGATGTTATTACTTAATAATGAAACAACCTAAGAAGAAGAAGTGGAAGAAGAAATAAAGATGAAAGAATTGGTAATGGTAATTACCTCTTCTTTGAAGCGCCTCTTTGAGACCTCCTCTTAGGGCACTAAAATTGGTCTTTGAGGAAGACCAGAACCTCTAGGATGTTGCTAGGTAAGTGGAGAAGAGATTTTGGCAGGGTTTGGACGAGATTGAGTGCTCAAATTGGTGTGAGGAGGAGGGGGAGGAGGTGTCCTTTTATAAGGGAGGAGAGGGGCACCTTAGGAATACTTCAAAATATTATTTTATATTAAAGTCAAAATCGGTTTATAATGGTTACAAAGGGTCTTATTTCGAAGCTAAAGTGGGGATGGGTCGAAATCCTATCAACCAATAGGATTCAGACAAGTTTAGGGTATTATTTTAACCTTATCAATTAGATTTAACTCTAAGTTAAATAATTTAACTTTTATCGTGTCTTTTTGTTTTCTTTCACTATATGGTTAATAAACTTACTATAACATGCCAAAAGAACCCCAAATTGTTTATTATTAATATATATATCTTTATCTAAGTCATTTGGCCGAACCTTAGATTTTTAGTAATAAAAGAACAATTAATAAAATAATATTTGATTTAAAAACTATTTTGTGTCAATTTTGACACTATTTGATATATGATTTTTGTGAAAGTCATAACAGAATTATATGTTCGAACCAAGTTGATTAAATCAACAATTATATATCATAGTAACCTATAAAATTAGTGGAATTCATAAAAAGTTTCAAATTACAATTATTTGAGCATTTATAACATCAATTATGTTAACATTTCCTTAAAAGAGTAATTACTGCATCATCGTTGTGTCATAAATAAATTAATTTATTTGAAGTCTAAAAATTATAAATAAAATATCATTATGTATGAAATCTTTTTAGCTTTCTAATGAATATTTATAATAGAATTTATCTTATGTATAAACCCATATTAAAAATGTTTTAGTAAATAAACTTTGATTTTAACTCTTTTAACTCTTCTTTGAATTAAATAATAATAAATGTCCTAATCTAATCCAAGTGGGCCTAAATGATAATATTTTACACTTAAGGTTGTTTTTGGTCGAGAGACACTTGTCCAATAGGATTAGGACATGTGTTAGGGTAATATTAATATCATTTTTACCCTTAATTACCCTATTTACTTTTAACCGTGGTAAATAAAAGTAAAAAGTTACTATTCACCATAAATTATTTTCATCTCATTGAACCACATTTTACTTACTGACATCAACCGTGTCTCTCTGATTTTTGAAATTCCATTCATAGAAGCGGTAAAATTAAGATTTATGAAGAAATTAATTTTTTTAACTACCACTTAGTAGTTTCACTATTCATCAAAAATTGATGTTTTTCAGAACAATGCCAAAATTTCATCTTAAGCTATATTTAATATTCCAATTTCAAAAATGAAGTCTAATTTACCAAATTCATAACATATAAGTTGCATTAATTAATTTTATAATTAAATCCCGCTGTTAAAACAAATAGTGTTTTTAAGAAACAATATCTATCAAAAGATTGACACTTGTTTATGTCTGGTGTAAATATGAAATTACATCCAATGACCAACATTGTATTGAATTGTAAAAATATATTCTAAATATACTTTAAAACCACTCAAATTAATAATTTATCACTATTAATTATTTTGATTAAAAAAGTTTTTTTTAATTAAAATTTAGTAATTTTCACTATTCATCGGAATATGAAAGTTATCCGAAATGTACCAAAATTTCACCTTAGGCTAAATTCGATACTCCGAATCCAAAAATGAAATCCATTTTGAAAAATAAAATTTACAAAATTTCAAAAAGTGGTTATTACTATTCATAACGGCTAGTTTTAATAACATTTTAATAGCATATCGCTGTTTAGTGAAACTCGTTATTGCGTACTACACACGCTATCGAGGAAGGTCGCGATTGCGTGTAATGCAAGGCAAGTCAAGGATGCGTGTTGTGCAAGCTCCTTTTGGTGTAGCGTACAACACAAGACATTAGTGAAATAAAAAGAATATTTTTCATAAAATCTCAGGCTGTTACATTCTACCCCCCTTAAAATGAATTTCGCCCTCGAAATTCGTCGGGGTTATAAATGGTTTACTATTCAAAAGTTTCTTTAATAGAAACCCACATAGTAAAAAGGAATACCAAAACTTGGCTTTAAAAACTAAAGTATGAAATGTAACGATTACCCAAATAAACTAATCGCTGGGTTTCCACATAGGTAAAAATATGGATATGGAAGAGAAATCTAACCATCATGTTCTGATGGAGAGTGGTAGAGAACATGGCTATGGAAAAGCCAGTAATCACAAATCCATAGATTTGTTATGATATAAGGTACCATCTTATTCATCGGGTATAAGATCACTAGGACAACATTTTTGGTTTTCAAGATCATTTCCCTAAAGTTGAAAATTTGAATTAGAATAAATACTTACTTTATTTTGGTACAATCTCACTGTTGTCCGTGCCTTGAACAATTTCCACTTCATCTCTTAAATAAATGAAGTTGAATTTGTTATTCGTGATGTGTTAGCAGATTATGTGATAGAATGACGGGTCATTCCATCTGTCTCAAACAAAAGGTTAGAAAAAATTATATACATAAGTCGGTCTATAGTGAGATTAATCATATATGGTTCCTAAAATGGACTTATACTTCATATATCATACTGCATAATATAATAAAACTAGTTTCTACTAAACAGGGACTTCCTGTAGGCCAGTGGTAGGCGATAAAGGCCAGTCGCACTTCGGTTGTGGGTACGATTCCCACAGCCTTGTCCGACGCGATGGGCTGTCGCCCATCCTGCAGGTTGTCCTTTTTCTAAAACTATATTACTATAACATTCCATCAATAATATCGAAAAAACTTCTATCCTTAAACAATACTAACTTATGTCCAACATAATCCATTCTAATCTTTAGGCTTATCCATAATATTGCAGTCCACTCTCATAATATAGTGAAAATGATTACCAGAGATTTAATACTATCGTTAATCCCCATATATATGTCTTGTTGGTCACATTCCAAACATTCAAAGGCCTTAATCATGTATTCTCTTGAATACCCATTGAACCATAGTGAAAAATTGAATGTAGTTAAAAGTTAACACCTTCCACATACCAAAATCCTCAAAATTGTATATACTCAAACCATGATGTCACTTATTCCTTATATTAATCATGAGCTCATGAATAATGTCAAACATTTCATTTTCTCCTTATCCCTTCATTATACGCATATCATCTACTTTCCAAAATATTTGAATCACTTTTCATGGTTACCGGTACCTTAAAATTATTGAAAACCACAATAGAATAATACAACAAAAAAAGTACCTCAACATCATTATTCTTGAATACCAATACATAAACACTTCAATCCATCCTCTTCAATTATTGTCCCGGAATAAGTCATTCCTTGATTTAGAAGTAACTTTTTAGGTCAGGGCATTGGGTTGGGTAATGCCCATGTTCTCCACAAATAATACATTGAACTCCATAACAGTCTGTCACTCTATAACCCTTTTCTCCACATAGATAACATCGGTTCCTCCATTTGAGGTATTCCTCAAGGTTCTTTTTCCCTTCTTTAGAAATATCAATATTCTTTTCTTTATGCTCCTCAACATGTGAACATGCATAATAGTTTATCTTCCTCTTCTTTAATGAATTAGGCATATCACTAAATTTCACCTTGTTAATCATATATCGCGATGACTGATTTGGCATAATCACAAGATCATTCTCTCTAGGAATTACACAATTTTGTTGCTCATAGTCACCACCATTGGATTCAATGTTAACCGAATTCCTTCTGGTTCCCTCCATTAACTAAAACACAAAAAGAATCTTGTGAGAGGCAAAAATCATGCTAGAGAAAACAACAGTATAAAGGGGGAGTATCCTCAATATCTAACTTCTTAGGTTAAATTCTATGATCGTTACCGTAGTTCTAGGACTGTATCTTATACGTATACTTATCCTTAGGTACATCCCTAGACATACCTTAGAAATATCTCTAGGGATCTCACTAAAGTTCTCGCATCCTAGTTTCCAAAGGTTGACTAAACCTTTCCTCTGATACCAACTGTAGAGACCCGAAGCTTGACGTACATGGACATTACATTACATTTGCGGAATACTTAGTAAATAACAAAAACACACACACAAGGATCGTAATAGTTTTGTGTCTCTGGAAACTCGGAACGTAATCTTCTAATCGTGGTGAAAGATCTTCAATATCTCCCATAAAGATCTTCTTTTTTTTTACCTAAAACCTTTCTTTATATCCTGGGGAAAAGAAAACATAAAAGGGTGAGCTAAATTGCTCAGTAAGGGTAAACAAAAGAAATATCAATCACATCATATACATAAGCACATAACTTTTGGAAATCTTAACCTGCAAAAGAGATCATAATTTCATAACATGGGGTAAATCATGGCAGTGAAATGTAATCACAATAATCATAACTTAAAACATGAAACATTGTGTCATTCACACATAATCATAGAGAATCATTTCTTGTTAGTAAAGGCTCATTGCCAAGACTATCTTAGTGGACAAAGTCCCTTTCTGAATCGAGTAACCCTCGTTTCAGTCCTGTTTCACTGAACCGGTATAACCTACCGTTCCAGCCCTGTCTATCTCATGAGATAAAAAATCTTTACCCAATGAATTGGATGTAGATATAGGTCCCACCCATCTTATAATGAATCCTTTCTTATGTGTGCCACATAATCATAAATCATAAATCATAGCGTAACCCATGTAATAAAAATGGGATTCTTAAACAACATGACATCATAAAACAATTCATATAAGATAAAGGAATTCATAAAAATATTTCCATCACAACATAATCAAATCCATGTAATAATAGGGATAAAAACATAACCCTTTTATTATCTTAGATGGAAAATAATTTTGATAAAATAGTTGAACTTCATTCTTGAGGAAAATATCCTTTCTACTTCAAAAACACTTTTCCTTTCTTAACATGTCATACAATTTTAAACTAAAATAAGTTGATTAAAAATAAACAAGAATACTTGTAAATGAAGCTTCTTGGAAATAATGTTTTAAGAATCCATTTATGCCGTATAAGTTAAAAAAAACATTCTTCGTACTTTTGTCGGAAAAGTCAAAAAATACCTCGTATGAAAAAAACGACAAAAGATTCATTTCATATCCTTTACAAAAAATTTACTGAAGGGTAAAATTGAATATAAACTATTGTATAAGGATATAAATATTACATATTGAGGAAACATGGATGTGGATGATAAAATTCACCCCAGTAAATGCCAAAGTATAAACAATCTCGGATAAAAATGAGATTGTGATATTTCCCTTACCTTAGGTCCGATTTGCTTCGTATGTGTCCGAACCTCCTGTATAATGATTTAAATAATGTCATTGACTTATTACAGAATCATATTCATTGTTATGATATCATATATGGTTCACTTATGACATTATATTACCCGTTCTTTCGTAAATTCCATGTTAAAGAAGCGTTTTGGGTAAAATCGTTTCATTTATCGTAGATGTTTTGACTTATTGTTCTTAACATTATTATTACTTATATCATGATTTACTTACTTCCAGATTATAAAATATGATTTATATATCATATATATTCAGTATATATATATATATATATAATAGATAGATAAATGAAATGAAAAACATCGTTCATGGAGACGGTAGTCCGTACGTACGCATGAACGATGTTTTCCTTTCCTTATTGTCTTGAATGGAAGTAAGTAGATGACATACATATATATATATATACATAAATCCAGTAGATTTATAATGTCATATATTTCATTATTATTTCTTATATATACTTTATAATCATTCTTAAATGGTTAACATGGAGAATGAATCTCATCGCGTCGTGGAGACGGTAGTCCGTACGTACGCACAAGCGATGATATCATTTCCATAAATATTGAATTGAATTGGAGTGGATTATACAATATATCAGAATCAATATGATGTTGTAATAACTATGTATAGTTATGTTTTACACCATTATACCCATCCATGTAAAGTGGTGGTGGAAAATAGATTACACCACGGCGTGGAGACGGTATTCCGTACGTACGCACGCGCGGTGATTTCTTTTTCCGTAAGATGGATAGATGGTGAAATAGGGTTTTTTCATACTTATAATAACATATCAGTATATGAGTGATACTTATGTTATTACTTCATAATGAAACAACCTAAGAAGAAGAAGTGGAAGAAGAAATAAAGATGAAAGAATTGGTAACGGTAATTACCTCTTCTTTGAAGCACCTCTTTGAGACATCCTCTTAGGGAACTAAAATTGGTCTTTGAGGAAGACCAGAACCTCTAGGATGTTGCTAGGGAAGTGGAGAAGAGATTTTGGCAGGGGTTTTCCGAGATTGAGTGCTCAAATTGGTGTGAGGAGGAGGGGCAGAGGTGTCCTTTTATAAGGGAGGAGAGGGGCACCTTAGGAATACTTCAACAAATTATTTTATATTAAAGTCAAAATCGGTTTATAATGGTTCCAAAGGGTCTTATTTAGAATCTAAAGTGGGGAGGGGTCGAAATACTATCAACCAATATGATTTAGGCAAGTTTAGGGTATTATTTTAACCTTATCAATTAGATTTAACTCTAAGTTAAATAATTTAACTTTTACAGTGTCTTTTTGTTTCCTTTCACTATATGGTTAATACACTTACTATAACATGCCAAACGAACCCCAAATTGTTTATTATTAATATATATATCTTTATCTCAGTCATTTGGCCGAACCTTAGATTTTTAGTAATAAAAGAACAATTAATAATTTAATATTTGATTTAAACACTATTTTGTGTCAATTTTGACACTATTTGATATATGATTTTTTTGAAAGCCATAACAGAATTATATGTTCGAACCAAGTTGATTAAATCAACAATAATATATCATAGTAACCTATAAAAGTATTGGAATTCATAACAAGTCTCAAATTACATTTATTGGAGCATTTATAACATCAATTATGTTAACATTTCCTTAAAAGGGTAATTACTTCATCATCGTTGTGTCATAAATAAATTAATTTATTTGAAGTCTAAAAATTATAAATAAACTTTCATTGTGTAGGAAATCTTTTTAGCTTTCTAATGAATATTTATAATCGAATTTATCTTATGTATAAACCCATATTAAAAATGTTTTTGTAAATAAACTTTGATTTTAACTCTTTTAACTCTTCTTTGAATTAAATAATAATAAATGTCCTAATCTAATCCAAGTGGGCCTAAATGATAATATTTTACACTTAAGGTTATTTTTTGTCGAGTTACACTTGTACAATAGGATTAGGACATGTGTTATGGTAATATTAATATCATTTTTACCCTTAATTACCCTATTTACTTTTAACGGTGGTAAATAAAAGTAAAAAGTTACTATTCACCAAAAATTATTTTCATCTCATTGAACCAAATTTTACTTACTGACATCAACCGTGTCTCTCGGATTTTAGAAATTCCATTCACAGAAGCAGTAAAATTAAGATTTATGAAGAAATTAATTTTTTTAACTACCACTTAGTAGTTTCACTATTCATCAAAAATTGATGTTTTTCAGAACAATGCCAAAATTTCATCCTAAGCTATATTTAATATTCCAAATTCAAAAATGAAGTCTAATATACCAAATTCATAACATAGAAGTTGCATTAAATAATTTTATAATAAAATCCCGCTGTTAAAACAAATAGCGTGTTTTTAAGAAACAATATCTATCAAAAGATTGACACTTGTTTATGTCTGGTGTAAATGTGAAATTACATCCAATGACCAACATTGTATTGAATTGTAAAAATATATTCTAAATATACTTTAAAACCACTAAAATTAATAATTGATCACTATTAATTATTTCGATTAAAAAAGTTTTTTTTAATTAAAATTTAGTAATTTTCACTATTCATCAGAATATGAAAGTTATCCGAAATGCACCAAAATTTCACCTTAGGCTAAATTCGATACTCCGAATCCAAAAATGAAATCCATTTTGAAAAATAAAATTTACAAAATTTCAAAAAGTGGTTATTACTATTCATAACGGCTAGTTTTAATAACATTTTAATAGCATATCGCTGTTTAGTGAAACTCATTATTGCGTACTACACACGCTATCGAGGAAGGTCGTGATTGCGTGTAATGCAAGGCAAGTCAAGGATGCGTGTTGTGCAAGCTCCTTTTGGTGTAGCGTACAACACAAGACAATAGTGAAATAAAAAGAATATTTTTCATAAAATCTCGGGCTGTTACAAGCTAGGGTGACATAATCACTAAGGGTATGGATTGAATCCCCCCATATACAAGCTGTATTATATCAAAATTTATAGTTCCATTTCTTATTTGTATTATGTTAAACTACAGGAAAATTTCCACAAAAAATGTTGTAATGTTGTGACTTTACCCTATTTGATATACACTAGATGATTCATGTATGAGTGGCATGGTATGGTTTATAAACTACCAACCCTCACATGGAATAGGATACTGCTAGCATCAACCCAACTATAAACCCCATTACCATGATCTTATGGGAATCCTCTAATGTATAATCCCCAATCCATTATGAAATACCTAGTATTTGATTCCCAACTAATTGGGATACATAAGAATCATCAATGAGGTCCAAAACCAGCATCTAAATTCCCCCTAAGGTTTTATGGGTCACATCCTCAATAAGGCCATGACAACACTGAGAGAAAATATCTTCAATGGGTTCCTCAAGCCAAATAATCATATGTATCATACCAATCCATCATTAAGAACCTTGTGCCTATGCATCATTAATACATGAAATTAAATTTCATTGATTGGTCTCATCGCATAAGCTTAAAATACAACATCAATCTATGTGGTTTTGATTACTATCTTCCAAAAAGTGTACATAGGTTACCTCCTCGAGGATCAATCATGACATGAAATAAATATAGGTGCTTAATCCTAGGGACACACCTCTATGATCACCTCAATAGGAATTCCAATTAATGCACTAAATCTTTCTCAGGGGACATTCTGATCTACCAATTCGGGGTTCGTCACAAGGGGTGTCCCATTCAATGGTGAAACTAGGTGATCCCTTCTTGGAAAACAATTCCTTGATCATCCACTAGGGGGGTTCTAATCCACTTCTGTGTCTGCAACCATAGGGAATTAGATCCAATCATCCTATTTAGTCATCCACATGGATTTAGATCCAACCTTCTTGGTTCCTCCTCCATGTGGAGTTAGATCCATTCACATCAGATCAACCTCATGTGGTCCCCTGATCCACTCATTTAATATCTCTGAGACATTAAACATGTTCCCTGATTAGTCTCAACAAGACTTTCCGATTCTTCTCCACAAAAAGTAGAACATGTGATCCAACCCCAATATAAACCTCATGGAAACTAATGGACACATAATAATAAAATTCTTGAAATAGATATTCATATTTAATAAATTACCTCAAGATCATCATGGTATGCCTTGGGTTCCATAGCTTAATATCCCTCAAGTGTGATTCTCACCTACAAGAAAGAATACAGATGAAAAATGAACCAAGTGTACATACATGGAATCAACACCCAATGTGAATACTCTCCTTACAAAAGGTTCAGTATCAATTAATATAGAATCAAAATATCCTGAAATATGCAGTGTATTTTACCAGAATCCATAATGATCTAGAACCATGATAGAATTCAATGAACATGACATTAATCTATGAGATAATCTTAGACAAGGTAACTACATTCATGGATGAATCCTTGGAAGGAGTAAAATACATACCATAATACCATTTAGATTACAGAGAAGGATTCATCGATGAAACTGATGAATGTCGAAGACCTGTGGAAGGATGGAATTCACGGAAAAGGAGATGTTTTTCACCGTCATCATGGATGATGAAATTGGAAAAAATAGTAAAACAATATGTGTGGTCAAGGTATTATGGATGTGTGTGCATTATTACCATAAGAAATGTGAGAGGGATTCATTGTTGAGGTTCTTATAGCCTTCCCTTGTTGTTGGTTCAGGAAATTTATAGAAATCTGGGGGAATAAAAGTTTATTGGTGGGGAGATTGTAATTCCATAATACATTTATATTAGGTATGTTTTAACATTATTTTAGGTTGATGTATTTTTGGAAAGGTCAAAATTTAATTGGGAGGATATCTTTAATAGGAATGTAATGGATTTGTTCTACTTTTTTACATAAACCTGAATTTTCTTCAAATCAATGGGAAATTATATTCTGTGTAATTAGTGTAAAGGACATGTAATATATTCATTATAAAGGATCTAAACTAGAAATACTAAATGAACGTTTTACATACCATTTATCAGTTTCACAACATGCATTGGAAATAATTTTGTTTTCTTAACGGATGTGACTTTTTACTATGTATATTATCTTTATGGATTACACAATGTGTAATTATATGACACATTGTGTAACTATCCTAGGTTGTGGTTTTTATGGTTTTTCATGGATAATATTAATTTCATTCAACCCACAACCAATATCTCTCATACCATTACTTACCCTATGTATCTTTGGGTGACTCCATTAATTATTAACTTATTTATTCAATTTAATGGTCTTCATTAGGGTCGTATTTATCCTCTTGGGGTTTGTAATCATTCGACTTCTCTAGATTTTTTTAGGAATGTTGTTTTTACTATGGTTGTGTTTGGGTTTGATATCAGATAGTGTTTTCTATTGATCATTTTCGGTATATTGTCATGGATTTTCTTTCGAATCATGTTATATTGGATTCCAATTAATGTTGTTGAAATTTAATAGGTTTCTACCAAATTCATTTGTTGTTTTTTCTATATAACATGTTAATTTGATGAATTTCATGTCTTTGTTGAAAATTATATTGTGTTTTCCTTAAATTTTATTTGTTAAATGAATTATAATGATTTTTAGGAAATTAAAATGATTTTCAGAAGGGGTGTTTTTTTAGAATGGGTTTACTGGACTTTGGAAAAAAAAATTCAAAAAATAATGTTGATTGGATCAGCATAAAAAATGTTTTATATACTTTTGAACATGGTTTTGAAACTAAATTTAAAAAAAATGTATAGTGGGAACTTAGGGTGTGTCGGGAAATAAATAAAGAGAGACTTAGTGTGTGACACACCATTATAAGTTAATATATTTTTTATATTAATTGTAATTAGCCAATTTCTTATAGATGCAATGTTATGATTGTTTAGGATATAATGTGACTAGTATGTAGTGTCCCAGAGGAAAAGGCCAATATGTGGGTGATTTTTTGTTTGTGATTATTAATCAAATGATTTTTTATCATGGATTATTTGTCACATGTGTCGTTATGAGGTCATAGAACATAGCTTCTCATGATATGTTTATTTATTGATACATTATTATCTTTTTAACTCAGGATTCATCGATATTGTTTCATAATGTATCACTTATATCATTAATATTTCTGCTTTAATAATATGAATGGATTTTAGTAAAAAAAATAAAAAAACGAAATGTATTTATAGATGGTTTCAATTTATGCGAATTATTTGTAAACCTATTGTTTTTAATGTATAATTTATAAATTCTATATATCAGAACTTGTATAGAAATAGTAGTGGTATCATACTGAGATTTTCACACTCCCTACCAATGTCATTGTGCATTTTTAGATGTTGTATTACATGATTCATGTAATGGGAAGAGAATATTGTATCATTATGGATTTCTTGATGTTTTAACATTCAGTTCTAGATGGTCTAGAGGCGATTGTTGGTCGCGTGGGGACATGAAATATTTTCTATTTTTTACCTATTTTATCTCAATTTTATGTCTTTAAAATATATCATCTATTTTTTACACTGTTTATATGTCTTGTTTTTCATATATTCAACCCAAGTTTCTGTTATCCAGGTTTACATATATTACATGACAGACCAGCTCAGGTGGGTTCCATAGTCGACTTGGGATGGTTTGTTACATCGATAGTCCAAACAACCATTAAAATACATTGATCATGATCTCAACATTTTCTCCATTATTTTATTGGTCATTTAATATAGTTCATCCATATGAGGATGATATGTCTTGCTAAAAAACATTTTAGTAGCCAAATGAATCCAAAAGATTCTATAAAACAAAGAGGTTAAGCATAGATCTCTATCAAATAAAATAGAGGTTGGAAATCCATGTTTTTTACCACATTATTTATATATATAGTGGATAGTTGGTCAATAGGAAAATCATTCTGGATAGAAATAAAATGTAACAACTATGTAATGTAATTTAGTACCACCTTTATGGAAATTTTTCACTTATCTATTATGGGATTTCCTTATAATAAATTAATTTTTATGTTTTCACATTTCAATACATTTATATGAAATAGTTTCCTCAAACCCTTGGAACTCTATCATTTCTCCTTGAATTATTTTCTAGTGAATCCTTGAGATACATACCCAACATCTCCCCCATCTTTTTATCCCACAAATATTTTTCCTTATATATATACTACAAAGTGATTCCAGGAAAAAATATAAGGATTAGATATTTGTTTTATCAATATAGTCCTTCTTCTATTTAGGATTTGACGGCATAGATATCCATGTTTCGAACATTATAACTCCATCGTCATAAAAGATAAACTCTATAATATATGTTACTATGTTATATAGAACCTTATCATCCTTTTTATCATCATTAATCTTCAAAATAAAGGATGTTTTAGAAGTTATTTGAGTATAGTTGTATTATTGTAATCTTTTTATTCCAATATCAATACCATTCATGTCTATGAAGATTGAATCCCTTGATAGCCTCATTATAGATAGATTTGAGGGATACATTCCATATTGAAAATTTCCAACATTATTTATAATATTAAGATTGTAATTAAATAAACAATCATAAGAATTGATCAGATATTAATACCTTTGATAAGTTATATTGTCATCCAATTATGTTCCTATATAATATATGATTTTATGTTCTATATATATGTCCCATTTCTCCCCATAAGGATATTGTCACCAAATCTCCAAAAAATGATCACTACATCAAATTAATGATAATGTGTTTGATAATTATTCTCATGGAACATTAATTAGTTAGAGGTATAAGCTATAACATTTTTAACATACCTGAGTACACAAATGAAGAACATTTTGGATGCATCCCTATGGATCAAAATTACATCCCTACTAGTACGTACAGTGAGAAAAGGTATAGTGATTAATATATTCTCCAAATCCCTAATGATTTCATAAGATGTATCAATCCTGATAAATATTAATCCTTTCCACATAATCATGGTTAGTGGGATTTAAAATCATGATAATTTTCTGACATAACGATGATAGTACCCAGAAAATACAAGGAAATGATGGGTTTATGTATCAATTGGTGGATTGGACGTTCCTTCAGTTGCATCAATTTTTGAAGAATCCATATATATCACATTTTTTGAGAAATAATTCACCAATAAAGATACTCTCTCCAAAAAAACACACATTTACTGTCACTTTCATTTCAAATTTCCTTATGGATGGTTTTTAAAAAATTATTTAAATTTATATCATACACCGAATTTCCATTATTGAAAATAAGAACATCATTAACAAAGTATTTCAAAAAAAATTATACATAATACCTAAATACATAATATATGAAGTCCAATATTATTTATAGATTATTTGTATGTCTGAATGTAATCACTATTCTATCATTTCACTTTTACTATATACAAAATATAGTCTCATTAATGTATTCTCACTTCATATTTACCTAATAATATCAAGAATGATGATCCATCTCATAATAGTGTTGTGCTCCCTGAAGAAGATCGAACAAGTAATCAATCCATAAAAAAAATACATTTTAATTATCATTTTCTTTTTGAGATCATGATATTTAATACGTATGTTGATAGAACAATAATATTTCTTGAGGAAGAGAACCTGTGAACCCCATGGTGAATCACTTGGGTTTATAAACTATTTATCTATTTTTAATTTTTCATTAAGATCATACTTTTAAACAAATTACAATATATACATATTACAATATATTTGTAAGGTTTTAGTTATTATATCGATTATAAAATAAACCTCACGTCTTTGAGGAATACCAGGAGATTCATCAGGAAACACATCAGCTAATTCACAAAAAATGGTAATTTTGTTTTGGTTGACTATATATTTATTATAAATAATTTCATATACATGTTATTTCATGTCATGAAATAATATCCATACTTTATATGTTAGTAATAATAAAATTCTACACCATTTTTCCATTTTCTAGAATCAGAGGGTGATTTCCTTTAATCACCCATTAATGATTCATCTGTATAATGAAATCAAATACATACACATAATTTTATCAAATTCTCCCATAGTGTGTATCAAAAGTTTATATGGTTATCTTATCCCAAAATTATGGATATGGGATGAGATATATGGGTTGGATGTAAAAATTGACAAATTATCCGTCTTCACCAATAATAATACCTTCTTATTTTTAGGTGGTGTTTGAATAACTCTACTAAACATTAATTATGAGATAGAATGTATATAACAAAAATCATAAATAATCTTCTCTATTCTTGATTGAGTTAATATTATATATATCAACAATTAATTGTTTGGATCTATATAATATATTTTGATGGATGACGTTACCCCTTCCACTGTAGGATATAAAGATTTTATCAATGTTTATCATCAACAAACATTGAATTAGGGAATTGAATGAAATAGTTTAGGAAACTAAACCTAGAAATCTCCTAGTCGGTCACTACTACCTTTACATTACCATGATTACAAGGAATAAAATACTGAAGTATTGAAGAGTTTTGTATTCTTGTTAAACTCGATACATATATAATTATTGTATTAAAAATTAATACACAAATCACAACATATTTTTTTAGGAAAATATTCTTCCAGCAGTATTATATTTGGATATTTATCTTTTTACACTTTAGGGTATCTTGGGGAAAGTAAAAAAATAAGGTAAATCTCAAATTCTCAGTAAGACTAAAATACAATGGAGATAGCAAGGAATATACGATAACCATCAATATGGAATGATATTAATTTAAAAAAATCCCTATAATTAATAAACTAATAAATAAGTGTGTAAACAATAATTATTTTGTATAACTAAAAACACATTCCATTTAATAATTCGATAAAGCAAAATCAATATTGAATATTAAAATACAAAAATACATCACATTTAATCAGTAAAAAAAGTGTGAAATGCTTCTATAGATTTTATCATATTGAAAATCTCATGGATAATAATTACTAAATATTAATGAAGTAAATTATTAATAATGAAATTTATTTTTCCCAAGAACATTATAATATTATCAACAAAATATTTCACAATAAAATTTAAATAAATGGGTAGGACCCCATCTAATATAATTGAAAGAAAACAGGTAGGATGTTTCCCCGACTAATTTCATCTCATTAGGAAACCGATATATCAGGGGGAATAAATTAAATGTTTTCCAACTTATTGGACATCCATTAACCAATCCCCAACCCATTATAATTAAATTAACCAATCCCCAACTCGTAAAATGCATGTCCAAATCATTTATCAAATATCAAATAATTTATTTAAATAAATATTTTTCCTTATCAAATATAATTATTGAATAAATTTTATAGTATTTTTAATAATCCCCCATTAAATAATATAATTTTTAATGTAAGAAAAATATGAAAAAATGATATAAGCTTTAGGTAATAATTGTATCCATGAAAATTGTTTTGGATAAGTAGGGGATATTCAATGTTCAATGATCATACAAAATTAAATATTTCAAGGGGACTAAAAATGGAATCAAGGGAGAGAATTAAAATAATATCATTGTTAAAATGAATCATAAACCATCCATAGGATAAATAACTAATGTTTTAATATAAAATATCTAATGTGGAGTAAATATATAGGGTTGTTGTTTTTGATGGAGAGACTGTTATTTAAATAACATTTACTTAAAATATCCCTTTCATTGTAGAAAGTATTCTAATTATATTTCATTTAAATTAAATTTTTAAATAAATTCTCTTTCAAAATTTCCTTTTAAACATTCAAATGAAGATTCGATGAAATTATTGTTGGCAAATTCTCACATTTCATATAAGGTAAAATAAATTTTCTTTAGCAATGTAAAAATATTATAAAAGTTACTTTTCCATAAAATGAAAAGAATATTCCTTTTAATAAATTCACATAACCAAAGAGGGTATGAATTTTTTAAATAATTAATTTTTTAATGTTTTAAAAAATTAATACCTCTTTATAAATATTATTTTTTATGATAAATATTTACTGATTAGAAACTAAAATAATGTCTGTTTTCTTAAAAACATTTTCAAAAAACATTTGTGTACCAAATATTATAAAGAACATACTATTACATGAAAAAAGTTTATGAATGAACTGAGGAGAATAAAATAAATGGTTTTATTAGAAAAATATACAATAAAATACTTTAACATAAATTTAGTTGTAAATAATCTTGAAAAATGAGACAATGAAGTAAACCCTTGAAAATATTAATATTTAAATTAGAATCAATCAATAAATATATTATTTTTTCCAATTATAAATAGACTTAACAAATTGAAAATATAATTATTGATAGTTAAAGGTGATGAAACACATTGTCTTGGAATATTAATGATAATGAAAATATAATATAACCATAATCATATTTATAAAATCATATAATAACTTAGTATAATAACATATTTCCCATTTGTTAATAATAATATTTATTTTCACTTTTTACGGTGTTAACTTCATAGTTTGTTCGGTATGTTATAATATGTTAATTGTTGTTCATATCATAGGTTTTTCATCTAAATAATATTAATAATGATTTAAATACATTTTATGTGCAATATATATATATATATATATATAATAAATCATAAAATGAAAATATAGTCAATGAAATACACCATTCATGGAGAAGGTCGGTCGTACCTTCCCATAAACACCACTTCCATTTTCTAGTCTAATTTAAAATAAAGAAATGAAAAATGATATATATTTATATATCATATTAATTTAATATATTTCACATATTTTTATTAAATCCATCCCTTATACATCCCATTTATATCATGAATGAATCAAATCATTTTGAATAGGCGGTATTACACATTTTGAAAAAAAATAATGTTATTATGTTCCTAAAAAATGGAAATCCTAAAATTATGTATCATATAATAAATCCATATATATGATGAATAATTAAATATCTATTATATCATATATATATATATAGTATGTCCATCTAAATTTTGACTATGGGAGGCAGTATCGGAAGAATGGGCAATCATCATTTCGTGAGGTCTTAGATCACCATACACGAATTAGTAAGTTTGTTACCCATTATACAGAAGTGTGTGTATGATTAGTTAGAAAAGATAATATAAAAATATATATATAATAATTAGGATATTATTTAATAATTAATTATTTTATTTTATTTGGTTTTTAATGAAAAAAAATAGTTAATCTTAAGGAGGGATATTAACTTCTTTTTAGGTAACTCTTTCTGAGAAGCACAAAAGGGCTTCTATAAAAGGATTTCATGCCAAAGGGATGCCTCTAGGACTAGGGGAGTGATATTTGGAGATAATATTATCATATTTTGTGTGATATAGAGAGCTTGATTGGTGTGAATAAATGGGATGGGTGAGTTCCTTTTTCACGATGATGAGGAGAGACATTCTTGTAATTATTAAAATTGATAATTCAATGCATTTTTTTGCTTATTTAACATTTTAACAATAATGGAAACCATTAGATAATATGGAATATATTTTAGGAATATTTAAATAAAAATTACTTTTTAAAAGTTTCCATTTTTTTCTTTAATGTTAATTTTTAAGTCTATTGTTAAACTAATTTTACTCTTAATCGTTCTAATTAATTTTAAAAACATTCAATAATCTATCTGGTCAAAAAAATAATTTGAGCATTTTATGAATTATAAATTATGATTATTGATAATATTCAATCCATTTATGTAAATTCTATTTATATAATTGGAATAAATTATTTCAAATTTAATCCTTCGGACCAGGCAACAATGTAGGATTTTAATGAAAAATGTTCAAAACATTGCAATGTTTTTATTTTCAATTTTCATATGAAAATTTTCTCAGTTAACTAAATTCAATTAATTAATGTATAATTATTTTAATTAAATAATAAAACAATTCAAAAATATAATTTATCTTTATAAATAATTTATACAAAAAATGTTTGGAATTAAAATTATAATATTTTCACAATTCTTCAAAAATTAAAACAACGTTGAAAAATATAAAAAATCACCATAAAATAATTATTAAGTATCTAATTTAAAATATAATTTTATTTTGAAACATAATAATTATAAAGGTTCCACGAATTGTATTTAAATTAGGATAGCTATTAAAAGGTGGTGAAATTGCCATTAAAAAATATTGATTTTTAGTTGAAATATCAAGATTGGTCATTTCATATGCCTATAAAAACTATTTAAGGAATGTCAAAAATATTTGATTGAATATATATATATATATATATTAAATTAATGTCAATGAAAAATTTAAATTAATGAAAATTATTAATATAAAATTTATTAGTGGGAATAAAATGTTTTTTTCCACAAAACTAATCATTTTAAATTTATTGGGTTCTTATATTCTTTTCAAATATTTTTTTTACCAATTTGTTGATTTTATATTAGTTTAAAAAATATATTTTTATAATTAGTTAATATTATTCCAAATTTATAATTTAATTCATAGGTTATATCTTATTATATTAAATTATATTATTCTGGAATATATATTGTTGTTCTGTAGAACTCGGTTATGAGTGCAACACAATTCATTAAATATATGCATTGTTTTGTTTGAAATATTCCTCCCTAGTATTAAATTAATTTTAATATAATATCATATATTTATATTATTTTAAATTCTAAATATATTTTAGAGTCTAGTGATATTATATTCCCTTATGTGTTTGGTATTTTGTGTCATACATGCTATAACATACAATGTTCTTAATTTAGAATTTTGGGGAGTTATATTCTCCCAACATTAATTAAATTGTGTGTATGAAATTCAAAATTGATCTTGGTAATATATTTTTCAGTAATTCATATGTTTTAATCCTACATCAATATAAGGTTATGCCAAAAATTAAACATGAAAGAGAGATTGTGATGTAAAAAAGGTAACATGGACTGATATATAATAAGGTTTCAATGTAGGAGAACATTTTGGAACGTTAAAACATGGACTTTGAGGATAAGTGTTAATATTTATAGCGAGATATTTTTTTCATAAATAATAAAAACATTAATTATCAGATAAAGGTTTAGGGTCTCAAATTCATAAATCTAGGATTATTTAGAAGTTTATCAGTACAACAAAAAATAATTTATTAGGGAATTATTTTTTTCATTTTCATAATGTTGAGTAATTACATTTATACCAATGAATATAAATAATTATAGATACCTCATATATTTATATAATTTTTTTTCTTCTAATAGTTTTCCAATTCATCTATAACTTAGAAAAATAGATATTCAAATTTTTTTTATTATTTCACGAAGTAGAAAAATAATACGTTAATCGGTCTTAAGGCCCATAAAAAAGTATTTAAAATAATTTTAAACAATTTTATAAATTTAATGGGGTCAGGATTTTCTTATAATCTTAAAAATTAACACTACTGATACATCATTAATATTTATTCTTCAAATTGTTTAACTAAAATTGGTGACATAGTAACCAAGACATTGTGTGAATTAGTGGTTGGGATTAAAACCTTAACCTCATTTATTCATGGGTTCAAGTCCCATGGCCATTCTGGACATGGTGGAAATCACCAAATACACATGTTCTCCTTTTCTAAAACAATATTAATGTAATTTATAAAATAAATATGATTATAAATCCTTGAAATAAGGTTAATCACTAAATATCCTTTTAACTAAGGTTTCAATAAAACCCCAATATATAAATACTTCATCCATTGTATTTCTACATAGGTCAATTCATGTGTAGTGATTATCCTAGGTCATTCATTATCATTATCTTTTCAAAACAACCATAATGGGTTGTAAAGGATATGTGAATTATCCAAATCCTATCACATGAGATTATCAAACTCAGTGTGTCGTAAGGACCATTATCATATACAAAGTTTGGATCGTGTCTGGCCCACCACACATTTTTTAATTTTTTACCCCTACGAACATATGTTCGAGAAGCATGTCCAATAATAGTATCCAGACATTGATGTATGGCTAAAAAAACAAAAAATATATATCTAATGGAAACATTACAATTTTCATATTTATGTATCCTTAATTTTTTTTGTTGGGTTATGTTCTCTAATAAAAGTTTTCCTAAATATTGTTTACATGTTTTTCTACAAAACAACCTTTCATACCAACTATAAAGACCCAACCTTAAAAAATTACATAATATTGAATTAAATGAATAATTCACATTGAGGATATTTTTTATGTTTACAATTTTAGAGAAATAAGACATCACTATTACATCTAAAAACATTACAAAGTAGATACTTCTACTCAGTTTCCATTTTTTTCATAAATTAAAAACTCTTGAAAAAAAGAGTCATGTCTAGTTCCATGTTTAAGAAAGCATGAAATTTTCCATGATCCAATCCATGACCCTATTTCACATTATGCCCTATGAAAAACATTATAAAAACATTGGATGCCCATAAAATGCTCAGTAAGGGATACACCAAGAAGGAAAAATGTTAGTTTTTTCAAAAAAAACATGTAAACCATGAATACTTTTACATAAGTAATACTTTTCCACTTTATGAAGTAGTAAATAAACCTCACTGAATAAAAGATCACTACTTACCCTTTTGTAACCAAAAAAATTACCAAACAACCCATATAAAGAACATATAATATATAAAGGTAACTTGGGACATAAACACACATAAATGGAATTACCAAATGGTCGACTTCCACACATATCACTAAATGGAATAGCCATACGACCGACTTCCATACACAATTCATTGGAGGTTATAATATAACCACCCATCCTATTTTATCCTGTCACCACCTATCATTTGGTTTATCATGTAACCACCTGTCAAATGTCCAAGTACCATTATAAAGCCATAACACATAAAAAAATATAAAGTAAATAAAACATTTCCACATTTCCATCACAATATATCACTTAAATATATTAACACAACAAATCAATTATCAAAACCATTTTGAATACCAAAATACAAAAAAGTGTATATGGTATTTGTTTTCCTTGAAAAAAGAAACATTACAGCTTGTTAAGGAAGCCAAAGAACAAATAATACTCAAGGTGGAGGAAAGGGAATTGTCACCACTTACATTAATAGAATCATTCATTTTTTCATTTAGTTAAACACTTAATAGAAAAATATTCCCTTTGAAAATTCAAGGGTTTTTATACAACGTAAAAACTAAAGTCACATATTAAAACAAAATATGCCTTAATGAAAGAAGATTGAGACAAAGTCCCTTACCTTGTGTCCGACTTGACCCGTTCGTTCTTTAATATCCTGAATAATAAACTAAATTTAATTTATACTTTCTTAAGAACCATTTTCAAGTTTATTATTCCCTTTATATCACTAATTACCATGTTATAAACATTATGTAATCATTCAAGTTAATAATGTTTATTTTGTCGATATTTGGTACTTGAGTAACAAATAAACACCATATAGTTACAAGTTGTACACATGGTCAAAATTATATTATATCCAGAATGATTTTCATGATTTATATATCATATATATAATTTATATCACCTATATACATGTATTTATAAAATTACATAACATTTGGAGGTAAGAAATGAAATGCACTGTTCATGGAGACTGTAAGTCGTACGTACGCATGAACGCTACTTCCATTTATATTTCTTATTTTAATGGAATTAAAACATAAATATAAATAGGTATATTATTATTACAGTATAATATCATATATAATATAATTAACACCATCCTTTATACATCCCACATATTTCATTAATGAGTCATATCACTTTGAGGGTGTTGTACTCCACACTTCCTCAAATGAAATTATCGCTTTTGCCCATAATGAAAACCATAATGGTATTCTATAAAAGAAAACTAAAGAAGCATAAAGAAAACATAAACATAATATATATCATATATAAATAGATTTATATCTTAATGGCCACCATGAGAGGAGGTAGTAGATAATCGAACAATCATCGTTTCGTGATATGTTAGTTTTCCATCCACATAAACATTATGCTCTTCAACCATTAGAAGAAGGAGTGTGTAAGTGTAGTTAAAATACTTCTCATAAAAAATCATATTATATTATGGATACTTGTTATGTAATAAAATATTGGAATAAAAAGTGTTTAGGGGTTGGAGAAGTGAAATAAATGCAAATAAGTTAAGAGAAACGGTTACCTTTAATTTGGGTAACTTCTTTATATTGTGAAGCAAAATGGTTTGTTGAAGTCCCTTCTGCCTATGTTAAGGCTTCTAGGTGGAATAGAGAGATGTAGGGAGATTAATTGGGTAGATTTTGGATGACCCAAAAGGCTTGATAGTTGTTAGAAATTGTTTAGAAATAGTATCCTTTTATAAGGGGGAGGAGAGGCTCTTTAGGAAAGTGTGAAAATATTATTTTATTATATAATGATATTAGGTTTCTAAAGGTTAAAAAATAATTAGAGTCGAAGATAAGATGACTCATGGTAGAAATAAAATCATCCAATAATAATTTTACTGGTTTTGGATGTTATTTTAAAATTGATAATCTTATTTATTGAAATGATTTATTAATGATGTAAACACTGTTTCATTATTGTGTCATAAATAATTTAATTTATTTGATGACTAAAAAATATATAAAAAAATACCTTGATGTATGAAATAATTTTATCATTCCAATAAATATTTATAGTCAAAAATATTACTTATATAACTCCATATAAAAATTAATTCACTAAAAGATTTTTGTTTATTTCATTTTTGTCTTTACTTTAAGTTAATTAATCTAAACTGTCATTATCATTGATAAGTGGCTCCATGGGGTACCAAAATCGACAAAATGATGCCCATGGTTGGTCATTACTCTTCCAATAAGGTTATGATAAGTGTTAAGTTAGTTTTGAATTATTATAATATTCGTTTTTACCTCGAATTACCGAATATACCTTCAACCGCGTTAAATAAAAATCAAAATTACTATTCACCAAAAATTATATTCATATTATTGAACCAAATTTTACAAACTAATAACAACCATGTATTTTTTATTTTCAAAATTAAATTCACAGAAGTGGTATAATTTCATTTAAATTAAAAAGATAGTTTTTTAGCTAATATTAAGTGGTTTCACTATTCATCAAAATTTAAAGATTTTCATAAAAATACCTAAAATTCAACCTAAGAAATATTTGATATTACAAATTCAAAAATGATGACTATTTTTTCAAATTATAAACATTGAAGATGAATTAATTAATTTAATATTAATTCATGTTGTTAAAACAAAGAGTGTTTTTTCCAGAAACAATAAATATCAAAAGATTGACACTTGTTTATGTCCAAATTCAAAGGTAAATTAATTACAATGACAAAATGTGGATTAATTAGTAAAAATATATTCTAAATACACTTTGATGAAAATTAATAAGGTAATCTAACAATATAAATAAATTATATTAAAAGGAACTTTTGAATTAAGATACAATATTTTTTACTATTCATAAAAATGACCTTTATCAGAAAAATACCAAAACATTTCCCAAAGTAAATTTTGATATCCTGAATCTAAAGAATATTATTTTGTCAAATAAAACATATATAAATGAGTAAAACTAGATTTAATGACAGTTCTCCATTGAAAGGCTGTATATCGACCTTTTAATGTAAATTATTCTTAAAATTAGATTCATTTACATTTTAAACCTCTATATTTAATTGGATAAATATAAATAAATTTAACAAACATGTATAATCATATTGTAGTTAGTTTTGTTCTTTCCCACCAATACAATTTCTATTATTTAACTACCATTTAAAATAATAATATTAAATTATTAATGTGCAACGTATGATTTCACAGAAACTCGTTGTTTCTTATCACGTACTCTATCAAACATAGAAACCCCTTTAAAGTAAGAATAATATTTAATTCAAAAATATTAATAAATATGAAAATATCTTATTCTTTATTTACATGGTATGTTTCACCAACTATAGATACACAACGGTTGAAATCCCATATGTGGTGTTTAATACCATTAGATAGGCATGATTACATGGAATAAAACCCTAAAGGATCAAAGAGTTTAGTAGTTTTGGTAATCTTGATTCACACATGCATCATTCATTCAATATGAATAAACTGATTATAGTACAAATTTTTCAAGGATAACATTAATCCATCTATTATATCCTTTTATATCTTCCTTAGTACACATTAGGGAAACACATGGAATGGAAATAGCATAATTGTGCACTCAAATTCTTTGTAGAAGTATAGTGCAATAGATTCCATAATTATTCAAAGTGAACATGAAATATGGAAATGTAATTACTAAAGACACATTTCATGTAATCAAGAAAATGGGAAGGGAATGTCTAAATAATATTTAAAGATAAATAAACAAATTCATATTTATTTTAAATAAATGTATTCAGAAAAATCAATTTGGGACAATATGAAACTGAAATCCCAATATATATAAACAATAAAGTAAAACTGAAATTAATCCATGTAATTTATCATATTAAAAATCATATATAATAGATATTGAATATTTATAAATGAAATTCTTAATTATTGGATGATATCTTTCCAAGGAATGTGATACATTTTCCATTAAGACCATAAACAAGTCAGTTTAAATATATTTATAGAAACTAGACTATTCTTCTTGGAAACAGATTCAAAGGGTTTTTCGCGAACAAAATTTATCTCATGTGACTTCTGATGCATCTTCGAGAATAATTTTAAATGACCAAAACCCATATGATGTTCCATAAGTGTCTCGTTCTGGTTTTTAGCCACGAAACGCCCAACAGAACCATATCCAATGATTGATGGACCTGCTTTCCAAAGGTAGGCGTTCGCTGGATGGTCTGACCAGCGACTCTTATGAACTCACATTGGTCGAGAGGATGGGAAGTCGAGCTCATCACACCCTTTTTGGGGGAATTTTTTCTTGTTCCGGGACTCTCTTATAGATTTAAAACGTATTCATATGTTTGCGAATCTTTGGTTTATACCAAAACATAGAATCCACGGATTCAACCCTGGTGGGAAATAGTCAACTAGACTCAGGGGTTTGGAATCATTTATGCCCCAGGATTACCATCCCTCATTGGATTAATGACCCTAAAGGGTTGGAACTCGATTGAGGCAGCACTGGGAGTAGCGTGGTGAACTGATGTGGATATGATCAGATCGACCAACTATTAGGCTTGAACCTCATGGAGGCTTCCTACGTACCCTGCCTAGGAGGAAAGTATCAAAGTCCACGTAGTTTGGATATACAGTTTAACGTCATGCTGGACAAGGGTAGAAATTGACGTGAAGAAACGACCGAGTGGTGGGCTTGAACCTCGTGGAGGCTTCCTACGTACCCTACCTAGGAGGTAGGGATCAAAGTCCACGTAGTTCTCTAAGGTGTTGGGGAACCGACGTGAAGAGAGACCAGGTGGTCCGATGGGTGGAGGGCTTGAACCTCATGGAGGCATCCAATAAACCATGTCTAGGAGATAGGGATTAAAGTCCTTGTAGTTCACATTGGCTTGGGGCTTACGCTCTGGGGCAGTCCATAGGAGGATGTCATGGTCGATGCTTAATATAAGCCCACGTGAGCCATGCTCGGTGTGATAAACAAGAGGCAGCAGGGACTAGTGGATCACATCGCGAAAGGTGTGTCTGTGAGAAGTGGAGTGGGGCTTACGCATAAAGGTGGCCCAGGGTGATGAATTGGGGCTTACACTCTGAGGAGGCCCAGAAGTTCGGGGCTTACTTCGAGATGGACGCCCGTGGAGAAATTCTCATGTCTGTACATGAGGGAATCCCAACCCATTGGTGGGTTAAGGAATATAATGAGGGTCAATGCCTATGCATAGGTGCACAAGCGGGATAACACCAAGGGCATTGGAATCAGTCCAAACAAAGGGAGATTAAAAGTGTGAATTACATGCCCGACATTCGGAACACAATGAGGGTGGAATGGTGATGGAGGATAACTATTGACCATGTTTGAAACACAGCATTCATATCACATTAGCCTGAAATGGGGACAAAGAAATGAGGGTCGACTGATGACCATATTAGAAACACATGACCTATCTCGAAGTGTTGTCCAATGTCTTCCAGGGCGTTGTCCCAAGATGGTAGGTGAGCCGATGCAGCATGAGGCCAGGCGGTTAGGGGGTCCCTTTAGACATGAAAGAAGATGAGGATCCGAATAAATGACACGCAAAGCGTGGGGTAGAGTGATGGAATGTTTGAATGGATTCCAACGCTCTTGAAATTACGCATCTGTGATCATGACATTAGGCATCTTATGCTTGGAGCATGAGGAATCTCTTGCATGGAGCAAGAGACATCCAATTATTGAATGATAGGGAATGCTACAGTTTATAGTCATGTAGATAGGACCGTTTCCATACAGTTTAACGTCATGTAGTCAGGACGAGGGACTTACATTTTAACATCATGTGGTCAGGATGAAGGACCTACAGTTTAATGTCTTGTGGTCAGGATGACTAGGTACGAGATACCTAGAAATGGGTGGTGTGGGAATTACCCAAGGGAGGCCCTTTATGGATGAACCTAGAAAAAGGAGCTAGGTAATGGGGTTAAGAGTCTCATGAGGAGTAGCTCGACTCATGGCATGTATAGGAAGGATGTTAGGGCAACACAAGGGTGCAATTTAAAATACTGTTTACCCATCCTGAAAAGTTCATGGTGCGACTCTACATTTTTCATGGGGGTCAGTGACGGTAGCGCAGGGATGTGCGCGGAGCCCGGCACTGATCTCAAGCGGGGGCTCGGGGGCGCAACCCCCGTGGAATGGACCAACGAGTTCATGGGGTTATCCGTATGGGGCTGGCTGTGAAGGAGCTGGTCGTGAGGTGCCGGTCGCGAGGGACTGGTCGCGGAGGAGCTGTCTGCAAAGGACTGGCCGCGAGGGACTAGCCACATGTGGTTCGCGGTTTATTTATCTCTGATGGGTGTCCGTGGAGGAGATGTCCACGGAGGAGATGGATGTCCGTGAAGGATGTTGTCCACGAATGATGATTTCCATGGAGGAGGCTGTCCGCGAAGGTGTTTGTCCACGGATGAGATGGCTGTTTGTGAAGGGTGTCTGCAAAGGGG
Organism: Viscum album; assembly: GCA_963277665.1. Lineage (NCBI taxonomy): Eukaryota > Viridiplantae > Streptophyta > Magnoliopsida > Santalales > Viscaceae > Viscum > Viscum album. The sequence continues at coordinate 389,751,772 of OY728125.1, forward strand.
CTGGCGCCCATCCTACTTCTCGCCTACAGAGGTGTTCTGCCTCCATTTCGCGAACAACACTGGTACGCAGAAGAGATGGACGTCCGCGAAGGAGATGGTCGTCCGCGAAGGATATGGCCACTAAGGGCTGGCCGCGGAGGAGTTATTCGGATGTGGTTCGCAAACTGGTTTCTTCTCTATGCGGAAGAGTTCATCCGCAGACGATATGCGGTCCGCGGATTGCAGCAGAGTGATTTATCTAGCGTCTCCCCACAGGTTTTCACCCGTCTTTATTTCTCCTTTCCTTTGTGCCCCTCGATCAATATTTATAGAGTCACAAAGAGGATAGGGACACGGCCTTTGCGGAAGCCCATGAAGGAATTCCCACCCTTGTATGACTCGGTCAACTGGGATATTTGATGAGTCAGGGTGGGGTTGCTTCGCAGCGGCATACCAATCCCCTCAATTCCACGGACGATGGTGGTCCGCGATCGCATAGGTGCCCCACCTCCATTTCACAAACGATGGAGCACGTGGCATGGTCCGGTTGGCATGGTTCATGGCAGTTGTACGGCCTGGATTCATCGGAGGTCTTCCTGGATCGCACCCGTGGAGGCGCCTCACCCTCATTTCGTTAACGACAGTGCCTGCGAAAGGGCATCCTGGCGAACCGGCCGCGTACTGTTGCTGGGAGCCGGTGCGCGGACCGGTTCAGTCCATTTCCATGTTTTGGGGTAATTGGATTTCCCCCTTGCGGAATTATCAAGACCCTAAAAATTCCCCCAATCGGAATGGGGTCTGATCGGAACGAATAGGAGGCCATTCCGATGTAGAGGGGTTCGGAAAATCGACGAGTGATTGGAAAATGCTCTAAAGTATGCCTGAGCCAAGGGACACAGCGAGCACAGTCTGACTATTGCTAGTGTTTTGTAGAGAAACCCCATAAACTTTTTTTCTTTTTCTTTTAATTACCTAATTTTTCCTGGGCCCAATTAGTGTGGACCCAGCGGGTATAACCCGACTTTTTCTTAGATCGCCCTTTTCAGGTTTTCTACCTAACATGCTTTGTGCCTCCTTCTTCTGTGATCGGTTTAACATCCCTCTGACAAGACTATCATTACTGATGTTTTAGGTCGATCATCTTTGACCAAATATGGTGGGGTGAGGGCCCCAATGGGGTTCAACTAATTAAAAGATGTCTTAATACCCTTCAAACGCACATGGGGGGTAACATGTTTTAATTTTAGCGTCATGTAGGGCATGTCTCAAGGCATGGGAGTCGTGACGACGTATAGAGGTAAGAAGAGCATTGCATAAGGAAAAATTTCCTTTGGTAGACAGGCCAGGGGAAATCAATATGCAGATCCGCTGAGGGAATGGTATGAATAGACATAAAAAGGTGTCCTTAAGTCAAAGACTTGTCCATTTCTGATGGTCAGGGGACTTCATGGAAGTTCGGCTTATAGAAACCACGATGGGTAGCATGGAAAATTATGAAAACCACCAGGGGTGGCTCAGAAGGGGAGTGTGACATCTGAAAGGGTTTTGCTAGCATCCGTATTAACCAGGAGCGTGGTCCGGAGACCACCTCCCAACACATTTAGTTATCATAAGGGATGGTTGAGGCTTGACGCAATTTAAAGTCATGCAGCTGGGACATCATATGAAATGGAACGACTTCTCCTGGTTCTTGGTAATCTCTTCAAAGACATTCCGCCACATTTAGGTAGGATTTTAGAAGATGCTGGTAATCTGTAGCTCAGAGGGTTTCTAAATCCCGGGATGGAAATGGGGGCTAAGAGGCCAAGAGGCGTACGGAGAGAAGAATTGCCTAAGGAAATATTCCCATTGGTAGACGGGCCAGGGGCGATCAATATACAGAGCCGCTAAGGGCATGGTATGCATAGTAATACAAAGGTGTCCATAGGTCAAAAACTATCCACTTCCTATAGTCGAGCAACTTCAGGGAAGTTTAGATTTGGAACCACTAGGGGTGTCTTATGAGATTTCGGATTTTTCTATGTACAGAGTATGGTTTATGATGAGAAGGTGCCTGAATATGGGGGAAATATATAGACTAAACTTCCTGATAACGGGTGAAGTAATTCTTTCTCCTGTTGGTGTGAGGCGGTGGTTCGTGCAAGTCTGACCCGTGCACTGAAAGATGATGGCAAGCCTCTGTTTCTCATCGAACCCATGATGAATATGACCGTGTAGTTTATCATCATGTGGTTGGGACATAATCCGTGCAGTTTAACGACATGAGGCAAGGACGAGAGACATTTTTGAAGGTTGCTATGTAGTTTAACGTCATGCAGTGAGGATGGTGGAATTATTTATTGATGATTTCTATACAATTTAACGTCATGCAACGAGGACGACTTCCGTGCTTTTTAATGTCATTCAGCGAGGATGGGGGCATTATTAAAGGTTGTTATGTAGTTTAACGTCATGCAGCGAGGATGGATTCCGTGTATTTTAGCATCATGCAGTAAAGATGTGGATATTTTTAATCCTTGTTATGCAGTTTAATGTCATGCAGTGAGGACGACTTCTATGTATTTTAGCATCATGCGTTAAGGATGAGGATATATTTAAAGTTTTCCATGCAGTTTAACGTCATGCGGTGAGGACGGGGGGGGGCATTATTGCGAAGGCTGCACTTCATCAGAATATAACTGGGCTTGAATACCTCAACATGCCCCAGACGTGGAAGTGGGGTTTATGTTGTAAATCATGGTTCCATGGCCTTTTGGACCAGGAGAGGTGATATGGGGGCTCTAAGGTCAGTAAGCGTATGGATCTAGGAAGAGTTCCACCCAAGGAAATCTTGTCTTTGGTAGACGGGGCAGGGGCTATCATTATGCAAAGCCGCTGAGGGCATGGTATGCATAGTCGTACAAAGGTGTCCACAGGTTGATGACTTTCCACTTCTGATGGCCATGAATAGTTATGAGGATCCGCAATTATCTAGGCCATGAAGTCTGTCATTTGGTGAGGAAATACCTGGACATGTTAGGGATATTCGTCCATGGTTGCTATTAAAGCATAAAGAGCCCCCATGCGCTGATTTATCTTGCTCGTGGAGGTGTACCTTCATTCCACGCAGTTTAACGTCGTGCGATGATGAAGAAGTACAACTAGTTTATCGGTCATAGATCTCAGACCAATGGTCGACTATTGCTGCAGTCACTCGAAGGATAATTGGGTCAAGATGTTCTGATATACCTAGAAAAAGGCGGAGGATGAAGGTTATAAACTGCAACTTTGAGCTTTCCCAGATCAGGAGGCGTGGTGTCGGGGCTCTGAGGCCGGTAGGCGTACAGAGCTGGGAGGAGTGCCGCACGAGGAAATATTGCCTTCGATGGATGAGCCAGGGGATATTATTATGCAGAACCGCTAAGGGAATGGTATGTATAGTCGTACAAAGGTGTCCTCGGGTCGATAACATTCCAATTCCAGTGGCCATGAATGATTATGAGAATCTGTGATTGCTCCTAGTATAGAGTTCGGCATGTGGGGATAATGGTGTCCGGGTATACAGAAAACATCTTCACTGCAATTGTCTGTTGAGTCAAAGTAGCCTAGTCCTGGCTTGATGTTTGTTGATGCTGGTCGCTATGTGAACCACTGACAGACACGTAGGCTATCCAGATAAGGATACCCTGGTGACATCTGGATGTGAAAAGGGGAATGAACTTGTAAACCACTTCGCCATAAACTTCTGGATAAAGAGGTATGGTATGGGGGCTCTAAGGCTGGTAAGCGTACGGAGCTAGAAAGAGTGTCCCCTGTGGAAATCTTCCCTTTGGTAGACGGGCCAGGGTCTATCAATATGCAGAGCCACTGAGGTCACGGTATGCATAGTCATATAAAGGTGTCCACTGGTCGATAACTTTCCTCCTCCGATGGCCAAGAGTGGTTATAAAGATGCATAATTATTCAGACCGTGGAGTCTGATGTATGGAAAGGATGTATCAAAATTTGCAATGAGTATCTCCATATTGAGTTTCCATGTGTCCTGGGTGGGTCGCGACAGAGTCCATGCAGTTTAATGTCATGCAGTGAGGAAAAACTACATGTAGTTTAATGACATGCGGTAAGGATGAAGGTGACCTGTCGTGAAAGAAAAAGAGGGGTCTGTGCAGTTTCATGTCGTGCGGTGGGGACAATTTCCGTGCAGTTTAACGTCATGCGGTAAGGACAACTTCCGTGCAGTTTAACATCATGTGGTAAGGACGAAGATATACACCCGTGCATGTCTGGTCCGTACACGTGGGAAGGGGCATTTTTAACATCATTGTATGTGCAGTTTAACGTCGTGCGGTTATGACGAGAAGTACACCCCGTGCAGGTCTGGTCCATACACGGGGGAAAGAAGGCATTTTTTTATTCAGGGGGCTAGGACAAGATTGGGGATCCTAGTGTCACTACATATTCTGCGAGGGTAGAAATCAAGCCGTAAGTAGTTCTCTGGAATCCGTGCATTTTATCGTCATGCGGAGAGGACGGAGTCCATACAGTTTAATCGTCATGTGGTTAGAATGATGAGAAAACCCCGTGCAGGTCTATTCTATACACAAGGGGAGGGGCATTCTTAATTCTTCATGATCCGTATAGTTTATCGTCATGCGGTAAGGACGAACTCCATGCAGTTTAACATCATGCGGTGAGGACGTGAATAAACCCCGTGAATGTCTAGTCCGTACAAGGGGGAATGGTCACTTTTTTTCTTTTTGAGGTGGCTGGGCTAGGGTGTGGAATTCTGGAATCACTTTGTATCCTACGAGGGTAGGAATCAAGCCTTACGTAGTTCTCTGAAAGACGATATTCCCTATACAAGTTTGGTCCGTACATAGGGGAAGAGGGAATTTTTTTGAAGTGGCTGGGCCAGGATAGGGAATCCTGACATCGCTACGTATCCTACAAGGGAAGGAATCAAGCCTTACACAGTTCTTTGTAAAGATGATACACCCCGTGCTGGTCTGGTCCGTAGACGGGGGAAAAGGGGACTTTTTTTTGAAGTGGATAGGCAGGGATAGGGAATCCTGACGTCTCTATGTATCCTGTAAGGGCAGGAATCAAGACATACATAGTTTAGTGAAATCAGTGTAGTTTAACGTCATGCGGCGAGGATGGTGTCCATATAGTTTAACGTCATGTGGTGAGGATGAAAAAATGAAAGCCGTGCAGTTTAATGTCATGCGGCGAGGACAAGAGGCATTATTAGATCACGTTCAGTTTAACATCATGCAGTGAGGACGAGGTGCTTGGCAATTTAATTTCATACAGCTCGTACGAAGAGTTCTCTGTCTCTATGAGAAATACTTCTTCAGGAATCTCACATTGGTAGGAGCCTTTGTAAATTGTTTGTCCATGGAGATCAGGGTATATGCTCCGTTGGAGTAGACCTTGTGTACAACATATATACCTTCCCACTTGGGCTCCATCATTGGAGTCTTCTTGCCAGGTATCATTGGGGTCTGAAGGACCAGTACTAATTCTCCTTCCAAGAAAGACCGGAGGCGGACCTTTTTGTTGAAGGCTCGTGCGATCCGATTCTGGTACACCTCCAAGTGGTGCAGAGTGTGAAACCGCTTCTCGTCTAGCTATTCCGATTCACCTAGACACTTTTCTGACTACTCATCATCGGATAATAGATCATAGATGGAAACACGGAGTGAGGGAAGTTGAAGTTCAATGAGGAGGACTGCCTCTGTGCCGTACACCAATGAGTACGGGGTAGACCGAGTAGCAGTGCTGATTGTGGTTCGATAAGCGCACAATTAATGGAGGAGTTTATCCGACCATGACTTCTTGTCTTTGTATACCATTTTATAGAGGATGTTGGATAGGGTCTTGTTGAAAGATTCTATCTGTCTGTTGGCCACGGCATGGTAGCAGGATCAGTGGTTAGCCTTGATACCATACTCATGGTATAGATTTTCCAACTCAGCAGAGCATAAATTGGTACCGTTGTCCATCAGTATATTATGAGGGACACTAAATCTGGTGATGATATTGGTCCTCGCGAAGCTGAAAATATTTCTTGCCCCGAATTCCTTGAGGGGCATACCGTCTGCCCATTTGGAAATGAAGTCGGTTTCTGTGAGGATATACTTCAGCTGTTTGGTCGTGGCTGGAGGATATGGTCCCACGACGTCCATCCCCCAGACGGAAAACAACCAGGAGTACTTAGCTTGATGAAGTAACTCTGGGCACTGGTGTATGAAGTTGGCATGAATCTGGCATGAGTGGAATTTTGTGGTAAAATTCTCGCAGTCTCATGCCACTATGGGCCAGTAGTACCAAAGCCTTCGAACCTGATGGGAAAGCTTGGTCCCTGGTTGATGTGCTCCACATGCTCCTGCATGTACTTCAATCATGATAGTAGTGGTTTCTTCTCCGTCAATGCATCTGAGGAGCACTTTATCGAGGTCTCGTTTGTAGATAACCTCTTGCTGACCCGCCCCACCTTATAGGACAAAGTTGATTGCCCTTCTTCGTATTTTATCCCGTTCAGCCATGTCTGATGGAATCTCTCCCCATTGAAGGTAGTTCACAATGGGGGTCATCAAGCTAGTGGCAGGAGCATATGGATCGGGGATAGGACTAACTTTGTGGATCTCTTCTATCTTAGCTTGAAAAAAATGGCAATACCATTTGATGGTGAGAAATGCTGATGACTGTTTCATCCCGGTCTGGGTCAGCTAGGGATGTGGCCGCATTGGCTAATGCATCAGCCTAAGCGTTATGGGATCAGGGAATATAATTAAATGTTGGTTCTGTGGAGAACTCGGCCATTAACCCATAGACATGGTCAAACAAGGGGATCACTTCATCCTTTTTAATATCTTAGTCACCGTTGACTTGCTTGATGACCAGCTCCGAGTCACCTTTTACCTTAAGGTGTTGTACTTGTGCCTGGAGTGCGAGTTCCAAGCCTGCAATAAGGGCTTGATATTCCGCTTCATTGTTCGTACATACCTCTGACAGGAGGAAGGAATACGGAAAAACTGCATTTTCTGGGGACATGAGTATTATCCCCAGAACCACTTTGTTGAACCTGGGATCCTCCATCCTCTTCCCGGTGGGGCTTCGGGACGCGCCGTCAAAGTACATTTCCCATGGTGGGAACTCCTCTTGAACTGAGAAGATATCTTCATCAGGTAGTTCATCATCTGGTGCAGTGGTCCCTGTTAAAGGGTACTCTGCTAGAAAGTCGGCTAATGCCAGGCCCTTGATGGCTTTTTGAGGCACGAACCGGATGTCGAATTATTGCAGGATGACCGCCCATCGGGATAGGCGTTCGGTTAGCATCGTGCAACTCAGTATGTACTTGAGTGGGTTACTCCGCGAGATCAAATGGACCTCATGATGCTGCAGATAATGTCACAGCATTTGAACCGCGAAGACCAAGGCCATGCAGCTCTTCTCGTTATTTGAGTATCGAGTCTCAACATCAATCATGGTTCGACTGAGGTAATAGAGACTGTTTTCACTGCTGGCGTTGTTCTTCTATGCCATGAAGGCTCCCAATGACCATTCTAGGGATGTCACATATAGAATGAGAGGCCTTCCTTCAACCGGTGGCACGAGAACCAGTGGGCTTAAGAGGTACTTCTTCAAGTTTTTGAACGCCTCTTTGCAGTCTTTTGTCCATTGGTACGTGACTCCCTTCTTCATCAACCTGGTGAAGGGATAACATTTTCCTACCAAGTTGGCTATGAACTGCCTAATATAGGAAAGTGTCCTGGGAATCCTCTCAGCTTTGTGAGATTTCGAGGGGGGGAAGGCTCTGGATAGCCTTCGTCTTCTCAGGTTCGACATCGATGTCACAATGGCATACGATGAATCCAAGGAATTTCCTTGAGGTAACTCCAAGGGTTCATTTCAAGGGATTCCTCTTCAAGATATGTTGTTAGAGCTTGTTGATGATGGTCTCAAGGTCCAACAAGTGATCCGAGTGATGTCTGGACTTGACCACTAGGTCATCCACGTAACATTCAAAGAATTTCCCCAGGAACAGCTTAAAGATCTGATGCATGGCATGTTGATACGTGGCGCCAGCATTCTTGAGACCAAAGGGCATGACCCTGTAACAGAATACCCCTTTAGGGGCCTTGAAGGGAGTGAATTCTTCGTCTTCTCGAGCCATCCTAATTTTATTATATCCGGAATAGCCTTCCATGAAGGATAGAGCCTCATACCCGGCAATGGCATCAATTAAAAACTCAGTGATTGGAACTGGTAAATCATCTTTCCGACAATGCTGATTAAGTTCTCTGAAGTCAATGCAGACGAAGGTTTTCCCTTTCTTTTTCTTGATAGGGACTATGTTGGCCAACCAAATGGGGTACTTGACCTCCCCGATGAAGCTTGATTTAATAGGCTTATCGATTTCAGCCTCTATCTTGGCAGCATGTGAGGGGTGTGTCCTTCTAGAAGCCTTTTTGTAGCCCTAATGGTCTTTTGGAAGACCCAGGTGATGTGTCTCTACCTCAGCATCGAGTCCTGACATTTCCTTGTAACTCAATGAAAAGACATCCTGATGTTGCCTTGGGAAGGAGGTATATACCTCTTGTTCCTCAGGATACATTTCTGTGCTTAAGAGAGTGGGCCTCAGGCCAGGTTTATTTCCCTGAGCTCGTCCACAGTGGTGGCGATACCGTCCTCAAATGCGGGAGGTGAATCTCTGAGATCTTCCCCCTCTTCTTCTCCCAAGTCCTAATCTTCTTGATCTGACAAGGAGAGAGTTTCCTGTCTGAGCCATTGAGGGTTTGAGGGGGAGGAATCATGGGAATCTTTGCTTGAGTATTCATCCTCAAATCGAGGGTTGGTAGACGTTCCCGCATTGTCGTGCTCGGCCATCGTGGCTAAAGTCATGAGGACATCTGAATGCATGTCCGGACTTGAACTCCTACTCTCAAAACGGTTGATGGGTAGAACATAATCTCTGCCAAGATGCCTGAGGGGGTCATCAGGGACAATTTCCAAGGCATTTGGAGCAGGGATCTAGTTGACGTCGTTGATCAAAGGCTTCTTCTTATTTTTCTCATAGAACCCGGCGTCAATGTAATGTGACTCGAAGAGCTCAAAAGGGCCCTTGTTGGTGCGCAACATCCCACTTTGACCATTGATGCAGTACATGATACACTGGTGGTAGGATAAAGGAATGTCCATGTGCTTATGGAGCCATGGCCTTCCCAATATGGAATTGAATATCGTTCTCTGTCGGACCACCAAGAATTCCATGTAGGCTACCAGGTCTCAAAAATGGGTCTTTAGCTTATTATGTCCCATTGGCTTCTGCTCACTCTTGTCGTAACCTAACAAAGTTGTGGCTGAGGGAATTAGATCGTCCTCACTCTAACCCAACTTATGGAGTGTCCATAGGAGAAGGAGGTTAACTCTAGAGCCATTGTCTAGAAAGACATTCCGAATTTCAATACCAATCAGTGTGCCAGACACATATAGTGGTCTGATGTGTCCCTGCATGATGGCTTCATCATCCTGATCGGTGAAGGAGATCACCACATTGCATTCAGTCGGGCTAGTCTCAGTCCGGTAAATCTCGGCGGCAGCTACCTCAGCTTGGAATTGCTTGGGGGCTGATCAAAGCTTTGATAAGTGTATCCCTAAGGTCAGCTGACAAACTCAGGGCATCTAGGATTGAAAAAATGGCTTTTACTGATGCCAGCTGCTTAAGGATGTCGTATTTTTTCTCCAGCGGTCGATGCTTCTCCATTGGCAGGAGAGTCTTAGTAGGTGCTTTGGGAGCTGGAGCATTTGACGAGGAGGAACCAGTTGCAGGGACGGATGTTGATGGTGTTCCAGTATTTTGAGAACATGGCTTGGCCATTCTGTTTATGTGCACTAGGAGACCAGACAATTGCTCCTCCTCTGGTGGGTATCGCAGAACAACAGGGCTAGAGTGGCCGCTTGTGGAGGTGGAGGGGCATTCCCTCTCCTGTTGAGTCTGTTGAAGGGCTCTCCCATGGGTTTCCGCAATATTTACTGTCTGGGCCGGTGTCAAACCATAGGGTTGGTTTCAGCCGCAGCTGCACCTCCCCTGGTATCCCCTGCCTCTGCGATTCCTCCTCCCAGCTCCTCATGCAGGGAACTCGGGTTCGTAATCATACCCTTCATCAGGGAATGATTCCACGAGATGGATGATGCTGATATAACCAAAGATTGTCTCTTCATCCTCTAACAGGTCAACCTGGTCTGTTGTCTCTGATGGTGCCATTTGGTGGGTCGGTGCCTATGATGCCAAATTCGAGGGCATAAAGTCTTCCAGTGTCGGGACTAACTTCAGCCCTGTCACGGACTGCTTTTATTGTGATTTCTTCCTCCTTTGACTCCGTCCGGATGACCGGATTGTGGAGGGGTGTGAGGCCAATGTGGTTGGATTTGCAGCTCCAGGGGATGGTGGTTGCAACACCGGCTGCTGTAGTTGAGCTCGGAGTATGACCTGGGCTCGGTTGATAGTCTTCCGAGTCATCTAGTTGTCAATTTTCTCCCCCTGCTTGCTGGTGACTTTCTTCCACCCCTAACCTTTTTCGGATTCCATGGTAGAGATACATGCCAGATGTGTTGGGGGTGGTCGCAGCTCGACTTGTCTGGAATCTACCATCCTCTGCAGGCATTCTCGGATACTATGCCCCAAAATCTGATGGTAGGGGCAGTAATCTGGCTGTCATCGTGGCCGACTTCTTCAGGTCTCCTCAGCTCCGGGAGGTGGAGCAAGTTGCAGTTCATGGCAGTGATGAAGTAGCTGTGAACTTGATTATCTCGGAATGATTATACTTTTTGTCTTCGTTCCTCGTATTGATTCCAGTTTGGTCCTCTATGATCGTACCGTTTAGGTGGGGGCGGCCGTTTATATGTAGGGGGCCCTTTATGATTTGGTGGCGGCCTGAGTAGTGGAGCGGACACAGGGGCCAGCCTGGGTGTGACAATGGACGCTTCAGCTCTAGGGGTTCTTTTCGCAGAAGCCAGCGAGGCTATTCGTGACTTTGAATTTGTCTGCTGTAGGGAGTCCTCAATTATCTAGGCGATGGATGAGAGATGGCGGAAGCCAGTGGTGCACTCCACAGGTATGAGCGATGTTCGCATCTTATCTCTAAGATTATCGATGCATATGGCTAGCATCTCATCTTGAGGCATTGGCCTGTTCAGATAAAAGGTCAGACCATTCCATCTGGCGATGAAATCTGAGAGCCTCTCGTTCTCCCTCGACTTGCAGTTCATATGATCGTTGACCGTTGTTTTAGGCAGCGTTGAGCTGAAGTGGAACAAGAACTGCTGTCGGAGGTCCTCGCAGCTCTTTATTGACTGGGCCGATAGACTCATATACCAGACGAAAGCGGATCCTTGCAAGGTCTGTACAATGCATTTGAGTTTCACTGCTTCTTGCTATTCCAGAGTCCCCATCATAGGGTTGCAATAGGACGCATAGTGCATTAAATGCTGCTCTGGATTGCCTGATCCATTGAATATGGGGAATATGGGGCTCCAAAAATTGGGTGGGGTGGTGTGTTAGTCAACCAATCTAGGAAGGGTTTCCGCTACGGCTGTATCGGAGCGCGTCGACCTTCCATCATTTCTAATCGAGATGTTAGTTCCTCTATAGTATTGATGAGTCCCTGGTTTATATCCTGTTGGGCCCGGTCCTTGGAAAGCGTATCCAGAGGCATTGCCTGAGGATCTGGATTAGCCAGCACCAAGGGTGCATATTCCGTTCGGGGTACCCTCGGAGGGTTCGGGCGTAATTTCTCCGGTTTCCTCTTAAGTGGAGGGAAATCCCGGTATTCATCATCCACGTTTAGGTAGTTGGACGAACCAGGCGCCTCATTGGGTAGGAGCCCTGATCGTGCATCATTTTCTGGGGAAAGCCTTCGCCTTTGAGGTGCACTTTCCAGGAGTGCATGACGTGGCTCTTCTTGGGACGCAACTTCAATAAGGTGGTTCCTCTGGAGCAGCTCGGCATTAAGCCGCCTCAACACTTTCATCTCTTCTTTCTGTCAAGTGAACCTCTCTTCGAGCGTGAGTGGCTCGTTTTTATCGAGAGAGAGGGACATGTTAAGGGTAACCGTGCTTTTATTCTTATCCTTGTTGGAAGCTCGCAGGGTAGGCGGGGGGAGGTTAGCTGAAGGGGCGGCCATATTTAAAGAAGCCCTCTGGTTCCAGGTGTGCACACCAGGGGGTCCATGGTGAGCCACAGCCTGACCAGAACCGTCGTCTCCCGATCCGTTCGGATTTTCATTTTCTCTGGTGTCACCTGCGGGGTTAGCCTTTATGGCATTGATGAATTCATATTGCAGGGTGGAGGGGACATCATCTTCCAAATAGGAAGAGGATCTCTCGTGTCTTCAGCTGGCCTTCCCTTTCATGACCTGGGATTGCCCTTGGACTTCATGACGAAGGGTGACGCTGAGATTTCTTTGATGCGACCTTACGGTGCGCCTTCCTCTCATAGGGGATGATGATTCGAATGACAAGATAGGACGAGAACCTCCTCTTATGACTGTCCTCCCTAGACAAGAGAATACTGATTCTCATGGGGGAGGTTGTTATTGAGGGGGGTAATAATTCCCCCATCCCTGAGGGCTGGGCCTGGCTCCGTTCCATGGACGTTGAGTCTCTTCCCAGATTTCTTGGTCTTATGGGGGAATTTTTGTTAAAAATTCCCCCAGCCCTGTAGGCTGGGGTTGACCCTGGATTGCGGCAGTGGCTCCAGCTATCTAGACCTGCTTGATCTCGCATGCCCCCATCCGGGGGTGAATCGGATCTAGTGCCGAATTCACCTGTGGATCAGTCCCTTCTGGGGAGGCAGGCAGAGATCGTTGATTGGCCTCTCTTATGCGAGAGGCCTACTGTATGCTCTTTGTGGCCTGATTCAGTATTTCTTGAATGGCTTGTTCCCGCTGAGCCTGAAGGTTTTGGGACATACTCAAGGCCCGAATCTATTGGGTGTGTTGCCTTTCCTGAACATGGGTCACCCCGATTTCCATCTCGATGTGACGATGTTACATGATACTATGCCGAATGGGTTTTTCTGGGCAGGTAGCTGAGTGAAATAGAGAGTTCCATGTCCCCCCATCCCTGATATGGACTCCCATCGGAGCATCACCGATGAGGCGGTGTAGTTCGTGCAGTGCACAGAGGCAAGCTGCCTCCATATTCCCTTTGCGCCTCTCGGGGCGGCGTTGTCGCTTCGAGGAAAGGGCATCCAGTTTAATGTGACGCAGGAGGTCCCATATCGGGTTGACGTGGTCAACATTCCCATCATAGGGTAGGAAGCTCGATTTCATCCGGTGGAGGGTCGTCCATATATTATGGCGGATGTCGTGCATGCATTCTTCTGACAACTCCCTGGGAATGTCGTACTGAGAGGTGCTCGTGGGAAAAAACATAACTCGTATATCATTCTTGGCCAGTCGTTTCCTTAGGTGTAGCATATCGGCATAGCCCTCCGCCAGTGATTCCTCTACCTGGTCAGCCCAGCTAAGGCTCTCACTGTAGTCGGAGGCAGTGGGACCAGTGGATATCGAATTGTCTTGTGGGTAATTCCTAGGTAGTTCAGAAGATAAACACGAACCTGGAACGGCTCTTGATCGAAGAAGGGAGTCGTTAGAGACAAGCTGTGAATCAGACATGCTCGATCCCGTCCTTCTGAGTGCCTTGGCATCGAGGGCTTTTTGGTTCATGATTCGGCAGGAGGAGGGCCTTCCTGTCGATATAATATGTCATCACGGGGTGGACCTTCGCAATGATGGTCGTAATGGCAAGGAATACCATTACTTTCTGATGCTTCACTGCATAGAGGACTTTTGCAGTGCACACCCTGGGGAGGACCTCCAAGGCATGTTGTAGCAAGGGGAGGACCTTCTGGCTGCGTAGCGTTGTTACGGGGAGGACCTTCGTAACAACAACCATCATGGTGAGGATAACCATCATGGCTTAACATTCAACGCGCATCCTGGGGAGGACCTTCAAGACACGCCACGACAAGGGGAGGTCCTTCGTGTTACTTGGGGCCATTGTGGGGAGGACCTTCGCAATGGAAGCCATGGTGGCGAGGACTACCATCACAGTTGTGGAAATGGATAGGACTACCATTACTGCTATCGTAGGGAGAATATCTAAAGGATACATCCTGGGAAGGGCCTCCAGAATGTACCTCAATAAGGGGAGGGACTTCTCGTTGCTTGACGTCTCTACGGGGAGGACCTCCATTATCAGGGTGGTGAGGACTACCACAGTGACCAGATGCCTGGTTGTGTGGAGTTCCGTTGCAGCATAACCCCTGGGGAGGACCTTCAGGGCAGGCCACGACAAGGGGAGGAGCTTCTTGTCATGATGAGACGTCACTACAGGGAGAACCTCCGTAGTTGAGACTATGAGAGCGAGGACTACCATCATAATCTGTAGTCCCACTGCTTGGAGAGTGATTGTAGTGTATACCCGGGGGGGCCTTCAGGGTGGACTGCATCAAGTGGAGGACCTTCTAGCCGATCGATCTTCTGGTCACGTGGAGGGTTTCCATGACTCACATCAAGAGAGGATCTCTCTTGACCTATCATTATATGCCCACGGGGGAGGCCCCCACAGGTGCTCTGGGGAGGATCTTCAGATCCGCTGGTAGCAACATTGCGGGGAGGACCTTTGCAATTGCTACTGCCACTCCCATAATATGGTAATGGGTAGTTAGGGTTCTGAGCCTTTGATGTGTGCTTAGCAGCATTGGGATCCCCATCTTCCAATAGAGTGGAGTGATGAACCTTCACATTATTTTCCAACTGCCTTCGGTGCGTTCGGTGTGCTCTTTTACGGAAGCATGGATCGTCTGCTGTTGACAATGACCTTCACCTCCTTTGCGTCCCTGTCTAATTGGGTCTCGTGATGTTGCCGGGATACGCTGACGAACATCTTGACTTTTAGTAGGGATACATGCCTGCTCTATAGCTTCCATCATGATGGACGGGTGTCCCCCAGTTGGAACGAGTGAAGCAGCTGGATCTGGTTGCCCTTGCGTCGCGAAATATAGCTGACAACCCTCCTGGTCTAAAGTAGGGATGCGGATCTACTCCTAGGTGGCTATCTCATCTCTTAGATGAGTCGCCTCAATTCGGGAGATGGTCTCACGGGCCCAAGTCCTTGCTGTTGCAGCTGATGTAATTACATGCTGGAAAGTCTGCAAGATATGATCTGGGATCGATACCTGCTCCTCCATCATTGCCAAGATATGTAGAGAGACATGTTTGGCTGGAATGGGTATGAAGGCCCATTCCTGTATCGTAGTAGGAATGTCCTGCTCTGGTCCTCTAGTAGTCAGTGGGTACTGACAATTCTCCTTTGTCGGGGCAGGTGAACGAATCTGCCGCAGTACCGAGATACACTGGTTTCTCCCTCCGTTTTCCGCCACATCGAGGTGGCGTACTTTACTTGCATCTGTAGGGAGATGGCCTTTAATATATCTATTTCCCACCATATCGGGTCGGTGTCTGTTGCTAGCGGGGAGACGTGCCCGCCTATGATTTGTCACCACATCTAGGTGGCAGGCTTTGTTGATCGCCACCATATCAGGATGGCGGGCGTCTGAAGAAACTACCAGGAGCTGATCCAGCAGGTGATGGGTCACCACCATGTCAAGAAGGTGAGCTTTAAAACCCTGGGAAGGGAGAGGTACATGCCTAGTAAGTGTCGTCCTGCGTGAGTGACGAGCTTGATGGAGCTCGGCGGGGATGGCCACCGGCTCGTACGATGCTGTCACGTCTGGATGGCAGGTTTGGGAGGATCAAACATGTGTAGGTGTCTGTTTGTGGTATGTCTCTGCTACTGGGAAGTGGAGCTCCTCCTCAGGTACCCGGGTGATGAACGGTCCCCGATTGTACGTCTGCCGCCCTTGTTGGGTGGTCCGAGGGGCCGGAGCTCGGGGAGCGTGGGCCTGAATCCTAAGGGAAACATCCTCCTCGACGCGAGGATGTCGATTCGCAGTGTGACCACGATGACATCTGCCTGCGGGGGCCTTGGAGCGGAACCCCTATTTTCCAGGGATGAATTCCTTAATGTCGACCTCATCTACCTCCCTAAGATAAGGGAGGTATGCATTTTCCCGTTCCGGGGATAGGCTCCCAAAACGGTTGGAGACAGTGAAAGGGGTTGTCTAGATCCGCCTTTGCGGTCACTACTGGGTAGGCGACCAACGAATATTGATGGATTGGAGGGTGTGCATGGTCTCCTCCACCATGGGGAGAGTACTGTTTACATGGTACTCTCAGATCAGTGCATCTGAGACCCAGCATTGAGGATGCTGGGTGGGTGACGGGGTCCTCCATTGTTGAGTAAGTCTCATCCTAGCATCATTGGAAGCACGCAGTTGTGAGTTACTTTACGATTCAATTGGATCGAAGGGAGTTCCGAATGTAGTGCCTGCGAAAAATATTAGCAAATACAAGCAGCAAACCTATCAAAGAAGCCTCTCATAATCCCATGTGTAATTAATGGCCTTTCTTGGCCCTCCCTTGGAGCATAGGGGGGCACATGGTGGGATTAAGTTGAATCTGTCATGCTCGGTTAAATATTCGCGTTGGGTTCACCATTTTTTGTCTCATTCTAGTTTTCCGCCACGAAACGCCAAACGACCCCATATCCAATTATTGATGGACCTGCTTTCCAAAGGCAGGAGTTCGCTAGATGGTCTGACCAGCGACTCTTAAGAACTCATATTGGTCGAGAATATGGGAAGTCGGGCTCATCACACCCTTTTTGGGGGGAATTATTGCATGTTCTGGGACTCTCTTATAGATTTAAGATGTATTCATATGTTTGCGAATCTTTGGTTTATACCCAAACATAGCATCCACGGATTCAACCCTGGTGGGAAATGGTCAACTAGACGCATGGGTTCGGAATCATTTATGCCTGAGGATTACCATCCCTTGTTGGATTAATGACCCCGAAAGGTTGGAACTCGATTGAGTCAGCACTAGGAGTAGTGTGGTGAAACAATGTGGAGATGATCGGATCGACCGGCTGTTGGGCTTGAACCTCATGGATGCTTCCTACGTACCCTGCCTAGGAGGCAGGGATCAAAGTCCATGTAGTTTGGATATATAATTTAACGTCATGCTGGACAAGGGTAGAACTCGACGTGAAGAAAAGACCGAGTGGTGGGCTTGAACCTCATGGAGGCTTCCTACGTACCCTGCCTAGGAGGCAGGGATCAAAGTCCACGTACTTCACTAAGGTGTCGGAGAACCGACATGAAGAGAGACTAAGTGGTCCGATTGGTGGTGGGCTTGGACCTCATGGAGGCTTCCTATGTACCCTGTATAGGAGGCAGGGATCAATGTACTTGTAGTTCACATTGTCTTGTGGATTATTCTCTGGGGCAGTCCATAGGAGGATGTCATGGTTGATGCTTACTCTAATCTCATGTGAGCCATGATTAGTGTGAGAAACAAGAGGTAGCAGGGAACAGAGGATCACATCGCGAAAGGTGCATCCGTGAGAAGCGGAGTGGGGATTACGCATGAAGGCGGCCCAGGGTGATGAATTGGGGCTTACACTCTAAAGAGGCCCAGAAGGTCGGGGTTTACTCCGAGATGGACACCCATGGAGACTTCCTCATGTCTAGACATGAGGGAATCCCAAACCATTGGTGGGTTGAGGAATATAATGAGGGTCAACGCCTATGCGCAAGTTCACAAGCGGGGTATCTCCAAGGGCGTTGGAATCAGTCCAAAAAAAGAGAGATGAAAAGTGTGAATTACATGCCCGACATTCGGAACACAATGAGGGTGGAATTGTGATGGATGATAACTGTAGACCATGTTCGAAACACAGGATTCATATCACGTTAGCCTGAAATGGGGATGAACAAATGAGGGTCGACTACTGACCATATTCAAAACACATTACATATCTTGAAGTGTTGTCCAAAGCCTTTCGGGGCGTTGGCCCCGGACGGTAGGTGAGCCAATGCGGCATGAGGCCAGGCCATTAGGGGGTCCCTTCAGACATGAAAGAGGATGAGGATACGAATTAAGGACATGAAAAGCGTGGGCTGGAGTGATGGAATGTTTTAATAGATTCCAATTCTCATGGAATTATGCCACTGTGATCATGACGTTAGGTATCTTATGCTTGGAGCATGAATAATCTCTTGCTTGGAGAAAGAGACATCCAATTATTGAATGATAGGGAATTCTACAGTTTATAGTCACGTAGAGAGGACTATTTCCATGCAGTTTAACATCATGTGGTCAGGACAAGGGCCGTACAGTTTAACATCATGTGGGAAGGAAGAAGTCCATACAGTTTATTGTCATGTGGTCAGGATGACTAGGTAGGGGATACCTAGAAATGGTTGGTGTGGGACTTACGCAAGGCAGCCCTTTCTAGATGAACCTATCAAAAGGAGCTAGGTAATGGGGTTAAGAGTCTCATGAGGAGTAGCTTGAATCATGTCATGTATAATAATGATGTTGGGGTAGTACAAGGGTGCAATGGAAAATACTATTGACCCGGCCCGAAAAGTTCACGGTGCGACTCTCCATTTTTCATAGTGGTCAATGACAGTAGCGAAGGGATGGGCCTGGAGCCCAGAACTGATCCCGAGTGGTGGGGCGGGTTCACGGACCCCGTGGTATGGACCAACGAGTGCATGGGGTTTTCCGCATGGGGATGTCCGCGAAGGAGCTGGCACCGAGGTGCCTGACGCGACGGACCGGCCGTGGAGGAGCTGTCCACGAAGGACTGGCCATGAGGGACATGCCAAAGGTGGTTCATGGTTTTGTTCTCCGTGATGGGTGTCTATGGAGGAGCTGTCCATGTAGGAGATGGAAGTCCGTGAAGGATGTTGTCCATGAAGGATGATTTCCGTGGAGGAGGCTGTACGCGAAGGAGGTTTTCCACGGATGAGATGGTCGTCCACGAAGGGTGTATGCAAAGGGGCTGGAACCCATCCTACTTCACGCCCGCGAAGGTGTTCCGCCTCCATTTCACGAACGACAATAGTCTGGGGAAGAGATGTTCGTCCGCGATGGAGATGGTCGTCCACGAAGGAGATGGTCATCCGCGAAGGAGATGTCCACTAAGGGCTGGCCGCAAAGGAATTGTCTGCATGTGGTTCGCGGACTGGTTTCTCCTCTATGCAGAAGAGTTCATCCGCAGATGATTTTCTTTCCACGGATGGCTGTGGAGTGATTTCTCTAGCGTCTCCCCACAGTTTTTCACACGTTTTTCCCCTTTACATTGTGCCCCTCGGTCACTATTTATAGAGTCATAAGGAGGATAGGCACACAGCCTTTGCGGAATCCCATGAGGGAATTCCCACCCATGGATGACTCGGTCAACTGGGATATTTGATGAGTCACGGTGGGTTGCTTCGCGGTGGCACACCAATCCGCCTCTATTCCGCGGACGACGGTGGTCTGCAGCCACATAGGTGCTCTACCACCATTTTACGAACGACGACGCGCGCGAAGGTGGCTGGTTGGTGAGGTTCGTGGCTATTGGCCTCCTGGATTCATCAGAGGTCTTCCTAGTTCGCGCCCACGGAGGCGCCTCGCCCTCATTTCACGAACGACATCGTCTGTGAAAGGGCATCATGTCGAACCAGCCGCATACTGTTTCTGGGAGTCGGTGCGCGGACAGGTTCGGTCCTTTTCCTGGTTTTGGGGTAACTGGATTTCCCCCTTGCGTAAATTTCAGGACCCTAAAATAACTATTCCACAACCTATAGGACATGCATTAACCTGTTACCAACTTGTATAATGCATATCCAAATCATTTTTTATATGTCAAATAACCGATTTAAATAAAAAACATTCCTTAAAAAATATTCATATTGACTTCATGAAATAGGGTTATCATTATTTCCCAAGTTAATCACATAACTATCATTGTACACACTGTATATAAAAATTGAAAACAGATTTCGAAATTAACATATCAATGAAAAATGATATTATAATATGTGGAAATTCAATGTTCTATGATTCTAGGAAATTCAATATTATAAGTGGATTAACAAAGGAAAAAAGGCAGTGAATGATAATATTATATTATGTCAAATGAATCAATCAACTTCTTGATGAATAATAAAAATGTGATAAGTATAACAAGTTTGATGTGATGTAAAAAATAAAGGTGTTTTTTAGTTATTAAATAAAAACATCATTAAAAACATTTATAGGGAAAATATTCTTTTTTATGCTCATTTTTTTCAAAATATGATTCATTGAGAATCGACAAAAATAAATTCTTTACAAATCAACCTCTTGATCATGGAAAGGATGCATTGAAATATAATGGTGGGTAAATATCCAATTTTCTAACAAGTTTAAAGAATATTCCTTTTGTATCGTAAAATGGTCAAGAAAGTGCCTGGTTAGGAAAAAGTACAATAAGATTCCATTTCAAACATTCAAAATAGACAAAGGATAAATATTTCTATAATAAATCATTTTTTAATTCTAATTTTTTTTATTTGATATTTGAATGAATTTTTTTTATAAGAAACAATGTCCTACATCTCAAAAGTTAAATTAAGGTAGGATTATTAAAGACATTTTATAAAATATATTGAGTACCAATGTTTAAAAATGGTAGTTTTACATGAAAAATATAATTAATATCTATATGATTGGAAAATTAAAGGTTTTATTAACTGATATTAAAATGATTTACTCTACTGAAAATTTAAGTGTAAACAATCCTGAAAAAATTATAATGTGATGTAAAACCTCGAATATAATAGAATGTTGATGTGAGAATTAAGTGATAAATTGTTGGTGGGTATCAAATTTAAAGCGAAATAAAATATATGGAAATAGAAAACAAGATATTATAATTGTAATACACAATTAATATTTGAATATTAATGGCAATAAGGAAGTAATATAAACCCAATAAAACAAATTGGGTGATGATATTCTTTTTCATTTGGTAACATTTAATTCGAATCCACATGGTATTTTTGGAATTCAAAGACAATAAAATAACATTCTTTAAATAAAACATATAAGTAAGACCAATATAAAATAATTCATGATAGATTATATAAAAAGGGTTTTTTGGTAAACAACAAAAAACTAGTACGGGAATAAAAGGTATATGTGAATAATAATATTCACAGTTATCTATTATAATATATGGGAAGAATGTTACATGTATAGATAGGGTGTAAGACATCCCTCCATTTGTATCTATGTTAAGATGAATGTGATGGTCATTGAAATGGGATCGACCATCAGAGGAGGGTGTAATTCTACAAATCTATGCAGATTTGTATAAAGACTATGTGTTATTGGTCTTCATCACACCAACCAAAACATATATATCCGGTCGACTCTATCGTGTAGAGGGATAAAGATAAACATGGATGGATACTTAATTGATGAAGAAATGAGGGGATGTAGGTTATGAGATACATTAGAGGTTTAGTAGACTTGGGATTTATATCATACAATGTTTCAGGTATCTCTATTAGTGTAGAAATCAAATCCACTCATTCAATCATTTCTCTGCGTGAGATATTCAATATTTTGGTTGATGAGATTGAATGTGACTCAGAAGTTATGGTTCATATCATCCAAGGGAAATTTGAACTCCATGGAAGTTCTCTATTTATTAGAAACTATATTCTCAACATCAACCAGGTCAATAGTATTAGATACGATTGGAAAGAAGGAAACTTTACAACAAATGGTATTTCATTGGAATATACGGTAGGTGAGGCTCTTCTCATTTACAATATGCTAGGGTCTCAACCAAATGACTATAAAAATATTGTCCAGGAAGAGACACTCGAACGTCGTTGTTATTGGACACCACAGTTGCATATCTTATTTATATATCTCTTCATTTTATCTCTTTTTTTAATCATCCTAATTTTAATAAATATTTCATTTTATATCAATGGAATTAAGGGCGAATGACTTATTGAAATAAAATTGAGACAAAAATCCCTTACCTTGAATTTACTTCTTGGTGAAAAAATGAACCTTTGTAGTGTTTTAAAAATGGTACCAAATCATACTAGAACCATAAACGTATTTATAAAATCATTTATTTACTTTTTATAATATCTTATTACCAATTTTTTATAATAATTAATTATTTTCACTATTTAGGGTGTTAATTGCCTAGTCTATTGGGTATGTTTTAACTGGATATTTATTATTCCTATAATAATTCCCTTATATCCATAAATTATTGAATGATTTTAATCAAATACATAATTTTTATTTATTTATTTAAAATAAATCATTAAAATTTGATGTAGGAAATGAGTTTCACTGTTACAGGAGATGGTATGTCATACATATGCAGGAATACGACTCACATTTCCTTATCATATAGAAAAAATAAAAACTAAAAAATATACAGGTATTTGAATATTATAATTATTGTATTATATTAATTTTATATATGTCACATAGATTTATTAAAACTATCATTTATATATTTCATGTACAGGGTGAATGAATCACATCGCTTTGAAGTTGTGGTAGTCCACACGTCAACAAATGATGTTTTCATGTGACTTAAAATTGGGAAGAAAAAAGGTATATATGATATAAAAAATAAACAATTGTTATGAAAAAAAGCTCATATATCATGTATTATCATGGTGTATATTGTAATTACCATCATGGTAGGTGGTAATGGAATAACAAACAGTCATCATTTTATGAGGCGGTAGTTCACTGTACACGAATCGACAATTTCGTTACCCATTAGATTGAAGCGTCTTTATGTTTCAGAATTAACCATAATATTAAGAATTATTTGTAAATTTTGAATTAAGAGGTTATTAATTATGCATTTAATAATAATATTTTAGGGTTGGGGGATGAAAGAAAAACAAACAATCTTGGGGAAGGATGTTTCCTCTTGTTTGGGAAACTCTTTTTGGTTACCACCTACTGGATTCTTTAGATGGTTTTATAACCAATGATATGATTATTGGGTTAGGTAATGAATGTTGGGATATTATTTTATCATTTCTTAGAAGACCCAAAGGGATTTATATGTGTGAATAAATGGGATTGGTGTGTGTCTCTTTATATTTGAAGAGGAGTGGGGTTCTTGAAAATGTTGGATCATTGAATTCGAACCACATTTTCCTTATTTCAATTCCCTTTGATAATGGACCTAATTATATGTTAGAGATTATATGGGTCCAATATAGTAATCCAATGTAATTTTAGAAGATTATTGGTCATTTTTATCTTTTTTTTAATATACAGTCTATTTTATGTAAATTTTTATCTTAATCATTTTCATTAATTTTAATTAAATTCACCAATATTATTTTTCAAAACAAAAGTTGACCTTATAATACATCCAAAAAAAATTTTATTTCATATATTGGGTCTATTTTCCCAAATTATATTATCATAAGGAACCTAAATTAAATAAAAATCCATCATACAGACGTGACAATAATATGGGGTTTAAATGTAAAAGGTTAAAATCTGTTAAATGTCATTATATTCAATTTCAATGTGAAATTGATTCCAATGAAAAAATTTGATTAATTTAAATATTATTGATATAATAAAAATATAAACTAAATAAAATTAATTTATCCTTATAAATAATTTATTTGAAAAAACAATTTTAAATTAAAATCCATTATTTTCCCTATTCATGAATAAATTAAACATCACATAAATACCAAAACATAACTGTAACCTAATTCTGAGTTTTATATTTAAAAAATGAAGATTACTATGACATAAAAAATATAAAATATATATAACTCAATTATTATATTTAATATAATTTATTCTGATAAAATAACATCGTGGTCATAAAAATGTTTTCTATGAAAACACACATTTAATATCAAATTGGTTCTTATATTCGTTTAAAAATGATTTGTGAATTTTTTTACATTTTATATTTGAAAAATATATATTTCCTAAATTAGATAATATTCTTGATAACATCTAACTTAATAGATATGTAATTACTTATTATGTTATATAATAATATTTTTAAAAATATATTGTTATTTGGGGAACATGGCCTTATGTGTAACCCATGTAATTGAAGAAAATAATTGTTGTGTGTAACACATGGTAACTCAGTATCACACACATTGACAACTATTAAATATAGTATATGGATTTAAAATTAAAAATATCATTAAATGAATCGGTTTATTATATTCCCCTACATGTTTGGTGTACTGTGTTGTACATGATATCAAAAACAAATTTCTTACATTATAATTTCAAGGCATTACAAATGTAAAACTTGGTATGTTCAGTAAAAACACTGGATGATGGGATAATGTTTGACTTGTGCATTTTTTTCTTAAATAAAATTGGTTGGATCCTCCAATAGATAATCACTTATTTATTTATACTTCCCATACCCAAAGAATTTGCTTATCCCCTTTACTGAACTTCCCAGATGTTTTTTACAACACATTTGACAAGTAAGATGGTGTAATTTCTTACCTAATGAAATTATAAATCACACTATCATAATTAATATACATTTGATACTTATTGGCATTATTCCCAAGCAACAGATGATATTTTCAATCTCTATTTCAACATTTAGGGCACATCAAACAATGTCTTTATAGATCACAATGATTTGAATGGTCATATATTATTTAAAAACTAGATTTATGCCTCAATTTAAGTGGTAAAAATTAATTTCATAATAAATGAAATAGTTGGATAAATATCATAAAATTATTGTGATTTTTCTCCATACATCCTGGTCGATTCACTGCCATTTTTCTTGAAGATAAGAATAGCACTATCCAATTAAATTAAATGCTATAATGAAAATATTTTTAAAAAATATTATATATATATTTACATAAACTTCATCACATCATTCTACTTATTTTTATTCATTAATATTTTACAAACATCCATTTACCATCCTATTGTCCCTCCATGAGATAAATATATATCTCACCCATCTATTTCGTAGAGTATTTAAGTATATACAAGATCCTTTCATAGAGTTGAATTTTTTATCCATTATTAAGGGATTGGATGATCCATAGAAAATAAATGCCCTTTTCTTCATAAAAGATCCAATTTATATATAGTATTTATTTGGGGGATTTGGTAATTACTCATGATTACCATTTTATTAGACAACCCGAGTCAACTAAGGAAGTATTTTCACATTGTTCATGATACCTTCTAGCACCTCGTTGGGAATCTATTTCATATTATCATCACATTACTCCTTGAATAGGTTTTTGAACCAGATTCTCCTATTTCTAGACATTTGAATGAAATAAATAAAAAAATAAAAATTGTGTGTTTTTTAAACAGAAAATATTATTAATGGGAAACCATGAACACTCAATGGATAGCTCATAAATAGAATGTATTCATTAACCTAAATAATTCATCAATTAAATATATTTTATTCATGATAAATTTAACATCAAAAAAGAATATTGACGTTTTTATTATCATAATATTGTTTCATAAAAGCATATCAATTTACCAAACAAAAATCTCTTGGATTTTCAAAATATTATTGATGTAAGGTGAGGTCTTATTCTAGATAAAATATTTTCATTTGTTTCTGAGATATTCACAAACAACTCCTTTCTAGATAGATCATTCTAAAAATATACCCCTTAATGATTCATTGTATAGGGGACAAAGGATATTTAATTTTTCAGTCTAGGTATATGGAATACAATATGATCTTCTGAATTTTTTTTTGGAGTTAATGTTAATGGGTCACATATTTGATGTGATGAAGACTCTCTAAGGGGACAAAATATCTAGGGATTCACTTAACTATCTATCAAATATCATTAATCTCTTTATGGTGAAATATGAGGGAACAAATTATCTGAAAAATTAAAACTATATATCATTGGTAGTTTTTAGAATACCCCTTGTGTAAAATTTTGACATCGCTAATTATAATTGATGGTCTGGACCATTTTGGTCATTTCATCCACCAGTTCAGATGGAAAAAACATATATTTTTCAACTTCATCCCATCTTTTTGATGTTCTACATTTAATAAAAAAATATGGATTTAAAAGGATTCATCATAATTATTCAGTGAAAGTTATTTCTTTTGAGATCATCACTATAGAAATATGTTGATCCCATCCAACAATGAAGTCTGTTGAGTAATAACACTATATATACTCAAGAGTATAGATTATAAAATTTGAAGGAAGTCAATATTAGGTTGATGGGATGATCTTAATTTCAATTATATATTTTTATTATTTTTAACACCATTACATAATTTTGATGTCATCATTGAATTATAATCATATAAAATGGATATATGTGTTACATATAGACATAACACGTTTATAATGTATATAATTGTAATACAATCAAGTTAGAAATCATTTAAAATGACAATGTAATGAGAAATATTTATATCATGATTTTCCAAAACCCTTATGTCATTTTCCCCATTTTATTATCTTCAGAATACTGGTGAAAAATTAATTATGGTGTTTTTCAATTTTGAATTAGTCATGTGCAATGTTTTCAGTATCCCCTTAGGATTTTTCTTTTCTTCATTTACATGTTTATTTACAATTAACATTAATATATATTATGCAATCCATTTCATCATATTTCCAATTAAACATTTATAATTAATCATATATCAATATATTCTCTCTGGTAAATAGAATTTTGAAGTATGAAAATTAGTAAATATCTCCTTATATATCTCAGGGTATAGTGTTCTGCATAATCCTAATAAAAATATCACATCTCCTTCATCATAAACATTGAACATGGGTAATTTCCCATTTCTTATGGAGTACTCATTATTTTATATCTGTGTAATATTAAATTAGGATTATTTAATCTTTTACACACATGAAGGTGTAACAATAATAAGAGAAATGTAGAATGGTATTCCTTCCATTTTGATTCCCATGTTCATAATTTTAAATTATATGAATATCATATCCTTCTCAATCATATTAATGTAAAATTATTTATGATATATTATTTTTTATGTCACTTATATATTATTTTATTTATTTTTATGGCAGTGGATCTTAATGTATATGCTCATCAATATATCTAACAATCATCATTGGAGATTTTTGAGTTTATTTTATATGAAAATATACTTGAGTTTCTTTATCATTATATATGTCACATTTAAAACATAATGTATTTTTTAAATGAATTAATGAAATTATTAATATATACAACATTATATCATTCATATGAGATTTATTCTCAGTAACATTAAATTTTAACAAAGCATAGAAGGTCACTATATCATATTTTATAAGGAAACAACCCAATAAATTTTTTGAATTATCCTCATTGATCTCAAATCATTCTTCATGGGTTGGTATTGTGTGTGGAGTAGTTGTGGTTACTATATTTTATAACACAGTAATGTTCTATTCACATTCATAAGTCCAAAAGAACATTATATCCTACTATGTTAAATTTTTATAATGTTTATAAATTTGATCAAATGTTATTAAATAATTCTTCATAGTACACGATAATATGAGGATACTATACAACTCTATTATAGATTTTTTAGATCATTATTGAATAAGCTATATTTTTAAAGGATCCAATGTATACTATCACATGCATTCAAATTATATATTTTGGATACGTTTAGTATCCAAAATATAACCTTCTTGATCCTGGAAAACAATTTCTCCATCATTAATGAATTTTTTATAGTAATAAAGTTCTCACAATGTAAATACATTCCATTAAATTTTTTTAAAAAAATTTATAAAAAATATTAAAAAATCGTCAATGAAATCTGTAAATACACTATTCCTGATGTCCATGAATATTTTTCATGTTTTGGGATGTTGAAAATGAATTAATATGAACTCATAGTGTATGTACCATATTGGTAATTAAATTTTAGAAATATCCCCCAACTCAAATTATAGGTTTATACCTTAATCACAACACACATTTAAGAATTATTGTTCACCACGTTGCTTTTAGAATAGGTAAAAAATCCATGAAATTGGATACATATTATTTTTCATGATTTTTATGAGTAAATTTTAGTCATTGTATAGGAACATTGGCCCATCCTTCTTCTTGAAGAAGAATATCAATACACCCCAACATGAATAATTTTGGTGTATAATGTTCTAATGAAGATTGTCTTATAGTAAATTATTTATATAATTTAATTTGATAGATCAAAATGTACATAGATTCATGGATATCATATTATCACTTAGAATAAGTTCAAATATGAAATAAAACTCCAAATCATGATTAATTCCATGCAATTATACAGGGAATACATCTGCACATTACATTCCAAAGGAAATTTTTTCAAGAGTATTCCACTTCTCCGGTTAAATAATTAGGGATATATATTATTTATTATTATACTATAATGTATAGGAATAAAAATAATTTTAGAATGAAAAATATTCCACCATTGGTTGTTGTATAAAATCGTAGGGTGACATGGGAAATATAATCTGATTTCCTTTTCATAAACAATAATGCTGTATCTATAGAGTGATAGCAAATAATATCTAAATATAGCATTGAATTGATATAAATATAGCATAAATAAGTTTTAATATAGATTTATACCACATTAATTAACTGGAATAGAGTAATATTATTGAGATTTAATAATTTCCCTAATTTGTTTTTACAAAAGACTCATTGTTTTAGGTGTTATTTGAATTGATATAGTAAAAATTCTTGATATGAAAGAATGTGAAAAAATGAATAAATTAATATGTTCTATTTTCATAAAAAGAATTTTTTTGAATATTCTCCAACCTTTTTTTAGTAACCCCTTAGTTTTAGTGTTAAAAAATCTTACGCCAACTCTATTGATCATAGATTTAAAAAATGGATTTTAATCGAAAAAAATATACTTCGAGAAATAGTTAGAATGATGTATATGTTTTTTTATTCCTTAATCCTAGGAAAATGGGATGAGGATTCATTATAACCTTATTTTTACCCTTCATATTTTTAGGATTCTTCATCCCATTCCCATATTCATTATATTAATGATTCTCATTTTTATACTCGTAACATCTCATTGTTCACTTTTGGTATATTATATTATTCAACGTCCCATATATGTATAATGTTGGAAGATGGATTCTTCACACCACCATGAAGATTATCTAATGATTATGTATTGACAAATATCTTTCTATAATTATTTTATCCACATCTATAGGGCCATAAAGAATCAATGATTTCTATATGGACTGTGTGGGGACATTGAAATATTAAATCATATAAGTCAAATTATCGATTAAATAAACCATCCCATATAAATTTATTTAACCCATTTTTTTCATACTTAATTTTATAATCAATGAATATTTAGTAGGAGTATAATGAAATATTTATAATGTTTTCTTCATATGACCTATTAAAATCATCCTCATTTTTCAATACTCCAAAGAATTTCCTATATATTTTAAGATAGAGAGTTAAGATATAATATTTATTGAAATAAAAATTTTTGAATACAAATTATTATTTGGATTAAATTTACACCTCAGGAATTATATTCATGATAATCTAGTACAACTAATCAGTTTCTTCCACTATTTGGATGTAAGAGTGTAGTGACATGATCTTACTCATATAATTATAAGATATAAAATATTTATAAAAAACCCAAAATTTTTATAAATAAATATTACATATTATTAGATTTTTATTAATCTCATAATATTTTGATTCATGAAATAAAAATATTGGTCTTGTGAATTTGGAAACCTCTGTTCATAATCAACTGGTTCATAAAATATTAACAATGTCTCATATGTCATTGTTCATTACTAGAACACTTATTAGACAAATAATACTTCAAAAAACCCTTCAGATCATGGGTAATAGAAAGAATAATTATTTTTGACATTATATTCTCACCAAGTATAATCAAGGGATATAAAACAATTTACATAAAAAACATGAGACTATGTTTATGAGACACTGATAACAATATTTTAAAACAACACCCTACATATCAGATATAAAAATCCTGATTCCTAATATAAGTGATGTTAGTTATTAAGACGAGAATCCAAAAATAATCAATTAAAATGATCCTTTGGATAAAAAACATCTCATATTAAATTGATTTTTGGAATACATACAAGAATAGAAAATCATTTCCTTAGTAGTCAAGTATCATTTCCTAAAAATCATAGTAGATTTGGTTATCTCCCGAAACCACATTATAAATAATGGTTTCATCCCTTGACTATTATACTGGATAAGTAATCCACTAAAAGTTTTTAATACCATATTCAAGCATTCTTTATTTCAACACATATCTATATTTACACAATGCATTGTAGGGATATATAATTCATGGCCCAGATGTAACATAATGAAAATAATATAAATGTTTTCTAGTGAATAATATATCATTAATCATATGATAACCACTTTTAACAATACAATTTTTATAAAAATTTCAATGTTTCATAACCCATTGAAAATAATTTGGTTTTGTAAAACAATTAGCTTGGAATATCCCAAGAAAAAAAAGTAGGTTTTATAAAAATATTATCATAATAGTCATAATACATCCATATAATATATATAAATCAAATAAATTGATTATATCTCCAATATTTTTTTGTTAAAACCAATGAATTCGTCATACAAAAAATTTTCATTTTATGTGTCACATTGAACATTTATTTATGAAAATATCCTTTTCATTTTGAAATCATCCATTTAAAATATAAATATTTACATATATTAAAAAAAATTGGATAAAAAATTGGGAAAATTTATACTAATATTCAAATAATTTTATATTCATGATGGTGAGAAATTATACTAATGTTTTATATTTTAAAAGAATGTTTTCCTCCCAACAATTATTAACAAAATCGAAAATTACAATGTTCAGAAAATGATAATAAGATTACATTGAGAAAATATTTATCATTAAATCGTTAGTAATAATGAATTTAAAAAATAATAGATGAAGAGTAAAAAATTCAACAATTTGTTTTGAATTCATGGAAATAGAATACTATAATATCTCATCATCATAATTTATTCATTAACAATCCTAAAAAAATTGAGGATGTTTCAAAACACCAATACCTATATGAAATATTTGTATTATAACACCAAAGGATGAATTACATAATTTTTAACTATAAATATCATGATAATAAATAAGTTCATGATAAATAATATAAAATGGTATAATATTCTCATAAAATAATATATGTCCATAACATAACGTGCATACTAAAGAAGAAAATTTGAGATGACAACAGTGACCTCAAGGTCAACTTTATTTGAATGCACTCTATTATCCAAGACAATATATTTATATTTAATATAATTAAATACTTTTTTATACTTATAATATAATATATTATCAATTTAAAAAATTTTCACTTAATTTTATTAACAATTATATGGTAAATACATTATTTATTTATGTTAACTATTAAATTTTTCATGTCATTTTTTTGGAAGATCCTACACATATAATTTGATCATTGTTCCATCATATCATGAATTTAATTAAAAAAATGTAAAATATATTGTTTATACACACACACATAGATATATATATATATATATATATATATATATCAATAAAATATAATATTTAAAAATTTATTACCTAATTCATAAAGACATAATGTTGTACTTACGCATTAATGTTGTTTTCAATTTGGAAATATGTAAAAATTGTAAATCATAATTTAACATCATATAAAAAAATTATAATATTTATCATATATGTTTATTAAATATTTACATATAAAAATCGATGTAAATATTAATTTAAAATAAAGATCACATCTCTTCATGGAGGTGAAAGTCTATATCTATGCATGAGTGACATTATCATTATTTAGAAAATTGGAATGTAATAAGGTACATATGATATTATTATTACATAGTACTAAATATTTCATAAATATAATATATAAACAGTAATCCCATAATTTGAAAAATAATATCTTTATGGTGATTGAAAATTAATTGTATCACTATGTTGTCATAATCATCCATATATATACAGGGGCGATATATTCAAATTACATTAGATAGAAAAGTGGGAGAATAATTATGGATTTATAATCCATAAAAAAATTAAATATTCATGATTTATCAGATATAATATATTTATATTATCATATATTTATTCTGTTTATAAAAAAATTTATTTGAATATGGTTAAGTAATATGATTGTATATTCTTTTTTAGTCCCCCTTTTATTCCCTTAATATGAAAATTTGTTATGTTCCATAAAAAATAGATAACTCTGAATACAAGGATATTAACGTGTTAAAGAAATTTGGGAATTCATTGGATGATCTATAAGTATAAATATTGTGAAAATAAGGGATAATATCTCTTCCCTATAATAAGAGAGTGGAGGTGTACTCTTGGAATTTCATAATATATTAAAAATAATAATAAAACTATTCATAAAAAACGTTCATTCAAAAGGAGGTAGATCTGAATTTAATTTACGATATTTTTAGAATATCATTAACTAATAATATTTCGATAGTTTAATGTTTTATTTAAAAACATTATTTTTATTTTAACATGTAGTTAATCTATTTAAGCTTTAGCCACATTAATGATGTATTCACTCTTAAAATTTATATCTTTTAATATAAGGTTAATATTTTCTCACAAAATTTAAAAACTGATTTATTTTCATAATACTATCCTCACTGTTATTTTTAATTAAAATTCATTATAAATTAATTTATTGAATAAGTATATTCAGAAAAATAATTAATTTCAATTTTGACGATAAAAAATTAATTTTACATTAATTTAAATAAGGATAGGATGGAATTTGAATATAATATCTCACGAAACCATAATATTTGATATATATTGATAAAATCATGGATTACAATGCAATGTATTAATTTTTTTTCTTTCATCATTTTTAGAATGATTTATTTTTTCCTAATGATTGAATAAGTATTTTATTAATTATTTGTAAGACTTTAGTGTAATTATTCGATCAAAATAAAATTATGAGAAAGTTATTATTATAAATAAAATTATTTTATTATTCAAATAAAAATTTATAATGTAACATAACCAAGTTTAACCTTTATGATAAAATAGTTTAGACATTAATGAAAATAGTGTGACAATTTTTACAATATCTTTTATTTATAGTAATACGAAGTACATAATCAAATAAATATGTC
The DNA here is from genome assembly GCA_963277665.1 of Viscum album. Lineage (NCBI taxonomy): Eukaryota > Viridiplantae > Streptophyta > Magnoliopsida > Santalales > Viscaceae > Viscum > Viscum album. Next base: position 389,784,954 of record OY728125.1, read on the forward strand.
TTCATGTAGAGATAGATAATATAAATGGATGTAAAGGGAAAAATGCACCTATATAAATGGATTTTGTAATGGGTTATAGATATTTAAAGTCAGATATAAATTTTTTAACCCCATTTCACCCATTTCACTCTTAACAATGTGACAAAACATAATAATTCTTACTATTAATATTGAAAAAATGGACCTATAAATAATATTTTAACATACTAATTAAAAATAATAAATCCATGTTTTAAAATTAAATTTATAGATTCTACATAAATTAATTTAAGATTCAAATGCGGAACAGAACAAAAATTAATTTTTCATAAAAATTCTTTTAATGAATAAGAACTATTTTTTAAACAATATAAATAAATATTTATTCCAGTGAACATAGTTGGATTATTCATAATATAATAGATGATATTTAACTTCTAAAACATTTATAATCAAAATGTAACTACGTAAATTCTTGAAAAAATGTAAAATTTTCAACAAGAAACATTACATTATTACTTTTCATTTTAAAATAAATATTATAATGAAATTATTAAAAATACTGCATAATATATTTTTCAAAAAAACATCAAAAATAGTTTATTTTAAAAAATTAAAATTTATAAATTTATCAAAAATTATGTATAATATTTTCAATCAAAATTATACAAAAATTATGTTTTAATGAAATGTATTTTTTTATCATACTATGACATAACAAAATTATTTATATTTATTTTCTATTCCATAATAAACACATTTATATTTCATAATATCATTATATGTATTTCATAGTTTAGTTATTTCTATTCATATATGGAAATTCAATGGAATGCTTATATTAGTCATTTTTAAATAATATTTTTTTGGGTTTCTTCTGTGTCCTTTACCCTATCAAAAAAGAATTTATATTAATTTTTTGTATATTCGACCCCAATTAATTATTTTTTTAATCAAAATTTTAATCTTTTAAAGGTAATAAAGGATTTTCTATACTGATCTAATATTGAAATACATGTTCATTGATTCATTTTTATTGAATATGAAAACACGCATCCAATGAATGTATTATTTTCATGCCTTTGTAAACATGGAACATAAACCTCTTATTTGGGGAATGATCATCAATATTCCTCACAATGATCTCCCCCTTTAGTACCCGTACCTAAATCCCTACTTTATATCATTGGAAAAATAAAACATCATATATGGGTGATATCTAAATCTTGGTAAGGGTAAACAAGGGAGATAAAAAAGCTTATTTTTGAATATATGGTATGATAACATGAGCATGTAATTAGAATATCATAACATACATATAAAAGATCATATACTTGAGTAATGGGATAAATAATAAAAATTCATAAGACATGAATCATAAGGAAATATAGAGCATAAACCATGAATGAATAACATAGAAATATGACCTGAAAATGTCGAAGAAACACAAATATAAAAGATAATATATGTATTAGTAAAGGATCAATACCAAGGAAATCATAGTGGAATGTGTTCACTCCCAAAACCATCTTAGTAATAAAGGTACACTCTCAAGTCCTTATTAGAAGTCATGGTTAACTCCCAAGACCAACATAGTAGCCAGGGTTTTCTCTTAAGACTATAATTGTAGTAAATGTTCACCACTACAACCCTCTTAGGGCATAAAGTCCTTTACTTTACTATGATCGCTCCCCATTTCAGTCATCCATATCACATGATATATAAATCAATACCCAAAGCATTTGAGTGAGATATAGGTCCAACCATTAATTTAATTAAAAAATTAATATATGTGGCACAAGAAAATCAATCATTAATAAACAAAAAATTACCATATAATGAATAAATATAGAATCCTTGAATCATAACCTTATTAATGAATAATTAATATTGAATAATGTTATCTCAAATTGGAAACTATTTTGATAGATCATTTGAAATAATTCTAGATGAAAATATCATTTCTAATTTGATGTTTTTATTAAATCATCACCCAATTCACAAATAATTTTCATTTAAAAAAATATTACAAAATATAAAGAAATATTTGATGAAAATTTTAAACATAATTTAAATAATTTTCAGTTCAAATTGATAAAATATAATTTATAATACATTTTAAAACATTATAAAAAACATTGTTTTATTGTAACTAAAATTTCTTATATAAAAGAAAATAATAAAAAATGAAGCTTATAATATCATAAGAATAAGTATATTAATGATAAAAAAAGTTAAAGGGATGTATATATATATCATAAACAATGCAGCTGCATAAATTAACATGTGTCTAAAAGATGAAAACTTGTTGAAACATTCCGTTATTAATTTGGTAACATTTGAACTGTAAATCCCTTGAACGAGATACAATCCAATGGATATTTAGATACACATATTTTTTTTAATATTTTCATATATTATATTCATGGGTAGTATATAAACCACACAAATTAAACGAGTTTGGAACATGGCATAAGTATCACTGATATAAAAGTGAGACTTGAAATCTCTTTAAATTTAATTTTTTTTACATAACACATGTTCAAAACATATGTATAATTAACATAAGGCTATTATACATCTACCGTATAACCATATTAAAAAATATGATACATTTTATTATTTACTCATAACATTATATTACTCATTTAAAAAATCCATGTTAAAGATACCACTACGTATTCCGTACATATTTTGACCTATTATTCATAGTACTCATACATAGATCACAATTTCATCATCATTATAATTATATAAATTATTTAAATATAATATATATTCATTATATATAACTTTATGGTGATTCATAAATGTTATAGGTTGAAAATTAAATTCTTTGTTCATGGAGACGGTAGACCGTACGTACACGTGAACGTTGTTTTCCTTTTCATTTTATATAAAATTAAAGAAAATAATATGATATATTACCATGAATAAAATTTTCTATTTCATATATATCATATAGATGTAGAAAATAATCCTTTATACATTCCATGTAAATCATGAATGAATCACATCGCTTTGCAATGTGGTAGTCTGATGTACACACGAACAACAATATCGTATTACAAAATATTTAAATCATGATGGAATGTGTGATATATGATTCCATAATCACAATAACATAATAAATATTATTTATCACATATAAGCAATATATCCATTACGATTTACCAACTTTAAAGTTATTTATGGGAAAACGAGAAACATTGGTTGACGAGGATATAGTCCACATTACATAAGAATGAGGATTGTGAATTCAATTTGTTGAAGTGTGTGGATTTGAATGTCAAAATGTTAACAAAAAAAGTAATTATTTTAAAGATATTTATTCTATCATATAAAATGAAATAAAAATAATTTTATATGAGTAAGGATATAATAAACAAATGTCATTTGATGAATGTTACCTCTTTTCCTGTATCTCTTTTTTATTGTCACCAAAGGACATCCCTGGAAGAATTTATGCAGAAAACAATTATTATAGTTTTAAGGTAGTGATGTTTGGAGGATTTTTCAATGGGTTTTTTTGTAATAATTATGTTTTAATGGAAAAATATAAGAGTTTAATAAGTTCTCTTTTTTATGGGAAGGGAGGGGTACTCTTGGAATTTCTCAAAATAATAATTATAATAATTTCATGGTGAATTCAAATACCTTAAAAGGTACATTATTCATTGAAAATATATTATATGGTTTTAAAATCATCATACACAATATGTTATCCACGTTTTGAAGTTATTTATAACCTTGTCTATTTGGATTACCCTTAGAAAACCCATTATAATTTTAACTTTGGTAATAACTTTATCAATATAAAAATGATTTGCTTATTAAATGTAATGTGTAAATTTTCTAATAAATTAATCATTTATTATATTTTAGATCTTATATCATCCCCTTTGTATATATATAATTTTTTATGATTTAAAAATAATTTAAAAAATATAATTGCTTCCATAAAATATCATAATTGTTTGTTTTGATGGTATTCATTAATTTGAATTAATGAAACACAAGATAACAAAATATATTCAAAAAAATAATTTAATATGACTATAATATAACATAATAATCTATATAATTGTTTTATTATCTTAATTACATCATATTTTATTTACATTATTAGTTTAAGTATCATTTAATTAATGGTTTCGATTATTGAATAATTACTATATTATAACATTGTAATTATTTTTTATTATTAATTATTCAAAAAAAAATTCAAAATTCCATGATATATAATATCATTTTAAATTATATAACAATTATATATTTTATAGTATATTTTATTAAACCCAAATTAAAAGTATTATTATTATTAAAATTAAGAGTCTGATATTCTATGATATTATCTTATTTTAATAATATATTATACATTTTCATTACAAATTTTCCATTAAATAATTAGATTTAGAAACATATGTGGAAAATTTAGAATTAAATTCATCCAATAATGTGTTTTGAAATTTTAGGTTAGATTTATCATATTTTTATTTTTATTCTTATAATTAATTTCATGATTTTCTCATGTCTTTTATAATAATAATAACTATATATATTATTCATATTGCCCAAAAAATAGAACTATTTAAAAAAATATGTCCTTATTATATAAAAATATAGAATCTGTTTTTCAAAATAAAACCATAGAAGTGGAAACATTAATTAATTGGTAAATCCAGTAGATGGGATGAGACAACATGTTTTTAATGTCAAAAATTACAAAAGTTTGATGTGTTTTCATTTTCATTTTCAATGTAAAATTAGATACAATTACTGAAATTGGATAAGTTTATGTAAATTTTTTAAAATAAAACATTAAAACAAAATAAAAACTTACTTTTACTATATAAATAAGTTTGAAAAAAAAGAAGTTTATAATTAAATATTATTAATTATCATTATTCATTAAAACATGGAATTTCTCAGAAAGACACCAAAAGATCACACAATGTATATTTTATTTAAAAAATTTAATTCTTATATTTGATTATATAAATAATATAAAATTGTAAAGGAATATAATTAAAATTAGTTCACCATTAAAAATATGTAAATTTAAACATTTGAAAAATAAATATTTCTATTCATAAAATTGAATTAATTATTATCTTATGTCTATAAGATAGGTTGGATTAGTTTCCAAAAAAATATTGAATATGTCATACATAAATTTACTAAAACATTCTTCAATAGTGGTTTGTTTTATTTTTTTAGGTAAAATGATGTTTTTAAGTAACAAATTGTATTTAAAGAACAGGTTTTTTGTTATTTTAAAATAGTTCATACTTATTTTCATGATAATTGATAAAAAGGGATTAATTTTATATAAATAATTGAATAATATTTTCATTATCCTGTTAACCTAATTTTTAATTTCAGTTTCAATGGTTAGGTTGTAATTAAAATAATTATTTTAATAAAAATATTAATTGATTATTATAAATTGATAAAACTCGATCATTCATGTCATCATAGATATAAAAATAACGAGGTATTGTGTGTATCAACAGACAAACGTAGTGTGGTGTACACCACAGGCAAATCAATGTGCTTTGAGTTGTTCAAGATTAACATTGGGGTGTATATATTTTAATCCTGACATAGTTATTTCGTATAGAAAATTCTATATTCAATGTTGTGTGAAATGTAAAATATCAAAAAGATAAAATTACTTTGAAAAAAATTCAAAATATCTCAGTCTGTTACATTATACCCCCATATAAGTGATTTTTAAATCAAAATTCTTTTGGTTGATTAATGGACTCATACTTTATTATTCCATTTATAGAAACAACATTAATAAATATGAGCAATAAAACATCAATTAAGGAATGATATAAACATTATAGATACCCAATGTAACTTCAATAAGTGTTTCGATAAAGTATAATAGATGTGGCATCTAAAAACATGTAAATAAAAGTGAAATGCAACTATCAAGTTATTATTGAGAGTGATAATGAACATTGTTATGTTTATGTTAATGATCACAAATCCATAACCTGAATAAGCTTAAAATGGGATATTATTATCATCTAAAATGATGATTTCTTTATAACATTTTTTTGATATACTTTTTCTTAATGTTGAATAATTTCCATAAATGATATACTAACATGATTTTAGTACAAGATCACCCATTTTTTTCCTTTATCAATTACAATATCATTTAAAATTCAGTAAAATAGAGGTTGATTACACATTCATGAAGTGTTATCTATTCATGCTTCCCATAAATTGAATAATATGACATTATATCTATCATTATCCAAGTAAAATGTATACAAAAAAATTGTCCAATACACATAAATCCATATACGGGGAGATAATAAATTAATCTCTAACACCTCGTCTCAATATTATCGAAATCCCCTCTATAAATGGATTATCTAATAACCCTTATTAAATATGAATTTTAAAAACAAAAGAAATCAGGTCACTAAATATATCAAAAAATTCATTTTAATTGATCCCATGTATATCATAATGTAGCTCTTGTTTTTCATTTACCGAACAAGACAATATTGTTTTCATATATTCTCCTGAAACATGGTAATTATAAAAAATCCATATTTAAAACATGATTTCTTTATTTATCCAACAATTTATGGACATATTATTACCAACCAAACAATTTATAAACTCTATCTATCATAGAAAATAATAATTTTTGAAAAAATATTTAATATGTTCCATGGTAATAAGTACCATCCAAATTACATATTCATATATAATATATATTTAACCAATCATCATTATTTCAACATTAAGAGCATATTAATGGTTATATTTCCCTAAATCTAGTGTTTCCCATGAGTTTCATATTTCCATTAAATCACATTTCTATATATTCATCACCACTCATATTATCCATTTCAATACCTGATGAAAAATATGTATTGAAAATTCCTATATTTTTAATTATTCTTATAACATAATCATTGAATTGCAAAACATATCCACTTAAATAATCCCAAATTTTTCATTGCAAATTACCTAGTATTCACCATCTTAATATTATCATTAATATTAAATACGACTCAATTATTAAGGTTCCTCATCTTCAATCTAATCATGCTTATTATGTTTAATTTAATCAATAATATTAAAACATCCCACACCTTTAAAATGTAATTTGTGGTCTCTTTATCCTTAGAAATAAAACCAATACTCGTACAAAATTCTTGAGTATCTTTATGATAATTTCAAATACGAAATTGATTTTCATAATGATAATATCATTAATATTTGAAACATTTGATGATAATGTTGTTCCTTTTATATCCCTCTATTGACTATGACTAGAAATAATAGTATAAGATAATGTTATAACATTTGAGAAGTACATAATCATAAACAATAGTTATGTGGTTCCCAAATTATTTCACCAAATTTTTAATCAATGAAACCTATGGACTACCCTTAGAGAAATCCATAGGAATATCCTTATAAATAGAACTACAGATTTCACTATAGTTTTCTCAACATAGATTCCAATATTTGACTTAACCTTTTCTCTAATACCAACTATAATAACACAGGTAGAATGTACGTGAACATTACATCTTTTTTGCAGAATACAAAAACAAATTAAAAAATATATTTTTTTTTGACCATTTAAAAACATGGAAAACAATCTTATAGTCCATTAAAATATCTAAAATGTTTCTAAATATGATATTAACCATTAGAAACATTGTAGATATTTTAGAAACATTGTAGATATTTTCAGTCATGTTTACATTATGATACAAAAATCATTATCCAATTCATTAGAGAAAAATATAGATTCCAACAATCACATTATGAAAAATGTATATTTGCGACCTGCAAGAACATGAATCATTATTAAAAATAAACTCACCACATTAGTAATAAGGATAGTATCATTGAGTCATAACCCTAGAAAATCATATGTAAAAAAATGTAATCTTAAATGGGAAATTATTTACAATGATCATCTGAAATAATTCATGGGAAAAATATCATTTTGATGTTGAAATAAATTAATACAAAAACATTTAAAAAACTAGTTTCATTGAAAATAATAATCAAAAATTATAATTGAATATTTGAAAAAAATTGAAACAATGTTGAAATAATTTTCCATGAATATGAATATAACATCATTCAAAATGCTTTTTAAAACATTTTTAGAAAACATGGTTTTTAAAGAACACCCATTTCCCCCCAAAGATTGTATAAATTACCTGAAACATATAATATGATTAAAATAATAATAATCATGATAAAAAATGTCAATGAGATGTATATAAACCTTGAAAAATAATATAAGTTCATAACATAACATGTGTCTCAATGATGAAGAAATGAGACAAAATTATCATACCATTTTATATAATTTTTAACCACAATTCCCCTGAATAAGAGATCAACCAATGAATATGTAAATACCCATAACATTAAGTAATATTACTATAGTTTACATTCATGGTAATTATATACAACACACAAAAGAAATGAGTGGTGAATATAGAAGAAGTCTCGAAGAAATAAAAGTGAGACTATAAGCCCCCTTAATGCAAGTTTTAAATTCTTTCCTAAACATTCAAGACAATTGTACAATAAATAAAATTTTATTATGAATATACCATAAATTCATATTCATATATATAATACTTCAATTTTCATTTTCTTTTCATATTAAAAGAATGACATATATATGATATATTTTCTTCAATGAGTCATATTTATAACCTATATATCAAAATTATTTATTAATACCAAACTTAATAAAAAAATTTATATCCTGAATGAATCACATTTCTTCACAATCCTATAGTCCACCGTACACACAAACGACATTATCATATTCCCACATAAAGGAATGAAAGAAAGAATGTGTGATATAAAAATTAAAGTTCATAATAACATCATAAAAATAATATATACCATATATATATTATAAATCCATTATTATTACTATCCTATAAATGTTGTAATGGAAGAATAAATGACATTTGTTTGTGAGGCGGTAGCCCACCGTACACCCCTCCCAATTAAATTTTTTTTTCAAACAATTTTATGGGTAAAGTGATAACCCTCCCAAATAATGTAGATCAATAATTATAGGATGAAATTTAATTATTAAACCCAAGTATATGGAAATTGGAATCTTCGTCCCTAAAATATTCTTGGGAAAGGAACTAACCTGGTAGTTTGGATCGGCCACTAGGATTTCGTCATAATGCAGTGATATATAATCCCATGCTTTCATATACTCATTTGTTCTAATATAATTCACCTAAAATCCTCTAACCAGTGTGTAGTCTTTCTTGTCAATCCAATCAGCTTCTTCTATGGTAATTTCCACTTGGATTATTCTTCCCATTATATTATCAATACATTCCCCTCATATCATTGATCATCAGAGATGCATCATTTATTTCATCACCAGAGTGCATGATTCATTATATCTGCTTATCCAACTCCACGGTTTTAGGCACTAAAAGCCGCCAGGAGGCCCTCCATCACATCGCTTTCTAGGGGTAATCGTATCCTACACCACTGGCATCACCAGCTCTTAATGAAAGTTCATCTCGTCATGGTGTTCCTATGACATTGATGTTTATTTATCTTTCTCATGAGACTAGGTTACATCGACATGCAGACCATCCTTTCTTGCCACATCCTAGATCTCATGCTCCTTATGTTTCCTCTCTTTTTTGGTCGACCAGGTCACTATCGGTCTAGGGAGGTAGGAGTAATAATTATGCCACATTGTTTTCAGCTTCATGGAGACATTTCAGCTTTTTGGGACGATGATTTTTTTATTCCCTTTCATTCTTCTTTGATTGTGTGGGCCTTTTCTTGACCTTTTTTATCCATTACCTTCTGAGTTTTTTCTAAAATCATCATACTCGGTCTCAAAGGGAAAATTGGGATTGCCTTCAAACTCTCCCTCATTACTCAAATATTCAAACCAGTTCATTATTTACAGATACGACAAGGTTCTCCTTAGGTTGGTTTCATATTTTGAGTTCAGCGACATTCCTTTACCATATGATGCATGTTCCCAATAATTTCTCTCCTTATCCCAACACTCTGTAGAAGACTGGATCCACCTTTTCGACAACTGCTATTAACTTCTTGCACTAACATATCAATAGTGGACATATTTTGACTCACATTACACTTATAAATTAGATCAACATCTCAAATAGATTCCCCAGAAACATGAGTCTTGGCACCTGAACTATTAGGCCCTAGCCTTAAACCTTACTTAATCTTGAGTTATTACAAGATTACACATTGAGGATCTTTTCAGGATTAGAGTTTTAGAGAATTAGATTATAAAACTTGCATTACATTCCACATTTAAACAAAGTGGTTACATAAAAGATAGTATTCATATTTCCCATCAACGAAAACATATTTAAAATAAATCATGGATTCTTTTTTGACACTTCCTTGACACTATCATCATATTATGTACCCTTCCCTTGACCTGTGAAAAACATTTCAAAAACATGGGATGAGCATAAAAAAGCTCAGTAAGGGATATAAAAATATGGAAAGGAAACATGAGTACATGTATACACAAGAATCAGCGAAATCATACTCTACTCATAAAACATAATCAATTTAACATACCTCATCAAATCATGATTAAATCATAGAAATCATAAGACATAAAGGTAACTTGAGACATTCAAAACATTCATACGTTGGGAGTAACCCTCTTGGTTATGTTTGGAATAACCATCACATTATATTCCATAAATCTCTTCGGAGAAACCTCAATGTTTTACCCATTCACGTTACCCAATGCATTGGAGAGCAATATCGGGATCACCTGACCTTAGTTTATCACGGAAACACCCATATTCATAATAATTCCCAAGAACTATAACATAATTGTATCACATAAAACGTGCATAAAGGAAACATAACATTTCCACTTTTCAATCATAATATATCAATACAACACATTGATATAAAAACATTATGAAACCCATTTTCTATACCAAAATAAAATAAAAGTAAATATCTATATTTATTTTTCTTTTAAAAAACGTTATGGCCTGTAGAGGAAGCCGAAACTCAAATAATGGTCACGGCGGTGGAGAAGTCGTTGTCGCCGCATACGTATGACAAAAACATTCTCTTTTTTCATTTAGTAAAATGCTTCGTATAAAAAAGATTCCTTTTGGATAAACTTAAAAGTCAATGGGGTTTATACACCGTATAAAAGAAGGTTGTGTATAAATCAAAATATGCCTCAATGAATGGAGATTGAGATGAAGTCGCATACCTCGGGCCCGACTTGACTCGATCATTCTTTAACGTCCTGAATAATAAACATGAGTTAATTTATATTTTCTTAAGAACATTTTTCAAGTTAATTATTACTTTTATATCACTTATTACCATTTTATGAACACTATGTAATTATTTGAGTTAATAATGGTCATTTTTTCGATCAATGGTTCTCCAGTCAAAAATGAACTCTTTATAATTACAAGTTGTTCATGTGGTAAAATATCCCTTATATCATGAATTATATTCATGATGTAGATATCATACATATCATATATATATATATTATAAACTTGCATTTATTATATTACGTAATCATTTAGAGGTAATAAATGAAATGCACCATTCATTGAGACGGTAAGCCATACGTACACATGAACGCTACTTTCATTTCTATGTCATATTAATGGAATTAAAACAAAATGAGAGATATGTATATTTTAATAACAGAATTATATTCATCATTTATATGTAACAAAAATCATATATATCGATTATATATATGTACTTATAATAGTACATTACATTTGGGGATAAGAAATGAAATGCACCGTTCATGGAGACGGTAATTCGTACGTAGGCATGAATGCTACTTTCATTTATATCTCTTAAATTAATGGAAAGAAATAATAATGACATAAAGGAATATTATAATTCCATTGTAACATCATATATAATAACTTTAACTCCATCTTTTATACGTCCCACATATGGCATTAATGAATCAAATCACTTTGAGGGGGCGGTAGCCCGCACTTCCTAAAATGAAGATATCGCGTTTACCCATAATAGAAACAATAAATGTATGCCATAAATGAAAAATACAGAAGAGTAAGTAAAACATAAACATATTATATATCATATATAAATATAGTGACATCTTAATTCCCACCTTTGAAGGTGTTATATGAGTGTTGAACAATCATCGTTTCGTGAGGCAGAAATTCACCATCCACAGAAACAATATGTTCTTTAACCATTAGATGTAGGTGTGTGTAAGTGTAGATAGAATACTTCTTATAAAAACATCCGAGTATATTTAAGATACTGGTGTTGTTACAAAAGAATGGAATAAAAAGAGTTTAGAGGGTTGGAGAAGGAAAATAAATCATAAGAACACAAGAGAAAACACTGCCTTTAAAACGCGTAACTATTTTTGATTTTAGCTCAAAGGATTCCTTGGGAAGACTTCTGCCCAATTTGAGGCTTCAAGGATTAAGATAGGGATGTGGAGAGACAAAATGGGTAGGGTTTGGCTGATATAAAGTCTTTGGAAGTGTGGGTAAGGTGGTAGAGGTGGGAGCCTTTTATAAGAGGAGAGGAGGGGCACTCTTGGAAAGTTATAAAATGTTACTTTATATTAAAATGATTTTCAGATTTAAAAGGCCCCAAATTGATATAATTCAAGGATAATGTGATAAGGGTTCTAAATATACCCATCCAATCGGTTTTTCACAAGTGTAGGTCTTAGATTTTACATTATCATTTCATTTTATTTAAATCGCTAAATAATGAGGTAATCACTGCATCATCATGATGTCATAAATAATTTAATTTATTTAATGTATAAAAATTATAAAAAGATACTATGATGTAGGAAATATTTTCATCTTTACAATGACTATTTATCGTTAAAAATATGACTTGTATAACCCATGTAAAAATTGTTTTAATAAAACTATACATGTTTGTGTCATTTTTACTTTTACTTTAAAAAAGGCATTAATGTCATTATCTTACCCAAGTGGCTCCATGGGGTCCCAAAAATCGACCCATGGGTTGTATTGGTCGGACATTACACATCCAATAAGGGTATGACATGTTTCAAGGTCATTTAATATTATTAAAACATTTTTTTTACCTTAAACTACACTAATTACATCTAATCGCAATTAAAAACATAAAAGTTACTATTCACCAAAAAATTATTTTAATCCCATTGAACCACATTTTAATTCTTAATGAAAACCATGTATGTAGGATTTTTGAAATTCAAAACATAGATGTGCTAAAATTTCATTTAAACGAAAAATCAGTTTTTAAGTACCACTTAGTGGTTTCACTATTCATAAAAAATTGATGTTTTCCGAAAAATACCAAAACTTCACCCTAAGATATATTTGATATTCCGAATTCAAAAATGATTTCTATTTTAAAAAATTCAAAACATATAAGTTACATTAATTAATTTCATAATTAATTCCCGCTGTCATGACAAATAGCGTGTTTTTATGAAACAATAAGTATCAAAATATTGACACTAGTTTAAGTCCAATTTCAAAGTGAAATTAATTCCAACGACCACTATTGGATTAAATGGTAAAAATATTTTTTATGTACACTTTAAAACCAATGAAAAAGATAATCTAATAATATAATTAAATTAGATGAAAAAGCATTTTTGATGTAAAATGCAGTATTTTTCTGTATTCATTAAAAAATGAACATTGTCGGAAAAATACCAAAAATTTACCCAAAGTAAATTTAAATGTCCCGATCATAAATAATAAGTTTATTTTGAAAAATAAAGCTTATAGAATTTTCAAAAGCTTGATTAAAAATGGTTTTCCATCAAAAGCCAGTAAAACAATCTTTTAAAAATATTAGTGTATTCCATGCTTACGATTGGATTTATTCTCGTTTTAAGCCTCTAAAACACTATATAATTCATTAATAGACATAGATAAAAAAATATATATTATTAATTACTTACTTGGGATGTTACATCCTTCCCCCCTTAAGAAAATTGCATCCCCACAATTTATTTACTTATCGAATAAGTAGGGGTATTTAGCCCTCATTACATTTTCAGATTCCCATGTTGCCTCTTCAATCATGTGGTTTTTCCACAAAACCTTTACTTGATTAATCACCTTCTTCCGTAACACTTTCTCCCTATGGTCAAGAATCTGTACCGATTGTTCCTCATTAGATAGGTTCTCTTCTAGCTGAACTACCTCTGGACTCAAAACATGAGACGGATCCGGTATGTACTTCCTTAGCATTGAAACATGAAAAACATTGTGTACCTAAGATAAACTCGGAGGTAAATCCACTCGGTAAGCAACGAATCCAACTCTCTCTAGAATTTCATATGGTCCGATGAACTTTGTACTAATATTTCCTTTCTTAACAAATCACATCACACTTTTCCATGGTTAGACTTTGAAAAAAACATGATCACCTACCTCAAAAGAGAGATCCTTCCTCCTATTGTCTGCATAACTCTTCTACCTACTCTGAGATGTTCTCATGTGTTTCTGTATCAGCTGAACTTTTTCTGCCTACTCTTCTACCAATTTCGGTCCCATCAGCTTCCTTTCACCCACTTCATCCCAGAAAGCTGGAGTTCGACACCGCTTCCCATATAACACCTCAAATGGTTCCATCTGTATACTGGAATGAAAACTGTTGTTATATGAAAATTCAACCAAAGAAAGATGTCGGTCCCAACTTCCCTGATAATCCATCAAACAAGAACGTAGCGTATCTTCCAATGTCTGAATTTTTCATTCTGATTTCCCATCTAATTGATGATGGAAATCTGTACTAAAATTTAATTCAGTACCCAACGACTTCTGAAGGCCTTTCCAAAAGATAGAAGTAAACATAGGATCACCATCAGATACAATAGAGAGGGGAAATCCATGAAACCTGACTATCTCTTTACGATACAAACGATAAAGTTGATCTAGGGAAAAAGTATCTAGTATGGCAAGGAAATCAGAAGATTTAGTCAAGCGATCAACAATAACCTAGATTGCATTATTACCTAGAAGTGTCTTCGGAAGTCCCACAACAAAGTCCATGGATATATTCTCCCATTTCCACTCTGGAACTGGTAGAGGCTGAAGCATCCCTTTCGGTAACTGTCGCTCTACTTTAACATGTTGACATGTCAAACACTTCACAGTAAAATTAGCAATATCTCTTTTCATTCCATCCCACTCTCGCAGATCTCAGTACATCTTAGTACTGCCAGGATGAACTGAAAACGAGGAACTTGAGCCTCACATAACAACTCATTCTTCAATTGTGAATCACAACGCACACACAATCTCTTCCAAAATATCAAAAAACAATCATTATCAATGTTGAATTCGGGAAACTTACCCTTCAGAACCAGCTCTACCTTTTTCTGTAACTCACTGTCTTGCTTCTGTGCTTGCTTGATTCTGTCTGATAGAGAAGATTTCACTGATACCTGAAACAAAATAGAAGAAAATACTGAACCAATAACTTTTATGCCAATGTTCATCAAATCCTTAACCAGAGGATCACGTTCAAAATGCAACATTGTAAATGAAGCATTACTCTTTCCACTCAAAGCATCAGCCACTTTATTTTCTTTTCCCGGATGGTAATGAATTGTACAATCATAATCCTTGATTAATTCTAGCCATCTCCTATGTCTCATGTTCAATTATTTCTGACTGAATATATACTATAAACTTTTTTGATCGTTATATATTTCACACTTTACTCCATACAAATGATGCCTCCAAAATTTTAAAGTGAAAAAAACAACAGCTAATTCCAAATCATGTGTAGGGTAATTTACCTTATGAGTTTTCAACTGTCGTGAAGCATAAGCAATTACATGATCATTTTTCATTAAGACGCAACCAAGTCCTTTTAATGAAGCATCACTTTAGATAACAAACTCACCATTCCTGGAAGGAAGTGCCAAAACTGGAGCATTCACCAATCTTCTTTTCAGTTCCTGAAAACAATCATCACATTCTTTTGTCCAGATAAACATAACACCTTTTCGAGTTAGCTTAGTCATTGGACCAGATAACCGTGAAAAATTTCTAAAAAAGCATTGGTAATATCATGCCAAACCAAGGAAGCTACGAATCTCAGTTACATTTGTGGGTATTGGACATTCTTCAACAACCTTTGTTTTTGCAGGATCAACAGTTATACCATCTTTAGAAACAATGTGACCAAGGAAAGAAATTTGTTGCAACCAAAACTCACACTTGCTGAATTTCCCATACAAATTCTTTTCTTTTAAGGCTTGCAAGATAACCCTTAAATGACTTTAATGCTCCTCTTTACATTTAGAAAACACCAAAATATCATCAATAAACACAACCACCATTTATCACCTGATTAAACTAATCCATCACTACAACAAACAGTTTAGTTCTGATTCAGACCATCTCAGGATAATGATTTGAAAGGTCATTTCCCTCTGTATGCCTTCCCAAAAAATTTGTTGTGTTTCCTCTATGAAAAACCATTATTAACACAGAATTATCTTTGGAGAAGCAACATGGTAAT
Organism: Viscum album; assembly: GCA_963277665.1. Taxonomy (NCBI): domain Eukaryota; kingdom Viridiplantae; phylum Streptophyta; class Magnoliopsida; order Santalales; family Viscaceae; genus Viscum; species Viscum album. The sequence goes on from OY728125.1 coordinate 389,801,508, forward strand.
CTTTAAATGCTATATCATTTCAATTTGACCATAAAAAAAATATTTTTGGATAATCATTTAACAGAATTATAACTCCTAAAGTTATCTAAACCGACCTCTGATACCAACTATAAGGCCCCAGCCTTAAACCTTACTTAATCTTGAGCTATTACAAGATTACACATTGAGGATCTTTTTAGGTTTAGAGTTTTAGAGAATTAGATCATAAAACATGCATTACATTCCACATTTAAACAAAGTGGTTACATAAAAGATAGTATTCATTTTTTCCATCAATGGAAACATATTTAAAATAAAACATGGATTCTTTATTGACACATCCTTGACACTATCATCATATTATGTACCTTTCCCTAGACCTATGAAAAACATTTCAAAAACATGGGATGAGCATAAAAAATCTCATTAAGGGATATAAAAATATGGAAAGGAATCATGAGTACATGTATACAGAAGAATCAATGAAATCATACTCTACTCATAAAACATAAGCACTTTAACATAACTCATCAAATCAGGAATAAATCATATAAATCATAAGACATAAAGGTAACTTGAGGCATTCATAACATTCTTACGTAGGGAGTAACCCTCTTGGTTACATTTGGAATACCCATCACAGTATATTCCCTAAATCTCTTCGCAGAAACCTCAACGTTTAACCCCTTCGCGTTACCCAATGCATTGGAGAGCTATATCAGGCTCACCCACCCTTAGTTTATCATGGAACCACCCATCTTCATAATAATTCCCATGAACCATAACATAATCGTATCACATAAAACATGCATAAAGGAAATATAACATTTCCACTTTTCAATCACAAGATATCAATACAACACATTGATATAAAACCATTATGAAAACCATTTTCAATACCAAAATAAAATAAAAGTAAAACTTGGTATTTATTTTTCTTTAAAAAAAGGTATCTCTTGTAGAGGAAGACAAAAATCAAATAATGGTCACGGCGGCGGAGAATTCGTTGTCGCTGCATACGTACGAAAAAAACATTTCATTTTGTCGTTTAGTAAAATGCTTCGTATAAAATATATTCTTTTTGGATAAAATTAAAATTCAAAGGGGTTTATACACCATATAAAAGAAGGTTGTGTATAAAACAAAATATACCTCAATGAAAGGAGATTGAGACGAAGTCGCATACCTCGGGTCCGACTTGACTCGATCATTCTTTAATGTCCTGAATAATAAAATTCAGTTAATTTATATTTTCTTAAGATCCTTTTTCTTATTAATTATTACTTTTATATCACTTATTACTATTTTATGAACACTATGTAATTATTTTAGTTAATAATGGTCGTTTTGTCGATCATTGGTACTCGAGTCAAAAATGAACTCTTTATAATTACATGTTGTTCATGTGGTAAAATATCCATTATATCAAGAATTATATTCATGATGTAGATATCATACATATCATATATATCTAGTATAAACATGAATTTTTAATATTAAATAATCATTTAGAGGTATGAAATGAAATGCACCGTTCATGGAGAAGGTAAGTCGTACGTACGCATTAACGCTACTTTCATTTCTATGTCATATTAATGGAATTAAATCAAAATGAAAGATATGTATATTTTAATTCCAAAAATATATTCATAATTTAGATGTAACATAAATCATATATATCCATTATATATATGTACTTATAATATTACATTACATTTGGGGATAAGAAATGAAATGCACCGTTAATGGAGACGGTAAGCCGTACGTACGCATGAACGCTACTTTAATTTCTATCTCATACATTAATGGAAAGAAATAATAATGATATAAAGGTATATTATAATTCCAGTATAACATCATATATAATAACTTTAACTACATCTTTTATACGTCCCACATATGGCATTAATGAATCAAATCACTTTGAGGGGGCGGTAGCCCGCACTTCCTAAAATGAAGATATCGCGTTTACCCATAATGGAAACCGTAAAGGTATGCCATAAATGTAAAATGCAGAAGCTTAAGTAAAACATAAACATATTATATATCATATATAAATATAGTGACATCTTAATGTCCACCTTTTAAGGTGTTATATGAGTGTTGAACAATCATCGTTTCGTGAGGCAGAAATTCGCCATCCACAGAAACAGTATGTTCTTTAACCATTAGATGTAGGTGTGTGTAAGTTTAGCTCGAATCCTTCTTATAACAACATCCTAGTATATTTTAGATACTGGTGTTGTTACAAAATAAAGGAATAAAAATAGTTTAGAGGGTTGGAGAATCAAAATAAAACATAAGAACACAAGAGAAAACACTACCTTTAAAACGCGTACCTATTTTTGATTTGAGCTCAAAGGCATCCTTGGGAGGACTTCTGCCCAAACTGAGGCTTCAAGGAGTAGGATAGGGATGTGGAGAGACAAAATGGGCATGGTTTGGACGATCCAAAGGCTTTTTAAGTGTGGGTAAGGTGGTAGAGGTGGGGGCCTTTTATAAGAGGAGAGGAAGGACACTCTTGGAAAGTTATAAAATGTTACTTTATTTTAAAATGAGTTTCGGATTTAAAAGGTCCCAAATTGATATAATTCTAGGATAAGGTGATAAGAGTTCTAAATATACCCATCCAATAGGTTTTTGAAAAGTGTAGGTCTTAAAGTTTATATTATGTTTTCATTTTATTTAAATCGTTAAATAATGAGGTAATCACTACATCATCATGATGCCATAAATATTTAATTTATTTAATGTAGAAAAATTTTAAAAAAATACAATGATGTAGGAAATATTTTTATCTTTATAATGACTATTTATAGTTAAAAAACTGACTTGTATAACCCCATGTAAAAATTGTCTTAATAAAATAATACATGATTGTGTCATTTTTACTTTTACTTTAAAAAAAGGCATTAATGTCATTATCTTACCCAAGTGGCTCCATGGGGTCCCAAAAATCGACCCATGGGTTGTCTTGGTCGGCCATGACACATCCAATTAGGGTAGGACATGTTTCAAGGTCATTTAATATTATTAAAACATTATTTATACCTTAAACTACACTAATTACCTCTAATCGCGATTAAAAACTTAAAAGTTACTATTCACCAAAAAATTATTTTAATCCCATTGAACCAAATTTTACTTCTTAATGATAACCATGTATGTCGGATTTTTGAAATTCAAAACACAAAGGTGGTAAAATTTCATTTAAACGAAAAATCAGTTTTTAAGTACCACTTAGTGGTTTCACAATTCATCAAAAATTGAAGTTTTCCAGAAAAATACCAAAACTTCACCCTAAGATATATTTGATATTCCGAATTCAAAAATGATGTCTATTTTAAAAAATTGAAAACATATAATTTACATTAATTAATTTAATAATTAATCCTCGCTGTCATGACATATAGTGTGTTTTTATTAAACAATAAGTATCAAAAGATTGACACTAGTTTAAGTCCAATTTCAATGTGAAATTAATTCCAATGATGACTATTGGATTAAATGGTAAAAATATATTCTATGTAAACATTAAAACCAATTAAAAAGATAATATAACCATATAATTAAATTAGATGTGAAACCAGTTTTGATGTAAAATGATGTATTTTTTACTATTCATTAACAAATGAACATTGTCGGAAAAATAACAAAAATTTACCCAAAGTAAATTTCAATGTCCCAATAATAAAGAATAAGTTTATTTTGAATAATAGAGCTTATAAATTTGTCAAAAGTTTGATTAAATATTTTTTTCCATCAAAAGGCAGTAAAACAATCTTTTAAAAATATTAGTGTATTCCATGCTTAAGATTGGATGTATTCTCGTTTTAAGCCTCTAAAACACTATCTAATTCATTAATAGACATCGATAAAAAATATCTATTATTCATTACTTACTTGGGAAGTTAAATGAACGTTGTCTTGTCTGAGCTGACACCTCACGTAAATTCCCCTATGAAGCATTCTGGATTCCCAGAATACATGTTGTCTTAGGACCTAATGCATTATGCATCCTGTTTTAGACTCCTAGGTCATGCCTGAGGTGCCCGAAGATGTCTGTAATTGTTGGTTTGCCCCCAGTAAAACATACCTCACAAAGCATGTTCTTTGTAGAATCGTCCATCAAGTGAGAGTTACAGTGAAGAGTGGTCTCCTAACATAAGGTTACAAGGCTTTTCTTCATGGACTATATCTATTGCACCATGCAATTATCAAAACCACCCCCTTATTCGATGACTGTTCTTGGATGAAACTACACCATCATGGGAAAACTAAATCTAAGTTCCCATGATGACTAGAGAGACCAAAATAATCATTACTGGTTTAATATCATACCTTCTAGTTCTAGAGGATTTCACCATCAATCACGATGATAATGTAGTATATAGGTCTCTTCGACACAAAAAATTCAACACAGATCCTCAGAGAGACTAGAAGGAATACAACATTGGTACGAAAATTAGCTTATATGTAGAACAATTCCTTGTTTCCAATGAACCATGGTATCTCTTGATTCTTGAATTGTAAAGGGTTTCGGGGGATAGAAACTTGAAGCATAGAGAATGGAGAGTCTCGAATCAGGTAGAAGTGAATGGAACACAGGAAGAGGAAAAATAGAAACCCTCCATACATCACGGAGCAAAATCCAAATCACAAACCATGTCATCTTCGATTGAAAATTGATTTTAATATGCTTAGTATCTAGAATACCAATAATCACTCGGTCTTCTAGATTCCATGAAGTGGTCACAAACCTGTTGAAATCCTCTATTTATGGACATTTCTTACCAAATAGGGCCACCATAGTGAGATTCAAGAGTGTTGAAGATTTCATGAACTCCAATGAAGAAATCAGGACTGAGATAACTCCATCCGTTGGATATTGGACCTTAGGGATAACTTTTATTAGATGAATGAGATGTAGGGAAGACGAGTTACTAAAGGGGTAGAAGATGGGGTTATGGGAAGGAAGAAAAATTAAAAGAGGATAAACTGCCTCCTCAGTCATGGAGAACTGAGGAGGGGCAGTGACACTGAGGCAATGACCTACCCCATAGCCATAACCTACTTTGTAGCCTACCATACATACGAAGATTGATTGTGTATCCCATTTTATAGAACTATGTGATATTTCAGTTAGTACAAAAACCATAAAGACATCTCAAAATATTTATGATAATTATTTCATTATGGAAGATCCAAATTGGTTTTAATGTTTTATTGAATGTTAAAAATAACTTCCCTTCTAAAGAGAGGGAAGGGTCCCTCTTTGAATTTCCCAATTAATTACTTTAAAATAATGTAAATATCAATCCACATACTTCAAAAATGACCTTTATTATAATTTAAGATATTATAAATTTTTTATTTAATACATGAATTGATTTTATCACTGTTTCAACATTATTTTAAACATTATCTTTTTTATTAACCCTTAGTTAACTTATTTTAATTTTAACTATGGTAAAGAAATTCAATATAAAGCGGATCTGATTTGTAATTATAATGTTTCAATTGGAGAATAAATTTAAATTTTATGAAATTTTAGATTATATCTCATTCCATTATTCATTTTTTAGGATATTTTATTTAGATATTATTTAATAAAATATTTTCTTCATAAAATATCACAAGTGTAAATTTTGACACTATTCATTACAAGGACATTAAGAAACTCAAAAATACAAGATATATTTAAAAAATTCGCAACTAGAAAAACATGCTACTACTACAGACCTATAGTCAAGGTTTTAGAATCCTAGATATAGGAGGATACGAGAATGAATTAAAAACCATATCTACATGTTAGTTTTCAATCAACAATAGCCACAGTTTTGAAAATTGTGGCTATAGTCCATTTTTCATGTTTCATAGCCACAGGTTTTCTAAACCACATCTATAGGTCTCTCGGGCATCCACAGGAGAAAATGTTTCCACCAAAAAAATGGTTGGAATATATATTTCTATAGTTTCGAGGATATTTCTATATCGTTTATTAATATCTATAGCATTATATATGTTTGTGTGTACTTAATTTATTCTGTGGTGTAGTACTAAGGTTGCTGTATTAGAAAGGGGAGATTGAAGGATAGAAACCTGTTGGGAACATATTTTTTAGTCTATTTCCATAGTTTAACAATGCTATAACCATGATTTTCCCTCATGGCTATAGGTCAACTACCACAATAGAAAATTTCAAAGACAATTTCATGGTTTGGAAAATCGTGGCAATATGTTAGACCCTACTTCCACAGAGATAGCTCCCACAATTTAAAAAACCATTACCACAGGCTACAAACATGGTTTTGAACCGTGGAAATAACCCCTTTCTAGTTATGAATACACATATAATATGTCAAAATAATAATTAAAATTATTTCATTATATTTATTAAGTAAGATTATATTTCACTAAATATTTCTAATATAATTTATGTGATTGTTTCATTAATTTAATCACTAGTACATCATCAATGTTTAATTATTTATGAATATTATTGATTCAATAAAATTTAAAAAATCTTAAATGATGTTGAAAAAACTTTTATCATTTATAATAATATATATAGTCTATAAAATCCCCAATTTAACCCCATATAATATATATTAGGCTTTTTAAAATTAAGAGTGTCTAATTTTAAAATCTGTGGGATTTTAAGAATATAAAATGAATACATAATGTTATGTGTCCCTTAGTTAATTAAATTTAAAACATGAAGTGTTAAGGGTCGAATTAGATCCATCCAATAATATTTGAAAAATATTTCAGATATTTTTCTAGTATGTATATTATTATTTTACCCTTAATTATATAATTTACCCTTAACTTTTGTATTCAAAATCCATAATGTTAGTATTCAAATTTAACAAAAACTAAATAGACATATATACAAAAAATTTAACTTATTATTCCAAATAACGATTCCATTTTAATATTCAAATCATAATAGTAGAAAGTATTAATTTGATATTAATCACATAGAGGGGTTGAATTGACAGATTATTAAATTTAAAAGTTCCAAAATATGGAAAAGTTTTTTATCTAATTTCATTGTTAAATATGTTCTAGTTTTAGTATCCCCAGTTTGAAAAATGAAATACTATGTTTGATATCATAAATGATACGCCACATTTAGCATAAAAGAACAAACTAAAAATATTTTTATTTAGTATCAAAGTTATCACATTACCATTTGAATTGTAGTAATAAAAATGATTAATGAGATTAAGAACATATCACTTATACATGTTTATATAATAATTCATTTGTTACTAACTTAATTCATAAATTAAATATACCCCGATTGAATATAATATTTTTTTTAAAGAATATTTAAATGAAAATCATTGTGTTTATAAAATAATCATATCACCCTTTTTGTATTATATTAAGGAAATTAAAATTCAATAAAATGATTTAAATTCATATTATGTGTGTTTCGGACCTAATATAATAACAAATGCAGTTTTACATATAAAAGGTGTATTTTTCAAAAATAGGAACTTTTATAGACTTTTGACGGTGATGCAATTTAAAATATAGATTTTTATGTGTTATAAATTATATTTTTAAAAAATAAACATATCATTTGGAAAAGTGATGTAAAATTTTACATTGGATATATTTTTTTATTTTTTGATTTTTTTATTTTTTGCTGAATCATGGAAATATTACATTTTAATTCAATTTAATTTTTAGTAAAATTTATTTATATTTTTACATTATAATTTTTCATAATATTAAAGTATAATGACATTATTTTTTTAATTATTACAATTTTTAACATTAGATGTATATTCACATTTAATTTAGACATAAATTCATGTTACTGTTTTCATAGTGATTATTTGAAAAACATGTTTTCTCATTTTTACATTGAGTATTAATTTTAAATTAAATACTAAAAATTCGGTATTTTCTATTTTTAAAATTGCATTCCCTATATTAAATCAGTTGGTCAATTTTAGGATAATATGTTAATTTTTTTTTTGAATTTTATGAATAGAAACTACTGTAATTTTTATTTATAATTGCTAAATTTATAACATGAAAATTAGGGTAACAAATAATATGATAAGGTTAATAAAATTACTCTAATATATTTAAAAATAATATTGGATGAATAAAAATCTACTATTAGCATATAAGGATCATAATTGACTCATTTAATGGACTTGTTACTATGAAAGTAATATAAATATAATTAACATAAAAGAAAGTGACAACATACCAACCTCTTATTTCTTATATTTAAAATAATTTTAGTATAGAGATCAAAATGATAAAACTAGCTAATAAACAGTCTCCATAGAGATAATTATATTTTATAAATCATTGTAATTTATTTTTAATTTTATAGATTAAATAATTACCATAAATACAGATACAAAAATGTTACACTATTTTTTACTAGTTGAACTATCAAATAAATGTGATTAAAATATTAAAATAAACAGAATTAGAATTAATTATGGTTATAACAAAAATTTATTTTTTAATATTACATATTATAGTTATATTAATTTTTTTAAAATTTATCTCTCTTTTTTTTCTATTTAAATTCAAAGAAATGAATTGTTTCAAAATTTTAACTATTGATATTTTATAAAAATAATATTTTATAAAAATATTTAAAAATCATAAAATTATTATGAAATTAAAAATTGACTATGATAAGGTATATAGGTTCTTAATGTGTCCATTTTCAGTATATTTTCCCTCATATAAGTAAAATTTATAGTCCATTAATATTGAAAATGTTGTTACCCCAATTAAAATAAAAATAGATTAATTAATGGTAAACTGTAAATATAAGGGAAAAAATAAAATCAATACATGTCTAAAAATTATTTTATGATATAATATAGAACCATAGGAAATATAGATTCTACATAACTCATTTCAATGTCATTTTGAATTAAAAATGAATTTTTATTAGTTTAATATTTTAAGTGTTTTCACGGGTTCACATCCCTAATCATATTAAATGGTACCCACTCTTCTTTATTTCACACACTACAAGAACCATTTTATTCATAAAAAATCTATTCAAACCCATTATTGATATCCCTATGCATATTTTTAGCCCTTAGTTTTATATGAACAACCAACTCATAAGAGTTCAGGTGTTCTTCAATGTTGATCAACTGAAAAGATGTATAAATTTTTTAAGTATTTATATTATTTTCTTCTTGTACGTATTTAAAATCTCATAAAAAATATTATATAATATCTAAAATAAACTATATATCATTAGATGTTATTATTTTAAAATAATCACATAAATACATCTTCAATTTCATCAAATTGAAAATGAATATTTTGTTCGTGTGTATGGCGGTCTGTCACCTCGTAAATCGATATAGTTCATATTTAATTACCATATATTAACAGTGATATTAATGATGTAATTAATATTTATATATTGTATTAGTAGCATATTTATCATTATAATATAATAATATATCAATTAATTAATTACTTCCCATGAACTTATGAATGACAACAACATTTGTGCGTAAGTGTGAAAAATCACCTCTGCAAAGCGATGTGATCTGTTTTTAATCACCACATCACATGGATAATATATATATATATTAACTAATAAAATAATATTAATGATTTTATTATCATTATTTTATAGTTAAAATATGATTTACATTCCTACCATAATGATCAGATAAAAAAGGAATATGTTACTCATGTGTACGTACAACTTACCCTCTCGATGATTGTAACGTTGTTCAATTTTTCATATACATATACAGTGAATGAATTTGAATGAATAATTTATATATATTAAACATTATTATTTCAAGAATGTTATTCTGGATATAATGGACTAATGACTACATAGAAAATTGACATCACACCAATCTCATTTTAACTCATTTAGTGAATATCGACAAAACGTCTGATATGAACACAAAAAATTATGTAATTGTTATTAAATGAAAATAAATTATATAAAATTAAAAATTAAAATGAAAAATTTTGCCAACAAAATATAAATTAACCATATTTTTTATTTAAGAATACAATGAACGTACTAGATGATTCATACTCGAGATAAGGGACTTCGTCTCAATATCTTGACACTGAGGCATATTTTGAGGTTATAAACAACCTTATTTTATGAGTGGTATACATAATACCAATAATGTGTATTTTGGTATTTAAAATAGTTTTAAAAATTGATTTATTATTTTCATATCATTAAATTAATTATTTTTTATTGAAAATGATATTTTATTTGTGAAATTTTGATAATTTTAATTTTTATATGCTTTGATTATATCATCGTAGTTATGCATTTGACAGGTAGTTATATTATACGAAAACTATAGGTGGTATTGTGATAAACCAAATATCTATTTTTCATTGTTAAACCATGGATTGGTGGATAAATTATAACCTCCAATCCATTTTGTATGGAAGTCGGTCATATGACTATTCTTTTCGGAAGAGTGATATTTGTAGAAGATGATTGTATGGTTATTATATTTTTGAATAGTTATTTATGAAGATATATTTATAAGTTTTATATTTCATTCTATGGGTTTTATTGTAATATTTTTATTATAATAAGGGTATTAAATGAGCTTATATTCTATGAAAAGTATTTCCCATTTCATAAAGTTGAAAATTATTACTTTATGATAATGTAATTATGGTTTACATGTTCTCACAAGGCTAACTAGTTTCCTTTGGGTATCACATACTATGTTTTTTTTTCTAATCCAATGTTTTAGAATTTTTTTATAGGATTTAATATAGAATAGAGTCATTTATGGTATTATGGAGAAGTTATGTTGATTTATCATGAAAGTAAGTCATGTTTATTTTTAAAAGATTGGCGTTGTGAATGAAATGAATACTGTAAGAAGTGTGCACTTTTATTTCTATGGTTTTTTTATTTAATAGTTATGGACTAATTAAATAATGTTACAAATTTTAAATGATACTAAAGGTTAAATAATGTAAATTTCTTAACTTAAATCTTGATTATGTAATGTTTATAACCGGTTCGATAGAGTAGGTTTCATATGATGGTATAAACATCATATGATATTAGGATGTATTCATAAGAGATAGGTATACCAAATGAGTTTATAATTTTCAAGTTGATAATATTATCAATGTATTAGAAATCCATTTTGGGGGTTTATGTTACTCAATTTTAATGTGATTAATAGTATTTTTGGATACCTTTATTTTTTAGGTAATTATAGGTTATTAATTTTTGGAATAAAGAAATGAAAGGCATAAGATTACCATTTAGGTTAAAATATGTTATGGTTATTTTCGAGTATTTTAACTCATTGTTTGGAATTTATAAAGATATATAATATTAGGAATATGAAAAATCACTAAAAGGGTTATAACTCATCACTTTGGACAAGGTTTTCGTAATCGATCCCATAACTAATGTGGATAAGGAATTATCCCCGACCACTATACTACATGAAGTTCCAGGTCAGTTTGACATCATTTTTTTAGTTAATGGAGTTTATAAAATAAGAATAATTTTAATTTGGGAACTTAAGTTTATCATATAGATATCCTTGGTATAGGAAAATTATTAGGGGATTAAGTGATAAATTTTAATTTGGGATATGTTCACTATTTTCGGAACCCAATATGCCAAAGGGAAAGAGAATTATATGTTTTTTATTTGAAGAGTAATGGTTTTATTTTATTTTCAAATAATCTATGTTTTAATTATAGACATATGGAGATTCCGGTTATTTAGGGAAATGAATAACCAATCTTGAAGAATATGGGATTTTTGAAATTAAATTTTTTTATGAAACATTAATAGTGATTAATGATATTTGGAGATAAAGTTTAAATTTTATATTAGAAGAATATGTAAAATAATCCTTCATAATTTTTGGTTTCAATCTCAGTTTGGATTATTTTGGATAATTTTAGGTACATTTATTTATAAAATGATATATGTTAGAGTTTGGGTATTACTTTTCAATTTTGAAGATTAAAAGTAGTAATTCAAATTTTACGCTTTATTATATTTCTGGAAATATATTATTGTATCACAAAAAAACATTTTTGTGTTAATGATTCAATAATGGATGAATAAATAGTTAAGCTTTTATGGATTATTTGACTCTGTAGAAGTTTATTCTAGTGTTATATGTGTGAAAATCATTTCCTCTTAAATTTTAATCATTTAGTGAATTAGATGTGTTTGTAGTGTAATTTTATTAAAGGATTAAACTCCACATGAATTGTATTTTTATCTCCATATGATCCTAGTTTAGTTAGTAAATTAATTCCAAAGCACTATGAAAATTCTCTGAAAAAAATGTTTTCCATTTACTTTTACTACAATGAAATAAAAGATTGTGAAATTCTTCCAAAATTTATAACATAGTGATTCAAAAAAATTCATAATTTTTCACATCACTCTCTAAAAAAATGTGATGTTTACTTTTTTTCCATATAATTGTTTTTTAAATGGAATCCTTGTATTTTTTATCTCTTGTGGCCTTTATACTTTAATTAAATTCTTTTAATGTAGTAGTTCTTTTAAACCACTTCCTAATGCGGGATATAAATTAACGTATTTTTAAAATTCACACATTAGTTAACGAACATAAATTTAAAATGAGTGGTAAAAATTTCCCAAATGGGAAATTTTTTTTCATCTTCTGTTATTAATAGGGAACACTTTTTTTATATCATACACTATATTCAACTTTTATCTAAAATGAAAAAAATATTCATATTATTTAATATGATCATTATCACATAGACACTAGAATGGGGGAATGAAAATTAAAAAAATAATTTTGAAAATAATCTTTACACATGTAAATATAATGATATATTAGTAACAAAATTAATTAAGAAATTAAATAGAAACCAATTGAATAAAAAGGATGTGTTTGTCTGAAATCTAATTAAATGTTAATTTAATTGTATATAAAAAACTAAAATCACTTTTTTCAGATTTTATTAATGAAATATAAATTCAATTTATTGTTGTAAATTCATCTTATGTATTTTATAGACCTAATATAAGAACAAATTCTATTTTACATAAAAAATCATTATTTTTCAAAAATTCATTTTTACTACCTTTTGATGGTGAACCCTTTTTAAATCTATTTTATTTAAATTTTATAAATTCTATTTGAAAAAATAAATTTATAATTTCAAAGAGTAACATAAAATTTTCCTTTCTATAAGTTGTTGGTATTTTTAGGATAATATTCATATTTAAATAAAAGTCAATACTATTACATTTTAATTTAAAAATATTTGTCCTCACTTTTTCTTATTATTATATTAGCCATTTACTAGGTTATAATGTATAAAAATATTGTGTTTTTGTTTAATTTAATCCAATTTTGATTATTTTATATAATATCAAATTGATATTTGATATAAATGCAGCTCAATTATTTGATGGGTTTTACATAGAAAAACATGTTATCTTATTTTGAGAGGGGTTTAATTTTAAATACATTATTGAAAAATTTGTATTTTAAATTTTGAAAAATTATTCATTACTCTATATATATGGGTATAAATTATTTTAATAGGTTAATTTTATTTTTGTATTTTATGAACAGTTACTATGTTATTTTTTATTTACCACAATTAAGGGTAAATCATGTAAATTAAGGTAACAAATAATATGATAAGGATAACAAAATTACGCTAAAACCGTCCAAAATATTATTGGATGAATAAATGTCGACACATAACACCTAATTGTTGGAATTAACCCATTTTAGGTGCTTTTCTCCATGAATATGATATAAATATTATTAAAACACAAGAAAGTGATAACATGTCACCCTCATATTTTTAATAAATATAATAATTTTCATATCTATATAAAGAAAAAAACCATTGATCATAAATATTTTATAGAAATATTATGATATTATATACATCATGGGAATTTATTTATAATATTGAGAGAATAAATAATTACAATAAATTCTAACAAAAAAATTATTTAGAAATTACTTTATTAGGAAACTATCATATAAATTATATGACAAATATTAAAATAATTATACTTACCATTAATTAAGGTATTGCACGAATTTACTAGGTTCCTATGACATATTATAAGTATATTAAATGTTTTTTTGATGTTATCTCCCTTGGTGGAATTTATTTACTATCAATGAAATTTATAGTGTCATAATTTACTCTATTGAAATTTTATAGAAATAAGTGTTTATTAAATTCCATAAAAATTAAAAAAACTTTTAAATTTAAATAGTTAATTTGACACCTACAAGTTCGTAATGTGTCCATTTATGGAAAACTAATCCCATATATGTAATATTTATAGTCTCTTGATATTATAAATGATGTTATAAATCTAAAATAAAATAGATCAATTAAGGGAAAAATAAAAAGATAAGGTTTAAAATAAAATCAATACATATCAAAAAAATTGGATTTACGGATTTAGGAACATAATAATTTTATCTTCTATATAACTCATTGTGGAGTCATTTTATTTAAAATATAATTTATATTATTTTTAGATGTTAATAGCTTCCATGTGTGCCCCTCCCATCTCCTAAAAAAGGTTCCCACTCTTCTCTATTAAACATAATACATGAACCATTTTGTTAGGAAATTCTCCACCAAAACCTTCCTAAAATCCTTTACCACACTCTTACATCCTTATATTACGTATAAAATTCTCTTTAGATGAGTTTTGGTGTTTTTTAAAGGTGACCAAACAAATAAGTGATGTAATTTTCTTTAAGTACATCTATTTTATTTCTTCTTCAACTACCATCTAATCTCATCCAAACATGATGAAATAATAACTCTAGTATATTAAATATACTAAGATCTTATTATGTTAATATTATCACCTAAATTAATGACCAATTTCATCAAAAGGGAAATTATCTTTTCATTTACATGTGTGGAGGACTACCGCCTTGCGAACCAATATAGTTCTATATTAATTTACCTCTAGGAAGACTGGTCATAATGATGGGATTAATATTTATATGTTATATTAATGAAATATAAATCATTATTAGAGAATAGTATATCAAATAATTTCTTAGTTCCCATTCACATAAAAATGATAATGTTGTTTGTGCGTACATGTGATCTATCACCTCCACAATGTAATGTGATCCATTTTTATTCACCACATAACATTAATAATATATATATATATATGAATATTTAAATGATTAATATAATATTAATGATTATTTAATAATTATGTATTAAAAAAATAATTCATTCCTTTACCCGTAATGATCAATGAAAAATGTAAAACGTTACTAATGGGCATGTACAACCAATAGCATCAATGATTGTAACTGTGTACAATTTTTCATATCCAAATTTAATGAATGGTTTTAAAATTATAATTAAAATACAAATTTTATTTTTACCTCGTAAGTATCATTTTTGATATGATAGACTTATGAGAACATAGTCTATTTACATAGTACCAAATTATTTTTTGAATCAAGTATCAAATAATGACAAAATGTCTAATGTAAACTTTTATAATTATCTAATTGTTGTAAAATTATATTATGTGATATAAAATTAAAAAATTTCATTAAAAACGTTATATATAAAGTATATTTTTAAAAAATTATATTATTATATAATATAATTAATTTATGAGATGGTTCAGACTCGAGGTAAAGGATTTAATCTTAATATCCATTCATTGTAGCATATTTGGATGTTATACACAAATTTCTTTTATAAGGTGTATAAATAAAAATTTTAAATTTTTTTTTGAAAATGGTTTTCTGAATCAATTTATTATTTTAATATCTTCAAATGATTTATTTTGACTACAAATGAGATTTATTGAGTGAAATGTTAACAAACATAGTATTTTATGTTTTATGATTATTTCATTGTAAAAGGACAATTAATGGTTGGTTGTGTTATAAAAAACATATTGGTGTTTATGTGATAAAACAATATGAGTGTTTCCATGACCAAATAAGGACGTTTGGTTTAGTTATATAATCCAATTCATTGGTTATTTATGTTGGCGGTGTGGTTATTCCATTTATAAGAGTGATATGTGTGGAGGTCGATCGTATGGTAATTCTATTTTACTATGATTATGTTCGAAGATACCTTTTTTCTGTTATATTTTTCTTTCAATGTGTTTTATTTTAATATTTTGATAAAAAATAGATTATTCAATGATATTATAATTAGATATGAGTATTTATTATTTCATAATGGTGAAAAGTATTGCATTATGATAAATTTTTCATGATTTACATGTTTTCGCAATACTAAAAGTATTTTTTTTCACCTCTTACTAATATTTTTGTTCAAATCCCATGTTTTGAAATCAATTTCTGAACATTTAAGGGATAATAGATTCATGGATGGGATCATAAAAAATCTGTGATAATTAAACATGAAAAGAAATCAAATTTTTTTTTAAAAGTTTTTGTGACTTGAATGAAATAGGCACTATTGGAAGTGTACACTCTATCATTCTATTGGTTTTTATATAAATGTTATGGACTAATTATTTAATGCCCAAAATAAGAAATGTTCTTAAATGTGTAATAAAGTAAAATTCTTTACTTAGCCCAAGATTATGTAATGTCAAGGGCTGGGTCATTACACCAATGACCAAAATAACATTAATTTTCATAGAATTTTACAATTTATACATTATAATCAATTCAATAAGTAATTTAACTATATAAATATGTCAAATGAAAACATATTTTTCAATTCAAATTTTGTTTTGTTCAATATTCATCAAAACATGAAAATTTTATAAAATACCAAAAGTTGATCTGAAGTAAATTTTGACATTAATCATCCAAAAATGATATTAAATTTTACGTATAAATAATTATAAAAGTGTCAAAAAATTATAACTAAATTGGGTTATCCATTTAAGGGTGGAAAAAGTAACCTTTTGAAAAATAAATCTTTTTATTCATAAATATTTTTTTGTATCTTATGCCTATCAAATCAATTGGTTGAATGTGATGACATTTATGGAATATTTAATATATAAATTTTAATAAATTAATTAATCGATTGTGGTCAGTAAATTTAATGAGAAAAAATGGTGTTGGTACATAGAAAACTAGTTTTCATAGATAAATAATTTCTTTATTTTCAAATATTTATTACTTTTATTAATGTCTAATAGTTAACCAAATGATTAATTTTATATAATATTTTAAACAAAATATTAATAATTAATTTAATATTATATTTAATTTCCATTTCAACATCTAGGTTCCTGCTGTAAAAATATTTTAAAATTAATATTAATAACTTATTTTTAAATAAGTGAGTCTCGGTCTATCTTGTAATGCATTCTACTGAAAGAACATGGAATCATGTGTAACAAAAGACAAACATAATGTTGCAAGTACTTCAAGCCAGTCTATATATTGTGTGTAGTAAAATAATAGCATTTTAGTGAATTTAAAATAATCCTCTTGTAATGCATTCTTATAATAAAAGTTATTTTTCGTGTTCTGTGTAATGTAAAATATCAAAATCATTAAAATAATTTTAAAAAAAAAATTAAAAAAACTCAAGTTTTAGATTTTATAATTGAAATTACCTTATGGAAATCGTATATTTGAAAATGGTCAATAAAACATCCTAAAAAGGTGGAAATGTCAAATATAAATATTATTTGGAAGAACAGAAAACTATATTCCCATGTTGGATGAAATTAGTTATAAGTGAAAATATACACTTTGAGGAAAACCATTTTACCATTGACTAATATATAGTGATAAATAATATAGTGAGGTGGAATTATTGGACCAAAAAATAATAAATTTTTTATTAATGAAAAGACAATCAATTTGTCATAAATTACGGTAAAAATAAAACATTTTATTACAATATCTTCTTCCTAATGTGTAAGGATTCATTAACTATCAATATAATGATCACAATAAATTATAATTACATTATTAATATCATTTTCATAGAAAACGTTTCAACCTTTGGTTATGATTCAATCATTTTCCACTTCATTTATTACTCTAGGAAAGGAATATTAAAGATACAATTTTCATACGTGAAGAACAATAATAAACATTATAATCCATATAATGATATTAATCTATTACTACTATAATTAAATATTCAATAAAATATAATATTTATCATAATGAGAAATAATATACATAATTTATCTACCATTTAATATAACAACAACATTTCCACAAAAACAACAGTGCATCCACTTAGATCTTTTGTTAAATAACCCTACATCTAAAATAACCTTAATAATATCATTATTAATATAATATTTTACACACAATGGTGATATCTTACCATTAAACTTACATGTGAAAAATATTAATTACATACATCCCAAATAATCATTTGTGTTAAATCACATGTAAAATAAATGGTTAAATATTCCAGAACATAACAAAATGTCTCCAAACAATATCATTTAAAAATTAGTTAATCAATGTAGTTAACTTTAATAAAATCATGAATAATATTTAGATATAAACCTAAAAGTTAATATATTTAATAACAATAAATATCATGAAAAATAATTCCATTTAAATATATAACTTTTAAAGAACCATTATTTTCTATATCTATCTATCTAATAAATGATAATTAACATAATGTTAAATCATATACTAACCCAATGATTCATTTAAACCTCAATACAGTATTCTTCCAAAATGTTTGTCAATGTTCCACCTAGCATCAAAATCCCATCACTTAATCCTTGAAAATGGGTTTTAATTATTTGATACATATGACCCCATGATGTTATCCTCAACTCATATGTTTTACTCAAATAAAAACATATATGATTCAAAAAGTAACACATTCCATGTTCATCCCATAAAATTATACGCTATTTATTTAAATTCAAAATGCAATAAAATTCGTCAAATATGAGATAAATCATTTTTTCATAAAATCAATAAAAATATTCAAGGTAACTAATACAATAATTCATAATTAATAACAGACATTCAAAACATTATACTGATTAAAAATTTATAACTGGCCATTATGAGGTTATTATGGGTTATCTTTCCTTTAATCATGTGTTCTAAAAAAAATATCACCAAGCTATATAAGAAACATGGTCTTTATTCCATATTAATACTTTATTAATTACCTAATACTACAATTAATATGAAAAAGATAACTTAGAATACTAAAGTCACTATGAATTTGGAACCATACATAATAACATAAATATGGAAAATTAAATCCTTAATGGAATCATTTTAAACATTAAAAAATAACCCTTTAAACTTAAATGTGCATCAGATATCACTGGGACAAACATAAGAATGAGGTGAGTGATAAATTACATTATTTAAATAAAAAAGGAATAAGAAGATGATGATGATACATGATTGAAAATTGGAATATCTGTGGGGAAATAAAAGATTACAAATCATAAACATGAACACGACACATGATATACCATGGGAAATAAATGGAAACATGGTAAATGTTGCATCAACATAAAACATTACATCATAAACATAGTTAAAGGCTAAATACACTAAAACATCATGGCAGAAAATGTCTAATAAATGTTTTAGGAGGTATCCATATCCCCACATGAATTATCAAGATACTAAAATTCACCCAATGCATTGGAGATCTATCTGGTAGAACCCATCATTTAAAATTTATTTTTATTAAAATGTGTTCCTGATAGATCATACAACAATAGTTAATTCATCATCCTGATTTATTATAATTTCAAAGAGTTTTGAATACATATATTTAATTCCCCAATTAATAAGTATTTGTGCACAATAGTGAATCAATTTAATTGAAAATTTGGTATGGTATTCAGTATACAATTATTTTGGCCAACAAAATTCAATTCAAATTGAAGATGCATAACAACATAAAAATTTCTTAATTTTTTTGAATAGAGTGAAAAGTGCATATCATAATTTAAACATAATCATGGTTATAATAGGGACTTGTAAGGTTATGTCCAAATATTAATAAATTAACAAAGAATACAAACATTTTTAAATAAACATGAATAATGAATAAATGCTGAGGAATCATTAGTGAATATTTACATAGTAATTTTTTTTAATAATCGACCAAATGGGGGAGGATAAATGATCCATAATTAATAAAATGATGTATAAATGGTTTTTATACACTACACCATTGTTTTTGAATTGAAAGTCATGGTTACATTTCGGTAGAATAATTATATTACAAAAAATGGATAATTTTTTTATTAGAGTTATTGGGATTTATAATCATATATACATAAATTTCTTAGTAATATAGACATTTAAATACATGTTCTAGCAATAGGAAATGGAAAATATAATGCATAAGTTCATAAAGAAACACAAATAAAGAATAAATAGTGTGGATCGCTTATGGAATTTTTCCATGGTAAGGTCTTAGGTAAGGGACCAAATGGGGGAGGATAAAAGATCCATTCATAGAATAACTTCAATTCAACAATAAAGGAAGGATTATAAATATATGAATATATAATAACATTAGGTTACATAATATAATTTCAAAGAAGTTTTTTGAATTTGAAAGGAAGAGTGGACGGTCCCTTACTTAATGTGTGACACTAAAGGCTTGGGAAGGACAACATGAGAGCATGGGGGAACCATGAGAGGACTCTATAGATTGGATGGAGGATTATGTGAATCTAATTAAAAGTTTTATATAAGCTAAATGGGATCTTATGTGGGTTTATATTGGACAGAGGGAGATTTCACTACTAATTATGTATTTGTCTCCATATAATAAAATATCTAAAACCACAGAACCATCAAATGGTTTTTCTTGAATATCCCAAAAAATGATATTGTTATAACATATCTTGTTAAACCATGGGATGAACATATTAAAGTAATTCCCCTGTTTATGTGGAGGTAATTTAAACTTCTAAATAAATTATTTGAAAAAATCCAAATATATTACTTGTTTTGTCGGAATCAAAATGGATTTATAAAATAAATAAAATAAACATAAAATCACATTATGTTAATTATACAACATATACATGATCATCTATCCCATTTATAATAATTAATAAATCAGTTTTTGCTGATTAGGATATTATAACTCATAACGTATATTTATATGATATTTATTTTTTTCCAGAAAATTTAACTGTTTCAAAAAATTATAAATAATTAACCATTGGATAATTTGAATGTTTCCATTCTAAAAATAATATTATTTTTATGTAAAAAATGTTTTATTTACTTGATTTTTTTTAAATTAAAAAGTTTACTTTAATAATAATTATAGTTTTTTTTAAATAACACTTTTTGAGCCATTAAAAAATTACATTTCAATTCATAAAACATATATGATCATTTATATTTGTTATTCATTACATAAAATTAATAATTTATAAAAATATTATTTATTTCCAAAATCCCTTAATTTATCGAAATAAATTCTACAAATGAATTTGAATATAACCCAAAAAATATACGTTCATTATTATATCAAAATAAAAATCATCATAGAGTTAGAATAATTTGATTAAAATATATTCATTATCTATTAAAAATTAATTTCCATAAAAATGATTCAATTTTCATGATATATATCCCCTTAATAAACCACCATGCACCCTTTGAGTATGGTGTACTATATTTGGACAATCATGTGGTGGTTCAGCAAACATGGTTTGAGTTATGATCTCGATGAGCTTGATCATATCCCATAAACAGTTTTTCTCATGTTTATGTTTTTGGTTATCAGCTTGGTATTGGTAAATGCAGAATCAAAAAAATGATATCTTCCTATGACGCTCTAATAAATGGGCTTCATATAGAATGATCCTACTATTTGATGCCATCACTTCATTTTTTATAACAATTTTATTTGTAAAATCCATTATTTATACTAACATTGTGATCACTATTGATGTAATATATTATCAACTGTAATGATACATAACATTCACTTAAATAAAATTATATATAATAGATATTAATAAAACCATGTTTTTATTTTAACCGTATCACTTCTAAATACATTTAATTAACCCAAATTAATTATTTTATTTATAATAGTTTGGGATGTTATAATCTTCATGCATAAAGAAATATCCCCCTTCAAATTTTATTTTCGCACATTATAACAGATGAGGGAAAAAAATTTTAATCGCCTCCATTGGTTCCCACATTTCTTCATCTAACATGATGTTTCTCTACAATACTATGACAAGGTGAAATTTATTATTTCATAGAAGAATATCTCTTGGGTCTATGATCATCACATTCTACACTCCATAAGAATTATAATATGAAATGGTATCACAATGATATTCATTACATGTGAGTGGTCATGTTTGTAATATTTCAAAAGGGATATATGGAATACATCATGTAATTGAGATAAGTTCTATAGGAGTTCTTGTAAATATTCCACTTATCTGATGCGATGAAGGATCACAAAAGGGTCAATGTACCTTGAAATTATTTTTCTCTTATTTCTAAATCTCATTACTTTATTCTTAGGAGATATGCAGAAGAATACCATGTCTCAAATATCAAACATATGGTCTCATCGATTATTGTCAGCATAGCGCCTCTATCAACTCATAGAATCCATGATGTGTTACAAAATTTTATCACATTCTCAAACATTTTCTTAACCATTTTTAGGACCTAGTAGTTTTCATTCACAAAATTCATCTTAGTATGTAGGTGTGATGCACCTCTTCCGATAAAGGGATTCACTAGGAGCCATTTTGATGCTAGAGTGGAAACTATTATTGTAATAGAACTTTACCAGAGGAATATTTTTATCCCACCATCATTATATTTCAATTGGGAAAGCTCCAAATATTTCCTCAATAGTTCATATAGTCCACTCTGATTTCCCACCAGTTTGAGGGTGATATGTTGTACTAATGTTATTCTTAGTGTTTGTAGATTTTTTAAGCCTTTTCTAGAACATAAATGTGAATGTTTTATACTGATCAAACACAATTGATAGTGGTACATAATGTAGAGTCTCTACTTCCATTATGTGTATCTGTTTATGATTATTTAGTGATAAATCATATCGAATCACAATAACATTTGATGTATTTGTAAGTGAATCCACAACATCCCAAATATAATTGTTTCCATAGAATATCTTAAGCTTTCTAGTGAGAATGGAAATGATAATGTTCTCTAATTTTCATGTTGGTATAGGAAATAGTTGCATCATCCGCTTTTACTTCAGTCATTTAGTTGTAACTTACTAGTATACCATGCACCTTGATGTATATTAATTGATCAACTTCTTCATGTTGTCCCACAATTAGTGATCTCAGAGATCTCGATACATAATTGTGCATCCAAGGTGAATGAATAATTTCTAAATATGTGCATCATCCAATAAATCATTCTTAAAATCGTGATGTTTTGTAACATAGAGCCTTGAAGAAAATCTCACAATTCCTTCTTAATTAACATTTAAATCCATGGATTTGACATTTCTTATAGTCTCCAAGTTCTTCTGAATTTTCACATAATTTGTTTTAGAATCATTTTTCTTTTCAAAATCTAATGGTTGAGAAATCACACATTAAGAGATTGATGATATTTCCAATATTATGATTCCCTTGTCCATCCATATAGGTGTAACCATATTGGATTATTCTAAATTATCATCATTAATAAAGTTGTATGATCCTTTATTCATAGGGAATATGCAACATCAATTTCATTAGTTGGATGGAAGTAGATTGAGTAGAGAAAGACATCGACCTGCTCTAATAATATTTTTTTCCCAAATTCTGATTTTTATATGTGATTATATATTTTGGATTATGTGATTCATATATATTTGACACCTCTCCCTATAGAGATAATACCTTAAATTTTTCAACTCAAATATCACAGATTCCAACTCAATATCTTGTGTTGGATTGTATTACTCTTGAACATTCAACTACCTTAAAGTAAAGTAAATGACATTATCATTTTTCATTAACACACAACCAAATACCTTCTTTTATGCATCAGAGAATATTAAAAAATGTTCTCTATTTGTGGGTAGTGTGATAACTTGTGAAGTGAAATGACTCAATTAAAACTCATTGATTCTTTATTCACATTCATCATTCCATGAATACATGACTCCATTATAAGTTATATTGGTAAAAAGTTTTAAAAATCATGATAAATTTCTAAAACAATTAGTGATAAAACCAATCTAATTCAAGGGAACTATTGATATCTGTCAGAAATGTCTACCTCTACCATCCTTCAATTGATTATGTATTTACTAGATCCACATATATACCATTTATTGTGATGATGTGTCCTAAGAATAATAGTTCCTTAAAATATAACACACAATTTCTACACTTTTCTTAAATTTTATCCATTCTCAAAGTTTTTGGAATAGTGAATAGATGATCTTTATACCACTCTATTAATATATTGTATATTAGAATATTAAATATAAAGAATACCCCAAAATATAATAGGTAATCATTGAAGACTATATTCATCGATTCCATTTACATTGTTAGAGAATTAGTGATCATAAAAGGCATCACTATGAACTAATAGTGCCTGTACCTTATAAGAAAAATGGTCTTGTGGATATCCTCCCTCTTCACCTTAACTTAGTAATATCCCAATCACAATTCCACTTTGTAGAAATATTGTGATTATCATAGCTAATCTAACAAGTCATAATTATATTCCAAATGATACTTGTTATTTATCATTGTTGGGAAAAATCCCTCAAGGTATCATTGAATAATTTTTGAGGTGATTGTGTTAGTTGACAATGTGGGACTCTGTGTTGTGTTTGTAGACAGAGTAAACCATGACGTACAAAACATTTTTACAAATGGGATTTAATTGTGACATGTCTAGTTCAAGGGACTTGTTAACGATCCATGATTGGTTCAAGAACATCTACAAAGGGATGTTCGATCTTGTGGTGGACCAAAAAGAGCAGATACAAGGTGATGCTGTTTTACAGTGTTTGACAATTTTTTGGGCCTAAAAATCGAAAAATGAAGAAAAGTATTTTTGGAAAAGGTACTTGTGCACCGGTGTCTTCGAGGATTGGAAACATTCTTGCCATATGTATTTCAAGATCAGAACTAAAAAATATGTAAAAGGGAAAAGGGGCGCCCATGTTTTATATTTGGTCGCGCAAGTGAATTGTACGACAGAGACTTGGGTGGTGGGACCGGAGTGTCGAGGGGATACTTGTGCACCGTCACGCAGTGTGTACAAATGCCTATAAATAGAGTTCAAACCCTCCTCATTTTGTGTGAGTTCAGCACTTAGAAAAAATCAGAGCTCCTATCACGCTAGTTTGGTGGTCGCGCAAGTGGTGGTGTGGTTGTGCATGTAGAAGTTGCAAGCCAGTCGATTGTTGGGAATCCATAGTGGTTTGGGTAGTAAAGGAATGGAGTATCCTATGTTTTGATTTGAAGAAGTGGGTGCAACGCAAGTGGTTTGGTGACACATGAACACCAGGTTTTGAAGAAGCGTGACAGTTGGTGGTTGCGCAACAATATTTGTTTGGTTTTAAAAGGGTGCGAGTCGTGCATGTTTGGTGTTGTAGAAGTTAGTATCGCACAAGTGGTTGAGGTGAACATGCACGCCAGTTTTAACATACGCACCGAGAATTGAGCGCCGGCTTGGAGAAGGGTTCCAGGTATGGTTAAAGCCTGGCAGTGATTTAGGGAAGCGTGAAAGCTGGAAGATTACCTGATTCCTTCGGTGCAAAGTGAGATTCATCTACAGGTGAAAGTTGGACTTCAACAGAGCATCGACATACAACAGAGGATGTATTCATTAGTTATAATGAAGAGACTTACAGGTATATAAAATGTGAGTGGATCCGTTCCAGAGTAGTGAGAAAAGGAAGAGGAAGAAGGTGATACACTCCACCGGTAGTGTGATAGAGATAGAGAAATAGGGAGTGACACTTTGGAAAAAAGTGATCTGACCCTAAACATTGTAAAGTTAGTGAGCCTGGGAATAGAAGTGATCTATAATGAACTATGAAAACATCAGTGTGCTTTTAGTGGATTTGGTACATTGTCACATCGCTAGTGTATGCTCCTTGGACGTAGCCCACTGAGGGTGAACCAAGAAAAAATAATTGTGCCATGTGCATGATTTAGTTTATGTTTATACATTGCTGCTGAAAAGAGAGAGGAGAGAGTCTTTATTAACAGCGAGACAAGATCAATATGGGAATTTTTTTTAATTTGTCATACCCTTAGTCACCCCCTCTCAGGGTATCCAACTTAGTGGACCTACCCATTGGTATTAGTGGGAAAGGTTAATATCTGTTATTCTCTATCAAATGGAGGTCACTATTCATAAATGGATTCTGATCGTTGATGGGAAATATTTTCAGCTATCGAAGAATCGGATGTAACATTACTTCCGATCTTTGGGAATGGATGCGTTCACAATAGCAATGAATTGTAAAATAACTGACATCAACGTTGGAGATTTTTTGGAATCCGAGAGAAGAGAATTGGATTCTGACGCCAAGGGCATAAAATCTTTAGGAGGATCCCTATCCAATTCTATCTTTACAAAGGTGATGTCATGTAAAACATCACATGCCATGTGGGAAAAGCACTTGAATATATATGAAGGAGATACAAATGCTAGAAAGGAAAAGATACATGTACTATGGAATAAGTATAAAGATATGAAAATGAACCCAAATGAGTGTGTTGATGCATTCTTTGATAAGATTAATATTGTTGTGGAAGATATGCGAGTTCATAGATAATTCGTTGAAGGCATAATGATCATAAAGAACATCTTGAAAAAACTTCCACCTCGGTTCAATTTGAAAGTTTCATTACTAGAAGATAAAGATCCAAAAGAGCTGAATATAGACAATTTGCACTGTACCTTGGTTTCATATTAAATGAGTAACGATGATAACAAGGCTGTGGAAAAGGGGAAATCCAAAGAGGTGGCATTTAAGGCCATCAAGATGCTCACCATTGAATATTCTCAGGAAGAAGAAGAGATAGATGAGGTAATTTCATTCATCTCTTAAAATCTTCTAAGAGGAAAATGAAAGTTCAAAGGGAAACTTTAAATTGCTTGATTTAGATGTGGAAAAGTTGGTCATCATGCCGAAAGGATCCACAAAATGTTTCAAGAATAAAATGATGAAGATGAAGTTGAAATTCCCAAGAGGATATCTTCAGCCTATATGAAAGGGAAGAAGTAGTTCAAGAGAAATTTCTTCAAGAAGAAGAATCTTCTTTCAAAAGAAATTGACAGTTCAGATGACTATTAATCTGAGGAGGTTGAGGAGATAGAGAACTACAAAGGTCAAGGAGAAAATTATATAGTGGAAGTTGTTGGTAGTTCTCAGGAGAAGAATTCAACTGATGGTGATGAAGAAGAAGAAGTCGAAGGAAGACTTGATATGCAAGCTGAGTTAGAGGCTTCTCTTAAAGAGATAGATTTTTGGAGAGCCAAAAAAATAAAGGTAACAAAGTTGTTTGCAATTACAAAATTTATATGTAACACTCAAAGCTTCCACAATATGTTTCCCTTTGAATAATACAATAGCTTGAATTGTATGCAACTTTGAGATTCTAACACTCCGCGACCAATCAATGTAGTCGTTATCAATAGGAATACCCACTTTTTGAAATTTTATAAATTTTACCTCTCAAAATGGACTTCATTTTTGGATTTGGAATATCAAAATTATCCTAGGGTAAAACATTGGTACTTTTCGGATAACTTTTATATTTTGATGAATAGTGAAAATTACTAAATTTTAATTAAAAACAACTTCTTTAATCAAACTAATTAATAGTGATAAATTATTAATTTGAGTGTTTTTAAAGTATGTTTAGAATATATATTTACCAATTAATAAAATTTTGTCTATTGGACATAATTTCACATTTAAACCGGACATAAAAAATTGTCAATCTTTAGATAGTTATTATCTCTTAAAAACACGCTTTTTGTTTTAACAACAGGAATTAATTTTAAAATATTTTCTGCCAATTATGTGTTTTTAATTTAGAAATATGGATTCCATATTTGGAATCAGGTGGTCCAAATTGGTTAAATATGGCATCCATATGATGGAACTATAATTAAATATGATATTTATTTTATATATAAGCTTCTGTAATTCCATTTTATAAAATACCATTATTCATTTCATGTTGTATATATATACGATAATTTCATTTAAGAAGTGAGGACTACCGCCCCCTCAAAGTGATATGACTCGTTCATACCATACATGGAATGTATAAGGGATGGTGTTAATGAACTTAAGTAACACATATAAGATATTATATTATACTGGAATAATAATATACTTATGTATCATTTGGTTTTGATTCCTTTTCAAATGAAAAATGAAATGGAAGTAGCATTCGTGCGTACATACGGATTACTTGTCTCCACGAACGTGATGATATTAATTTACCCATCATATACATTCAAGAATAATTCTATTTTGATGATTAAAAGTAATGTTTATGGACTTGATATAATTCTGGATATGAATACAATACAACCTATCCCTAACAAAAAACGGCTTACGTAACGAAGCAGATAAAGGAAAAAAAATCAGTTAAAACCCGAAACAATGATAATAATAAAATATTTTGAAAAAAGAAATATTAAAATATCATATATGATATCATATTTATATATATGATTCTTTCATAATTTAATAACAATGATTTAACTATTATACATGAGGTTAACAAACACTCTATCAAGGAAGAGTACAAGGTAATGGTTAATTCCTCAATCTCATTATTATCCAAGATTGTTTATGTGTAAGTATTTACTGGGAAATTTTTATCATCCATGTCCATTTTTCATAAAAAAAATTCAAAATGATTATTTTAAGGATTTTTGAAAGGTACTCTTTATCAAGATTAGAATTTAATAAGTTTTAATGATTTATCTTTCTAAATTGTTTTAATTAATTTCCATTTTTTCATAAGGATTTTAAGGATTTATTTATATGGACATAAATTTTTGGAAATGATATTTACTTTAAAAAGATTCAATGTTTTATGGGACACTTTGATTCAAAAATCCCTTTTAAATTACTTCCTTTATAATTCTGTGACTTTTCAATGATTTCAAAAAAAGAGATATTTCTATCAAATAGTTTTGATTTCATCTGTGTCAACATCATTTGATATATTTTTAGATTATTTGAAGTTGATTTATTATGATACAAAACATGCATATTTTATTGATGGTTTTGTGATATGTTTGACAGTAGATGTGTTATTTTTATACCATTCATGGTTTATGGAGAAAGTATTGACATTTTGTATGCTTATTTTAATACGAATTTTTATGTTTTGTTTAAACCTTTTCATATGAAGAATTCATTGGACATATTAAGTGACGGGTGGAGCCCACTATAGATCGATGAATCAGTAGGTTTCATGAGACAAACTAGTGTCTTTCCATGAGTCCTTGACAAAATCTTATTTGTATTCTTGGCACGAGGCCTTGGCTACGTGGTTATGATAGTCTGGCATTATGTATTCCATCATTATGAAAATGGGTATTGATATTGCATGTGATTATTCGACTAGTAGAATATCCATGTTAATAATTAAATAGAATTATTTGATTTTTTCTCCCATATTATGCTGAATATCAAGTTTAAAAAGGATTTTGTTTTAGTTATACATTGCCTTAAATTTTCATGCTTTTTTCTAAAAGTGTCCGCTGTATTGTTATCCTTACTGGTCATTTGAGCTCACCCCTTTCTATGTTTTATTTTCCCTAGGATGTGAAGAAGAATATTATGAATGACCTTCGGGGATAGTATAAGGGGATATGAGTGTGTTCTATGGAGACACGGTGTTGTTTTAGTTTTCATATTATGATGTAATGTAAGACTTATGTATGTTTCTAGTGATTCCAATGATACTAAACTAATCGGTATATCGAGACTTGATAATTTTGGATCATTCCAATGTTATGTAAGAATGCACCGACTCTGGGTAACTGGGGTCAGGGCGTTACAGTTGTTCTCAGAGGAAGTTTAGTATAATCCTTGGAAGCTAGATTTAGATAAACTATGATTAGAGCACATAGACCTAATATGGACTTTGAGGATTAGTGTAGAACAAATTCCTAGAATTTTGGTATTGTAGAGACTTTTTGAGTTTTCAAATCCATACATCCCTATCGGGATACTAGAAGGTAGATGTGGCGCTGGCACAGATGTACTTAGGGGTAATACCCAAAAACACCACTTTGAGCTAGACTTGAACGAGAACTGTTTCATGAAAATGGGCTTTGTTGCACTCTTGGTTACGACACTCCCGGGGGATATACATAGGATAATTCTCATTTTCATTACAAACCTTTATGAAGGGTTTATGAGAATATACATCCTCAAAAAAGACATTTTTATGATTATGAATTTTATCCATAAACTGTTCAATTTATGGTAACTGTTTTACAAGTTTTTATTTGTTTATTACGTTTCATAAACTAATCTAGTGTATTCCATTGATTAGAAATGGTTCCTAGTGGAACAAATGGAAACTGTATCATTGCATGCACTCCATCTAGGGATTTCCCTCTTGCTCAAGATTATTATAATGGTGCTGGTGATGCAACTGGTGCTGATCAGCTAATCACCATACTGGGACAACTCACTCAGGTTATAAATAATAACTTTACCCATATAGAGAACCCTGATCCGCAGCGTGGGGGATCAATGTTAGATAGCTTCATGAGGCAACAACCACCAACATTCAATGGGGGTACAAATCCAATATTAGCTGATCAATGGATAAGTTCCCTAAAGAAAATATTTCAGTAATTGGGGAGTAGTGAATGGGAAAAGGTTATCATGGAAATTTACCACCTCACTTGAGACATTGATCAATGGTGATCATTAATTCAAAACACAAAGGCTGATGAAGAAGTAACAAGTATGTAATAAAGGGAGTTTAAAGAGATTTTCTTAGAAAAATACTTTCCCCTTGACCATCGAGTATATATGGAAAGGTAATTTCTCAGTCTAAGCCAAAAAGAGGATGAGAATGTCGCAAAGTATAAAGCTAACTTTACAAGGATAGCGAGCCATGAAACAGATTATATATGTAACCCAAGGAGTAAGATTGATCTTTTGTTTGATGGGTTAAAACTATTTCTTCGTTGAGCATTATTCTCACAATCCTTCTTGTTAAATGAAGACATTGTCTCATGTGCTATAAAGACAGAAAATGAATTCTCTAAATCTTATGACAATAAAGTAAAGTAAGAGAAAAGAGAATGGTGTAACAAGAGACAAATAAAGGGAAAAGGGGAAAGAATGATTTTCCATTATGAGATAATTGTGGGAAGAAAAACCCTGGTACTTGCCTAATGTAATGGGAGTTTGTTACAAATGTGGAGAAAAAGGTCACTAGGATCGTGATTACAAGGGAAAGAAAGATTCTATCAATGTTGAATGCAATAATTGTAGAGAAATGGGGCATTATACAAATGAGTGACCTAGGATCCAAAGAAAAATACCTCAGAAAAGGCCATGGGATCAAGTTCAATCTTATAATGTTACTACAGTTGAAGTGGAATAATTAATGTATTTGTGTTTTTGGACTCATGGATTAAATTCTAGTTATAATAATAATGTGATATATATAAGGATTTTAATGCAGTACATGTTGTTTTCATTATCGTTTTAATATGGACAAGGTAATCATATTTTTAGTATGTGACAATAAGTTAAACTTTACTTTGTCTGGGGATTCTAATGTGACAATTTATTTTGGAATTTAGATACCATTTACAGAGAGTTTGGACAGAGGTACTTTGGATAACTATAATTTTTGGAGTGGATTAAGTTGAACTTTGGATAGTATTGTTTAAGGTTAAAACAATTCTTATGATTAATTTTTGGAATATTATGATACTATAGTTTTAGGAAAAGGAAAACCTGCAGGTCGGGTGATAACCTATCACGTCGGACAAAGCTGCAAGAATCGAACCTACAATCATAGTGAAACACGACTTTATTACCTACCACTAGCCTGTAAAAAGTCCTTGGTCATTAAAAATTATTTTTATTCATTTTAATGGTATATGTTAATTTTTTGATCCTTATATGATTAGGATAAATATAATATTTTTGAGTTCTATTTTCTTTTGGAGTAAAATATGAGTTTGTGGTAGAAATTGGTTGAAGGATGAAACTCTACATGTCAAGTATATATATATATGTATATATATTTCTCTTATTATATAAAGAAACTAATTCATAAACATTAGGTATGTAATCTTAAATCCAAAAATGTGTTATCCAAATACCTTATATTTTGTTGAACAAATAATATTTTAAATCATCATAGATTGATGGTTGTGAGGCCCTCAATTCTACAATTGATTGTGACGGATGACCTCAATCACTCCCTATGAATATTTAAGTTTTCCTCCAATTATGTGTCTCTAATTTCCACCAATGTTCTCCAAATCGAGATCATAATTTGGTGGTGACCCTTTCATTTCTCTTTTCCTCTTATTAAGACTAAATTTTATTATCCCAATTTCCGATGTGGGTTTTCTGACAAAAATATTTTCTATTGTTAACCTTTTATTTTTGAAGAACAATTTCAAATTGCAAGGACTAAATTTATTGATGTATGTGATAATGTAACACCCTGAGCTTCTATGGTACATTTCCCTTTGAATAATGCAATATCTTGCATTGTACACAACTTTGTGATTCTAACACACCGCGACCAATCAAAATATCTGTTATGAATAGTAATACACACTTTTTAAAATTTTATTAATTTTATCTCTCAAAATGGTCTTCATTTTTGGATTTAGAATATCTAAATTATCTTAGGGTATAATTTGGGTACTTTTCGGATAACTTTTATATTTTGATGAATAGTGAAAATTACTAAATTTTAATTAAAAAAAACTTTTTTAATCAATATAATTAATAGTGATAAATTATGAATTTTATTGGTTTTAAAGTATATTTATAATATTTTTTTTATTATTTATTACAATTTTGGTCATTGGACATAATTTCACATTTAAACCGGACATAAACAAGTGTCAATCTTTTGATAGTTATTATCTCCTAAAAACACACTTTGTTTTAACAATGGGAATTAATTTTAAATTAATTTCTGACACATCTGTGTTTGGAATTTAGAAATATGGATTCCATATTTTGAATCAGGAGTTCCAAATTGTGTAAATAGGAAACTTTTATTTTTAGACATTTTGAATAATTACTTAGGTAATTATTTTATTTACCATGGTTAAAAGGTAAATCCGGTAAATAAGGGTAAACAATAATATTATAATAATAATAATTTACCCTAAAATGTGTCCTAACCATCTTGGTTGATATATTTCCAACCATGGTTTTGGGACCCCATGGAGCCAGTTGTATGTGATAAGGACACTTTATATTTATTAAGTTAAAGTAAATACAAAAATGATATAAGCATATAGCTTTTAGGAAAACAATTTTTACATAGAGTAATATATGTTATATTTTCCACTATAAAAATTAATTAGAAAGATAAAGAAATTTCCTACATAATGGAATTTTATTTATAATTTTTAGACATTGAATAATAAAATTTATTTATGAAACAATAATGATGCAGTATTTTCCTTATTAATGAAAGAATCAAACAATCTGAATTATAAATGATAATATAAATATAATTTGAAGGTTTTGATGACATAAATGAATTTTATTTGATAATATGACATGTTATGATTTATTAAATGAATTTGGTTCGAATTAATATAGTTTTTATTACTTTAACATAAATCAATTATTGAATAGTGTCAAAATTGAGATAAATGAGTTTTTAAAACAAATATTATATTATTAATTAATATTCTATTCCTAAAAATCTAAGGTTTGGCCAAAAGAATTATATAATGATAGTTTTATTATTAATGGACCCCATGGGTGTATCTTGTATGAGTATAGTATGTTTATTAAATATATAATATAAAAATACAAAGTGACATGGTTAATGTCAAACAAATTAACTAAGAGTTAAAACTAAAAGATAAGGTTAATATAATGACCCAAAACTGTATAAAATATATTGGTTGAAAGGATTTTGACCCATCCCCACCTTATACTTTGAATAATATACTTTGAATCCATTATAAACTGAATATGAATTTATTATAAATTAATACTTTATGTTAATCCTAAAGAGCCCTCCTACCCCTTATCAAAGGACACCACATCTATCCAATTCCTCACACCTCTAAAGCATTTTGGATAGTCCAAACTCTACCCAATTACGCTACCTACATCCCTCTCCTCCCCTTAGAAGCCTTAACTTAGGAATAATGAACTTCAACATTACATTTTGGTTCAAACCAAATGGAGTTACCCAAATTAAAGGTAACAATTTCTCTTTGCTTCTTTTCTTTTATTTTACTTCTCCAACCCTTAAACTCTTCTTATTATTTTCTTTCTAAACAAAACCAGTATCCTAAATATTCTAAGATATTTTTAGAAGATGTATTTGAACTACAATTACACACACCTCCATCTAATGGGTGAAGTACATAATGTTTCTGTGGATGGCAACCAAACGCCTCACGAAACGATGACTTTTCAATTATCTCCTACCACCTCTCATAGTGGACATTATGATGGACGTATAATTAAATATGATATTAATGATATTTATTTTATATATAATATTATGTAATTCCATTTTATATCATACCATTATTTTTTTCATGTTATATATATATACGATAATTTCATTTGAGGAAATGTGGACTAATTCCCCCTCAAAGTGATATGACTCGTTCATACCATACATGGAACGTATAAGGGGTGGTGTTAATGAACATAAGTAAAAAATATAAGATATTATATTATACTGGAATATAAATATATCTATGTATCATTTGGTGTTGATTCTTTTTAAAATGAAAAATGAAATCGAAGTAGCGTTCGTGTGTATGTACGGATTACCGTCTCCACAAACGCGATGAGATTCATTTCCCCATAATATCCATTAAAGAATAATTCTCATTTTATGATTAAATGAAATGTTTAAGGAATTGATATCATTTTGGATATTAATATGATACAACCTATCCATAACAAACACGGCTTACGTACAGAATCATATAAAGGAAAACAAATCAGTTAACACCCGGAACGACGAAAATACAAAATATATTACTAACAAACCAATATTAAAAGATCATATATGATATAATATTTATGTATATGATTCATGTATAATTTAATAAAAATTATTTAACTATTATAAAATAGTTTATCTTACACTTTATCAAGGAAAAGTACAATGTAAAGGTTAATTCCTCAATCTCATTATTATCTGAGATTGTTTATGTGTACATATTTACTGGGACATTTTTATCATCCATGTCCATTTTTCATAAAAATGATTATTTTAAGGATTTGGGAAAGGTACTATTTCTCAATATCATAATTTTAAATGTTGTAAATATTTATCTTTCTAAATCGTTTTAATTAATGTCCATGTTTTCAAAATGATTCTAAGGATTTATTTATATGGACATAAATGTTTTGAAATGATATTTCTTTTAATAGGTTTCAAAGTGGTATGGGACACGTTTATTCAAAATACCATTTAAATTACTTCCTTTATAAATGTGTGACTTTTCAATGATTAAAAAAAAGAGATATTTCCCTCAAATAGTTTTGATTTCATCTATGTCAACGTCCTTTGATGATTGTTAAGATTATTTGAAGTTGATTTATTATGATACAAAACTTCTTTATATTATTGAATTTTTTTGATATGTTTGACTGTGGATGTGTTATTTTTATACCATTCATGGTTTATGGAGAAAGTATTGACATTTCGTATGATATTTTTAACACATATGATTATGTTATGTTTAAAACTATTCATATGCGGAATGCATTGGACTTAATAAGTGACGGGTGGAGCCCACTATTGCTCCTCGATGCATCGGTAGGTCTCAAGAGACAAACTAGTGTCTAGGCATGAGGCCTTGACAAAATCATATTTTTAGTCTTGGCACGATGCCTTGGCTACGTGGTTATGATATTCTGGCATTATGAATTCCATCATTATGAAAGTGGTTATTGATATTGCATGTGATTATTTGACTAGTAGAATATACATGTGAATAATTAAATGGCATTATTTCATTTTATTTCTGCCATATTATGTGGAATTTCATGTTTAAAAGGCTTTTGTTTTTGTTATACATTTCCTTAAATGTTTATGCTTCTTTATGAAAGTTTCCGCTATATTGTTATCCTTACTGGAAAATTGAGATCACCCATTTCTATGTTTTATTTTTTGCAGGATCTGAAGAAGTATTTTATGAATTACTTGTAGGGATAATATAAGGCGATATGAGTGTGGTCTATGGAGACATGATGTTGTTGTAGTTTTCATTTTATGATGTAATATAAGACTTATGAATGTATCTAGTGATTCCAAGGATACTAAACTAATCATTATTTTGAGACATGATCTTTTTGGATCATGCCAATGTTATGTAATAATGCACTGACTCTGGGTAACTGGGTTCGGGGCGTTACATTATATTCAGTAGTAGGAAGAAGAGAAGTATGTGTTGATGGAAAAATTGAGAAACTCAAGGAATCAGCATCGGATAACTTCGAATTAGTTAGTTAGCATATTCTCAAGATTTAAGAATAGAAACGGGAGATCGATGGCTTCAATAGAAAAGTGAATGATCAAGTCAAGTGTATCAAAGAACGCGAAGAAGAAGTGGTCAGTTTGTTAAGAAACATGAAGGATCAAGAAAAATTCATGACCCCCAATGTGATATCAGAAAAGTAGGTCTATCAGAAGACAAAAAAGATAAAAGAGGAGGCTGGTAGTTTAGAAGGAAAGAAGCAACAATCAGTCTCAGATACTAAGGCGAAATTGGGGCTTGATCAGAAACAAAAAGCTGTAAATATTGGTGTCAGACCACAAGCACCCACTCCGGGATTGATGTTTGATTTGGGAAGAAAAAAGAATCAGAATATTAAAATTTCACATAGGGAAACTAGAAGAGTAAAAGTGACACGTATAAATGCACCTTATATCAAGTGTTATTGTTGTGGAAAGATGGGACATTCACAGTATCTATGTTCCATAGCTAAGAGATATAGAAGGGAACAAGAAAAAAGGTGGCATCCAAACAGAGAACATTTCTCCAAAACATAATTCTAAGGACACTATTTTTGGTGAGAAGGATTTTGACTCATGTCTAGGTACTTCACTTTGACCATACATAGGAATGTGCCAAATCAGAATCAAAATGTTCGCAAGCAGCAGATCAATAAACCAACAGGTGAGTTAAAAATGCAGAATAGATTTGCATCTTTGTAAGATTAAGCTGGTCCATCATACTCTGAGAAAGAACTGAATTCTCAATCCATGCCAACTATGAAGGCAACAATGTGGACAACAAATAAGAAGAATGACAAGGTCGTGGTGGCAGAAATTGCCCTTATAGAATCATACCATATTGGTGTTTGGATCCTTGACAGTGGTTTCATGTCTCAAATGACAGGTAATAAATATCTTTTTACAGGCATAAAATATGACAATGAAATATTTTTCATGTATGGAAACTATGAAGGCCTGAAGATTATCAAATCATGAAAGGCCAGGTTTTGGGGGAAAGAAATAAGATGCGCTGATGTTTTGTTAATAGAAGGACTCAGTCACAATATGCTTAGCGTAAGTCAACTATGTAACTCAGGACATTCTATAAGGTTTAAAAATAACATTTTCATCGTCAAAGGATGAGATGGGGTAGTGGATCTTCATGGAAAAATAAAAAAGGAAAATATTTATCTTTTAAGTGGAGAAGATGATATGTCTTTTGAGACAGAGATGAAGAAAAACAATTGTGGTATAAAAGACTTGGTCATCTATGTCAACCATCTCTAGAAGATCTGGTAAAGTGTGAAGCAGCAAGAGACCACCCTAAGCTGTCACGTGATCATACACGTACGTGTGATGCCTATCAACAAGGGAAGATCATCAGAATGACGTACAAAGAATAGGATAAGAAGTTGACAATAGTGCTTGAATTGGTTCAGGATGATGTCTGTGGACCTATTTCACCAAGATCCATTGACGGAAAGAGGTATTACGTTATTTTTATTGATGAATATAGCAGAATAGAATGAGTATTTGTTATTTCCCATAAGTTTGATGTGTTTAGCTGATCAAAACAGTACCATAGGGAATCTAAAAGGATACTTGGATAGAAAATTATAGTGATTCATACAGACAATGGAACAGAATTCACAAATAGTCACGTAGAAGAGTATCTTGAGAAACATTGGATAAGTCTTCAAGTTTCTTCAGTAAGAACTTCCAAACAGAATGGCGTGATTGAAAGAATAAATCAGATCGTCAAAAACATGGCTAAAACAATGCTTATAGAAAAGTACCTACCAGAGACGTTTTGGAAAGAAGCAATATTGACATCAGTCTACATTTCTAATAGGGCTTGGTTGTATCCGAAGGAAGGAAAGACTCCGTATGAAATGTGGTACTGAAATAATCCAACTGTAAAATACTTTCGAATATTTGGAAGTAAGTGATTCATTATTAATAATGAAATTCATAGTAAATTTGAATCACGTTGAGATGAAGGAATATATATGGGCTACTCAGGAAAAAGCAAAGCTTACAATTGTTTTAACAAGATGCTGGGAAAAGTTTTTGAGAGAAATGACATCATTATTGTGGAAAATTAAGAGAATATAAAATAGTATAGTGAGTAGTTTTATGATAAATGTGATGAACAGGAAAATAACACAGGAGTAGAAGAATTGTAAGATGCTTACTCAGAAGAAGACATTGATGATGGACAAGAAAGTGTCAAGTCTGTGTTTGCAAGGAAGCTAAAGAATCGAGCTGAAATTTATAGGCCGGATATAATTGGTTATCAATTAGCTCTTGTTCAGACAAGAAGAATGAAATCACTATAGAATACTTCTTTACTATCACAGGTTGAGCCTAAATGCTTCGCTGATGCAGCTGAAGATGGAAACTGGATTCAAGAAATAAATGAAGAGCTAGATCAGATTGAGAAGAATCAGACATGGGATATTGCTTCAGGACCTGCAGATAAGAATTTTAACGGGACTAAATGGGTCTATCGCAACAAGATGAATAAAGTTGGTTTAGTGGTTCGAAACAACAAATGACTATTGTGAAAAGGATACTCTCAGAGAGAGGTAATAAATGTTGATGATACATTTTCACCGGTTGCAAGGCTGGAGACAATCAGATTATTCCTATCTATTTCAGTGCAACGAAAGTTCAATGTGTTCTAGATGGATGTCATATCTGCATTCTTGAATGGAGTTCTAGAGGAGGAAGTGTATATTGAGCATCCCACTACTGGAATTATGGTTTTTACCAATGGGTGTTTACCAATGGTTTGCTTAAACTGTTGGTGTTGTAGGATTAGGGAAGCCTTTCCCAACGGTTCACTGAAACCGTTGGGAAAAGTCACCCATTTGCCAACGGTTTCTTCAAACTGTTGGTAAAGTGGTGTTTTAGGTCCCTTTTTCCAATAGTTCAACAGAACCATTAGGAAAGGGTACAATTTTTTCAACGGTTTTGTAGAACCATTGGGAAAGGGTACCGTGAACATCTCTTTCCCAACGGTTTTTAAAAACCGTTGGGAAAGATTTCCCCCAAATACAGTCGCGGTGCTGCTCTCCCCCATTCGCGACAGAAGCCCTAAATTCATTCCTGCTCCACCGTTCTGCTCATCTCGTGAACTCCCCCATCCGAAGAGGTGAAAACCCGTCTGGAATCCGGTATTTTTTCCTTTATACACATATACTACCTTATTTTTATTGTTATTGATCTAATATTTTAGTTTTAATTTATCAATCCAGCTCCAGCTCTCTGCTACTCTCGAACTCCCCCATCTGAATAGGTGAAAACCAATCTGAATCATCTCAATTCAAGTATTGTATTCTTTATACACATATAGTACCTTGATTTTATTGTTATTGATCTAATATTTTAGTTTTAAGTTTGGATTTTGATGTGATTTCACCATGAAAAATAGGGAAATGAATTAATATTTTGTTAATTAATTAGTTTCCCCTGGAATATCAGTTGTGTTATAATGTCCATGCTAAATAAAGGGGTAATGTAATAAAAGGCCTTGAATAAATAAATTGTGGAAGTTGGGGTATTTTGCCTCTATGAGAGGTTTTTTGTTGTGTTTCATTGTATATTGTAGGCTGTTTTATGGGGATTGAGGTGACCGGTTGGGATTTCTGATATGTGGGGTTATAATGTGATGGTTAGTGGGCATGGATGTGACATGTGAAGTTGTATGATAGTGATGATGTGTGGTGGTGTTGTGTCGTGTAGAGGTGTTGTGTGATGAAGTTGTGGTGTATGATGTGGTGAGGTGGTTTTGGTTGTGCGGTGGTTTGTGATGTGCAATATTTTTGTTGTGATATGTGGTTGTTTTGGTGAGATGGTTGGTCGATGTAACATGGCGTCGATGGTTATTGTGAGATGGTGAGTTATTGTGTGGTGGTTTTATTAGTTTCCTGGTTATCTATGGAATAAATTGTGATGTTAAAACAAAAAAACAAGATATTAAATAAATGATATGGAATAGAAATGGATGTTTGGTAAATGGATTTAATTAATTTACCATTAAATGAATGGACAATGTAAGTGTGAATGAAGTGGCTTATAAATGAAAGTGAGAAATGCTATGCGTCATATGTGGTGGTGGTGTGGTTTATGTGTTTTATGGTAGTAGTGAAGTGTGTGATTATGTAGTTAATGTGAACCCATAGGTTGAGTATTTTGTGTTATCTATATATCATGTATTTTTATGTTATTTCTACACATTCCCAACCAGAGTTGGATAAACTTACCAACGATCAGAGGTTTTGAGTTATGGGTATTTTTTCTAATATCTAGGATGGTGGTTATATGGTTGGATAGCTACCATGTCTTCCCTACTCTTCCTTCAAAACTGATTGACCGTGTGTTTTTAGGCAATATGCGATGTGATTGTCCATGTGTCTTCCAGTGAGATGTACTATGATTTCCCTAGTGTTTTATGGTGAGGTGTGATGTGATAAGGCTATAATA
This sequence comes from Viscum album, assembly GCA_963277665.1. Taxonomy (NCBI): domain Eukaryota; kingdom Viridiplantae; phylum Streptophyta; class Magnoliopsida; order Santalales; family Viscaceae; genus Viscum; species Viscum album. The sequence continues at coordinate 389,842,651 of OY728125.1, forward strand.
AGATGTGGCATGTTGTTGGGTTCATGTAGGGTAGGAGGATGGCACAAGTTTGATGTTATTCATGTCCATGATACCCTATTAATATGGTTATGGGATGAGGCATGCTATGATGTGTTATAACACATTATGTTCTTGTTGGTTTTACATTTTTTCAATAACACATTTGTATGTTTTTTGGGTTACACATTAGTTTTGTTTTTCTAATTAATTACATATTTGTTTTTGAAAGCTTTAAATGAAGCCAATTGAAGAGAGACAAAGGAATAAAATGATGGATAACAATCGTCTAATGATAGATATGGGCGTTCCACCATTAGTGCCTACTGTGAGTACTTTATTTCAAATTGATATATTTAAAGAATATATAATTTCATGTGATAAATTTTTTTGTAAACATTTTTGTAGGATCCACCTATACGTCGACAGTTATTCGACAAGGAGCCTAGTACTGGTCCTAGTACTCATGCCGGTGGTATGAGGAGGGTTCGTACCAGAGTTGGATGACCAGCTGCGCGTACCCGACTAGACCCTACCCCTCCCACTGACATGTCATCCTTACCACATTCTGATCCCGGTGTGTTGTTAGAGACACACAGGATATTTATGCCTCCCATGTTTTCACTACCTTCTGCATCTTCTGGCCCATCATTTTCACATCCCATGATGATTCCCACTCCTCAGTCAGCATCCGGTCAGACAGTTGTCCCATATTCTTTTTCTTCTACTTCTGTCTCTCCGAGCTTCTATATTCCATCATCTTCGACTCCTATTCCACCACAGGGTGTTCCATCAGTTTCTGTGGATCTAGCGGCACTCAGCGATCAGACTGGCACAGGTATATTTATATAACCCTAACAAATTTTTATAGAAATATTTATTTTCATTATAACATGTTTTGATAAAATATTTGTTTTTATTTCATGACTGATACATCTACTGACAGGAGGCATGGGCGGGGGCGTACATGCCTGTGTTCGTTGTGGAACCGCCGCACACAGGTTATGGTTGATTATAATGAAGACAACCAAATGGTTGAGAAAACAGGGTAGCAATGTCGGAGTTTTTTGGCGATGCTTTCCAAATACTCCGACATCATTCCCGTCAGCCCGCTATCATGGATACATTTGCCACATGGGGTCAAGGATAGAGCTTGGAAAGAGATATGGGTAAAAGATTTTGTTCTATTTAATGCCATCAATTATTTTTGTATTTATATGAATTAATATTTTGATTTCATCTTCGATTTAATTTTCCCGATGGTGAGGGTGCACGATCGGAATGTCTAAAGGATTTAGGCGAGCTTTGGAGAGCCTACAAGCATGAGTTGTATATTGGATGGGTTTCTAGAGTTGGCACTGAGTTAGAGGCGGTACCAGTGGTTGATGATTGTCCTATAGAGTAGTATCGTCAGATGATTACTCATTGGACGAGTACCCACTTTAAGGTATTAATAATATTTGAGGTATTTAAATAATAAATTACATTTTTTTCATTAATACTATCTGTTGCATTTTCGAATTTTATTTAGGAATCATCTGGAAAAAACAGAAAGAACATTGTTGCAAAAAAATACCCCCACACACTGGGATGCACTAGGATGCCTGATCATGAGAGGAAGCAGGTATAACAATTGTTTATAATTTTTCTTTACGACTTACACTTTATTTTGTTTCTTCAATTATTTAATTGTTTTCTAAAGTCTTCATATAACTTTAGTTTTAAATGTCATTGTAGAGGCAAATACAAAATATTGAAGGACGCGTGCCTCGAGCAAAACTGTTTTGCTCGAGTAGACGGAAAAAGGATGGAAGTGCCGTCAACGAAGCGACTCAGTAGCAGATTGTAGGTTTTAATCTGTTGAATTTATTTTTAATATCTACTTTGTAACATAATGATATATTTATATTTGTAACAGGCTGCTTTAGAGGCCCTCGATGCCCAAGAACCAGACAATTTTGGGCCAACAGATCACTCACATCAGGTGTTGGGAGAGGAGCATTCTAGCAGAGTACGCTGCCGACCTAGGATAGCCCCGACGAGGTATTGGCCCTCCTCAGGTATGAGATGTAGTTCCACTGAGCTGTAGCAAGTTAGGGCACATGCAGAACAAGCTAAGAAAATGGCCACAGAGACGGAAGAACAGTCTGCTAGGGAAAACAGTGCGTTTATGAAATTTATTGAAGTTCTACGTCCTACACTTCCAGCAGAGGTCAGCCCAACTTTTGTTGAGTATATGTCGTCGATAAATTCTGTATACGGTTCACCAGGTGGAAGTTCTAGTGGTGGTTAGGATGATGTACATCTTGATTATGATGATGGCGAGGAGTATGATGCGAAAGAGGAGGGAGAGGAGGAGGGAAAGGCGGGTAGCGAGGGCGAGGAGGAGGGAGAGGACGAGGAGGAGGGCGAGGGCGAGGACAATGATGGGGACGAGGATGAGGGTGATGATGATGATGGTGATTATGGTGCTGGTGATGTGGGACAAGTTGATCTATTACATTTTTGACTGATATTACTGAGATTTGATATTTAATCTATTCTATTTGATGGTTTTATCTAGACTCGTCGTATAGTATTGGAGTTGATTTATTTTTATATATTATCTATTTTTATGGTTGTTTTTGTCTTTCAGTGGTTGTGTGTTTGGGAGCCTCCCTCCTTCCTGGAACCTAGAAAACCCCCCACCCTCCTCCCTGGACCCCGTACAGCCCCTTCGGACAGCCCCCCCACCTCCTCCCTGGACCCCGGACAACCCCACAGACAGCCCCCCGGACAGCACCCCGGACAGACCCCCCATCATCTTCCTTGGACCCCGGACAACCCCCCGAACAGCCCCGGACAGCCCCCGAACAGCCCCCCGAACAGCCCCCCGGACAGCCCCCCACCCTCCTCCCTGGACCCCAGACAGCCCTCGGAACAGCCCCCCGGATAGCCCCCAGACAGCCCCCCCCCCCCCCCCCCCACCCTCCTCCTTTGGACCCCGGACAACCCCCCGAACACCCCCCAGATAGCCCCCCACAAATCCCCCCACCCTCCTCCCTAGACCCCAGACATCCCCCCAGACAGCCCCCCGGACAGCCCCCCACCCTCTTCCTTGGACCCCAAACAACCCCCCGCACAGAGGATTCTCATAAAATGGACAACATTTTAAGTACAAATAGAAAACCGACCAAACACATTCGGATTGTGTCGATACATTAGCACAATGGTCCATGGGTCATATGTGACGTGTACGAGTCAACCCCGCCTCAATCCGAGGCGCAGTGTGGCCGCTACCACTCAAAGTGTCTGTCTTTTCTTTCAAAAGGACGTCATTTGAAGTGAAAAACATCAGCTGGCATACAAAAAACTGACCAAACGAATTCGGATTGTGTCGATACTTTAGCACAATGATCCATGGGTCATATGTGACGTGTAAGAGTCAACCCCTCCTAAATCTGAGGCACGGTGTGGCCGTTATCACTCTAAGTGGCTCTCTTTTTCTTAAAATGGACAACAATTTAAGTACATACGGTGAACCAAATAAACGCATTCGGTTTCCATTGAAACTTTGGGAGAACGATCCATGGGTCATATGTGACGGTACGAGTCAATGTGGCCTCAATCCGAGGTGCGGTGTGGCCGCCACCACTCAAAGTGTCTGCCTTTTGTCTCCAAAGTACGCCATTTTTATTGAAAAACATAAACTGCCATATGGAAAACTGACCAAACGCATTCAGATTGTGTCGATACATTATCACAATGATCCATGGGTCATTTGTGACGTGTACGAGTCAACCCCGCCTCAATCCGAGGTGCGGTGTGGCTGCCACCACTCAAAGTGTCTGTCTTTTGTTTCAAAAGGACATAATTTGAAGTGAAATACATCAACTGGCATACGGAAAACTGACCAAACACATTCGGATTTTGTCGATACTTTAGCACAACGATCCATGGGTCATATGTGACGTGTACGAGTCAACCCCGCCTCAATATGAGACGTGGTGTGGCCGCCACCACTCAAAGTGTCTTTCTTTTTCTTAAAATGAACAACAATTTAAGTACATATGGAAAACCGACCAAAGGCTTTCGGTTTCCATTGAAACATTAGGAGAATGATCCATGGGTCATATGTGACGTGTAAGAGTCAACTCCTCCTCAATCTGAGGCGCGGGGTGGCCGCCACCACTCAATGTGTCCGCCTTCTGTTTCAAAAGTACTTCATTTTAATTGAAAAACATCAACTGGCATACGGAAAACCGACCAAACGCATTCGGATTGTGTCGATACATTAGCACAACGATCCACAGGTCATATGTGATGTGTACGAGTCAACCCCACCTCAATCTGAGGCGCGGTGTGGCTGCCACCACTCAAAGTGTCTATCTTCTGTTTCAAAAGGACATAATTTGAAGTGAAATACATCAACTGGCATACGGAAAACTGACCAAATGCATTCGGATTGTGTCGATACTTTAGCAAAATGATCCATGGGTCATATGTGATGTGTACGAGTCAACCCCACCTCAATCCGAGGTGCGGTGTGGCCGTCACCACTCAAAGTGTCTATCTTTTTCTTAAAATGGACAATAATTTAAGTACATACGGAAAACCGACCAAACGCATTCAGTTTCCATTGAAACTTTAGGAGAATGATCCATGGGTCATATGTGACGTGTATGAGTCAACGCAGCCTCAATCTGAGGCGATGTGTGGCCGGAACCACTCAAATTTTCTGCCTTTTATTTCAAAAGTACGTCATTTTATTTGAAAAACATCAAATGGCATAAGGATAACTGACCAAACGCATTCGGATTGTGTCAATACATTATCACAACGATCCATCGGTCATATATGACGTGTACGAGTCAACCCCACCTCAATACAAGGTGCGGTGTGGCTGGTAGCTCTCCAGGTGTATGTATTATGTTTAAAATGGACATTATTTCAAGTAAAAATATATGGTATACAAAAAACCGATCAAATTATGAATTGACTTTCGGATTCCACATAAAATTGTCATCTAAATTTTAAATTTATTTCTAAATGAATTTTGTATGTTTATAATTACATTATGAATTCTAATTTAATTATCGATGTTTATAGTTCCACCATTATATGTTAAATGTGTATGAATTTGTTCTCTATATGTAAGTGTTAGTTGGTTATTTCAGGTACAATAATTGTATATGTATGTGTTAGTTTATTGCAGGTACACAAATTTGATTGAAAATGAGAGGGAACCCACAAAATGAGTCCTGGTGGGAAAATTGGAGAGATGGTGGGCAAATTGGAGAGCTGCTGGGTAAATTGCAGAGCTGCTGTGCAATTTTCCCAGCAGAGGCTATGCCAACGGTTCAAAACCGTTGGCATAGAATGTGTAGGTCTTGTTTTACCAACGGTTCTATGAACCATTGGTAAAACACTTTCCCCAACGGTTCTAAACCGTTGGGAAAAACATGATAATATTTTTCACTGTATCCCAATGGTTGTAAACCGTTGGGAAAAATATTTCCCAACGGTTTTCCCAAACCGTTGGGATAAGGTAATTTTTCAGCACCCTATCCAAACGGTTCACTATAAACTGTTGGGAAAAACTTTTCCCAATGGCTTACTACCCTACGGTTTGCAGAACCATTGGTATAACATATACCAATGGTTCTGAAGCCTTTACCAACAGTTTAGAACTATTGGGAAATCCTGCATTTCCTGTAGTGGCCAGATGTTTTTCTCATTCATGAGGAAGAGAACAAGGTTTGAATATTGAATAAGGTGTTGTATGGGCTAAAACCAGCACTAAGAGCATGGTACTCGAGGCTTGATAAGTACTTTAAGAATCTTGGCTTCTAGAATGGGGGAGTTGATTACAATCTCTATTTCAGCAATGATAGTAATAAAAGGATGATGGTGTTGGTTTATGTTGATGGCATAATATTCAGCAGATCAGATGAAGCTCAGTGTTGAAAATTTTCCGAATTCATGAAAAATGAGTTTGAAATGTCAATGATTATAGAGATAACGTTTTTCCTTGGTTTATAGGTGACACAAGGAAGGAATGGGAAATTCATTTCTCAATCCAAATATGCCAAGGTGGTTATGAGAAGGTTTGGAATTGTAAATTACAAGGAAATGAGGAATCCAGTTGCAACCCGGATGAAACTGTCCAAAGATGAGGATGGAAAGGTAGTTAATATCATGTAATACAAGAAAAATATAGGAAGTTTTCTATACTTGACCGAAACAATGATTGAAATTATATTCACCACATTCCAAGAAGCAGGATATCAGATTAATCCCAAGGAAAGCCACATGCTTGCAGAGAAAATAATACTTCGGTATATCAAGGGCATGGTGGACTTCTGCATGACATATGATGACAAATCTCATACAATTTTATTGGGATATACTAATACAGACTGGGCTGGTTCATTGGATGATAGGAAATCAACATCAGGTGGTTCTTTCTATCTTCCTGGATTGTGAATTTCATGGCTATGTAAGAAGAAAGAATGCATTTCATTGAGCACCGCGGAGGCTGATTATATTGCGTCCACTCAAGCATGCACATAGTTATTGTGGATGAATCAGTAGCTTGAAGATATGGGACTTGAAGTGAAGCCTCCGATCGGAATCCTGTGTGATAACTCAAGTGATATCAATCTTAGAAAAAATCAAGTTCATCACTCAAGGACAAAGCACATTGAGATCAAATATCATTTCATCAAGGAGAAGGTGGAGTAGGGGATTGTGATGTTGGACTATGTGCCTACACAGTTACAGGTTGCAGATATTCTGACAAAGAACTTACCCAAAGAAGTGTTTGAAATGCATCGACATGCTCTGGGAGTTTAGTTGACTCCCGCACTTAAAATAGTGTGGATTTGGGACCCCTCTCCCCGAGGAATGATGTGTTTTTCCCTAATATGATGAAATGATTTCTCTAATCTGTTACAGACCACGAATGAGTTCCCTTTGGGTTCATTGGCCAATGGGAAGAAAATAGTGATTGTTAAAGGGGCAGACAGTCTGGAAATTTGATAAATCATGATTGATATGGGGAGAATCTGACAGGTGGAGCAGCGAGATAGGGGGAGAGCAATGAGACAAGGGGAAAATATTAAATCTGACGATGCTATAAGTGATCGATCAAAGAATAAGTATCACAATAGCTGAGGATCGTGATAAAATTAGAAGATTGGTGTTGGAATGCCATAAGAATATTTACAAAAATTGTTATCATTTTAGGGTCAATAGTGGGTGTCAGAGTTGAAGTGATTCATTGATGAACTTTTCATTTACTCTTGTTTCTCAGGACAATCATTGCTCATGTGGGCTTAGAGTTTGTGTTGAGTAAATCCTTGATCTCTATCCGAATTGCAATAGGTGAATGGTGTCTAAAGAATTATTAGTGTATCTTTTTTTGGAATAGTTTTCAACAAACCCAAAGGGGAAGATTGTTGGGAAAAATCCCTCAAGATATCATTGAAGCATTTTTGAGGTGATTGTGTTTGTTGAAAAAGTGGGCCTCTGTGTTGTGTTTTTTGACAAAGCAACCCATGATGTACTAATTTGTTGACAATGGTGAATTCATTGTGACATGTCGAGTTTGAGTGTTGTTTTTAATGATCCATTATTGGTTCATGAAATTCGACAAAGGGATGGTCGATCTAGAGGCAGTTCAAAAGGAGAAGATACAAGGTGACGCCATTTTCCTGTGTTTTCCAATTTTTTGGGCCCGAAATTCAAAAAATAGAGAAAAGTGTTTTTGGAAAAGGGACTTGTGAGCTGTTGTCTTAGAGGATTGGAATCTTGAATGCCATATGTTTTTCAAGATTATAATAGTAAAATATGGAAAATGGAGAATGGGAACCCAAGTTTTATGTTTGGTCACGCAAGTGACATGCGCAGCAGAGAATAGGGCGGAGAGACCTGTGCGCCGAGGGGAGACTTGTGCGAAATCGCGTAGGGTGTCCAAATTACTATAAATAGAGGTCTACCCCTCCACATTCTGCATGAGTTCAACACTAAGATAAAACTAGAGATCACGTCGCACAGGTGTGGTGGTCGCTCAAGTGGTGGTGTGGTCACGTAAGTAGATGTTGCACGCTAGTTGATTGTTGCACATTAAGAGTGGTTTGGGAGATAAAGGAAGGGAGTTTCCCAAGTTTTGAGTTGAAGAAGGGGGTGTCATGCAAGTGGTTTGGTGACACTTGCACACCAGGTTTTGAAGAAGTGTGACAATTGATGGTTGCACACAAATATTGGCTTGGGCATAAAAGGGTATTAGTCGTGCATGTTTGGAGTTGAAGAATCTTGTATCGTGTTTGTTGTTTAGGTGAACATGCGCACTAGTTTTAACTTGTATGCCGAGACATGCACACCATCCTGGAGAAGGTCACCAGGTATGGTTGAAGCATGGCAGTGATTCAGTGTTTCATGAAATTTGGATGATTTCCTGATACGTTCGGTGAAAATTGAGATTCATATATGGGAGAAAGTTGGACTTTAACAAGGCATCTGCATAAAACAAAGGATGTATTAATTAGTGATAATGAAGAGAAATACAATTCTATAAACTGGAAGTGGGTCCTTTCCAGAGCTGTGAGAAAAGGAAGAGGAAGATGGTGATTCTCTCCACCGGCAGAGAGCTAGGGAAAGAGAAACTGGGAGTGACCCTTGGGAATGCAGTGATCTGACCCAAAACATTGTAAAGGCAGTGAGCCTGGGAAAAGAAGTGATTTATCCCGAACATTGTAAACAGCAGTTCACTTTTAGTAGATTTGGTACATCGGCACATCGCTCGTGTATGATCCTTGGATGTATCCAAGTGAGGGTGAACCATTTAAAAATCGTTGTGTCCTCTTCATGATTTAGTTTCTATTTATACTTTGTTGCAGGAAAGACAGAGAAGTGAGTCTTGCTTAAGAGAAAGAAAAGATCAATAGGGGAATTTGTTTTAATCTGTCATATCCTGATTCACCCCCAATTTCATGGTATCTAACCTAGTCGACCTAACAATCATGATCTTATTGGGATCATGATAATAAATTAAAAGTTTCATTGACCCACCCTTCTTCTTGATAAATATGACTTGTGCAACCCATGGTGAAGCACATGGTTATATTAACCATTTATACATATTATCCTGTAGTTGTTTCTATATCTCCTAATGTTCCATAAAAACTATTCTATATTGAGTCTTGGATATTTAAAACAACCTTGTTATATACTCAATTGAAAATTCAACATCACAACATGGTGGAAAAATAAGAAATTCATTGGGAAACACATCTGTGTATCCCATGGAATGTAAATTTAATCAAGGGTGATCCTTTCATTTGAATCAACCATTTATGGTAGATAATATTTCTCATAGTGAAATAATATAAATTATTGGGAATATGGTGATAATGAATATTCATCGACCTCCTTCCACATGTACAAAATTTGGAGTTGATTCTCCATATGGAGAGTGTTTTCTTTATTGTGGTAATTTATATTGAATCTATATGAGGATTACAAATCCAAGCCTATAATTTCATAAAATTCCAACAAAGATAGTATGGAATGAATCTATGTGATTTGTAACACAAAAATTATGATAGTGGAGGAATTATGTAATTAGTATTTAATAATTTCCCCCATTGACATTTACAATGAAATCTCAACTTCCATTCTTTGTGGTGGTGTTGGGATAGTTCTACTACAATTCATGATTTGAGGGAATTTGTTAAAGTGTAATAAAAAAGTATATTCTCTATTATTAAATGAATATATAGAATTCTTATTGCCTTTTCATTGTCAGTAATCACATCCATTGTTGTGATGAAAAATGATTTCCCATGGTACATTGGAGATTTATGGTTTCCACTGAAAACACTTACCAGAGGGATTTGGTTTTAAAATATCCATAGTTCCCTATAGTTGATGAAATGAACAATGAATTGGGGTTTAATGGAGATTTATTTTACTCTATCAAACAAGTAGGTTTCTCCAATTAGAAAATGTGAGAGACGTGTCCTTCTATCCCATAACCAAATCATGTTTTCCCCTTTAGGTTGTTTTTGTTGTCCTTCTTTCAACACCTTTGAAAAGGAGTTTACATAATCTTTTGTATCACCATTAGATTTATATATTAGAGTTATAGAATTAAACTCCATTTTAGCATCTAATACCCATGATAACCTTGATATTATTCAATCTCCAATTCATATTTGCGGTTAAATCAGAGAAATGCATCATAAAAATCAATGTCACATATGGATAGGGATTTTCATTGTCCATGATTTATCCCACGAAAGAAGTGTTAAACCTTGTTTTGGGGGTTATTAAACAATTTTAGGCATATCATTCATGTATTGTAATGTTTTACTTATATGAAATAATTGATTTATCATATTTCTTACATGAGTTTCAAGAAATCCCATTCTATTTTAATACATAGAGTTCAAGGAAAATATTTATCAGAAAACGGTTTCTGATTGTCCTAATATATTTCATAGATATATTACATAGGCATTGTATTCCTTCCTAATGGACACAAATGATTAGCTTCTCCATCATTAAAATAATCATCCAGAATCACCATATCTTTTTCTAAGCATTGGAGGATGGAGAAGATATTCTCAATAGTGTTTATCCATTTTTCCAAGATTAAGGGATCAGATGATTGATTAAATATGGGTGGCCACTGTCACATAAAGATATCAATTGTATCTTGTTCTATCATAAATGGTTTGGATACTCCTCATAATCTAGGATTCTATTCAGAACCTATGATAGCTAAGAGATTATCATCATGAAGTTCATGGTTCTTACTCCCATCAGGTTTGGAACCGCATTGGGGAAATCTTGACATTTCCTATCCCATTGATTATTTTTGATTCCTCCAATTATATTCCATTGTCTAGAATAAAACTAACACTAGGGGCGAGTATTATTATACCATTAAACCAATAAAAATAAATCCATTGACATTAAAGGGATAAATCATGAATTATATTATTGTTTTTATGTTTTGAATTGCAAGGAATTAATCTATATTTCCACGTTCCATTTCTCAGAATATATTATTATGAATATTTTTAGTCCCTTAATAATGGTTCATAATGATATTGTTAATTTACCAAAGCACACCATTGGGAGAGTCAAACCAAGTGCAATGTAAGTCCCTTTTTCAAGTACCTAGTGAGGTGGAGTCAGGCCTAGAACACCTTGTCAGGTTAGTTACTCATTGGTGCATCTAAAAGATAACAACATCCACTAATCGTAACCCAAAATATATATATGTGATTAATAAACCACATAATCTATGTTGACCTAAATTTTGGGATTCGATCATATATGTCCTTTATTCATTAAGGATTTATCTAGATATTTCCAATCATAATCCCAAAAATAACTAATCTTTTCCTATAATACTAATCATTACAAATATTATCATTAATATTCATTAATATTTTATTTATTACAAAATCATACACATAATACAACCAAGATGATCAATAATTTCAGTGTCTTTGGTAATTTGGTACATTACCTAAAAAAATATAAAATATAAAATGACATATTTATTGAAGACTTCTTTAACATGATCAAAATCAACATTCAATCATATAATTTAATGTTATATCATAATAAAATCATAAGAAATGGGTGATTTATATGTATAAATAAGGGAACAATCGAGGAATAATCATGAGGATTATGATACATATTATAAAATAGTCATATAAAAGAGGAATATAATGAGTATGAATCATAAACACGAAGAAGGAGACATGATATTGCATGGAAATATTAAAGGAAAAAGGGAAACAAGGAACCAACATAAAAATTACATCATAAACATAGATCTATGATAAATCCACCAACACCACATGGTGGGAAAACTCCCATAATGAAATTTGTTTCCTTCCATATCCCAAAATGATGTATCATGACACTAAACAATACCTAATAAATTTGAGTGCTTTATGGGTACATATATCATGTTCATTTCCTTATCATTCATTAGTGATCCCAATATAACATAAAAAATAGGTTCATTAGTCATAATTATTTATTAATGATTAAGCAGTGTATAATACACATAATTAATTCCCAAATCAATTATTATATATGAATTAATATGAAAACACTTGATATAGAAATTAGTGTGTTATTTGAGACATAATTATATTAACATGAAAATCGTGGTGAAATTTCATCTGCATTACGATGTTACATAAAAATTCAAAAACAATTTTGTTTATTGAGAAAGGTGCCTCTCATAACTTAAACACAAATAGGATTTAATTGATACGTGAAAGTAAATTTCCCATTATATAAAATGGATATTTAATTCATATGTTAATAAATAAACTTGAATAAATAAGATAATTTAGGATCCCTTATGGAATTTTGGAATAAAAATTGATGTTTTAATGGTACAAATGGGGGAGGATAAATGATCCCTAATTATAATAGCACTATAGGGATTGTATGGTAATGATTATTTAAGAATGAAAATAAAACCATTTAAAATTTCATGAACTATTTTAAATCAATTTTTTTGAATTTGAAATGATGAGAGGAAAGTCTTTCACTTGAATGTGATATTCCAATGGATTGGGAAGGAATTATGTAGATATTAGTGGTTCTTTGGGAGAAATATAGTGAGTGGAGGGATTTTTGTGGATGTTCTAAAATGAGGTTTAGTGACGTTAAATTGTATCTTGGGTCGATTTGTCTAAAAAGGGAATAAGATTTGTTTATTATTATGGTTTTTAAATATATAATATATAATATCCAAACCCACAATACAGACAATGATTTTATCCAATAGTTTCATAATAATGGGAGTGTTTTGATTATTTTATAAGGCCCTGAGATAACTTATTATAATAATTCTTCATCTTTTGTGGAGGTGAGTCATTGTTCCAATGAAATAATATTAAAACCATAAAATAAATTAAATTTTGGACGATTTATAATGGATTTAGAAAAAATACTATAAATATATATTTACATTATTTTAAAGGAAAATCATTTATATGGTCGTTCATTCAATTTTTAGTAATTATTACATCAATTTTGGGTCACTATGACGCCATAATATACAAAGTATATTTATACATTATTTAATTTTTACTCAAAAACATCAACCCTCCAAATAAATTTATAAAATTAAATTTTGGATATTTTAATGTTATTATTCAAAAAATTATTTTCATCGAATTAAATTATTTTCCAAATATCTTAATTTTTACATTTAAAATAATAACAATCATATATTTAAAATTATGTGTTCTTTAAAATAACCGTTTTTGAACACTTATAAAAATTACCTTTGACAAAAGAAATATTATAAGATCATTTATATTTATAAAAACCATAATTAATAATAAATTGTTACAAAAATATTTCAATCTCAAAAATCCATTCATTTGTAAAAACAATACCCAAATTTAATTTGAATATGACACAAAAATAAAATTTCTCCATTATTGTATCAAAAAAATATAATGTAAAAATAATATAGAAAAAAAATTTATTCACTATATTTTTTATAAATATAATTTAAATAATAAAAATTATATATTCATGATAAATATCCCTTTTATAACCAAAGAAACTCCCTAAGAGTATATTGAATGATTTTTGGACATTCATGGGGTGGTTCGATGAACATGGTTTGGTATGTGATCTCAATGTGCATGATCTTTTACCGTAAATGGTTCCTCCCATTATTAATTTGTTCGGTCTTATCTAGGGGTTAGTCAATGGAAAACTGTAAAAAATATTTTCCCTTGGATACTCTAATAAATGGTCTTTAAATGGCATGACCTTAATGGTTGAGGTTATCACTTCCCTTGTCTGTGGTAATTGGATTTTTTAAAACCCTATATTTATGATAACTATCAAATCACTATTAAACATTTAAATTATTAGTGGTAATAATACTTAATATTCATTTAAATATAATTCTAAATAATTACGAAATATACATTCATATATTTCTACAGAAATATTACTTAATAACACATTTAATGAAATCACAATTAGTGATTTATTTAGAATTATTTTGGTCGTTACATGTCACCAAATCAATTTTTTTATGTACCATTCAAAATATTTTTTCAAATCATTAAGGAAAAACTATCGTGGAACAACCCATTGATGATTCACACTTTAATAACAAAAATTTCCCTTATTAAAGAAATTTGAAATCATAATTCATGAATCATAATACATACACACTTCAATACATCGACATTAATAATTAGAATAAAATAGGTGGATCATTGGTCCATGAGTGAACCATTATATTATGGTGTTGGTAAAGATAGTTACCATATTCCCCATACACATGAAATTTAATTCCTCAAAACATTATTGATTTATGAACATAATTTTAATGTAGAATACATCTACTCCGTCCAATGATATCTTATCATTAGTTCACCTTACCACAATCATTATAGGATGAAACTTGAAAATTATTTCCACAATGTCCATTACCACAGGACAATTAATAAATGTTAATGTTTCTATAATTTTACATGTTAGGAATCCCATAATAGGGTACATTGTTAATCATATTTCAGTGAAGTTTATTAGAAATAATGACATGGATTCTACTTCCAATTCCAATTTAATTTATTTTCAAATGATGAAAATCATTCCATGGTTCAAAAAATTTAACATTAATATGAATCCCCCATGTTCCATCAATTTTATAATACCACAAAATATAGATTGATCATTAATAATAATTTTTGGAGATCATGAAAAAACGTTTATTAAATATATAAATCATAATAATTTCTTTTGAATCAATGACACCATAATCTAAACCTAGATCATCCATGATCATATTCCATTGTATTTTTTTTATTATGATTTGAAATGAAATTTTGATAAAACATATGAAGATACCTAGAGAGTGTAAAAATATATTCATAGTAAGTAAACAATCACTATAAACTAAAACAATGTATAATATGAACTCAATAAACAATTTTCATGGTTATTATCCTTCGATGAATCTATTCTAAAAACAACATTAATTTTTTGTATACAACCATCTATTCTTTCTATGAAAATAAAATACATACCTCTAACATAAAATATATCATTTTATTATATATAGAATAATCTAAATGATTGCTAAAAGTGTTTCCCCATCTATATTTCCAAATTATCACTAAATGTTTCCCAATACAAACTATAGAGTCCCATATATTTTATAATTTAACGGTATATCATATTAGATAAATATTATTAACCTTACATTATGATATGAACTAAAATAATACATTTTTAGTGTATTAATATCTTATATTCATAAACAATGCATTTGTAAAATATATATATTATAACTCATATTTTTCTCCATTACTTAAATCGTTTTTAGAAATATCAAACTTAAAATGTGGGATGTCAATGAAAACTTAAAAATGACATGATCATAAAGGTGTAAAAATGTGAATATAAAATTTGATAACTATATCATAAAATGAAAGATGATAATCATGATTCATGAAAATAATCATGGATTTTTTTAAGTAATGAATCATAATGTAAAAAAATAACATTATTCATAAGATCGTAACATAACCATAAGATATAAATATTTAGAATAAACATATTCCTAAAAAATAATTTTTTTAGTAGTGATACCTCAGTATAATGACTATCGTCGGGGATTAAGATCACTCAAAAAATATTATATTTGATATGGTTAAAAAAATATATTATCAAAATGTGTAATTTTATTTACTATACTAGGATCAATATCCATTCCAATACTTTTTTTGATATTCATTTGTACATAATTAATTGTGTGGATATATAATTTTGGTGTCACTATTCATGTAATGAAATTATGAATATATCTCCAAAAATATCATACATCATTCTTCATATCATAATATATGAAAAAAATATTTTTCATTAACATTTCAATATGACAATAATAATTGAAAAGAAATGTTCTGACAAAATATTCCATCATGATATTCCCTATGGAAAATAAATAGAATTCATAAATATATTTTCATCATAATCATAATCTATCTGGACAAAAATATTACAACGGTTTCATTTTATCATATCACTATCAATGATTATGTAACTTCAAAAGATTTCATATTATAAGTATAATTCCATTGATCGATCACATAGAGAATTTCTTACATAAAATACCACTTCCTCATAGAAATAACATATTTAATATAATATAAAATATCAGTTATATTTATTAAAATTTTTATTTGAAAAAACAATTTATTTCTATAGTATGCTTTAAATAATTGAGTTTTTACGATTTGTGGAAATTTCGTTCATTTAAAATATGTTATACAAAAATGTTCCAGTCATTCTTTTAAAAAAATAAATAAATAACAAAATTTGAAAAATGATATGACTATTATTCTAAAAAAATAAATAATGTTTAAAAATTTAATTTAATATTCTTATGAAATTTTTAAATCATTTTTGAATTTATTTGTAGAAATATAGGACAATCCTGAAAAATTAATTTTGAGTAAAGAGTGAGAAAATGTAGAGTTTCCTTATAAACATTATTTCAGTATTTTGAGTACATAACGAGTGAAAAATAATATAAAAAATGTATTTTATTGTAATTAATATCATATAACACTTTTTATAAGAATCGCTATAGGAATACCATTATATTTCATCATTGGAGTATAATCAAAATCAATTTTTATAAATAATGGGATTGTAACATAAAACCCTTACCACTTTAGTAACCATTGAATTTCATGACCCATGACAGAATAACATCAATTTTAAATTTCAATATATTAAAAATATTAAATTCAAGAAAAAATATTTAAAAAGAAATTAATGACTCTACATAATATAATATATGTGTATAACTTAAAATATGTCTCAAAAATAATAAATTGAGATTACAACCCCAAGCTTCAGTTTGACATACATATATGGAAATATAGCCACCCATATAACAAGTTTAAATTATTATTATTTTATATTATACTCTTTGAAATAATTTTAATATATTTTATTATATATATATATAACATTTCAAAAAAAAATTATTGATAATTTCTTGTTAAACTCATCATATTTGGGTGTTGACTCTTTTAATCTTTTTGGAGAGTTTTGGTTTGGTAGTTATATTCCATATACCACGATCACGTAAATATAGTATTTAGAATTATTAAAATTATATAAATATAATATATATTCATTGTATATAAATATCATCATACTTAATATATATAGAGTAAAAATGAATTATACCATCCCTGTAAAATGTAAGGTATATATATGCATGAAATCTATTTTCACTTTTCAATATATGTAATGAATGAAACTTAATTCATATTTAACTATTATATAAAAATTATTTTTTCATATAAATAAAAAATAATCATAAAATATATCCATATTTAAATCCTTGTAAAAAGTAAATGACAAATTAATCACGTTAATTTGTAGTGGTGGATTTCCACAAATACACATGATAGATATTATCATTTTAGAATGGAATGAAAGGTAGAAAGGTATATATGATAATGAAATTGTTGAAGAATAATTACATTATAAATATAATATTTATAAATCATAAACCAATCTCAATAAACATCCATTAATTATGATGATGGAAAATTGATTGTATCTTTACGTGAAGTTGATCAATAATTTGTATACCAGAACTATACATTCACATCCTGTTAATTAGAAATGATATTGATTAAATGTGGTTTGATAATCATAACAAAATTTATTTATATTTTGAAAAATGGAATTATCTTTTATGAATAATAATTTATATTTAGTGTAAGTTTAAAATAAAATAAATTAAAGGCGGTCGAGTAACGTGATTACCTCTTCTTCAGTAGGCCTCCTTTAGATGGCTTCTTAATGATAGATGAGATTTTATTTTAATAATATAAAAACCAATTATTCCTGGATATGGAATTATGTAGGGTATATTTTAAGGGTTTCATATTATTATAAATCTCAATTTGGTGTGATGATGTGAAGGGAGGTGTTCCCTTTTATAATTGAGGGGAGTTTCACTCTTCGAGTTGAATAATATATTAAAATATTTTATAAAGTAAATCTCAAGTAAAATGCATCATAATGTTAAAATATTATATTATAAGGTAGTATATGGTTGAAAATTAATTAGAAAATTAAATTTTTTATATGTATATATGGTATTTTAATGATTATCTATTTCTTTAAATTCGTAGTTATCATAATTGAACCTTAAACCCGGTAATGATTTTCTCACTCCTAATGGGTTGTAATTTCAAATTTAATGTGAAACTTATATCATTAATACACATGGGATTATATTTTATACCATATACTATTATATTTAAACTATTTAATTATTTTTATTATTTTCAAATAAATTATTAAAATATTATTTTCATAAAATATCATTACTTAAATTTTTATTATTTGTTTTATTTGGAATAAATTCAATAATAAAATGATTGAATTTGAATAGAATTCTTTAAAACAACTATGATATGTCATATTTTGGTATAAAATTATTGGAACATAATAATTTATCCACATTAAAATACTTTGACTATCATTAAAATCATTTATTTTATTTTTCTATTAATCTATTAAATATTGTGTTCGTATTGAATATTTCTTTTGGTAATTATTCATTAAATAAAATTTAAAAATATATTTATATGACAAATAAATATAATTTATTTTTAAAATAAAAATTTATAAATAAAAATAACTTATTTTTGAACTAATGGTAAATTTTTAGATATATTAATATATAGAATGTTATATTTTTGAATGAATCTTCTACATAAATTAATATAATATTCCTAATGAGAGAAATATTGAACAATGTGGTGATAAATTGGATAATTTGATTAAAATATATGAATGAAGCCAAAAAATAGGATAATGTTAAGTGATACAGCTATTGAAAATCCTTATCCAAAATGATTAACTATATTTTACTGGTTTTACCCTTATGTTTTATAAAAAATTTAATATGGTTACTATTCATATTTTCCAAAAATAATGGGGGAATATCAACCAAATTTATTCTTTTTGATTAAAATATGGAACCTTTTTTTGAGATTAAAATTCTAGTCATGGTATAAATAACTTTTTGATAATAATGGAAAACAAACTAAATAGTTATTAAGAAAATGCCTTTTAAGTATAAAAATATTCTTATACCAAATTCAAAATAAAATTTATTCCATTCAATGTAGTTGGATAATTTATAATACTTGGTAAATAATTTTACATTTAATCCATTTTTTAATAAAGTTACTCTTTTTAAATTAATGAAACAAAAATACTTTTTTCACAAATATCAATAGTTTGTTATCATTTATTGAGAAATCATTATCTTTATATAATTATAAAGTTAAATGAAACAGAATTTTGATTAGAAAATTTAAAAAATAAATTTAATTTTATTGAAGACATTTTATTAAAATTTCAACAATTATATATAATATTTTCGGACAGACCAAAATAATAATAATTTTTAAAGGAAACATATTTTTAAATAACAATATGAAAAAAAAAATTGATTTATTACTTTAAATTCATTAATAAAAAAAATTATTGATTTGTAAATATTTATATATTTAATAATGGGGTTATTTATATTTACTCCCACAAATTCATCAACAAGGTTATAACAGTCATATTTAAATTGTTATATATCATGTTTTGTTCTCTCATATACTCTATGTAAAACAATGATATTCTTTTAAAATGTTGAGGATTATAGAATATTCAAATTTTATATAGTATATTTTAATATATTTAATTTATTTATTTATCAACTAATTGTGGGATTATTTTTTTAATGGATTAAACCTCAAATATTTAACTAATATAAAAAAGAGGGAAATGCACATGATACTTATTGCTACTCAAAATATGATTTAGTTTTGTATCCATTTCTATCATGTTCGTAATTCTCTCTCCATATTGTTAGGTAGTTTGTAATAGAATAATCCCAATTTCCATTCTCATATTATTTATACACCATTTCTACAATTTCTTTCCATTTTATAAAATTGTTGAGTGTTTTAGATACCAATACAAGATTCAATACGTATATATAAATTGAAATCACAGAAGATAAAAGTAATAACATATATAACATAACTTATAAATCTATATGTATTTTTATGTTATTTTTTTTCATTTTATACATACATTTCATAACTATACGTTATTAAATTTCATACCAATAGGATTTGTTCTTCATAATACATTAAAATGATCATGTGAATAATCCATCAAATATCCTTCTAAAGTGTCAAACCATGCGTGAATTAAGTCTAACTACTCATGATCGAGGTTATAATTATATTAATTTGAAACCTATCCTTCTAGGGATATTACAAATAGGTTTATCAATTTCAAATCTTCATCCAATTATGTTTATCTATTTATGGATTCTAATTATAGGAAGAAAAAGACTCAATATGTTCCAAAAATTTAGAAAGTTTTCTTATATTTACCCTTATCATTACAAAATTGATTATTACTCTATAATACTAACATCTAAAAATATCTAATCCTTCATTTCATAACTACAATAATGGACCAAATTGTATTTACAATATTATAACATGATTTTTATCAAAACATTCATATAACATATCTCGACAAATGTGGTGGCCCATTTAATTTGATAAATTAAAAATATAATCATAGTAACATAAAAAAGATGTAGGACATATTTTATTTATCCAAAATCAGAAGACATTATATTCCATTAACCATATAATTTGTACCAAATAACATGGTAATTCACATTTAAAAGGGGTGAGATATATAATCCTTTTGGGGAACAACCAGTGTAAACATAATATATATGAGACTAAATGGGACATGAGAATAACATTGAATATAGTAATATGGAATTGTAATGATATTTAATCAATTTAATTTGGAAGAAACTTAATAAATTATAAAGTAAGAATAACTCGAGGATTTCCCCTAAGAAATCATTACATGGTGTGATAAGATAACTTGTCATGCACCATATATAATATCTCATGAGATAAAAACATTTCACAGTTAAATGTTTTGAAATCATGGTAATGTATAAATTTGATAATATTTATGTGTTCTACATAGTTTATAAAATATAATTTTATCAATAGATTATGTATAATGGGAATGGGTTTCACATAAAAGTCATGGATTTTTTACGATCAAAAATTCATAATCATTTAATCATTTTTAAAACGTAGGAATTGAATATGAGTTTCATATAGGGAAATCAACAATAAATGAATTAAAATAGAATTTAAAGTAATTCCCTTGAATAATATAAGTATTTTGTATTCCTAATGAATGAAGGTGTCTTGGAAAATCAATAGACTATTTTAGCAGTTTGAATAGTAGAAAAAATAGGCAATGAAATGTGGTTAATGAGAGGAAAATTTAGTACCTAATTAATAAAAAATATAATATATATTATGGGGTGATTATGGACACAAATAAGTATAATAAATTAAAAATAAAAGTGCACATTAGAAAAAAAATTTACCTTACAAATATGATAGATAAAGAGACTATGTTACCCTGTGTAGAAGTATTTTAATAGTTGATTGATCACCTTGTATTCTCACAATGGAAATAGAGAGATATTATTAAGGGAAAAGGATAGAAATTTCATTTTTAATTTCATTGTGGTGGAAAGAAATAGTTTGATATATGTGTATTTTATAAAAATTAGAGTTCATTTTCATTAATTTCTATACATAGGCCATAGATCAAAAGTATAAAAAATAAATTCTGCAGACTTAACTTAGGGATTAGACCTTATCATTTTCAATGAGATAGTTTTTTTTAAAATTTAGTAGTCGTTGATCAGAACTCCTAAAAGTAATCTTATTGCGGATGTTGATCAGATTCGTCATCAAAAATAATTTTTTTTTAAAATAATGAGATATCTATTATATTTTTGAAGGCTCTGTAAAGGAATAAAAAAAGTACATTAAATGAGAAAAAAAACTTTTTTGTTGCTTATTACATTATTTCATTAATTACATCACATTTATTTATATATGATGTCATAATCATTATCATATAATTATACTGTAATTTATATTTATCCCAAAAATTTATTTATATTAAGAATTTACGAAACATTCTCCATTGGAAAATGTTGATGTGTGGATTTCAAAAATAAATGTAATTTTATCAAAATAATTTTGAATATATGATAATTTTTTTAAAAATAAAAATATATTAATTAAAATATACTAATTTTTATAACTATATTAACTTTTGAACACTTATAAAAACTACATATGTATTTATGAAATTATATTATTATATATAAGAATAAATATATTTTAAAAAACATTATAAATAAAAAATATTATTTTAAAATGTTAAAATTAACTTTTTATATTCATATAATGATATTATAAATAAATAGTTTTAAAAAATTGGGATTCTCTATAACAAAATCAATATTGTATTGTATTTCCTCAAGTCATGTGAATTTCAAATAGGATTATTTTTGTAAATAAAAATTCTAGATCGATGTAATCACTATTTAATTTCATAATATATATTACTAAATAAAACAACTTATGATATAAATGTATATCCAAAAATAACAAAAGTATAAAACCTAAGCGTACGGTGTATTTTTATGAAACTTTCCAAGCATGGTTTTCTAATATTGATATATTACATATCTATAATTACTTAGAATTTTTTCATAAACATTTCTTATCTAGCCTCACATGCTTAATATTTTCTTCTCCATTCTCATGTTATAACCCTCTTGATTCTACCGACCAGCCCAGATCAATAAAAATCTACATATAATGCATAATTCTACTATTTTAGTCCATTAATTCCCCCATATACATCAATTATTTCTCTTAATTATGGTTTAAAACACAAATTCTTAAATACACATTAATATTTCTAAATTAGATAAATTCATAATACCCAATGGATATAATTATCAATAGTAATAAATCAATAATTTTATAATTCACAATGGTTATAATTTTTTAACCAATATAAATAAGATTGAGTTAATATTATCATTATTTTTCATATGTGTTAAAATGATTTAATCCCCCCCCCAAATAGTTAATTTGAGTATATTTTATTTTTTTTTGTTTTTTGGTGATTTTTTTGACTAATTGTGAGAATTAATTAATTTTTCAAAATACAATGTTTTCTAAAACATCTAGTTTTTGGGAATAAATTTTAAAGTCCAGAATATATCATATTAGGAATATATCATATTACCTACTTTCAAATGATGTTATTCTAGATAGTTTTATATTAGGACTAAAATTATATTGTTCAAATAAAATTTTATAAATCAAGGATCTAGTTAAGGTATCATTTGATTGCTTCTATGTGGAGTGGGTGAAATAGTGTTTGGTGTCCTAGAAAATTAATATTCGTTGATTTGGTCATATATTTGTATACACTAATTAAATGAATATTAAAATTTTAGGTTTGATATCCATATTCATTAAAAACATATCTTTTGAGGAGACCTCTATTATTTTTTGCCTGATTGTGGGCAGAACAGAAGAAAATTTCAAGAGGAAAATTTTAGAGGAGAAATTGTTTTGTTCTTGTTTTTAGATCTTTTATTCTTTTTTTTTTGGTAATGTATTTTTCATCTGCATTATTCACAATTAACTGTATCATGGTGGGGTAAAAATATGTTTGATTGGGTATGGATAGGTTTTCTATTTTGTTATACATGAGTTCTTTAACTGAATGTCTTAACATCCTTTTCTCTATTATGTGAAATCCTTTTCAGTTTCATAATACAGTTTTAAAAATCATATATTAATGTAATTTATTTTATATTCTATTATGTTTGTTCTTTGGTAAATGATAAATTTCTCCCTCTTTTAGGATATGGTTTATATAATATGGAATAGATTAGTTCTTAGTGGGGATCTACTTAGTGATCATTGGTACGTTTGTGAGGAGTAGAAAAACCTATGGATTTTTTGGATAAACAATACCTTCCTGGGAATTGCCTAATGATTTGATGGTATTAACTATAACCCTGTTAAACAATGTAAAAATAGTATACCAATATACTATTTTAGTAATTTTAATTCTCCACATTACTAGTTTCCTAAAGGAATAGGAATAAATTATTGTGTATTATCACTTTTATCAAATTAACAGAAGAGAATATGATAGGATAAACAATGATAGAATTAAAAATGGAAAACTAACCCTGACCTAATGACCATTTCATATAATAGTTTTCAATCACTTAATTTATAAATTTGATCTAAAATTAATTTTATTTTTTTAGTTTCTTTCGTGTCTTTTTGGAAAAAATAATTAAAAAACCCTCAATTATTTCTAAATTTTTTTGGGGATGATTTGACTGTTGGGCACTCTTCCCTGGAGTAAACCTATGCTAATTACTATACTATGTATTAAATTAGAAGAATATTATTTTTCCAAACCCCACTATAGGTACATGTCCAAACAAAGCGTCATTTTTGGGGAGGTCGTGCCAACAATTTTTTAATATATTCCTTGAAAAGAAGTACAAAACCAATCCATTCCCCAACAGATCCAGAATTTTACTGATCCTTGTTGAATAGACTTAAAAACTGAATTTTCAATCTTAATTTTAGGGAACTTCTCTTGTACACATGATGAAAACTATAATTTTTCACCTTGATCATGTCATAATGGTTGAAAGTCAAAACCCAACATGTATAGACCTTTATCAACCACAATTTATTAATCAAAAAAATAAACATTCCATGTAGTGTTAAAATTTGATTTTTTGATGAAACCCAAAATGATTCCGTTACTCCAAAAAATTCCTAGATTGATAGGTGAAGACCCAAATAAACATGTAAAATAGTTCACGCATGTCTGCTCTATTTTGAGACCCTGAGGAGTAGCTGATAAGTATGTAAAGTGGAAGGCGTTTCAATTTTCATTAGAAGGAGGTGCCAAAAAATGGTTTTATGGCTTAAAACCAGGATATTTGAGTGATTGGAATGACATGGTAAGATAATTCATGGAAATATTCTTCCCTGCGTCTATGATCAAATCCATTAGAAAGGAAATATATTCCTTCAGATAGTCATATGGAAAACTCTTTATGAGTACTTGGATAGTTTTAAGAATCTAAGAGCCATTCACTACCATAATGAAATTGAGTAACATAAATTTATTTTATTATTATATAAATGATTACTAGAAATGATATAATCCTTCTGGATGCATCATCTGGAGGCGCACATATTAAAAATTCACCCAAATAAGCCTAGGTCTTGATTGATAAAATTTCTTAAAACTCATAATAATTGAGTACAAGAGGTAATGGCAGAAGATTTATTCATGAGGTAAGAAATTTTCATCCACAACCTTTATTAAAAACTATTATTTAATAACTAACTATTTTTTTAGGTATATTTCCTTAAAAAAAAGGGTGACCAACATGCACCTACATAGGTATGTGGTTAATGTCATCACCTGATCATTTCACTGACCAATGTGATGAAATATAGGGAATTAAATATTACACAGAAGTCTTTCATCCAAAGGAATTTAATAAAAATCAATGATAGAGAGAGCCTAACCAAGTCCAATATGTATTTTGAAATCCACATAATCAACCTAGCCCCCCCCCAACCGAAATCAGTTCCAAAACCAACCCCCAGTCCAAAATCAATTCTCGAACCCACCACCATTTCAACAAATGCATTCTTATAACCATCCTTTATACCAACAACAACCCACTTTTTTAGACCCTATGAGTATCCATCTACCAGTGCACCGACTCAAATTAAAAAACCATATTCAAAATCACAGATTGATTGTCTAAAAGACACCATAAATGATTTTTCAAAAATTTAGAATGTCTCATGGACTACTTGAAAAATAATAAAACAAAAATAATTTCCCTTAAAATTAAAAAACAAAAAAAATAATATTATCACAATAATAACAAGATGTGGAAAATAACTCCCAACACTATCCACCATTGAACATGAAACAAGACCACCTAGGGTGAGGGATAATTATTTTTAGAATTCTGATAATTCTTGAAAATGCACTGTGATGAAGTGAAGAAAGAGAAAGAGGTAAATGATAGGATACAAAAGTGGGGAAAAGAACAAAATTTCAAATGAAACAAATGGATAATAAATACTTACCCCCACCATATACATCATATATGATTAACTCAATGTGGTTGTAAGAATTAGTTCCTGTAAAATAATTCTTAACTCCATCCAAAATGTGGAAATCTACATCCCCCCTATTTTATGACCTTAAAAAAATTCATCAGATGTTAAACGTTTTATTTATAATTGCACCAAGAAGTGGATTATTCTAATTAATTAGAGGATCTAAATTGGAAGAAGTCTCTCATCCTTTATCACACCATTATTTCTATCCAAATTTAATGATCCTAGGATGTTTTCCATTCCATGAACCATTAGTACGTTAAATTTCTAAAATGATTTTTTTAATGTCAGTGCTTCCATTAATGAATTTTCTCACTCTGTATACACTTATTTAAGATGGTATAATTGAAACTCTAAAGACTAAGGGTCCAAATTGCAAACATATCCAATGTTTTCCCAACATAATTTCTGGAGGATGTCATGGTGGATATCAAATATCTCTTTTTCCGAACTAATTTCTATGTGCTGAATATAGAAGGAGATAGGATCCCATCACATGTAGACATAATTTTTGGGATACCTTTCTTGAAGACAATGAAGACCATCATCAATATCTATAAAGGGAACCTCATAATGGATTTTGGAGATAGCACTATCCACTTCAGTATTTTTGAATCAATCGGTCACTCATCAGATGATCACACCATCATTTCACTCTCTGATGAAGTTGATATTGAACCCATTCAATAATCTTATGTTTTCCTTGATTTCTAAACCTTATAAGAGAGTTTATCCATTAAAAATATAACTGAACATGTTCATTTACAATCTCTAAGATAATTTGGTTTCATGAGGGGGGAAGATGTGAAATCTGATTTCATTAATGATTTATTAATAAGTAAATATGGTGTTATGATTTATTTTGTCTATGATGTCTACCGTTTAGAAGTAGAGAACCTAAACATCAATTCATTCATTAAGTTTCCTCTTAATTTGTAATTAAAATCACTCCCAACCGAATTAATATATATTAACTTTATAGAGGGAGGGAAATTAGCATTGATTATCGATAATTATTTGTCTAATACACAATAAAAGCCATTGATTTTGATTTTCAGAGAGAATTTCCATGCAATAGGTTAGAGCTGAGGTCATATCCACAGAATCCACCAAAAAATATTCTCACATAGAATTCTTCTTGGGGAGAGATTCCAAACAAATCAAAAACCCTAAAGGAGGCTCAACCCCACTGGGATTACGGTTTTGAAGAAGAAGACTGAGAATCTATTAAAAGATAGGATCATCTCTCCCCTCATATATTCCAAATGGGTTAGCCTCAACCATGTAGTTCCAAAAAATTTCCCTAAACAATTAGAGGAATTAGAATTATGAATTAAACCCTATAATAACTCAGAATAGTTAGAGAGTGTTTATTAATTTTAGGAAGTTGAATCAGGCCACTATAAATGATCATTTCTTTATCCCCTTCATTGAGCAGATGTTAGATAGATTGGATTTGAAATCTCATTATTCCTTTTTGGATGGATTTCCAGGTAATTTTCAAGTACCTATTCCTTCGGAGAATGAAAATAATACTACCATTACTTGTACCTTTAGCACTTGTGTATAGTACTGGATGCCATTTTGATTGTGTAATTATTTAGGTATATTTAATAGTTTTTGAAAAGTATTTTTATAATTATATTAAGGATTTCTGGGATGTTTTATTGGTTGATTTTATTGTTTTTAAAATTCTTTTGACCATTTTTTGAAAATTATGGAAAATGTTTCGAAAAAATTAATTGAAATGAATATTCATTTGAATTTTGAAAAGATTAATTTCATGGTTGAGGGGAGAAATATCCTTGGTGTTTTCATATCAAAAAAGGACATAAAAGTTAATAAATAAAAAATTAAATTCATACATTCGTTTCCTTACCCAACTTGTGTGAAGAATGATAGATCATATTTAGGACTTGTTGGATTATATACGTGGTTTATCATAAATTTAATTAATATTTCTCCCCCTTTATCAAGATTACATTGGAAAGATGATGATTTTTAATTTTTAAAGTGCATGTAGGGAAGCAGATAATTATATGAGGAGGAGATTATTTACACTAATAGTAATGCATCCATAAAATTGTGAAGAACCATTTGAGCAACTTTGTGGTGCTTTAAACCATGAAGATGGAGTAGTCCATTCTCAGAACATTGAGGGATGAACACAAGTCATTGCATATGCCTCAAAAACCAAAAATGTAGCCCAATTAAACCACACAATAATATAAAAAATCTTTTTAGCAGCTATGTTTTCTTTAGAAAGATTTAGAACATATATACTTGGAACTAAAGTCATAGTGTTTTTTGATCTTGTAGCTCTTAGGTACATGATAAATAAGGAAGAAGCTCAAGTGAGGTTAGTAAGATAGATTCTATTACTTTATGAGTTTAACATAAAAATTAAATACAAGAATGGTTATGAGAACCAAGTCGTTGATCATTTCAGTAGACTTCCAAACACTACTGAAGCTAAAATTCTAGAATTAGAACAAAAAAATGACCACCTTCCATTAGAGCAGTTGTACATGATAGAAGTTGAATGACTTGGTATTCTGATGTGGTTAATTATTTGGTATCATCTCTCGACCCATATTATTTAAGTTCCCACGAAATTAAAAATATGAAATATTAATATAGATATTACATCTCAGATGATCCATTTTTTTGGAATATTTGAAATGATCATGGGATGTGAAGAAGTTTTTTAGAATGTGAAATTGATTCTGTATTTATGTTTTGTTACACATTAGCTTTTGGAGGCATCTTTGGACCTTAGAGGACAGCCATGATGGTTTTATAATCTAGAAATTATTAGACCACCTATTTTAATTATTATCATGAATATTGAAAATGTTTTTAAAAGATTTAGTGTTCGGTAAATATTTCCTGGAGACAAGAAATCCACCAAAATACATTGATTTTTTTCCAATTCTTGAAGTTTGGGGGATAGATTTTAGGTTACTTTTTCCAATGTCAATTTGAAATTCTTGTATCTTTATTCCAGATGAATATGTTTCCAAATGAGTGGAAGCAATATCCATGAGGACATACAATCCTAATGTTGTTTATGATTTTATAGGGACAACATATTCTATAGGTTTAGAGTTCCTATAGCCTTCATCAGTGATCATGGTACTTCCTTTTGTAATACTATAATAGATAATTTACTAATTAAGTATTGGGTGAATAATAAAACATCAACTCCATATCATCCAAAGAATGATGGGATTGATGAAATTTTCAACCGAGAAATCAAAGGAATTTCGTAAAATACTATAAATCCCAACATGAATGATTGGAGACAAATATTAGAAGACACATTACAGGCATATAGTATAGCCTATAGGACCCTAGTTAGAATGAGTCCATATAGGTTGATTTATGGGAAATGTTTCCATCTACCGTTGGAATTGGAGAATAATGTATATAGGACTGTGAGAATGATGAATTTGGGTCTTGAAAGAGATGGAAACGTGTGATGATTGCATTTTAAAGAGATGGAATAAATTAGAAGGAACAAGTTTTAAAATTATAGTATTTTCAAAGAAATAACAATAGTGGCTCATGAAAACCTAGTCCAAAAAAAAGGCATACATCCTATACACATGTTTTTTTATTCAACTCAACACTCCGGTTTATTCTAGGTAAATATCGTTCTATGTGGGAAGGTCCATTTATAGTTACTCATTTATATATTTTTGGGGTTATTTAGACTATAAAGGATGTATTTTATAAAGGCATTCACTATTAATGGAGACATGATATAGAAATTCCAAGGGACCATTCCATCAAATCCAGTGGTGTATATCACAATCCCTTAACCGTTCTATCAATAAAATCTACCAGGTCATACATCTACTTTACACTTCTCTAGATTTCTATGATTCATTTTTAAAGTCTTTTTACATGTTACATCCATTTTAATGCAATAAGGGCACATCATCCCTTAAGTGTGTGAGTGGGGGGGGGGGTAACCATTATATTTTTTTATTTGTTGTATGTTTTCCAATTTTCATAAAAAACCAATTTATTCAAAAAAAATGAGTTATTTTTCAAATTTTGGTTTTTTTCGTACATTTATTAATATTTGATTTTATTTTACATTTCTGATACCGATTTCCTTGAGTGAAAATATTTATTCCCTGAAACAAAGCTTAAAAGAATGTTAAAAATGACCCTTTTCAAGTTAAAAGCATAAGGAATTTCCTGAAAATTACTCTGATTTTTTAATCCCATTCCACATATCACTATCTATGTATTTGAAGTCACTTTCTTATAAGGGTGTTGAACCATATTTTTCATATTCATTAAATCCAACTCACTTCTTGAGAGAACCGAATCAATCTTGATTTAAGAAGAATTTGATTTATTCTCATCAAAACATGAATGTTAGCAGTACTTGTGTTTTAAATTATTATAGAATTAATTTGGTTGTAAAGATAAATTTTCAATAAAATCAGTTTTATTATAGAATTCCTTGAACATTTAATCCTTTTAACACTTATATTCCACGAAAAATATGTTAGGTTTTCCACATTAAAATCAAAATTTCCCTATCAATCAATCTCTTGAAGTAAAATTGAATGATCAACTTAGATTAATTATGGGAAAAGCATTTTTATACTATGTTTCCTCATATGGAGATACATTGGTTGAATATAAAATGTTGAATATATTCTCTTGTTTTAGAAAAAAAATCATTCTGGTGAATGATGTTCCATTTCTGAACGATTCCGGATAGAATGTTTTTTCCTTTATGGAGCTTCTAACTGAGGATGAAATATGTGCCGCTTCTATAGCTATCAAGAAAAATTATTTTTGATAAGATTGAAAGGTTTTATACATAAATTTAGAACTAGGTTAAAATTCCTTCATTTTTCATGATAACATATCATATTTTCTATAATGAAAAGTGAGGAGGAGACCATACATGAGTGAAAATTAGAATAAATACATTTTGCTTCAAAAAGAGAAAATCACTCCTTATCAATCCTCATAATTTTTAAGATATAAATCCTACCAATAGAAATAAAAATAAAAACAATAAAGATTACTTAAGATAAAAACATTTTCTTATCTCACATCGAGTGGGGATGATGAGATTTATCAAGCCTATGATGACCCTATCATGATTATTAGATGAGAAAGACATTGTTGAAAACTGTGATTTTTGTGATGAGAGGAAATGCATGCAATGTAAGTTTATTTTGTGTGTGGAAGGAGAAATGAAGAGGAAATATAATGAATGGTATGGTTTGAGGACATTTAATAATTGATTTTCATGAGGCATGGTATGTTTTATTTTATGAAGTTAAAATGGTGGATCTCATAGATATGTGTTATCAAATTTATTTTGTTTTCTTTTGATGTTTACATGTCCATGAGTCTAAGTGCTAAGAATGGGGGAATTGATAGAGGTAATATTTAAATTATTTTCTATTGTGTATCAATTATTTAACCCCTCAAAATTAGTCATTATGAGTATTTTTTCATCATTTTAGTGTTTTGGTGAATTTTGGTCTTAATTGTGAAAATTGATTAATTCTCCAAAATTCACAAATTTTGAGAGAACTGGATTTTTGGGAATAATATTTATAATTATGGTCTAAATTAAGTGATTATTTTATTATGGTTTTATTTCTTATGGGCTCCATCTTTATCTTTAATACCCCGACCCAATTCTATACACAATGGCTTAGCAAAATCAATATGGTGGATTAATATTTCTGGAAGGCTGAATGGACCAAACTATATTAAATCAATCATATCTCATATTACCAAACTAAAAATTATTTTATTAATGTTGTTTCAGAATGAGGCCTCAAAAGGGAGAGTTCAAATTAAATTTCATAAATTAAGGATCTAATTATGGAATATTTGTAGTGTATCTATGTGGAGTGGGGGAAATAGTGTTTGGCATCCCAGAAATGTAATGTTCATTGATTTGGTCATTTATTTCAATAAAAATATCCAAATACAATAAAATATTCATGTTTTATAGATATTTGTATCCAAAACATTTTTAATGATGAGACCATTGGGATTTTCAGTCGTCTGGTGGGTAGAATAAAAGCAAACATTATGCAGACAGATTTTGGAGGAGCAAATTTTTTATTCTTTTTTTTCTCTATTTTAATCTTTTTAGTTTTTAAATGGATTATTCTTCCATATTTTACAAAATTACGCTTACCATGGTGGGGTAAACTTCACAGTGATTGGTAAAGAAGAGGTTTTCCATTTATTAAGTCATCTATTCTTCCATATAATTTTTTAAGATTCTTTTATATCTTCTATGAAATCTAATTCAATTTCACAAAACGGTTTTATTATAATATAATATTATTTTTGATTTTATATTATCTAATTATTATTTAATTTTTCAGTGATAAATCTATCTTTCCACTCAGATCTGGTAAATAGAAGATGAAATTGATCAGTTCTTGTTGGTGAAGAACATGATTTTCACTAGTACGTGTGTGAGGAGTAGTGAACATTCTTGAATATTTCAAAAAACAAGACATGAGTGGGAATTATCTAATTATATTGATTTTTTTATCTAAAAATTAATCACACAATACATGGTGAGTTGAACAATATAATATTTTAGTATAGTTTATGTTCAACTTTTCTATTTATGGAAGGGAGTCAGAAAAAACGAATGTGGATTCTTACTTTTATTGACTCTACATAAGATAATTGGATAAGTTGAACTGTAATAGAATTAAAATTAGAAAACTGAACCTGACTAGAAAAACATCTCATATTATATTTTTCAATCACTTGTATTTTGAATTTCATTTTAATTTCCATACTTTTTTGGCTTCTTACTTGCCTTTTCATAATCTAACATTTTAAAAAAATCAACCTCACTTCTTTCTCTATTTTTCAGCTGTCTAAATTATTATTATGCGCTCCTCTTCAAATAAATCTTAGGATAATTACTATACTACCTTTTAACTTAGTATAATATTGTTTTTCCCATACCCCATGATAGGCACATGTCTAAACACCAAATACGTTTTAATTAATTTATTACAAAAGTTTCTATAAGCTCTAAATATTATTTATTTTCAAAATTAATATTAAATAACTTACATTATCATACCTTAGTAGATTTTTTGTTATTGGGATAATTTTATAAAATTTATATGATAACATTTTTCCAATCTAGTTATTTTTTTTATTTTCTGATTATAATCCTTATTTATTATAGTAGTTAAATTTACTGAAAATAAATTTTGTTCTAAATTAATGTAATAGTTTGTTATCATTATGTGTTATAATATATTACTATACTAATTAATTTTCATAGACAAATATAGAATATAAAATATATTAATTAATTTTTAATACATTATAATAGATATCATGGGACTTATATAAGGAGGGTATGAAAACAACATACCTCTTACAGTAGTCAGAAGATAATATTAGTGTATGACCTAATGGATACCTCTATAAATAACATCATAAGTGGTCTGGGAGTAGATAATAAAAATATACAATATCTTATAAAATATGACCTATATCCATATGTTATTTGTTAATGGGTACATCTCTTATGCATGATTTAAATCTTAAGGGATATTAGAATAGAATCCCAACAACTTAACAATCATAAAATCTGAACCATCCAATCCATGTATGGTAATATGAATTCCTTTTTGATCCACTATATACATAATAAATGATATACAAAGAGAATAATTCAAGATTACATGACATAATATTTTAACCATCTCCTAGGTTATGGTCCCATGGATACATCTCGAGTCAACTAGAAATAATAGAATTAAATTTATTCAACCATGGTTGAAATATCCCACATAATACCCTGATCTCAAGGGCTTGGCCTTCATATATTTTGAAAATAAATTCATGAAAAAAATTAATGAATTTTATCACTAAAACCACTAGTCTATTTGACACCCAATTCTCTCATAGTTGGTATCACGTAATATCTCAATACAACATTCCCTAAAAACATCACCCCAAAAATAGTTTAATATTTCATTCCAATAATAGAACACAATATCATAATTATAATGGGGTTTCTGTCCCATAACTAATAATCCATACACATCATCTAGATTATAACAACTCACACATAGTATTTTTGAATATATATATAGATATATTATAACTTACAAATATTTAATAGGGTCACTTAAGACATTCTCTTTTTCATCTCATTCTATTGATAAACTATTAAAAATAATTTGTACAATCATGTATACCTTGACCACACGAAACTAACCTACACTTCCTAAAATTGTCACCATGGGAATATTATAGAGTAGATATATAATGTATTTTCAAGATGTATCATATATAAAAATTATACTTATCAAAAAGTAAGGAACACCAAAATATAATTCAAACGGAAACCAAGTCACATATCAAGAATAAACCCTTCCTAGCTAGTTTCCCAAATTGTTCCAATTAAATATACATGAACAATCTATAATAGAAACCCCATATAAAATATTCACATACCCAATTATAACAATTATAGGAATAAATAATACAACATAAAAAAATTTAATCACCATCTTTCAAACCTAAAAATGAATTTTTGTCTAGATAGATCACCGAATCTTCTTTACATTTCATACATGAAGAACTTGAGTTTCCAATACCACTACTCATTCCCATTCTCACAAGAGATCCCATAAACCCTCTTTGTTAGTATTATACTTGGTAATTCATAACCAATAATATAATTCAAAAACACTATGGGTATTTTTTATAATACATGAATTCATAGAATTTAATGGCATTTCCAAAAGGATACTCTAAAATTAAATAATAATGCATAGAAGACATTTTTCAGAATATAAAGGATTTAAAAAATCCATCCACACTTCCAGGGACTCACTTGGGATCATATAATAAATCCAATACAAAGGTCACCAAGATTTTGTGACCACATCATTTACAATAATTATCATATAATTAAATTTTCATGGAATCACCATCCATATTCCCATTAGATTTTACTCCAACAATACCACAACATTAGTGTTTATAATTGTCCAACAATACAAGAACATATATATGAATTTCCTAAACACTTCTTATTATAAATTATTTGAGAAACATATGTGACACTAATAGTAAAAATTTGGCTTACCCTATCCTAGATTAGATGTTATTCAATCATTATAATTCACATTGATCTATTGATAGATAACGACTAAATATGTCATAATAAGAAATTGGAGGCGGAATTATAATGGGATTGGTGGATTGGTCTTAGAGGTTCTAAAAGTATAAATTGATCATAGGAATTCCATTTATAATATTTGTAAAATCCAAAAAAAAAACTATGATGCATTAATATATGACTAATGGTATCACTGTCCAAATCCCTTCAAATCACATTATATTGTGAAAAATCCATTCAAATTTTATCCCTATGGTAATGTATGTGATTTGGAATCCCAAAGAAAAAATTTATCTTTGTATAGGTTCCCCCCTGATGCAATGATCCTCAATCATGTAGCTCAATTATCATCTCTTGAGAGCACTCTATGGTTCTTTCTTGGGCTGTTTCAAATAAATATCACCATACAAATCCTGAAATAAAGAAATTCAAAAATATTAGGGTATTATCTCCACTATTACTCCATTATATAGCCTCAAATATCAACTTTACCATGAAATGAAACAACTTATATAGTATTAGATTCTATATAAAACCAAAAAATCCTAACAACTCGTAGAAACACATCCAGCATTGAAAAATTTCTCCTGAAAAAAAAATCAAAAAACCTCGAATGTATAATAAAAACCCATTGGATTATCCCAACTCTACTATTTCAAATAGAAACCATAATTCTAAAAGGTATCCCTTCTCTATTGATCATAAGTGAATCATCCCATAAAAATAAATTTTTAATTCAAGGTCCACTACAAAACTCCCCTAGAGGGATCATTTAGATTTATATAATTCACAATGATACCCAATTTCTAATAACTACATTTTATCCCAATTATATTTTATATTCTAGATCTAGAACAAGATTATATAAGACTACACATTTGAATACTTGAGCCACATTTTATATTCCATAAACTACAAATTTGATAAAAAAATATTATCTATTTCATTACATAAAGTCATTAAATAAGTCCAATATTGTCATTCCATTTTCCATATAACAAAAATAATAAAATGTATCAATATATAACTTTCCTCAAAACCATAATATCACATATGAATGTTTACACTACTACATAAGAAATTCAAAAACCAAAAAAAACCCATAATACCACATGAGATATAACTACACCATTTGTGACATCATTAATAAATCAATATATATTCTACATACTATTCATTCAATTATAAAACTTCTAATCCGCACTGGAAATGATAATAATCATAATTTAATGGAAAAAAATACTCATTGATTCCCATTTTTTGATCTATACCATGTGATTATTTCTATTATTTTCCAAAATAACCATACCCGTGTACAATAATATATAAGTATTTTTCATTATGATTCTTTTATATAAAAATCATAGATCCTCATTATTAGATATAAGCTTTAAGGGTTTTTCTGTTCAATTTATCCTGAATTTACCTTCCTGTCCACACAACCATAGTTATCATTACAAAATTATTAATGAATTCTACCCCCCATGAATCACCAACACCAAACATGAAATTGAATATGGATTCATTTTTATATACATTAACAACTATAGAATATTTCTCCTTTATACATATTAATAAAAAAACAAATTCTATTAAAAATAATTGTATGATATACAAGTTTTTTATCACTTTGAAGTTGATATATTCTTCTAAACCGATATCCGTGAAATAATAACTCATTTATTCCATATGTATATCTTAATATAGCTCTATATAATACTTAAGAGACACCATTATTTTCCACATAACATATAGTAGAAATCAATTTTATAAAAATCACTAATTTATCTGATGACATAAAATAAGTCACTCATATGGTATTTTCACTATGGAAAACCCTTAAAGTATACCTAATTATTAATCCAAAATAAGAAGGGCGACTATCTAATAAGAATTATTCTCCATTACTAAGATACTCAAAAAATAGTAATACTTAAATTAATCATCCATATACATAGGATTGTTCGAATAGTTTTAATCATAACTCTTTAAATTCCATAGAATACATCCATATGAATTTTGTCTCATCCACTACTCAATACCCATATAGCTCACATGGTTAAACAATTCTCGTCCTCCATTAATGGGATCGAACCTAACTCTAGTCTCCAAACTGAAACCACAATCCATAACCACAAATACACATTAATAGAATGAATTTTCATCCAATATTAAATATTACATAGGATTTCATTACATAGATAACAAATTTAATGCATAAAAAACCAAATTATCAACATTATATTTCATGAGCATCGCCCATATCGAAAACATAAGACTAAAATTCCTAAATCCAAAATCACATATAAAAATTCACAGTAATATGAATTAAATATACTCAATATCATTAAGGAAAAATTCAAGAATTATATAACTCAACTCCTAACAAATAATCATGGGGAAATTGCTTCACGACTATAGCTTATATGGTGAAATGACCTCATTGACAATCATGTTATTTCATGATCCTATGTGCCATTTTATAAGGAAAAAACCATATTTTAGGAGTTGTAACCATATGGTACACCATTATAGAGTGTCTTATTTCATTTCATTGCAATGGCCTATATCACAGTGAATTTAAACACACTTTGGAATGATCATAATTTCAAGACTTAATTATATATCCTAAACCACAAAAAGAACTTCAACACTTATATAATATTTATAGGTCACACTAAAAGACACATTTAACAACCATTATAAAGGAAAAACTACTATCCCGAGAAATTCTCACAAGCTAATATGACCCACTTAGGTATATCTTAACGTCTGAAGCCTCCCAAGAAAATGAAAAAAAAATCATGGGATTATATATCCTATGAAGCCCATATTAGGAAACCAATACACTAGATATACCACTGAAGGTAGATCATCTTTGATTCCTACCTGACTATAATAACTACATATCCAGGATGAAATTATGAATTCTCTAGATCAATTTAAATTACAAAATCAAACATTAATTTTTATTCAGTAAGACACCAATTAAATAATTTTTGGTGATATAGTTTGTAAAAATTATTTAAATACATTTGATATTTAATTTCGATATATAATAATTAATGAAAACAATTTAAAAATAACATTTTACCTTTCGAAAATATTTTCATATAAATATGCATTCATTATCACGAATAGATAAAATTAGGAACCTTATATTTTTCATGACAAATCAACCCATTTTTTCCCATGTCCACATGTATAATTATTATAAACCCTATATGTAAAACTTCATATATAATAATAATGTCAATAAAAAAACAATGTTATATTAATAATCTCACGCCCCCCTATAAACACATATTTTCAAAAAAAGATTTTTTTAACTATACACTGGTCCAACATCCATCCATGACCGGGAACATTCTTATTTAGCACTACTAATTAATTATTAACACATAATGAAAATATATCTATGATTCCATATTTTAATTTTTAAAATAATATTACCTACAATAAATTCTATTCAAAGTTCGTAAAAGCTCAGTTGTTCATACAAATAAAAAAGACGATATAGAAAATTAGTGGGTGACCATAGATTAAGATGAAAAGTATTTCAACTACATCCTTTTACACTTATTATTAAATTATTTCAAGTAGTATTATCAATTAAATAAAAACAATGGATAATAAATTTCACAATCGTTGTAGGACTAGGTATGTAATTAGAAATTATAAATATATAACCAATCATCATTTTTAATCTCCATAATGAGCTATTTACATCCAATAACTCCTACAAATACATAAGATAATATGATGAATAAATAGAAAAAATATGGATGATCAAAAAATCATTATATGGGAATAATCATGGAAAATATGTATAACACATGAGTTTTTTGAAATAAAATAATTAAATAAAATGAAAAAAAGATATGAGTAGACATTTTGATGATTAGGCTATGGAAAAAGGAATAATATGATCATTTAAATATAGAAATTTGTCTAAAAGACATAATATGACATAAACCAGAGTCAATGTTAACTTAAAACATTTATCACATCGTGGAAAACATCCAAAACGGATTAAGTTGATTCCTAAGTCCCATACATAATGTCTCATGAGAAAAAAACGGATGGGTTACAGCTCCATATTGGTGAACTAATTGTAATATGTAAAAATAATGTTTTATAAATAATGAATTAAAAGAAAAGGAATAATCCTAAATAATACCCATGAATGGAAATGGGTTTTGTAATCATGTCTTTTGAAAAAACCATATGGTATATCATAGTGGTATCCATGAAATAAGGGATAAAATAATTCTTTTCCATTAATGAATGAAAAATAAAAAAAATAAAAAATAATTAAATCCAAATCAATTTGAAATAAGGAAGGGATTGGATTGGTAACATTAGAAATTTTCCACTTAAAGGTAATTATATAGAAAATAATAAAGAGTATTTAAATAAAAATATTAGTAATAGTTTTTATAGAATAATAAACGAATTAAAATATTTTTTCATAATATAATTAAATATTTTTTAAAAAAAATCGTGGACCAAAATAATCTATGGGGTGTACGTGAAAATGGATAGGAAACTAAAAAATTCATATTATATGGGCTTTCTAATAGAGAGGAATTGAGAATGAGACATTTTAAAACATGTATTTACACATCAAATTATGATTATTTCAACTATATAATGGTGTTTGGAATATATAAATGATATATAAGACAATAATATATGAATAATTATTAAATAAACATTGGTAATGAGATATAATGCATAACCTAAAGGAAAATAGAGTTTCAAAGAGATCCCTTAACTTATATCTAAATACATTCCTCAGTTGCACATAATGTCCAAGATAGAAAAATTATATATGTCAATTACTTAATTAAAAAACGATTCAACATGTATTTTAATTATTATACTTTTATTGTGTTATGTCAATTTCTATGAATTATAATGATCAATTTTTTCATTCCCAAATTATTTTTTAATGATTTCATGATTTGATCAGTTGCCTATACATTCAGAAGTTCTTTTTAAAATGGAGTAATTATAAATAATTGAAGTTATATATTATACAAGGAAATTAAGATGTTTAAAGGGTTTTATATATCCTTATTTCTCTTGTAATGAGGATCAATCATATGAAAAAACACTAATGAAATATGTTTTGTTTATTTTTTTTTGTTTTTGAGGATCATCATGCACTAGTACCAGTTTATTTTGTATATTGTCTTTATATTACATTAACAAATTTAAATATGATATAATATATATATCAAAATCTTAATTAACAATAATGATTATTTTATTATTGTCCTTGAATGTTGAAATGGGAATTGAAAACTCATTATTCATGAAGCCAGTGAACCAAAATATTATAGATGTTATTATCATATTTACAATAAAAGGGGGAGAGAAGGGATTTGATAATAGATTGTACATTAACACACAAAAAATACTATATATAAATAATACTATATTTATCATGTATCCTTGGACAGGGGGTGATGAAAATGTTTAAGAATGAAATAATTAAAAAGAGAATGACCGGGGATTTCACCTCTTGAATTATATATCATTTAGGGCCTCCGTACTGAACTTGGAATTTTTTTGGTGATAATTGAAAAATGAGGCTTTGAGAAATTAGTATCAAAATGTAAATTTGTAGAATAATTATAATCTCCAAGGATTAGATGGTGCAGGAATAAGGGGTGATGATGTGTGATATTTATAGGGTGAGGAGAGTGGTTTTGGATTACTATATTCTTTTATTGTTATTTTGGTGAGTGACTTCAATAGTGATTAATATGGAGAAAATATATAGTAAATAGTGAACTTGAGTTTGATCTACTTTGATCCTAAGTCACTTATTTCTAAAATATTTATTAATTGGTTTATAATTTTAAATATCGTAAATTATCATACGTCACTATTAACGATAAATTCTATTATTTTAGAAAAATACCAAAACCTCACCCTAACCATTTTTAAATGTCTAAATTTCAAAAAGTAAATCATTTTTTGAAATAATTTATCTATATTTTAGAATGATAATTTTTAAATAAAATCAACATTTATTCGATGAAGACTTTTTCTAATATTATAATTTATTATATGACGCTTTGAAAAGTTAATTATGGTCTCGTAAAAGTATTTAATCACAATAATAAAAATAAAATATTAATTTATAAAACCATTTTATGACTCTAATTCTAATTTTAAATTAATATATTTATTTTAAAAATGCATTTAAAATATTTATATTTCATAAATATATGAATATATAATATAACAGTTTGAATGAATTTATTGACATGTACCATGATATTAGTATACCATATTTAATTTTATAAGAAAGATAAATGATATTTTAAATTTAAATAATTGATCATATTATTGAAATGATCATATTATTATTCTTAATGGTAATATTATTATTCCATTGTTTAGATTTATCACTTTATTATGTGTTTACTACTTCATATAAAAACACATTATCCCAATAATTATTCAATATATTTTATATTCTCTCGTTATTATTTACAATTTCTTCCTAAAAATTAATTTTTTATTATTATCATTATGTTTTATTTTTATATATTTTTTCGGGATTGATTTTTTTATGGTGGACAGAATAAATATAAATTATAATATTCATATTATCTTATTTTCTATTTATTTTACTACAATAATATTTGGAATTATTATTAGTTTATTTCTTAATAATTTACCATTTTTCATTTATGTGAATAAATTTTTTACAGTTTATATATGTTATGTATGATCATCATCAAATATTACATAATTATATAAAGGAAAATTCCATTGA
Organism: Viscum album; assembly: GCA_963277665.1. Taxonomy (NCBI): domain Eukaryota; kingdom Viridiplantae; phylum Streptophyta; class Magnoliopsida; order Santalales; family Viscaceae; genus Viscum; species Viscum album. The sequence continues at coordinate 389,884,814 of OY728125.1, forward strand.
TGAATATTTTGGGTCATTATATTCTTCCCCTTTATAAATATTAGCGATCAATATGTTTACATAAAAAGGTGAAAACATCTAAAGGTATTTCTCATCCATCACTTACTCTAGTTCCCCTATTTAATATTCATAATTATTTCATCCATAGTATTTTTAATATGTTAATAATCTTGTTTATTATTAAATTATCGTCATAGTATGAGATCTTTGACGACTGCATTTCATAAGAGATATCATTTTCTAGCCACACCACCACTAAATTCATAACATTTGAGGGATTTAGTCTATACTTACTCAATAGGGATACCTAAATATTGCATGTACTTGAGAAATGGTTAGTTTACATGCAAGTAAATAGGTGAAAAATCTAATGTGATCATGAATCTCAAATGGGATGATGTACATACGACATCATGCTCCTATATTCGTAAATATCAGGACTCTCTTCTATGGATCTATGCAGTGGAATTCCTTATCCCCAACATAAAACAAAATTTCCAATAAATGGTTATTTACAGAGCTCTTATATCATCATTAGGCTTCGATAATGTGTATCTTAAGGGCCTTCACATTTTCTACCGTTTCCTTAACCTTTACAGGTCTAATCATCTTACATTTACTAACATCATCCTAGTATGATGCTGTTCTAAATCACATCCCATAAATGGAGTTTTATGGATCCATTTTTATAATGAACCCATATTTTATCAATCGATGTTCCCTTATTATAAAAATTTACTATAGTATAGTTTACATAATATTCCATTGAGATCACAATAAAACTATATAAATGAAAAATGAATGAAATATTATGTATTGCCACCAAATTTAGGAACCTCAACTCATGGAATTGTAACCTTACCATTGAAATTGTAATATGGACATTAATAATAATAATCCTTCATACAACATAGTAACCTCACATATGAATGTATAAATAAAATTTATGTATCTTATATATGAGAATATGAAATATTAATATCACAGAATATGTAAATAAATTTTTTAAAATTGATAATTAAGTATTTGAATTTTTGTGAAATGAAAATTTCTATTTATAATTTAATAATTAATAGAATAATTTAAAATAATATTTAATTTCATAACATAGATACATTCATTATTATTTTGTAGTCTTGTTTCTATATTATTATTTTATGAAAAAGAATTAATATTTCCAAGAATCATAAAACCATTTAAAATTTTAAAATTAATATTTTTGGAATAAATGATGATTTTAATTAAAAAACATTTTATCATTTTGAGAAAATTATTTTCAAACTATTCGTCACATTTTTTATATATACACATCAAAAAATAACTAGGGTGAATTTTTTATTTTATTATAAAATAGTTGATTTTTGGTGAATACTTAAATATGTTAATTTACAAAATATGATAAATATAATAATTCATGAGTCATTGATTATTTATGGATTATATAAGAACCCTATTTTTTAATTATCCCTCTCTATCCATTATATTTATTCATAGTAATCATCACTATGGATAATCTTTGGCCAATATAATAATAAAATTAAAAAAATAATCAAAATCACCCTTCCCCTCTCAATATAAATACCATCCTCACCACCTATTCTCTCCACACATTATAATCAATGATGCTTGCATATGTCTTTCCCAATTCCACTGATAGAAATCTTCCCCAAATTCTAGTCTTTTGGTCTCATGAAAATATTATTTTGATGATTCTTAAGGAGGTTTTCATGGATATGAAATTCAAGAGGTAAATCCCACCATCTATATCCTTTAATATCATATATTTTTCTTATCCTTCCCCCTCAGCCACTATCCAATGTAATATTATACCACTAGTATCATATATATATATATATTTTAATTTTAATATTTTAATGGCATATCCATCATCATATCCCTTCTCATCTATTTTTATCATAAAAACAAATACATCCTTCTTGATGTGTCGATTCACCACATTCATGGACAATTTTTTGTTTTCTATTATAGCATTCATGGGTGGTCACAAAACTGTTATTATGGATAAGACTAATTAAAAAATTTATTTGATAAATTTTTTCATTATCTATAAATAATATTTATTCATAATAATAAATAATAAAACAGAACTTCTTCATATTGGTAGAAAAACTTCCAAATCAAACTAATCATTTTTCATGAACTTCTTATGTAATAAATAATTTTTATTTATGAGAAAAATCATATATGAAACCATTTAAATTTATAGAAGTTCATATATATTACGTTCTATAACTTCATGTGTTTTTCTACCATTTTACATGAACTCCCATGATTAAACTCGAGGGAACCGTTCATAAATTCGTGAAATTGAACACCCATGGAACAATGTTATTGAATCTTATAACTCATAACAAATGATATAAATAAACATATCAAAATTATAATAAATAAAATACATTTAAAATATATTTTTAATAAATCAATTAATTGATTTAATTTTGTTATCTATTACATCATGAAGAATTGAAGTACACTTTTAGACATAATGTAAAAGATTTCCGCAAAAACACCAATTTTTCATCGGGTTATGTTTTCTCTATCATTACTCTAATGTGATTGTTAATTATTTTTATTTTCTATTACAAAATTCTATGTGTATTATCAAACCATATATATCCATCTAAATTCCTCTATCATTGATGTGGAAATAAATATTTTTTATGGTTCTATTTTCAATTACTTCCGATAAGAATGATTGATTAAAGGGAGCATCCACATTTATTATGCATATTGTTATATATTCCATAATATGTTTTAATCCACATATATTTATCTCAAATCACTCTTTATATCATTAAATAATATATTAGTTCATTTCTAGTTTAATTAAAACCATTATGCAATCATCATATTAAAAGGGTCTTTTATATTTCCCCTTAAACAACACTAATGTGGCTCATTTCTAATGTTAATTAAACACAATCTCTACATGTTTTCAATTAAACAAGACATCATTTTTAGTGATTTATGCTAATTTTCTCTCATAATTTTCAATGTATTATTTAAATAAATTAATTCATTGGAACCATTATGATACACCCTTTGGTTATGCATTGTGATATGATTATGATACCCATTTCTTTATATGGTTAGATATTATGTTTATTCCATATGTTTGATTCTTTATTTGGAATTCATATGAATGAACATGTTATTAAGGGTGTTCCCAGATTTCACTCCAATTCATTAGGTAACATTTATTCTCGTGAGATGACATGTTGGGATATGGAGTAATCATGATTCTTTTATTTTACTTTATCCACCACGTGATATTGTCTAGAAAGTTATCCTTTAATATTTTTAATGAGATGTTGTATATTTCTAAAACCTTATTAAATTACCTGATTACATGATTATAAGATACCATGTTATATATTTTATACATCCATATATCCATCCATGTTCCATGCCTTTTTATTTTATTATTTGATGACTTCAATCCCATGTGATATGATTTATTTCAATGTGTATTAATTTACAAGGATTTCCAGCTCATCCCATTTATCAATATATTCTCTAGGCTTTCCAATGTATTTTAGGATGGAAAAGTATTATAGGATCTATTTATATATGATAAATATAATTATTTGTTATTCTATTATGATATTTTCAATTTTATGTACTTAATCTATAAAATACAATAGACATTATGATCCACTATTTTTATTTGATGTTTAATTATTATTTAAATCATGTAATAATATGTATAAATGGATAGGGACATTATAGTTGGAATCGTATAATGATCTTATGATTTTTGGTGAGTAGGATTAGAAAACATTAGTATTAACCATAAGGCTTATTATATTACCATAGATTACTGATAGTGATATATAGGGAATCACAATATAGGAAAAACATTCCATTGAAAAATTTATCCGTATAGGTTCAATTTTTCATTTTTATATGATTGTTTTTTATGTAGTCATTCCAATTATAAGAATTATGCTTTCCGTAAATGCCTAAAAATTGGAGATCTCATCCCAAAATTCAATAAGATATCCAATGTGAAATTATCCCTAAAAAAATGACAAATATAAATGGAATGGGTTCTGAAAACATCATGAATGTAATTTCTCAACATTATCATGTTATACAAATTAAAATAAATCTTGTTAAATGTCCTACTTCTACTTAGAACGAGAAATAGGTTGTTTGAATCCATTATTTAAATAAGGAATTGATATATTTATTGGATCTTCCCATACCATCACCACAAAATAATAGATTAATTACATTTAGAATATACTATGTCTCATTCAATGATTAGAAGGATAAAATTCCACACTGGCAGTCGATTGTTTAAAAGGGGAAGATGACTAGTGGGGGAAACTAATCAAAACCATAAAATAAATTGTTTAAATTGATTCCATGGAATGGGGAGATTTCAATAAAATAATTTTCAATGAATATTTTCCTTGAAATTTTCATCTTAAGATGGAAAGGAAGTACTTCGGACAGGAGAAAAATAAAGACATGTATTTTGAGGAATATAAGGTAAACATTACCTGGATCTAATGATTTTCCACTTCATTTTTCATGAACAGTAAAAGGAAGGTGGACCACTCGTTTATAGTACTAAATCATAGTCCAAGAATATGATTTAGCAATTTGAGTCTACAACTACTATAAAGAGATTTTATGTTGTTCCTATAATGGTGAAATTGATATTGGAGTTGTCTTATTGAAATAGAGAAAAAAATTTGTAATTAGTGTTTAATATGGGACTAATAATATATAAATACCATTTTTGAATGAAAATATAACATCTCACATGTCAAATCTGTGTGAAGAATGATCCTAGAAACTACCAACGAGGAACAAGGAGATTATTCAAATTTATAATATAAAAGAATCTAGATAATAACTGATGAATTAATATAATGATTCTTTCAAACGAGGAAGAATTATGGAAGGTTCATGTCAACACTCGGCATATACATTACTATTTCAATTGGAAGTAACATGATAATTATTTGACACAACTCTATACATGAAAGGTTTTTAGAGGAAATCAATAATAACCTCCATGGAAGAAATAAAAGGAATAAGTTATCATTACTACTGAGGTATATCTTGATAATGATGTTGGGAAAGGTACACTGGTTATTTATGTTCAGTAAAAAATATTCTATTATATTTTTCTTCAACATATTGTTTCACATCAAACATGTCTAGTATAACTATTCAAACAACACCCAGAATATGGAGGTTGAGTTGTATGTGAGAACATAATGTGGGTAAATTATTTCTTCCAATGTAAATAACTCCTCCCAAATAAATTATTTGGAGACCAACACTCCAGAAAAATAATTTTATACTTCATTTGATAGATTTTTAAAATATATAGTACATGGATTGGCTGTCATTATATAAATACAACACTAACTCTCATTAATAAAACCTCCCTCTCCAAATCTGGAGGCATCCTATAATTTTTTATTTTATAATGGAGGGGGAAGAATATCCTTTAAAAAAATAATTTCAACTATGAATATTAATTTTTATGATCATGAAGATCATGCCATAATGATTGTGACAACAAAGAGAATCATGTTAAAAAGGCATGCCCATTGTGATGGACTACACTAATGTGTTCCTTAAAGAATTTCCTAGTCTTCGTCATGAATGATAGGTTGAGTTATCAATTAAACATTTTCCCAGATCATTGTCTATATCAATGAAACAATTTACAATGGACACCATTGAGTTAGAGGATCTCAATAACAAGTTACAAGATAATTTGGACAAGGGTTGTACTCGTCAGAGTGCTTAACCATGGGGTGTTCTAGTCCTCTTTGCTAAGAAGAATAATGGAACAATGTGAATCCACATTGATTATCTTAAGCTCAATGAAATCATTGTAAATAATATGTATCCACGTACTTGGTTAGGTGACATGTTTTATTAACTATTTAGGGACATGAATTTCCATAAATTGAACCTTCGGTTAGGATAACACAATTTAATGTTGAATAAAAATGTTATTACCAGGAAATCACATAAAACAATATGCGGAAATTGTGAGTTCATAGTGATTCCATTCAGACTCTGTAACACCCCGAGCTTCCACGATACGCCTCTCTTTCAATAATGCAATAGCTTGCATTGTACGCATGTTCGAGTTCTAAAACACCGCGACTAATCAAAGTAGCCGTTATGAATAGTAATAACCACTTTTTAAAATTATAGAAATTTTATATTTCAAAATGGACTTCATTTTTGTATTCCTAATATTGAAATTAGCCTATGTTGAATTTTTTGTAATTTTCCGAGGACTTCCAAATTTTTATGAATAGTGAAAAATACTTAAAACAACTTTTTTAATCAAAATAATTTATAGTGATAAGTTATACTATTTAGTGGTTTTAAGGTATAATTAGAATATATTTTTACCATTTTATCCAATGGTGGTCATTAGAATTAATTTAACATTGAAATTGGACATAAACAATTGCCAATCTTTTGATATAAATTGTTTCTTAAAAACACGCTATTTGTTGTAACAGCGGGAATTAATTATAAAATTAATTAATACAACTTATATGTTTGGAATTTTGTAAAATAGACATCATTTTTGAATTCAGAATATCAATTATAGCTTAGGGTGAAATTTTGGCATTGTTCTGAAAAACTTCAATTTTTGATGAATAGTGAAACCAGTAAGTGGTAGTTAAATAACTGATTTTTCGTTTAAATGAAATATTACCACTTCTGTGATTTGATTTTCAAAAATCCGACATACATGGTTGTCATTAAGAAGTAAAATGTGGTTCAATGAGATTAAAATAATTTTTTGGTGAATAGTAACTTTTAAGTTCTTAATCGCGATTAGAGGTAATTAGTGTAGTTTAAGGTACAAATAATGTTTTAATAATATGATATGAGCTTGACACTTGTCCTACTCCTATTGGATGAGTCATGGCCGACCAAGACAACCCATGGGTCAACTTTGGGACCCCATGGAGCCACTTTAGTTGGAAAATGACATTAATATATATTTATTTAATGTTAAAGTTAAATTGACACAAACATGAGTTATTTTACTAAAAAAAATTTTAAGTGGGGTTACACAAGTCCATATTTTGATTATAAATATTCATTAGAACGCTAAAAAGATTTCCTACATCATAGTAGTTTTTTTTATAATTTTTATACATTAAATAAATTAAATTATTTATGACATCATGATGATGCAGTGATGACCTCATTATTTAACGATTTAAATAAAATGAGAAGATAATGCAAACTCTAAGGCTTACACTTGTCCAAATCCAATTGGATGAGGAGATTTCGAACCCTTATCACCTTATCCTCTAATTATATAAGTGTGGGACCTTTAGAATCCGAAAAGCATTGTGTAAATAATGTAACATTTCAATCTTTCCAAAAGAGCCCCTCCTCTCCACTTATAAAAGGCCCCCACCTCTCCCACCTTATTCACACCTTCAAGCCATTTGGCTAGGCCAACCTCTGCCCAAATACTCTCCCAACATCCCTCTCTTACTCCTAGAATCCTCACTTTGGGCAGAACTCTTCCCAAGGAAGCCTTTGGCTCAAATCAAAAAGCGTTACCCGATTTTGAGGTAATGTCTTTTCTAATGTTGTTTTGTTTTATTTTTCTTCTCCAACCCCATAAACTCTTTTTATTCATTTCTTTTGTAACAACACCAGTATCCTCAATATACTAGGATGTTGTTATAAGAAGGATTCGAGCTACACTTACACACACCTACATCTAATGGTTAAATAACATACGGTTTCTGTGGATGGCGAATTTCTGCCTCACGAAACGATGATTGTTCAAAACTCATATAACACCTTCAAAGGTGGCCATTAAGATGTCACTATATTTATATATGATATATAATGTGTTTATGTTTTACTTATTCTTCTGTATTTCTCATTTATGGCTTACTTTATGATTTCCATTATGGGTAAAACGCGATAATTTCATTTTAGGAAGTGAGGACTACCGCCCCCTCAAAGTGATTTGAATCGTTAATGCCATATGTGGGATGTATAAAGGATGGAGTAAATGGTATTATACACTATATTATACTGGAATTATATTATACATTTATATAATTATGATTTAGTTCCATTAAATATGAAATTGAAATGAAAGTAGCGTTCATGCGTACGTACGGCTTACCGTCTCCATGAACAGTGCATTTCATTTCTTACCTCTAAATGTTACGTAATATTATAAATGAATGTATATAATGGATATATAAGATATATATGACATATAAATCATTAATATAATTCTGGATATAATGGATATTTCACCACATAAACAACTTGTAATTATAAGAAGCTTATTGTTGACTCAAGTACCAAAGATCGACAAAACGACCGTTATTAACTTAAATAATTACATAATGTTCATATCATTGTAATAAGTGATATAATAAGGATAATGAAATTGAAAATGGTTCTTAATAAGGTATATATTAACTCTAGTTTATTATTCAGGAGGTTAAAGAACGGTTGAGTCAAGTCAGACACGAGGTAAGGAAACTTCTTAACCCAATTTCTATTCTTTGGGTTAATCTCCTACTTTCAAATTATGTCATGATATTGTTGTGTCATATCTTGTATTTGTACTTTCTTTATGTGTAATTATAGTGAATACACATAATAGATATATTTTATTTAAATGATATTTGTAAGGGAATTTCTTAACCCAACTTCCATTCTTTGGGTTAATCTCCTACTTTCAAATTATGTCATGATGTTATTATGTCCTACTTTGTATTTTTACTTTCTTTATGTGTACCTATAGTGAATACACATAATAGATCTATTTTATTTTAAAAATGATCTTTTTAAGGACTTCGTCTCAATCTCCTTTCATTGAGGCATATTTGGTTTTATACACAACTTTCTTTTATACGGTGTATAAACCCCTTTGACTTTTACGTTTATTCAAAAGGAATCTTTTTTATACGAAGCGTTTTTCTAAACGAAAAAAGGGAATGTTTTTCTTTCCGTACTTATGTGGCGACAACGACTTCTCCGCCGCCGTGACCATTATTTGAGTTTCGGCTTCCTCTACAAGCCATCATTTTCTTTTTTAATGAAAAATAAATACAAAGTTTTAACATTCTTTTATTTTGGTATTGAAAATGGTTTTGAAAGCGTTTTTATTATATCAATGTGTTGTATTGATATCTTGTGATTGAAATGTGGAAATGTTATGTTTTCTTTATGCATGTTTTATGTGATACGATTATGTTATGGTTTATGATATGTTTAAACCTGTTTATATGAGGAATGTATTGGACTTAATATGTGACGGGTGGAGCCCGCTATAGCTCCTCGATGCATCGGTAGGTCTCATGAGACAATTAGACGTGGAACTGGCCGAGGCCATTTCCCAATTTGATTTATGGTTTTGGCCGAGGCCTTAATCATTTTAGACGTCTTGGCCGAGGCCTTGACAAAATGTTTCAGAATGTCCGGCATTATACATTCCCTCATTATGAAAGTGGTTTTTGATATTGCATGTGATTATTCGACCAATAGAATATCCATGTGAAGAAGTGAATGGAATTATCTCATTTTACTTTTGTCATATTATGTTGAAGTTCATATTTAAAAGGCTTTTTTTTTAGTTATACATTGCCTTAAATGTTGATGTTTATTTATGAAAGCTTCCGCAATATTGTTATCCTTACTGAGCATCTGAGCTCACCCCTTTCAATGTTTTAATGTTTTCCAGGATTTGAAGAAGTATTTTATGAATGACCTGCAGGGATAGTCAGAAGAGGATATGAGTGTGGACTATGGAGACTTTGTTATTGTAGTTTTTCACTTTATGATGTAATGTAACGTTTACAAATGTATCTAGTGTTTCCAAGGCTACTAAACTAATCGGTCTTTCGAGACTTGATCTTTTGTGATCATGCCAATGTTACGAAGTAATGCACCGACTCTGGGTAGCTGGGGTCGGGGCGTTACAGTTGGTATCAGAGGCAGTTTAGTACTAACCTTGGAAGCTAGATTTAGATAAACTCTGATTAGAGAACATAGCCCAAAGATAGACTTTGAGGATTAGTATAGAAGAACTTCCTAGAATTTTGTTATTGTAGAGATTTTGTGAGTTTTCCTAGCAATACATCCCTGTCTGGATACGAGCAGGTAGAGGCGGCTCTGGCACAGATGTACCTAGGGGTAAAACCTGAAAACACCGCTTTGAGCTAGACTCGAACGGGAACTGGTGCACGACAACGGGCCTTGCTGCACTCTTGGTTACGACACTCCCGGGGGATATGCTTAGGATAATTCTCATTTTAGTTACAAACCACTATGAAGGGTTATGAGTATATACTTCCTCAAAGAAAACATTTCTTTTTATAATTATGGATTATATCCATAAATAGTTCAATTTATGTAAAGTGTTTTACAAGTATGGAATTATGTATTTTGATTCATAAACTAACCTATTTTATGCCATTGTATAGAAATGGTGCCCAGTGGAAGGAATGTGAACTCCAGCAATATGTATGATCCAAAGCGTAAGAAGGATCATATCTTTCACGGTATTAAGCCAAAATTTAGAAGGGAAATAATATCCCATGTGTTTTCAACATATGAAGAAATAGTATCATGTGTTAATAAGATAAGTAAAGAATTCTCTGAGTCCTATGGCTTTGAAATGAAGCAAGAGACGAAAGTGATGGAAGAGAGAATGATGGATAAATGGATAAGTGGAAAGAAGAATTTTCCAATATGTGGTAATTGTGGGAAGAAACATCATGGAACTTGCCTAAAGGGAATGAGAGTTTGTTATAAGTGTAGAGAAAAATGACACAAAGCGCGTGACTGCAAGGGTAAGAAAATGGTTTCAAATGTACAATGCTTCTTCTGCAAGGATTGGGGACACTACGCAAACCAATGTCCAAATCGTCAGAGTATGCCCCAAATGATGTTATTGGATAATAATCAAGTTATGATACTACCACAGATGAGGAGGAATGATTAGAGTTCTTATGTTGTTATTAAAGAATTTTGTAATTTCAGTATTGTATCAATGATGTACTGGTTATGATAATTATGGAGTATATAAGGATTGTACTGCAGTACTATTTTATCTAGGACTTGAGATTGTGTGGAACCATGAAAAGTGACTCCACAGTAGGTTAAATTTTTGGAAAATATATGGTTGAGAGAAAGATAAACCATAATATGGTTCTGATACCGAGATAGTGATTTTGGAATAAGAGATGATTGATTCGGATAAATTATATTGGATATTCTTAACATCCTTGAGACTGATTAATGATTTGTATACATTTTTGGATAGAAGGAGTATATCTAGTTTTCTATAAGAAATAAGGGATCATGAATGTAATCAATAAGGATTTATGGAAATTCAGTATGTTGCAGTGTTTTAAAAGAATACATGATGAAGGTGTTCACATGTTGTTACGCAGAAAAAAAGTAGCTTCATTATGTTTACCTTCCTCATAAAATCTGGACTGTGAGTTGGACAGAAGTATTTTTGATAACTATAAAGGTTGGAATGGATTAAGTTGAACTTTGGATAGTATTGTTTAAGGTTAAAACATTTCTGAAGATTATTTTTGAAATATTATAATACTATTGTTTTAGGAAAAGTACAACCTGCAGGGTGGGGCATAACCCGTCGCGTCGGACAAAGCTGTAGGAATCGAACCCACAATCATAGTGCGACAGGCCTTTATTTCCTACCACTAGCCTACAGGAAGTCCCTGGTTATTACAAAATAATTTTACTAATCTAAATGGTATGTGTTTACATTTGGAACCTTATACAATTAGGATAAGTATAATATTTTTGAGTTCTATTACCTTTTTGAGTAAAAGATGAGTTGAAGGTTGAAACTCTAATTGTCAAGCATAAATATATATATATATATACCTATCTCTTATTCAATTAATAAATTAATTCTTAAACTTTAGTAAAGGGATATTAAAACAAAAAAAATGTGTTATCCTAATAACTTATGTTTTGTTGAACTGATGATATTTTAAATCAACATAGATTGAAGGCTTTGAGGCCCTCAATTTGACAGTTGATTGTGATTGATGACCTCAATCAATCCCTACAAATATTTACGTTTTTCCTCCAATTATATGTCTCTAATTGCCACCAATGTTCTCCTTATCGAGATCATGATTTGGTGGTGACTTTCTTATTTCCATTTCCCTCTTATTAAGGCTAAATTTTATTTGCCTTATTTCCGATGTGGGTTTTCCTCACAGGTATTTTCTCTTTTCAACCTTTTATTTTCAAAGAAGAATTTCAAATTGCGAGGACGCAATTTATTGAAGGAGGGGAGAATGTAACACCCCGAGCTTCCACGATACGCCTCTCTTTCAATAATGCAATAGCTTGCATTGTACGCATGTTCGAGTTCTAAAACACCGCGACTAATCAAAGTAGCCGTTATGAATAGTAATAACCACTTTTTAAAATTATAGAAATTTTATATTTCAAAATGGACTTCATTTTTGTATTCCTAATATTGAAATTAGCCTATGTTGAATTTTTTGTAATTTTTCGAGGACTTCCAAATTTTTATGAATAGTGAAAAATACTTAAAACAACTTTTTTAGTCAAAATAATTTATAGTGATAAGTTATACTATTTAGTGGTTTTAAGGTATAATTAGAATATATTTTTACCATTTTATCCAATGGTGGTCATTAGAATTAATTTAACATTGAAATTGGACATAAACAATTGCCAATCTATTTATATAAATTATTTCTTAAAAACACGCTATTTGTTGTAACAGCGGGAATTAATTATAAAATTAATTAATACAACTTATATGTTTGGAATTTTGTAAAATAGACATCATTTTTGAATTCAGAATATCAATTATAGCTTAGGGTGAAATTTTGGCATTGTTCTGAAAAACTTCAATTTTTGATGAATAGTGAAACCAGTAAGTGGTAGTTAAATAACTGATTTTTCGTTTAAATGAAATATTACCACTTCTGTGATTTGATTTTCAAAAATCCGACATACATGGTTGTCATTAAGAAGTAAAATGTGGTTCAATGAGATTAAAATAATTTTTTGGTGAATAGTAACTTTTAAGTTCTTAATCGCGATTAGAGGTAATTAGTGTAGTTTAAGGTACAAATAATGTTTTAATAATATGATATGAGCTTGACACTTGTCCTACTCCTATTGGATGAGTCATGGCCGACCAAGACAACCCATGGGTCAACTTGGGGACCCCATGGAGCCACTTTAGTTGGAAAATGACATTAATATATATTTATTTAATGTTAAAGTTAAATTGACACAAACATGAGTTATTGTACTAAAACAATTTTTAAGTGGGGTTACACAAGTCCAAATTTTGATTATAAATATTCATTAGAACGATAAAGAGATTTCCTACATCATAGTAGTTTTTTTTATAATTTTTAGACATTAAATAAATTAAATTATTTATGACATCATGATGATGCAGTGATGACCTCATTATTTAATGATTTAAATAAAATGAGAAGATAATGCAAAATCTAAGGCTTACACTTGTCCAAAGCCAATTGGATGAGGATATTTCGAACCCTTATCACCTTATCCTCGAATTATATAAGTGTGGGACCTTTAGAATCCGAAAAGCATTGTGTAAATAATGTAACATTTCAATCTTTCCAAAAGAGCCCCTCCTCTCCACTTATAAAAGGCCCCCACCTCTCCCACCTTATTCACACCTTCAAGACATTTGGCTAGGCCATCCTCTGCCCAAATACTCTCCCAACATCCCTCTCTTACTCCTAGAATCCTCACTTTGGGCAGAACTCTTCCCAAGGAAGCCTTTGGCTCAAATCAAAAAGCGTTACCCGATTTTGAGGTAATGTCTTTTCTAATGTTGTTTTGTTTTATTTTTCTTCTCCAACCCCCTAAACTCTTTTTATTCATTTCTTTTGTAACAACACCAGTATCCTCAATATACTAGTATGTTGTTATAAGAAGGATTCGAGCTACACTTACACACACCTACATCTAATGGTTAAAGAACATACGGTTTCTGTGGATGGCGAATTTCTGCCTCACGAAACGATGATTGTTCAAAACTCATATAACACCTTCAAAGGTGGCCATTAAGATGTCACTATATTTATATATGATATATAATGTGTTTATGTTTTACTTATGCTTCTGTATTTCTCATTTATGGCTTACTTTATGATTTCCATTATGGGTAAAACGCGATAATTTCATTTTAGGAAGTGAGGACTACCGCCCCCTCAAAGTGATTTGAATCGTTAATGCCATATGTGGGATGTATAAAGGAAGGAGTAAATGGTATTATACACTATATTATACTGGAATTATATTATACATTTATATAATTATGATTTAGTTCCATTAAAAATGAAATTGAAATGAAAGTAGCGTTCATGCGTACGTACGGCTTACCGTCTCCATGAACGGTGCATTTCATTTCTTACCTCTAAATGTTACGTAATATTATAAATGAATGTATATACTGGATATATAAGATATATATGACATATAAATCATTAATATAATTCTGGATATAATGGATATTTCACCACATAAACAACTTGTAATTATAAGAAGCTTATTGTTGACTCAAGTACCAAAGATCGACAAAACGACCGTTATTAACTTAAATAATTACATAATGTTCATATAATTGTAATAAGTGATATAATAAGGATAATGAAATTGAAAATGGTTCTTAATAAGGTATATATTAACTCTAGTTTATTATTCAGGAGGTTAAAGAACGGTTGAGTCAAGTCAGACACGAGGTGAGGAAACTTCTTAACCCAATTTCTATTCTTTGGGTTAATCTCCTACTTTCAAATTATGTCATGATATTGTTGTGTCATATCTTGTATTTGTACTTTATTTATGTGTAATTATAGTGAATACACATAATAGATATATTTTATTTAAATGATATTTGTAAGGGAATTTCTTAACCCAACTTCCATTCTTTGGGTTAATCTCCTACTTTCAAATTATGTCATGATGTTATTATGTCCTACTTTGTATTTTTACTTTCTTTATGTGTACCTATAGTGAATACACATAATAGATCTATTTTATTTTAAAAATGATCTTTTTAAGGACTTCGTCTCAATCTCCTTTCATTGAGGCATATTTGGTTTTATACACAACTTTCTTTTATACGGTGTATAAACCCCTTTGACTTTTACGTTTATTCAAAAGGAATCTTTTTTATACGAAGCGTTTTGCTAAACGACAAAAGGGAATGTTTTTCTTTCCGTACTTATGCGGCGACAACGACTTCTCCGCCGCCGTGACCATTATTTGAGTTTCGGCTTCCTCTACAAGCCATCATTTTCTTTTTTAATGAAAAATAAATACAAAGTTTTAACATTCTTTTATTTTGGTATTGAAAATGGTTTTGAAAGCGTTTTTATTATATCAATGTGTTGTATTGATATCTTGTGATTGAAATGTGGAAATGTTATGTTTCCTTTATGCATGTTTTATGTGATACGATTATGTTATGGTTTATGATATGTTTAAACCTGTTCATATGAGGAATGTATTGGACTTAATATGTGACGGGTGGAGCCCGCTATAGCTCCTCGATGCATCGGTAGGTCTCATGAGACAATTAGACGTGGAACTGGCCGAGGCGATTTCCCAATTTGATTTATGGTTTTGGCCAAGGCCTTAATCATTTTAGACGTCTTGGCCGAGGCCTTGAAAAAATGTTTCAGAATGTCCGGCATTATACATTCCCTCATTATGAAAGTGGTTTTTGATATTGCATGTGATTATTCGACCAGTAGAATATCCATGTGAAGAAGTGAATGGAATTATCTCATTTTACTTTTGTCATATTATGTTGAAGTTCATATTTAAAAGGATTTTTTTTTAGTTATACAATGCCTTAAATGTTGATGTTTATTTATGAAAGCTTCCGCAATATTGTTATCCTTACTGAGCATCTGAGCTCACCCCTTTCAATGTTTTAATGTTTTCCAGGATTTGAAAAAGTATTTTATGAATTACCTGCAGGGATAGTCAGAAGAGGATATGAGTGTGGACTATGGAGACTTTGTTATTGTAGTTTTTCACTTTATGATGTAATGTAACGTTTACAAATGTATCTAGTGTTTCCAAGGCTACTAAACTAATCGGTCTTTCGAGACTTGATCTTTTGTGATCATGCCAATGTTACGAAGTAATGCACCGACTCTGGGTAGCTGGGGTCGGGGCGTTACAGACTCACTAATGATCAATAAATTTTCCAAGAATTAATGCATATTCTCTTAAGATATTACCTTGAAATTTTTTGGTAGTATTTATTGATGCTATTCTAATATAAATAATGAGAATGGAAGATGAAATTGAGAATTTTAATACTATGATGAGGTGCCAATGGGCCCATAACCAGGTCGTAAGGGGTCTTGTTTTGTATCCAAGAGACCCAGGTTCAAACCTGTGTGAAGGCGAATTTCTGGTACTATAGTACTACTGTAGAAGTTACTGATCGGTACTATAGCAGACACTGTATTAGTTAATGTTCGGTACTGTAGCATCCTCATCTATTCACCTAATTTGGGATGTCGGGCCACCAGTTTGGGCCTACGAGTCTCAAGGGCCTTCAAGCCATAATTGGTTTATGGGCCACATGGCCTTCGGTCCACTGAGACCATGGAGTAGCCCAATTCACATAGTGCATGCATCAGAAGAGGATCAGAGAAACAAAAATAGCAGTCATTAGAAGTAGAGCTAATCGGATTAGAAGAATGGGATGGTATCGAAACATCCATTGGGACTAGGAACCATGCATCTTTGTACGGGACAATGCAAGTCGATTAGCAATGCATGGTGGGGAGCTAGGTGATCAATGATGCAGAAGTTGGGGAGGGTTAGTTCTAGTGGGTTGGTCCTACGAGTCGGGTATTGGAAATGTTATGCCTCTGGAATTTTGTGTCATGTATTTCATGTCATGTTGGGCCATGTGCCTTGGGCATACAGGTCATGTACAGGTTCGCCTTCAACCATTAAAACGGGGATTATCCATAATAAAAATAAAAATATGGCCTTCGGTCCATTCGGGATAATACTATGATGAATACCATGAAAAAGTAGAAACTCTATGACATGTACAAGAAATGTGAGTTCTAAATGGAGGAAGTATCATTCTTAGGGAATGTTATCACCAATAAATGAATATTGACACTTCCAATAAAAAAGAAAGTCAATGAGTGGGCCAGGTGAACATATTCAATAGTGATACATTTTTTCTTATTCTATCTTGGTATTATCAAATTATCATAAATAACATCTCAAGATTATCAAACCAACTATCCTTGATAACTTGAAAGGGGAAAACTTTTTTTTGGACCAAGGAATGTGAATACAACTTAAATGATTTGGAAAAGATGCATATCATCACACCATTACCCACAAATCCATAAAATGGTGAATATATTATGCTATACAATGATTCGTCAAATATGTTTTTAGGTTTGGTACTAATGAAAAATGATTGAATGATATCTGATTACTCAAGGATGATAAAAAAACATGAGAAAAACTATCATAGTGTGATAAATAGTAAGAGGATGTGATCTTCTCATTGTAAATATGGTGGCATTGTATCGCTAGGGAAAATTGTGAGATATATTCAAATCATAAGAAACTCAAATATATATCGACACCGAATGATATCAATATGTACCAACAAAAATTGGTGGAACACATCAAGTATTATGAATTCTAAATACACTACCATACTGGTAAAGTAAATAAAGTAGCATATGGTCTAAGCTAAAAAGATTCTGAATATTTATTAATCATTAGAAATTAGAAGGACCCACTATTCATAGATCATCAAAGGATATACATGGGAATTATTAAGGAATTAAAATCATCAATACATTCTCAAAAGATTTATAAACCATCGATTGTATATTAAGTAAGGTATAATCAAAGAAAATATGATGAAATTCAGAAAAACGTAGAAGCTATAAACAATGGAAAATACTCATTGATAAAAATTGATGTAGAAGGAGTCATGTGATTTGAGTTAGGATAATATGAACTTTTTAATCACTAAAAAATAAAAGAGATTTTAAATGATGAAAATTTGTCAGCATTCTATATTTACTCAGAAAGCACAAAGATGTATCGAGATCTCAGAGAGAACTATTATTGTTACAATATCAATTAAGAAATTTCTGAATATAAATTAAATTTTTGGTAAGTCATTAAATAAAGGATTAAAGGAAATGCCTAAGTGATAATGCAAACATTAACAATACCAACATGGAAATAGAAAATCATCATCAATGACATTATCACTAGACTTCTAAATAAAAGTAGAGAAAATAATTTATTATAGTTCTTCATTTATCAATATAAAAATATATATATCTTTATCTCAATTTTAGAGGACCTCTCACCCGATCAACTTACACTTATATACATCATAGAAGTAATGAGCTTTTATAGAGTACAATTATCGATTGTGTATGATCGAGATTCAGGGTTTACCTCTATATTTTAGAAATGTTTCTAATATTCCCTTAATTTGTACTTGACCATTAGTTTGAATTATGATCCACAAAAAGATGGCCAATATGAAAAGATAATTCTGATACTAGAAATCATTTAGAGATTCTATTTTATATAATTCAAGGGATAATGTCACAAATATCCACCATAGGATGAGTTCTCACACAACACGAGCTTCCAATAAAACATACAATGAGTTCATATGAATCCCCTTATATAAATTATATAGAACAACAAAATTCCAGGGTGATGTTGGTGAAATTATGCTTCTTGGAAAAAAAATAGTAGAAGCAATTTTAGAATATATTAAAGCAATTCAATAATATATTTGGGCTTTGAAAATTATACACAATATCTACGCAAGAAAGGGTTGACGTGACCTGGTGTTGAGGGTTTTAGACATTTAATTTCTCTACATATTTCTATGGATGAGTATTACCAGATTTGGAAAGAACGTAATACTGATTACCATGTACATCGGCCCCTTTGAGATTCATGATACTTCCGAATATGTAGAATATCAAATAGTTGTTCCACAAATAATGTGTCAATTACAAAATGTATTCTGCAAATCCCTCTTGAGGATGTACATACGAGACCCCACACATGTACTAAACCCATATGTGGAAGAACTAGAGAATGACCTTTCATTTGAATAGCTTCTGGTGGAGATCATAGACAGTAAAGACAATATTCTGCAGAAAATTACTTATCATTGGGTCAAAATACTATAGAGGAACCATAATTACAATGAAGAATCATGGGAACTGGAGGATGATATAATGGATAAGTACCCTCACTTAGTTTCACTATGTTATGGAATCAAAATTTTGATGGAAAATATTCATAAGGGGGGATGAATATAATGACCCCTAATTTTATAAACATAAATTCATTTATTACTGTTATTTCATAAAGTATAAATAAATAAAAATTAAATAGATAACACAAAACAAACATTATAAATGAAGAATGAATGAAATAGTCAGCATTTATATAAGTTACAGAACCATTACCGTGGGAATAATAAATTGATCGTTGGAACAATAGTATGACTATTAGGAATAGTATTCCATCATAGTGAATAATATCCATTCTTATGAATATATAAATAAATATTATATTACATATAAATTAAAATATGATATATTTATATTATGGATTAATTAAATAAACATTTTAAAAATGATAAGTTATGTATTGGTATTTTGTGAAGCATATATAATTATTTACAATTTAATAATTAATAGAATGATTTCATATATTATTTAATTTCCTAAAATAGATTAATAAATTAAATATTTTTGTATAATGATTACAATATTATTTTTTCTAACATTAATTATTTTTTCAAAGTGTCATAGAATCAATTATAATTTTAAAATCGGTATTTTTCAAGGAAATAATGATTTTAATTAAAAAATAAATTAAATAAATTATTTTTGTTAATTTGAGTCACATTATTTAAATCTATATTTCGAAATTGGTTGGGGATAATTTTTTATTTTTCTAAAATATTTGATTTTTTCTTGAATAGAGAAAAACAATGATTTATAAAATAAGATAATACCTGAATTTATGATCCATTGGTGATGTATGTATAGTGTAAGAAACATTTTATCAATATACCCTTTCTTATTTACATTATTTACTCATTGGAATCATCATTATTCATAGTGTTGAGCCAAAATAATAATAAAATCAAAAAAAAAAAAACCTCCCCTAGAACAATAAATACCTCCCCTCCCTACATCTCCTCTTCACATCGTCTATGGCATGGATATTGATAATTTTATTTAAAATTATTCTTTAATCCCACTTCTCCATGTTCTCATTTCTCTAGTATCATTCTTAGTTTTTTTCATTGTTCTTTAAGAATTTTCTCGAGGATATGACACTCAAGAGGTATAACCCTCCATCTCTTCGCATTAATTTCTTTTATTATCTTATCCCTCCATCACCAACCCTATCCATAGAAACATGATAATTAAATTATAATCTATATACATTAATTTTATTATTTTAATGGTATGTCCATAATTAAATCCCTTTTATTCACATTTTATCAAAAATGAAAACATTATCTCTGATGGTAAATTCCCTACCTTCACGGAAGATGATTTTTGGTTTTCTATTACCGCCAACATGTGTAGTAATAATTCCATTATTATGGTTAATATAGATTGAAAAAATTAAATTATATCATGTTTCGTGATTTATAATTTATATATACATAATATTATATAATTAAAGAAAAATAGTTTGTGTTAATCGAAAAAAGAGCTAAACTATACTAATCTTGTTTTCTTAACATTTTATGTAATAAATAATTATCATATATGAAAAAAATTATATTTGGTTCAATTTAAAACAAATATGTGAATCAATATCTTATAATTCCACTTCCAATGTTTTTCATACTTTTCACAAGAACTACCATTATTAAATTCAATGGAACCTATCAAAAAATTCATGAACGAATGAACCTAGAAAAAAAAAATTTATCATTCCACAAATCCAAATGTCAATAAGGAACATAATAAATATATCTATAATCAAATTTTTTTATTATAGGTTCATAATTAATTATTTTATAGATTTAATATTATTGTCTATATCATTATGTAAAAGGTTACAACACTTCTGAATAAAGTAAGGGAATCTCTACAAACCCCCATTTTCCATTCAGGTTATTATCTCTATATATCTCTTTAAACTATTGTAATTCTTAATTATTCTAATATACACTTCCTATATAATTTTTATGTTATCCAATAATATGTAATAGTTCAACTCTTATTTATTTTATGTGGAAATAAATTTTTTATAATGTCCCATTTTTATTTCCTCTAGATTTTCTAACCCAATTAAAGGGAACTACATAATTTCATACCCATTTTCTTGTAAAATCCATTATCATTTTAAAGATAAAATTATTTTTATAAAATCACTTCTTTAATTTTATATAAATATTTTTCATTTATGGTATTATGAAAACAATTATTATGTTGTCCATATTAATAAATCTTTTATAATTTCCATAAACAGCACTGTTGGTGCGAAAATTCAGGATAGAGAAGAAGCCAAAAATAAAGCACCATTGACACCCTCGTGAAGCCATTTCGTGGAGTCCTCCCATCACAGCGGCTATTGTGAAACAATGAGGTGGGATTCTAAGTGAACACATTTGATATTGGTGAGCCCGCAATGAATCAAGGAGGTGGGATGCTTCGTGAATGCATTTGATGTTTGCGAGCCCACTGTGAAGCAAGGTGGAAGGACACTCTGCGAATGCATTTGACGTTCTCAAGCCCGCCGCGAAGCAATGAATTCCCTCATTGCGCTGTGTCAGCTCCGCTTCATAGCGCCTCTTGCTTATAAATACTTGGCTCTCCCTGAGCCCAGGAGGAGGGATAATCCGACCTTTCGACATCCCAGCTCCCGAATTGCAATGCATCCTTATGCTCTATGAACCCTGAGTTGTGCAAGGTACTTCTTCTCTGCGAAGTGCCTCCACTTTGTCTTGGTTTGATCTCGTCTTATGATAGGGACTCCTTTAGGGAAGCCTAAGGGAATTCTTGAAGGAAGAGGATCCCCAAGGGGACCCGGGTCATCGTGGAGCGTTTATGCTATGTGAAACACCCTTTATGTACACATGATCTTCATGATAAGGAAGGGTCATTGTACTTCACGAAGTACATTTCTTCATGACACCTTGCTTCGCGAAGCACCTTTTCTACATGG
This sequence comes from Viscum album, assembly GCA_963277665.1. NCBI lineage: Eukaryota > Viridiplantae > Streptophyta > Magnoliopsida > Santalales > Viscaceae > Viscum > Viscum album. The sequence continues at coordinate 389,907,125 of OY728125.1, forward strand.
CCCAGTGCTCCGTGAATGCCTTTCAACTTCATGAAGCACCTCCCATATGCACATATGCCCTATGATTAGGCTAAGTCACACCACATCGTGAATCGCACCCCTACACAAGTGCCCTCTATGACGTTGAGCAACAGAGCATCATAAGGCCCCTGCATATGAACCCCTATACATGGGAATTCCTTTTCCTGTGGTACCCTCCAGGTTTTCACAATGTGACTTCAAAGTCCCTTGGACGATACTTCCTGTTTCATTGCTTCTCCTCATTCTTATTCGCATTGACATGTAACGGGATATTGCATATTTTCATAGCTACGCTAACATGGTCCCCTCGATGGGTCGCTCCATGACACCCCCTCAACACAGCTTTTCATATCACATTACAACACCAAGGAGTAGAGGGTACCAATAATTTAAGTCCTAGGGGTGCGGATCAAAACCAAAATGTCTGAGCTGTAGGAAGTTAAACTACAAAACAACTTCGTCCACAACACATAAAGTTAAACTATGACCTCGACCCGTGCTTCGCATTCGAGGTACCCCCACCTTGGACATTATCCATGGCCACTGGTCTCCATAGGGGATGAAATCCTCCTTATGGGAGTGGTGTTTGTCTACGGGGTAAGGGAAACCATCTCGGTGTAATCCCCTAGTTTTCTTGTAGGAGGTAGCATCCCTACTCCTCCTTTCATCTTCAGTCCCCAAGGCGAGCGAAGGGTGTGGTAGGGAATGGTGCTTCCCCTTTCATCGGTCTCAAGTCCCTATCCTGCCTTGCTTTGTCATCATCGGGCCTCAATCCTGGAGTAATCCCCAATCATTCTCTCTATGTACCGCTAACCACATGTATGCCCCACTTCACTACCCACAGACTCAAATTTCACGACATGATCGTCAGGTCTCTGATATCACTTGTTTATCACACCGAGAATGACTCGGGTGGGATTAGAGTGAGCACTAACCATGAAGTCCCCCTTGGGCCTCCTTAGAGTGTAAGCCCCACACCTCCAAAACTACTAGGTCTTTTATCCCTACCATGGAAGGGTGCGTAGGAATCCTCCATGAGGTTCAAGCCCACCACATATCCTGAACTATGATGTCTTTGATCCCTTCCAAGGAAGGGTACGTAGGAAGCCTCCATGAGGTTCCAGCACACCACCTATCGGAACTACGTGGACTTTGATCCATACCAAGGTAGGGTACATAAGAAGCCTCCCGGAGGTTCTAGCCCACAACCCATCAAAACTACATGGACTTTGATCAATTCCATGATTGGGTATGTAGGAAGCCTCCACGAGTTTCAAGCCCACCACTCGGTCATTCCGACCTCCTTCACGTCGGTTCACCAAAAACATTGGGCCGCCTCATATTGTAAGACCCAAATTCCCCATTCGAACTACGAGGACTTTGATTCATGACGTGGTAAGGTACGTAAGAAGCCTCTAAGAGGATCAATCCCACCATCCACATGGACCCCAGGTCCTTATTCACGTCGGTTCACTGATGCCTTCCCCACCTGGGGAAACCTAGAGTGTAAGCCCCATGCCACCTTTTGAACTATGAGGTCATTTATCCTAGCCAAGGTAGGGTACATAGGAAGGCTCCGCAAGGTTCAATCCCACCTCTCGGTTGTTCAGACCACCTTCACGTCGGATCACCACCATCCCGCATGATGTTAAAATGTGGAACTCCTTCCGCGGTAAGCCGTTGAAATCTTATACAGTAGAAAGCCATTGACACCTTATCTAATAGTAAGCTGTGGAGATCTCATTCAGTGGTAATTCATTTACACCTTATCTAGAGGTAAGGAATTTAAACCCGATCCATTGGTAATCTGTTGTCATCCCATTTAGCGGTAAGTCGTTGACACCTTATCCAATGGTAAGCCGGTGTGATCTCATCCAGCGGTAATCCAATAAAAATCCCCAATTAGTGGAAAGATGTCAACATATAAACTACATGGACTTTTATTCCCTACCAAGGAGATACGTCAGAAGGATCTTTGAGGATAAAGCCCAAAACCATCATCATCCCCATGATAGTTTCTTCTCATTCACCATCCCTTTCACAAAACCCACCATCATCCATCCTGATTCTTACCCGGGCCGCCACATCCTGGTGGAATCATTCCCTCCCATTCCCTACTCCCAAAAATAGAATTTGGGAAGCCAAAAACATGTTGGCCCCAATATCAGCATTCCCCCCAAGAGATTCTTCCATCTGATCCACTCTAGTCAGTGTTCTGATCAGTCCAATCCGTCCCAGCTAGATGTTAAACATGCGGCATATTGTGTGCTAAACATGGGAAGCTGAGGAAATCCTCGGATACATGCCCATGGGAAATGATTCTCCATGCTTTATGTGGTATCCCTCGGGCTTCCGTGCCCTCTAGAAGCCCTTAAATATGGGGTAGAAGAAAGACACACCAATCCCTAGCATCCAGACACGCCAGTGATGCCAAGCGTGACTACTCCCCTAACTGATGGTTGATCCCCTGACCGGACCCCTTGTAATTTCCTGACAAAAGAAGCGTAATTAACTAGTTTCCATGAAGATATGGAATAGGGAATAGTTTCATGAACAACATCTTAAGTCTATGAGGGAGACCCAGACTAGGTGACATGTTCCGAGGAGGAATCCACGGACGGATGAACCGACATCCCATCATCCCATTTCGATCAAGGAGCATACTTCCCTAAATAAGGAGAATATGCCTCCCGTCTTTGAAAAGAGGGAATGCAGGGTAATAAGAAACTCGCGTCCTTTATCCCCAACCAAGACAGAAGCTCACACCCCAATGAAAGTGTCAGAAACAGAAATGGTGAACCTGACAAGAAATTATTCTCCTCAAATATTGAGATTAGTAGCGCTCGGGGCATCAATGGATTGACGTGTCACCGGATCCTGGTATCTAGTGCCGAGACCCATGAAGAAAATAGTGGGTCTGGCATGAAACTCACCAAAAGTTGGGGAAGTAGAACGTTGGAAATCATGTTTTGTGATGTTTTTAGCATGGATCCCTCTTACCAATCATAGAAGACGGGATGGCGTTGGGGCATTGGTTTTCGATTCCTTCTTCTTTCCGAACTAACGAGTTCATCTCCCTGGTTTCCATGAATCAAGTTGCTACCTCAAGAATGCGATCAATGCCCTCCCATCTACGCATGGGTAGGGGAAATGCTAGGACAACCACTCTTCATGGATTCACCACTTCCGCGACGGCTTTTGCATCCATGACCGTGGGGTTCCAACACCCCATCTCCAAATCAGAAATTATCCAACGAAGGTTAATTAACGACCTCGTACATCATTGCGAGGAGGAGGGAATCATCCCTATGTGGGATATGGACCACCTCGAACTGGAGGCGTCCAAACCATGCTGTCAATGCTGCCCCCGAGGTCCGTGTAGGGAGCCATTGCTCCCCACCCCGACATACAACTGCTTGGGGACCCTGTCCCCAGAGTACTTTGATGACTACCTACCATACGCTGATGAGTTAGGCGATGTCCGGCCCAGCTTGGTCATTGTCCAACTCGAGGGGCTCCCAGCAAGGCCTCCCACCTAACCGTGTCAGTTCCGCCACCCGATCTTTCCAGTGGAGCATCGGGTATGCTATGCACCCGCACCACCGCACCCAGCTCGTCCGACCCGATGCCAGCGTCATGCACGAGCTGAGGAGGACACCCTCCAAGGGGCGTTAATGTGGAAAACTATCATGTCCTGAGCCACTAACAACTGATATCATCAGGTCCTTGCACACACAGAGCAAGGGCTCTTATACACCCATCTAATATTGTGGCCCCAAACACCCCACATGCAGTCTTTGTCGACTCTCTAGGTCGTAGGTACAAGCGGTGGTCACCACGAACCAACCCGTAGTAAAGTCACCCCGTACGGACGTCCTCCCCGTACTGCTACCACAGACTGCATGGGTGCTCCCCACTTCGAGGCTCGACATGGATTTCTGCCCCATGCTACTCCCAGTCTGAATAAAGGTCTGCCCCGCAACAGTGATACTTGGTACGAAAGCCTCTCATGTTCCCACTACATTGGATATGTAGTTGCTCCACATGCTCCCGACCTTCGATGTAAATAAATTTACCATCCAGTCTCTCCTCAACGTGGGGATCCTCCCTAAGTTCTCTTTGTATCCGGTGAAGGCCCTCCTCGCCCTGGAAATCAGAGGGGTGAAGGACAACCTCGCTCCACTCGCCTCAAGCATGGAGGTCCTCCCCATTCTCTTGTTGGTCCCAACAGAGGTTTTTCCCTCTCTAGATCTATTCATGGTGGTACTCACCATGTCCCCTTCGAAATCTGTCCTGGTGCCCCTTGCACCCCGGATTTGTCGGGTGGAAACCCTCTCTGCCCCAACACCAATGAGGTCGAAGGACCCTAGGTCAGAAATCAGCCCTGTCTTGAAGTTCCACCCAAGGGAAGGAAGGCGGGTCATCACCGCCACAAGAATAACCTTGGGATGTCCATGACACAAATCAAACTGGTCCGCTTCTTAGACTCTTAAGTGGAGTATGACTCAGCTCGGGAACCCTCCCCTTACTCATTCAAGTCAAGGGCACGGGTTGGGACGAGGCACATATGCCTAGTGCTCCTGGAATGAGAGGTCCATAGGATTATCACCTCTCTCTACATGTATATCTAAGAGGATGAAAATCTGGCGACCCCACATGTTACGGTCATGCAATCACCACCATCATCACTAGAAGCGCTTTCGCCCTCCACAAGAGATCATGGAGAGCTATTCTAGGGACCAATGGCAGGCGAGCAGCATTGCAGCCTATCACCAGCAGCCCTGGCCCCTGAGCCAGGAACTGCGGACATCAGACTCACTTAACACGACATAGCGGCCATGTTTTTACACTCTTCATAGGACAGCCTGAGAATTGGTGTCTAGTCATCCCATTCACCATATTCTACACCGGCAGACCAACCATTCCAGTGGTCTACCTCAGTACCACTGCCAGTTCCTCAGCCACCCCCAGTTGGCGAGTGGGAATATCAAGGTTCATACTCGGAATTTGAACCGAGGGGATTCTGGAGCATCCATGCAGTGGACCACTTCCACGAGATGTTCTGGCCTATGGAAGCGCAGAATTTCTACTTACCGGAATCCCTCACTCCAGAGGAAGTTGAGTGATTCTACTTTACCATATAGAATACACATTTTAGTCTTCTTCATCAGCGCGTGGTTTATCCAAGGATCCAAAAGCATTTCGAAGACATCATCATGTATTGGCGTCAAGTAAACCTTTCCACACTCTCTGTGGCCCAGTGCCCTGAGTCACCAGGTCTCCCTGAGGCCCTCTAGCAGCAATGCATTATGAGTATCAAGTTACTCTGCAAAAATGTCAGGGAGGCTACCCCCCAGATACAAATCTATGGCTAGGGGTAGTATGTTTCCCTCTTCTTCATTCCTATCCAGTGGCAGCCTGAATCTCTATGCGATATTGATGACATGCCCCCATGAAGGATCAAAATTAACATGTCCGTCATAGTGGACATGGAGTACGAGATGAAGTTGATCTCTAAAGACATACCCCTTGAGGGAATGTCACCATTTTTGAACCCATTAGGGATGATTACTCATCATCAGAGGAACCTCCTATGTCTCCCTACACCCACCTTGGCGCTCGTACTCAGAACGAATTCCAGTAAGGGAAAAGAGCACATCGGAGCTATCAAGCACTCCAACCTGTCCACTTCAGTGCATAAAATGACGGAGGACCCCAAGAAGGCCACATTGTTCCAGAATCCTACTGAGAATAAGAGGTTGGTTGAAAAACATTTGGATGAAGGCGCTGCAGAGCGACAACCTGACTATGGTGATCCTAGGCTGGGGAAACATAGGCATGAACAACTACCCATCTGAGAGATCCCCCTGGAAACCCTGATCATACCGCTCCTGTGGACAGGGCTGAAGAAGGAGCTCATGGCAAGAGGTCAGGTATGTCTTTTAAATCCCTCTTGAATGGCTCAAAAATCCATGGAATCCAGCCCGGGTTTCTCCAACTGCCCCGTAGGTCGCTCCACCAGACGCTCCACAAGCCACTGAGCCTGTCTACCATGTTGAATAACCCGACAACGCGCATGTGGTTATGGATCCCAACCAATACAAGGCCCCCGCACATATGATCCTATCGTGGTTCTAATATTCCTCTTTGAGGTTTTGGAAACTTGACATGTGGAAATCCCACATGATGGTAAGCCATATCCGACATGGGTGGATGATACGCCGGTGCCCTCGGGTTTCAGGAGTCCCACCTTATCCCCATTTAAAGGGACGGGGGACCTGCCATAGAACCTGTCCCACTTCAATTAATGGCGTGGGCCCATGATAGGCACTCCAACGCATCAGGAGGCTGCCAAGACCCACTGTTTTGTTCAGACATTGGAGGGGGATGTCATTCGTTTGGTACATCTAGCTCCCCATCAGATCTGTGACCAGTTGGGGGGACCTTTGCAGGTTGTTCCACTACCTGTTCGGCTTTACCACCTAGAGGACCAACATCACAGACCTCTTCAACTGAAATCAAAGGCCTAATGAGTGAGTCGCATAATTTGTCATCCGGTGAAAGGGGATCACATACTCACTTGACATGCTACTTACATAGGACAAATTACTGATGATGTACATAGGGAACATCAAGATGGATCCACTTACCTCCCTGATAACTCATGACTATCTCGTATGGGTCGGAGACTTTTCAGATAAGGCCCAGCGCCTTGAGAAATCCATGTACCATGCCAGTCTGGCATGTCTGTTTCCACCTGTTATCCCAGTGAGGAGAGCTACCAGAGACGAGCCTACCACGGTGGCCCAAATAGAATCCCCCATGAAACTATTGTTTCTACTAGTTTCACCAGCCCCATAGCCTTGTAGAGGCCCTCCTCCTCATGTACATCCTCCAAATTAGCTGTGTCCTCAGAATCGGCTGGCGCCTCTGCGTAATGCACTGCCACCGCCTTAGCAGGACAATCAGGGTCCACCATCTTGGCATGCCCCTCTGGATCCACGTCAGGGTCAGGCTCCAAGATCCCCCTTTCAGAATAGGAGAAACTGCACTTACTCGTTCAATTAGAATCATGTCCCCAGTTACTTCTGTAGCACCCTAGTGTAGGGGAATGTTTACTTTCTTGAGTGTCGAAGGCCAGAAATGGAGAGTCACGCTGATCACCCAAACTACTGTCCCTATCATCGGATTCTAGGGAACACCATCATGAAGTGCTAAGTCTTCAAATACTAGCCCCCAGGTCAGGTCAATAACAAAATAGTCATGATGGGCTCAACCCTATCCCATGTGGCGAGTGTCTTTGTAAGGTCGGACAGGAGTAACAAGAGCGAAGGCGAGTGGCAGCAGGTTTCCAACCATGGATCCCAAAGGTAAGCTGACTGGATGGCTTGCAAGATGGTTTCTCATGCCCATGGAATCATTCGGGCATTCCTGTATCAGCCGGAACCTCCAGAAGCTGCGGCCACAACTTCTTCATCACCATCTCAGTCGACCTCTTCCCTGAAGAGCAAGAATCAGCATTGCAAGAAGAAACAACATTCCCCACCAATTCCATCATCGTCCTGCACTCTCAGCAACTTCATGCCCCCTAAGATGTGGATCCCTCCCAGAATCATCCTAGTAGTGGATGACTCTTCATGTGATAGTAAATGGTATGGTTTGGTTAACAAAATGGAGTTGGTAAATCTTTATATGACTCCCGACGAGGGGGACTGCCAAGAGAACGTCCCCAACATCCCCAACTGATGCCAACATCAGCAGATCTGTGTCCATATGAGTCATAGAGGCACATCTGTTCGCACCTCTATCCAGGACGTGCATTCCACTAAGACCAGACAATAGGCCCAACGAAGAGCTCAACACTCGCAGCCTCTTCATCCGGTGTCGTCAGGACCTCTTCCACTACTGTTTGTGCTACTGGATCTGGAAGAGCAACCTCGTCCAGAACATAGGCACCTCCCCCAGCTACAAGACAATCTTAGTAGTCTGTTCCTCATTTGGAAGCTACTCTTTAGGCTTCCACTAGTGAGCAGCGTGATATTCCTAGCACAAGCCAGTTGCCAGTCCAGCCGGCAGGGCCCGCCATGCCTCCATTCATAGAGCGACATCCGGTAAGAAGAAGCTAACATCTGGAGTAGAAGTATGATGTTATCATGCACCTCGCCAGCATCCCATTTAGGATTTTTATCCTTTAATCCATTCTCTTGTCATCAGATATGCGTGAGTCCCTCGCTTGGGCTTTAAGAAGCCCCCTCCAGTTTGATATGGAGGAAGCAGCTACTGAAGCCTTTCATGCTGAAATAGTTGAGAAAGCTAAATGATAGGCCATCATTTCATTCTCAGGAGAAGATGAAGGCTCTCCTATATAGGGGCATATCCGCCCACTGTACATCACCAGCCAATTTAACAGCGTAGAGGTTCGCTGCTGTCTTGCTGACACCGGCTCCAGGATCAACCTTATCCCGACGTAGACACTGTGGAAACTAGGGTTATCCAAAGATGACCTAACTCCATATGATTTAAGTATCAAAGGATATGATCGGACTGATCAGACCACATTCGAAAAGATCAGTTTGAAGACTCATCTCGGTGGCCTAGTTTATAGTACAGAGTTTATGGATGTCTCATAGGACTCCGCGTACACTGCATTGATGGGCATACCATGGATCCACCTACATGTGGCATCCCCCTCATCATATAACAAGTGAATCAAGTATTCCCTAAATGGTTTAGTAGGCGTACTCCAAGGTGATGCATCTCCTTTCGCCTCTTGTGAAGCTTGTTATCTGGACGCTGACTATTAAAAGAGAAAGGACTAGCATATTATGGAATGTGAGGTTGAGCCCGCCACAGTCAAAAATTACTCCTGAAAAGGTATGGATGACGCCTACGTCTTCCTGATCCATCGAATGGAGGCCATGACCTCCTGACAAGGGGCAATGTTTTGTTGTCTCTGGTACAAAAGTAACACATATTCCCAAGTCCAAGCGACGATGAAAAATAATCTCGTACTCCTACACAAACCAGGATCAGGTGATCCTGGAACCTCCTACCCCCATACGGTATCGGGATTTCTGCCCTATGGAAATGGATGTACGTCATATGTGTCTGTCCTACCGGGCGTGCATTTTCTAGATCAATCTGACGTTCCACTATTGCATTGATATCATTATGTGTGGCCCCTTGGGCAGAAGACCAGATGTGATTGGATCAACTGCCTTCATCACTATGGTCTCAGTGGCACGTGAATCTCTTGGTATGCTATCCACTGGGATCCTGGCTGGTACCAGCCGCCCGTTAGGTTCTCATGACCAAGGGGAAGATTCACCCACTAGGAATCCCTACTCTTCAAGTGAAGAAGAGGAATAGGAGGATTCTCCACCCATATTTGAAGAAGGTGTTTCCACCACGGTCGATGAATTGGTACAGGTGAACCGTGGTATCGAGTCAGATCTGAGTCAAACATTGATCAGTGCCGCCATGTCTCTCGGGGAGCAGAAGAGGTACGTGGACTTCCTTAAACAACACTGTGATGTGTTTGTTTGGAGTTATGATGAGATTCCATGACTAGATCCTTAGGTAGTCATCCACCACCTTGGTCTCCCAACAAATCAACACGGGTTCAAGTAGCCTCCCAGGAAGATGCACCTTTTTCATGATGTCATGGTCCAGACTGAGGTTGAAAAGCTCATCAGAGCCAACTCTGTCAAGGAGGTACAGTACCACACGTGGATAGCCAACATTCTGCCTGTCAGGGAGAAGAATATACATATCAGAGTTTGCATGGACTTCCGAAATCTCAACGTTCACTGTCTAAAGAATGATTTTCCCGTTCTAGTGACAGAATTGTTGATCGACGCTACGGTCGGGTCCCAAGCCCTCTCTATCATGGATGGGTACTCCAGATATAACAAGATCCTAATGGCCCCCAAGGATGAGGATTCTACATCATTTAGGGCTCCACATGGTACTTTCTGTTACTATGTTATTACCTTCGGCCTAAAAAATTCCAGTGCCACCTATCAATAGGCCATGAACATCATATTCAATTCATTCATTGGGACATTAGTAGAATGCTATGTAGATGATCTGGTGGTCAAATCTTGCCAGTGCTAGGACCATCTCAAGGACCTTGATAAATTGTTTGTCTTCATCTATTCTTACAATCTGAAGATGAACCCGCTGAAATGTGCCTTCGAGGTCACCTTTAGGAAGTTTCTTGATTTTTTTTTCAGGTATCAGTGAATCGAGATCATCCTAGAGAATATCTAGGCAGTCATCCAGATACCTCCCTCGCAAAATATTTGAAAGCATCGAGGTATCCAAGGCCGCTTAGGATAAATACACTGATTCATTACTAATCTAGATGGTAAGTGTAAGCCCTTTTCCCAGCTCATGAAGAAAGGATCTACCTATGAGATGGATGAAGATTGAAAAATCACAATCGAGGAAATCAAGCAGTACCTACTCCAGCCTCTGGTCCTGATGCCACCCATCTCCGGGAACCAGTTGACCATGTATGTGACTGCCTTGGAACAATCTATCGGCGCCCTCCTCACCCAGAAGAAAAATGAGGGAACTAAAAATAGTCTCTACTACCTCTGCCGCATGTTTTCTGATACGGAGACTAGATACTCCCCCATTGAGAAGAGCTGCCTTGAGGTATTATCCGCAGTACAAAAATTGCGACACCACTTGTAATACCATGAGGTACAGGTGGTGTCTCGGGTAGAACCACTGAATTATATTCTAAACCTCCCCATGTTGACCGGCTATCTAGCACTGTGGGAAATAATCCTCTAGCAGTTAGACATCAGGTTTTTCCCCCAGAAAGCTATCAAGGGACATACAGTGTCCGACTTTCTTACTTCCCATATGAACTCCACAGACCTGTTCTTGGACATGGATTTTCCCGATGAGGCAATCCTCTTGGTAGATCCTGCCATCCCATGTTGGAAGATTCACTTTGATGGTGCCTCCTGGATCCCAACTGACAGGAGGCTCAATGATCCGAGACTCAAAATGGTGGGCCTAGGAATTGTCTTTATTACCCCGGTGCAAGCCATTCTGCAGTACTCATTCATGTTGTCAGAAGGGCGCACCAACAACAGGGAAAATTATCAGGCACTTATCACTGGACATGATTTGGCCCTTGAGATCGATGTACTGCATTTGCATGTGAATGGGGATGCCGAACTAGTCATCAAGAAAGTCAATTGTGGCTATGTCGTCAGAAAGATAGAGCTCCTACCATTGTTGGAGCACACCCTCCAGCTAATGGCTCAGTTTCCATCTCGGCCAGATGTTACTCATGTCCCTCGATCTCAGAACAATTGAGCCAATGCCCTGTCCGGCCTAGCAGCATCACTTGGAAAACCTGAGAAGGATTATCTGATTAAACACATGGCACACCGAAGAGTCATTTCCCCCATCACCCCAGAGGATGACAGTGGCCTGTCATTGAGCAATCTTACTAACGGATCCTCCACGTCAGGACCCTCGGGTTCTCCATATGTATTGTTTGAAGTGACTCCCAACTGGAGAGCCCCTTTTTTCTAGTATCTCCTAAATGGTTGCCTCCCATCTGATTGGGCCGAGTGTGAATGAATCCAATGCCTTGTACTATAGTTTACCCTTCAAAGTGGTCCTAGACTCTAGAAAACCCTCTACAAGTTCAGGTTTCATGGTTTTAACTTCTGATTCATCCAAGGAGCCAAGATTTCTCTTGTCATGTAGGAGGATCATGCCAGTTCCTACGGTTCCCACCAGGCTGGGCCAAGGAAGTCCCATCAGATCCGGAGACTGGGGTCCTTCTGGCCCTTTATGACCCATGAATGTATAAATCTCGCCAAGATATGTCACGTGTTCCTATTGCATGTTATCTTCATGCATCGACCACTAGAACCTCTACACTCCACCAAGTAATATTGTTTGTTTGTGATGTGGGTACTCGATTTCGTGGGACCATATCCACTGGAGACAACTCGCCAATGCAGGTTCATCCTGACCTCTGCTGATTTCATTTCAAAGTGGGCAGAATTCATTCCTCTCAAGGAGGTCAAGGCATGTTCCATCGTTTACTTCGTGAGCTCCAACATCATCAACTAGATTGGAGTCCCTCTCGTTTTCCTCACTGATTACAACACCATATTCTGAGCAGCCAAGCTATATAAATTGTACGCCATGTACAATATCCGTTCGAACCATACCTCCTTCTATCATGCGCAAGAAAATGGGCAGATCGAGGCATTCAACAAAACCATCTCTAACATTCTGTAGAAAATGGTTGTTTAGAACAAGAATAGTTGGCCTGACAAGCCCCCCAATGCCCTCTAGGACTATCGGATGATGACTTGTAATTCCACCTAGGTGACCCCATATTCCCTGGTGTACAGAGATGAGGCCATCCTACCCATCAATATTCAGCTTCCCTCATTATGCATAGTGGTCTATGAACAGCAGGCACCAGATAAGGTGGGAAAAATTCTTCTGGATGAATTGGAAGTAATTGATGAGAATTGGCTTTGTTCCTTGCACAATCTGGAAGGTCATTAGAATAAGAGAGCTAGGGCCTTCAACAAAAAGGTTCACCTCAGCTCTTTTTTACAAGGTGACTTGGAATTAGCCCTCAGGGCGCCAATGATCCCTATCAGGAAGCCACCCAAGTTTGAGCCCAAATTGAAAAGACCATACATATTCCATAGGGTTTACCAAAATGGAGCATATTACGTGGTGACCATGGATGGTGGGAGTATAAATCTTCCAACCAATGCCATGTTCCTTAAGAAATACATTGCCCAAGCCTACTGGTCATACACAATCTTAAACTGGACAGTCTTGCATGACCCTAAACTACACGCTGGTCCCTAATGACCCTAAACAGCACACTAGTCCTACACGACCTTAAACTGGATTGTCCTGCACAACCTTAAACTGGCTGGTCCTCCATGACCTTAAACTAGCTAGCCCTGCACGACCTTAAATTGTGCATCATCCTGCATGACGTTAAACTGCATTTAGATATCTATGTATGTCTTGAATCACATCCTTATGGAATATGTAGGAACGCTCATACATTTCCTTTGATGGACCATCCCAAATTCCAGAGTCTTCCCCTCTGGTCAAGAAATATGGTGGGGTGTAGACTTTCACCCCAATTCACGTCAAGCTAATCTCGATCTGTCTATACATCCTGGTCTCTAGAGATACTCGCCTCATTCATATATGTGTAAAACTATGCTTCACCCACTCCTTTGATTGGGACTCCATCATCTTCCCCATCCAGAAGATCCCCCAAATGGTATGGATGTCAGGCCTAAGGTAACACATTCCCCTTTAGGCCAATGCCCTAAAAGATGTTGAGGAACAAGCCAATACAAGTCCCACATTTTGAATATGGTCAGTGGTTGATTCTCATTTGTTTCTCCCATTTAAGGTCACTATAGGGATGATGTGTTTTGAACATGGTAAAAAGTTGTCTTGTGATGTTGGGACCACTCATATATGTCCCAAACATTGAGTATAGTTTTTCATTCTACCTCGTTTTATCTACAAGCGACTAAATCTATTCAAACAAAACCAAGTCTTAGCCCCAATATGACGGGGAGAGTCGAGACTGGCTTCTTGTTTCCCACGTTGGGCGCTTCTCGCATGGGATTAAGAGATGTGATGAGGTGGAAACCGTAAAAGAGGACCTATGTACTTCCCATTCGAGGCCCAACCTCAGGCCCCTTGGTGTTTTCGGGCCCCCGGCCCAGGTTCTCTCTTATGCGATTATACGATTTGGTATGGGATTATGTCCTAATTCCTGTCAGGTTACTCGTCTTACCGTGCAAGTCCCCAGATGAGATACCTTATACCCTCTTCGTCCTCACCTCAAAACATTAAACTAGAAACCAGTCAGGCCTTCCTTACAAAGTCCCAGACTCATGCCCCATGGCCTTTTGGGCCCCAATCCCAATTTTATATTAAGGGTTGTACAGTGTGGTGTCGAATTATGTCCTCATTCACATCGGGTTATTCACCATGTCGTACACCACCATTGTGTGGGAGGTCGTACTCTCCTCTTAGTCCTCACTACATGATGTTAAACTGCAAACCAGTCGGGCCTTCCTGACAGAGGCCCAGCCTCAGGCCCCTTGGCCATTTTGGGCCCCCATCCCAAGTTCCTATTTATAGTTGTATTGTGTGTTATTGGATTATTTCCTCGTTCACGTCAGGTTTGTAGCAACCACACCATGTACCTATTTCTCATGAGGGTTCTCTATCCCCTTGTTCTATACTAATTTTTTCAAATTGGATGATCTCAGTATAAGCCCCTCGGTCCTCTTCAGCAATTCACTAATGTGCCTTTGGGTACACTGGTCTAATTCTTGGAATGTCGGACTCTACTCGGACATGCGTCCACCCGTTTATCATGCTTTGTGTTCTCCTACATTAGGGCTTCCATCATGTTTAACACCCGAAGGGACCCCAAAGTGGCATGGATTCTAGGACTAAGGGTGCTCCTACCATTACGGGCCAACATCCTCGAGGGTCGCAGACAACAAGCCGACACGAATCCCATGTTGATAATATGGTCAGCAGTCGATGCTCATTTGTTGTTCCCATTCCAGGTTAATGCGATATGGTTGCTGTGTTTAGAATATGGTCAAAAATCATCCTCTATCATCATGCCAAACCCATTAAGCCCAAAATGATAGTTACCTAATTCACATCCCTCTCTACCTCACCATGTCCAAGTAGAACTTCAAAACACTGGGTACTATTCCTCATTTCGTATCCGCACGTTAGAGAAAAAAACCCGTAACGAGGCAATCATTCGGGGTTCCACCGATTTCCCCCTTTTCTTGTATTTTCTATAATGTGAATACTTTATCCACCCTTGTTTCTTACACCGGGTCCAGCTCATGTTGGCTAAGGGATTGGGATAATGTCCTCCTTTAGTTGGGATAGTCTTGCTTCTCCATGGTCTGAGTTCTAAGATCAAAAGTAAGATCTCTTCCAAAACAACGTAAAGCTTCATTCCCATCCACATGGGATACATAGGACGGCCCGGTCATCTCATCTTTGGATCCAGCCCCAAAGAATCTAAAATACTACCCTCTATTTTATCCCCTTAGCCCAAACTCTCTAAGGAACATGTGGTGTAGCGAGAACCTCATGGGTCCTCACTCAGATCAGGTTTTGAAAGGATAGCACCATGTTCTTCCCATGTCTTCTCTCATCCATGGTCTGCGCTCTAAGACCGTAAACTAAGATCACCTCTTAGAACTACATACAACATGATTCTCATTCTCTTGGGATACGTAGGAACACACAGATGTCTCAGTTTTGGGTCCAGCTCAATTGAGAGCTAGTTTTTTCCGCCCCATACCCTCTTACCTCTATTTAGGGCCCTTGGCCCAAGGTTCCTTTCATAGAATTTTATACATTTTGGTATGGTATTTTGTCCTCATTCATGTTGGGTATGTTTTATTTTACCGTACACATTCCCCACATAGTCGTCTCTATTACGTCTATGCCACACGACATTAAAATTCACGGCTGGTCCCATAACATGACCATAAACTATGTCATTGTCGTCCTAGATTCACGATGATAAATGGTACTACATCATGATGTCCTCACTCAAGGGGACACGATGTTTAGTATCAGTCACACGCCATACCATTTTTCAACGCCTGCTATAGCTTTATTATTGTGGTGATTCTGGTACTTTCTATCCTAGGCATGTCTCTTCAAAAAAAAATCGACCACTCACCTTAAAGGATAGACTAGACTTATCAAATATCACTTTATTTGGTGCGAGTTCCATACCCACATGCCCCATTTATTGCTGGGACTAGAACCATACATTGAAACCTATTAGAAATATGTGCATCATGATCCCCATCCTCATGGGGTATGTAGGAACGTCATTGCACCTTACCTCGAGCCCAGCATAACTCTCGTTTTCAGTCCCTCGACTTAAAACCTCTTAAAGGAACACATGGTGGTCGGAACACCTAGTTCCCAATCACATCGGGTTTTATAATTACCCCATAAAGTGCCTCACACAATTCCTACCATCCATGGTCGAAATTCAATGACCATAAACTATGATATCCCTATGGGAAGAGACTAGACTCCCTCAATCTAATATGTATCATTGTCGTATTCAGATGTTTTTAGACAAAGATCCCAAAGTGTAGAAATTTTATGGGGATATTCCCCTCATTCCATGTAAAAGCTTCATGAGATAGTAATTTGGATCCCCATCCTCTTCCACCTCCAAGGGGACCACCTTCACGGTCTGGTCTTATGCTGCCTCGGCTCACCTACCGTTTCGTGCCAACATCCCTAAAGATCTTAGAAAAAATTTGCGATAGGTCTCGATTTTAGAACATGGTTAGTGATCAACCCTCATTTGTATGTCCCCATTCTAGGTTAATGCGATATGGATGTTTTGTTTCGAACACGGTCAACATTTATCCCTGCATTATCACGCCACCATCATTGTGATCCAGAATTTGAGCATCATGATTCGAACATTTCCACTTCCTCATGTTAAAGTGGAATTCTGACATAGTGAGCTTTTCTTCTTCGCGCATCTAGGTGTGCTACATGGATGGGTTAGCATCATTGGGATGACATTCACTGAGCATCCCTTTTCCCTAACATGTTCCTTCATATTTCGAGAAAGTCCCACCACTACTTCTTATTTCCCACATCGAGCATGACTCACATGGGCTTAGTAGTAATTGGTAGGATGTGCACCGGTGTAGCCATGCTTTTTATCGTCCCTCCAGAACTACGTATGGATAGATTCCCACCCTCATGGGATATGTAGGGACACCCAGGAATTTCACCTAGGGTCTAGGCCTAGGAATCTCAAATCACGTTCCTCCTCATTTCCATCCCCTGGACTGACTCCTTGTGGGGAACCATGTAACTGCAATTTTGCCCTGATTAAGTTCGGGATGCCCCAAGATGACATTAGGAAGCGACAGATCCCTTGCTAGAGAGGACATATCTAAAAGAACAAATGATCCATGATTAGACCAATGCGTCCATCTAATGGTATTCAACCACGGTGGTGTAATTATGAGAGTGTTGGATTCTGTTTGAACAAACCATCACTCCACATTCCATGCCTTGTGTCTCCCTTATTCAGACCCTCATCATTTTCATGTATAAGGTCACCCCCTAACAGTATGGATGCTCAGCCTATGGCTTTCCTATTGTCCTGGGTCAACGTTCTGGAAGACTAACGGATGACATTTTCAGTCAGGCCTCGCATTTCGAACATGGTCCGCGTTCGACCCTCATTTGCTATCCCCACTCCAGGATAATACAATAAAAATACTGTGTTTCGAATGTGGTCAACAATTATTCTTTATTTTCACGCCACCCCAAAATGTTCTGAATATTGGGTATCATGATTCACACTTACAATTACCATATATTTATATTGATTACACTGCCCCCGTCGTTACCCCATTTGTGAATAAGAGCACACTAGGAGAATGGTAATTTGGCTGTTCTGAGAGCTTCATTCTCCAGTTAAGCCTCTCCCATTTCCTCTCAGAAATCCGGATTGGTTGTTCAAACCCTGGATTCCTGAAACATGGTTTTCACTCTTACGTTTGGATGGGGGTGATAAGGTGGTCATCCCTTGTTTATCACTTTGGTCCCGACCCACGTGAGCTTAGGTAATGATCGATGGATGCTCTATGAGCATCATTAGGATACAATAAACCAATGTAAACAATAGAAATCATGCATGCTACGCCATCAAACAATTAACGCATGAAAGTAAATTTGTGGGTTTGTAATAATTACAATAACCTAGGGTCGACTCTACCCATGGACAGGTTGACGTCATCAAAAGAGCGTAGTAGCTCCGTGACCCTCTGGTTAGTGGCGTCCAGGAGGTGTTTCCTCCTTTTCAGCTCACGCTCCTCCTCAGCAGTGAGAGGGAAGAATTCGTTTCCCACAATCTAGACCCACTCCAAGTCGGCTCGGATGGCGGTCATCTCCCCATAGGCTTGCTTCCGGACCACTTGAGCATCTTCCAGTTGGGCTATCAATAGAAATATTAACTCACATTGCGCATTGAGGGAGGTCGAGTGCTTGTTAGACCAATTCCGCAGCCACTGGACCTCATCTACAGCCTCCTGGATCCTCTTGAAGTTTACTACCTTCCTTCGCTGCCTGCCCACACCGAGGACACGATCATACTCTTGAATATTTTCCTCCATAAGATCTCGGACGCGCATGTGAGGACGTTGGGAATCCACTCTCGTAGAACATAGTTCATGCAGTCGTGAGCGTAGTCTGTCCATCTCATCCATCCATAGTGATTGGGGGGTGTCGTTGATGGAGCGTGTGATCAGCTTCCATGTTCATTGATGTAATATTTTTCCAACCTCCCTATTAGAGACTGTATCATCCCAGTCGGTGTGGTAGGCAGGATTGTATGCAAGAATTCCCCCAGGAAATCCTCAGCTAGGTCTACGTGTGGCGTTGGATCTGGCGTGGTCGGGCCAGAACTGTCTGGTTGATCCTCATCATTGGATCTCACCTTGATAACATTAGGTGCAGTCCCACTAGAATCCCCACCACTGATCAAGAGCACTAGAGCTCGGTCAGGTTGGAGGACCACCTCCATGACCATTGGCATGCCTCTAAGAAGGGTGCTACCAAAAGTCCCGGCCAACTTCGTCGCAGCGGCCCGAGCCAATTGAAGTACTGTACACGCCAAAAAAGGGTTGTGAATGTCAGTTAATGTGGTTAGGGGATAGAAATCATAAATTGAGTAGAGGATGATTACAGAGATCAAATCCATGGTCTCTCTCTTGGACTAATGTTGTTGGGACCCCGATATGTGGCCCCCAGTATATGGTTGGAAGGTCTGGAGACTCCGGGGGAGCCACCTCAAGTGTTCTAGCCCCGTCAGACATGAAAGTATATATAGCCATAGGTGTGGATCCTGAAGGTCCCGTGTCGGCACCCACTGAAGGGCGAGAAAGAGGTCTATGTACCGGGTTCTCTTGCATAGTGTAGATGCTGGTAAGGAATCCATAGTAACTTAAGTGCGTACCCTAAGGAAGAAACATGGGAATTCACCTTGAGGGATTCTATGAAATCTTCAAGAACCGAGGACTGATTTATGACTTCTCACTCCTCCAACGGACTCGCTCTACCCACCTTGTGTCTCCATTAGGACTTTTTTTATTCTTCTAGCAGAGGGAAGCGCTCCCACATGTCAGCAGCTGACAGTTTCTGAGGGACTGTACGATCCAACATCACCCTGATCCGGCCTGTCATTGGGTGTGGGGAACCCTAATAGTGGATAAGGTCTTCCATCTTGGTCATTTATTGCTCTATCTCCACCTAGGATACTTCAAAACCTGCTTTAATGGGGACAATACCTGGAAAGTCCATCCTGAGGTTGTTAAGATGATACCATAACTTAGATGGGACGAGGAATTTCTGGTTGACTTCCCAGATGTCCCAGGACTCGGAGAAGATAACATTATTCGACATGTCAATATGGCACAACTGTTTCCCCGGAGCCTGAGTAGAAATCATACGGAATCCACTCAGTGGCCGCCCCTCCGGATGACTCTGTTCTCCTAGGAACACTGGCTCTGTTGCCGCTGCCAGATCTGCTACCAGTGCTTCCCCCTCAACTTGTGCGGGCGTCGCTGATATAGGAGCCCCATCACTATGGGATTACCTTGACACCTTTCCTCCTAATCCCTATGGTCGAAGAGTCTCACCAACTCGAACTAGGGTGGTTGGCCGCTTCAGAGTTTCCCCCGATCATGCCACCTCCCATCTTTGGGCATATTCCTTTAGAAACCCATGGATGATGGTCGGTGGAGGTAGTTCATTCTGCATCTTCCCATATTCCCATGTGAAAATGATGCACATATGCCTCATCAGACACAGGTACTCTTCATGAAACACCTCTAAGTAGACCTACGGGGTTAGTTGCTGCAGGCACCGAAATTTCCTTACAAATCGGTGTGGGGTGTATGGCTCGCAGAGATGCTCGTGGTCCACCCTGGCTACCAAGACTCCACCTCGAAAGGCCGGTAGGTAGTCCTGGTTCTTTTCTGTCCCCCGACCGTCATCATTAAACACCCCGTTCTACAATTGAAATGGGTGGAAATTTAATTCCTCCACCCTCCACACCCTGTTCAGAACTAATGGTGCGTTCAGCTTGGTCAGAATACTCCCTGCGGCATTCAAGATCGATGGGTGGAAGTTCGAACCTGGAGGAAAGATGGGGTTCAGATACTCAAATATCCCCCTAATGTGAACTCCTATCCACCCATTCAAAAGGTGGAACGGCCTGCATACCCTTTTTGGCCTCTTCCGCTCGATGATGTGGCACAACATTTTATAAAACATTGCGAGCATCAGGATCCCTAGGATGCCCCATCCTCTTGTCGCCAATGTGTATGACATGATGATTGATCTTGGTCTCACTCCCATGTAGGTATCCCTCACCAAAAAGATCCAACCACAGATGAGAGTTGTGATGAATGCTGCTAGCCTCACTATTGCCAGTTTCTCAGTGCTGACATTGAACCCCCAGGTCTTCCACAGGCTATTCTCCAACAACCTTCAGTATGAGTTTTCTTTACTCAAGACCCCATTTTGGCATGATCAAGGTCTCTCCAATAATTGATGGTCTATCAGGAAGGTCAGAAACTTTTTTAACCATTGCTTGAACTAGACATCCATCACCACCTCCTTATCCTCCCCTATCACAAGCTCCATCAATGCCATTGCAAGACGCAACATCTGCTCCAGTTCCTCCCACACACCCATAGTAGGGAGGAATTATTCATACATCGCCCCTAGTATTGGGACTTATGAGATCTGATGCATGTCACATAAGATGATGTTGACCTCCCCATGATGTAGGTAGAAGGTATTGTCCCCCAGTGACGACTGGCTCAATAGCTTCGACATTAGCTGCTTCAGCTGGTAGATGTTTAACTAGGAAGCCGAAGCTGCCTCATATGGTCTCAATCTTTTCAGCTCCTCTCTGAACTCATCACACAAGGCACCTACCCTGCAGGCCCATGCCCAATGATCTGTGATGTTGCTGCTCTGGCGCAGGTCCCATTCCTCAGACCACCCCTTCTTCGGGTTCCCCTGCGCCGCCTTGAGGATAGTTTCATGCAGAGGAGGGGACGTCTCTGACTGCAAAGCCTTCCTATCAATGTTTTTCAAATGATTTTATAGGAATTAGGCAACGTAGGGCGTGATATCCTCCCAGGCATGGCCATCAGCCGCCCTGAACCATCGGTGCTGGCATGACATGCTCCTAAACCAGCTAATTGGCTCATTCCTACTTGCTTCGGGGATGTAGACATCATCCATCAGCCTGAATCCATACAAGGGAAACCTCCTACAGAATGAGTAGTACTCTGGATCTCTGATAATATCTCCACCAATGATCTATGGTCCAATTGTCTATGAACTAACTATCCTGGCCGCAGACTATTTGCCATCTTATCACTCTGGGTGGCATCCGCACGGACCCCATGGGAAACATCTTGGTGGGAAATTTAGTTTCGGAACATGATGATTTTCATGCTGTTTTGCGATGCTCATTCGCAGAGCGTGTTCATGAAGAATCTTTGAAAAGACTGTTCACAGAGCCCTACCAAGGAACTCAAGCACCATATCGCGGAGGGCAAACGCGGAGTGGATGACTTGCTGTGCACCGCGCAGACGCGACTCGCAGAGAACGCTCGCGGAGTACGCGGAGCTTCGCCAATAGAGAGCACAAAAAGAAAAATTCGCAGATAAGGGAAAGGAAAAAAGAGACTCCCTCCACCTATTTATAGGTGACAACCTTCAGAGCATTGTGAAGTTTCCAGTTCGCGTAGGGCTTCGCAGCGCGCTCGACCTGCGCATCCCCAATCTGCCTCTTGAGACCTCTTCGTGAGCCAGCATCGCGAACAGTTGAGGATTTTGGAAATTACCCTCATAATTTGACCCTTGATCTCTCCGTGGCTCCAATTCTGGGGGTGGGAATTTGTTGGCACCAAAATTTTGGATAGTGAAGAATCCAAAAAAGAAGGCACCATTGACGCCCTTGTGATGCGATTTCATGGAGTCCCCCCAGCACTATGGCCACAAAGAATCAAGGATGCAGGACACTCCACATAATAATTTGACATTTCAGAGCCTATCGGGAATCAAAGAGGATGGATTCTCCATGAAAAAATTTGACTTTCATGAGCCCATCGTGAATCAAGGAGGTGGGACGCTCCGCGAATGCATCTGACTTTCACGAGCCTGCTGCAAAGCAAAGAAGTCCCTCTTTGATCCGCGTTAGCTCCTATTTACATTGCATTAGCTTTGCTTTGTGGTGCCACTTGCCTATAAATACCAGGCTGCCCCTGAGCCTAGGAGTAGGGACAATCCGACCATTGGACTACCCTGCTCCTGAATCGTGAAGCATCCTTCTTCTCTACGAACCATGAGTTGTGCAAGGTGTTTCTCCTCCGTGAAGTGCCTCCCCATATCTCGTTTTTATCTTCTATTCTGAGAGGGATGCCTTTTGTGAAGCATAAGGGTCTTCACAATGGAAGGGGATCCCAAAGGGGGGCCGGGTAGTCATGGGGTGTTTATGATTCTCAAAACACCCTTCATGTACACATGATCCGCATGCTGAAGTAGGGTAACTGTACTTCGTGAAGCACCTTGCTCCACGACCCCATGCTTCATGAGGCACCTTTGCTCTGTGAGGAAGTGCGATGTGAATACCTTTACACTTCACAAAGAACCTCCCATTTGAACCTATGACCTATGATTAGGCTAAGTCACCCCACTTCGCGAAGCACACCTCTTCGCATGTTCCCTCCGCCACGTAGAGCAACAGAGCTTCACAAGGACTCTACCTATGAACCCCTCTGCTTGGAAATTTCTTCTCTAGTGCTACTCTCCAGGTTAGCATGATGTGACTTCAATGTCCCTTGTACGATACTACCCATTTCATTGCATCACCTAATTCTTATTTTCATAGGCACAATAATGGCTATTTCTTCTTCTCATAGCCATGCTAATGTGGGACCCTCAATGGTTCACTCCACGACACCCCCTCACCAAGGCTTTTCCTATCCCCTATCTACCCCAAAGAGTAAAGGGTACTAGTTATGTAATTCCTAGGTGTGCGGAGAAAATCCACCTCATCTGAGCTGCAGGAAGATAAACTTCCAAACACCTTTGTCCTCAACACATGATGTTAAACTATGACCTCGCCCCGTGCTTCGCACGTGGGTTTCCCCCACCGTGGACATTATCCACACCCACTGGTCTCCAAAGTGGATGATGTCCTCCTTATGGGAGTGGTGTTTGTCCATGGGGGATGGTAAACCATCTCGGTATAAGCCCATGTCCTTCTTATAAGAGGCATCATCCCTCCCCCTCCTTTCATCTTCGGTCCCCAAGGCCAGCGAAAGAAGTGGTACGGAACAATGATTCTCCATTCTTTGGTTCCAAGTCCCTCTCCAACTGCGCTTTGTCTCCATCGGGCTACCATCCTAGAGTAAGTCCCAATATTTATCTCCTAGGGCTACTAACCATGTGTAATCCCCACTTCACTTCCCACAAACGCACCATTCACGATGTGATCGTCGGGTATCTGCTTTCTCTTGTTTCTCAAACCGAGCATGACTCGTGTGCATTTAGAGTGAGAACTAACCAAGACATCCACCTTGGGCCGCCTCCGAGCGTAAGCCTCACACCTCCCAAACAATGAGGGCTTTGATCCCTGTCATGGCATAGTACGTAGGAAGCCTCCATGAGGTTCAATCCCACCACACCTCCTAAACTACGAGGTCTTTTATCCCTGCCAAGGCAGGGTACGTAGGAAGCCTACATGGGGTTCAAGCCCACCAACCAACAGAACTATGTGGACATTGATCCCGACCATGGTAGGGTTTGTAGGAAGCCTCCATGAGGTTCAAGCCAACCACCCATCAGAACTTCATGGACTTAGATCCATTCTAAGGCAGGGTTCATAGGAAGCCTCCACGAGGTTCAATCCCACCACCCGGTCATTCTGACCTTCTTCACGTCGGTTCACAAAACACCTTGGGCCGCCTCAGAGTGTAATACTCAAATTCCCCATCCAAACTACGAGGAATTTGAATATTACCAAGGAAAGGTATGTAGAAAGCCTCCATGAGGTTCATGCCCACCATCCACCTAGACCCTAGAGTGTAAGACCCATTACACCTCTCGAACTATGAGGTAATTGATCCTTTACAAGGTAGCGTACATAGGAATCCTCCATGATATTAAATCCCACCACCCAGTCATTCTGACCACCATCATGTCGTTTCACCCCTATCACACATGAAATTAAACTGTGGACCTCTTTTATCGGTAACCCATTGAAATCTCTTCCAGCGGAAAGCCATTGACACCATACCCAATGATAATACATTGTGATCTCATTCAGCGGTAATCTGTTGACACCTTATTCAGCGGTAAGCCATTTCATCCCCATCTAGTGGTATGTCGTTGTAATCCCATTTTGCGGTAAGTCGTCGACACCTTATCTAATGGTAAGCTGTGGCGACCTCATCCTGCGGTAAGCTGTTAGAAATCCCTAATCGGTGGTAATACATCCTCATATGAACTACGTGGACATTGATTACCTTCCACAGGGATACGTAGGATGTATCTTCGAGGCTCAAGCCCAAAACAATCGTCAACCCCATGATAGTTCCATCCCATTCACCATCACTTTCATAGAACCATCCATCATCCATCTTGATTCATACCCAGGCCACCACATCCAGGTGGAATAATGGAACCCCATTCCTCGCTCCCACAAATAGCATTCGAGTTTCCACCCACGTGTTGGCCCCAATAACGGCGTTCCCTCTAGGGGGTTCTTCTATCTGATCCACTCAATTCAGTGTACCGATCAGTCTTCTCTGTCACCGTTGGACGTTAAACTTGCGGCATACCCTGTGTTAAACATGGGAAGCTGAGGAAAACCTCGGATACATGCCCATGGTATATGATTCCCCGTGCTTGATGTGGGATTCATTGGGCTTCCGCACCCTCGAGCAGCCCTTTAATAAGGGACATAAGACAGACACACCAATCCCCAGCATCCAGACATGCCAGTGATACCCAACATGAGTAATCCCCTAATCGAAGGTTGCTTCCCATACTGAACCCCTTTCAATGTCCCAACAGAAGCATCATAATTAACTGGTGCCCATGAAGATATGGCGCTGGGAAAAAGTTTCACGAACAACGTCTTAATTATATGTGGGAGACCTGCACTAGGTGACGAGTTCCGAGGAGGAATCCACAGAAGGAAAAACTACCATCCCATATTCTTATTTCGATCATGGAGTAGATGTCCCTGAATAAGGAGTGGATGCCTCCTAACTTTGGAAAGTTGGAATACGGGGTAACAAATAAACAGTGTCCCACGTCCCCGAACATGACAGACGTGCACACCTCGGCAAAAGCATCCGAAACATGTACCAAAGCAGCTCATATAAAATGTTTCTAAAAACATATATTTTACAACTTTTCACATAAATTGAAAATATTTTTCATGATCTATGAAAATATTCCCACATTAAATTAAATGTATGGTTTAAATATATTATATTGTGGACATGTTATTTATACACACACTGGTTGTTCCTTGTGATATGATTATGATACTGATTTAATTAAAAGGGTAACTCTTATTTTTCTTCAAAATGTTTGATTCTATATATGGAACAAATATTATTGATCAAATTATGATGGGTGAACTTAGATACCACACAATTTCATTATTTAGATTTTAATCTCATTAGACGTCATATTGGGATAGGGAGTAAACCTGATTCTTTTATGCTACTTTTTTTACAATGTGATATAGTCATAGAAGATAGTTATGAAATATGTATACATCATTTTGAATATTTTTTACCCTTTCATATGTTTCTATGAATTCATGATCACATGCACTGTATGTAATGTTTCTATATATTTATTCTTGTTATATGGATTTTTATTTAATCTTGGTATACATTTTATACCATATACTATGATTTATACTTATGTTTATCCCCGTAAAATAATATTTAGGTCATCCATTTTTCCTATGTATTCCTCCATGTTATCCTATGTAGATGTTGGAGCTCAATAGAGGCTATGAAATATTTATGTATGATTAATATAAGGGTTTTTATTTTAGTTCCAAGCTTTCAGTTTCATGTACCTATTTTTTATAATTCATAGGACGTTACTATCCTTTGTATTTTATGGTTAATAACTCATAATCTAATGTAATAATATATTTAAAATACTAGGCTCATTACATTTTTTATTATTACATGGACCCTATTGTTGTTATATAACACGTCCATAGGAAGGTGTTGGTCACATCCACATTTGATGTCCATAGAGAATGTTCTCAAAATCGATCCCATTGAATGAATAGTTCATTCATATTGGCTATTAGTTTGAGGATTTAAATATGGGATGATGTTCAACATATTTTTTAGGTATTGTTGGATATTCTTCCAAAACATGGAGGTTAATCTCAGACCTTGATTAGATACAATTGATAATGGAACTCTATGTATTCGTACCACTTATCTGATGTATATCTGTTCAAGTTGATATGGTCATAATTCCTCTCTAGGTGAAATGAAGTGATAATTATTTGTATTTTGATCCATAATAACCTATATAGAATTATTTCCTAGGGATATAATTAAATGATTAGTCACAATTTCCATGGTTAAATTT
The DNA here is from genome assembly GCA_963277665.1 of Viscum album. Taxonomy (NCBI): domain Eukaryota; kingdom Viridiplantae; phylum Streptophyta; class Magnoliopsida; order Santalales; family Viscaceae; genus Viscum; species Viscum album. The sequence goes on from OY728125.1 coordinate 389,933,933, forward strand.
TCACATTTCTATATAGGAATGGGTAGGGTTTGCATCATCCCCTTATACATATTCCCTTTAGCCTTCATATGTTATCATACTAGAAAAACTGATATATATTAAATGATCTATTTACTTATATCTTCAAACTAATAGTGATATCAGAGATATGGGAAAATAATGTTTCTCCCTAGATGGATGGGTAAGGTTAATCTATGTGCACCATTCTAATTCTCCCCGATGAGAAATAATTGATTGTACACAAAGCAATGAATAAAATCCTACGAACACATTCCCCATAAAAAGTTTTCTCTAACGATTTCCCATTTCTGATATATTCTGAATTATTTTGAATTTATAGATAACATCATGGTGATTACATTATGTTATAATAAAGGGATGTGTGAGAAATTATTTGAGAATTTTATTGCGATTTTCCTTTCAATATGATTCCCATGTAAATCCTATATAGGTTTGGAATTATAGGATCCTTCTCAATTATCATAACTGAAAAAATTATAAGATACTTTATGTCTAAAGCATCGACCACATCATACTCTTATCCAGGATGGTAGTGGATTGAGTAGCCATCATATATTAAGATATCTAACCATTTTAATGGAATCATTTTAATTTCATTTTTTTAAATATATATATATATATATGAGGCCCTTTTGATATTTATATTTCTCACAATTCTCCTCATGGAGACAATGCCTCCATAATTTTAATGAAAATATCATAGAATTCAACTCTAGACCCTTTGTGGGATAAATTTTCTTATGAAGATTCATTTACCCGAAAGAATATGATATCATTTTATCATCATGCATCATCATACAACATATGTCCTTAATTTAAGTATCACATTATAACATTAATAATTCCCCACTTGTGGGTATTATTTATACTAGTGCAGTGATAAGAACATTTATAAACAATTTTAATCATTCATCACAATCAATAATCCCTTAAAACAATAGTACATGAAGGTTGATCTTGGGAAGTGGATTATAAAATCATGATATGTTCCTAAAAAATAACTGTTAATACCTAGATATCCCATAAAATAATAGGTATTCATTAAATATGTTATCCTGGGACATTCCTTAATTTCAATTTTCTAATAAGTTTTCACTATTATACCATTTTTGTTGATAAAATGCCACAAGAATGATAATATGAATATCCATATCTCACAATTAATTTAGTTTCCATATATATTTTCAACTATAAAATCCTTTAGTAAAGTATTCAAATGATTCTCACACTCCTCCTTACTCTTATTTTATATCACAAAATAATCTTTAAATAATACAACTTATTTTATGTGGAAATATCTAAGGACTATATTTATTAAATCCAAGAAAATTAATGTAGAACAAGTGATTCTTATGGGAATAAATATGAAAACTTATTGTCCATACTTCCTTCAAAAGCTAGTGTTGTGAATTTTTTATTTTAACCCTTTAATTGGTGATATCAAGTCTAATGGTATACCTTATAGAATTATATAGACTATGATTTTTTATTAATAAATTCATCGATCTATATAAGTGGATACTTTTTCCTTATTTCATTTTTAGATCATAAAAATAAATTTTGTGGAATGTTCATCCCCCATTATTCCTGATGAAGAGGACTAGAACATCCCCTGATGAATCACTCAGGTAAAAAAAACCATTTACATATTCTCTTAAAATTTATTGTTCAATTCCCCAAACTCAATGGTGGCTAGCTGGTAAAGAGTATTTGATAGGTATACGAATCCTGGTATATGATCAACTAATAACCCAACTTCTCAGTTAGACTTATGACCAATTAATTCATTAGGGAACACATCATTGTATTCCCTCACAATTTGAATGTATTCTATGATGATCCTTTCCATTTTTTTAGTCATTTAAAATTTATATGATTTCACATTAGGTAATAATATCAACATTTTGAGATGATAATTCGGAATTAGATTCATCATTATCCATACACTTGTATAGAAATAGAAGTTTCATCAGGAGTTGACAACAGGCAGCTCATTCTAGAACCTTGATGTTGTATTTATATAATGATAGATGATCTATTCTAAATATATAATAAAACAATACCAAAGGATGTAATATGGGATTTATGGAAGGTTTTTTCCATGATAATTTAATGGGGAGGATTTATATACTCTAGATGAAATATTTTCCACATTCACTATTATCAAAGATATCACAACATATGTTTTTTGATCTGGTGTTTGAATTGTTCTAAAAACATGTATGATATGAAAGAATGTGGTCAATATGAATAAAAAATTAAATTTCCATTTCATGAAGTAAAAAACAACTTATTGGTCACCAAATAATTGTCATGATCCACAATATATTTAATGATAACATATTACATATTTTACATCCTCATAGATTTTAGTTTAGGACTATCTCTGACATCCTCTAGATTTGGGAATTGGGTCAAAAAATTTATATGATACATATAGATTAAATATTTCACTGACACCAAATTGTTGGTAAAGAAATTACCTTCTTATTCAACATTTTTGATCTTATTCAGTTCCCTTGGTTAATATAATACTGATTTTTATCATTACCAAATTTCAAACATCTCTTGGTAAATAACAAAACATACTTGTCATTTAATAAATAAACTGAACAGAATTACATATGAAATATGGAAAACTAATAAATAATAATTCATGTAATTAAAATAACTTGATAAGGAAAAAATAAATATCATATGGTTGGAAAATGATACACATTACATTCAATCAATGAACTGAAATGAAATAAATCCATAGATATGTCGATACAAAATCCAATGGATGAATAGTAAATGAAACTATTATGAAATAAATTATTAATTATTGGACACCATATTTCCATGTAACAAGGAACTAGTACTATAATCATTTTTCACAGTACAGTTTAGCAATTTGGAAAAAAACCCAACAATGGTGGGTAGCCAGCTATTTTTTCTAATACAACCTCTTATGCATCGTGGGACTTTCATTAATCGGTCCCAAAACTGCGTCAACCCATAAAAAGAAATATTCATATTGATTAATCAAATAAAAAACATGGATTATCAAATAACTATGTTGAATGATAAATAAGGATTTATAATTAAATCCCCATTTAAATTAAGCGAATTTGAATTCTATCCTTATACAAATAAATAATAAACCATCCATATGAAGAATTTTTATGGTATTAATAGAATAATTCCCATGTACAGAAAAATAGAGGGTTCGTGTGGATGATGAAATAAAATAAAATCTTTTTAAAGCATTCTTGAGGAAAATATAATTTTATTTTAAAATAAACCATTTCAAAATACTTTTTATTTAAAATTATTTTTAAATATATTAATAAAAATCCATTTGATCATTAGAATGAGGCTTCAAAAAATGATGGCGATTAAATTTGTACATGTCATACGAGGTAAAAAGTATATTCCTTTTATTTGGTAAAAGGGAAAAAATTACTCATTTGGAAAGCAGAAAGAATATTTATTTGAAGAGATTGCTAAAATAAAAAAATTGGAAATAATTAATTTTGAAAATTGTACGGTAATGGAATATTATTAATGTAAACACTTTATGGAAAAAATTGTTTTGAATATATTCCCAACTAAATAGAGGGTAATGTCGGGCTTCCTAAAAGACAAAATATTAAAAGAATTATGTAAAAAAGAGTTGATAATTATACCAATAAATCATCATTTCATGAAATAATATAGTTTACGGAATCTCATGAGTGTTCTTGAGAGATGTATCATATTATTTCATCGAAAGAAGCATAAATGATAAACATTCTGGAAAAAGGGATGAGATTGTCTCAATAATCTCATATAACTTGGTAAATTGGATCACAATCTCCATGTAAGAAAGGAAAATTAAATGAATAATAGAATATCTATAAAATATATATACTAATTATATATCATGTAAAATGGAAAAATATTCACCTTGAAAATATTTTAGGTGCATAATAAACAATCACTTCGAAGATATCATTTTGAGATAAAACATTTTACCGAATTAGCATCTTTTTAATCTCAAAGCCCATGAAAGATAGATAATAAAGTGGATATGTAAATGTCAATAAATTTATTTTAAATATTAATTTAATAAACTAATTTTATTACATACACCACACAAGACAAAAGAGTGGTGATCAACCCATATATCTTACTAAAATTAAATGTGAGATTAAATCCCTTAACTAATGTATAACAAATGGATTGGAAAACCCAAATAAAGTAATCCTTAAATAAAATATTTAAATAACATGAATATAATCTAATTCATGCTATTATATATCAATTTTGTAGTAATTTAACCATATATAATTAATTGGGTGTATAATAATTAAATATGTCTCATATTTCAAAAACGTGACAAGAATCTATGACCTTCTATTTCCTTTTGGGAAAACGTCCATTAACATACTATATTTGAAATTTATGTGAATTTAATTAGTTATTAATAACCTAAATCATGTTTATAATTTCTTTTATCTCACTTATTTGCATTTTTTTTACAACTACTTAAACTATTATATTTACACCAAGTGTTTTTCACCAAATTAGGTTTATTTGTCAATCCAACAAATTTTTGTCAACTATGGTCAAATTGTTTATAATATAAAATCTATAGAATATTATCCATTAAATAATTATAATATTTTTACATTAATTATTTGTTAAAATAAATCATTAAAAATGGATATGAAAATGCGATAATGTCACAATCACGGAGATGGTAGGTCCTACATACGCATGAGTAACATTCCAATTATTAAATGATCATTGTGAAAAGAAGTTAAGTAACTCGAATAATTACATAATGATAATTTTCTAATAAATATAATATTTTTTGGTCATATATACTTATATATATAATTGTGTTGTTTTTAAATAATTACTTCATGTCGAGGAGGCGGTATTTCTCACTTCCACAAATGATTTTACCTCTTTTAAAATTTTGAGAAGGGGTAATAAATGAGATGATATATATATATTATTATTATTATTTCTGAAAAATATAATTATGTGATGAATATAATATTTATTTTTTTATGTCACTTATTATTAGTTATGATCATTCATTTATAAAATCTATGTATCATGTGAACGAATCACGTCACATTGTGGGGGTTGTAATCCACATTTCCTCAAAATAGATTATAGTATTTTAAAAAAATGAAAGAATAAATTCATGTCACAAAAAAATTTATAGAATCAGAAAACATTATAAATAATATATATATATCATACATAAAACATATTTTCTATCTTAATATCCACTGTAAGATTCAATAATAGAGAATTGAACAATCATCATTTCATTTGGCAGTAATTCACAGTTCATAGAAACAGTCTGTCTGTTACCCATTAGATGGAAATGCGTTTAAATAAAGGAATAAAACATAGAAAAAATAATTCCCATTATATTGAGTATACCATTATTTTTGTGTTAAAAGAGAATAAGAAGTGTATATGGAGTGGATAATGGGAGTGATACTAAAAATCATGAGATAATGTGCTACCTCTTAATGGGGTAACTTCTTTTGGTTGGAACCAAAAGGATTTGTTGGAAGGTTTTCAACCCAAAGGGATGCTTCTATGTTATGTGTAGTAGTAATGGGAGACTGTTTGGGCAGGTACTGTTTGAATATTATTGTTTTGATCGGTGTGAGGAATGGGTAGTGGTGGTTGCCATTTATAGGAATGTGAAGGGACTCACATAGTATTTTTGAAAATAAGTTTCATGTAAATATGTTTTTACCAAACATAACTCATAAAGATATAATATAACTCAACAAAAAAATGTTAATGGCCTAATTTGGGATATACAATGTGGTTTGGACTGTTGTATAGGTCATTTGGGCCTTTAAAATAAAGGTTTAGTTCACAATTATGCTTGATTTTTCCTTAATAATTATAATTAATTTTAATCAAATTCACTTATATTATTCGTAAAAAACAAATTTTAACAAATAATATATAATAAATTATTCTGATTCCAAAAATGGAACCCATTTTTAAAAAATTAATTCATGTAAGTGGCAGAATTAAATTAAAATTAATCCTGTAGCTGGGACTACAATGCAGGTTTTTAAAGAAAAGATGTCTACAAGTGTGATATGTTTTTATAATAAATTTAAAAGATTAATTGATACCTATAAATTAAATTATTTTAATTTATAAAACATTTATACAATTAGACTTTGAAACAAATTTAAATTATATTTAATCTTTATAAATAATCATGATATTAAAAAAGTGTTGAACTAAAATTCATTATTTTTAATTATTCGTTAAATAATGAAATGTCTCAGAAAAGAATCACAAAATCATCCTTATCTAACTATTTTTTTTATTTCATATAACCTATTGTTTCTGAAATATTAAATTTATAATTTTTTTAAAATTCAAAATTAAATAATTTTCTACTTGAAAAGGTGGTAAAATTTTCTTTACAAAGATATATTTTTTATATGTAAAATAGGGTTTGTTATTATCATATGAATCTCAATCTAAATGGATGAATATAAAAAAATTATCGAATATATATGATATAAATTTCTTTATATTGATCAACTATTTTAAATTAGATTATTTTTATGGGATAACAAAACTATGTGAGAATAAAAATGGTTGTATATAAAAACCTTCTGTTTATAATTAATTGGTTTCTATATAAATTTATAATTATTTTTTAACCTACTAAATTATAATATATTATTATAAATTGTATATCATCATAAGTTAGTTGATATTATTCATAAAAACTAATGTAATGGATATGTTATGTCATATTATATTAATTAATAATGTATTATTAATACATTGTTATTTGGTAAAATAGGGTCTTGCGTGTAATTCAAGATATCGAGGAATGATAATCTTGCTTGTAACACAAGCTATAGATAATGTTAGCTATTGTGTGTTACACAAGATACCAAGAAAGGACTATCGTGAGTGTAACACATGTTAATTTTGTGTTGAATGCATGAAATCTATTCTAAATAGTAAACATATTTTATAGTAAACTTATATCATATTACCTTATGCGCTTGATGTCGCATGTCATATTCCCTATTGAATTTAATGTTCATACTTATGTTTTTTGTGTGTGTGACATTATCCCCACATTATTTAAATTACATCCTAACAATTTATACTTGATTATGATGATAAATTGATTAATACATGATATGTTCCAAATTTCACACCCTTATAAGGGTTTATAAGTATTCCTCTGTAAAATAGGGAATTGGAAATACAAAGGTCACATTTAATACCCTGTAACTGTGCCACTGAGTAATAGAACATCAGTGGTAAGTAGTAATACACACTTTTAGGAAAAGCATAAATGTTTTTAATGATTGATTGGGGTCATCAATCACAAAAATTTAAATGATCAATGGAACGTTGAGGGCTGCAAGGACATAAATAATTGATGATTTAGAAGGCCGTTGGTTCAACCGAAATTTTAGAATTAGGAAAATACATTATTTTATATGTCATTTTACTAATATTGGGTAATCTTTTTACTATCCATGAATATAACCAAATATTTTTACAAGATAGGTTTCAATCTAATATGATCAATCTTAAATTTTTCTTGTAAATCAATGAAATTATAATTCATCCTTATACTCACAAAAAAATTAATTACCTATAATGATTTTTTTATTCCTGAAGCACTAAAAAACGGTTGAATGATCATAAGGCCTATAAAATATTGGAATGTCTTACTAATTGCATTTAATTATCTCCCAAAATAAATATGGTTAATTGATTAATTTCGAATCCTCAAAAGTGTTACTTCTGGTTCATAATTAACTCTTATTCATTAAATTTGTTAGCTAAAAATAATCAAAATTTACAAGTACACTGTGTAGGTTAGGGTTTGGTGTAAAACCCTTATCATCTTTATATCAGGGGACTAATACCCATGGCCTTCCTGAATTTTATTGGTTTACTTGCTTCATAAAGGTTTTCCTTTTCTAAATCCATGTTAATATATTTTCCAAAATATATATTATGGAAATCCATAAAATTAGCTTAATCACTAAATAGAATTTTAATTAATATTTTCAGTAAAACCTCAATACATAAATAAATAATCCACTTACTTCCCCATTGATCCTTCCATATTCTATAGTTTATCCTATAGTATAGGGTGTTAAATTAGCTGATGTATAGGTTCCCCACATTATGACAATGGTGAATAAAGTATTTCATAGGATGAGCTTCATTTCCTTCTATAATACTCATACTTTTTCCTTGGAAATCATATACATTATACCCTTCTTTCCCACACATAAATAATTTACATGTTCCCTTGATACAAATACCCTGGTGTCTGTATCCACACTTATCACATGTTGAAATTCGAGCTACATTTTCTACACAGTCTCCACCACTCAAGCTCTATGAAGCCTCCATACATCTCTTCTTTGGGGTGAGGTATAGATTGTAAAGGTCTGTATTTTTAACAACATTTCACGAAAAAGGAATTGTTATAAACAAAATATCCTTTTTATAATCAATACATCAATTGGTTTGTTGGTGTAACCACCTTTTTCTATTTTTTCAATTTTAACATAGAACTTTTGGGTTTCATCCATTGACTAAAAAAAGAATCAATATTGTGAGAAACAATAGTCACAATAGAATTTTGTTTAATTATTTATATGGCATCTAAATCAGGACACCTACATATTAAATAATAACCACCTTAGGTTTACTATTGATTAATAATTGTTGAAATACATTAAAATTTTTCAAAATGGTTTGTAAATAAATATTGCATTATCCTATGGGTATCTTATAAAATTTGGAAAAAAGTTCATAATAAGGCCAATTGTCGTATACTAGGTTACCCTGAGTCAAGACCAAAACTCTTTATTGGAGTTTTTACTCCAAGGTATATCTATTCTAGAACCACATATGCTTGTAGTACCTAGAGAAGGATTTATTTATTGGAAGACACTCATAGTTTATATATTGCCAAGATTATAGGGTTCTTATCTATACGTATCCTAATATTCACTGTTAATGGAATGTTCTTTTACCAAATTTTTCCTAAATCTAGTTCCCAAAGATTATATTAAAATTAATTTGATAAAAACAGTTGGTAACCAGACCCCAGAATCATGGAGTATGTATGATGTATCAATTAAATTGTCATGACTACTATGAATCATGTCCTAATGGACTGATCATTTTAGTTGTCTTGTAAAAATAGATAGATAAATTATAATTATATAAGAAATGGATACAACAATTACAACATTTCATTCCAAAAAAATAAACAACTTCAGGGATAACTCCAATCCATCTAGTATATTCAAGAATATAATTCATAGTAAACTTCCTATATTCATAGGAAAATAAACATCATAATAGTGATATAAAATTCTCAGTAAGGGTAAATTATAAGGGAAATAATAATGAATCAATGAGAATAGTCAATATTATAAGGTAAATAACAAAACAAACATGCCATGTAATAAATTAACCGAATTATATAAGAAATAAGGGAAGGTAATAACAAGAAATCCATTCCATTCAAATCAAAAGATAAGGAAAATTAAATATGGAAAATTAGGAAACTTAAACCTATTCAATTTAATCAATTAACTAAAATTAAATTTATCCCTATATATATTGACACAAAATCTCATATATGATTAATAACCGAAAATATTCGGAATAAAATGCAAAATTATTGTATTCCATGTTTCTTATATACATAGAACAAGTACCATAAAGACAATTCACAAAAAGTTTTATCTAAAGGTTACAAACCCATATATAGAAAATATCTAACTATTTCATCCCATTATACTAATTATTCATCAAGAGGGTTTCATTAACTGCTCCATAACCTATGTCTACCTAACTAAAGAATTGTTGATATTGATTAATCAAAAATATAATATGCCTTATAAAATAACTATATTTAATGTTAAATATAGATTAATCAATAATTACCAAATTAATAAAATTATTACCAATTTAGGCACCATATGTATAATGTTATATGGTTTAGGCAGTAGTAATATCCATGAAAAAGGGAATCGATAATATGTTGAAATTCACAGTTCAATGAACATAGGATATTGAATACTTAAAAGTTACTAAAAATGATATCAATGAAGTGAATGTGAATAATATCCTTGTCCATCTCATTAATAAAACATCCATATTAATAATAAGTATGGTATTAACACAAAAATCCCAAAGGGGTAAAATAATGGGATGTTTTTTTATGAAATGAACGAATAAATTTTAAAAATATTCATGAGGAATAATTTTATTTTAAAATAATTCATTTGAATATATTTTTTATTTAATATATATTTTAAATATATTTTTAAAAATAAAAAAATGGACCTGAGAATGATGATTCAAATAAATGATAGCAGATAAATCTGTAGAAGATGTATAAGGTAAAATAGAATATTCCTTTTTTACGGAAAAATTGTAGAATATGCACTGTTTAGAAAGAGAAAAAAATATTTCATTGAATATATTGGTAAAAGAAAAAAAGGGTAAATATTTCAATTAAATATTATACTGGAATGGATTGATATAATTGTGAACCCTTTCAGGGAATAATTGTTTTTAATATATTTCCAACCAAAGATTGGGTAATGTCGAAATTTAAAAAAAAATTAAAAATATTTTATACCAAAGAGTATATAATTATACCAATAAAATATTATATCATGAAATAATAGAGAAATAAACTTATTATTTTTCATGATATATGGATCATAATATTTCATTGAAGGAATAATAAATATAAACAATCTTGAAAAATCTGGGTGATTGTCTTCAAAAACACTTCTAACTCTATAAAATGGATCATACTCTCCCTGTAAGAATTATAAATTACCTAACGATAATACTATATTTAAAATATATATATTATTTATATATCATGTAAAATTGAAATATAATCTCCTTGAAAACTATTTAGGTGCATAATAAAACAAATTTTCATGTAATGAAATTTGAGACAAACCATTTTACTGATTTGGAAACATTATAATCTTAAACCCCATGAAAGAAATATAGTAAAATGGATATGTAAATACCCATAAATATTTATAAAATTAATAAAATAAAATCATGTTAGTGAATAAAACCCACAAAAGGAAAGAGTGTTGAACATCGCATGTACCTTTTGGAAATTAAAAGTGAGATGCAATCACCATACTAATATAGTAACAAATGGATTACCAAAGAAAACATTAAAAATACTTAAATAAAAAATTTAAATACCATTATGATAATATAATTCATGATATTATATGTCAAATTAGATATATTTAAAACACATATAATTGGTGTACGACAATTAACTGTACCTCACATAATGAAAATAATACAAGAATCATTTACCTCATGTTTCCTTTAAGGTGAACGTCCTATAACCTCAAATATAATAATTTCATGTTAATGTTTATAAATTATTAAGAAAATTTTCTATGTTTATAAATAATGTTTTTTCAGTTATAACCATTTTTTTAAAACTATTGAAATAATTATGTTTATGACAGGGGGTTCCCCAAATTGGGTATATGTATCAAAACAACTTGTATTGGTCAAATATAGTCAAAGAGTTAATTATTTAACAAATAAAAAATAAGAAACATGAAATAATTATAATATTTTTACATAAATTTTACATATAAAATCAATCATTAAATATGGATATTAAATTGATAGAATATTACAGTCATCGAGAAGGTATGTCAAACATACACACGAGTAACATTACCGTTTTTAAATGATCGTTGTGAAAAGAAGGTAAGTAAATAAAATATATCAAAAATTATAATTATAAAATAAGTATCATTTTATTGAATCATATATACTTATATATAGAATTTTGTGATATAAAAGTAACCACACCAGGTTGTGGAGGTGCCAATCCCCATGTCCATGAACTGCGTTATCTCTTTTAAAGTGTGTGAAGGGAAAATAAAAAAGATGATATATGTATATTATATCTCCATAAACATAATTATGACATGAATATATTATTTATTTTTTCAGTTAATTTTTATTTTGAACGTTAATTTATACATTATATGCATTGTGTGAATGAATCACATCACTTTGAGGGGTTGGTAGTCCAAAATTTCCTCATACAAGATTATCATATTTACACAACTTCTAAAGCGTAAATTTATGTCATAAATACAAAATTACTGGTAAAAACATTATAATTAATATATATATCATATTAATATAGTTTTTGTATCATAATGTCAACCATAATAGGCGGTAATAGATAATCAAACGATCATAGTTTTGTGATGCAGTATTTCATCGTTCAGAGAAAACATATGTTCATTACACATTATATGGAGGTGTGTAAATTATTTGGCCTAAACCATCAAATTAAAACATAAAAGTATATTTATTATACTATATTTTTTATTTAATCATATTATAAGAATAGTATAGGTATTTTAGATGGATAATGAATCTAAAAAAGCATGAGAGAAGGTGAAACCTCTTAATTGGGTAACTTCATTTGGTTTGAAAAAAAGGAATTGTTGGAAGGGTTTTTTCCCAATGGTTTGATTCTAGGTATCTTATAATAATTATGGGATACTATTGGGGATGTTATTGGCCAATTTTTAGAGGTTTTAGAAGTTTGAGGAATGGGTAGAGTTGGTGGGATTTTATACTAATGTAAAAGGACACATTTATTATTTTTGAAATCAAATTAGTTGTGAACCAGTTATTAACTTAATAAGGTCATAAAAAACAAGTAAACATCAATAATTGAAGGCTAAGTTTATAATTATGGACATCTGATGGGTTTTTTACAAGTTTCATGGTCTTTTGGGCCGTTTAGTTATATGTTTAGTCCATTCATAAGCTTGATTTTATCTTAATAATTATAATAAATATTATTCAATTTAACAAATCATTAGGGTCAAAAACAAAGATGGTTTTAATAGAAATTATAAATTATTTTTAATAAAAATACTAAATCCATTTTTTTTAATTCCAATCATATATGTGGTATAAATTAAATTATATTAATCCCACAGATGAGATGACGATGCAGGTTTTTAAAGTAAAAATGTCGAAAATTGGCTATGATTTTATAATCCATTTCAAATGAAAAATTATCCGAGACATATAAATTATAATAATTGATAAAAATATTATATAATTATAAATTAAAACCAATTAAAATAATAATATAACCTTATAAATAAATTATATTAAAAAATATTTATGAACTAAAATTCATTATTTTTAACTATTCACTAAAAAATGAAATGTCTCAGAATAATATAACAAATAAACACTAACAAAATTATTATGTTTCAATTTCATATAATAATATTATTTTGAAATATTAAATTCATTAATGTATCAAAATTAAAATCTAATGTTATTTATCCCTTAAAAGGCTGTAAAATTTCTATTAAGAAGATATACGTTTTTTTGTGTAAAATAGGGGTTGTTCTTATAATATGCATATGAAACCTAATTGATGAATATAAAAAAATATTTGATCGAATATATACCAAATATATTTCCTTATAATAATAAATATATTTTAATTAAATTAATTTAATTGTATAAGATAACTTCTTGAGCATAAAAAATGTTTTATATAAAAACATTCCATTTATATTCAATTGGTTCCTATATTCAATTATAATTAATTTTTAAGAAATTAAATCATATTATATTATTATAAACAAAATATTTATATAATTAAGTTAATAATATTAATAACTAATAACATAATAGCTTTTTTATGTCATATTATATTAAGTAATAATAATTTAATAATGAATTGTTATTTGGTGAAACTCGATCATGCATATAACACAAGATATCGAGGAAGATAACACTTATATGAAACACAAGATATCGATAAAGGATGCTTTTGCGTGTAACAAAATATATCGGGAAAGGTCTATCATGCGTGTAACAAAAACTCACTCATTATTTCATGCATATAATCTAATATAAATATTAAACATATTATAATGTATACAAATATTATATTTACTTATTCGATTTCTATCACATGTCATACACACTATCAAATACAAGGTTCTTACTAATGTTTTTTGGGGTGCCATAATGTTTATGGGAGAATTAGTACATAATTTAATGCTATAGAACTAGAATAATTTTTTTATTAATATCTTTAATTATCCCGTAACATATTTTAAGAATCTAAAACTGTATTGGATAACATAGGGAACACATACTAAAAATAGGATGAGATAAAAATACTTGAAAGGGAATATTCATGGAAAATAAGTATTACACAACAGACCGAAGGGAAAACATAATACCATAAAAGGTCGGATACATGAGTAACCATATAGAGGAATATCATATAGAAAATGGAATCATATGATGATTTCAATATAGTAATGTGAAACAACGCATAATTATACATAAACATGAGTCATGATTAACTACTAACATAGTATCACGTGTTGGAAAGGTCCTACAATGTATTAGGTTTACTCCCCAATCACATACATAACGTCTCATGAGACAAAAAATTACCCAATGAATTTGAGTTATATATAAGTCCACCCACCGTAACATCTACATGAATATGTGTTCCATATAAAGAAATAACCATACAAATTAATCATAACAGTTACCTATGGAATTAAAATGGGTTACATAATCATGCATAAAGGGAAAACAATAGGGATTATCATAATGGTATCTATGAAATAAGGGATTAATCATTCTTGGTTATTAATAAATTTAAAATAAGAATATATCTTGAATTATGATGCAAAAAAATTGAAAACATTAAAGGTAGTGGTTAGGTAACATTATAAATGTTTCACTTAAATGTGGTTTTATGGAAAATAATGAGGATTCATTTAAGAGGAAAATGGAATAATTTATTTTTTTAATCTAAAATTAATCTAAAATAAAATTTCAGGGTAAAATGATTGATTTTATGAAAATATTTGTTTCCTAGACCAGTATATGGAGATTAAATGAACATAGGTAATGGCAGTATAAGTTCCCTATAAAGCATTCATATCGTGTGTAATTTAGAAGGTAACATTTTAAAACAAATATTTAATGATATAAGAATGATTATTTGTGCTATATACACATGTGTGGAACATATACATATAATATAGGATATATATATATATATATATATATATTTAATGAATAAACGCAGTGGGTTAAAGAAGAAGAAATCTTATCCCAAAAGAAAATTGGAGGATCCAAGATATCCCCTACCATATGCCCGAATGTGTTCTAAACATTAAATTAATGAGATGGATAATGAAATTATATCAATTAATTATTTAATAAGATCCTCTTACACATTTATTATAGTTATTATAATTTTATTAATATAATTTATAGACATTTTGATATGTTATAATGTTTATAAGCTTTGTTTTATGTGAAAATATTTCAGGGTTTCAGGGTTAGTTATATTATGAAAAAAATTTAAAGTACATGACAAATTGGAATAATTCCTAGAATGTGAAATTATATATTATTTAGAAATATATAGAAATTTAAAAAGTGGTTTTTATGACCTTCATGATCTACAATCAGTTTATATAGTATTTAATATATTTTTTTTTATATAACATAAAATAATACACTATATACATATTAAAATATGCATTAACCATAGTAATAGTTTTATGAAAATCCTTGAATGTAATAATGGAAAGCCCAAACTAGTTGTCCATGAAGGCAGAGAACTAACATATTAAATTTTATTATTTGGTATTTATAATATAAGGATCGGAAAAGGTAATTTATGATGGAATGGTCCCACAAATACCCAATTTACTACTCCCAATAGACCACCTTTATAACTGACGAACTCAAACTATAATAAAAAGAAGTACTCATTCCCTAGGTTATCGATCCACAAATTGAGAAATAAACAAATATGAGCATCATAAAAATGTTTCCATAGATATATAAAAATATGAAGTGTGTTTAGGAATGTAAAATAAATAGGAAATTCACTCATGAATATATGGTTAGTCATCTTGATAAATCATGGCCACCACTATACTCAACCATACGTTGTGTAGTCAATTTCTATAGAATGGTATAACCCCATATCAAGAGATTGATAATTTATTCATTTGAAAAAACATTGATATCAAAATATTTTCATAATGGTAGAACCACAAACTCCAAACTACCATAAATGTCTAATTATCCTCTTTCTATATAACCCCATGGATACATCTATAATCTATATGTCAAATAAAAATTGATATATTGAGGGTATCTCAACATCTATCATGATACATATGTCAAATTCTCCAGTTAGGGTGAGGTCCAATGTAAATGTATCTAATCCAATGGTAACATCCAAAGTGATCTAGGTACAGAACCATAAGTGATAACCTATCAGATATGAAAACAAATTACTTTAGTATGTTATTATGTGGCTATATCCCTTGTCAATCGGACATATGAAAATATATTTGTTGAGGTAATAAAATTAACAAACCCCACAAAAGATATCAAAGAATCCCCTAGTGGTATATTCCTATTTAATCATTTGTGATCTAATTTTCTTTTAGAAATAGATGGTATTATAGGATATAAATATATAAACCTCATTCTATATGTATATAGGCCCCTATATCCTCATAAGTTCACAATAAAGTTATGATAACATCATAATCCTATTCAAAAACAATTTATAGAACTCATATATTTACATCCACAACATAGTTATCCACTATTGGATATCATTAAAAATTAAATATAATAGACAATAAAAATATCAAACTGCAAAAATACATTCAAACATACCCATATAATAACATCTACTTATACTGGTTCTAAGTCTACTTTTCTATGACCAAAACCACCTAACCCAACATCCCTATAAAAAGCAACGATAAATTGCCATATTAACTTAATATAAATCTCTCCATCCATAGAATATCATATAGTTTCTCGAGATATATGAATAGTCTCTACTTTCATCATTAGTAATCATGTAATACCCATAACACCATTA
The DNA here is from genome assembly GCA_963277665.1 of Viscum album. Classification (NCBI taxonomy): domain Eukaryota; kingdom Viridiplantae; phylum Streptophyta; class Magnoliopsida; order Santalales; family Viscaceae; genus Viscum; species Viscum album. Next base: position 389,950,974 of record OY728125.1, read on the forward strand.
TTTATGCTCGATCATAAGGCCCCAAACCATCCAATCCATGAAACTTTCTCATGTCGGATCTATTGAGTCATGACACAGCTTCCTACCTAGAGGTATCATATCTAAAGGGATACCATGTAAATGAAAATACATAAATATTCCACAGAATAGGGTAACATGGAAACATCAAAAGAATAATTCAATCCTATGTTTATGCCTTACGAAGATCCCATGCTACATTTTCAATCACATTATATATAGAAACTTCATCAAGACCTTCTCAGATACATAACCAAAATTCATTTTGGGAGATATATTTTGGTCAGAGTATCCCACATAAACATCTTGAAACCTCATGTAAAAGAATAATTGTCCATAGGGTATAATGATCCAACTTTTTATATGATTCCTAATCACTACAATCATCAAAACATCTACCTATGTTGACCATCACCTAATAGAACGTAACACATCCCATAATATGAAATCGTATACCTTTCGTAAATTGTTATAAATTTCAAAAATACATGACATCGAAGTGTCTTAGAAACTCTGAAAATATAAATATCGATTTGAAACACACATTAATCAAACATAGAAGGCTCTACTCAAAACTATTTTAATCTTATACAATCACCAGAACACTTTCCAGAAATCTTTAATGTGCAACCCTCTGCACAGACATGCACATCCTATTAAGACATGTAATATATATGGAAATTAAAAAAGTTATAATCATCCAGATTATCTTAAGATAACTAATATCCAATGTATTATCCATGTTTCTTATAAATTCTCCGAATACCATGAAATAAAAAAACAACTTTTAAAGAAAGGGTTACTTTTAAAAAGCATCAAAACACAGTAGATATTGAGAAATGATATAGATATTACCATAATAATTAAAAATGTTCATATGAGATTATATAGAATTGAAATACATAAATAAATTGTGATATATGATTACAAAAGGAGAAAAGGGATGTAAAACAATTTAGTCAGGATCCTGAACTTGGTGTTTGGGGACAATCATGTAGTAATGAGAAAAAATTATCTATTTTATATTTTGTTTAACATAGAATGAAGAAAACTTGATTTAAATGTATAATAAACAAGGGAAAAATGAAACTATCCCCCCTTCATATCTATTTGAGGAATAAATATTATTTTTACACCCTAAATCATTAAATATATATGAACCCACGAATCATTTACAACCTGTTATGATGTTAAAAGGTGCACAATGAAGTTTTGATCCACCATGGATATAAAGACCCATAATTTTATATGTAATTTTTTTCAATTATTTGGAATCATTTAGAGTTAGTGAAAATTCACAGTGCATGATTCTAAGGCCTGGTGTGCCTGGAATAAATTTCTGATCTTTTTTTGGTACGTTCAGTAAATAGTTGAGCGACATTTGGTAACTTTTGTACTGGTGTTTGGGATTGATATCTGAGGAAGTTTTTGAACTCGCAGGGCTGATAATCTAATAAGGAGACCTTCACCTCAACCATAGTAGGTCGAGGGTTGATGATAGTTTTTCAGTTTTTCTAGGGATATGAAAAATAAAATAAATAAAATTTTATTTTAATTTTTGAAAACTTATTTTTGAATTTTGGAGGTAGGGACCAAATGAGGGTGGTAGGGCATTTATGGTTGGGCAACAAATGACCTGTTACATAAAATATGAAACCAAAACTCTATTTAATTAATTTTTTTCATTAAAAATAAATTAATGAAACAATTTGTTAATTAATAGTTATTTTATTAACACTTCATGAGATAATTGAGGGTTTTTTCCACTAGAGAAATGGAGAGCAGGCCCTTGTTGGAGAATCCTCCAACGAAGAACGTCCTCCAACAAAGAACATTTTCTGGATAAAAAATTAGGACGATGCCCGAACATGGATCAGAAACGTCTTATGGGAGTGACAAACGTTGGCTTCCCCTTCATTGACTTCATCCTCTTCCCCACGCCACCTCAAAATAGAAAACAAGGCATGGGAGTGTTTATGTTGTTCTTTGTGGTTTTTGTTGAAACATTCTTCCAAATTCTGCATGTTATCTGTCTAAAGTGGAGGGTGAGGACCAAAAAAACATGGCCCAATCCATGCACATCTTTAATGTTGACATGATCTTCATGGGATGTGGTGATAGTGATGGTGCAACTGTGCTGCCAGTAGCGAAGGAGGCCATGGCCCGTCGGTCGTGGCAGAGTAGTGAGGCTGTGGGCATGCCTGTCAGTAGCGTAGAAAAGTGGAAGTGTGTGTCTATGATGCCGAAGTTTGAGACCGTGGCCACATGGACGCGGTGAAGGTCAGAGGGTGGTTGGAATCCGGTTGGCCGTGGTGGAGGAGCGGTGCTTGTCCTCGCCATTGGATGGAGATCCGATCATTGCAAACGGCTGTGTCACGCCGAGTGGGACCGCTCCAGCAGGCCCCACCTGTCAACCCAGCACCAAACCCATCCGAACAATCTATTGGAACGTTCGGGTGACCTGGGGTGTGTTACCCCCCCCCCCCCCGAGTAGATGATAGGGTGGACCCCACCACACGAGGCCACCCTAGCGGCAGGCTACACCGCGGGCCGAGTCGCGCCCAGCGGGCCAGGCCACCACTTCGTAGGTCGGTCTGGACCGCAACCCAGTATTCCGGACCCATCGTGGACCTACCCTTCAAGGTCAAACCTACGTCGGGACAGGTCGACCCGATACGGGTCTGGTCAACCCCAGCTAGGTCGGACCGGACATGGTCCCTTATAGACCAAGATACGCCTTTTTTGCCCTATCTTGAGAACTTGGTGTCAGATTTATGAACCGTTGGCGGTGCTGGAATCCTTGGATCGAGACTATCCTTCTTGTGTAATCCAGTTCAGTTTTGGACAATTTTGAAGTATGGATGGGTTGCATCGAACCCATTCTAACCAGGCCCTCAGAACTAAAAGTTTAATAACTTACTGATCGGGCATCTAATTAATGCACTGTCTACTATGTTGGGTTCGAAATGATGTGGAAGACCCTTAAGATAATTCATAGTGGGACTTTGTGGATGTTGAAGTATTGAATGATGTCAAGATGAGTGGAACCTCCCAGAATCTAGCATTATTAGTGTGGGAACACAATTGTTGTACTTGAAGAGTCTTTAGATCCTTTGTGGGTCATCTTCGGATCTTGTGTGGGTCAGCGTTCAGCGATCGAGTGTGGGTCAGCACATACCGATCCTGTGAGGGTCATCTCCAGATCATGTGTGGGTTATCTCTAGATCCAATATGGGTCATCTTTTATCATGTGTGGGTTGTCTCCAGATCATTTGTTGTTCATCTTCAATCCTGTGTGGGTCAACAAAAAAGCTTCTCGATGAAGTAAAATGATCTAGTTATACAACTATTCATCCATACTTCCATACTTATGTTATACCTGGTGTGAGTCGAGTCATTACATTTGTGGTACAATTCTGTGTGGTGAATCCCTTGTGTTATTCTTCTATGTGGAGTTAACATTTTGGTACATACCGTTGTGGTGATACCTGTGTGGTATTCTTCTGTGAGGTGTTACCTCTATGGTACTTACCTTTGTTGTGTAACCTTCTTGGGATTCTATCCATCATGGAACAATTGATATTTTGTATAAGGTTTTGGGCCTCAAGTTTCCTCATGAATGAGATTCCTATAATTGATAACACAGGTTCATTTATGGGTATATACCTAAGTAGGGTTTAATTTTGTTTCCATGCTTTGTGGTTTATCCTCTTTGGATTTTGAGACACCTTCATAGGTCTTGGGGTTCCAAATAAGTATGGTTAAACTCACCCCCGCCTGAGATACACCCACACCTTGTTATGTTCTATGTAGACGACATACATCAACGACTGAGGACGAGGGTACCAGGACTAGAGGCTGCTCATAGGAGGACCTTAGACAAGGTTTACTACAGAGATGAACGTTCGAGAGATGTACCAACCCTTTAGGTAGTATCCTTGTTTGGTGTTCATAGGATTGGTTCTTCAATTTTACTTTAACATTGTAGTTTTACTTGTACTTTCTAGTCGGGCTTGTATTTTGGCCTCTTTACTTACTATAATCACTCTATTTTCTATATAGATTTCATTGTTCTTGTATCTTATTGTGTTATTGTATTGTATGAGTTCACAGGTAAAAAAGGAAACGCCTTCCTATTTTTAGGGATATGCATTTCCGGTGCTAGTCGTCAGCCCCTGGCCTATGAATGGAGGGCTTGGGGTAGTCGCATCATGGGCCCCAGGGGACGGGTCGTGAAAAAATGGTATTATAGGAGTTGCTTCTACTGAAGAACATAGAATCTGACCTTTTCATTTTAGGAATAGAGATATGTGTTATGAGTGTGTTTTTAGTTCGGGGAGTCCAATTTTGGGGTGGTGACTAACATATCCATACACCAGGTCCTTGACATCTGATTTCTGAATCAGTTCATGAAAACACTGATTGAGTGTGTGTTTTTGAAAAGATCTCTTTGTGATCTCTTTGAGTCAGCTCACCAGGTATTAATTATTAACTACAACACACCTATTTTTTTCAAGATGCCTCCACGGAGACAGCCAGCCTGGGTTTCAGGTAGATTACATGATGATAACCCACCGAGCAATGAGGCATCAGTGTAGGTCCCCCTTATGGATGTTGTACCATCGAGTGGGGTACCGGTAGCACCACTACCCATTGGGCATCAAATGCCACCATCCTCAGCAGTAGAGGGTGCAGGACACGTGAGTGTGTTTCATGAGTTTCAGCGCCAGAGGTCACTGAGGATCCGAGGGGAGACTGATCCATAGGTGACTGTAGACTGGATAGAGGTCGTGGATAGTGTTTTTCTACTAGTCGGGACACTAGCTTATTTCATGGTGATTCTTGCTGCAAGTCTTCTTTAGGCAGTAGTGGGAAGATGGTGGAGCTTGATGCTCCAGGTTCATGATGTGGTCACTCTTATCTGGGAAAACTATGAGAGCCTTTTTCGGGCAGATTTTGTCCAATCGGCCTTATGATCAATGCTTATACAAGAGATTCTCTACATGAAATAGGGTAGCACGACTATGGATCAGAATTCAACAAGGTTCACCGACATCTCGCAATACTCCACTAACATGGTGCGATACCCTTTATTTAGGTCCTAGACCTTCAAGAATGGGCTCAGATGAGAGATTATAGCTTCTATGACTTTTATCAGCATCTTCATATAGGCGAGGATGTTAGAGAGAGAACTCTTAATAGATAGCTTCCCTGTTGAGCAGTCACTGACAGTGAGACCCACCACTGTACATCACGTTGCAGAGTCATCTGCCACTGGCAGCAGGAAGATGATGCATAGGTCCAAGAGGACAAGACCCAAAGGTGGATGATTGCGGGATACAAGGTCGGTTGTGTAGGGCTCTCAAGATAGAGTACTACAGGAAAGGATCGGGAAATGTTATTAGTCCAGTAGGTAGGGTCACATGGCTCGTGACTGCCTGACCCTCCATACAGACGACCAGCTGACGGTCGATAGACCACCTAAGAAGGGGTGATGATTTGATCGAGGAGGTCCTCCTGTAGGTGGTGGACATGGAAGAGGAGATGGTTTTCCAATAGTTATTGGGAGATGATTTGAGGTTCAATCTCCACCACCTCCAGGTTTTCCACCACAACCATAGTGAGCAGGAGGACAAGGACAAGCTCGCCTCTAGGAATTTGAGGCTTATGATCATGGCGTTCCAGAGATGGTATGAAGTATGATATGTGTCTACTCCACCATATATGTAGTACTTACAAACACATGTTCTTTTCATTCTATAATTTTCATGGCCCTCATTCAAAGATCGTAGATACCGGTGGAGTTGTTGGATCGATCCTTATGGCTTGAGACTCATACGGGAGCACATTTGATGAATACACACTAGTGATGGAACTTTGTTCATACTCTAGGAGGCAAGAGCATTGGATGGGATCTTCTATTAGCAGCGTCAAGGCCTTACGATGTAATATTGGGTATGGAATGGTTATCCATTGTCCATGCTTATACTGAAGGTATTAGGTGCAAAATTTGGTGTGTCCGTATAGATGGGACTAGGTTTTCCATCACTAGTGAGAAAAGAACTATTTCAGCAGATGATGTACATACCTGGAAGAGGGTGTAGCTGATCAAAAATCAGTTGGCAAGTTGTAAACTCAGAACGGTTGATGTTCAGAATCTGGGCTATCCTGTTATGGTGGATCAATACGATTATGTTTTCCCTGATGATGTTATGGGACTACCTCCTCGCAGCAAGGTGGATTTTTACATTGAATTGTACACCGGGTCGTCACCGATATATACACCAACATATCGTATTCTCTAGAGGATCTTTGAGAGTTGCAGGTACAGCTGAAGGACTTGTTGGGCTAGGGGTCCATTATGCCCATTGTTTCTCCTTGGGCAGCTTCAATTTTGTTACCCAAGAAAGAGTATGGGAGTTTGAGACTATTTGGGGACTATCGGTGCCTGGATCAGGTTACTATAAAGAGCAAGTACACATTTATGAGGATTGATGATCTCTTTGATTTGCTGAAGGGAGCATGATGGATTTCAAAGATAGACCTCTTATCTGGCTCTCACTAGCTCAGGGTACAAGATGAGGATGTTCCGAAGATGGCCTTAAAATGTCGGTATGATCACTATGAGTTCTTGGTTATTCCATTCTATGTGACCAAGGCCCTAGAAGTGTCCCTGGGACTCATGAACATAATCTTTCATCCATACCTTGATTTCATTATGCTAGTCTTAATCGATGACACTAATTATAATTAGCATCAAAGGAAAATAATTCCTATCATCTGCAGATAGTTAAGGACACACTCTGAGGGCACCATCATTCTGGTAATCCCTCAGAATTCCAATTCTAGATACAAGAGGTCCACTTTCTAGGATACGTTATAACGGAGGTAGGATTTGAGGTGCATCCAGCTAAGATTGAGTTTGTACATGCTTGGGATCCCACTAGGAGTGTGACGGAGGTGAAGAGTTTTCTGGTTTTTCCCAGTTACTACTAGAGGTTTGTTCCTGACTTTTCCATAGTTGTGGTACCCTTATCGTAATTGAAAAATATGTGGCAATAGTTCGTTTTGTTAGAGAGATGCCAATAGAGTTTCTAGGTGCAGAGGAAGAGACTGACAAGTGCACCCGTCTTGAGGCTACTGGAGGAGGGCGTTGGGTACATATTCTACTGTGACGCATCAGGGACGTGGATCAGATGTGTCCTGATCCAAGAAAGAGTATTGATCATGTAGGGTACTCGACATGTGACACAACATGAGAAAAACTACGCTACCCATGACATGGATTTGGTAGGAGGAGTCTTTACCTTGAAGATGTGGTAACATTATTTGATGGGTGAATTATTTACAGTCTATTCTAATCACAAGTGTCCCATATATATCTTCTCTCAAAAGAACTCGAACTTGAGACAACGACATTGGCTTGAGTTCCTCTGGGAGTATGAATTAGAGATAGTCTATTCTCCTGGGAAGGGGAACGTAGTAGCAGATGCACTCAGCAAGAAATCTGGTATATATTTACTGAGTGAGGCGACAGAGCAGTTAGTCACATTGAAGATATCCTACGTGGATCGAGATGGAGCAGCTTATCTTTAGCCTCTGATAGTAACTCCCCCACTCCGTCAGTGATTCATGGAGCCATAGCCTGGGGACACTGACAGCGAGGCTCGATGTGCTCAGATATCCATAGGACATACACCTGATATATTTTATGTATGTTTACAGCATTTCATCCTTTTCAGAGGATGTATTATGGTACCAGTGGTTCTCTGGGAGGAATTATCGAGGGAGACTCATATGTCTCGTCTAGAAGTACATCCACGAGTGGCGAAGATTTACCAGGACCTCGAGCATCACTACTAGTGGCTGGGAATGTAGAATGTAGTAGCAGAGTTTGTCTCATGGTGACCCATTTGTCAGCAAGTGAAGGAAGATAATCAGGTTTCAAGGGGCTTAGTTCAGCAACTATAGGTTCCATAGTGGAAGTGGGATGAAATTACCATGGACATAAAGACATAACTTCCATGCATGAACAGAGGTCATGATTCTATATGGGTGATTGCTGACTGACTCACCAAGTCAGCTCACTTATAACATATCAGAGAGTAGGGATAATTTGAGGGCATAGGATGCCTCTATGTAAAGGAGATTGTGCATCACTATGGGGTTCCATTTACGATTGTCTCTGATCGTGATGCACATTTTACTTCCCGAATATGGAAGGGGTTGCAGGAGGTGTTCGAGACACAGCTTCCATTGATCACCACCTATCATCCTCAGATGGATGGTCAGACAGAGCAGACCATTCAGATCCATAAGGACATACTATGTTAATGCATCCTTCATTTTGGCCATAGTTGGGAGGATCACTTGCCCTGGGTATATTTTGTATAAAACAATAGTTATCACTCCACTATCAGTATGGTTCCATTTGAGGCATTGTATGGACGACCTTGCAAATCACCTCTGAGATGGACTGACCCAGGGGAGTCAGCACTAATGGGACCAGAGATGGTATAGTCTACCATAGAAAAGTTACAAACCATCCACAAGCAGATGAAGACTGCACAGAGTAGCCCTAAGTCTTATGCTGACAGGAGATGGAGACCTCTGTAGATCGATGATAGTGACCATGTATTCCTACGGGTCTCTCCTCAATGAGGTTTATAGAGATTTGGTCGGGCGACAAGTTATCTCTGAGGTTCATCAGAACTTTTCATGTCTTTAGTATATTAGGTGAGGTTTCATACTACTTAGCTCTACTCCCTCATTTTCACCTTGTGCATGACATTTTTAAAGTATTTTAGTTGATGAGGTACGTGCATGATCCCTCGCACATCATTAAATATGGAAATATGGACTTCAAGGATGGGGAGACATTTTCAGAGGTTCTAGTAGAGATTGAGGATCGACAGGAGAGAGTCAATGTGGGTGATCGACACCTTTGGTGCATGTACATTAGTTGCATGGGAACATCTAGGAGAGCACATTAGAGTAGGAGGCTCAGAATCGTGCTCAGTACCCCAACTTGTTTCCCATATTTTTTTGTGGCTTTTAGGGACACAATTCCTTGAGGTGGAAAGAATATAAATAAATAGAATGTTCCGTGTAATTTTTTAATTACATGGGAATATTTCAAGTTCTCAAAAATTGATGGAGCGTGATTATGAGGCCTGGTGTGCCAAGAATGAATTTTAGAACTTTTTTAGGAACGTTCAATAAACATGTGAGTGGAGTTTTGTAAATTTTAAACTAGTGCTCAGAATTAAAATTTTAGGACATCGTTGAACTCACAGCACTGATATTCACTTAATGATACCTTCACCTCGACCACAGTTGGTCGATGGTAGAAGTTAGATTTTCCGTTTTTTGTGGAAGAATAAAATCTAAATGAATAACATTTTATTTTTCTTATTGAAGCCTCATTTTTCAATTGTGGTGGTGGAGAGCACACGCGAGTGGTTGGGAATTTATTTCTAGGCATTAAACACCTCGTTAAACAAAATATTTAACCAAATATCTCTTTAATTAATAGGGTTTATTAAAAATAATTTAATGAATGAACTTGTTAATTAAGAGTTATATTACTAACTCTTCATGAAGGAATTTTGGGGTTTTCTTATTGGTGGAAGCAGGAGAGGGACATTTCAGAAGAATCCTCCAATGAATAATGTCCTCGAATAAAGTACTTTTTCTGGATCAAGAAAAAGGACGATGCCCAACCCCGGATCAGAAATGTGTTGTGGGAGCGACGAATGCCAATGTCCCCTTCATCGACTTCATCCTCCTCCCCACGTCCCCTCCAACGAGAAAATGGGTTTGGTTTCTGTTTATGTTGTTCTTCATGATTTTATGTTGAAACATTCTTCCTGAAGTCGCATGCTATTGGTCTAACACAGAGGGTGTGTACCAAACTAACATGGCATGATCCCTCCGCATCATTAATGGTGACATGTTCTTTACGGGTCATGATGACGGCGACATCGCAACCATGTCGCCGGTAGCGAAGGAGGCCACAACGGTGGGAGGACAGCGGCTGTCTTGCCTGCTGGACATGTGGCATTAGGGATGTGCACAATCGTGCCACCAGTTGAGCATGAGGATACAACCCGTCGACCGCGGCGGAGCAGGGTGGCAGCTGGCATGTCGGCCGACTGCGTAGCGATGCGGCGATGTGTGTCCATGCTGCTGGAGATGGAGACCATGGCCACTTGGCTATGGTGGAGGTTGTAGGGTGGCTGACATTTGGTCGGCCACAGTGGAGGAGTGGTGCATTTCTACGCCGCTGGAGGGAGGGCCGACCATTTTGGTCAGCCACGTCACACCAAGGAAAACGACTCCAGCGGGTCCCATGTTCCAACCAGGAACCACACCCAGGTGAACAGTCCATTGGACCGTTCTAGTGACCTAGGTGTTCCTCCCCTCCTGGGGTGGCGGTTCGGGTGGAGCCCAACAGAAGGGGCCACCCTAGCCACGGGCTGTAAGACGGGTCATACCCAGCAGTCCATGTCATGCCCAGCAGGCTGGGCCACCACTTCGTAGGCCAGGTTGGGCCGGTTCGACTAAAAATGGGTTGGGTAATCCATGTCAAGGTCGGTTCGTGTTGTTCTATTCAGGTCGGATTGGACTGAGGCCCTTCTGGGACCAGATATGCCGTTTTGGCCATATCATGAGAATCGTGCATTCAAATTATGAACCATCTATGGCACTGTAATCCTTGTATCAAGATGGTCCATTTGATATACTCCACATGAGTCTTGGATACAGTTAGATTATGGCTAGCTTGGATCGATCTCGATTCCATCCATACCCTCGGAACTAAAAGGTTAATAACTTACAGATTGGGCGTCCGATGGACGTGACGTCTATTGCGTTCAGTTCCATATAACGTAGAAACCCATTGGGATACTTATAAGTGGGAATTCATGTACGTTTAAGAATAGACCAGTGGATTAAGGAGAAGAACCTCCCAGAATCAATCGTGATTAGTGAGAGAACCATCTGGCTGTACATTAAGAGTCTTCATATCCTGTGTGGGTCATTGAAGGATCCTGTGTGGGTCAGCGCTCAACAATCCTGTGTTGGTCAGCACATATCGATCCTGGGTGGGTCATCTTTAGATCTTGTGTGGGTCATCTTCAATCCTGTGAGGGACGTCTCCGGATCCTCTATGAGTCATCTTCGATCCTGTGTGGGTCAAAACCAAATCTTCTCAACCAAGTAAGATGATCTAGATATACAACTCATCATCCATACTTCCATACTTCTATTATACCTGGTGTGAGCTGAGTATTTACCTTTGTGGTACACTTATGTGTTGTGATTCCCTTGTGGTATTCTTCTGTGTGGAGTTACCTTTGTGGTACTTAACTTTGTTGTGATACCTGGGTGTTATTATTCTGTGAGGAATTACCTTTGTTGTACATACCTTTGTGGTGTAACCTTCATGGTATTATTTCCATCATGGAATAGTTTAGCTTTTGGCTATGGTTTTGGGCCTTGTGTTTCCTCATGAATGAGATCGATATACTTGATAACTTAGGTATATGTATGGGAATATACCTAATTAGTGTTGACTATTATTTCCTTTCTTTTTGGTTTATCCTTTTTGGATTTTGAGAGATCTTCAGGGAATCTATTTTCCTACTGAGTATTGTTATACTCATCCCTACATGGGCTACACCCGAACCTTCTTGTGTCTTGTGGAGATGACGAATTCTACTGACTAAGGATGAGGGTACCAGGACTGGAGGCTTCTTGGAGGTGGACCTTAGATGAGGTGTACCACATAGATGATTGTTCAAGAGTTGTACCTACCCTTTAGGTGGGATCCATGGTAGGTGTTCACATGAGTTGTTCTTCTGTTTTACATGTACTTTTTATTTTTACTTTTACATTCTAGTCTGGCTTGTATTCCGGACCCTTTACTTACTATACTAACTCTGTTTACAATATAGTTTACTTTGTGCTTGTATATTGTTGTGTGCTTGGATTGTATGAGTTTTCAGGATAAAAAGGCATTTCCGTCCCAGTTTTAGTGATATGATTTTTCAGTGCAAGTCACCAGACCCTGGCCCATGGATGTTGGGCTTGGGGTAGTCACAACATGGGCCCTAGGGGACGGGTCATGAAAACGTATTTCCCCAATGATCCTCCCATGAATATACTCCTTTTAGCAGTGTCTCTTATACTATTTGATCAGTACCATTTATAGTATCATTAATCATATAACCCTCACGGATGATCTAAAAATTTCCTGCTGGTCTCATCAAGAAAATTAATGTTCTCGTCAAGAATTTTGTTCGGACAGGAAGCACCCTCGAAAAGAAACGTGTTACCATTCCCTTGTCTAAATGCTGCAAGAATTTAGAAAAAAGAGGTATTTGTAAAAAAATCCTTCAACTTTTTAATAACTCCCTTCATGCCAAGATCACTTGGAGATTAGTTCACAATAATTCTGACTCCATTGCCTAAATTAAGGAGAGGTTCCTTCATAAGCTCATAAAAGGTAATTGGAATTATATTTAGTCTTCCATTTGTCCCTCCATTAAACAGTCCTTTACTAATATTATGAATAATTCCAGATGGACTGTTATAGTGAATTCTTCATTAAGCTTCTCGTTGGACAACTGGGCTGGCACACCGATTATATTGATGTTACCCCCTAACTCATCTTCGATCAACACCTATTGTAATATAAGGGAAGTCATCCATTCTAGACATGATAACTTTCCTGATGACATTATGGGTATTGTTGATAATTACTCTTTTACTAATGAAGATGATTTTCTTACGAGGGAACCAGCTCAGAATGGGGTCCTTAACTCAAAAAGTTATTACAATAATAATTTCTATTCTCCTGATATTAATTTTTCTTGGTTGAAACATTTTTCAAAGCTCTGGATTAAACCTTCATGACTCAATCTTATTTGGAGTATTGCTCATATCCGGGTTCCCACAAAAATGTATTTGCAATCTTTTGGAATAAATTTTTTTTCCCCATGTCATTTTTGCTTTCAGTATAGGGAAGATTCTAATCACTTATTTCTATCTTATGCTACAACTTCTTCTCTCTGAAATTTTATTACTGACCTATTTGACTGCAGATAACTAAGATCTAGCTCTATTAGTGCCCAAATAATTTGTTCTGTGAAGGTTGAATCCCCAAAACAAATAAATAATCTCTTTTTAACAGCTATTGCAGAGCTACTTCATGTTATATGGTATGATAGAAACACGATTATTCACAAAAAATACTCATTCAGTATTCATAGAGGTTGCATGAGAATTTGAATTGCTATTTTGGATGCTGCTTCAATACAAAAATATTTTTGTGAGAATTATGTTAGAGATTTCGAAATCCTGCATAAACTCAAGGTTGATGGGCTGTACAGGAAACCAAAACACACCATTGATGTTTTTTGGCTACCCCCGCTTCCAGGATGGATTAAATTTAACGTTGATGGAGCCTCAAAGGGAAATAATAGACCTGTTGGTTGAGGATCTATCTTCAGGAACACCCTTTGGAAGATTCAGTGACGTTTCTTTAGAAATTGTGGAATGTCCACATCATTGGATTTGAAAATGAAGGCTGTGATTTTTTCTGTGGACTACATTCAAGAAAAAAGGTGGAACAACATCTGGAGAGAAAGTGATACAACCACAATTGTTCAGGATATTTGGAACGGAGGTGTGAATCTTTCTTGGCCACTCACTACTCTTTGGATGAGATGCCTCTCTTCACTCTTTGTCAACAACTACATATCCACACAAGCCTTTCGTGAAGCGAATAGATTGGCAGATGGTCTTTCCAATTTAGGAATCAACCAGAGCATCACAAGGACGGATGATTTTTCGGTTGATATTCTTCCTTTTTGTGAAAGGGATTATAATATGATTCTTTTCTTTTGACTAATGTATTTCCTACTTTCTTTGTTTCAATAAATTCTGTCTTCACCTTTAAAAATAATAATTCCCACTAGGGTGTGATTTGATCCACCTTCTTATAACACTACAATATTTGAGTATGTATTAACCATTTAATTTTTAGTAGGTGATCATAATATTATAATTATTTAACCACATAACTAAAAGAATGATGATTCATTTATTTGATATAAAACCTTATATTTTATATCAAAAACATTTATTCACTATAATAATGTAATGTAAAACATCATTAAAAAATTTCATGAAGAGAAAACCCTTAAATATATTAAATTATAATAAATGTTTTATATTACTTGTAATTCCTAGTAAATTTAATTTACATTTTAGATATTGATATTAATTTCTTAATAAAAATGAATTGATAAAATTTAAAATATATATGATAAATAATTAGTTTTAATATAATGTTATTATAATAACTTAATAGTAAATGATGATATTTTTGTTATTTAATTCTCTAATGTTTTTTTCAATAAAAAAAAATACTTCACATGAACTGTTTTAGTAAAATAGAAAAAATCATTTTATTCTAAATAATATTACCTATTATTTAATAATATAGTTATATTAAATTTTATTATGAAAACATAAAGCAGAAAAAAATTTATTTCTTATAAAATTAATTTTTTCAATATATTCTTTTTGTCATGTAAATGTTAAAATTATCATATATTAAGATTTAGTTATATTAAAGGGGAACAAATATATAATAATTAAATAGATTTTAGAAAATAAGGTTACATTTTTTAATGGAATTTTTTGTTACTGAGGTAAAAATTATGTTTCGACTATAATTGTTAAATATGATAATTTTTCTTAAACAATGTAATACATGCATAAAAATAGAAATAACCATATATCTTAATTGATTTTATTAGGGAATACAAAATACAACTCCATTTTTCTACTTTTTATCAACCATAATTTTAAAATATCAATGTTATACTTCATGAAATTAATATTTGAAGAAATATTAAAAAAACATGCATAAAAAGACCACTACAACACCATTTTAAACCAAATATTTTACATTAGTTATCTCATTAATTCATTTTTTCAGATTATTGGTACATATTATATTATGGGTATCCATTGGTCCGATGATGAAATCCAACACCGATCATTACAAAGGAACCTATTTCTAAAATATGGGAAGTCATCAATGTTTTAACCTGTTCTAACCCCATTATATTCTTGTAGATTCAAATATTATCATTTTATAAATATAAATATAAAATATAATGATATTATTTTAAAATTATTATTCTTTAATTAAATTAATTTCACAATTATAAAACTCTAAAACAACAATTCATTTCATTAGTACAATATGTTCTTATTATGGTTGATTCAACTAGCAACTAGAAAGAGTTATAAAAACAACATTATTTTCATCAGGAATAATATTCATGTCTATAATACTATAAATATATTATTTAACTGATAAATACATATAATTTGTATATTCATATATGTGTAATACAAAAAAAATAATATTTATTTTAAATTTAGTTAATCATATAGAAATGGCACACGAAACAAGACCACAATTGATTCTTTTCTATAAAACCATATCTATACCATCCTTCTAATGTATAAGATATTGATTCATAATATAAAACACAATGATATGATATTTAATAATATGGTAATGATGAAATGGTTATCAATGATTTATGATTATCAATTCCAATACCAAAATTTCATGAAATTCCTAAAAGTGTCAAAAATTGATGATGAAAATAAAACATAACTAAATCCTATATCTGAAATGATTGATTAGGATTGTATTATATAAAATTTAATCCTTATGAATAATATTCATCAATAATTGATCAAATTAGTTATGTTTATTTTATTGGGGTTAAAGTGATTTCATAGATTTCATGAATAAATATATTGGTTTATTTTAAAAAAACACATTAATATAAATTGTATTTCTGTTTAATCACCCATTTGGTGATACTTTAATATAATTATATATAAATTTCCATATATTAAATTATATTTAAATTTATAGTGTTTACGTATCATCAAATAATTTTACCTCCATTTTTATAATTGAACTAAAAATATTACTTTCTATGTGGATAATTATATCTCTTATTTTGGAAAATATTCATTTTTACCTAGTCAATATTAAATATAGTTTATATGCACGTAATTATCTATACATTAATCACTACATAATTTGATAATTATTTCCTTCATATTCTTTAAAAAATAATTAATGCGATCATTTTCATAATATTTTGTTCATCAGTTATTTTCTCTCATCAATAGTCATCTAGGAAACTATTGATGAAATATGTTTTCAAAATATTTTCAACAATATTTAATATTCTAATTTGGATAATATATTATCCATAAGAAAATTCCACTCCATATTTTTAGGTAATTTTAATGTAATTTATATTTCCATTTTTTTATAAATTACCTTCATTCAAAATATATGTTATCATATATAAAGGATAATTCTTCTTGTTTTTCAAATTATTATGATAATTATTTTATAATTGTATTTTATTATCCCTATTGCTATAATTGAAAGTTTCTATATGATTTATTATGTATATGAAATAATGATATCATCCATCTCATATCTCTTGATGGATTGTGATAACTTCTTATGAAATTTTTAATGAAGACCCTTCATTTTCTATGGGAAAATTAATATATAAATACTATTTGATTACATTTAGGATACAGTTGAATTTATACTTATTACTAGCATTTATATGATTCATGTGTCCGTTATATCCAACAAATGATCTATTTATTATTTAATATCTCATGTGATTTTTATGGGATATTTGTGGCTGGTACAATTGCTAAAGGTGATAAGATGTAGGTGCTCATTCTAACTACAATGTTTTATGGGTAATTATTGGTAATCTTTAGAGAAACATATAAGAAGTAAGTGGATAAACTAGTGAATTACATTGTGTATTATTTGTTTTTTATCTTTTACACATGTTAATATTAATATTAATATATTTATATGAGATTCTTATTTAATATATTATATCTATGTTTTGAAAATTGACTTATGTTTCGACTGTCATACGGATCATTTATCCAAAGAATCATATTTTAGGAAATATTCATTTTATATGTATAATTTCATTATGTTTTGTTCATGTTCCATTTTTTATTTAATCAAACAACTATATTCATCCTATTATCACATATAATCATTAAATATTGTCTATTAGGATTACTCTTAGAACACATCTTTTCTCACCGCATAATAATATATCAGTTCCCTTGGATATATATAAGTGTACAAAATATAATATTTCTACATGGGGATTTAGTGTTGTGTGACTATGGAGAAATGATAATAGTGTTGAAAAAAATACATTATTATCAGTATACTTTATAATGGTGGAAAAACTATATTTTTTGTGGAGTGATTTATTTTTATTTATAATAAATATTCATGTATTATTATGTAATATTCAAAAATGTTACATTTTGGTCATCTTGGTTTAAATCAGGGTTTGGTTGAGTTATTTTTTATTATTAATTATAAATATAGTATATAACCTAATATGACATGTGATAAACAAAATTCTATGTAAGATGAAGATAAAATATCACATGTTAAAATATAGTAATATTAATTTGGGACATCCAATGATTGGATTGGAAAATAATTTTATTTATTACTCTAATTATTTATTCTTGACTCTCACAAGGGAAATTTTTTTTAATGAAGGTCTGGAACATGTAAAAACCATGTAAAAAATTGTTTAATTATATTTGAAAATACTTTTATAATAATAAAAAATGATAATTTTTCTGTATAAAGTAATATCATGGAAATGAACATTGGTCAATCTTTATCTATGAAAAAAAATTGGGTCAGCAAATACTCATTAACCTTTGATGGATGGGACACCATTCATTGTTGTCTTCATGACCACTCTAAATTTGTCTGTCTAAAATTAAGATAATATAGGATTAGTTTATTGATATAATAGAAATTTTTTGTATTAGTTATAAAAGAATGAATATAATGACATAACCTATTATAATTTGTGTAGTGATGTAGTTAAAATATTGAACTCGATTACTAATATTGTGTTAGTAAAATTAATAGAATCAATTAAATTGGAAGATTTTACTATTATATTTTTTTTAAAATCTATTATCTTTGAACTATACATACTATTATAGTAATGGAATTCCTTGAGATAATGAAAAAGGTGGATTAATCCCATGTAACATATGAAGCAAACAAAGTAATCCAATTATGGTAGGCTAATAGTTTTATAATTGGTAGGGAAGGAAAAAATACACCATTCCCATAATACATTAAAACCTAGTTCGAATGAATAATTATCTATAAATAACAATAGCATATAACAAGACACAATTTGATATTGTCTTTTAGTGTAAATAGAAATTGTAGACACGCATAATTCACATTGTATTGAGGAATAGAACGATAAATTGTAGTTTCATTAAATATTAACTAATAAAAACTATAAATGGATGCTAATTATTCTATTTTAAAACTAAAATTATGGGAAATGTATAGGTGAAATTTTCTAATTTAGTAGAAAATTATATGTGTGGAACATATTTCTATCATTATAATTAACAATAAATTGATTTTAATCGGAAAAACATTTAAATAGAAGGAATGATAAATATTCCAAATACACAAAAAGCACTCAAATTATTGAATAACCAATAATATCAAAATTCCAACATAATTTTCTTCAAAGAAACTAATAATGATAGAAATACCTATTAGTGACATCTTTTTCAAAGGGAGGATGGGAAAGGCTATGCAATCACAAGTGCTGATGTGGGTAATGAATACAAATTAATCAAGCATAACCTCATAATACACTCTAAAAATATTAATTAACTTATTAAATTATGGATCATTATAATCATTAACATCTGGGATCATAAAATAACCACCCAAATGGATTGAAATTATATTTCCAATGAATGATCTTAGTTGTACATTGATTATATCACACCTCTCAAATTCATTATTGATATAATTTTATTGAAATGTCATTCATGAAACTTTTATTATACCCAGTTGGGTCAAATTTCCTAATATTATGGAATGTATTCGTTCTTTTTATATTTTTCCCACAAAAAATTCAATGAAATATAATTTATATTTAATATCCAAAATTAGTTTGTTATCATATATTTAGAAAATGATGACTATCAACTCCATGTATAATTATATACATTATATTGGCCACAATACCCAATAATGAATGGTATTAAATTTAAATGGATAGGGAGAGACTCAATATTGAGGATATTTACATTATGAATGAATAACATGGAGTAATATCGAATGATTTTCATTATCTTCCCCCAGATCATGATGATTAATTTTCAATTGATCGCATATCATGTATTCTTTCAATTCCATATACTCTCTACATAATGATATTTATTTAATAAGTGTAATTGATGAAGTAACAATAGTATAAATAGTATAAGGGTCACAAAACAAAATTTCATCAATATGGTGTAAAGAAAATCTATTTTTTAAAATTATATTTGATAAATGCATATAAAAATTTATTATAATGAGTTTAACAAGATTAATGTTTTTATAAAATATCATCTACATCATGTTGACATTTTATTAAAAATAACTATGATGGGATGACTACTTCTAAAATATTGAACATTTATTTTGAAGGCATCAATTAAATGTGACAATTTGTTTGTACCCATTATGTACATTTATACAATACATGGTCATTGTAAATTCACAATGATTCAATTTATACTTATGATAGATTTTTCCTATTCATATATCCAATGAATAATTTTTTTTAAGATTACCATGAATAATTTATTTTAGTATTTATATATGATATTATATATATTCAAATATGAAGAATTTAATGAAGATAATATTACGATTATGTTGATGAGCTTGGTAAGGGATAAAATTTATGCCAAAAACAGAAATTGGGAACTCAGGAATAGAATTTTTTATTCATTCTTCATGAAAAAATGATAGAGTATATAATTTTACAATCCCTATAAGATAGATATTTTTTTGGAATGGCCCAACATTACCACCATAATTGAGATCCATAGTTTTAATATACTGTATATTTTCTATTTAATCACATTAAGGGAATTATTTCGATTTTGAAATCTAATAAACATGTTAACATAGGGGAGAGACATTTCTCTTGATTAAAATGAATGGAAAATAAATTCATGGAGCTATAAAGATGATCGGTCACTAATCCTTTACCTATACTACAATATAATATATTATAGATTTTAATATATAATGATTCATCAAAGAAGGGATTGAGTATTATTTCTGTATAAATGACAATTGTCTATACGATGAATCAAATAAATTTGTTATTGTTGATAAAATCAATTCAACTTATTTGTTGGAGATAATTGTGGAATTATTTTCAAAAATGATAAGAAATATGAATTTATATATTGAAAACTATTAAATATATATATTAATCATAAGAGAATAAATTATATATTAATAATAAAGTAGTTCGATGTCCTCCCAATGTAATGGTAGATATTCATAAAGGAAATTGATTACGAAGTATGAAAACACCTGAATATGTGGAAGAAGGTAAATGATTCTATTTTTTGGAATGATCATGGTACATTATAATTAGTGACGGTTGAAATAAACCCAATAATCCTTTAATTTCATTTTAAATACATTAAGATCATATTGTGTTTGTAGAAATCCATTATTTCCCAAGTACATGATTTACCATCAATCTATGGGAAGATCAATAAGGTGAAAGGAAATATATGAGGCCATGAATGAAGTTATGAAAAATTACATATTTTATAATGGATAATGATGAAATTATATGATTTGGGAGATAAAAAATAATTCCATGAATACACTAATTGAAGAAGCATCTATTTTATGATGCACATTGGTCAAAATTCACTATCTATCCATGAAAAACAAATATGTATATAGATAAAAAGAATAATTTCTAGAGGGAAAACCTGATGAGGGATACTGTACATTATATATATTGATAATTGGTTTTAAATCATGTTAATTATAAATTATTAAAGTCTAATTGGATAATGAAACCATTACATATACTTATATATAAATACTGGAAAATTACCAGGATTTTATTTTTTGGATTTTCATATTCTATTGGTGATAATGTTGTTTGGGTTGTAGTTGATTACATTATGATTTTAACATGTTTCATTTTCATTTAGGGATATCTATTTATAGATAAAAATTTCACAATAACCACAGTGGATGGGGTATAGTTTCATAGATCACCACTCTTAACTAAATCTAACCGACATCTATGTTATACCATATTGTTCTATAAAACTCCTAAACATGGGTTAGAAATATATTTGAGCTTTGACACCACATGTCATCCTCTAGTGGATGAACAATATGTTCTAAACATTTAGATTCTTTAGGATATACTAATATGTTATTCAATTGATTTTGATTGATCATAGTATCATCACCATAACCTTATATATTTAGGATATAATTTTGGTTTCTATTAAACTATTGAAAAGTCACCAAGTGATAATTGTTATATAAAAATTTAAAAATTACAAATATATTGGGTTATATTTTGAGAGTGTAATCTAGATTAACTAGATCCAACCAATGAAATGTTAGTGAAAATTAAAACTATTTAGTGACACACTAGAACATCATACAGTTTATTTAAGGGATGTATTTGTAATAAAAATTGATATATAGAGGGTCATGTAAGATACATGGTATTCCTTCATATATCTCAAATTAATACAGTTAATAGATAGGGTTTGAATATAATTTTTACCCCTATATATGCTATCAACTTCAAAACTCAAATTCATATTGGGACTATATGATATATACTATCACTTCAATTAAACATGTTGTAAGAAGACGTTGAGTTACATTTATCACTTTCTGAGGAACTACAGACCTTATCCTTCACATGAACCGAAGTCATATATAGTGTAACCAAAACAATATATCTCTTACTAGTAATAACTTATAGACATATTGGATCATCTATTTATAGAACATTAAAATGCAACCCCTTATGTAGTTAGATTTCACTAGGGGACTCATATATTTGATCAATAAATATGGGTACTAGATAGTGTAATGATGTATAAGTAACATCATTTTATTATATCAAAGTAGTAAGCTTTTCAATGATTAAATTCTTTGAGGAGGGAAGAATATAATATCCTATGATATTAGAATTTATTTTCCTTTCAATTTTTACCATGTTTTCACTACATATTAATACAAGAAACAACAAACTAAAAAACGATGATATATATTATTATGAATAAAAATTCAATCTGTTATATCAAATAAAAAATTTATAATATTTAAATGTTATACATCATAAAAATTTATGAGTTTAAAAACACATGTAAATAAAAAAATTAATTAAATAAAATGTTTTATTAAAAAACAATTGTTTTAATAACATACATATTTTTATTATTAGTATTTTTAATTAGTTACTTGACGTATTCTTATTCAAATAAGTTGATATAATTTAAATTTCCTATTATAATTTAATAATAATAATATAATGTTTTTATAATAATTTATCATTAAAAACAATCATTCTAATCAAATATTTTTATTCTGCTCTAGTGAATTTTTATCAAAATGAATTAAATTAAATAGATTTAATGAAAAATTATTATAATTTTTTCCAATAAAAAAATAGATTACAAATAATTTGTTAAAAAATTGATATAAAATATGATTAAGAACACTTAACGTTTAAACATTGATTTTTCTAGAACAACATTATTTTATTTGAATTTAATTTTTCATTAAAATGTAAAAACTTTATCATATTAATTATTAATATTATATTGAATGGCGTCTATTTTTTTGAGAATCTTGTAAGAACAATTTTTTTGATGATTCTTATTTTAGTATAAAGAAAATTTTACTTAGACAAAAAATCATGTTTTCATGGTAAATGAAGAATGTATAAAATAAGGTGCAACTAAATGGTAATTCCTTTAAATATGTGGAATAATTTATCATAAATAGTGTAGATAAGTGGATTTACAACTCGTATCTAGTATTTTGGCATAATATTCAAAATTTTGTTCTAAGATTACATCATTATTCCTTCTGGAATAAATATTTATGATAATTCTATGTGATCCTCATTTATAAATTCGACCCAACTATAACCCTCAATAATCTATATTTTACATCATATATTTGATGTTGGATAACCTACATTCTCACTAGGGAAACCTAAACCCTTCATTATGAAGAAACCTATTAAGAGAATATGAAAATTTCAAGGAATATTCAAAGTTTATCATCATATTTTTTAATTATCTTTTTATAAATACATATTATAAATATCAATTAACACAATAATTATGTTCTATTGACATTATCCTTTTTGTGAAAATGGAACTACAATTATAAAACCTTAAATATACTTCTAATTTCATTAGAGTTTCATTCTCTGGTTTCGGTCAGTTCAACCACCAATATGAGTGATGCCTAAACTATATCATAGTTTTCATTATTAATATATATTTAGACATTAGTTATTGTAATATATGATATATAGGAGTAATTTGTGTCATGAACATGTTTTCTTATGTCTTAAAAATATTTATAGACAGTATAATGTAAACTGTTTTTTTTTTCAAAAAATTACATGAAAAATTATTTTCATGGATTTTGTTCATGGAGAAATGGTATGCCATGAGAGACCTCAAGTGTCGCATTTATTCTTCACCAATGACTGCCTCCTATTCTCCAGAGAAACTATTAATGAATGTCGGGTGATAAGCCATGAAATCTAGTAGTATGAGTGGGCATCTGGACAGTCTATCAATCACGGAAAATCAGAAATCTCCTTCAGCGTAGGGGTGCCTCCTGTCAAGAGAAATGAGATTTGTGCTTCTGTTGGTATCCGTATGGTTGATAAAAACCAAAATTACCTTGGGCTCCCTACAGTGATTGGCCGGTCTAAAAAAGAAATTTTTACTTCTCTGGTGGACAGTATTGAGAAAAAAATCCAAGGCTGGACCCCAAAAGGTATCTCCAAAGCTAGAAAAGGAACCCTCATTAAAGATTTCATTTAGTCTATCGCCAGCTTCTTTATGTCCATGTTTATGATCCTGGTGGCTATTGTCAATCTAATCCATTCACATACTGCCAACTTCTGGAGGTGGAAAAATGAGGGGAGGAATAGACCCCACTGGATGGCCTGGGAGAAACTCTGCAAACCCAAGTCGGGGGGAGGGATGGGATTCTAGAATCTTCTCATGTTCAATGATGCTTTGTTGTCAAAGCAAGGATGGATCCTTTTTAACCGCCCTTCATCTCTCTGTGTGTGGGTACTTCGTGACATATACTTTCCCCACACAGACATCCTTGGTTCCTCTCTTGGCCCCCGACCTAGCTTCCTCTGGAGAAGTATTTGGGGGGCCCAAAATCTCCTGAAAAAATGGCTCAGCTGGAGGATTGGAAATAGCTCATCTGTCAACATCTAGACCGACCTGTGGCTTATCGATAAGGATCATATGCGGGCCACAGCCCCCACCCAACCAAATCTTGAAGACACCATTGTTGACTGCCGCCTTTCAGATCAGGGGTCACGGTGGTGTGTGAAAATGATCCAAGAATGGTTTAATGATAGAGACCAAAGAATTATCCTCAGTATCCCTTGGGTCCCTGATATAGGCCCCGACCATCTGTTCTGGACAAATGATACCTCAGGCGATTACAACGTGAGATCTGGGTACAGACTGGCTCTTGGCATCTACTCTCCTGACCGTGACGAGGGACCATAGAATCCGGTTTGGAAGCTCAACATTCCCCCTAAAATCCCCCATTTTTGGTGGCAGGTATGCACGATCACCCTCCCTAAAATGAGCCTTCTCGCCTTTCGACATATGGCCAGTGCCGAGTCCTACCCTTTCTGCTTGAATATCCCAGAAACTCCTTAGCACACCATCATTCACGTCCCGGGAGCTAAGGAAATTTGGAATAAGTGGGGCCTGGCTTCGGATGCCTCATTGGGAAATTTGAAGGTATTCCCTGATAGGTCCCGATTTAGATCTGCCAGAGCTATGGAAATACAAGGGGATCAATTATTCTTTTCTGATTGCATAATCCCCATTGACTTGTTTGATTACCAGGTCTGAATCACCTTTCACCCTTAAGCGATTCACTTGTTCTTGAAGCGCCAACTCCAAGCCTGCAATGAGAGCATGGTATTCTACTTCATTATTGGTACCACCTTCCCCCAATAAGAAAGAATAAGGTAACACTACCTTTTCTGGGGAAATAAGAATAACTCTTAATCCAACCTTGTCAAATTTAGGATCTTCCATTTTCTTCCCTGTTGGGCTTCTGGAAGCACCATCAAAATACATTTCCCATACCTGAGGACTGTCCTGAATAGAGAAGACTTCCTCATTAGGGAGTTCAATATCTGAAGATGTTTCTTCCACTAAAGGATGTTAAGCAAGGAAATCAGCCAGATCTTGGCCCTTTATTTCCTTTTGAGACACATACTGAAAGTCGAATTGCTAAAAAATAACCGCCCATCATACCAGACGTCCTGTAAGCATTGGACGACTATGGATGAATTTGAGCGGGTTATTGCGAGATACCAACTGGACCTTATGATGTTGCAGGTAGTTTCTCAACTTTTGAACCGCAAATATTAATGTCGGGCAACACTTCTCAATATTTTAATATAGGGTATCTGCAGCAAGCATAGTCCGACTAAGATAGTAAAGGTTGTTTTCATTCCCAACATCATTCTTTTGAGAAAGAAAGGAACTCAATGATCGCTCTAAGGTTGTCACGTAAAGGATAAGTGTCCTTCCTTCAATAGGTGGCATAAGTACCGGTGGGCTCAAGAGTTATTTCTTGAGAATATCAAATTCTTCTTGACATTCTTCAGTCAACTGGTAAATGACTCCCTTCTTCATCAATTTGGTGAAGGGTAAATTTTGCCTGCCAAATTGGCGATGAAATGCCGAATATAGGATATGTGTCCTTTAAGTCCTCTTAATTCTATCAAATATCAAGGAGGTGACATACCAAGGATTGACTTGGTCTTCTCAGGATCGACTTCAATACCATGATGGCGTACAACAAAGCCAAGAAAGTTTCCTGAGGTTACCCCAAAAGTACATTTTAAGGGGTTCATCTTCAAATTATGTTGTCGAAGCTTGTGGAATATGACTTCCAAATAAGCCAAATGATTAGAAATTTGTTTGTATTTGACCATCAAATCATCAACATAACATTAAACAATCTTCCCTAAAAGGGATTGAAGATGTGATGCATTGCACGCTGATATGATGCGCCTACATTTTTTAATCCAAAGGGCATTACCCAATAAAAACACACCCTGAGGGCCCCTGAAGGTTGTGAATTCCTCATATTTTGGAGCCATTCGGATTTGAATATATCTAGAATATCCATCCATGAAGGAATGTTCTTCATAGCTAGCTGTTGCATCGATTAAAAGTTTTGTAATCGGAACTGGAAAATCATCCTTAGGACAATGCCGATTAAGATCTCTAAAATCAATGTAAACTCTAATTTGTCCGTTCTTCTTCTTCACAGGGTCAATATTATCCAACCACTTTGTATATTTAACTTTTCTGAAGAAGTTATCTTTGATAAGATTATCCACTTCAGCATCAATTTTGGAAGCATATGTTTGGTGTGTTCTTCTCGTTGCTTACTAAAATCCTCGATGTTCTTCTGGTAAACCCAAATGATGAGTGGAAACATCAGGATCAACCCCTGGAATTTCTGTATAGTTCTAAGAAAATATATCTCTATTTTTCTTTAGAAAGGAAATATACATCTCTTGATCTACGAGAGTCTTGGCCGCACTGATTAAATTGGGGCGTGGATATTCTTTTGTACCCAGATTTATTTCTCTTATTTCATCCATAGTGGTAGAGATTCCCACTTCAAATGCTGGAGGAGCATCCCTGAAATCTTCCTCTTCTTCTTCAACATGTGTTATTTCATCCGTTTCAACTTCCATAGTAAATGATGAAGCAAAATTTCCATGATCAGAAGAGATGTTAAAACTTGAACATCTTGAAGAAGAGGCTTCCATTTCCGACACAATTGATGATGATGGGCATTCCTTTGGTAAAAAAGAGTAGAAGATGGATTGAGAATCAACATCGATGTTCACCTCTGATGTCGCTATAACTTCATCTGGCCTGGTTGGTGAAGTATAGACTTGCCGGATTTCAGCATATGAAACGAAGACATCTCCATTTGAGCTTTCATCATTGCCTGGAGGATCACCAATTTCTCCCATGTTGTCTAGATCGATTGTCGTAATTGACATTATGGATCTTTCCATAAGAGTATTTTCATTTGGGTATATCATGTCAATTTTACTGATAGGCAGAACATAATCTGTACTCACATGCGCAAATGGATTTACTGGAATGTTTTCCAAACCATATGGAGCATTAAATTTGGTAATCTCTTTTGTTGTGGATTTCTCCCTTCCCTTCATGTGAGAGAATTCTACCTCAATGTATTGAGATTCACATGTCTTGAACGGGTCCTTATCACCATAAAATGTCCCAACATGACCATTAAAACAATATTTGAGACATTGATGGTATGATGAAGGGATAGCCGCATGTTGATGTAGCCAGGGTCTTCCAAGCTAGATGTTAAAGGATGAGTCTTGATCAACAACCATGAAATCTGAATTAGATACAATATCTCCAAACTGAGTTCTAAGTGTAACTTCACCCACTGGTTCTTGTTCATTTTTATCAAATCCTTGTAACATCATGGTAGAAGGAGATAAATCAGATTCTGTGAGGCCCAATCAACGAAGTGTACGAATGGGCATGAGGTTGACTCCTGAACCATTATCAATGAAAGCTCTTCGGACGTCTACGCCATTGAACTTTCTAGATAGGTATAAAGGTCTAATATGTCCATGCACGACATCATCTTCATCTTCATCGGAAAAATATATTACTACATGGAATTCTGTAGGATTATTCTCTATGTGATAGACTTCAGCTGCAGCAATTTCAGTTTCAAACTCCTGAGGACTTGACAAAGCCTCAATGAGTTCTTCCTGAAGATCCTTTGATAAATTCATGGCATCCAGAATTGATACCTTGGCCCGTACTTGGGCCAGGTGTTTCAATATATCATACTTTTGATCCAAAGGTCTGTGTTTCCCAACAGTAACATGTGGTTTAGCAGGTGTCTTGGAAGTTGATGGTTTGGAAGTTGATGCATCTTGTATCAGGATAGTAGTTGGAAATATTCTTGGCTTTGGATGATTAGACTGATTAGATCCATTTACTTGCTGAGAGGAAGAAGATGGAACCTTCAACCGGTCTTCTAGAATAACTGTGCTAGGACTGAATTTTCTATTGGTGGAAAAACTTGTTTGTTCTTATTGATCTTGCTGAAGGGATCTGCCTTGAGTTTCTACTGCATACACAGTTCTAGCAGGGGTAGAATTGGAATAGTGGCTTCTGATAGATCAACGCCTTCCCCTATATCCTGAGCCTCTGGAACTTCCTCTGATTCCTCTATTTTTTATAGGGAATTCAGGCTCATCAAAATCAAAACTACAACTAGAATATGGATCTGTTAATTGAATCATATTAACAGAACCAAAAATCAACTCTTCATTCGATGAAGACCCTTCCTGATTAGCCTATTTAGGCTATGCCATTTGGTGGGACGGTGCCCGTATCATTGAAGTAGATGGCCTAAAATCTACCAGAGTCAAATACAACTTAGGATTTAACACATAATCATCTTCTTATAATTGTTCCTCTTTCTTGGAATTGTTCCGTTTCATTGAGGATTTTCCCTCTGATGAAGAGTTTTTTTCTGCGGCATTCATGGTAGAAGGCACAATTGGTTTCTTCAATTGTGTTCGCAAAATAGCATGAATTTTGTTAATCATATTTCTGACCATCCAATCATCATATTTTTTTTCAATTTTTCTTATGACTTCTTGCCATTCGCCTTCCTCCTCTGGAACTGTAGCATTAACACATGCTACCTAAGCTGAAGAACCTTTCAGTTTGACTTGTCCGGAGTCGACCATCTTTTGCAGGTGGTCTTTGAAGACAAAATACTCCTGGATGGGATGCCACAACATTTGACGAAACAGGCAATAGTTGGGACGGTCTTCATCTCCTTCCTTTTTGGCCTCTTGGGCATTGGCAATTGAACCCAATTATTTTACAGAGACGAAATGAAATAACCATGAACTTATTCATTTCGGAAAGAGTAAAATTTTCTATTCAAATCCTCAAATTGTTTTTGTCTTTGATATCTTTGATTATCTTGACGAAATAGCCTCTGTTTTTGGAACTCAGGAGGTGGAGCCCTTCGAGAGGATGAATATTTTGAAGTAGAAACAGGTACAAGTGCTTGTTTAAGCATAACTGTAGCAGTTTCTGCTTCACCCATTCTCCTTCCTGGAGTTGATGGAATTACATGATATTTATCCTTAGTCTGTATAAGATAATATTCAATCTGTTGAGCGATTGAAGTAAGGTCTTGAAACCCTCCTGTATATTTCACAGGGATCAGTGGTGTGCGAAATTCATCACATAGATTTGAGACACAGATTGGCAACAATTCCTATTGAGGGAGTGCTAAGATTAGAGAATATGTTAATCCCTTCCAGCGAGCAATGAAATATGAGACCCTTTCATTATCCCTTTTCTTACAGTTATTAATATAAAAAACTATTGTCTTTGGCGACGTTGACCTGAATTGGAGAAAGAATTTTTTGTGAAGATCCTCCCATCTGGTAATTGACTGGGATTGCAAGCTTGTATACCAGACAAAAGCTGGTCCTTGCAAGGTTCGCACGAAGCATCTGAGATTCACTGCTTCTTTCTACTCTAGAGTTCCCATCATAGGATTGTAACAAGACACATAATGCGTCAAATGCTATTCAGGGTCGCCTAATCCATTGAAAATAGGGAATACAGGGTTCCCAAAACATGATGTGGGAGATATTGAATCTACCCATTCAGGGTAAGATTTATTTTCTGGTTGAAACTGAACACGCTTCCCTTCCATAGTCTCTAACCGAGATGTTAATGACTCAATGGTAGTTATTAACTTTTGAGAAACATCCAGTTTAACTTGGACTTGGGTAGGTGAAATGACTGGAGTTTGGATAGGTATGGCATCTGGTACTGCAACTGATGGCAGCACTGCCAATTATTGTTGCAGTTGACCCGTAGGATTAGACTTGTGAGGGTTTACTGATAAAGGAAGATATCCTTGATCCATTTCAGTAGCTGCAACAAACTCCCTTAGCTAACTGACTCCAGCACGCTTAAGAGGAATACTACCTTGAAGTAGTTATGCGTTAAACCTCCTTAATTCATTCATTTCTTCCTCTTATTGCGCAAATCTTTTCTCTAGTGAGGACGATTGGCCTTCTCCAGAGGAAGGATATGTAAGATGATTCTTTCCCTTCCCCTTGTTTGATCCCTTTAGAAGAGGGGGAAGTGGGTTATTTAAAGGAACACCCATATTTTGGGTAAACCTTTGATTTTGTGTACACACTCCTTCTTCATTTTTGTATGTGCGTACAAATTCTTGAACATGAACCTCTTCATACGATCCCTCTGAGTGAGCCTCATCTGGTGGATCAACAACAACGTCATTGATGAAATTAATTAATGCATAATACATTGCATCCCTTCCATCATCATTTCTGTGATATTGTCTTCTGCCATGCCCCTGATGATACATTGCCTTTTGTTGGTTTTATCCCTCTGGAACTTCTTGGAAAACCATAATTTGGAGATAATTTCCTAATAATTTGGCCCTTCGTTCCACTTCAGGCTTCTTCCCCAATCGAGAAAAGACCGAATTTCTCTAAGGAGGGGGTTGATGATTTGAAAAAGTCCCCAATCCGGTGGACTGGGGCTATTCCTAGTGTCTTTGCTCAACTCTTCAAATCCTATTTGTTGATTCCGAGGGTTGGTTTAAAAGAGTCCCCAGTATGGAAAGATGGGGTGGCTCTTGACATAATATGTCTGAGAATTTCTTAAAAGCTCTCCTAATCTTTCAGACCTTGGTCTGGAAATTAGCTGGATGCATCAATCGACATCCACTTTTATCACCTGGTTCAAAAGACCGTTGGATGATTTTTGACACTTCTGTCACTTGATGATGTGCTTGCTCCATAGGAGAGGCCTGTTAAATATTCTCGTTTTCTTGATTCAGGAGTAATTCAACAACATGTTCTCTGTATTCTTGACTATGAGAAGAACTAGTTGAGTCCTGTTCTTGGGAAAGCTTTAGATTACAAACAAAACCTATTGACTATGGCCGGCCATGGGCAATAGCATTGTATGAGACCATTTTTGGTGGGCTTTGCTGACTGAATAGCATAGTTAAATTTAGTGCTCCATGAACACCCCATCCTCTGACATGAATACCAGATGGTTCATTGGAAATTAACTTTCGCAATCTTCTTAGTGCGCCTAGGCATGAACGCTGAAGGGATGTATGCTTCTTTTCAGCCTTCAGATATTGAGAGACTGATAGAGATGCCAATTCAATCTGACATTGTAACCCTTCTATTATCTTAACATGATTTTCATATTCATCATCAGATAATAATTTCTTTTTCAACTGACAAAAAATTTTCCATGTGTTGTGATGAGTATCATGAATTCCATATTCCGTCAACATCTCTGGAATGTCATACTGAGAGTCATCCAGAGGCCAAAACATGACTGGCACTTCACCTTTCGCAAGTTGTTTACTCATGTTCAGCATTTCCTCTTTATCATTCAATGAAGATTCTGCTACCTGATTTGACCAGAGCTGGTGCTTCCTTGTTGATTCATCGGATTCAACAATATTGGTAGAGAAATCACTGATCAAAATAGATGATGCATGACATAGGGGTGGTTCCGAGAATGACCAACACCTTGGGATATCTTCCAATTGAGAAATTATTTCACCTACTAGCGATGAAGCATCAGACATGATTGGTTTCTCATTTGAAAATGCCTCAAGATAAGAGAGATTTCTCGGCACTACATTGTCTACTAGAGAATTTTATGAGCAATGTGAATCACTACTATGGAGAGGACTTTAGCAGTGAAATTCGTCATCATGGGGAGCACCACCATGGTGGGTTACAACAAAAGATGAGATCTCTTGCTCCTTGGTCTTCTGACCACACAGAGGATTCCTGTGGCTCTCATCTGAAGATGAAACTTCGAGATCGACCAAATTGTCATGAAGCAAGCCTTCATGAGGAATTATCTGTTGAATACATTAAGAATAAATGTTCCCACTATAGGGAAATGAGGGAGTATAATCTTGAATTCCAACAGATAATTGTTTGAGGGATTCAAGAACTCCATCATCGATCAAGGCCTTGTTACAGATTGGCTCTTGATCTCTTCATTATGTTGGGCGGGTCTTCTTCTTAGATGCCTTCTTACTCACCTTGAAAACCACTTGTTGATGAAAGTGGCTGCTCTGAGCAGGTGTATATGCCTGATCATGAGAGATGGCCAGGTTAGGCTGATGATGTCTACTCAAATCTAGTGTATGTGCCTGACTTGGTTGTCCGTATGATATGGGGGAGTATTCCCCACAACCCTCTTGGACTAAAAAAGATGTGTGTGTCTGTTCCGGAGTGAACTGTTGATGTGTCACTCCACTGGTAGGGATAGATTTATGTGTCTTTCCCTGAGATGTTGCTGAAGATATTATAATATCCTGACAAGCATCCAGAATATGAGCTGAGATTTTCTTCTGCTCTTTCACCATTGATAGAATATGCTTGCTGACTTCAGCTGTCAGAATGGGGATATAAGTCCATTTCGTGCTTGGAGTAGGTGTATGTGCCCTCTCTTTTCATACTTTTCCTATCTTTGAATCCTGACAGTACTCAATTGTGGGGGAAAAAAGTTGAGTCTGCCTCATGTTTTTCATCGGAGCTTTCCGACTGACTTCCCGGTGTGCTACCAAGCGAGACTGTTAGTAGGATTGATCAATACTAGCAGGTTTATGTTCCTGCTAATTTCCCTTCACCGAACGTGGTTGATGAGCTCCATCATATGTATTCAGAAAATTCTTCTGACTAGATGATGATGTATAAATAGGTATATGTTCCTTCCTATAGTACTCCGCTGGAATTGCCTAGTGGGATTGGTGTGATGCTGCCAGACGAGTCTGCTGGACTTCATAATTATAACGGGAAGGTGTGTCTGCCTGCTCATTGAATGCCACCAAGTTAGGTTGTTGGACTTCTCCAGAGATGGTAGAGATGAGAATCTGCTCATTGTTAACCGTATTTCGCCTCTGGAAATTCGTCTTTCCTTCTTGGGTTCGAGGAAACTGAGCCGAACGCATGGAGTCGGTACCCTCATCATGCTGAGGGCTCACTACCACATGATTCTGGCGGAGATTGTTGATAGGAGCCCTTGGGAAGAACTCATGTTTCTTTGCATTAAGGATCTGAGGGGCCTGTTCATTCACCTCCTTAGAATATGGGAGTGAATGGTGATTTCGTTCAGCAGATAATGACCCAAAACGGTTGGAGACGGTTGTTAGCACCACCTACTTCTTGATCACTATTCATCATTGTCCAGACGACCGATGTGAGTTGTTCACATGGAGGGCTTGTCGGGAAGCCTCTAGAGTTGGAATGGTACCGTGTTGATGGTACTCCTTAACCAGTATGTTTGATAGCCAACGTTGAAGATACTGAGTAGGTGATGTCATCCTCAGAGCGGACGACGATCCAACAGGAGTAGCAGCAGTGGCATTCACAGCAGAGGTTTTCACAGCAGACGTATTCATTAGTGTGAACATAAGAGAATCCATTTTGCAAATGCACAAGATCTTGGAAAAGAGTGCATGTTTGATATAACAGACATAATCAAGATATGTCAGCCCACTACATCTTTTGGATGAACACATATGTTATTGATTGTCTTGTTGGCATTCTCATTGAGTTTTAAATAAGGGCCTAACAAGTAGGTAAACTATCATTTTAACTTGGTTAAGGATTCACGTCAGGTTTACCATTTTGTGTACCCTCTGGAATTGGGGATGATCTCATTGATTTATGATTCAAACATTCCAAGTGGTTTCTAACGGGTTTGTTCATAGAACCAAAAACATCCAATGATTCCATATCCATTTGGACCTACTTTCCAAAGGTAGGCACTCAGTAGTTGTGGACTGATGAGGCATAGGAATTTGCATTGGTCGAGAGGATGGGAGGTCGGACTCATCACACCTTTTTTAGAGGAATTATTGTCTACTCCGGGACTCCATTTATATATTTAAGATATGTTCGTGAATCCCTATTACATTACGCAATATAAAATGAGCTTTCCTTTAGATCTGACAATCAATGATTGATATGTAGGAAATTTAGAGAATCTTTTATATGTATTCTAGGTTCTTCATCGATAGAGAGTCATCTGTAATTGTTTAGAGATTCTTATCCAATGGTATCCTTCAATACATAAAAGTATCTTGGTCATTATGATGACCATACTGGTTATAAAGCCACTTAGTGGGGCACTTGAAGTTTATTGACATTCAGAAGGACATGGATTATATTAGAGTTGGGATCATACCCGCAGATAGGCTACCTATGTATCCTTTGTTTTGGAAAAGGAATAAGAACCCACGTAGTTCAAGTAAGGGAGTATGATGTTTATGCATGATTGATGGCTCAAAGAAAGATGTCATGATTACTTTAACACTCTAAGATCACGTGATTCATGGTCGGTGTGTGAAACAAGAGGTATTCGTGAAACCAGACAATTGTTCCACGAAAGATGAAATGATGTGGGTCTTATGTGTGTATGACTGCCCAAATAGATGAGGATTAAGATTTACTTCAGGGAAGAAATCCAGTAATAGGGTCCATAAAGGTATATGTGCTTCATGGAGATTTGGTTACTCTAATCTTGGGGCTTACTCCTAACGAAGATTCCTAAGTTAGGAGGGGACTTATTATTGTTTTTTACTCTTGAGAAGGAATCCCAGATCTAAAGTAAATTAAGACTAGGGCTTACTCTTGAAAAGGAGGCCCAGGTTAAAGAGATTTTAAAATTAAAGGGACTTGGGGCGTACTCCTAAGGAGGAGGCCCATATCTGAGACTGGGGATTTCTCTTGAAAAGGAATCCTAGGTTAAGAGAATTATCGTTCGGTCTTACTCTTAAGGAGGATGCCCATATCTAAGACCGAGGCTTTCTCTTGAAAAGGAATCCTAGGTTAAGAGAATTATGGTTGGGGCTTACTCCAAAGGAGGATGCCTATATTTGGTAATTTTAAGATTGGGGCTTACATCTAAGGAGGATGCCCAGATTAGAGGACTTGGGGATTACTCTTAAGGAGGATGCCCATATCTAAGACTGGGGATTTCTCTTGAAAAGGAAGCCCAGGTTAAGAGAATTATGGTTGGGGCTCACTCCTAAGGAATATGCCTATATTTGGGAATTTTAAGACTGGGGCTTACTC
The DNA here is from genome assembly GCA_963277665.1 of Viscum album. Classification (NCBI taxonomy): domain Eukaryota; kingdom Viridiplantae; phylum Streptophyta; class Magnoliopsida; order Santalales; family Viscaceae; genus Viscum; species Viscum album. Next base: position 389,986,490 of record OY728125.1, read on the forward strand.
CTAAGGAGGATGCCCAGATTAAAGGACTTGGTCCTTAATCCTAAGGAGGATGCCCAAAATTAATGGGATTTATGACTAGGGATTATTCTTGAAAAGGTGGCCTAGTTTAAGGGGTTCTCTCATCTTAAAGGATGAGGTTGAATGAATGAAATATCAATCTTTAGTGACATAAAGATGTGTAAATCACTAGGTTTTGAGAGATGTTCCACGGAGTATCTTTCAGATAAGGAAGTCAAATCAAGAAATCATTCCATAAATGGCTTTGAAGAGTGTATTGAAGACTGAATCTCGAATAGGAGAGGTGGAATGGCATAAGAGGGGTGAAATGTGTAGGAAAGGCACCCAAAAAGATAGGGGTGCGCATGTCCTAGCAGGCGCGCAGGTACTCCATGGGCACGCAAGTCCCTGGCCGCCCAGGTATACCTACGCGGCACATGGGTACTTGTGTGACTGTTAACCAGTAGGGTAATACTTGGACGATCCTTGACCAAAGCCTTTAAAATTATGCTGAGGTACTTCCAGAAGAGGGGCGTGCAAGTTTTAATGAATAGATAAAGTGGCGTGCAAGTCTATTCATTTCCCTTAATGGTAAAACACTTTTTGCGCGCAATTGTTAGTGATTTATAACTCTTAGACTATATTCCTCTTGTATAGACCTTCCATTATAGGTAAAGAATTACCTTAGAAGATTTGGGAAGACTTGAAGAAGAGACTTGGGCGTTCAGAGCTCTGAATCTGAATTATAGAAAATTTCCTTTCAAATGGGGGGCCCACCAGGGGTATTTATAGTGTGGAGAAGATCCCGGGCGGTTTTCAAAGAGGGCGCGTAAGTCACTTGCGCGACCATTAGGTGGCTCTCAAGTGTACTTGCGCGACCATGAGTGAACTTGCGCGACCCAGGGAATATTGACTCCTTTTTCATTCCTTTGTCGTTTTTTGGTGTTTTCTTCAAAGGATGGATCAATTTGTGCTAAGTCATTTCCCTTTCCATTCCCTTAAACAATGTGACGAAAAATAGTGTTAACAGGTAAACTACCCATATTTTTCTATAGATTTCAAGAATCTTAAATACCATCCTTTAGTTAATTTTTTTATATAATTATATAGAGGTAGAAAAACTATTTCTTCTCTGAGAATCCAGGGTTTATATCATAAACTTAAAAACATCAATGATGTAATTAATAATGAATTATGGATAATATCTATGAATGTAGAACATAATCAAATGAAAATTAATAAAATTTGAGAACATGTTGATAGTCCCAAAGACACCATTACTATAGGAATTATATGGGTGTTTAGAAACAAAGTTAATGAATGTGGTACAATAGTATGAAATAAGGCTATTGTAGATTCATATGGCTATATATAAGGAAAGGATACATACTATTAATACACACATTTACAGATAGAAAATCATATATAAATTAGAATAATTCATTCCCATAAAGAACATATATATTTCAAACCACATCAAATGGATGTCAAATGAAAATTCATAAATTTTAATATAGTTGAGGATTTATTTTTAGAAAAAATACTGGGGTTTCAAATTCCTTATTTTTCAATATGACTTTTTATGTTAAAAATCCTTTAAAATTATTAAAAATTCATTATAGGGCCTTGTATTTGAGGATCATATCATTTTTTATTTAAAAATGATTTTCAAAAGGTATATCTAATCCTACCCTATTTATAAAAATAATTTAAAGTTTGTTTTATTTTTCTAAAAAATGTAGAAGATATTATTTTAGGATTTCATAAAATTATTTTATTTAATTTTTCTTCAAAAATCTTGACAACAAATTAAAACGAGTTTAATGGGTGAATGAAAAATCTTTCTTGATTTTCATATTTTTGAAAATAATGATAGAATAATTTTAAATCAATCTAAATATACTAAATACGATTTAAAGGTTTTTTTAAAAAATGACTATGAATACTTATACTCCTATGAGTACCACCTATAAATTGGATCTTGAATAAGATGGGAAATTGGAGGATCATACTAGTTACAGAGGTATGATTTGAAGAATTATCATCATAAATTCTAGTCGACCAAATATTATGTTTAGTTTATGTATTTGAGTGTGTTCTTGTTTTCCATAAGATATAAAGGACTCACTCTTTGTTTCTGTAAAATGAATTTTTAAATAACATAGATTAAGACCAATTTAGGATTTTATTTATTCGAGAGTACATGAATTTTATTTAGTCGGTTTTTCAGATGCTACTCATGGAGGTTGTTCATTAGATAGAAAATTCACCTTTACAAAATGTCATATTTTTTGGAATGTTTCTTATTTCTAAGTTAAGTAAGAAACCAAATATCTTAGATTTATCTATTAATGAAACTGAATAAGTAGCTTTAGGTAGTTTTTGTTCTAATTTCTTTTTAATGAAACACACGTTACTAGAAAATGGATATCAATACCAAAATGTACATATAAATTTTTACATAATATTTTGCATAAAAATTCCTACGAATTATTTATGTCTCTCTAGAAAAAAAAATCATTGACAAAAGATATCAATTTTTGAGATTCTGTTTTTAAAATACTGATATAACTCTTGAATACATCTGTAAAGAACATCATCTTGCTTTTATTTTCACTAATCCTTAGAATTCATATAGAATTTTCAATATCAAACCTGATTTATGGATGTTAAATTTCGGTTATGTCTATACTCATTTGGACCTAAAATTTAATTTTATCCACCATTGAGAAATACCCATATTTTAGTATTACGCACTAATAAGTTTTAAATATCATTGAGTAACACCCATAATCGAGTTTTCCCACCATAGGTTTTACCCCAATTAGTTTTTCAATCCATTGGATTTACCCACCATTGGATTTACCCACAATTGGTTATACTAACCATTAGAATCCATTTTCCATATTCAATTTCTTTTAATTAGTTTTTTAGCATCCTTCTAAAATTTTATTATAAATAATATTTATTTAATTAATTTTTAAATTCTATTAAAATTTTAATTTGTATAAATTTTTGAATATTTTCTATATCCCAAAATGATATAAAATTTCCTATTAGTGGTGTCAACCCTCTTACCTCGTGCTCGGGGGTCCCCAAGATGGTGATTGGGTCGGGGGAGGCATGTCTTCTATGTTTAGGTCTCCCCCAGTCCTCATGTTTTCCTCGATCATTCTTCTGATGACCCATGGATCTCATCCCTTTAGTCATATCTCTCTCTCATCAACTATGTTTTGTTTTTCTTTTGGGTATGGTATTCTTTGTCTAGATTTTTTTCTTTATAGTTATTGTTTTTATAATCATTTATCGTTGCATTAATTATTTTGGTTTGAATATTTCAATGCCTACTCCTCAAAATTTACCATTTATTACTGCGATCCGACCTTTGTTCGGTTTGGTGAATGATATATCTAGTATGATTTGGGATGTGTTAGCTAAGGCGTCGCCGCTTCCATGGAGGTGTAGCTTATGGTACGTGAATGCAGGTCTGGTGGTGGTGTGGTGTTACATCCTATTCGAACATGATTTATGTGGGTTTTTTCCAATGGGTAAACCATAACCATTCAAACTCTTCTATGGATTCCTATTCATTCACCCCAAGCTAGGTCGACATGGTGCGATTGATCTTTTCAATGCTTTAGGATTGTTCTACTGGAGTGGAATTCATCATTCCATGAGCTGTAACCTTGGTTTGATGATCATGTTTTCCCTCTAGTTTAGATTTTTAAATGAATGTAATTTAAGATGATTTTTTTGTTTTAATGGTTTTTTTCCATCTGCAATGTTTGTGATATTCTAATTTAATGCTCGTATAGTGGAAAATGATTTGTTCTCTAATAGATACATTATGGTGGTGAATTTTTCATTGACAGTGAGGTTTAGGATTGATGGTTTCATCAGAATTGCTTTTCTTCTATTGGCGTCTCTTCAGTGCTGATGGGGGGCTGAAGAATGTGGTAGACTGATGCTTATGATGGAGAAGGCACACGATGTGGCTCGACTGACACTTTCTTCCCACAATTCAAGGGGCTAGGTTTGGTGTTTTTGTTTTAAATTCTACATTCATTTTTGAATTTTGTATATTTGGATCCCTGTATGGTCACCGTATAACCCCAATGTGATTTTTTGAATAAAAAAATATATTTCTAGGATAAAGTTTTGTTACACCCATCTAATTTCAACACCCTCACTTCCTCACGACTTTTCTCTCAAACCATAGTGTGACCTATTTTTCTTCCCGACCATCGTCTTACCATCACCTTTAATAAAATATTTTTTACAGATTTAAATGTATAGGGTTAATAGAGATACTTTTTCTTCTCTAGATGACTTTAATCCTTTAATGAATCAAAATTGAGAGTCCAATCATTCATTTTCCACTAAGCCAATAAATCCTGAACTTGTGAAGATAATTGTGGATCTTGAAAATGAAATCATGTATAAATGGGTAATATCGAGTAATTTCATGGTTCTCAGAGTTCTGCAAGTCCATGGATGGTTAAAAAGGGTCTCTAATAAACATAAACCTTACTATATGAGGTTATTTCACCAGTTCTACAAGTTTTTTATTGTCTAGTTTTTTTTAATATGAGGACTATATGTGAACTAGAATAAATGAAAACTATGTTTCCATATCCATAATATAGTGAGATATATTTTTGAGAGTTCCTCATGAAATAGTTGGAAAATATTATCAATTAAATATTCTATATTATAGTGATAACAGTTTTAATGATAATTCATTGGAAAAATTAAATGGTGATGTGATAGTGAGAAGACTAGTTTTTACTATGCTAGATAGATAATGTCACCTTCTTTTCATATTTATCAAGAATATTCTCTTCCAAAGGGAAGGTGATTTTTCCAAAATGAAATATTAATATGTTTATACTATATGTGTTATTAATATCAGTGATAAGATTAACCTATATTCATATTTAATGGACCACATTATGGTGATTTTTAGGACAAATTCATGGTCAAAGACAATTATTTTACAATATTTTTTTAGTTAATGCTAAGGTCCATGGGAGTAGTTGAATAATGAGTCGAATATGTAGTATAATATGGAGGAATTTTCATCTCAATATTGATTTGTAAATGGATGAAAATTAGTTGTAACCCCAGTATTATGTAGTTGGTTGATGATGGTGAAAGGATTTATGATTATCTCAACCCAATTGATCATTCAACTATACTATATAAACTTGTGGGTCCTAGTCTTGAACCAGATGAAGCGGTGGAGTATTCAGATGAAAAATAAGAGGTTTGTACCTATTTAATGATATATAGGAATATCTAGTGGAGGAACTGACCTAGATTTTCCTTAAGGATCCCTATATATTAACTATGGTGTGCCTAGTCCACCTAACTCTCTCCCTATAAGACAATCACTTTTTAAATATAGTAATAACGAAACATAATTAAATTTTTCTATTGATGATAAATTAAAAATAAACTCTAAGACTTCTGATAACAATGGTAATCATGAAGAAGAAGAATAAGAAAAATATTATTTTGATTAAAAAAATTCAGATAATGAATAAGACGGATAAAGTGGTAAATATGTTGAAAATTGAAGTGTAAATGAAGATGGAGATGAAGACGAAAATGATGGACATCCTAACCATGATGGTACTAGTGGAAGAAATAGGGATGGGGATGTTGACATACCTCAAGAACATATCATTTGTCCAATTTTCTCTATATCTGAAGAGATACCCAACATAGTAAAATATGTTAATATAACAACTATATATAACAAGGAAAAATCAGTCGAAGGGTTGGATTTCACATGTTTAACAATCATAATGTTGATCCCAATATTCAAATTGTTATCAGTGATACTAAAACTGATGTACATATGGTTACTATGAGAAAATTGGAGAACAATACATTTGAATGGTCATGTGATGAACTGGTGGAGCTCCATCCAGATATTATAGAGAAGATAATGGATTTATAGAGATCTGATGATAAAATGGGTGTTCAACCTACCATTGTTGAACCTACAGCTGAATAGAATCATTTTATTAAGACATATTATAAGACTTTAATTAATGTGATGGACCCAAGTCTATAATAATTGGATAGATTTTTTGGTTATTCCAGTCATGTTCTATACTTCTCAAATTCAGATGATGAGTGAACTGTTAGTTAATAGGTATTAGATCCTAATTACTTTTTAATATATAATATTTATGTTATCAGTGAATTTAAATGATTTTCTTATTTTGAACCAACTCTTACCATTGACATATTTACACCACCTCTCATTTCATCTATACTTTTAAATGATATCACCATAGGTAACTTGGAATCCTTTAATGAAAGGATTCTATCTGATTTTAGTTTGTTGTTATGAAACCAAGCCCATATGGTCACTAAGATAAGTGAGAGGGGTTCTAGGTATTCGTTAGAGATATTGATATAACTTCATTTTATTCTAATTATACAACATATAAATATATTCTACCCATTTTGACATAATTACATCAGTTTCGTAAGTATAATATAATGTTATTATTTTATAGTATAAACAGTTCCTATATTCTTCCATATTCATTCGAAAAATGAAAATGTATCTTTTTTTACATGAAAATTTACACCTACATAGGAATTATGACCATTTTTTATAATATCCTCTAATGGAATGATCAAAGGGTCAATAGAAATAGTTAAGAAAAAATTTTAAAAAATAATAATATTAAAAAAATATAATCCAATTCATATATTCTCTAAATACTATAGAAATCTACTGGGACATTTGTGTCTACATGCGGAATACCAGCTCTAGGAGGCAATTCATTTCATTCCACAGCAAGAATTTTATTCTCTATCAAACACAATGAAAACTAAAATCACAATAATATACACATAAAAAATAATTAAAATCTTAAATTATAATATTTTGAAAAACTAATCACATTAAAAACTATACTCACCCATTTATTATTCTATGTTCTTATATTTTTCGGTTTTACGACCCATGTAAAAAATTATATAAATTTATTCTATTGATCATTATAGAAATATATATAATGATACCATTAAAAATAAATATGAAAACAATATTTAGATTATTTTCCATGGAAGAGGAAAATAATATTTGGATTATTATCTGTATACTTTGTATGCTCCTTAAATGTTACATAAAACAAAATTATTATAAATTTCACCATTACGTGTAATGAAAAATACTATTTTTCGTTGAAAATAAAATATTATATATCAAAATGGAATATATATTATATTTTCATGAGAATTATATTATGTGATGAAACTCAAAAAAATAATATAGATAAAAATCAATATTAAAATCTAGGAACGAATCAGAAAAATTATTACATTGGTCAATGAAAATAATTGATAAATAAAACATTATTGTATAAAAAAAATTTGAAAAAAATATATACTAAGATATATCAATAATGTTTTATAATAGTTCATTAATATTGTTATGATTATTATAAAGTAGATAGAATACCATTGATGAATTATAAAATATAATTATTTAGATTTCATACCCAATGTCTTTTATTTAAGAATTGTTATTTTTTTATACTATTTTAAATTTAATTCACTGCATACTGCCAATTAGATATATAATATCATGAATTATCTTATTTTTTTGGATTAATTTTCATCGAAAAAATTTATTTATACTCTATAAAAAAATTCATAATTAGCAATAATATATTGTCATAAATTTTTTTCTTGTATACTTATGACATATGAACAATTTTTTTTCTATTAATTACTATATATAATACCCATAACTGCATTTTGATATAAGAATATTAACCAATTAATATTTTATACTATAGAATATTTATAAAATGAAATATGAAAATGTCATAATATTATTTTACGATTGTGGGTGTAAAATTAACCCCAAATATCTAATTCCATATAAGGTGAATAAAAATGGCGATGAAAAAATAACCACCTCATGAATTACTTATCAATTGACATCAATTAAATATTATCATCATTTTGATTCTCCACTACATAAATTTGTGTAATATTATATTTCATTAGGTTGAGTTCCAATAAAAAATTACTCTACTTGTGAAAAATAATCAACTGAATATTTCATGACTGTTTCTTTAATTCATCGACCACAATGATAGAATCTAATTGAATCTATTGTTTAATATACAGAATATTATTATAAAACATAATGGTAAATATAAGGGACAAAAATATATCATTATATATATTATAATCTCAATGGTATATATAAAACCATCCCATTATACATTGTTTTTTTCAGAAGACCCAACCACATGCCGAGAGTCCATGGTCACCAAAGTTCAACCTATCCACGTTCCCTTTCATTGAGTTATAAACTTATGTAATCCATTTAATTGAATCCATTATTAGTAGTTACTTGGAGCATCATTCCAAACCAGAAATATGCAGAATAATCATGATAATGAAATCATTATTCACCATATATCTTTATATATTGTTATTAATTTGGAACACCATTTGTATATATAAATATATAGTATTAAAAGGTGAGTTTTGGCTTTCAAGGATACTCTCATTTCTCATTTTCAAGAAATTTTTTAACATTGTTCCATCTATATTGATAAAAAAGATATAAATATGATATATGCATATATTGTTTGTGATTTAATTCATTAACTCTTCAAATATGGACTTAAGGAATTTAATGAACTTAAAGTCCATCTGGATTAAAGCCTATAGACACTTTAAAAAATAACTATTAGAAAAATATGGAAATTAGTTTCAGATTTAGAATAAAAAAGAATAAATTATAAATGGAAGGACAATCTGTCTTTGTGAAGTTGATTATTAGTGAAGAGATAGATCTTCCCCAATATAAAAAATAATAAAGAATTATAATATGGATTGGAGGACCACATGAAATTAACTAACTATTTTTGTGAGAATTACATTTTTGAGGCATACGGTACTGTAAAATTATTATTTTGTGAATAGACTGATATGTCTAGGAATACAAACATGTAAATCAATATAGAAAAAGTTATAAATATAATATAGTGTGATAATTCAACAAAAGGACATTTTAGTCTATTAAAAAAAACTATTTTATGGTTATTAACATTCATTTGTTTGAGGTGCTGAAGTATTTGAATTTTTTTCTTGATATGTCTTTTAATCAAAGTCATATTCCAGAAATTATGATCATAATACTAGAATACTAACAAATTCAAATAATCCATTATATTGTTGTAAAATATACTCATGGTAGGTGAAATTGAATACATAATGTATTGGGGGTAACCTTCATCATGTTTTGTAATTAATATATCTCTTCGAAATAAAGGGTCTCACTACTTGAGGAGATAAGTTTCTCTAAAAACAAAATTTATGTGTACTTAATTATACATTAAGTGTTAATTCTCTCTTTCACAACCTCATATTAACTGACATGGTTCATTATTTCTCTTTAATATATATAATATTCTAATAATTCACACATCATGTCCAAATTAATTTTCTAGTCATCACATGTAGCTTTTTAATCAAGCTAACATGGAATTTAGCAATTGATAAAGCATAGACAAACATGATTTCATTACTAAGTTATCAAAAGATAGAAACATGGCCTATAATAAAATCATACAATTACATTTTTTTATTTTTTAAATAAATTTGATGTTGATATATTCAATGTAACATTTATATAATTTATCATAGAATATTGGGACACTATGATAATCAAAATGTTGAGTTCCCTTTTCACTCCCAAAAATTTATCCACTCAATAATATTTCCCAAACGGTTATGTCTCTAACAAAATTAAAGTTCTTGGATTATATATTTGATTCCAAAGAAAAAAATTGATAAAGATTAAATATTAATTTAATATCATTCCATTTAATTTTTTTAACTTTTCATTTCTAGAAAATTAAATTTGAATGTGAGCCATGACATCATCATTTATGAATATGGGAAAAAAATTCCAAAAATAAATTTAACAATTTTTTTTCCATTATTATAATTATTTTTAATGAAGCATTCATTCTATTCATGAAATGGGGTTTTACATTATACAATTATTAATTATTATCATATAATACGAAGAAATGTTTTTTCCAAATTTATTATTTTTTTATATTTAAAATAATTTTAGGATTTAAATTGTTTTTTAACCAAATGTTTTTTTATTAATGAAGGCTTTAGTTATTTTTCATTCTTCTAAGTGAAATATGTTTTAATTTTTTTTTAAAATTCATGTTTAAATTGAAATTTTTGAAAAAATAATTATCACAACTAATGTATCAGATTTCAATGAAAACAATATTATGTTTCCATCATGCTTTTCAAAAAGTGGATATTCAGTCTCATTTTTCAAAAATAATTATCCAATAATAATAAAATTGTAATATAAGTCTATATATATACTTTTAAATTACATATGATAAACTTGGGATCTTTCATTATGAAACCATCCTCCATCACTCTTTGGATTCCTTATTAAATGTTCTTATTGATGCCTTCATGAAACATTTCAATTTTCCATTGGGGTAATTAAGTACTATGAATGAATTCATGTTATCATTCCACACATATGTGTGGATGAATACTGTATGATGGTTTGGTCCTATATAACTCTCAAATTAATTGAGTAAATATTAAATCCAATGATATAATTATGGGAATAATGTATTTTGAGTCACTCAACTATCCCAATCAATAAATGATAATGTCACCACTATAATATGGGAATCACGAGGTGATACGTGCTCTATTTTAGTATGGGATTTTTTAATTGAATAATTATCCCCTACAATATGGAAATAATAAATATATGGTTTATTCATTATTCTATTAGAATATGGAAGTGATTCTTACTCAACTATACTTTGGGAATGTAGTAATGATTCATGCTCTAGTAGGTTATTCATTCCCATGATGTAACATATGGAGAATTTATATTTTTTATGATAATGGTATACAACAATATATCATGGTTTCAATGGAATATTTCCCCACTCTGATACCATGTATGTTTTTCATTTTAGTTTACATTCCATTCTATCATGAATTTTGGATATTGATTTATGTCTAATGTTTTTTTAATAAAATATATCTCCCTTTCTCATGTTTTCTCATTTTCTTATTATATTACCCTAGATGAATTTTTTCTATTACATAGAATTTGAGGTCATCCCATTTTGATATTTCAGTTTACCAGTATATGATGACTTGTATGAAATTTTAGAGTTCTGTAGCAGATTCAAATGTCATTCAATTATGAAGGAATGTTCAATCATATCGTAAAGGTTTTACTTGTTTTTTAGATGCTCAATGAAAATAAAAAATATATTCAATGGATTTTGTTTTTTATGTGAATTAAAATTTGAAACAGATCAATATAAAATAAAATAATGATATTTTTATCTTGGTCCCCCCTCATCTTAGTAACAAATATATTGTGTAAATTATTTTTGTTTAGTATTGGATCTGGTAGTATTGGTCCTCAGAGATTCAATTCATATCATTTATGGTAACAATTATCTTTGATGATAAGAGTAGTTCATTTTAATATTATAATGATAGACTATTCACAAAAACCTAAGGGATATGTCTAAATGTAAGGTAAAATCATGTAATTTCTGGAAATTATAAATGGGGTGACTTCCTAGAAATGAATTATCTTTCTAGATAAAACAATTGAATTTAAGATCTCAGATATATTTACATAGAATAAGTAACCCTAAAAGGGTGTATTGTTTATTAACAACAACCTCACTTAGTGTATGAAAAATAAGCCTAATTTCACCCATGGTTTTACACTCATGTGTTGAAATATTTGGTTGATTCATATGATATTTATGTAAAATATTGATGTTTTTTAATATATTATGGTTGGTGAACCTAAAAAATAAATTATAATGGAAAACATTAGCTATAATGTTGGAGTAAATGGTTGATCCAATTATATCACAATAGAAAAAATAATATCATTGTTTAAATGAAGGATCCACTAGAGATGAAATAATATGATTGTGTTTTTTTATAAATGTGATATTTTTACCATATTTTATTGGGTATTATCACAATTTATTTTTCATTATATGGAATACAATTTTATCGTGAAATTTAATGATTGAAATGGTTTTCACTAATAAATCTAATTACAAACTAATGAATCTTCTTTGGTACAACATATTGAGGTAATGGAAAGGTGAAATAAATTCATACTATCTTGGAAATTATGACTATCAATGACTCAAAGTGTAACATTCCAAGTAAATAGATAATAATACATTTTAATAATTATTAATATTATTGAATTAAATATTAATTTATCTTTAATGGGGTTGATATGTTTGATGGTGTACTTGATACGCAAAAAACAAGTTTCTTTTAAATCCAATGTTGCACAATAAAAAAATAATATTATTATTTTAATTGGTATTTTACACCTATCCATTGTATTGGCATCAATGAATATAATGAACTAAAATATGATTATACATGTTTGTTAAATGTGTATACATTTATCCAATAAAAGATAGAGGCTTAAAATGTGAATGAATCTAATTTGAAGCATAATTTACTTTAAAAGGTTTATTTGCCGCATTTTGATGGAGAACCCTCTTTAAATATAGATTTGGTCACTTTTATATATTCTATTTTAAAAAATAATATTCATCTTTAGAATCAGAATATCATTATTTACTTTGGGTAAATTTTTGTTATTTTTTTGATAAAATTCATTTTTAATGAATAGGGAAAAATACTTCATTTTAATTCAAAACGTTCTTTTAATCAAATTTATTTACATGGATAGATTATTTTATTAATGTTTATTTAAGTGTAATTATAATATAATTTTACCATTTAATCCAATGTTGGTCATTTGAAATAATTTCACATTGAAATTGGACATATAGAAGTGTCAATCTTTTGATATTTAATTTTGAAAAAAACATTTTTTTACAACGGGAATTAATTTAAAATTTATTTATGCCACTTCTGTGTTTTGAATTTGGAAAAATTGATTCCATATTTTTATCTAGAATTTCCAAATTTGTAAATATTTAACTTATATTTTTTTGACATTATGAATATTTAATTTAGTAAATATTTTATTTACCTTGGTTAAAAGGTAAATTTGGTAATTAAGGGTATGTAAATAATATTATAATAATACTAAACTACACTAACATGTGTCTTAATCCTATTTTTTAATACTTATCATACCATTTTCATCCTTGGGTATATTTTTGGGCCCCTTGGGACCACATGGGAGCGATAATGACACTTTATTTTAATTAAATTAAACTAAAGGCAAAAATGACATAAACAAATATATTTTATTAAATTAAGTTTTTACATAAGGTTATATAATTTATCTTTTTGATTTTAAATAATATTTGAGAAGATAAAATTATTTTCCACATCATGGTATTTTTTTTATAATTTTTGACATCAAATATATAAAATTATTTCTGAAACCTAATGATTCAGTGTTTACCTCATTAATAAATGATTTAAATAAATAATATTATAAAGATAAAAAAATATCCAAAACCTGCACAATTCTTATCGGATTATTTTATTTTGACCTGGAGTTATCATATCTTTGACTTTAATTAGTTTTGGACCATTAGAAACCAAAAATAATTGTATTATAAAATAATATTTTCACACTTTCTAAAAGAACCCCTCCTCCCCCTTATAAAAATCCCTCACATATAACCCATTCCTCACACTTACTTAGCCCATTGACACATCCAACTCCTTTCCAAACAGGCTCTAAATATCCTATTATTCCACATATAAGCCTTAACTTAGGCATAAGGGACTTCCATAAGACCTTTTGGTTCAATCCAAAGGATGTTATTCGAAATAAAGGTAACATTTTCTCTTAAATTCTTTTCTTTTATTTTACTTATCCAACCCCTAAACTCTATTTATTCATTTTTTTTATAAAAACCATAGTGTTCTTAATATACTAGTAGGTTATTATGAAAAATATTTGAACTATACTTATACACACCCCTATCTAATGGGTAATGAAAAAACTGATTCTTTTGATGTAAAGTAACGCCTCCCAAAAGGATGATTGTTCAATTATCTCCTATCGCCTCTCATGGTGGACATTAATTTGACACTGTATTTATATATGATAAATATTATGTTTCTATTTTTTCTATGGTTCTTTATTTTTTATTAATTTCATACCATTATGGTTTCTATTATTGGTAAACACGATAATTTAATTTCAGGAAGTGCGGACTACCTCCCCCTCAAAGTGATATGACTCATCAATTCCATTTGTGGAACATATATTGAATAGATTTAATGATATTATATATGATATTATACTGGAATTATAATATACCTATGTGTTTTTTTGTTTTAATTACATTAAAATAAAGAATATAAATGAAAGTAGTGTTCATGCGTACGTACGGCTTATCCTCTCCTTGAACAGTGCAGTTCATTTATTACATAAAAATGTTATGTAGTACTATAAATACTAGTATATACATGATATATATGATATATATGATATCTAAAACATTAATATCATTCTAGAGATAATGTAATTTTGACCACATGAACTACTTGTAAATATAAGAAGTTCATTTTCGACTCAAGTACCAAATATCTACAAAAGGACTATTATTAACTTAAATGATTACATAAGGTTTAATACTTCGTAATAAGAAATATAAAGGGAGTAATAAACTTGAAAAAGGTTCTTATAAAATTTGAAATTATCTTTAGTTTATTATGCTAGAGAATAAAGAATGAACAGGTCAATTTGGACATGAGGTAGGGCTCTTCATCCCAATCTCCTTTCATTGATGCATATTTTGTTTTATATAAAACATTATTTTATATGGTGAGTAAACCCCTTTGAAATTTAATTTTATTCAAAATTAATTATTTCTCTACTAATCGTTTTACTAAATGATAAAAAATAATGTTTCTTCTACTGTACATGGTGAGAATGACCTTCCTGCCGCTGTGAGTATTATTTGATCTATGGCTTCCTTAACATGGAATAATATTTTTAAATGTAAAATAAATATTATATACACTTTCAAGTTTATTGGTATTGAAAATTCTTTTGATAATGTTTTTTTTCTGTTAATATATTTAAATGATATATTGTGATTAAAATTTGGAAATGTTATCTTTCTTTTATATTTGTTTAATGTGTTTTGAATCTGTTATGGTTCTTGGGAATTTTTATGTATACAGGTGGTTCCTTGATAAACCTAGGGTGGGTGAGCACAAGATATCACTATAATGCATTCGGAAATGTGACAGAGGTGAACGTGAATGTTTAACCTAAGCAATTTAGGGAATATTCTCTGATGGGTATTCCAAATGTAACTCCCTATGTACATGTGATAGCTAAAATGTATGTGTGTTATGGATACCACGAGATTCCTTTATGATTTATGTTTTCTATATGTGATTCGTTTATCATATGATTTCATGAGGAATGTTAAAGAGAATATGTTATTTATGTAATGAAGAACTAAATTTTATTTCTTTGTTTTATAACCCTTAATGTGCTTTTTATGCTCATCCCAATTTTATAAATGTTTTATCACAAGACATAATTTTTAATAGGGTCAAGGAAGAGTTCTAGGAAAAGTCATGCTATCTAAAACATGGAACTAGACATGACACGTTTTTTAATATTATTTATTTTTAAAAAAAATGTTAACTAATTAGAATTGTATACATTGTAACATTTGAGATGTAATGTAATAGTTATGACCTAATTAAAAAAATCTAAACCTAAAAGGATTCTCAATTTGAATAATTCATTTAATTCAAGATTATGTAACATTTTAAGGCTGAGTCCTTGTAGTTGGTATCAGAGGTTGGTTTAGATAACTTTAGTTTTAGGATATTTTTAAATTAATGTCCATAAATTAAATTATGGAATTATTGAAGTGATGTAGCATTTATAGATTACCATGTTGCTTCGACTAATATATTTATGTGTTTAGAATGGTTTTCTACAGAGGAAACAGGGAAACTATGTTGGGATGTCATAAAGAGGAGAATAACCTTCCAAATCAGCAACCTGAGAGGGTAAAAATCAAAATTGAATAGTTTATTACAATGATGGAACAATTGACTAAGTCTATAAATGGTGGTGGTATCCATGAACGAGATCAGCTAGATCTACCATAGAAGAACATGTAAATAGTGGAGCATTTCACAAGGCAACATCCCGCTTAATTCAGAGGATCATCTAACCCTATGCAAGATGAATGGTGGATTAAAGCACTAGAGAAGAATTTTGAGGGAATGGGTGTTCAGAACATCAAAAGGATAGTCTCTCTATTTACCATTTTGAAGGTGAATATGGTTAGTGGTGGTTAATGGTGAAAAATATCAGGGATAGTGAGGAGATTGATTCTCTTGATTGGGATGAATTCAACGGTATGTTTCTTGAAAAATATTATCGTAATATAGTTCATCTTACGATGGAATAACAATTCTAGGAATTGAGTTAGGGGATGAATCAGTGGATACTTATGAATCAAAATTCACTCGACTGGAAAGGTATCCTCTAAATTTTAAACGACATATTCATAGTAAAATCAATTTTTTTTACTAAGGATTAAACCCAAAATCATAGAATTGATATAGCTTCTCATGAGTTCAAACGATATGGAAAACATGTTCAATCTGGGGGGGATGGTGGAAATTTACTTTGTCAATGGTCATGTGTTCTTTGATAGACAACAGAATAAGAGGTCAATGTGGCAGTTGAAAGGAAAGATATCTTCCAAAAAAGTCTGATGGTAAGAAACTTAGGTTTTCTGTTTGTAAAAATTGTCATAAAAATCATGTTGTGGAATGTCTCTTTAATTCTAGTAAGTGCTAATGATGTGGTAAAATGGGATATAAAGATCATAATTACACTGAAAAACATCTGGGTAATTGTAGGAAAAAATCTGATTTACAGTTAGAATTTTATTTTTAACTGTAATGAGATGTTTCATCATGAATATGAGTGTCCAATATAGAACTTAAATAAGGGAAATAAACCAAACTACAAGCAGAAAGGGGCAGTGAAGTCCTTTGAAACTACTTCAACATATTATGGTCCATCAAATGAAGTAGTATCAAGTACAATATTTGTTCTCTTAGATTATTCCAATGTGTTGTTTGATTCAGGGTCTACACATTCATTCATTTATAAGAAGTTTTCTAGTAAATTGGCATTTCCATATCAATATATGATTCCTAAACTTATGGTAAAAACACCTGGAGGAAATTTTGAGACAAACAAAATTATACGAACCTTCCAGTCCTTTTGTGCAGAAAGAATCTACTTGAAAACCTTATTGTTTTTCCTCTAGTAGTTTTTGTTGTTATTTTGGGTATGGATTGGCTATCTGTTTATCATTCTATGATTGACTACAGAGCTAAAGATGTTTCTTTTTAGAAATATTTTCTATTTTTTTACAAGAATGAAATCTTACTTTGGATAAAATATTAGGAAGCTGAGAAACTAGTAAAATATGGAAATGAATGATACGTTGAAAATATTGTTGAAAACAAAGGAACTATTCCGAATAATGATGTTCAAGTGGTAAATGAGGATCATGTTTTTTTTCCTGATGATTTTTTTATTATTATAACTGATTAAGAAGTTGAATTTTCTATTGACTTAGTTCCTGATGCTATGCCAATTTCAAGACCACATTATCGAATGGATCAAATTGAAATTTTAGAGTTAATGAAGAAATATTTTGAGTTATTAGATAAAGGATTCATTTGACTTAGCACACCACCAGGGGGTTCTCCTATCTTGTTTGTTAAAAATAAGGATGGTTCAATGAGACTTTCTATTGATTATAGATCATTGTATAACATCATTGTTATGAACAAGCATCTTTTGCCTCATATCGATGATTTTTTTGATTAGCTCCAGGGAGTTTAGTATTTTATGAATATTGACATGCGGTCTGGGTACCATTAGTTGAATGTAATGGAAGCATACACCCCAAAGTTCGTGTTTCATACTAGATATGGCCATTATGAATTTTTGGTTTTTCCTTTTGGTATAACTAATGCCCCTGTTGTATTCATCGATTTTTTGTATATAAATTTCTATGAGTTCTTAGAGAAGTTTGTGGTTGTTTTCATTGATGATATTTTGGTTCTTTCTAAAAGTAAATAGGGGCATGAAATTCATTATAGGATTGTCTTGAAAACCATTAAAGAAAAGAATCTAATTGGTAAATTCAGAAAGTGCGTGTTTTTGTTACAAAAAAATTCTTTCCATGGAAAAATTGTTTTAAAAAATGGAACAAATATTGATCCTACTGAAAAAAAGTTATAAAATAATATCCAAGAACCACAAATATAACTAATATCCATAGTTTTCTTGGGTTTACAGGTTATTACCGGGGGTTTTTTGGGAAAATTTCCTAGTTATATATCCCACTAACTAAGTTAACTCGAAAAGGTGTTAAGTTCGTTTGGACAAAAAAAATTATGATTATTTTCATGAATTGAAATGAAGATTAGTGAATTCTCCAATTTTGGAACTAACTTCCAGAAATGGTGATATTATTATTTAATGAGATTCTTTGTTGAATGGACATGGTTGTGTCCTTATGCAGAATGATCTGGTAATTGTTTATGCTTCACATCATCTAAAACATCATGAGTTAAATTAAACTACTCTTGATTTGGAATTAGCTATTATTGTGTTTGCTTTAAAAATTTTGAGGCATCATATTTTACATTAGAATGTGAAATATATATTTAGAACAAAATCTTGAAGTATATATTCACTCAGAAGAAATTGAACATGAGACAGAGGAGATGGGTGGAATTAATCAAGGATTATGATTGCACAATCCATTAGCTTTATGGAAAATCAAATAAACTGGTTGATGTATTTAGTCAAAAATGTAAGGCTTCATTAACCATGCTACATTAAGAATGAGATCCTTTGTTTTTTGATTTTATGAAAATTTGCATAGAAGTTGATTGTGCCAAAAATTCTTCTATTTTGTTTCAGGTGTCAGTGAGATCATCTCTATCATACAAAATTAAGGAAGCGCATAAGGAAGATAGTGTGTTGTAAAAAAAGGTAGAGTGGGTTTAGAAGGGTAAGTTTCCTGATTTTAACATTGATAATGTGTGTGTTTTGAGATTTGGAAAGAGATTATGTGTGCCTAGTGATTCAAAGATGATGAATGAGTTGTTATGGGAAGCTCATAGTTCCCTGTTTTTAGTTTATCCTGGCAGTACCAAGATGTATTAAGATCTTCAGTAGTATTACTGGTGGGATCAAATTAAAAGAGATATTACTAATTTTACTAGGATGTGTTTTACTTTTTAGAAGGTAAAATCAGAACTGTTGTTACCAAAAGGGATTCTTTAGTCTTTAATGGTGCCAGCGTAGAAATGGGAAAATATATCCATGGAATTCATTGGAATATTAACAAAAGAATCTAAAGGTAATAATTCAATCTGGGTTTTTGTTGATCTATTGACTAAATCTGCTCATTTCCTTCCTATTATATATACTTTTCATCCATATCAACTTTCTCAGTTGTATGATAAAGATATAGTTATGTATCATGGTGTTCCCCTATCCATTGTATCTGATCGTGATCCCAGATTTACTTGTAACTTTTGAAAAGTCCTCCAAAAGTCATTTGGTACTGAATTAAATTTTAGTACTGATTTTCATCTGCAATCAGACAGGCAGTCAGAATGAAAAATTCAGACCTTGGAGGATATGATATGTGCTTGTTCACTATATTATCAGGGAAGTTTAGAGAAAGAAATTTCATTTGTTGAATTTTCATATAATAATAGTTTTCATTCCAGTATACAAATGGCTCCATTTGAGGAAATATATGGAACATGTTGTCGAACACGATATTTTTTGGATGAAGTAGGGGAAAATAAGATGATTGGACTAGAATTGGTAGAAGCGATTGCTGAAAAAGTTCAGTCAGAAGCACATGATAACAGCTTAGAGTAGGCATAAAATTTATGTCGATAATCAGAGGAAGTATCTTTCTTTTGGGGTAGGTGATCATGTGTTTCTCAAAGTTTCTCCATGGAAGAATGTGTTGTGTTTTGGTAAGAAGGGAATGTTGAGACTGAGGTTCATCGGTCCTTATGAAATCTTAGATAAAGTTGGATTAGTTTCATAAAGATTGTCTTTACCTCCAAGTTTATTCTAGGCACACAATGTTTTCATGTTTCAATGATATGAAAGTATATGCCGAATCCATCTCATGTATTACGTCCAGATGTAGTTAATATTGAATAGAATCACTCTTATGAGGAACAACCACTCTAGAGTCTTGACTGTAGAGAGCTAGTGTTGCGAAATAAGGCAATTCACCAGGTAAAGGGTGTGTGAAAAAACTATATGGTTGAAGAAGCAATGTGGAAATCTGAAAATGTTATGAAAGATAAATACCCCCACTAATTTTATAAGAGAATAAAAATTTTGGGGGCACAATTACTAAAAAGGGGGAATGATTAACATCCAATGTAAATAAATAATAATACATTTTCAAAATTATTAATATTAGTGAAATAAATAATAATTTTACTTTAAAGTGTTTTCTATGTTCGATGGTGTACCCGAACCACAATAATGGGTTTCTTTGAAATATGGTGTTGCATAATAATAATATAAAATTATTATTTTAAATAATAGTTAATGCCTAGTTGTTGTATTGGCGGGAATGAACATAAGAAACTAAAATATGATTATACATGTTTCTTAAATGTTTTTACATTTATCCAATAAATGTTTGAGGCTTAAAATGTGAATGAATCTAATTTTAAGAATAATTTACATTAAAAGGATGATTAAATACATTTTGATGGAGAACCCTCTTTAATACTAGTTTTTTCCACTTTTATATGTTTTATTTGACAAAATAAAATTCTTCTTTAGATTCGGGGCATCAAAAATTACTTTGGGTAAATTTTTGGTATTTTTCTAATAAAATTCATTTTTTAATGAGTAGTAAAAAATACTGTCCTTTAATTCAAAACTGAATTTTAATCTAAGTTATTTGTATTGTTAAATTATATTTTTAATTGGTTTTAAAGTTTAATTAGAATTTATTTTTACCACTTAATCCAATGTTGGTCAATTGATGTAATTTTACATTGAAATTTGACATAAACAAGTGTCAATCTTTTGATAGTTATTTTTTTTAAATCACATTTTTTGTTTTGACAGCGGGAATTAATAATAAATTTATTTATACCACTTTTATGTTTTGATTTTGAAAAATGGATTCCATATTTGTAATCTGGAGGTAAAAAGTTTTCAAATAGGTTACTTTTATTTTTAAACATTATGAATATTTACTTTAGTAAATATTTTATTTACCATGGTCAAAAGGTAAATCTTGTAATTAAGGGATAAACAATAATATTATAATAATATTTAATTACCCTAAACATGATACGTAATCCTATTCGTTGATACATATCTGACCATGGGCTTACATTGGTCGATTTTGGGACCCCATGGGGCCTCTTGGGAGTGATAATGACACTGTATTTTAATAAACATAAAGTAAAGGAAAAAATGACATAAACCAATATTTCTTTGTAAATTAATTTTTACATAGGTTTATATAAGTTTTAATTTCGACTATAAATATTATTTGGAAAGATAAAAAGATTTCCAACATCTTGTTATTTATTTAAAAAAAATACATCAAATAACAATATTATTTATGACAAAATAATGATGTAGTGTTTATCTCATTAAAAAATGATTTAAATAAATAATATTATACTGATTAAAAAAATTTCTAGAACTTTTAAAATTCTTATTAGATGATTTTATTTCTACCATGATTCATCTTATCTTTGACTTTAATTATTTTCAGACCTTTAGAAAAAGAAAATCATTATATTATAGAACAATATTTTCACACTTTCCTAAAGAGCCCATCATACCCCTTATAAAAAGACTCACCTCTAACCCATTCCTCACACTTCTCAAGACCCTTGTCTCATCCAAACCCTTCCCAAATAAGCTATTAATATCTCTTTATTCAACCTATAATCCATAACATAGGTATAAGGAACTTCAAAAAGATGTTTTGGTTCAAACCAAAGGAATTTACCCTATTTAAAGGTAACAGTTTCTCTTAAATTCTTTTCTTTTATTTTACTTCTCCTACCCATAAACTCTTTTTATTACATTTTTATATTCAAAAAAGTATTCTTAACATAATAGTATGTATCTATAATAATAACTCGAATTACACATACACAAACCTCCATCTAATGGGTAATGAACATACTGTTTCTGTGGATGGAAAACTAACGCCTCATGAAATGATGATTATTCAATTATCTTATACCGCCTCTCAAGGTGGCCATTTAAATATAACTTCATTTGTATATGATACATATTATTTTTATGTTTTATTTATGATTCTATATTTTTGATTTATATCACACTTTTATGGTTTCCATTATGGGTAAATGTGATAATTTCATTTTACGAACTACAGACTACCGCCCCCTAAAAGTGATATGACTCATTAATGCCCTATGCAGGATGTATAAATTGCTGCATTAATGCTGTTATAAAATATATTATACTATAATTATAATATAACTATGTACCATTATGTTTTAATTAAATTAAAAATAGAAATAGAGATGATTGTAGTGTTCATGCGTACGTACAACTTACCCTCTCCATGAACGGTGCATTTCATTTCTTACCTAATAATGTTATATACTTTTATAAATACATTTATATACTAGATATATATTATATATATGATATCTAAATATTTAATATCATTATGGAGATAATGTAAGTTTGAAAACATTAAAAACTATTAATTATAAGAAGGCCATTTTTGACTCAAGTACCAAATATCGACAAAATGACAATTGTTAACTTACATAATTACATGATGTTTATAACATAGTAATAGGTAATATAAAAGGAGTAATAAATTTGATAAATGTTCTAAATCATATATAAATTAACATAATGTTATTATTTAGGTGATTAATGAACGAACATGGCAATTCAGACATGGGGTAAGGGACATCATCTCAATCTCCTTTCATTGAGGCATATTCTGTTTTTTACACAACTTTCTTTTATACGATGTATAAACCCATTTTACTTTAACTTTTATTCAAAATATATATTTTCTATACTAATAATTTTACTAAATGACAAAAAAAATTATGTTTTTTTAAATTCACGCGGTGACAACGACATTTTCGCCGACGCGGGTATTATTGGATCTATGTCTTCCTTAACAAGCTGTAATGTTTTTAAAATGAAAACAAATACCATATAGGCTTTTATGTTTTTTGGTATTGAAAATAGTTTTGATAATGGATTTGTTATCTCAATATATTTAAATGATATATTGTGATTAAAATGTGGAAATTTTATCTTTCCTTTATATTTGTTTTATGTGTTATGAATATGTTATGGTTCATGGGTATCGTTATGTATACGGGTGGTTACATGATAAACCTAGGGTGGGTGAGCCTTATATTTCTTTCCATTTTCATTGGGTAACATGATGGAGGTATAGGTGAACGTTTCTCCTAATAGATTTAGTGAATATACTATGATGGGAATTCCAAATGTAACTCCCTATATAGCAGTGATAGCTACAATGTAAGTATGATATGGATGCCACAAGTAACCATTAGGATTTATGTATTCAATGTGTGATTCATAAATCATATGATTTAATGAGGTATGTTAAAGAGCTTATGTTATGTATGTAATGATGAACTAATGTTTTCATTCATTGTTTTATAACCCTTACTGAGCTTTTTATGCTCATCCCAAGTTTTGAAATGTTTTTCAAAAGACATAAATATGAATAGGTTTAAGAATGGGATCAAGTAAAATTTATGTTGTCTAAAACATGGAACTAAACAGTACACTTTTTTTAAGAGTTTTTATTTTGCAAAAAAAATTGGATATGAGTAGATGTGTCTACTTTGTAACTTATGAGATTTAATGTAATAGTTATGACCTAATTCTCTAAAACTCTAAACCTAAAAAGATCATCGATGAGAATTATTCATTTAATTCAACATTATGTTATGTTTTATAGCTACGTCCTATACAAATATTGTGGGGTATATATCTTAATAGAAAAAATATCATGTGCTTCTTATAGAT
Organism: Viscum album; assembly: GCA_963277665.1. NCBI lineage: Eukaryota > Viridiplantae > Streptophyta > Magnoliopsida > Santalales > Viscaceae > Viscum > Viscum album. The sequence continues at coordinate 390,010,662 of OY728125.1, forward strand.
AACAAAGCTTCTTTTATATGTGAAATGTAATTAAAATTTTGATAACCAAAATTTCATTTGGAGGGAGACTCGAACACCCCAATATTGTAATATATATATATATTTATTCTATATATATATATATAATATTTTTATAACCAACCTCACTATGTTCATTTAACTAATATAGAACAAGAAATTCAATTTTAATATAATAAATTAAAATGTTATTCATCAATAAAAAATTGACCATATTAATAGCACCAGATTAAAATAAAATAATAAAAAATTATATTACAATAAAAACATATATTTATATTCATTGCATCTTAATATTTTTTTTAATAAATTTTTGCAGCAATGATTAAGTACAATTGATAGATGATAAATAATTTAAAAAATGTTATTAAAGCTATTAAAGGTTTAAAATGCATATTTTTCAAGGATAATTTAGAAATGTATTTTTATTTTGAATAATTAATCAAATTTATCACATTTAAAAGATGATACATATAAGAATTAATATTTCCAACAAGTAAATGAATAATAATTTAATTTTAATTTTATTTAAAAAATGATCAGGAATTTTTTTATCATAAAATATATTTTTTCAAAAAAATAATATATATATATATATTATTTTTATTTGAAATCAAAAATATATAAATTTTCTAATATTATTTAAAAAATTATTTTTTAATTCGGTATGTCAAATATATATTATATTTAATTTTCTAACGTTTTTATGAAAATAATAATTTTTTATATATCCTATATTTAATATTTGGGCTCATCAAAATTATTTTACTATGTTAAGAAAAATATTTTTGGTATTTTCATTTATTAAAAAAATTCCATTGTAATATTATTTTTGGAATTTATTTTAAATCTAAATAATCTTATAATTTTTTAAATAACAAAATTTACTTCTTATATATAATAAAAATTTATAATTTTAGTTGAATAATTGTTTTTATGCAAAAAAAATAAACATTTTCTAAAATATGTGGTATACGGATTTTGAGGGATAATATTTAATATTTCATTTATCATATATAAAAGATTTATTTGGAAAATTGGTTTCATAATTATAGTAATTATTCCAAATTATGTAACGTAGAATTTTTTCAATTTGGGTTATTATTAGTAAACCACGTAGTTAAACATTTGTTACCATAATAATGAATAAAAAGGGTATAAGTTGAAAATAAAAGTGTAAAATACAAAAATACATGTAAAAACATCAGTATAAATGTATAGTTGTTTTTTCTTCAACCATACCCCTTCCCCAACTGAGTTATTTTCAATTATTGTATCCAATAGACCTATGAATAATGGAATTTCCATTTAAATTATCAAAAAAATTAAAATCTTCTCCCATATTAAAGAATCCATTCTCACGCAACCTCTCATCACACAGAAATCCTATTATATTAGGATTTACTATTCTAAAAAGTAATCATTTGGATGACTAATTAATATTTTCAGATTGTGGATTTCATTGAGTGAGGTAAAATTCTGAATTGATGTTTTTTCAATACTTTTACTTTATTTACCTCCTCCAAATATAATCTACCAATATTGTTATAATTAAACCGGTATAATTGTTATATTGAGATTTTATTTTGTTAATAGTTTGACCCTTTTTTACCACCCCCCAACCATGATAAATGATATTGTTTCTAATGTTACATGCCAATCACATTCTCTTTAATTGATTTTATCCTTCTATAATAGCATCACTAAATGGATGGTCTTAATGGGAGTATTAAATGAAAAATATGATACCTAAATACTTATTAATATTATATAAATATAACTTAATTACTATATTTTTTTTTTGAAATTTAGAATGAAACCTTTGTGCATCTGATGATGACGGCCTAATCTAAGAATTTTATTTTGATTTTTATATATAAATTTATTCTATATACCATTATCATAAAATATATTTCCCCATAATTAAACTATATACATAATAGTTTTTTAATAATATTATTATATCAATGTAATCACTTTTTACCATACGTAGCCTTAAATTCTATCTTTTTTGTTTAGGTCGGTTTAATGACCTATATGATAGATACAAAAAATTTCAAAAATAGATGAGTATGGAAATACTAATACTAAAATTATTAGAAATATATGGGAAAAATATTTTAGTTACTCTAATATAATGGTAATATAAAACCATTTATTGGTTATACATTACCTATAAAAGGTTACTATAAATTAATGTTTTATGAGTTGTAACTAGAAATATCAGGAGATGAAAATATGAAATTATAAATGATAATGAAAAATATATTCTTGTATCATGAATATATTGTAAATGATAAATATTTGTTAAAATATTAAAGATAAACATCAAAATTTTAATCCATGATAGGAACTATAAATACATTGTCTTGACATAAATTTACATTACATAACTTTTTCAGAATACATAAAACATTAAACAAACTGATTCTTGAAGCTCGTATTAGTCTAGTGCCTCTGGAAACATGAATACATAAAAACATGTACATAAACGAGCTATATTATCTCACACTAGGTTCTTATTCACAAGAATCCTTCATATAAACATCAAACATAATACATATATTTATAACCTGGGGAAGGAAACATAAATAGGGTTGAGCTCAAATGCTCGGTATGGGTATGTAATAGAGTCATTTACCCATAATCATGAGAATAATGGTTTGAGAACATGATCATGAAAATAGAATATCATACCATGAATATCAAAGATCATATATATGAATTATGGCATATATCATGGTAAGTTGTAAGATAAAAATAACAAGGAAATAAAGAACAAAATTCATTGATGTATAACATTGAAATGAAACATGGAATAGTGGCAGACACATAACATATAATATTATTTCCATAGTAGACTAGGAATTATTTCCTAGAACATCGTGTTATTGTAGGTTAACTCCCCATACCATCTTGGTAGTCATGGTTCAATCCCATGACCATATTGGTAGAATGATTTCACTCCTCATAACATATTTATAGTCATGGTCCACTCTCATTTCCATCTTAGTAGTCAAGGTTCATTCGCAAGACGATATTATTCTATCATATGATATACAAATATTTCCCCAAACCAATTGGCAGAGATATAGGTCCCACCAATCTCATAATGAAATTATACATACATGTTCCACAAGATCAAAAATAATAAAATCATCACCCATCATATGAAATAGTTATTATAAACATTTAATCCAATCAAAACCATTGGATGGAGACCAGTTTAATAATCATCTCATCATAAACATAACCAATGAAAATATATGTTTTCAAATGAATATTACTCATGAATGTGAAATGGGTTCCATAAACATGATGAAATAAAAACGTAATCCTTTCATAGAAATAATATGAATGGAATTATTGAATAAATTCCTCATAAAATAATGAGTAAAACTAATTGATGTTTTCTTATATGGGAAACAATTTTTAAATAACATTTTATAACAGTTCTTGAGAAAAGTATCATTTCATCAAAAAAATATTTTTTTAACATAAAACTATTTGAAATATTTTTTCATTCAGAATATATTTGAAAAAATATAATGGATTATTTGAAAATATTAAAACAATTTAAAAAAAATTCATTTAAAAATTTTCTTCATGGATGTTTTTAATTAATATTTTTAAACATTTTCAAAAACCATGTTTGTCAATACAATATATTTACGATTGAAAAGATAATAACAACTATATTTTATATAAAAAAAATTATATTAAATACAAAAGAGTGGATGAAATTGTACTAACACATGAGGATATCTGGAATAAATATAGGATAAGAAAATAAATGAGGGTTCCTAAGAGATGGATCATAATATTTCAACAAAGATGAATTGTCATTAAAAATCTCAAAAAGTGGTTATAATGTTTTAATGAATCCTTACCACATGGTTACTTGGGAAATACAATACATGACGTAAAAATAAAAGTACTTGAATCGTAAATCATCCTTAAAATAAGGGCATTCATGACATAACATGTATGTATATAGTCATTTAAAAAGATTTTATGTTTATAACAATACATGTGTCTCAAATAAAACAATTTTAGAAAACAAATTCTTACCAATTTGGTAACATGTGAAATGTAAAAACAAAGAAATAATGTTCATAAAATGGGTACATTAATACCCATATATTTAAATAAAAGATACATAAAATAAAATAATGTGTAGTACATCCACCACACAAATGGAAATAGTGGTGAACATAGCGTGTATCTCACGGAAATAAAAAGTGAGAAGAAAATAACTTACCTTGTATTACGGATCTCTTCATTCTCATTCGAAACACCTATATAATAAATATAAATTTATAATAAATCCTTTATATAAAAATATCATTATATATAATACCATATATGTATCATTATGACCTTATAATACCCTTTTATTAGCAATCCTTTGTTAAGTATTGACTTTGGGAAATATTTTATTTTTTCTTCAAATATTTCTTAATTTAATATACCATCAGTCCTTATATTTTTACAATGATTCATTAATTTTAATCATGATATAAATATTATCTATATTAATAATATTTATATTGTAATAATATATATAATATTGAATTATGAAATCAAATACATCGTTCATGGAGATGGTAATCCATTCGTACACATGAACTATGTTTCCACATTTATTATCGTATTGAAAAAGTATGTAAATGAAATATATATATATATGTATATATAGATATCATTATTCCAATATCATTATTATAACATATATATTATATAATTTCACTAAAACTATCCTTAATAGATTCTATGTAGTGTGTTAATGAATCACTTCGCTTTGAGGGGGCGGTAGTCCATAGTTCCTCAAACGAGATTATCATATGAACAAAAAATGGAAGATAAAATAAATATGTAATAAAAAATAATAAATATGAATAAATACATAATAAATATCATATATAATATATATAAATATAGTTTCCATTATAATGTCAAGTAGGAGGGGCGGTAAGGGAAATTGAACAATTATCTTCTAATGTGGACATAATTCGCCAGACACAGAAATAGTATGTTCGTTATCCATTAGATGGATTTTTGTGTGACTATAAGTATAATAAAATTAATAAACACATCATATTTAATTGAGCATACTTTTTTTAAATACAATCAAGGAAAAAAAGTGCAGGGGTAGAGAAATAAAATAAAATAAAGGACTTGAGAGATGATGTTATCTCTTGATCGGATAACTCATTTTGTGTTGTTCCAGAAAGAAACCTTGGATTGCGTTATTTCATAGGGAAGGCTTCGTTGATGAATCTACGGGTGTTGGGAAGTTGATTTTTCAGGTCATGGTCAGAGTTATGATGTTTGAGAGGTGTGAAGAAGTGGGAGAGGTGGTGGCAATTTTAGGGATGAAATATGAATCAGTGTGGCTTTTTAGAAAAAATTTATGTGTACACAAGTACAAAGCTAAAAAAATAGTTCTAGACCAAAAGAAATAAAAAATGGAAGGTTTATGGAAAAAATAAGGACATCTAATTTTTTTACCTTGTGATAGGTCATTTGGCCGCCTAATTTTATGGTTTTGTCCACAATTAATCTTAATTTGGACTTAATCACTATGATTATTTTTAATCACTTCTTAAAAGATTTGGTTAAAAAGTGTCATATACTTATTTGAAACTAAATATTATATTGAATATGGTTTTGTATATTATTTTTCCAATACTCAAATCACAAATGTGTAAAAATCAATATTAATGCTAACCCCACAGATTGGATGACATATTGGGATTTTAATTTTTGAAAACGATCAAATGTTTGTTATGGTTTAATATTCAATTTCAATATGAAATTTATTATAGTGAATTAAATATTATTAATAGATGTGTTAGTTATAAAATTTTACTGTGAAAAATTATAATATCATTTAACATTAATAATTAATTATACTAGAGATGGTTTTTATGTAAAAAGATGTATTTTTCATTACATTTTATAAATTTATGTTTCTCATAATAATCACCAAAATTTTTATAAGATAAAATTGATGTTGTGATTGAAAAAATGATGTTTATTTAATCAAATTCCATTTGTAAATGTGCCTAAAATTATTATTTTTATTAAAATTGGTTTGTTAAAGAAAATTATACTTTAAAACATAGAAAGACATTACCACAAATTAAATCTTTCATTGTCAATATGGTCTATTAATATGAAACAACAATTAAAAATATTTGAATCATTGTTATTACTATTCATTTTAAAATGATAAACATCTAGGTTGAAATTATCTAATTTGAATAATTTTATAATTAAAATTGTGTTTTGTAAGAACATTATGTTGAGTGTGATGTATAAAAATTCGATGTTGCGTGTAGCATACACCAAGTAGATGTTGTGTATAAAGTATTCCAAGTAAGTGTTACATGTAACAAATGATAATTTTGTTCAATGAGAATGGAATTTTCATCTTAATCCACTACAAGACACAAAATAATATTTAATTTATTCTAAAAAATGTCCATAAAAACTTGTTTTGTTACATTCTATGCCCTTCAAAATTAATATCTCTCTCAAAATTCATTAATCAGTTACAGAAAAATGAGATACTTTTTCATCATTATACACTCATGTTCCCACATAACTTTTTCTAGCTGGTTTATTCTCCAAAAAACTATTACGAGTGTAGTGGTCTTGTTACGTAGAACATTTTCTGACTGGTACTGAATTTCAGCTAGATATTAATCGTAAGACATGTAATGCTCCTTATTTATTCCCTCTATGATCAGTAGATGTGAAGGTCGTGGTATGTACTTCCTCTATATATATACATGGAACACATCATGAACTTTTGGGAGATTAATATGAGCTTCCAAGTGATATGCTATCGTGCCAATATGATCCATAATATCAAAGGGAACGATGTACCAGTTGAGTTTTTTACCTTTCTTCTTGAATATCATAAAATTATTCAAAGGATAGATTCTTAGAAACACCATTTGACCAACATCAAATTAATCATCACACAGACGGTTATCAACTTAACCATTCTACTGAATTTGAGCTGAATTAACATGATGTTGAATAGTTAAAAACTTCTCAACCATTTCTCTAGTGATATCATGTCCTTATAGATTTCTTCCTCTAACTTCATCATAACACATTTGGGATCCAAACATCTTCCCATAAAGGGATTCAAAAGGCGCCATCTTAATGCATGATTGAATGTTATTGTTATTTGAAAACTGAACTAGAGGAAGGTTTTGATCCCAAATATCCTTCAAATCCATAGAACAAGATTAGTACATATCTTATAGGGTCTGAATCATTATTTTAGACCTCATATCTATTTAAGGATGATATAAAATTCTAAAACTCAATTTGATATCATGTGCTTGGGAAATACTTCACCAAAACATTACGGTAAACCTATGATCCTGATTTAATACAATTCAATTTGGTACACCATGTAACTATACCACATATTTAAATTATATCTTGGAAATATTATCTTGATAGAAGTCTTCTCTGTTAGTGATGAAGTGTGTTGTCTTAGTACGGAAATCAACAAACACCTATAGAGAATTAATCCCCATAGAGGTTTTGGGTAGTGAAAAAAAATACATAGTGATATTCTCTCATTTCCGTTATGGTATAGGTAATGGATGAAACATCCCATCTGAAAATATTCTTTCAGATATTACTTGTTGGAATACAAAACAAAGATATTAAAACTTTGTAATGTCTCTCTTCAGGCTGTACTACAAGGTGTATTATTTATTTTCCATATACATCGTTGTACTTATATGATGAATAGTGAGTGAAGAACTAAAAACATTCTCAATAAATCCTTTTTCAAATCTGGTATAGAAGGAACACATATTTGGTTCTTGAATAATATCATTCCTACCAAATCAAGGTTAAACTCAGGAGCATTTCGAACATTCTTTTATAGCTCATCATCTTCGTTATGCACTCCCTTAATTTTCACATGGACAGAGGGTTAAACATTAATTTTATAAATATAAAATTTTTCCCATCCTTAGTTATTTCTAGATAAATACATCTCAAATCCAATGATATTGGATCTTTTTTATCCTTATCATTGATAAACTTGCATGATTCATAGGACTCAATGCATTGGCCACCTTATACACATTCATAAGGTGGTAATGTATTGAGTAGTCATAATCCTTTATCAACTCTAAAAATACTTTCTAGAACATGTTCAACTTCCCCATGTTAATATATATTTTAGAGTTTCATGATATGTACATATATCACACTTTTCTAGAAAATATAATGACCCGATATTTTTAACATAGAAATTACCAATGCTAACTCAAATATTTAGTTGGGTAATTATTCTCACGAGTCATCAAATTCCTTGATGAATAGTCTATAACAATGTTCTTTTGCATAAGAACACACCCTAATCCCTTATTGGATGAATCTTTATAGATTACATACCCTTCTCCACTACATGGTAAAGTAACCATAGGGGCACTGACCAATATTCTCATCAATTCCTAGAACGTTTCCTCACATTATTTTGTATATATGAACATGAAACCATTACAATTTATCATTGTTATAGAATAATATAGTCATGAAAAATTATCCAAAAATAATTGAAAATATCAAGATAAATCAAGAAAGGTGTGGATCTCAGTCATTGTAGTTAGTCTAGGAAGTCAATCAGCAGCCTTCGCATTTGAATGATCTACTACGAAACCATCTCATAAGATAATCTGACCCAAAAATGTATCATTTTTCAGAAAAAAATCATATTTCTTAAATATTTCAGATAATTTCTCATTCTATAGGGTGTTTAGTTAAATTATCAAGTTATCATCATCCACTTTCTCTTTAAATGGATACTAATATAATATATAAATAATAACAAAAACATAAAACAGTTATATCTATAGACTCTATTCATTAAATCATTGAATATAGATGGGAAATTATTAATCCATGTTTCTTATTCACAAAAAGAACTCATGCACCCCAAGTTTATACAAATGGACGAATGAATCCTTTAACATAGTTTTCATGGAGTCACTTATTCAATTCCTACATGTATATTTTATAATGATTATTTGATCTTGGTTAAATAACTACATATATGTTCTATTGAAAACAAAACTTGACTTATTGGTGGAAAAATAAGAAACTCTTCTGGAAAGACATCCACCAAATATTGAATAATATGTGTAACGTAGATTTCAATTCTCACCAAAAACATTCTATATAAAAAACCAATTTGAAAGAGAATTAACACCCAAACCCTTTATGGAATATCCATAGAATGTTCATAATTATCATCACATGTATGGATGCATTGACATTCCATAGAGTATCATTAAATCATATTGGGTGAACCAAATTTAGTAATTTATAAAAACTCTGAAAACCTATCTAATTATGCAGTATCTTGAAGGTCCAAGTATTGAACCCATATTGATGGGTCATATGATTGAAATTATGTAAGGAAACTAATATTGATGTCTTTCTATTTTTTTGAAAAAATAAAATATCTAGATTGAATGGGATAAAAATCAAGATTAGAGATATTCCATGTTTAGTTATTTTGGGTCTGTATTCTAGGGTTATAATTGAATGAGGTTTTATTTAGTTTTGGTATTTGAATTTAGTCAAAAGGGATCCTTGTTCTGGGTACCTAGACATAATGATATGATTTGTACTGTTAGATTAGTCATTTAAAAAATTCAATTATAGAGAAAGGTGACCTAAAACCATGTTTATATATAACTAAAATAAGTTTTGTAATGGTCATACAGAAAATAGATCAATAAATTGAAGAAATTAAATAAATAACCACAAAAAAGAAATGCTCATGCAATAAAAAAAGGGAGAGATTTTGAATTGAATAACTAGTTTAAGGAAATACAAAACTTCAAAATTAAAACTAATCAATCAATAAGAACACACCCCTTGTAATCACATCACAATAAATTAAAAGGTTAAAAAGCACATGATTTGCATGATGAGAGAAAGAATAATGGGTACCAGAAGATTAAATATGTTGAATCTCGGCTCTATATCATCAATTCATTGACTGAAATTCGTCCAATGGTGTTTCTTGACCTCTACTATTCCTAGAGCCCATTTTAAGGGCATCCAAGGGAAATTTTTTTATTCCAATCTCATCAAAACCAACATCATGACTCATTTAATTTTCAGTGTGACTTTTTCATCATGACATGAAATGTGGTTTCATGTCATGTAATCCCTCATTCATTCCTCTACATCTTCTGAATCTAGTAAAATATAATGTGAATCTCACATGATGAATCTGGCTCTATTCATGATGTGAAATTTGAAAACATTACATTTAACTTTCATTCAAGGAATGTACCATTGTTTTAACTTTTCATGTCAGGAAAATTCATTTTGAAGAAGTCATGACGTGTAATGACATCACACTACAGGTAATTATTTTTGTCTATTTTCAAGCTCCTCTTTTAATTCCAAGTTCCGGGGTCGCACCGCTTCGCCTCCCTCATGGAACAGAGTTTCATTAAGCTCATAGTTTCTCCTCTTTTTGTTCCTTTTTCACATATTTATTGAATTATACCTTAAAACATAAAACAAATAAATTTAATAAAAGGCTGGATATATTGTTCATTTAAATAAAAAATCATTACATTAAAACATTCAAAAATAGATGCATGAAATAAACATATCTTCTATAATGACATAGTTTTTGACTTGCAAGGCTTCAAAATACTTTGGAAAATATTCCCACAGCTGAGTGCTGATTTGGAATGAGAATCCAAGGCCCATGGTGCCTCAGTGTGGTGATATAAAAAATATTATATATATTTTGTTCCATATGTGAAATTTCTTTTGATATATAAATAACACCCATTTGGGGTCTAAGATCAAAATTTTGAATCCACAGTTTAGTCTAGAACATCATGTTCACCCTATGTGCGACCAAAGGTAGTCGATATTGGTTTTTGATTTCAGACGACATACTTTGTGATGCATCATTGAGAGGGGAATTAATTGGTTTAATTTTATTAAATCTAAATCTCCCTCCCCTTTAACACTCTAATTCACAACAACCAAAATGAGGAGGGTAGTTCCCATCCTCCCCTCCCTTTGGCGATGATGAAAAACCGCCAAAAAATCGATTCCATGTTTCATTGGTCCCTATTTTTATGTAAATCATCATCAAATAAAGAATCATAGAACTTAGAGCACTGTTATTCAACAAAATATTTAGTGTATCACTGTCTAGGTATGACGGTTTCTATTTTGGTTCAGATCACTTTTTTTAATTTTCTATAGTTCTAGAGTCCTATTCAATTTCTAGATATCCCTTATTGGTAGATACGTAGTTTTCAGGGTAAACCAGGGCATTTTGAAGAAGATTCCCCACTAGAATAATAATCTATATGACAAGTAGTTTGGGGGAACATGCCGTGTAGATCAACCTATCCTTGGATGATGATATTTTGGGACTTGACTATGTGTACAGTTGTTTCACACCATGTAGTAACCTAAACTATTTGACCATGGGTCAAGGACTGTGATAGCCATGTGGAAACACATGGCCGTGTACTAACACATGGCCATTGTACATGAACACGGTGTTTGGTACATGGAAAAGTGAACAATACATGGGAAGGTGGGTTTTATCAAAACAAATTGTGTATTATGGGATACATTGTGTTTGAGGTACATAGTTGATCGGTCCGTGTAGAATAGGAACAAGGCCTGGGGCCGGGTGACAAGGGACAGGATGTGTACCTTATTTATGAACATTGTACCCCTATATGCATTGGAATTATTGTGGACATGATAAATGGTTAGGTGCTCGGGCAAGCTCACATGATTTCTGTGTCATGGTACATGTTGTATAATACTATGAAATCCTTTAGAAACATTCTACCTACCATATCTTTTATAGTGGAACTTGGATTCAGGGTTGTGAGTAATCTATCCGTAGTGGTGTTCCACATAGAACGTGATGGTGGGATCTGTAATGGCATATGAGATATGAGGTGGTGGTAAAAAATAAATACAATTATGGAGAGGTACTAAGCTAGTGTGGGATATCTGTAACTTTCTTATATAAGGACACTATTATCGTTACTCCCATGTTCGAATAGGGCACAAGTTTTCCATACCACTCTACATAGGTGGTTACGTGACTCATCATGTCATGGGTGCGAGTTCGTTACCAATGGGTATTTTCCTTATGGGATGTTACTCCTCAGATGGACTAGGGTGTGGTATTCCCCATGACATTCATAAAGGTAGAGTAGGTTCTTCATTATTGGACCCGGGAGAAGTTCTACTATCTATGGAGACATTACTTCCCTATTGGAACTGGGTATGGGTCCTCCTTATATAACATACAAATAGAGTGTACACTACCCTACCGAGTAGGGTGAGGGTCCTCTATTATAGAAGTTGGTAATAGACCATCATTCCAAGGCGTGGGTCTTCCATGCATGTTGTTTAGGAAGATTTGGTTCTCCACTGCCATGTTTGGGATAGGGTCATGAATTTCATGGTCAGTACTCCCCTAGTGTGTGAGTGTGTGGTCCTCCCATAGTGAATTAGTTTGTTGAGTCGGTAAACCCATATCATACTAGGGTATGTGTTATCTTTTCACTGAGTAGAACTCACCTACCAAGTTAGGGTATGGGACTTCAATTTACAAAGTGATACTCACATGTTGTATCAGGGTATTAGTACTAAATGAGTATTAATCCCCTATTGGATCAGTGTGTGGGTCCTCACATATTTATTGGTTCTCCCCCATCAACGATTGGTAGTTGGATGAGGTTCCTTCATTTTTGTTGGAGCTCACTCGGCTATAGGATATAGTTACTAAGAGAGGTCACATCCACTTGATGTTAATGATACCTATATAGGTGTTAGTTCTCCCAAGACAAACTGAGATGTAGGTCACTCTTTACAGGAGTGGAAGTGGTTTCGTGAGTTAGTTCAAAGTAGTAATACTTTGAAAGTTGGGCTATGGTGAGGCATGCTTCCATCCATTATCTCTTACTATAGAGGATGTGCATGGTTCATAGTGTAGAAAAGTGCACCCTAAACATTGTACAATGGCAAGGAGAATGCCTATTCACTTGGGTTTCATTTGAATTCAATGGGTGTGATGTATAGATGATCGGACCTATAGTTATAGGCACTAGAGCAGGACATAGTATGATGTTATTGAGGGATTAAATTATCTTGGATGTCCCATTTGGAATTTTACAGCTATTCAAGATGGATTTTATCTCTCATAAGTGTTCCATCTGGTATGGCTATGCTCATGGAGTGTGTTCTCCTAGTTTTATGTTGAGGATAGAACCCACAATGATAATTATAGTGATAGAAATGTGGTTGGAACATCATGATACTTAGTGTCTAGTGGGAGTATATGTGGGTGGTTTTTATGGATTCCTTCTGGTGTTGTCACTTGTTAGTGATAACACACCTTATAGACTGAGTGGTCTTTTCATGTACAACTATGGATGGTTTGAGATGGATTTTTGTTCTCAATTGGGTTTTCTTATAGAGAGGTAAAGTAGACTATTGCCCTTCAGATTCTCCCTTTTTCATTTGTACTTTTTGGTGCACATAATGAGTATTGCTATACTCACCCACACATTTTATTTTCCCTCACATGTTTTATATCGTTTTTAGAGTATAATACTTTTGATAGAAACCACAGGGGTCCCGATTCAGGAATAACTTAGTGATCTAGATATACCAATGTGTTTAATAGGGCTTGGTTGAGGAGATTTTTGGAAGTTGCAGTTGATATTGATCCCATCCGTTTGAGTAGGATGGATGATTTCGGAGTTTTCTTTGATGAGTTTTGTTTCCCTTCTACACTTTAATTACATCAATTGTGATATGGCTTTGGGATATTTATGTATGAAATAAATGTTTTCCTTTGTTTTTTAAATTTCATCATTTTTTTATCATGGATAATTGTGTGTGTACATGTACGTAAGAAATTTCTCCCATGTTAGTGACATTCCTTCTTCAGGCTAGTCTCCATCTATTGGCCTATTAGAGGCGGGCTTGGGGAGTTTCATCCTAGAATCCATCAGACCGAGTTTTGTCAAAGTGGTATTAGAGTAGGTCAGATCCCCATTGGGATCTTAGTGTCATAGCTTTGTTTTGGTTGTATAATGATACTATTAAGTTGCTTCAACTTTGGATCTACTGTCATTGGTTTTGCGGTTGGTGGGGCCACAAACGTATCCATTCACAAGTACACTAATAACCTTCTTTCCGAATAAGTACATTAGGATACTGTTTTCTATGAAATAAATGGTTCATGCATCATATAAGATAGTGTTTTTTTGTTTTCCATATCCTTATTTTGTTAGATCCAAAAATATAATCTTTGACTATGGTACTCTTTTATTAAATATAAGTATTCCTCCATGCTGATAACCATCCATGATTCTACAACATTATAATTTTTGGCACCAAATTAGATGGAATTCCTTTTACATATCTTACATTAATGATGAAAAACGATGATTGAATTATTACTAATGTTTCACATGATGTATAATAGCCTTTTATATGAAAATATTACTTCAATAATATTTATTTTAAGAGTCATAGAATTACATCGTTGAATAAAAGTTAATATGACCGCCAGTGGTGAGTCACCATTACTGCCAGGATGAGCTAATGCTAGAATCGTGTCACCATTACCTCTAGGATGATCTACCACTAGAATCTTGTCATAGTTACTACAAGGATGAGCTACCACCTGACTCAAGTCATAGTCACGTCCCACATGAGCTACCCCCAGATGAGAGTCACTAATACTACCAAATGAGTTACTATCAGCAGAGTCACCACCAGATGTTGAGTCATCGCCATCACTCTTGTTACAGTTGCTATCCAAGATCATCAACGTAAATTTTGCAATGGAAAAATATATTACTAGATATTTTGAAAAAGAATTTAATACATAATAAATTTGGATCTGAGGAATGTGGATATCCTTCAACAAACACACCAATATATTCATGAAGGATATGTCACTTAAAAAGCTATGATGTCATACTAATACAATGATTATAGATGACCTAAAAAGTTGTGCGTTCAAATTTAAGAATTCTCTTGAACTTACTTATTCACATTACACGAAGATCAACAAAATAAAATAACTAAAACCATTAACATTATTTATTAAGACAACATACTGAGATCTTATGAAGCATACCTCATGATTTCTACGGTTGTCTGTTCTTCTTCTGGTTTCCTAAACAATGAAAAAACTCCTCCCCATTTCTCCTATGAGGACTACAAACATACAGAAACCATCATACTATTTTGTTTTCTATTTTTATTATTTATTATTTTGAGAAGTGTGTTCTTTTCCTATCAACAAACACCTACTATCTCCTTCATATGATGGTAGAATACTTAATATTCTCTTCTTCATCTATATTTTATCCACTGTGTTTGTGGAATTGGTCCATGTGTGACCTGTGCTTTTCTTTGATACCATGTATAAATGTGGAAAATGATCTTTACCCTAGAAAGCATTTTGTTGTTGAATATATACCTCATCTAGGTTGTGGGTTTGATTGACTATATTTACATTCTTTTTTAGAGTATGTGATTACCATGTGGAGTGTACTATGTCAGACCCTGAGACTGAACCTCTTTTTTATTCTCCTATGTCACTATGCTATTTTTTTGATTTTATATGTTATCCACGATAAATATTTATTAAAACAATCAAAAATGTTTCTCAAAAAATTAATCTTTACTATTATATATATTGATATATATATCTATGTAAATTGATCTCAAAATTTATTTTATTTCTAAACAATAATGTAAATGAGAACTAATCACTTTTTAAAAAATATTTTATAATGATATTTCAAATATCAATCTAATATTTTGAATAATTGGATGGTTTATTTTCAAAAAAGTTAAGTGGGAACTTATTTCGCCACCAATTGAGTTACTCTCTCTGACAAACAACTGGTATCCACATAGTGTTTAAAATTGACCCATTTTTTGCAGTCACTTTAGTTTTATTATAAATATCTTAAATTTCATTTATTTCTTAATTTAAATTCATTATGTACAATAGAAAATAAGTATATTCTACTAAAATAACTCCTTATATTAATGGAAAAACCTATTCTCAATAGAAAACTAAAATGATATTTCATTTAGAAAGTACATATTTTGATATATAGACTGTAGTATAAGAGCAATGTGAAATACAACCAAATCATTTAATTGAATGGATAAATGCTAAGAAAATTGCATAAGATAATAAATTTAAAGTTAGGAATGACTTGTTATGTACTTTGGGAGATGCCGAGTTCAATAGAATATCTACATAAAAATATTCTTTGTATATATGGGATTCCTTGTCTATATCACTTGAAGAAACATCAAATGAAAAATAGATGATATTGAATACATATAGAATCAATTAATATACATTTAAAATGAAATATGATGAACTATTTTCTAATATGTATCTTAGTTTCAATGAAATAAAAAACACTATGCTCACTTGGAAGGAAAGGGAGATAAAAAGGTCAAGTAACGAGTCCTATTAGATTCTTACAAAATTGATGGAGAGGAATATCTGTATCAATCAAAGATACATATTATATAATTGAACTACCTATAAAGGAACACTGTGGAAAGATGAGGATGTATTAAGATGTCTTTAAAATCAAAAAATATATTTATGAAGATAAACCAAAAATAAAATCAGTATCCTAGAAATGTAATTTATCCAAAAACAAATAAAAAATTAAAACTCAATATGTTACAGTAATAAGGATCTATTGATGACAATGATGAAGAAATAGCAGACATGGTTACATTCTTAAATAAAATATATATTAAAAATAAGTTCTTGAAAATATTTCAGAGGAGATTATGATTTAAAACCAAAGAGAAAAAAGTATTGGAAAAATAATTGGATAAAGGATGATACTCAAATTGAATTTTCTTATTGTAAATGTAATATTAATAGAAAAATTAAAGTTGATAGTTCAAAATTAAAATATAAAAAAACGTATGAGGATAAGGATAAGAGATACAAAAATTTCATTCAAGAAACATGTAGTTCCCCCAAAGATAGTTCAAGTGACTTATATACTTGCCAATAAGATATGTCTAACAAAGACAACATTTGCTTCACATAAATCACATCATTAGTAAAAAATGCACTTCACTTGTATCCTATAGATGCTTAATACCATTATGAAAATGAAGAAAGTAAGGAAAATGAAGGAAACATGAATAAAAATGATCAATATGATTCAAAAAAATCTGGAGACACTTTTCAGGGATAGAAATATATATATAAGACTCTCAAAAGATAGGAAGATTTAACTATAAATGTTAAAAATAATATTACTATTGAAAAGGAGAAAAAATTTCAACTATTGAAAGAAAAAAATGAATTTATCTTTTAAAATGAACAGTTAAATAAATACAAGAAAACTTTTACCTATGGTAAGAATGAAATAACTCAAATACTGAGAAACCATGTTTCTCTCAAGAATGAAACAAACCTAGGTTACTAGCGAGGATAAAAAAAATTAAAAAAACAACATTTGAATCAAGTTAAACTTCTGAAATATCATATACTGCAACCACCTAATAAACTGGATATAATAAGGTATATACATCTAGAAATATTTAATCTGTTTATAAGAAACTTTTTAGAAAAATATGGATACCAAAATATATCTTTACTAACATATATAGACCTAAGAAAATATGTCTACCAAAATAATTTATGGAATAAAATTTGTGTTGTATGAAACCTATTTGAGAACCTCTAGAAAAATATTATGGTATCTATAGAGTGGACGTTCCAGACACATGACAAATGAGTATTCAAACATCAAGATTTTTATTAATGGTTATGGTGGAAATGTCCCATTTCATGAAACTTTGAAAGGGAACATCATCAACCTTGTCAAAATTGTTAATTTTAATTCAGACGTAATTTTTAAATTTTAATATGTAACTTTTTTAAAATACAATCGTCTATGATTATCAAAACTATGTAATTTTGGGTTTTATGTGAAATTTGAAAACAATGCCTATTATATTTTCAATGATAAAAATGATTTATTATTTACTACATTGAGAAATAATAATAGTTATTATATTGATTATAAATATTTATATTATAAAAAATTTTCATTATTATGTGCCTTTCATAAATTATTGTGCCATTGGAATAGGATACTAGGCCATTACAATATTCCATCACTTAGAAAGAAAACAAGGAAAGGGTTATTTAGAGACCTACCAATGATTTAATTATCAAATGATAAAATTTTTAATCCCTGCAAAAAAGGTTTAATTCCTATCAATTATTTTAAATAAAAGAATGAAGTTTTAACATCTATACCTCTAATGTTAATTCATATGAACTGTTTGGGCCTTCTAGAGTCTCCAATGTGAATGGAAAACAATATCTCTATAGATAAGTAAATTAATTCTCTAAATAAACTTGGATTTTCTTTCTATCTAAGATAATTGAAACTTGGTCATGCTCTATTAATTATTTTTAATCTATGTAAATCCTTAGTTGACATTGGATTATGTCCTGATATAGTGAGCATGGTTGTGAATTTTAATATCAATACATAGAGTCATTTTGTTTACAAAATGTCTATAATAGAAAATTTTCTTCTACTAGGATACCACGATAAAATGGTGTGGTAGAATGAATTTTTTTACTATTCATGATTTATCTAAAACCATGTTGTATGAGTTTGACCAACCTATATACTTTTGGGATGACGCTATTAATAACACCTAATATATTAATAACAGAGATCTGATTAAAACTCTCTTAATGAAAACACCTTTTGATTTTCAGAAAACAAAAGAATAATTGTTTTGGATATTTTGGTTTAAAAGTGTTTATAATTAATACCATGTAAAATTTGGACCAATTTTCTGCAACACCACATTATTTCAAAGTATTTTATCTCATTAAAATTATTCAATAGCTTACATTATACGCAACAATGAGTTCGAGTGCACAACAACTTATCGAAATAGCCATTCAAAAAGGGGATATGAATAGTGTTAAATGTATTCTGAATCTTATATAGTCAATATAATTTTATCATTCATATAATGTGTTTATTATACATAATATATGAACAATAATTTTTTAGATGAAAGAAGTATTTTTCAAAAAAATGCATTCTTATCGCTTTTAATAGAGAACCCTTTTTAAAACCAATATTTGGCACTTTTATATATTCAGAATAATGAAATTAAATTATTCTTTAGAAGTGGGACAAAAAAATTAGTTTTGATATATTTTTGGTTGATTTCTGATAACATTCATTTTTTGACGAATAGTGGAAAATACTATGTTTTACATAAAAACAACTTTTTTAATAGAAATAATTTATAGTGTTACATTATGAATTTGAAATTTTTTTATGTATAATTATTTTATATTTTTATCATTTATTCTAATTTAGATCATTATAATTAATTTCGCATTTAAATTTTACATACACACATGTTAATCTTTTGATTGTTTTTACTTTTTAAAAAACACGCTTTTTGGTTTTGACAACAGGAATTAATTTCAAATTAATAAATGAAACTTCAATGTTTTTAATTTGTTAAAATAGACTTCATTTTTGAATTCATAATATCAAAGTTATCTTAGGGTGAATTTTTTTTATTTTTCTAAAGACATTCCATTTTTAATGAATATTGAAAAACAATGCGTTATTATTTAAAAATTGCTTTTTATTTAAATAATTTTTTATTTATTATTTATTTTAAGTAAAAATAGATATATAATACCTATATAAGATCAATGTAATTCATTAGAGTTATTTTATTATAAAATTAGATGAATTAAATTTCATTGAACTTTTTAACCTCTTTTACCCACCTTCTAGGCACATTTGCAAATTTGAATAAAACATTATTTTACCGCTTCTGTGAGTTGAATTTAAAAATCTGAGAAATAGATTTGAAATAATTATGTAAAATATGGTTCAATAAGATGAAGCTAAATTTTTTTTAATAGTAACTTTTGATTTTTTATTTACCACGATTAAAAGTAAATTGGGTAATTAAGGGTATAAATAATATTATAATTACCCTAACACATATCCTACTTCTATTGGATATGTATAATTAGTCCAAAAACAGCCTTAGGAATATAATATGATCCTCCTTGGTCCACTTGTATTATATTAGTAATTTTATTATTATTTTATTTAAAGAAGTGTTTAAAGTGTTAAATTCAATGTTTTATAATTAAAACATTTTTCATATAGGGTAATACATAAGATAAATTTGACTATAAATATTCATTAGAATTCTAAAACGTTTTCCTACGTCATGGTATTTTATTTATAATTTTTATACATTAAATAATCAAATTTATTTATAAAACAATGATGATGCAGTAATTACCTTATTAATGAAAGAATCAAATAAATGATATAATAAATATTACAATAAATATAATTTCAATGTGTTTATGACATAAATGACTTTTATAGGTGAATATGACATATTAGAGTTGATTAAATGTATCTTGTTCGAAGTAAACAAGTTCTGATGACTTTCACAAAAACCAAACACCAAATAATATAAAAATTGACATAAATTAATTTTTAAAAAAAGACTATATTATTGTTTGATATAATATTCATAAAAATATAAGGATTAGCCAAAGGGATTAAATAATATTATCTTTTTCATTAATGAACCACTTGAAGTTCTTTTGATGTTTTGAGTACATTTATTAAATATATAGTGTAAGAATACAAGAAGACGCGGTAAAAGTTAAAATATTTAACTAAGAGTTAAATCTAAAAGATAAGGTTAATATGGAGAACTAAACCAGTCTAAAAACTATTGGTTGAGTGTTTTCTACCCCTCCCCACCTTATCCTATAATTAAATTAATTTTAAGAAATTAGAAACTGAAAAGTGTTTTATTATAAAATAATATTTCAAACTCACACCTCCAAAGCCAATTGGCTAGGCAAGCCCCTAACCAATAATAGTCCCAATATTCCTCACATCAACATGGTGTCCTTAAATTGATCGTAAATTCAACTTAAGTAGCCCTTTTGATCAAATCAAAAGGAAACACCTGAAGAAGAGGTAATAATTTCACCACCCACTTTCAAGATCATTTCATCTTCCACTTCCTCATACATTATTGTTTCCACACCAAAATAATTACTCTAGTACCTAAAAATTATTTTGATGTTATTATAAATATTGTATAACCATATTAGTTATTCTATCCATCCTCTAAAGGGAAAATTTACCATATGTTCTTACGTACGGCTTACCGTCTCCATTCCGTGGTGTAGTTTGTTATTCGAACACATCATTATTCGGATGAGTATAATAATTAGTATAACTTATATAAATAATAAATATAACTTGTTAATTATTCTTTATATTTGATAAACCATTCAATTAAAAATGATTTCAACATTAATATAATTATATTGTTTCTCGTGCATACGTATAGATTACCGTCTCCACGACGCGATGAGATTCATTCCCATGATCACCATTCAACGATGACTATAAAAATGTATACTATTAATAAGTATGTAAAATATGAAATAATAATTCTACAAGATATATATATATATTTATGAACTAAAATATATCTTATTCACTTAATTTCGTTAAATACGATATGAAAACGGAAACAACATTTATGTGTATGTACGGCCTACTGTCTCTATAAACGGTGCCTTCCATTTCATATATCTATCTATTAAAAATATTAATATTATAAATATATATGATATATTTATCATGTTTTATATTCTGGATGTATTTAAATCATGGCCTAAATGATATGTTCAGAAATAAAAAGTTAAAATATGTACGTTAATGAAAGCGATTATTACCCAAAATGTA
The DNA here is from genome assembly GCA_963277665.1 of Viscum album. Lineage (NCBI taxonomy): Eukaryota > Viridiplantae > Streptophyta > Magnoliopsida > Santalales > Viscaceae > Viscum > Viscum album. Next base: position 390,032,600 of record OY728125.1, read on the forward strand.
AATTTAACATTGAAATAAATATTAAATGGGTTGTATAAAATCATAAACTAATCATGTATGATATAATAAATATTAATATGTATATCGTATAATTTATTGACATACTATGGTCATTATATAGGAGGTTAAATGTACCCTCGACCAAAGGAATGTTCAAGGTAAGGGTTAATTTCACAATCTTTTTATTATCCAAGGTTGTTTTTACGTAAGTATCTACTGGGAAATATTTATTATCCACATCCATGTTTCATATAAGAGTTTTGAAAGGGTTTCTTTTTAAGGGAAATTTTATAAAAACATCATTTTAAATGTTTTAAATATTTATTTTTTGAAACCTTTCTCATTAATGTCCATGTAATCAAAACGGTTTTAAGTATTTATTTATATAGACATGAATGTTTTAAAATGTTAAATCCTTTCCAAAGTATCAAAGTGGTATGAGAAACTTTGATTCAAAACTATATTTTAAATGAATTCATTTATATGACATTTAAATGAGTTCATGAAAAATGGACATTTCTCTAAAAAATTGTTACTGATCATTTTCAACAATGTCAACATCCTTTACAGGATATTATTCCTCATCTAGGATTATTTATTATGATACAAATCATCCATATTTTATTGCAGGTTTTATGATATGTTTGACTGTGGATATGTTATTTTTATACCATTCATGGTTTATGGATAAATTATTGACATTTCGTATGATATTTATAATACGAATGTTTAGGTTATGTTTAAAATATTTCATATTAGGAATGAATTGGACTTGGTAAGTAACGGGTGGAGCCCGATATAGCTCCTCGATGCATCGGTAGGGCTCATGAGTTAAACTAGTGTCTTGGCACAAGGCTTTGAAAAAATCTTATATGTAGTCTTGGCACAAGGCCTTGACTATGTGGTTATGAAGTCTGGCATTATGTATTCCATCATTATGAAATGATCTATTGATATTACATGTGATTATTCGATTAATAGAATATCCATGTGATTACGTAAATGGAATTATTTGATTTATCTTTGACATATAATGCTGATGTTTAACATTATAACTCATCTGTTTTAGTTGTATTAATTACCTCAAATATTTATTCTTATTTATGAAAGTTTTTGCTATATTTTTATCCTTACAGACCATTTAATATCACCCCTTTCTATGTTTTATTTTTTCCAGGATGCGAAGATTTATATTATGACTGACCTGCAGGGATATTATAAGGGATTTGAATTTTTTCAATGGAGACAATGTTATTTTTGTTTTTTTAATTTTATAATGTAATGAAATGTTCATGTATGTAATCTATTTTATAATACTGCTAAGCTGATCAGTCCTTTGGAACTTGATTCCTTGTAATTATGCTAATGTATTAAAATAATGCACCGACACTGGGTAACTGGGGGCGGGCATTACAGTTGGTATTAGAAGAAGTTTAGCAACAACCTTGAAATATTTTTTGATAAACTATGATTTTAGAACATTAAAGTAAGATAGTATTTGAGGATTAGTATAGAATAACTTTCTATAATTTTAATAATGTATAGATTATGTGTATTTTTAGAGCAATACATCAATGTTTTGATTCAAGCATGTAGAGACAGCTCTAGAACAGATGTACCTAGGATTGAAAACATTGACTAGGAGTTTTGGGCTTGACCCAGGGAATCTTGGTACATGATAATGGGCCTTGCTGCACTCTTGGTTACGACACTCTCGAAGGATATGCTTCAGATAATTCACATTATCATTACCAGATATTAAGAAGGATTTAGTTGTAAATACATCCTCAAAGAAAAATATTAATGATTATAGATTATATGCACAATATTTTCAATTTACATTAGGTATTTTACAAGTATTGAATTATACATTGATATTCATAAACTACCCTAGTGTATGCCAATGTTTAGAAATGGCACCTAATAGAAGGGATAAGAATTCCAACAATGCGCATGATAAAAAGATTAAGAAGGTCCATATCATTCATGGTATTAAGCCAACATTTAAAAGGGAAATATTCTCCAATGTATTATCATCATATAAAGAAATAATATCATGTGTTAATAAGATAAGTGTATATTTTTATGATACCTATGGCCTTGAAGTGAAGCAAGAGAAGAAAATTATGGAAGAGAGAACGATGGATAAAGGCAAGAGGGTAATGAAGTATTTTCCCATAAGTGATAACTATGTAAAAAATCACCTTGGTAAATACTTGATGGGAATGATATTTTGTTATATGTTGGGAGAAAACGTACCCCAAGTATTTGATTGCAAGGGTATTCAAAATGATTCAAAATAATAATGCTTCATCTGCAAAGAGTTCAGACACTATGTGAAGCAATTTCCAAATCGACAGAGTATACCCAAAATGTTGATATTGGATAATAATCAAGTTATAATACCACCAATGATGAAGGGGGATGATTACATTTATTATGTTGTTATTAAATTATTGTATCATTTGAGTATTGTATTAATTATGTACTTATTATAATAATTATAGAGTATAAAATTATTATACTGCAGTAAAATTTCATTAAGGACTTTAGATTGTGTGGAACGAAGAAAAGTGACTCAATAGAAGGTCAATTGTTTTTGGAAAATATATGGTTGAGAGAAAGATAAACCATAATATGGTTCTGAAATTGAGTTAGTGATTTTAGAAAAATATATGATTAATTTGGATAAATTATGTTGGATATTCATGGATACCTAGAAACGAATTATTGCTTAGTATATTCCATCATTGTTGGAGTTTACAACATTTTTGGATAGAAGGAGTATATCTAGTATTTTATAAGGAATAATGGATCAGGAATGTAGTCAATAATTTTTTATGGAAATTCAGGGTATTATAGAGTTCTAAAAGAATAAATGATGATTTTATTCACATGTTATTACATGGCCAAAAGGATCTTCATTGTGATTACCTTCCTTGTAAATTTTTGACTGAGTTTGGACAAAAGTATTTTGGATAAAATGAAATGATAGAAGAGATTAAGTTTGACATTGGATACTATTGTTAAGGCTAAATGATTTCTTAAGATTATTTTAGGATTTTCATAAAAAGGACAACCCATATGTCGGGTGACGACCTGTCCCGTTCGATAAGGCCACAATACTTCAACCCGCAACTAAAGGGTGACAAGGGTTGATCACCTACCACAGTAATACGTAATGTCTTTGTTTTTATAATGTAGTTTTTTTAATTATTCTAACAAATGAATTATAAATTCATTATTTTTTGAACCCTATACGGTTTGGTTAAATAGAATATTTGTGAATTATATTATCTTTTGAGGTAAAAGATGAGTTTGTGGTAGGAATTAGTTGAAGGATGAAACTATACTTTTCAAGTATAATTTTTCCCCTTATTCAATGAATAAATTAATTCATAAACATTAGGGAAGGGATCTTAAAACAAAAAATGTGTCAGGCTAATATCTCATGTTTTTTTTGAAATAAAGATATTTTAAATCATCATATATTGATGGATTTGAGGCCCTCAATTTCACAGTAGTTTGTGATTGAATGTATGAACCTGCATCTTCCTTTCAGGTGTGTTTTCCCTTTTTTGGTCATTTTTGAGAAAAAGTGGAAATTCTGGAAATTTTTTATGTACACGTCGTGTATGTTATGAGCACACGCCATGTACTACCTTGTCATAGCAGGTCGTGTGCTAGCCATTTAGTAGCCACACACATGGTCATGTGGGGGTGATTTGGAAGCCACTTAAAGCAGAGTACATAAATGAAGAGTACACGTCATGTACTTCAAAAGTACAACCCGTGTATTTTCTTTTATTTCATTAAACGCACTAGGGTCACATCTAATCACTAGATTTCTCTTCTTTTAGGTCTCGTTCGTCCAAGAGCACTGTACGGCCGTGGATCTTCGAAGAACCCCCAAGCGCGCGTCAGTCCTCCGAATCAAACATTGTCGGCTGCGTTGGAATCTCATCGGTGAGTTATCTCTTCTCCAAGAGCACCATCTTCTGATTTCTCATATCATGTGAGATATCATGGGTAGAACGTTTTAGGAATTTTTGTATATCGTCAATGTTCTAAGGAGATTAAAGCTTCAAGGTTCACGTATATTGTTCCTACTACATAGAGGTAGGTGGTCTGGGACTTTCTCTTCAAATTCTTTGAGTATTATGTGAAACTTCCACCAATACCCTTGAACAGGGTATTGCGTGTTTACCGTTTTACCCATGTTGATTTCCCTCCATGCTCCCTTGTTTGTGTAGAGGTTATTTGGATATGAATAGGGTTGATTGAAATAATTTGTATGTGTTTTTCCCATGCATGTTATGACCATTTGGTCATGTTAAGCCTATGGCTAGTATATCTGTTTTCCATTCCTATTACTCTAGTATGAAGAGTTTGTGTTCTGACATGCTTGATATGTTGTAGATTGATTATCCATGTATTTATTTAGGATTACATTGGACATATTGTATTGATATGCTTGTTTACCAACAAGGGGCTGTGAGAACCTGGTGTAGTATCAAGAAGATTAGGGCAAAGCCCTATTTATTAACGAAGAAAAATCATGAAAACTTTTTGAATGGGAATGGAAAAACCCATTACATGCTAAAGGCCAAAGGCATCCAGCCTTAGAAAAAATTGAAAAAAATAAATCAGAATACAATTCATAACAATAAAACCCAGAAAAACCAGTCCAAATGGCCTTGCAGGCCCAAATGAAGTTAGTGATCAACATCACAGAAAAACCATAGTCACTGTCATGGCGTTCGATACCAACCGCAGCGCCACCACAAGCCACCATTACCGCTGGAGAACCCGCACACCGCCATATGTGATCCACATCTCACCACCGAGCCAAGCCTTGAGAAAGCCACCATAGCTACAAACTGAAAAAGAAGCCACAGACAAAGCCACGACCGCCACTCGCACTACAGCTAGAACCGTGCATCTGCACAGAACTCTGTCGATCCCATCCAGGATACCACAAAAATCATCAACTGAAGCTAGATCCGCAAACCCTATCCCCGCCATTGAAGTTAGCTCATAGATTCAATAGCGTTCTACATGAAATCTCCTGAAACTGACATAGATCAGTGTGACAGAAACCCTTCACGGACTACAGAAAACCAGATCTAGAACATGACCGCTGGAAACCCCTCACCGTGCAAGACGGCTGAGCCCATGCCAGAAGTTCAAACCTTGTCATCACTACATAGTGAGAGACACCACACGCCACAATCTCACCGAGAAGAAGAGCCGCTGAGGAGAAGTTCCACAGAAATTCCGAGACGGAGGAGCTTCCTTAGAGAGTCCTTGTCTACTTTAGACTATAATGGGAATTGATCGGGTGATCTTCCTCAGAGAGTCTTTGATTTTTATTCCTGAACTTTTTAGACTATAAGGGAATTGACAGTGAGTGCATCCTCAAAGAGACTATGAATGAACTGGGCTATAAGGGGAATTGACCAAGTGATATTTCTCAAAGATTCCATAACAAGGGGCTATAAGAGGAATTGACAGCCTAAGCTTCCTCGGATAGTTCATGACTACCTTAGACGATAAAGGGAATTGAATGTGAGTGCTTCCTCAGAGAGTGATCATATACTGAACCAGAGGTTTTGGACAGAGTGTGCTGCCTCGAGGCTTTCTTGTACATGTCTGGTTAGACTAGAGGGGATGGTTGTTAGTATTTTCTTAGAGGGTTAGCTGTTTTTGTTTAGCTACTTGTTTAGCTATAGATTGATATTGAAATTGAGGATTTTTTACTTCTTAGTACTTTCCTCTTTCCTTCATGATTTCTGTGAATTACCTAACATATATTCACTGACTGTTAGGAACAGATCTTTGGGTGGATTCCTACTAGGATTTAGTCTCATACCCTATTTGGGCCATGCTTTTTGGTCCAAAAAGAGTATATTGCAGTAGGTATAGATAAGTTCAAGAGCCCTTCTACTTTAGGTAATTGACTTGATGTGGAGATGGAGAGCATGGGACCAAGCTTATGCTTGCGATGTTAAGGAACTGTTTATCTTTTATTTTGTACATTGGTTTAGTACTATTGTATTCTAGCATTGTGGATTGTTTGGCTACTATCCTAGACATATGTATCATGCATCATTTTTATATGTGCTCCAGTTGTTTTTTACTTTCTATCCTCTACTGTTTACACTTGTATAGATGTTTACTTCTTCCACTATTACTTTTTTTATCTTCAATTGTGTACTCCACCAATGAGGGCATAGATTCCCAATTATCACACAAAATTCCCTCGCTGCTAGTCGGTAGCCTTTTCCATTTGGGGAAATGCTCTTGAGGCCATGTGACCAACCAGGTATGGGTCACCGCTAGGTGGCTTCCGGAACTGGGACGTTATAAACTAGCATCAGAGGGATTATTTTCTCTTGAATTAATTTTTGGTGCCTTTATCCAGGGATAGGAAGGAATATGTACTTGGTAATAAGTTTTTCCTGGGAGTAGCAAACCAGTGTACAGGGAAAATCTAATCTACCTCATTAATTGCAAATTATTTTTGTTTTTCAAGTTTAAGGTTGATCTGATTTTCACCGTTGGGTGACTCACATATTTAGTCTTATTATTTTTGATGTTTTTGAGGTTCTATTTATGTCGCAACCCAATGAGATGAGGGTATTCCATCTCAGTCATCATATATTCAATTTCTAGAAAACACATGTCATGAATTTTTTCCTTGACATCTAGGATTCATTTGTGATTGCATGTTATTGTGATATATGTTGTGCAGAATATGCATGTTGTTGTGATAGGTGCCTTGATAAGAATACCTTCTATTTTGATAGGGTATTGTTTTGAAAAGTTCTGTTTTATGGAACGCAAAACTTTGGTTCTTGAGGTGTTATGGGCACTTATGCACTAGAATTTGGTGGATCATTGCTTTTTTTCATGTTATAGCATGTAGAAGTTGCGAAACATTGATTCCCAGGGAGTATGGGCCCCCGCGGATCAGAATTTTGCACTTCCAATGTTCTTTTTAGTGTTTTCTTAGGTATCGGAGTAGTTTATGACGCTTAATATCTATAAAAATGCAAAACACACACCATTTAGTTTAGACTACATGCCATGTGTTCTTCTATTCGAGGAGAAATTGTTTTTCTTAAGTACACGCCATGTACTTCATATACATGTCGTGTAGTCTCTCACCATGTCATAGTTTGTGTGCGCAGAGACATAGGATAGGGAATATCTTGCGGGAACACGCCATGTACCTTTTGTACATGCCGTGTAGTATTGATCCTTTGTCCGCCCGTGTATCTAACAACACCGACGGATAAAACATAATCTATACACATTGTGCAGTATTGAACATGACGTGTAGTCAGACCCACGTACCCGACCGTGTCACTAAAAACACATATCAGTGTTATCCTTTCACCTACACGTCTTGTCCGTCTGGAACACGCCGTGTAGTGTGATCCGTGTGTCAGGTCGGGCAATTAACAACACGGGCAAGGTGAATCTTGTCCAGTACCTGCTGTGTCTACATTGAACATGACATGTAGTCTTTTCTTAAGAGAGCCATGTGGCATGACCATATAGAAGGACCCGGGCATGGGAAGATGATTCAAGTAGACGCCATGTGTTTGGAGAACACGCCATGTGTTTTGGGGTGTTACATGACCAGTTTAGGCCGGAGTACACGACCATGTAAATGACTTAAGGGAACACGCCATGTAAGAATTGTACATGTCGTGTAGTCATGTTTGTAAAACATGAATGCTTACTTCCTCGTGTTCCCTTCTTATGCTTCTAGTTTTCCTTCCTTGATAATCATGATCTAAGGTGTGTGATTTACCTTACAGAGTCATGCCAAAGAGATTTCCTCCAGTTGTATGCCAGTTTCTAGGCACTAATTAGACACTAGACATGGTCGATCGGGGACTAACAGCAGATCCTTCAGTTGGGCCAGCCTTGGCACCAGCCGTTCTACCTGACATAGGTGTTGATGCACATTTTAGGAGGGTCTTTTTTGGATGATGCAAACCATTCGGGGAGCGTTGTCTCTTTCCTCGTCATTGAAATAATTGACTCATTTCCTTCAATAGTAGAATCCTCTTACATTCTCATGGGATGGAGGATCCCAGGATGCAGATTCATGGTTAGAAGAAATGCTGATGATTTTCAAGCATCTGGAGACACCTCCATAGAAGAGGGTGAAACATGCTACCTACATGCTCTGAGATTCCGCCAAAAGGTGGTGGGATGTGATCTCATAGTCGGGACGCCAACAGAACATGACTTGGGATGATTTTAGGCATATCTTCTATGATTATTTCTATCCTAAGACCTTTAGGGCCAATCAAGCCTGAGAGTTCATGATTATTGATTAGGGTACTCTTTCTGTTATGGAAAATTCCTCTCACTTCACAATTCTACAACATTTCACACCTATTACAAGAGGTGATGAGTTCTTCCTTGCACTAATCTTTCAGGACGGTCTTAGGCACGACATCTATTCCCTAGTGAACATCTTCAGGTTGACATCGATATCTTCAATTTTCAACAATGCGATGATCACATAGCGCAATTTGAGGGATTTTGAAGTAGTGATCCAGGGAGGCTCAACATATATAGTTATTATTCCTCTTACTGATAACAAGAAGATCTATAAGGAGTTTTCATGTGGAGATTAGAGTAGGGGGTGTATCTTCCGGTATCCTGGTGGTGTGCTACTAGTGAGGGAAGAGCGGGAATATGAGTCCATGTTTCCCGAGAGATCGAGTGGAGTGCTAATATTTTGGAAATATGGGTCACCTTAAGCTCTTTTTTTATTTCTTCTCACCAGCAGTTATTGACAGGGCTTCTTCTTTGACCCTGCATTCAGGAGTAGCACCGCCATCTTCTCACTAGTCTGGGAACTTGAGTTCTTCTGACCGTTCGGGCCGAGGGGTAGGTCGTGGTCGGGGTAGTGAGTCACTGGTTCTTCAGCAAAAGTAGGGTGGATTAGATCATAGTGGTCAGGCAGGGTCATAGGGCCACAACTTAGGTTAAACTATTGTAGTGGAGCAGACCCAGTAGGAGCAGGATCCCAGACCATCCACAGTTCGAGGCACAATCTTAATAGCCTCAGTTTTATCTTAATCTCTTTTCGATATAGGTTATTCCCATTGTTTTATCTATGTTTCTATTATAAAGATCCTTGGTCACTTCATCATTTACACTGCTGATATTTTGTCGCTAGACACCCCGTTGTGGACTAGAACGACTAGTGTACGTCAGTGCAGGGAGTTCCCACTAGAGGATGGTGGATTTCATTTTATTTGGGACCTCTATGTCCTAGAGAGGACAGTATATGATGTCATTCTCAGAATGGGCTGGTTAGTTCCATTCCAGAAATTCATTGATGGTTATCTCCGCAGGGTGAGTTTCATGTCACCCGTAGGTGAATGCTTTCTTCATTGGGTCGAATGGGAATTCCATGCGAGCAGAGAGGGTCCAAAGCCTCATGGTTTGAGAGGAGTTGTAGCCCAGATTTCTACTCTATATCTGGATGAACTGGGGACTTCACATTTAGACTTTTCTCAAGTGGTGGATCATTTTAGATTTGTCTTTCTAGAGGACTTTTCAGGTTTTCTTTCGAAGCACGAGGTAGACATCTCAATTGATCTTGTGCTAGGAGCTACACTGGTGACCATTCTTCCTTATAGGACGGCTACACCAAAGTTGCAGGAGATCAAGAAATAGTTGGAGGATTTGTAGGCCAAGGGTTTCATCTGACCCAGTACTTCTCCTTGGGGTTCTCTTGTCCTTTTTACGATGAAGGCAGACGATACCCATAGGCTTTCTGTGGATTATCGGAAGCTGTACCAGTTGACAGTCAAGAACCGATATCCCATGGATAAGATTAATTATCTATTTGATCAGCTTCGAGGAGCCTCGGTGTTCTCAAATATTGAATTGAGGTCCAGTATTCATCAGTTATGCGTTAGACCATCAGATATACCTCTTACAGCCTTACGAAGAAGGTATGGTCAATACAAGTATATGTTTATGTTGTTTGGTCTCACGAACGCACATGTATATTTCTTGGCACTCATAAACCAAGTGATCCATCCATAATTGGATGACTTCTAGGTTATTTTTGTGGACGATATCTTGGTGTAATCTCACACTCCACACGACCATGCTACCAATCTTGAGATCATTTAGAGTACACTGAGGGAGCATCATCTATATGCTAAGATCTCAAAGTGGCACTTTTGGATGGGTCAAATTCACTTCCTGGGTCATATTATCTTAGAGGAAGGTGTATTAGTAAATCCAAATAAAGTGAGAGCTATAGTTTCCTAGGAGTAGCCGAAGAACTTATTTGAGGTGTGGAGTTTTCTAGGGCTGGCTGAATTCTACAAACATTTCATACAAGACTTTTCACGGTTAGTAGCACTGCTAACATGCCTGAGTAAGAAGGGTTTGATGTTCTTATAGTCATATTCTTGTGAAATAGACATTCAAAAGATGAAAAGGAGGTTGACTTCAGCACTGATATTATTCTTTCCAGAGTCGGGCAAGAGCTATACAATTTACTGTGATGCGTTAGGTATCCGGCTGGGAGCTGTGCTTATGTAGGGAGATGGAGTCGTTGTGTACGGGTCTTGGTTGTTGAGGCCACCTGAGAGGAATTACCCGACACATTATCGGGGGATGGTAGCTGTTGTTCATGCTCTACGCTAATGGAGACATTATATTATGGGAGAGAATTTTGTGGTTTTCAATGACCACAAAAGTCACAGGTACATCTCACTCAGTGTGATCTAAAATTAAGAAAGCGGAGGTGGGTCGAGTATCTTCAGTCCTTTGACTTTGTGCTTTCCTACACGCCAGGAAAGGGCAACGCAGTGGCTAATTCGTTGAGCAGGAGGACTCAAGTATAGAAATTTTATGAGGCCATTAATGAGTGGCAGCTTAATGATCTATTCTTTGAGATGCATTTGGTGGTGCATGACAGACAGGGGAAGTCTTTTCTATCATCTGTAGCTGTTACCTCTACTCTTCTTTATCGAGACCGAATGAGACTGATATTAGATTCTAAAGGCCTAGTCCTAAGGGAGAGTGTGTCGGTAGAGGATACTATTCCTAGATGGATAGTAGGAAAGGATGAGATCTTGCATTTCCAAGGGCTCGTATTGGTGCCAGCAGACATACTCGAGGAGCTGATCTGGGACATTCATTCCATAGTTAGGGCAGTTCATCCTAGTGTCATGAAGATGTATCGTGATCTATACCATCAGTATTGGTGGATTGGTATGAAGAGAAAAGTTTTTGTTTTCATTAGGCGGTGTTCTACTTGAAATCTAGTTAAGGCGGAGCATCAGCGACCTGCAGGGCTCTTACAGCAGTTACCCATTCCAGAGTGTAAGTGGAATGATGTCATGATGAACTTCGTGAATAGTTTGCCGAGGTTTCCATGAGGTAATGATGTTATATGGGTTTTCATTGACAAACTCACGAAGGATTATCACTTCTTTCCAATCAAAAAAGTCCTTCAGTGTTGATGAGCTGGGATGATTTTACATCTGAGAGATTGTACATCTACATGGAGTTCCTCACTCCATTGTTTCAAATAGAGATGCGTGTTTTACTTCTTTGGTCTAGAAGGGGCTTCAAATGGAGGTGGGTACATAGGTACTTTTGAGTACAACATACCACCCTCAGACAGATGGACAGTCCAAGAGTATGATTCAGGTGCTTGGGGACATGCTCCGAGCAGGCATTCTGGATTTTGGAGGTTCTTGGGAGAAGTATATACCTCTTGTGGAGTATGACTTCAACAATAGTTTTCATGAAACTATTCAGATGGAACCTTATGATGATTTGTACTGTTGGCCATGATGACCACCCTTATGTTGATTGGAGACAGGAGAGGCAGCTTTTCTGGGACCTCGTCTTGTTCAGGAGCCCACAAAGCAGATAGAGTTGATTCAGATGAGGATGGTTACTGCACAGTCCCGTCAGAAGTCTTATGCTGGTCAGTGGAGATGACCTATGGAGTTCGAGTTCGGGGATCAGGTTTTCTTTCGTGTCACACCGTGGTTGGGAAACACGAGTATTAGGAGAAATGGTAATATTTTGGTGAGGTATGTCGGGCCATTTGAGGAATTAGAGAGGGTTGGGCCAGTTGCCTATCTGTTTTAGCTACCACATAGGTACAAAGCTACGCATGCCGTCTTCCACGTTTCTCAACATTGATGTTACTTTTCAAACCTGTCTCATGTTTTCCAACCCGAGGAGGTTGAGTTGGAAGTTGATGCATCCACTAAAGAGAAAACTATCCGTATTTTGGATCTATGTAAGATATTTCTCTATGGCTAGTCTATTCCTCTAGTATGGGTGCTTCAACATCACGGGCGTGTATAAGATGAGACTTAGGAGAGGGAGGCAGACGTACGATCAAAGTGGTCGGAACTGCTTAGGTTTTCTTTTTCTACGCCATGATAGGGAAATTCAGGGAAAATTTTACTTAAGGGGGGAAGTATTTAAGAATCTAGATCTTCCTTTCAGGTATTTTTTTCCTTTTCAGGATGTTTTTTCAGAAAAAGAGAAAATTATGGATATTCTAAATTTACACTCCATATACTTTATGAGTACACACAGTGTACTTCCTTGTCGTAGGAGGCCATGTTCTGGCCGTGTAGTATCCACAAAAACGGTCTTGTGGGGGTGATTTGGAGGATGCTTTAAGTGGATTATGGAAATGACAAGTATACGTTGTGTACTTCAAAATTTCATTCCGTCTATTTTATTTTTTGTCACTAAACGCACCGAGTTTGCGTCTAATCTCAAGAATGATCTTATTTTAGGTCTCATTCAACCAAGAGCACCATATGGCCATGGATCTTCATTGAACCCACGAACATGCATCCTTCGTTGAAATTAAACACTGTTAGTTGTTTTGGAATCTCATCGGTTAGTTTTCTCTTCTCCTAGAGCACCATCTCTTGATTTCTCCTCTCTCAATAGATATCATGGGTTGACCGTTTTAGAAATTTTTGTCGATCTTCAACATTCTACGGAAATTCAATCTTTAAGGTTCATGTATATCATTCCTACTACATTGATGTAGGTGGTTTGTGCCTTTATTTTGAAATTCATTGAGTATTATATGCAAATTCTATCAAAACCATTGAACGGGGTATTTTTTGTTTACCGTTTTACCCCTATTGACTTCCTTCCATGCTCGCATGTTTTTGTAGAGGTTATTTGGATATGAATAGGGATGATTGCTATGATTTGGATGTGTTTCCCCCTCAATGTTCTGTTTACGACTGTTTGGCCATGTTTGGCCTTTGGCTGCTTTACTTTTTTTCCATGCCTATTGTTGTAGGATATAGAGTTTGTGTTCTGACATTCTTGATATGTTTTAGATAGATTATCCAATTATTTATTTAGGTTTTCTTTGTCTATATTGTATTTCTATGCATGTTGACCTACACAGGGCTGTGATAACTTGGTGTAGTAGACTATAAGGGGAATTGACTGAGTGAGATTCCTCAGAGAGTATTTGAGCACTTTCGGTTATATGGGGAATTGACCGAGTGAGATTCCTTAGAGATCCTAGGAACACTTTGGGGATATAAGTGGAATAGATCAAGTGAGGTTCCTTAGAGAGTCCTTGTCTTCTTTAGACTATATGGGTAATTGACCGAGTGAGCTTCCTCAGAGAGTCTTTTATTTTTATTCCTGAACTATTTAGACTATAAGGGGAATTGATAGTGAGTGCTTCAACAGAGAGACTATGAATGACTTTTTTTATAAGGTGAATTGATCAGGTGAGCTTCCTCAGAGATTCCTTGACCTTCGGTCTATAAAAGGAATTGACTGTGTGAGCTTCCTCAGAGATTTCTTGACTGCCTTAGACTATAAGGGGAAATGATTGTGAGTGCTTCCTCAATGAGTCTTCATATACAGAACCAGAGGGGTTAGACTTAGTGTGCTTCCCTATGGGTTTCTTGTACATGTTAGGAAGGACCAGAGGGGATGGATGTGAGTATTTTCCCAGATGGTTACCTGTTTTTGTTTAGATTCTTGTTTAGTTGTTGCTTGATATTGAAAATGTCGATTGTTAACTGCTTAGTACTTTCCTATTTTCTGCTTTCTATACTTTACCTGCCATATATTCACGTACTATTATGCACAGATCTTTGGGTGATTGCCTACTTAGATTTAGTCTCAGACTCTATTTGTGCCCTGCTTTTGGGCCAAAATAGATTATATTGGTGAAGGTATAGATAATGAAAAGTTCCCTTCCACTTCAGGTACTCAACTAGTTGTGGAGATGGAGTGCATGGGACCAAGTTCATGCTTACGATGCTGAGGAGCTGTTTATTTTTAATTTTTTACATTGGTTTGGTACTGTTGTATCCACTATTGTGACTTGTTTGGATGCTTTCCTAGTAATATGTATCATACAGCATTTGTATATGTTCCCCAGTTATTTTTACTTTCAGTGTTCCGTTGTTTACTCCTGTATGGAATTTTACTACTTACACTATTGCTTTTGTTTTTCATCCGCTATGTACTCTGCCAATGAGGGAATAGTTTCCCCACATTTTCACCCAAGGCCCTCGCTGCTAGTCGGCATCCTCTGGCATTTGGGGAAAAGATCTTGAGGCCATGTGATCAACCAGGTACGGGGCACCTCTTGGTGTCTTCAAGAACCGGGGTGTTACATTGTTGACCACAATCACTCCCTATAAATATTTACATTTTTCCTCCAATTATGTGTCTCTAATTTAAACTAATTTTCACATAATCGAGATCATAATTTTTGGTAACTTTTTCATTCCCTTTACCTCTTTTTAAGATTATATTTTATATACCCAATTTTCGATTTAGGTTTTCCAAAAAGTTATTTTTTCTATTTTTAACCTTTTATTTTTGAAGACCAATTTAAAATTGCGAGGATGCAATTTATTTTAGGAGGGGATAATGTAACTCCCCAAGATTTCATAGTATGTTATCTCATTAATGTAATTTAATAGCTTGTGCTACACACAACACCGAGTTCGAGTGCACCACATCATATCAAACTAGCCATTCAAAAAGCTATTATGAATATTATTAACATTTTTTTTAATGTTATATGCTCTATATAATTTTTTCATTCGAATAATGTGTTTTTAGGAATAATATAAGGATAAATGTTTTTAGATAAAAGAAGTATATTTCCAAAAATGAAATTTTACCACCTTTTAATAGAGAACCCTTTTTAAAACCAATATTTGAAAGCTTTATAAATTTAATTTAATGAAATTAAATTCTTCTTTAGAAGAGAGACAGAAAACGTTGGTTGGATTATTTTTTCTTACTTTTATGATAACTTTCATTTTTTCACGAATAGTGAAAAATACTATGTTTTAGTTGAAAGAAACAATTTTAATCGTAATAATTTATACTATTCCATTATGACTTTAAAAGGTTTTGATGTATAATTAGATTATATTTTTATAATTTAATACAACTTAGTTCATTATACGTAATTTCACATTTAAATTTGATATAAACACATGTCAATCTTTTGAAAGTTTTTAATTCTTAAAAAACCTGGTTTTTGGTTTTGAAAACAATAATTAATATTAAATTAATAAATGAAACTTCTATGTTTTGAATTTGGTAAAATATACATCATTTTGGAATTCAAAATATCAAAATTAACTTAGGGTGAATTTTATGTATTTTTCTGAAAACATTAAATTTTTTATGGATAGTGAAAAACAATGCGTTATTATTTAAAAACGAATTTTTATTTAAATAATTATTTATTTTATATTTATTTGAAGTCAATATATATATATAATACCTATATAATTTCAATATAATTCATTTGATTCATTTTATAATAAAATTAGGTGAATAAAATTTCATTGAACTTTTTAACCTCTTTTACCCACCTTCTAGGCACGTTAGCCAATTTTCATAAAAGTTAATTTTACTGCTTCTGTTTGTTGAATTTTAAAAATATGAGAGACATAGTTGACATCATCATTTAAAATGTGGTTCAATAAAATGATAATAATTTTTGTGAATAGTAACTTTTGACTTTTATTTACCCCAGATAAAAATAAATAACATAATTAGGGTTATAAAAGATATTACAATTACCATAACATCTGACATAATTATATTGGATAATTATAATTCAACCAAAATAACCTTATAAATACAATATAATCCACTTTGGCCCAATATTATTTGATTAGAAAGTGTATTATTATTTTATTTAAAGAAGAGTTTAAAGTATTAAATTCAATGTTTTATAACGAAATTTTTTTTAACATAGGGTTATATAGAAGATAAATTTGACTCTAAATTTTTATTATAAAGATAAAAAGATTTCCTACATCATGGAATTTTAATTATAACTTTTATACTCTAAATTAAAAAAAAATATTTATGAGTAAACGATGAAGTAGTAATTACCTTATTAATGAAAGAATCAAATAAATGGTATTATAAATATCAAAATAAATATAATTTCAATGTTTTTCTAACATCCATGATTTTTTTAGGATCATATGACATGTTAGGGTTGATTCATAGTGTCTTTTTCAAAGTAATCATGTTCTGTTAACTTTCACAAAAACCAAATACCAAATAATGTCAGAGTTGATGTAAATTAATGTTTAATACAAATACTATATTATTGGTTGATGTAATATTTATAAAAATGTATGGTTCAGCCAAAGGACATAAATAATATTATATATGTCATTAATGAACCACTTTATGTTCTCTTGGATTTATAGAGTATGTTTATTAACCATATAGTGTAAAAATACCAGAAGACACAGTAAAAGTAAATATATTTAAATAAGTGTTAATTCTAAAAGATAAGGTTAATACGGTGACCTAAACCTGTCTATATCCTATTGGTTGAGTGGATTTCGACCCATAACCTCCTTATCCAAGAAATAATTCTTTTGGAGCCATTATAAACTGAAAATAATTTTATTATAAAATAATATTTCACACTTTTCTAGAAGTGACCCTCACCTCCCTTATAAAAGGCTACTTCCCCTTCTCTAAAAATCAAACCTCCAATGCCATTTGGATCGGAGATACCCTTCCCAAATATCTTCCCAACCTTCCTCATATCATCCTAGAGTCATTATTTTGTTAATTAATCCAACTTATGGAGCCCTTTTCACCAACTCAAAAGGAAACCACTGAAGAAGATGTAATAATTTCACCACCCTCTTTCAAGGTCATTTCTTCTTCCACTTCCTCTTTCTTTGTTGTTTCCATGCCAAAATAATAACTACAGTACCTTTTACATTCTGTGATCTTGTTATAAATATGGTACAACCATATTTTTTATTCTATATATGCTCTAAAGGACAAAGTCACCATACATGCACATAAGGCTTACCGTCTCCACGTCGTGGTGTAGTTTGTTATTCAAACACTTCATTATTTGGATGGGTATAATAATTAGTGTTTCTAATGTAAATAATAAATATAAAATGTTAATTATTCATTATATATGATATAACATCTAGTTATATATGATATCATACTCAATATAATGATATTATCACACGTGTGTACGTACGGATTTCTGTTTCCACGATGCGATGAGATTAATTTCCACGTTCACCATTCATCGATGATTATAAAAATATATATTATTAAAAATTATGTAATATATGAAATAATAATTCTACTTGATATATATAAATCTGTTTGTGTGTGTGTGTGTGTTTTTACTTATATCTTACTTACTTACTTCCGTTCAACATGACATGAAAACAGAAACAGCTTTTATGTGTACGTACGACCCACTGTCCCCATAAATGGTGTCTTCCATTTCAAATATATATATAAATTATAAATATATATATTCAAAATATATATGATATGTAAATCAAAGTTTATATTCTAGAATTATTTAAATCATGATGTAAATGATACGATCAAAAATAACAAGTTAAAACACATACAATAAAGAAAGGGATTATTACCCAAAATGTTAATTTAACATGGAAATAATTATTACCTGGGCAGTATAAAGTCATAAATTAATCATGTATGATATAATAAATATTAATATGGTTCTAGTATAATTTAATAACATACTATTGTCATTATACAGAAGGTTAAATATACCATCGACCAAAGGAAAGTGCAAGGTAATGCTTAATCTCATAATCTCTTTATTATCCGAGATTGTTTTTACATAAGTATCTACTGGGACATATTTATTATCCTTATCTATGTTTCATATAACTCTTTTCATTTTTTTTATTTTGTAGGGGATTTTTATAAAAATATCATTTTAAATTTTTTAAAGATTTATTCTTCAAAACCTTTCTCATTAATGTCCATGTTTTCAAAATGTTTTTAAGGATTTATTTATATGGACAAGAATGTTTTAAAATGTTAATTACTTTCCAATTATTCAAAGTGTTATGGGACACTTTGACTCAAAACTATATTGTAAATTAATTATTTTGTATTTCATTTAAATGATTTCATGAAAAAGAAATATTTCTCTCAAAGATTTTTATTGATCATTTTCAACTATGTCAACATTCTTTACGGGATATTATTCTTGATCGAGGTTGATTTTATATGATACAAATATTCCATATTTTAATTAAGGTTTTGTTATATGTTTGACTGTTGATGAGTTATTTTTAAACCATTCATGGGTTATGGATAAATTATTTACATTTATAATTCTAGTTTTAATACGAATTTTTTGGTTATGTTTAAACCTTATCATATGAGGAATGCATTTGACTTAGTAAGTGACATGTGGATTCTGCTATAGCTCCTTGATTCATCGATAGGAATCATTAGGAAAACAAGTGTCTTGGAATAAATCCTTGAAGAAATATTATTTTTATTCTTGGAATAATTCCGTGACTATGTGGTTATGAATTCTAGCATTATGAATTCCAACATTATGAAATGATCTATTGACATTACATGCGATTATTCGACCAGTAGAATATCCATGTGAATAAGTAAGTGGAATTATTGGATTTATCTTTTCCATATTATGCTGATGTTTAACATTAAAAGAATTTTGCCTTAGTTTTATACATTTCCTTAAATATTTATGCTTATTTATGAATGTTTTCCTTATATATTTATCCTTACTGAGCATATGATCTCATCCCATTCTATGATTTATTTTTTCCAGGATGCGAAGATTTATATTATAATAGACCTACTGGGATAGTCTATTTGATATGAATGTGTTCAATGGAGACAATTTTTTTGTTGTTTTTTAATTTTATAATGTAATGTAACGTTCAAGTATGTAATTTATTTTCCAAGACTACTAAATTGATCAGTCCTTCAGGACTTGATTCCTTGTAATCGTTCCAATGTATTAAAATAATGCACCAACTCTGGGTAGCTATGGTCAGGGCGTTACATTTTCAACCAAGATAAATGTGGTAATTTTCTATGGGAATTCAACTTTCAGCAAAGCCTATAGAGAGTTTAACAAGAATACTAAAATAATGGAAGAATCGATTCATATGATGTTTGATGAAACCGATCTAAATAAAGATAATACCTTCTTTGAAGACCCTGAGGATGAGAGTTGACATTTGATTCTCAATTCTAAAACTTCTGAACATTTTGTTAAACAAGATGACACTACTTCTAATGAACAAAAAGAACCTAAATATGAAGCAAATCTTGTTCCAAATAGCCCCTCTTTTCAAATACCCATTATGACTCATGGACATAACCATTTATATATAGTAATTGGAATCCTATATTGATGTACACATACTAGATATTCATTAATAAATCTTATTGGACACCATTCCTTCTTGTCCCAAACTGAACCGAAGAACATCAACGATTCGATAAATGAAGAATAATGGGTAATAACTATTAAAGAAGATCAAAATAATATTGAAAGAAACAATGTTTTGGAATTTGATGACCAACCTAAAGATATTTTTAATATTTTCATTATTTTGGTGTTTAGAAAAAATGTTGCTGAATCTGGTACTTTAGTAAGAAATAATGATATTTTAGTTTCCCAAGGATATAATGAATAAGAGGGTATTGATTATGATAATACATTTCCCCATTTATGTAGACTTGAATCCATTAGGATAATTCATTCTTATTCAGCACATTTGTAATACAATCTATATCAAATGGATGTTCAAAGTTTATTCTTAAATACATTTATAAATGAGGATGTTATTATTAAGAATCTCACATTATTTCAAAACCATCATTTTCCAAATCATATTTTAAAATTAAAAAAAATTGAGGTTTAAAATAGGCTCCCAGATCTTTTTATAATTGGCTTACCTCTTTCATTATTTTAAATAGTTTTTAAATAGGAATAGCTCACCCAACTCCCTTTTTAAAATCAATTTTAAAATATGTTTTAATATTTCCTATTTATGTGTATGAATCATACATTTCTGGACAGTGGATACCAATTTATACATGTACCTATAAATTGTGAAAAAAATGTGCAGTAAACATTTCAAAAAATCTAGTATCTCACTCTAGAAAAAATAAAATTGATTTAATAAATCACATTCTAAGAGATAATTGTCATAAGGGTTATATACCATTATAATATATTAGAAATGAAAATCAACTATATGTTATATTCAAAAAACCATTGAATTCTAAAATAATAAACTACATCAAACATGATATAATAATGATAATATGTGGTTAAATGAGTCATTTTTTATGAGTACCCATAGATGAGTCACTCTTGATGAGTCACCATTGATGAGTCATCATTGATGAGTCACTGTTGGATGATTAACCATTGATTGAGTATCCATTGAAAGAGTCATCCTGGTTGTGTCATCGTTGATGGGTCACCATTGAATTGTCACAGGTTAATGAGTCACTTTTACTTTTTATGTTACCTTTTTTTTTATTACCATTAAAATTTTCTTGTACTGATTAAAATTTTATTATCGTAATTTTATTATTATTCTTTTAGAATACAGAAATGATACAAACATTAGGATTACTAAGAAACGATTCAGATCTCCACACCCATTAAATCTCGATCCCTTTACTTCCTCAAAACCAATCTTCCATCTTCATTATACCTTAAATGTTTAGTAGACTTGAATGTCCTGTATAAAGGGAGTTACCAAATCAAATCTAGAAGAGGTGAGGAATTACAAGAGAAGACGATTAATCACCAGAGTTTTCATAACCATTTAAAGAAACCCACATGTGGGGGACTTTGTAGACGAAGTTGAAACAGAGATTAATGCACAGTGGCTTGCAACTATTAATAATCATGTGATAATGGTATATAAAAACAAAGATGGATAGACTAATTTTCCTTCAATAATAGATTTTTTATCCATGTATTCTTTAAGAAATTTATCTGAATTCGTAATTTATTTTTGGTGATAACGGTGATAGAAATCGAAGAATAATAAAAAGGGAATAGATTTCATTCTCATTAAAAGAATAGGAGAAATGTTTAATGATTCCTCAAAAAGGAGTTTATTATGGATTTTACGGTATCATACCTGATGATATGCATGAAGAGGATCTGCTAGAATTTATTGTATATTAAATCAAGAGAAGACCAATAGATGTAGATATTGATGGTTAGTGTAATTTTCTATTTATGTTTTTACAACATGTTTTCTGTCGAAGAAAATGGGACTTCAACACATTGAGATTTCAAGATGTCCACTTATTTTATCTGATTAATAAATGGAAAATTATATATCTATATATATTTTTATGGCCCATATGCATGAGAAGAGACATAAGGCCTCCTGATAACACTTTTTCATCTATCCCAAAATGAAATTGTCCATTGTAGATGCAAAGGGTTATGTTAATCCTAGAAAAGAAGTTGTGGATAAAATAGGTGTTTTCATCTCTAAATCAATAAAAAGAGTTAATGTAAGTTGGAATCCATGGAAGAGATGTTGGGTAAGTGACAATGATAAACTGTATGATTTTTATAATCATATTGATCACCTAACTGGACCAAATGATATGGTAGATCATGGTCTTGAACCTGATGAGATACCTAAATATCATGTTATAGATATTAATGAAAGAGAAGAAGATGAAAAAGAAGTGTTAGTTGAAGAATAAAGTGATACAGAGATCCAAAAATCACTACATAGAGAGTCTTGTGACCATGTTAGTTATACAATCCCTATACCTTTTAAGAAACACTATTAATAGAACAAGATGATGAAGAATATGGAAAAGTTTCTGGTTATTCTTAGTTTAAATAGACATCCTATGAGATTTCATTTTATGTGAGTGATGATGGATGAAATTAAATAGTTTATAAAAATTTAGATGTAGATATTATGGATCTTAATAAACCAGATGAATATTCAAGTGGTGATTCTATAGGTAAAGCATATGGATCTATTGATGAGAACCCTAATGTTGAAAATAATGGGTGTATTCATGATCACATTGTTGATCAAGATAAAGAAGGTGATCCTGATCGTGAGGAAACTGATATGAATGGTATGGACACTATTGATAATTCTCAAGAATATGTTCTATCATAGGATAAGGACTCTATAAATGAGGGGGAGAAGAAACCCAATCCAAATGATCAGTCTGTTGAATAGGATCAGTTGCAATCAATAATGACCTTGGAAACCAATCAAACATATTATATACCAACAAAAACTGAGGTGGAGCCTATAATTCCAAAATTTTGGCTAGTTCTATTGGAAAAAATCCATAGGCAACCAATTTTCAGAAACCAAGGATTTCACCTGAGCCTCAAGAACTAATGTTTTCTAGAGTTCTCATTAACCCAGGGTTATACCAAATCTACTATATACCAGATCATTAGTTAGAGGCTTTAAAGAAGGGGTGAAATATCCATGTTTTTTAATTATCTCTCTATCATATAGTGAATGAGATGATGACATATAGATCATAAGAGAAGTAATCTAACTGAATCGGATCGATGAAGCTATCTAGTTTCCACCATTGTTTCCCATGGACACAGAAAGACCAGCTGAGGATTTAATATCTCAGGAGAACAAAAATATTCCCATTGCTCCAGCAGTTTATCATCTAAATGATCTCTCTAAATATGATTTTGATTATTTTAGAAGAATTTTCCTTATGATATGGAGACATTACGGAAGAATTTGGTCTCATAATTTTCACATGTCTCGAACAACCTACCATCTCCTATTTCTCTTATGATAGTGTTAGATATTTAACTGAGCTGGACACACCTCATATTCTACCCATTGTTAACTTTAATATTCATAAAATGGATTATGTAAATAGAAAATTGAAACCTAAGGTAGTGTGTTTTAAATATTCAGTGGAGGGTTTGCAGGCCTCTTTTTTGAAACTCATAAGTTCTACTTCTTTTAAATTTGATAATTTGGATTCTATTTCCTCTAATTAATATTCACTGCCTCCTCCTCAAAAACAATTTGATTGGTATATTTTTAAATCAATATTTAGTCGCAAAATCAGATATTCCTTGGGTGATGTAATTATTTATTATGAATAGATAAGACAGATTCATCTTCCTAGATAACATATCCTTTAGTTCATGAAATACTATGTTGGTGATCTTAGAAAATATAATGAAATGACCAAATATTCCCTAAAATATTATCTATCAGGGATCTACAATAGACATGACATGTCTGATCATTTAAAATATATTACTATGTAAATAAAAATCCCACCAGTGACAATATCCTTTACAGAATAGGTGATTAAGTTAATGGATCTCACACGAAATCTTCATAGATTTATTGATGAAACAGAATATTCATTTAATTCCATGGAAATGGGTGGATCCATAATTTTGGAATATATAGATCTTTTAAAATCATACATCGATGTCCATCAGATGAATTTTATAGCAAGAGATGTAATCCATTTTTGACCAACTTTTTCAAACATAGCAAGAGGGTCAGTTATGTACATGCCTGCTCTAATCCCTTAATCAAGTAGTCTTTTTCCATCTTCTTTTTATCATCTGAACATGTAACCAGTTGAATTTATCAAACTACTAAGACCAAATATTTTTAGAGAACCAATAACTCCAACCACTCTACCATCTATGACAACATTCTCTCCAGCTTATACTTTGACAGCCTCTTTTCAGGTTAATGACATAGATAGGGAAGCATCCAAAGGAAAGGATAAAGCCAATCATCCACCAACCTCTATGAATACATTTTTTTGTGATATATATTTGACAGTGATCTTTTAAATTATTCATTTCATATTTATTATATATATTTTTCACCTATGTTATGTTGATTCTATTATGTTCATTTCCATTATAGTTTTTTAGTTATCATTTATACATTTTTTAATAGTCTCAAAGAGGGAGATAATTGAGAATTATAAATTATGATATAATAATATCAATATATAATATTTTTTAATGATATATTTAGTAAATGTTTTATAAAATCACCAGTTTTTGTTATCCTAAAAAAGGGGTTCAATGTTTTCAACTCATTAGATGGAGTGTGTTTGACATCTATTATTTTATTGACCAGAAACCATGATTAATTTATTACAAATGCTTCTCAGGTTTTTTAATATAATTATATATGAAAATATTACATCTATAATATTTTTATTAAGATTTAGGGAAAGACACATCTAGATAAAAGTAATTCTTACCACTAGTGGTGATTCACCCTTACTGCCAGGATGAGCTACAACCAGAGTCAATTCACTATTACCACCAAGATGAGCTACATCGAGACTAAATTCATTTTTACCATTAGGATACGTCACCAAAAAACTCATATTGATAATACCACCAAGATGAGATACCACTATAAGTGATTCCTTGCTACCACCAAAGGAGTTATAATCATCAGAGTCACCAATAGTTACTAAGTCACTGACATCACGCTTGTTTCCATTGTGGTCTAGGATCTTCGACGTAAATGGTTCAACAAGATAATATTTTATTATATGGTATAACCAAGTCAATATGGCTTAGTAAAATACATTATAAATAATGTGGAACACATTCAACAAGAACATCTATATATTTCGAAAGGGTTTATCTCTATAAAAATGACACCGCCTTACTAATACACTAATTACTGAAGTCCAAGAATCTTGTGAGAGTGAATTCAATAATTCAATTAAACATAAAGATTCAAATTATATGAAGATAAATGACCAAGTATAAATCAGCCAATTACGATGATTCATTGAGACAACAATAATAGATCATCTGATCCATACATGCCAATTTATACGATCATCTGTTCTGTTTCAGTTTACCTAAACAATGTATAGACTCCTTACCATTACTGATCTGTGGATTACTGACATAAAAAACACATTATACTATGATTTTTCTATTTGTTCAGTTTGTTTTCCTTTTTAGTAGTTTGGTTTCTTCCTTTTAACGAGTGACCATTATCTCCTGCATATTTTTAGATAATAATTACAATTCTCTTCTTCCACTATCTTTTTTCAACAATATTGGTGGAATAGGGCCATGTGTTACTTGTGCTTTTCTTTAATCCCACATATAACTATAAAAGAGGGTTTTATCCTGGAAAACATGTTTCAATTGACTATATACCTATTCCATGGTGTCAATTTTTTTATTATATTTATATTTTTCATTGAAACATGTGTCTTCCATTTTGATGGGATTAGGTGTCACCTTGATACTAAACCTCTTGTTCATTCCTCTTTGTCACATTGTGATTGTAACATCCAAGGAAAATAAAGAATATGACATTTTCATATTTATTAATATTTTTGAATTAAATATTAATTTTGTTTTAATGGAGGTTCTATATACAATGGTGTACCTGACACACAACAATGGGTTTCTCCAAAGTCTTATGGTGCACACAATGCTCAGTCATATTGAAAAAAATAATAATAAAATAATATTAATATTTTAAATGGTAGTTAACACCTAGCCGTTTAATTAGAGATAATGAACATAACTAACCATATTATGATTATAAATGTTTTTTAAATGTTTTTCATTTATCTACTAAAATTCAGTCTCTTAAAATGCGAATGAATCTAATTTTAAGCATAAATACTCTAATATTCTTTAAATTGTCGATTTACAACATTTTGATGGAGAATATTTCTTAATATAGTTTTTTATATGTTATATATTCTATTTGTCAAAATACAATTCTTCTTTAAAATCGGGACTCCAAAATTTACTTAGGTTGAAATATTGGTATTTTTATAAAAAATGACATTTTTAATGAATAGTGAAAAATACTACATTTTAATTCAAATTTGACTTTTAATATAATTTATATATATGGATAGATTATATTTATAAATGGTTTTAATGGTTTAATAGATTATATTTTTACCATTTAACCCAATTTTGGTCATTGGAAATAATTTTATTTTAAAATTGGACATAAACAAGTGTCAATGTTTTAATAGTTATTATTTCTTAAAAACTCTCTTTTTATTTTGACAGTAGGAATTAATTTTAAATTAATTAATGAAACCTATATGTTTTGAATTTGGTCAAATAGATATCATTTTTTATTTCATAATATCAAATATATTTTAGGCTAATGTTTTGGTATTTTTTCGAAAACCTACAATTTTTGACGAACAGTGAAAACACTTTGTAGTAGTTAAAACCCGAATTTTCTTTTGAATGAAATCTTACATCTTCTTTTAATTGAATTTAAAAAATCTTACTTACATGGTTGTTATAAATAAGTAAAATGTGGTTCAATATGATGAAAATATTTTTTTATGAATAGTAACTTTTGACTTTAATTTATCATGGTGAAAGATTAATAGGGCGATACAAGGTAAAAATAATATTATAATAATATAAAATTTACATAATACATGTACATATATTATTTTATGAGTCAGGAATGACCAATACAACCCTTGGGTGAGATTGTTGGCTTTTGAAATCCATTTGGGTAAGATAATGGCATTAATAACTTTTTATTTAAAGTAAAAAATAAAAAAATTATAAACATGTAATGTATTGATAAATCAATTTTAATGTGGGGTTATATAATTGATATATTTGACTATAAATATTTATTACAGGTCTATAAATATTTTCTACATCATGGTGTTTTGTTTATAATTTTTAGACATAAAATAAATAAAAGAAATTTGAACACAATAATGATGCAGTGTTTACCTCATTACTGAATGATTTAAATAAATAAGATTATAAAAATTAAAATAATATCCAAAACCTATCAAATTATTATTGTATTATTTTATTTTGGACAAGAGTCATCTTATCTTAATCTTTAAATTTTTTTAGACTTTTAGAAATCGAACATCATTATATAATAAAATAATATTTTCTAACTTTTATAAAGAGCCCCCCTCCCCCTTATAAAAATCACTCACCTCTAACCCTTAATCACACCTCTCAATCCTTTTTTCTCATACAAACTCCACCCAAATAATATCTCATGATCACCCTAATCCACATAGAATCCTTACATTAGGCAGAAGGCACTTCCATAAATCCTTCTGGTTCAAACGCAGAGGAGTTACCCAATTTTAAGGCAACATCTTCTCTTAAGTTCTTTTCTTTTATTTTACATATCCAACCTCCTAAACACTTTTTATTAATTTATTTTACAACAAAACCATTAAAATTAATATGCTGTGTTGTTTCTATTAGAGGTATTCTAACTATACTTACACACACCTCCGTCTAATTGGTAGTGAACATACTATTTCTATGGATGGCGAACTACAGCCTCACGAAACGATGATTGTTCAACCTTCTCCTACCACCTATTATCGTGGCCATTAATATGGAAATTTATTTATATGTGATATATATTATATTTATATTGTATCTATACATATGTATTTTTCATTTATATCTTACCATTATGATTTCCATAATGGGAAAATATGATAATATAATTTGAGGAAGTGTGGACTACCGTCCAATCAAAGGGATACGACTCATTCATGTCATATGTACAATGAATAGAGGAGGAAATTACTGAAATTATATATGATATTATACTAGAATTAAAATATAACTATATATCATTATGTTTTCATTCCAATAAATATGAAATATAAATGAAAGTAGCATTCATGCGTAAGTACGGCATACCGTCTCTATGAATGGTGCATTTCATTTCATACCTCCAAATGTTATGTACTATTATAAATAAATATATATATGGGATAAATATTATATATATGATATCTAAATCATTAATATAAATTTGTAGATAATGGACTTTTCACCACATGAACAACTTGTAATTATAAGAAGTTCATTTTTGACTCAGGTAAAAAATATCGACAAAATGAACGTTTTTAATTAATTGATTGTATAATATTTATAACACGGAAATAAGTGATATAAAATAATAATAAAATTGAACAATTTTCTTTTTTATGTTGATATTATGTTTAATTTATTATTCAGGATATTAAATTACGGATGGGTCATGTCAGACACGGGGTATGGGGTTTCTTATATCACTTTTAATTTTGTGAGATTTCCATTGTTCACCACTTATTTATTGCTTGTGGTGTATTGTGTACTACCATTTGATATATATTATCATTATTCTATTAATATTTATGGTATTATGTGATTCATTTGGTGGTTATTAACTTTTTTTCTTATGACATGATTGATTAAAATGTGGTAAGGCCTTTTCATCTAACTTTTTTATTTCCATGTGATTCATGCTATATTTTCTACTATTTCCTTTGTTGTGGTGTATTTACTACCCATGATTGTATTATTATCTTAACATAGTTTAATTTATGGAAATTTACATCTTCATTTTATGATCATTCTTTCATGTGGTTTATATTTCATAGGTTACCAAATCGGTAAGGGATACTTTCATCGTACTCTATTAGTTAATGACTTCTTTTTAGTCTACTAAATTTCAATTTTTTTATGTTGGGATATGTTCTTATATATATTCTAATTGATGTAAATTTTATTTCCATTTTAAAATAGACCCTTTTCCTCTCTCATAAACTCATTTTCTGATTTGTAATGCGACGTCGTTAGGCTGTCAAATTTCTCTAAGAGAACTTCTTAACCCAATTTTTGTTCATTGTGTTAAACTTATACTTCTTGATTATGTCATGACATGAATATGTGTGAATAAAATCTGATTGTTTGAAACTTAATTTACACTTATATTTTGTGTGTTCTTATTTTTCGCAAATAATTATGTCATTGATTTTTCTTTAATCTAACGACATGATCTTTGTAAGGGACTTTTTCTCAATTTACATTCCATTGAGACTTATATGTTGTTATACACAAATTCACTTTTATATGGTGTATATGCTACCCTTTAACATATAATATCATGAATCTCGTTCTTCTCATGATATTATAATCTTTAATTAATGTTATTCCTCAAATATTTGTATTTAAGCATCTATCATTCGTTTAGGAACTCTTGAACTAAAATATCATTTTAAATGTTTTAATGATTTATTCTTATATATATTTCTCATTAATGACTATGTTTTAAAAATTGTGTTAAGGATTTATTTATATGTAAATGAATGATTTGAAATTAAAATTTCCTTCAAATGTTTCATAGTTGTATGTGACACTTTGATTCAAAATCTCTTTATTAAATGATTTAAATGGTTTTTAAAATGGTTTGATAAAGCATAGATTATGTCAATATATTGAAATGATATATTGTGATTGCTTTGTGGAAATGTTATCATTCCTTTGTGCATGTTTAATGTGTTATGAATATGTTATGTTTATTGGGAATTGTTTACGTAAACGGGTGGTTCTGTGATATATATTGGGAAGGTGAGCCCGAGATAGCTCTCTAATGCATTGGGAAACATGATAGAGGTAAATTTTAATGATTCCCCTAAGAGATTTATAGAATATACCATGATGGGTATTCCAAACGTAACTACCTATGTAGATGTTAGTGCTACAATTTATGTTGTTATGAATGTCATAAGTTACCTTCATGATTTATGATTTCTTTGTGTTATTCATAAATCTTATGATTTCATGATGTATGTTATGATTGAAAGTATGGTTTCAATGGTTTTTATTTATTACTAGGTTAATATTTCTTACTTATTTATAACCCTTACTAAGTTTTTATGATCATCCCATGTTTTGAAAAAAAATATTGGGCTTAAAGACGAATAGGTTCAATGATGTGATCATGGAAATGTCAAGTTGTCTAAAACATGGAACTAAACATGACTTTTTTTGAAGAGTTTTTATTTTATGAAAAAAATCAAAACTGAGTAGAAGTGTCTACATTGTAATTTTTTAGAAGTAATATAATAGTTATTTCCCAATTCTATAATATTCTGATCCTAAAAAGATCCCCAATGTAAAATATTAATTTAATTCAAGATTATTTAATGTTTTAAGGATGGGTCTTTACAGTTTGTATCAGAGGCTATTTTAGATAAATTTAGTGTATTGGGTGTTATTTAATCATAAGTGACATAACCATAATGGCTAGAATATTGTAAAGAATCATATTTTTTTCTATAAATTGAAGGAGTTTAAGATAACATTTACAATTATGTTTTAGTGTTTACCATCCTCGTAAGATAATATATGATGATTTGACTAATATAATCACACTAACCTTTTTGGTTTTAGTAATTTGATGGATCTAGCAGGAACCAAAGTAACAATGGATGTGAAGAAAATGGCGAAAATTTTATGAATAAGCAACTGACTGAAATGGAAGCTGCAATGAGAACTCTTGTGGTTATTCTCAACCAACTATCTGTTGACATGATTGACCACCTAAACCTTAGATATTTTTATAAGGAACCATATATGCATGAAACAAATCCCTACGGAAGTTCATGTAATAATCATAATTCTATTTATATTCAATAAAAAATGTATCAAGGATGAGGAAAGAAACAGATATGAAAATGATTCAAAGGGACATAAAGATTCAATAGATGTGGTAATGAAGGTCATAAAGCAAGAACATACCATGGAAAAAATAAGTATCCGGTTGACTCCAGGAGTGGGAAAGAAGTTCTTTCTGAATGATTTATTAAATGTTTTAAATGTGGTGTTCATGGTCATTAAACAAATATATGTCCAACGAATAAGGTTCGAGAATGGTATTAGTAGGATCATACAATTATATGTTTAAAAATTCCTAATTTCATTCTTATTGAAGATGAGGAATCTTAAAATGACTAATGAAAGGTATGAATTATTTTTTAGATGATGTTTTCACATTATTGAATCACAGGATATGATTAAAGATTCTGTTTGTAGGAATGAAGTATTATGGAATATGTTGGAAAATAATGGATTATTGAGGATGAAGATTGTTGATGGAGTAAAAATTCAACATATAATGGATTCTAGAGTTATGGAACATTTAAGGATGAATAAATGCTAAAAAGTGTTAAGGATCTATTGATGATGAGATTACGTTGGATGAAATTTTCTAGTATGTGTAACCATGATGTTTTGTTATGTGAAAATGAAATTCAAGAAATATTTATCTTTTCTTTTGTGGACATAATCGATTAGATTAGCGGTTCATATGATCTTTTATTTTTGAGGAAATTACATATTATTACATTATGGGATTTAAATGTGAGGTATGAGATAAAATTTGAGGTTAAAATATGTTATGCTTATTTTTAACGGATTTATCTCATTTTTGGAATGTGATAATATTACTTAGTTTTTTAAAAAGGAAAAATCATAGACCATGTGATAAACTATCACGTCGGACAATGCTGCGGGAATCAAACTCACCGCCATAGTGCCATTGGGATTTATCGTCTACCACAGGACTACGAGATGTCCATGGTTAGTATGACATATTATTTTAAGTTAAATGATTTTATTGATCAAGAATAAGTTGATTTGGGATGTTATTTATTATCAAATATAAATCCTTAGTATAGGAATATGATTTTGTGATTAAGTGATAACATTTATTTTGAAAGACATTTGATATTGTGAGAACACTATATGCTCAAGGGAAATAAGATATTATGGGATTTCATTTGTGGTGTAATGGTTGAAATTTTATTTTTGAAGTATCTATGTTTTTATTGTGGACACATGGTGATTTAGGTAATTTATGGAAATGATTAACCTATATTAGAGAATAAGTGATTAGGTTAATTCATTTTTAGTATGATACTTTAAGAGTAACCGATGTTATTTGCGGACTATGTGATCAAATCCTTTGGAGTTTTTGGTTTCAATATTAGTTGGATTTTTTGATGAATTTTTTTAAGGATAATTTTGTATTGAATTGTCTTTGTTGATCTTTGAGCACTGTTTGTTGAATTTTTTGAGATTAAGAGTTCTATTTCTTTTTATAAAGGATTGTCCTTTTTGTGGATTATGTGATCTCGTACTAACAATTTTAGTTTTCGTTGATGTCTAATGATATGGGAAACATATAGTTCACCTTTTGTAGATTATGTTATAATATGGAACTTTAATCTATTACTTATGGTGTGACCATGTCATCTTGAATACTTACCGTTTGGAGAAAAGACGAGTTTGTGGTAGAATTTTATTAAAGGATGACACTCTATATGACAAGTAATTATATTTCCTTATGATCATAGTCTACTTATTAATAATATTCTTCTATTTTATGAGAAGGATCTTTGAGATACAATGTTTGAAGGTCTTTTTTATCATTTTAATTTTACCCAACCCAAAATTTATGGTATTGTGGTGGTTAACTTTCTATGATCAGGTTATCTATCACTCTCTATTAATCTATGAGAGTTAGTTTCTCTTCCATATAAATTTTTTCCTACATGGAATACTAGTTTGGGTTTTCTCGTGTGACCTTTGTACTTAACTTTTTTTCTTTTAATGGGACAGTTTTATTTACTAATTTTTCAATGTGGGACATTCAATGATTTTTAGAAGACCAATTTTAAAATAGAAAGTATGCAATTTCCTAGGGGGAAGAGGATGTAATATCCCAAGAAGTTAAACATTATGACATTTTCATATTTATTAATATTTTGGAATTAAAGATTAATTTTATTTTAAAGGATATTCTATATTCAATGGCATACCTGAAACACAAAAATGGGTTTCTCCGAAGTCTTATGTTGCACACAATATTGAGTCATATTGTAAATAATAACATAATAATATTATTTTAAATGGTATTAAACATCTATCCATTTTATTTACGGGAATGAATATAACTAATCATATTATGATTATACTTTTTTGTTAAATGTTTTTACATTTATCAAATAAAATTTAGATGCAAAAAATGTGAGTGAATCTAATTCTAAGCAAAAATACTCTAATATTCATTAAAATTCCGATTTACGGCCTTTTGATAGAGAAAAAATTTTTAAATATAGTTTCTATCACTTTTATATATTGTATTTGAAAAAATAAAATTCTTCTTTAAAACTGAGACATAAAAATTTACTTCGGATGAAATTTTGGTATTTTTCTGATAAAGTTCATTTTTAATGAATAGTGAAAAATACTGTATTTTAATTCAAAATTGGATTTTAATATAATTTATTTGTGTCCATAGATTATAATTTAAATGGTTTTAAATTTTAAATAGATTATATTTTCACCATTTAATCAAATTTTTTCATTTTATGTAATTTACATTGAAATTTGACATAAACAAGTGTAAATCATTTGATAGTTATTATTTCTTAAAAACAAGCTGGTTGTTTTGACAACAGGAATTAATTTTATATTAATTAATGAAACATATATGTTTGGAATTTGGTAAAATAGACAACATTTTTGAATTTGTAATATCAAATATTTCTTAGTCTAAATGACTCATATTTTTCTAAAAACCTTAAATGTTTGGAGAATAGTGAAAAGAATGAGTAGTAGTTAAAACCCGACTTGCTCATTTAAATGAAATTTTACCACTTCTATGAATTAAATTATGAAAATATTAGAGACATCATTTTTTTCAATAAATAACATTTGGTTCAATAAGATGAAAATAATTTTTTTGAATAGCATCATTTGACATTAATTTAACGTGATTAAAGGTAAATAGTGTAATTCAAGTTAAAAATAATATTATAATAATGTAAAATTACCTTAATAGTTTTACTAAGCTTTTTATATGTGTCATTTCTGACCAATAAAATCCTTGGGTGAGATTTTTGGCCTTTGAAATCCACTTCGTTAAGATAATGACATTAATAACTTTTCATTTCAAGTAAAAATAAAACTTTTGTAAACATGTACTGTTATGCTAAAACAATTTTATTATGGGGATATAAAATTGAAATATTTTACTTTAAATATTCATTATAGAAAAAAATTCCTACATCATGGTATTTTATTTATAATTTTCAGTCATCAAATAAATAAAATTATTTTTGACACAATAATGATGTAGTGTTTACCTCGTTAATGAATGATTTAAATAAATAAGATTATAAATAGATAAAAAAAAATATTCAAAACCTGACCAATTATTTTTTTTATGCTTTTATTTCGAACAAGAGTCATCTTACCTTCAACTTTAATATGTTTTTGACCCTTAGAAACCAAAAATCATTATATAATAAAATAATATTTCCAAACGTTTCTAAAGGGCCCCTCCTCTCCCTTATAAAAATCCATCACCTCTAAAACTTTCCTTACACCTCTCAAGCCCCATGGATCATCCAAAAACTACCCAAATATTCTCTCATGATCCCTCTATTCCACCTAGAATCTGTACCTTGGGCAGAAGGCACTCTAAGAAATCCTTTGGGTTCAAACCAATGGGAGTTACTTGATTTAAAGGTAACATATTCTCATAAGTTCATTTAATTTATTTTACATCTACAACCCCATAAAATAATTATATTCATTTATTTTATAATTACACCAGTATACTAAATATACTAGGTTTCTTTTATGAGATGTAATCTAACTACACTTACACGCACTAGCATCTAATGGGTAAAAGAACATACTGTTTCTGTGGACGGCGAACTACTGCCTCACAAAACAATGATTGTTCAATCTTCTCCTACCTCCACTTATGGTGGAAATTAATATAGAATTTCATTTATATAATATATATATTATATTTATATTATCTCTATAATTATGTATTTTTTATTTATATCATACCTTTATGGTTTCCATAATGGGCAAATAAGATAATTTCATTTTAGAAAGTGCAGACTACCACCCCCTAAAAGTGATATGGATCGTTCATGCCAAACGTGGAATATATATGGTATGTAGTTAATGAAATTATATTTTATATTATACTTGAATTATAATATAACTATGTATCATTATTTTTTCTTTCCATTAAATAAGAAATAGAAATTAAAGTAGCGTTCAGGCGTACGTATGACTTACCATCTCCATGACCAATGAATTTCATTTATTACCTACAAATTTTATGTTCTATTATAAATATATCTATACACTTTATATATATAATATATATGATATCAAAATCATTAATAAAATTCTGTAAATAATGTAATTTTTCCCACATGAACAACTTGTAATTATAAGAAGTTGATTTTTGACATAAGTACCAAACATAAGAAAAATGACCATTATTAACTTAAATGATTCCATAATGATTATAACAAATAAATAAGTGATATTAAAGGAATAATAAACATGAAAATGGATATTAAACTATTATAAATTAACATTATTTTATTATTAAGTATATTTAAGAATGAATAGGTCATGTTGGATATGAGGTAAGTGGTTTCTTATCTCACTTATAATTCCATGAGATTTTCATTGTTCACCACTTATTTATTGCATATGGTTTATTGTGTACAACCATTTGATATATATTATCATGATTATATTTATATTAATGGTATTATGTGACTCATTTGGTGGTTTTTAACATTTGGTCTTATGATTCCATTGACTAAAATTTGTAAGGGGTTTTCATCGCACGTTTTATTCCTGTGAGATTCATGCTATATTTTCCACTATTTACATTTGTGGGGTGTATTTACTACACATGATTTTATTATATTTTTCTTTTTAATTTAATTTATGGGCATTTAAACCATCATTTTATTCTCATTCTTTTATGTTTTATATTTTGTAAGTTACCAAATCGGTAAGAAAACATTTCACCGTACGCTTTTAGTTAAAGACTTCTTTTATTTATTTTTAAATATCCATTTCCATATGCTGGTAGCAGTTCTTATATATCCTTATTTATTTTCATTTTATGTCCATTTTATGAGACACCATTTCCTCTCTCATAAACTCATTTTAGTAATTTTAAAGCGAAGACGTTATGCTGTCGAATTTCTATAAGAGAACCTCTTAACCCATTTTCAATTATTTGGTTTAATCTTCTACTTCTTGATTATGTAATTCTAGGAATATGTTTGAATGACATCTTATTTTTTCACATAATTTACACTTATATTGGATGTATTTATATTTTTCACACATTATTATTTCGTTTATTTGTTCTTAATCTAAGGATATGATCTTTGCAAGGGACTTTATCTCAATTTAAATTCCATTGAGGCTTATTGGTTATTATACACCAATTAACTTTTATATCCTGTATATACTACCATTTGACATATTATATCATGAATCTCCTTATTCTCAGGATATTATAAGATTTTATTAATGTTATTACTTAAATATTTGTATTCAAGCATCTCTCATTTGGTTAGGAACTCTTTAACTAAAATATCATTTTAATTGTTTTAATGATTTATTCTTGTAAATATTTCTCATTAATTTCCATGTTTTAAAATGGGTTTTAAGGATTTATTTATATGGTCATGAATGTTTTGAAATTAAAATTTCATTCAAAATAATCAAAGTGGTATGGAAAATTTTGATTCAAAAATCTCTTTATTAAATTTCTTAAAAGGTTTTCAAAATGGTTTGATAAAGCATTGATTATGTCCTTATGTTGAAATGATATATTGTGATTGCGATGTGGAAATGTTATCTTTCCTTTATGCATGTTGTATGTGATATGAATATGTTATGGTTATTGGTCATTGTTTATGTATATGAGTGAATCTGTGATTAAACTAGGGTGGGTGAGCCTGAGATAGCTGTCCAGTGCATTGTGTAACATGATAGAGGTAAATTTTAATATTTCTCCTAAGAGATTTCGGGAATATGCAGTGATGGGAATTCCAGATGTAACTCCCTACATAGTTGTGAAAGCTAAAATGTATGTATGTTATAAATTCCATAAGTTATTATCATGATTTATGTTTTGTGTGTGTTATTCATACATATTATGACTTCATGAGGTAAGTTATGATTTAAAAGTTTGGTTTCATTGATTTGTATTTATTGATGGGTTAATTTTTCCTTTCCTAATTTTATAACCCTTACTGATCTTTTTATGCTCATCCAAAATTTTGATAGGTTCATAACATGACTTAAATACGAATACTATCAAGGATGGGATCAAGTAAAAGTCATACTATCTAAAACATGGGACTAGACATGACTCTTTTTTTTCAAGAGTTTTTATTTTATGAAAAAAAAATTGAAACTGAGTAAAAGTGTCTACATTATTGTATTTGAGATGTAATTTAATAGTAATGTCCTAGTTATATAAAAATCTAAACCTAAAATATCCTTAATATAAGTTATTAATTTAATTCATGATTATGTGTCTTTTTATGGCTGGGTCCTTACAGTTATTTGTTATTTTTTAATCTTATTCACAATAACATTTCATTAAAACAAAAAACAATTTCTTTGATAATTAATCATAACTAGTGTTTATATATATTTTCTTCCAATTAAATTAAGCTAAAATGATAAGGTATTTCTAAACAATAGTTTAACTAATACATAATCACTCTACAATAAATCTTTTAAAAGAATTAATCTTATATTGATGTAATATTTTGATTAATTGTCAAGTTTATTATTTGGAATTTTTATTGGTAACTCAATTCATCTAGTTTGATTTAATCACTATGCACAACATCCATGATGATGATCATCCACTTGTTGAGGATTCATTACAAGGAATTTATTCTATGGTGTTTCCTCTAATTGGTCTGCCAGTGGTGCCACCACCCATAGAGTAGCTAGTTTTACCAATAGATTAGTCTGAGGATCTTCATAGGCTAAGTGTGCTACATGTGTTCTAGAGGATGTTTCCTCAAAGGTAAAAGGGAGATCCAGACACCCAAACAAAAAATTACTAGCTTGAGGTAATCACATTAGTTTTTTCATACTGATGACATCTTCTGATGAGATCGTGGACCAAGCGGTAAGCCCTTATCAAGGTTCAACAGGACGATGGTAGAGTATGGTGATACAGACTTTAGATGAGGGAATAATGAATTGGGAGGAATTTTAGAGACTCTTCAAGTAAGGTTTTTAACCAGAAAAATTGGGATCAGTGCATATCTATGAAATTCAGCAGCTTCCGTAGATTAGCCTGACAGTGGTGGAGTTTTCGGAAAGGTTCACACACTTATCATTATACTCCGTGGATATGGATTAAGATACATTATTCATTGAATGAACCATAGAGAATAGATTCCATCAAGGGATCATGGTTTCTATGATTCTTTGTTTCATTCCCATATACACTAGAGTGGTGGAGAGAGCTATAGTGGTGGAAGGTTTTCTACCTAATGAATAGGATAACATGAACCGCAATAGTGTTCAGGAGGCTAACTAATCTATAGAAGATAGAAGACTTAACAGGTTCGCGGTTCTGAAGGCATACCCATTCCAAGACAAATAAGAATTGTTATTTGGTGAAGGAGTAGCATCGGGGATCAAATTAGACACATGAGAGGCGGTGATATTCTTGCAATGCTTGAGAGCATTTCCTTAGAGATTTTCCAACACGATGTGATGCTAAGAGTGAGTATATGGACGATAAACCTTAGTAGATATAGTTCTTGGAGCTTAGAGATACATGGGGTGTAGGATGAGGAAGAAGAGATTGAAGAGTCATTTGAGGTGGATGTTAGTTTGATATGTTGCCAGAACCACCCCCATGTGGCCAGTGTCAGGCATAGGGAGCCCGAGGATGCGGGCATGGATAGCTGAAGGCCATAGAGGCCTTTGACATGAAATATCTAAGGGTTAATAGAGGTAAACATTGTGTCCTATATACTTTCTATATTAGTAATTGTTAGGCAGTGCTTGGGTACACATTTCATTCCACTCATGCTCTATGATTAACCAGAGTTATCTCGTGCATCGGTGGAACCATGAGTTATAAGTTGTGACAGAGGGACTGATAGGAAACCATGCATGATTGGGTATCCCTTTTTATTCATGAGAAACCTAATGAGTTTGAAATTAAATTATTACATGACGCACTCTTGGACGATGATGTGATGTTTTATGTATCTTTTAACTCTTTAGTTATTGGGATGCTTTCCCCACTGAGATATGTTT
Organism: Viscum album; assembly: GCA_963277665.1. Lineage (NCBI taxonomy): Eukaryota > Viridiplantae > Streptophyta > Magnoliopsida > Santalales > Viscaceae > Viscum > Viscum album. The sequence goes on from OY728125.1 coordinate 390,071,961, forward strand.
TTGATATGTGAGCAGAACTGTGTGAGAAAGTAACTGCCTCACATTGTGGAAAGTATCGAGGTGTGGTGGATGAGTTACATAGATATTTTTTAAGGTATATGTTATGATATGAAGTGTCGTAGTATGTCCTAGGCTTTTTATCAGAGTTTCCCTACTTGATCAATTTAGCTCAGCGGCCCTAGGAGGAGGAGATCCTTGCATTGAATCATTCTACAGTGGTAGAGTTAGACCATCGGATTTTTCGATGGTATGGACTTTTTAATATCGTCTATACTAAACTTGGATTCCATTAGTGGGTGTGGTAGTGTTTCTTATTTTATGAGTAGTGTTATAGTTGGAGGTTTTTTGATGAAGCTGCTGGTAAGGCCCGATGTTGATCTTGGGTCACCATGTTTTATTCCTGAATACCATAATTTTTTAAGCATCGACCATGAATGAAAAATGATTTATAAGTCTATTGTACAGTCCATCTAGTGGTGAATGAGAAATATGGGGTTCTGTTAGTGTCTATGTCAGGATAGTGATGTGGTGTATCACTAGACCCCAAGATCACATATTTATTGTTTGGCTAGGTGTGTTCCCATCAGTCACTGCTAAGGAGACATGTTCCCGTTGTTTCACGATGTTGGAATGGTAGAAAACGGACATAACAGTTGTTTGATCTTGGTAGTTCATCTATGTATGTGCTTGTAATATGCATTGGAACCATTGATGAGCTCGCTCATGTGGGTGTCTAATGGGGAACTCAGTTTCTTCCCTTGTGCTTAGTATTTCACTGTTTAGGGACAAAAACCTTATGTTGGTATGAATGTAATGGATCCGGTTTTTAACAAAATTTATTTAGAATATTCTGGATGATATTCCTAGAGTCGAGTGTAGGGTCAACATGGGAATCTGGTGCCCGGGGAACCTCTGTACGACGATATTAAAAATACAAAATATATTATCTTTTTCCTATTTAGTTTTTTTTGTAACATAAATAACTTGTGTTCTAAGTATCAAATTGGATTTATGAGACCACAGTTGAGTATGGAATGTCATTTATAAACTTCTAATAGCATAATTATCTATACTTTAGGAGTTTTGTTTGGAGTCCTTTTTGGATAACATAGCGTTGAGAGGGAAATTAGTTGGTTTAATTTTATTAACCCAAACTAATCCCCCTCTACACCACATATTTACATCACCCCAACCTAGATAATATCACCACTCCTCTTCTCCCTTCAAAGATGATGAACCTCAACTAAATAATTTAAGCAAGGTGTCATTGATCACCATTTTTAATGAATATCAGCATAAAATCGAGAACCACTACGATGCTGCCACTATTATTCAACTTATGATTTATCGTTTCTCCATCATGGAAGGTGTATTTGTGTATTGGCCTATATCTCTTTTATTTTTCATTTTTCTATATTTCTAGAGCTCTATTACAATTTCTATTGATATCATCAAGGTAGATTTATTGGTTTTGGGGTATACTGGGGTGAATAAAGGCATTTTGTAGGTTATTCCTGACTAAAATCACCGCTTATGAAGAGATTAGTTTAGAAAAACAAGTTGTGTAGATCATCTTGTTCAGGGAAAATGAACATTTGGGACAACATGATGTGTATGGGTGTTACAAACAGTATAGTTCCCAAAACCATGTGAATATAGGACATATAATGATGTAAAAATTTCAAAATACATGGTCATGTACTAACACATAGCCATGATACACAAACACTAGGTTTGGTACACCGAAATGGGAAAACTACATGGGCAGGTGACCGTTTATTAGAACAATCCATGCATTATGGGATACACGACATTTGAGGGAAATGGTCGGACAGTTCATGTAGTAAGGGAACACGACAAGGGGTCAGTGGATGAGGGGAATGGAATTTAATTCCTTTACATTCCATGTACCCCTACATGGTTTGGATCCTATATGGACCAGATATATGTTTAAGTTCCCTTGCGGGCTCACATGTCGTGTGGGATATGGATAAAACTGTGTACTACTAAGAGATCCTCCTATAAACTTCCCCCATACCTATTTCCCTCTCTTAGACTCATATTCAGGCCTGTGAGTAGTCTATATTAAGAGGTGTTTTACGTAGGATGTGATGGTGGCCTTTATTAAGGATTACATGATTCAAGGTGGTGTGAATCAATCATGACTCTTGTGGAGAAGTTCTAAGCCAGTGGTGGAGATCGTTACAATTTGTATAGAGAGACTATTGGACTATTACCCCAATATTAGAATAGGGTGTAGGTTTTCCATAAATCAATTCTTAGTAAAAAATATGACACCCCATGTTGCGGGAACGAGTTCGTTAACGTTAAGTAGTTTCCTCCAGGGGAATTACTACCTTGATGTACTATGTTGTGGGTTTCTCTCCGGGGTTTGTATAGATGAGTTGGTAATCACATATTTGATGAGGTTTTGGTTCCTCTTTATGTGGAGTTAGTACTACCCTATTTTATTGGGGTGTGTTTCCTCCATATATGACATATAAATTGATTTGGAACTCCCCTTCCATGTTGGGTGTGTGTCCTTTATTATATGAGTTGGTATTCCCATGTCGTCCTAGGGAATGGGTCTTCTATAGATGTTGTTCCAAAAGAGTCGGTACTCCGCTTCCATGGTAGGGAGTAGGTCTTGAAGCCTTGGGTCAGCACTCCCCTTTCGTGTTAGGGTGTAGGTCTCCCATAGTGAACGAGTTTGCAGATTCTGTAATCCTCATTCATTCCATGGTGTAGGTCCTCTAGCCATTGAGTTGTACTCCCATAACATGTTAGGGTTTGGGTCCTTAATTTATAAATTGGTACTCTCCAATAATATCAATTTTTGGGTCCTTCATGGGTATCAATCCCATATTTTATTAGGGTGTGGTTCCCTTTTTAAGGAGTATTATTACCCTATCTCTGAGTAGAAACAGGTAGCGGGTCACCCATTGGGAATGGATCTCCCTCAGCTATTGGATATATTTTCAAGGAGAGAGCCCATCCACTTGATGTAAATGATACCAAGACAGGTTTTAGTTCTCCCTTAATAACTTATGTTGTGGGTCACTGGTACGCATGGCCGATTGTCGCCTATCGACCGGTCAAAGTTCCGGTGCTCTGCTAATGTGTATAGCAGCACTCGGGTCGAATCCTCGACGATGATACTTTGAAATAGTCATTTGTTTTTAGTTATTGTATTCTGATTGGGGGGTTTGTTTACAGAGCTTATGAAATAATTTATGGATGATGTTTAATTTAACAAGTTGATAAGGATTGGGGTGAGTTCATTATTTGGGAGTTAAACATGTGATATCCTTGAGCCTTACTTTGTATTGCATTAAATTAACACCCATGTCATAAGTTGACGTTGATTGGAATTCCTAAGTCTGAAGGCTTTAATCCAAGCCTTAACTAAACTTAGGGTTCTAATATCAATCAAAACATATTTATGGTAGTTTATTTATGGTTCCAATAATCCATGGAAACCACTCGTTAAACAAAACATATCATTAATCCATGACATATTAAGTTTAACATACACAATATTAATTTAAAGAATACTCATCGAGAAAAACTCTCAATCACTTAACATCCCCGAATTATAACTCACCCCAATGAGAGATTGACTCATCCATTTGGATGTTTAATATTCTGGTTAAAATAATTATGATGATAAATTAAGAATAGAAGAAAAAGAAAGGGATTAGAAAAGAGTGGTACGTTGACACACACACACGAACGATGATGATAATTAAAAATGGATTTTCGATTGAATGAGGAAGCTAAAGAAGGGAAGGGGATTGAACTGAATTTAAACTATTTTAAGAACATTAATATTAAAATACAGAAGGTGGAGGAGAATAAGAGATATTGAAGAAGAAACTTGCATTAAAACAGAATTACAAAAGAAAGGACTTACAAAATTACAAAAATGAAGAACACAAAAGTAAGTGAAAACAAAGAGAGGAGGAAAGGTCTCTCAAGTGAAAACATGAGTATGGAAGGTCCTCCCAAGCCTTTGGAAAAGCTTTGGTCGTGCCAATATTATCTCCTCTCTTCTGAAATGCCAACCCCTCTCAAGGAGAGAAGGGGAGAGTATTTATAGCCCAAGGAGTGGACTGTTTGCATTCCCAATCTGTCCCTCCACTTTCATCGCCAATTTGGCTATACAGATAGCCTAATCTCCAAATATCTCCCTTTTCAAAGTTGTAGATAATAAAGTTTTCCAGCTACTGTCAAAATCTGGAGTCATTTGGACAAGTGTAGCCAAAGTTGTGGCGGTTTTATTAAACAAAGGTAAACTGTCCATTTCTATCCATTCTTTTTCGATGGACAAAATGTGAATGGATTTTGGAACAGGAAGATGCCTTCAAATCCGAATGACTTCTTCAAAAAGGTCGGCCACCTATATCTCCTCTTTAACAATAAAAAATCTCAGCTCGATTGCATGCTTACATCATGAGATATGTCATGCATTCGATACTGATTTTAATTCTCGGACAGAAAGGTGGGATGGACTTCAAAGCAAATGTTGGGCCCCTTTTATTTGGAGTTGTGCCTTGAAATTTTTATCCAAGATGACATGTAGTGTCCCCCGAATTATGGTGGAGAGTTAATGTTTTTGGACATCTGGATTGAGCCCAGTAAATCAATCTTCAAGGCTGGTCCAGTTTGTTCACAGATTCTTTGGTCTTGTTTGTGAGGACCATATGACCCTTCAAATGGCAGAATTGGATCATGTTTCCTTCTAATGAAATGTTTTATATTTAAAGGCGAATCCTAAAAAACAATAACCACAAAATTTGGATCAGTATAGTGACAGTTATAATTAAAACATTAAACTGACTCAATTGGACTACTTCTAAAAATGCTCAAATATTATACTTAATATTAAAACATTAATATTTCACACAGATTATGCACATTTCATATAAAATAAGTAAAGGGGGAATATAATAAGTCATGAAAATATTAATAACATCAAATCCCCCACACTTATATTTGCGCGTGTCCTCATGTGGAACAAATATAAAAACATGACAAAATCATTTTCACTCACCAACAAATATTAAAATTTTGTTTTCTCCAATCAGGGGAGGTTTAGACTATTTCACTCAGCCATATTGAATTCCATCACAAATTTGGTTCACAATAATGCATCAGAAACAATTCATTTTTTCATGTTCAAGGTTTGAATTGGAAAATGTAGGCACTCAAAACTTACTCCTCTCAAGATGATAAAAATGTATTTTAGGAGGTTCACTCATTCACCATCAAAAAGTGAAAATCAAGAGTTTGTAAGAGCTCTCAGATTCCATTCCCAAATCTAATGTGTACAAGAATCAAGAGGTATTTTAAGGGGTTTTTCAGTGGCTATGGGATGGTAGGTATATAATGTCCAAAGGAAAAGAGGGGTTAAAAACACCAACATGGACAAATCAATGCACATTTTTTTTGAAATTTGATTTGAAAGGAAATAGAAACACATATTTATAAGGGCATGAATGTGTGATGAATGAAAAGTGAGGAAGATAGAAAGTGGAATAGGGTGAGATGATGGAATATTTACAACATGGAAGACTTCCAATAATGACACAATACAAGATGATTCAAGTCTTCTTTTTTTCTCTTTTTGCTCTTTTTTCGAAAGTTGTGCTTGAAACAAGTCTCACAGTCATCTCCCAACCCATGTTTGATCTTCTCATGGAACTAATTTTAGTAGTTATAACACGATCAAAGGTTGATGATGAATGATTTTTGACCCACCCAAGACACAACCCATTCCTTTTTATTCATTTTTTTAATATAATTTTTTTTATTTTTTTGAACACTTTTCAATGACTTTTGTACAAAAGAAAATTACACATATACACCTCAAAGCTCACAGAATTACAACCTCTCCACCACAATTGAATGGATGCTTGCCCTCAAGCATATTATGACACATTGGAAATCAATGAAAGTACGCCCAAAAAAGGAAGTCCATTCCCCCCACAATTAAATTTCAATAAATTGTACAATGAAAATCCATGAAGATGTTGGGTGGGACAAGGTATTAGGCTTGTAATGTGGCTGTCAAAAGAAAGGTTTTCATATGCTCAAAGGGGCTTTCAAAAGTAGGATCAATGTAAGGGTAACGGGAGGCTATTTGGCTATTCTGATTCTCATGTGGCTTAGAAAATGCCTCTATCATATTAATGCACACAAAAGATGGAAATTCATCTCGAAGGTCCACAAACTCAAGACTCACAATCAGTGGTGAAGAAACACAATGAAAAAGATGGCCATAGATGACCTTGGCATAAAGGCTAATGTTATTCCTCACGGTAGGGGAAAATCATTTTCCAAATCAAAAATTGAGCATTCAAAATGTGTTGGTTTTGACACAAAATTCATTAACCAAAGTCATGATGAAAATACAAAATTTTTGAGATGAAAATATGTCTGTTAACTCCGCAAAATGGTTGGACAAAATTTCAAAACTCAATGGTGAGTAAGCATGAATTATAATTTTTTTATATTTTTTAAGTGATTTGTTTTTTTTGTTTTTTTTTAGGTTTTTATTTTTGTAAAGATACACCCACACAAAAGAGAAAGTGAAAAAGAAAGGGTTTGATGAAGAAAATGGTTAAAAAAATGAAAGAGAGAGGAAGAAGAAGAAAGAGGTAGAGAGAGGAAAAGATAGAGAGAGTTAAAGGGAAAGAGGTGCCCCCTAGTTTGGATTTGGTGGGTTGCTATCTCCATCTAGTGGTGGGTAGGCTAGAGAATTTGGGGATTCGGTGGAAGTCGAGATGGTTCCAGGACAGTGGGAAGTTACCTGAAAAATAAAATTCATTATTCATCTAATGAAAAACTAAAAAGAAATTGAAATTTCATAAAATTAAAAGAAAACATGGGTTGCCTCCCAAGAAGCGCTGCATTTATTTGTCTACAGCTAGACAGTTGCAGAGCACTACCCATAGTTTGACGGTGGCCATCATATTTTCTCAACTCCAGTGTGCTTCCAGAAAAACTTTTTCTTTGGGAGGCCTGATGATTCATTGGATAATTTCTTCACATCCTTGTTGGTGTGCTTTAAATTCAACGGGGTTGGAAAGAGAATATTTTTATCCTCACTTTGGTCTTCAACCTGATGAATGATATTATCCACAATGTTCTGGTTTTCTATGCTTGGAAATTCAGGAAGATGGTTCAATTCTGATGGTTCATTTTTGTGAGGATCAGATAACACAGAACTACAGTATGATATCCCAATTGTTTTTGACTCATTTATTTCATCACTTACCGATGTAGAGTAATGGGGATCAGTGGAGTCATAAGACTGAATAAAATTTTCAATATCCTTTATTTCAAATATTGTTTGCCAAAGAATTTTCAATTTCAACCTCACCAGTGATCACTTTATTAATTAGGGAACAAATGTCACAAACATCACTACCATCAGGACAATATAAACACATTGGTTCAGGGTTCACTTCACATATAACAGAATTTTCAGAATCATGGATAGGAAGGGATGAATTTGGGATAATCTGATTTGAATCAATAAATGAGCATTCTAGTTCATTTTCCTTATTACCATCCATGTTGGAGCATTGGAGGTCAGAGGTGAGATGAGATTCCAAAGAGTTTTTAAGATCCTTTAGATCAATGGAGTTTGCATTTGTAATGTCAACATCAATTTCACCATTAATCACTTGGTTAATGAGGATGCAATATTCACAAACTTCTCTCTTAGTAGAACAGGAAGAACATGTTGAATTGGGATTCAACACACTCTCAGAGAGACTTTCAGAATCATGGATAGAGAATACAGATTGATTCTCTAATGGGTATCGCATGGATTGAAAAATATTGAACATGACCATTTGGTCACCAAATTCCATGGATAAGATTCCTGAATGGACATCAATCTTAGTTCTTTCCGTCATGAGGAATGGTATTCCTAGAATTAGGGGAGATTGAGAAAAGTTAGTCTCACCTTCCATGTCAAGGACATAGAAATCAGCAGGGAAGATAAGATCATTGACTCGGACAAGGACATCCTCAATTATTCCCTCAGGACTGGCTGTACTTCGATTGGCTAACTGAATAACAACACCCATTGGGTGCAAGGGACCTAGACCAAGGTTGGAGAATATGGATTTGGGCATGACATTAATTGAGGCTCCTAGGTCTATGAGTGCATCATCAAAGTTGGAACTTCCAATTTGGCATGGAACCGTAAAGGTCCCTGGATCTTTGCACTTAATGGGTATGGACTGCTGGGTGGAAACATTTTCGAAGGTCCTAAGTTGCCTCTTATGGGTACACAACTCCTTGAGAAACTTGGCATACTTAGGAATTTGTTTTATGGAATCTAAGAGGGGAATGTTGACTTCAACACGTCTAAACATGTTGAGCATTTCAGGATCAGGTTCAAGGGACTTCCTTGGTTTAGAAACAGCTTGTGGAAAAGGAATTGGATTCTTAAGTGAAATGGAAGGAGGTGAGGGAATGGATTCAGGTTCTTTTTCAAGATTCTTTTTCTTTTCGTTTTCTAGGTCAACATTCAAAGGAGGGTGTGAGGATTTATCTTGAGGCATAGCAAGTTGATTTCCTGATCTAAGTGCAATTGCACTTACATTACCCTTGGGGTTGGGTAATAGTTGAGCTGGGAGTTGGGAAGAATTTTATTGTTGTTGCTGACTCAGGTGGGATGCAAGTTGACCTATTTGAGTTTCAATTTTTTTTAAGGCTAGAACGGGTGAAGAAGGAAAGATCTTCAACATCACTTTCCCATGGTTTCTTGGAAGAAGAGGCTTGTCCCGAATTAGGATTGCCTTGATTTGGGTTCTTGGGAAATCGATTGTATTGGGTTGGGAATTGGGAAGGATCATTCGGATAATGGAATCCAGGAGGAGGAATAGGAGGATTGATCCTTTGAGGTTGAGGGACAAAAGGGTAAGGTTGTTGGAAGTTACCAACACCTAGACTGTATTGAAACTGGTTTGGGTTTTGAGGAGGGAATTGAGGGGGATGAGATATGGGATTACCATACCTAAGGCCTTGGTTATAGGAAGAATAGAAGGGCTCAGAGTGAGGTTGGATGAAGTTTCTAACAAACTGACCTGATAGTTGAGGGTTGGGGTTCCGCTGAGCATATGCTACATTGAGCTCAATTGGTCCAAATTAATCGGATTGATCATCTTGATGTTGTGGACATGTGTCAGTTGGATGAGATGAAGAGTTGCAGATTCCACAGTTTTTGACAGGTCCAGGAAACATTGATTGCGGAGAAGACGAGGTTGGGGATTTGGTAGCCACAGCTAGCTCTCGCACAAGACCTGTAAGTTCACTCATCCACTCGGTCATTTTGTTCGGCTCATTTTATTGATTATCTTGGGCTTGTTTGACTTGAGCATGCACTTGAGTATGGAATTTATGTGTGTTTGCAGCCATGTTACTTATGAGATCTCTTGCAGCTGCAGGAGTTTTATCAACAAGAGCACCGCCACTTGCGGCATCTATGAGAGTTCTCTCCATAGACAATAACCCCTCATAGAAGTATTGGATCAAGAGTTGGTTAGGGATTTGATGGTGTGGACAAGTTGCCACAAGATTTTTAAACCTCTCCCAATACTCATGGAGTGATTCGTTAGGGAATTGACGGATGCCGCTTATTTCCTTTCGGATAGAAGCTGTTCGGGAAGCGGGAAAGAACTTCTCAAGGAAATGTCTCTTCATGTCAACCCATGAGTTTATGGAACCAGGTGGTAGGTAGTAGAGCCAATAATTGGCATAATCTTCTAGGGAAAAGGGGAAAGCTCTAAGCTTGATTTGTTCTTCAGAAACCCCTTGAGGTTTCATGGTTGAGCAGACCACTTGGAACTCTTTGAGTTGAAGATGAGGATCCTCACCAGCTAGACCATGGAAATGAGGAAGAAGATGAATCAAACCTGACTTGAGTTCGAAGTCATCCTCTATGTTTGGATATTGAATACCAAGAGGTTGGTAATTCATATCAGGGGCAGCGAGTTCTTTTAGGGTTTGTTCCCTAGGATTGGCCATTTCAATTTCAATTGGTTGGATGAGGACTGGTTCTTGAATTATTTGAGTATCTCTTATGTTCCTCCTAAGTTGGCGAAGTGTTCGCTCAATTTCAGGGTCAAAAAAATCTGAGGGATTGTTTGGAAGGCTACAAGGCATTTAGAGAGATTTTGGAAGAAAGAGTAAGACGGTTTTTTTCTTTTTATTTTTTTCAGTTTATGATTTTTAAGAGGAAGACGGGTTTTTCTTTGTGTTTTTTTTTTCAAATTTTTTTTAATTTTGTTTTTTTTTTAGTTTTTTTGACAATAACCAGAAACGAATGACTACTTAAATCACCATCCCCGGCAACGGTTCCATTTGGTACGCACGGCTGATTGTCGCCTATCGACCGGTCAAAGTTCTGGTTCTCTGCTAATGTGTATAGCAGCACTCGGGTCGAATCCTCGGCGATGATACTTTGAAATATTCGTTTGTTTTTAGTTAATTGTATTCTAATTGGGGGGTTTGTTTGCAGAGCTTATGAAATAATTTATGGATGATGTTTAATTTAACAAGTTGATAAAGATTGGGGTGAGTTCATTGTTGGGGATTTAATCATGTGATATCCTTGAGCCTTACTTTGTATTGCATTAAATTAACACCCATGTCATAAGTTGACGTTGATTGGAATTCCTAAGTGCGAAGGCTTTAATCCAAGCCTTAACTTAACTTAGGTTTCTAATCTCAATCAAAACTTATCTATGGTAGTGTATTTATGGTTCCAATAATCCATGGAAACCACTCGTTAAACAAAACATATCATTAATCCATGACATATTAAGTTTAACATACACAATATTAATTTAAAGAATACTCATCGAGCAAAACTCTCAATCACTTAACATCCCCGAATTATAACTCACCCTAATGAGAGATTTACTCAGCCATTTGGATTTTTAATATTCTGGTTAAAATAATTATGATAATAAATTAAGAATAGAAGAAAAAGAAAGGGATTAGAAAAGAGTGGTATGTTGACACACACACACGAACGATGATGATAATTAAAAACGGATTTTCGATTGAATGAGGAAGCTAAATAAGGGAAGGGGATTGAACTGGATTTAAACTATTTTAAGAACATTAATATTAAAATACAGAAGGTGGAGGAGAATAAGAGATATTGAAGAAGAAACTTTCATTAAAATAGAATTACAAAAGAAAGGACTTACAAAATTACAAAAATGAAGAACACAAAAGTAAGTGAAAACAAAGAGAGGAGGAAAGGTATATCAAGTGAAAACATGAGTATGGAAAGTACTCCCAAGCCTTTGGAAAATCTTTGGTCGTACCAATATGATCTCCTCTCTTCTGAAATGCCAATCCCTCTCAAGGAGAGAAGGGGAGAGTATTTATAGCCCAAGGAGTGGACTGTTTGCATTCCCAATCTGTCCCTCCAACTGCATCACCAATTTGGCTATTCAGACAGCCTAATATCAAAATATCTCCTTCTTCCAAGTTGTAGATAATATAGTTGGCCGACTAATTTCAACATTTGGAGGCATTTGGACAAGTGGAGCCAAAGTTATGTCGGTTTTATTAAACAAAGGTAAACTGTCCATTTCTATCCATTCTTTTTCGATGGCCAAAATGTGAATGGATTTTGGAACAGGAATATGCCTTCAAATACAAATGACTTAGTCAACAACGTCGGCCACCTATATCTCCTCTTTCACACTGAAAAATATCAGCTCTATTTCATGCTTACATCATGAGATATGTCATGCATACTATACTGATTTTAATTCTCGGACAGAATGGTGGTCTGGACTTCAAAGAAAATGTTGGGCCACTTTTATTTGTATTTGGGCCTTTCAATTTTTATCCAAGATGACATGTAGTGTCCCCCAAATTATGGTGGAGAGTTAATGTTTTTGGACTTCTGGATTGAACCCAGTAAATCAATCTTCAAGGCTGGTCCAGTTTGTTCACAGATTCTTTGGTCTTGTTTGTGAGGACCATATGACCCTTCAAATGGCAGAATTTGATCATGGTTCCTTGTAATGAAATGTTCTATATTGAAATGAGAATCCTACAAAATAAGAACCACACAATTTGGATCAGTATAGTGACGGTTATAATTACAACATTAAACTGACTCAATTGGACTACTTCTAAAAATGCTCAAATATTATACTTAATATTAAAACATTAATATTTCACACAGATTATGCACATTTCATATAAAATAAGTAAATGGGGAATATAATAAGTCATAAAAATATTAATAACATCAACTCCCCCACACTTAGATTTGCGCGTGTCCTCATGTGCAACAAATATAAAAACATGACAAAATCATTTTCACTCACCAACAAATATTAAAATTTTGTTTTCTCCAATCAGGGGAGGTTTAGACTATTTCACTCATCCATATTGAATTCCATCACAAATTTGGTTCACAATAATGCATCAGAAACAATTCATTTTTTCATGTTCAAGGTTTGAATTGGAAAATGTAGGCACTCAATACTTACTCCTCTCAAGATGATAAAAATGTATTTTAGGAGGTTCACTCATTCACCAACAAAAAGTGAAAATCAAGAGTTTGTAAGAGCTCTTAGCTTCCATTCCCAAATCTAATGTGTACAAGAATCAAGATGTCTTTTAAGGGGTTTTTCAGTGGCTATGGGACGGTAGGTATATAATGTCCAAAGGAAAAGAGGGGTTAAAAACACCAACATGGACAAATCAATGCACATTTTTTTTTTGAAATTTGATTTGAAAGGAAATAGAAACACATATTTACAAGGGAATGAATGTGTGATGAATGAAAAGTGAGGGAGATAGAAAATGGAATAGGGTGAGATGATGGAATATGTACAACATGGAAGACTTCCAATAATGACACAATACAAGATGATTCAAGTGTTCTTTTTTTCTCTTTTTGCTCTTTTTTTCGAAAGTTGTGCTTGAAACAAGTCTCACAGTCATCTCCCAACCCATGTTTAATCTTCTCATGGAACTAATTTTAGTATTTATAACACGATCAAAGGTTGATGATGAATGATTTTTGACCCACCCAAGACACAACCCATTCCTTTTTTTCATTTTTTTTAATATAATTTTTTTTATTTTTTTGAACACTTTTCAATGACTTTTGTACAAATGAAAATTACACATATACACCCCAAATCTCACAGAATTACAACCTCTCCCCCACACTTGAATGGATGCTTGCCCTCAAGCATATTATGACACATTGGAAATCAATGAAAGTACGCCCAAAAAAGGAAGTCCATTCCCCCCACACTTAAATTTCAATAAATTGTACAATGAAAATCCATGAAGATGTTGGGTGGGACAAGGTATTAGGCTTGTAATGTGGCTATCAAAAGAAAGGTTTTCATAGGCTCAAAGGGGATTTCAAAAGTAGGATCAATGTAAGGGTAACGGGAGGCTATTTGGCTATTCTGATTCTCATGTGGCTTAGAAAATGCCTCTATCATATTAATGCACACAAAAGATGGAAATTCAGCTCGAAGGTCCACAAACTCAAGACTCACAATCAGTGGTGAAGACACACAATGATAAATATGTCCATAGATGACCTTGGCATTAAGGCTAATGTTATTCCTCACGGTAGGGGAAAATCATTTTCCAAATCAAAAATTGAGCATTCAAAATGTGTTGGTTTTGACACAAAATTCTTTATCCAAATTCATGATGAAAATACAAAATTTTTGAGATGAAAATATGTCTGTTAACTCCCCAAAATGGTTGGACAAAATTTCAAAACTCGATGGTGATTAAGCATGAATTATAATTTTTTTGTATTTTTTAAGTGATTTTTTTTTTGTTTTTTTTTTAGGTTTTATTTTTGTAAAGATACACCCACACAAAAGAGAAAGTGAAAAAGAAAGGGTTTGATTAAGAAAATGGTTAAAAAATGAAAGAGAGAGGAAGAAGAAGAAAGAGGTAGAGAGAGGAAAAGATAGAGAGAGTTAAAGGGAAAGAGGTGCCCCCTAGTTTGGATTTGGTGGGTTGCTATCTCCATCTAGTGGTGGGTCGGCTAGAGAATTTGGGGATTCGGTGGAAGTCGAGATGGTTCCAGGATAGTGGGAAGTTACCTGAAAAATAAAATTCATTATTCATCTAATGAAAAACTAAAAAGAAATTGAAATTTCATAAAAGTAAAAGAAAACATGGGTTGCCTCCCAAGAAGCGCTGCATTTATTTGTCTACAGCTGGACAGTTGCAGAGGACTACCCATAGTCTGACGGTGGCCATCGTATTTTCTCAACTCCAGTGTGCTTCTAGAAAAACTTTTTCTTTGGGAGGCCTGATGATTCATTGGATAATTTCTTCCCATCCTTATTGGTGTTCTTGAAATTCAATGGGGTTGGAAAGAGAATATTTCTATCCTCACTTTGGTCTTCAACCTGAGGAATGATTTTATCCACAATGTTCTGGTTTTCTATGCTTGGAAATTCAGGAAGATGGTTCAATTCTGATGGTTCATTTTTGTGAGGATCAGATAACACAGAACTACAGTATGATATCCCAATTGTTTTTGACTCATTTATTTCATCACTTACCGATGTAGAGTAATGGGGATCAGTGGAGTCATAAGACTGAATAAAATTTTCAATATCCTTTATTTCAATATTGTTTGCCAAAGAATTTTCAATTTCAACCTCACCAGTGATCACTTTATTAATTAGGGAACAAATGTCACAAACATCACTACCATTAGGACAATATAAACACATTGGTTCAGGGTTCACTTCACATGTAACAGAATTTTCAGAATCATGGATAGGAAAGGATGAATTTGGGATAATCTTATTTGAATCAACAAATGAGCATTCTAGTTCATTTTCCTCATTACCATCCATGTTGGAGCATTGGAGGTCAGAGGTGAGATGAGATTCCAAAGAGTTTTCAAGATCCTTTAGATCAATGGAGTTTGCATTTGTAATGTCAACATCAATTTCACCATTAATCACTTGGTTAATGAGGATGCAATATTCCAAAACTCCTCTATTAGTAGAACAGGAAGAACATGTTGAATTGGGATTCAACACACTCTGAGAGAGACTTTCAGAAGCATGGATAGAGAATACAGATTGATTCTCTAATGGGTATCGCATGGATTGAAAAATATTGAACTTGACCATTTGGTCACCAAGTTACATGGATAATATGCCTGAATGGACACCAATCTTAGTTCTTGCAGTCATGAGGAATGGTCTTCCTAGAATTAGGGGAGATTGAGAAAAGTTTGTCTCACCTTCAATGTCAAGGACATAGAAATCAGCAGGGAAGATAAGATCATTGACTCGGACAAGGACATCCTCAATTATTCCCTCAGGACTGGTTGTGCTTCGATTGGCTAACTGAATAACAACACCCGTTGGGTGCAAGGGACCTAGACCAAGGTTGGAGAATATGGATTTGGGCATGACATTAATTGAGGCTCCTAGGTCTATGAGTGCATCATCAAAGTTGGAACTTCCAATTTGGCATGGAACCGTAAAGGTCCCTGGATCTTTGCACTTAATGGGTATGGACTGCTGGGTGGAAACATTTTCAAAGGTCCTAAGTTGCCTCTTATGGGTACACAACTCCTTGAGAAACTTGACATACTTAGGAATTTGTTTTTTGGCATCTAAGAGGGGAATGTTGACTTCAACACGTCTAAACATGTCAAGCATTTTAGGATCAGGTTCAAGGGACTTCCTTGGTTTAGAAACAGCTTGTGGAAAAGGAATTTGATTCCTAAGTGAAATGGAAGGAGGTGAGGGAATTGATTCAGGTTCTTTTTCAAGATTCTTTTTCTTTTCGTTTTCTAGGTCAACATTCAAAGGAGGGTTTGAGGATTTATCTTGAGGAATAGCAAGTTGATTTCCTGATCTAAGTGCAATTGCACTTACATTACCCTTGGGGTTGGGTAATGGTTGAGCTGGGAGTTGGGAAGAATTTGATTGTTGTTGCTGGCACAGGTGGGATGCAAGTTGACCTATTTGAGTTTCAATGTTTTTAAGGCTAGAACGGGTGAAGGAGGAAAGATCTTCAACAGCACTTTCCCATGGTTTCTTGGAAGAAGAGGCTTGTCCTGAATTGGGATTACCTTGATTTGGGTTCTTGGGAAATCGATTATATTGGGTTGGGAATTGGGAAGGCTCATTCGGATAATGGAATCCAGGAGGAGGAATAGGAGGATTGATCCTTTGAGGTTGAGGGAC
This sequence comes from Viscum album, assembly GCA_963277665.1. Lineage (NCBI taxonomy): Eukaryota > Viridiplantae > Streptophyta > Magnoliopsida > Santalales > Viscaceae > Viscum > Viscum album. Next base: position 390,088,211 of record OY728125.1, read on the forward strand.
AAAAGGGTAAGGTTGTTGGAAGTTACCAACACCTTGACTGTATTGAAACTGGTTTGGGTTTTGAGGAGGGAATTTAGGGGGATGAGTTATGGGATTACCATACCTAAGGCCTTGGTTATAGGAAGAAGAGAAGGGCTCAAAGTGAGGTTGGTTGAAGTTTCTAACAAAATGACCTGATAGTTGAGGGTTGGTGTTCCGCTGAGCATATGATACATTGATCTCCATTGGTCCAAATGAATCGGATTGATCATCTTGAAGTTGTGGACATGTGTCAGTTGGATGAGATGAAGAGTTGCAGATTCCACAGTTTTTGACAGGTCTAGGAAACATTGATTGCGGAGAAGACGAGTTTGGGGATTTGGTAGCCACAGCTAGCTGTCGGACAAGACCTGTAAGTTCACTCATCCACTCTGTCATTTTGTTCGGCTCAATTGATTGATTATCTTGGGCTTGTTTGACTTGAGCATGTGCTCGAGTATGGAATTGCTGTGTGTTTGCAGCCATGTTACTTATGAGATCGCTTGCAGCTGCAGGAGTTTTATCAACAAGAGCACTGCCACTTGCGGCATCTATGAGAGTTCTCTCCATATCCAATAACCCCTCATAGAAGTATTGGATCAAGAGTTGGTCAAGGATTTGATGGTGTGGACAAGTTGCCACAAGCTTTTTGAACCTCTCCCAATACTCATGGAGTGATTCATTAGGGAATTGACGGATGCCACTTATTTCCTTTCGGATAGAAGCTGTTCGGGAAGCGGGAAAGAACTTCTCAAGGAAAAGTCTCTTCATGTCAACCCATGAGTTTATGGAACCAGGTGGTAGGTAGTAAAGCCAAGACTTGGAAGAATCCTCTAGGGAAAAGGGGAAATCTCTAAGCTTGATTTGTTCTTCAGAAACCCCTTGAGGTTTCATGGTTGAGCAGACCACTTGGAACTCTTTGAGGTGAAGATGAGGATCCTCCCCAGCCAGACCATAGAAATAAGGAAGAAGATGAATCAAACCTGACTTGAGTTCGAAGTCAGCCTCTATGTTTGGATATTGAATACCAAGAGGTTGGTAATTCATATCTGGGGAAGCGAGTTCTTTTAGGGTTTATTCCCTAGGATTGGCCATTTCAATTTCAATTGGTTGGATGAGGACTGGTTCTTGAATTATTTGAGTATCTCTTATGTTCCTCCTAAGTTGGTGAAGTGTTCGCTCAATTTCAGGGTCAAACAAATCTGAGGGATTGTTTGGAAGGCTGTGAGGCATTCAGAGAGATTTTGGAAGAAAGAGGAATACGGTTTTTTTCTTTTTATTTTTTTCATTTTATGATTTTTAAGAGGAAGACGGGTTTTTCTTTGTGTTTTTTTTTCAATTTTTTTTAAATTTTGTTTTTTTTTTGGTTTTTTTTTACAATAACCAGAAACGAATGACTACTTAAAGCACCATTCCCGGCAACGGCGCCATTTGGTACGCATGGCCGATTGTCGCCTATCGACCAGTCAAAGTTTCGGTGCTCTGCTAATGTGTATAGCAGCACTGGGGTCGAATCCTCGGCGATGATACTTTGAAATAGTCGTTTGTTTTTAGTTAATTGTATTCTGATTGGGGGGTTTGTTTGCAGAGCTTATGAAATAATTTATGGATGATGTTTAATTTAACAAGTTGATAAATATTGGGGTGAGTTCATTATTGGGGAGTTAAGCATGTGATATCCTTGAGCCTTACTTTGTATTGCATTAAATTAACACCCATGTCATAAGTTGACGTTGATTAGAATTCCTAAGTGTGAAGGCTTTAATCCAAGCCTTAACTTAACTTAGGATTCTAATCTCAATCAAAACATATTTATGGTAGTGTATTTATGGTTCCAATAATCCATGGAAACCGCTCGTTAAACAAAACATATCATTAATCCATGACATATTAAGTTTAACATACACAATATTAATTTAAAGAATACTCATCGAGAAAAACTCTCAATCACTTAACATCCCCAAATTATAACTCACCCCAATGAGAGATTTACTCAGCCATTTGGATGTTTAATATTCTGGTTAAAATAACTATGATGATAAATTAAGAATAGAAGAAAAAGAAAGGGATTAGAAAAGAGTGGTACGTTGACACACACACACGAACGATGATGATAATTAAAAACGGATTTTCGATTGAATGAGGAAGCTAAAGAAGGGAAGGGGATTTAACAGAATTTAAACTATTTTAAGAACATTAATATTAAAATACAGAAGGTGGAGGATAATAAGAGATATTGAAGAAGAAACTTTCATTAAAACAGAATTACAAAAGAAAGGACTTACAAAATTACAAAAATGAAGAACACAAAAGTAAGTGAAAACAAAGAGAGGAGGAAAGGTCTCTCAAGTGAAAACTTGAGTATGGCAGGTCCTCCCAAGCCTTTGGAAAAGCTTTGGTCGTTCCAATATGATCTCCTCTCTTCTGAAATGCCAACCCCTCTCAAGGAGAGAAGGGGAGAGTATTTATAGCCCAAGGAGTGGACTGTTTGCATTCCCAATCTGTCCCTCCACTTGCATCGCCAATTTGGATATTTAGACATCCGAATCTCCAAATATCTCCTTCTTCAAAGTTGTAGATAATAAAGTTGGCCGACTAATGCAAAATTTGGAGGAATTTGGACAAGTGGAGCCAAAGTTATGGCGGTTTTATTAAACAAAGGTAAACTGTCCATTTCTATCCATTTTTTTCGATGGACAAAATGTGAATGGATTTTGGAACAGAAAGATGCCTTCAAATCCGAATGACTTCTTCAAAGAAGTCGGCCACCTATAACTCCTATTTCACACTGAAAATTCTCAGCTCGATTTCATGCTTACATCATGAGATATGTCATGCATACTATACTGATTTTAATTCTCGGACAGAATGGTGGGCTGGACTTCCAATCAAATGTTGGGCCCCTTTTATTTGGAGTTGGTCCTTGAAATGTTTATCCAAGATGACATGTAGTATCCCAAGAATTATGGTCGAGAGTTAATGTTTTTGGACTTATGGATTGAGCCCAGTAAATCAATCTCCAAGGTTGGTCCAGTTTGTTCACAGATTCTTTGGTCTTGTTTGTGAGGACCATATGACCCTTCAAATGGCAGAATTGGCTCATGGTTATTTCTAATGAAATGTTGTACATTGAAAGTTTAATCCTAAAAAACAATAAGCACACAATTTGGATCAGTATAGTGACAGTTATAATTAAAACATTAAACTGACTCAATTGGACTACTTCTAAAAATGCTCAAATATTATACTTAATATTAAAATATTAATATTTCACACAGATAATGCACATTTCATATAAAATAAGTAAAGGGGGAATATAATAAGTCATGAAAATATTAATAAAATCAGTAAATCTTTACAAGAGTGACAATGGTTTCACATATTGGGAAGGAGTTGTACTCCCTTGACTGTGGGGCAGTGTCGAGGGTTGAGTCCATCCATTCACTCTTGTTTGAGAGGATGTATGATACGTATAGTCTAGAGGGGTTCTCCCAAAAATGTGTAAAGTGGTGAGGGGTTATCCCATTTACATGGATTTCTTTAGATATGACTATTTGTGGAGTAGTGATGGCCTGACCTCTAGTGATGGGCACTAGAGTGGTATCTGTTAGGATGTTCTCGATGGATTTTGTTCTCTCGAACATTCAATTTGGAAAGATAATGTCAGTCAAAATGGAGGAAATCTCTTGGAGGGGTACAATCAGGGATGGATGAGCTCATGGGGTGTTTTCCTGAATATTTAAGATATGGATAGAGCCAAAAAATAGAATCATGTATCTTTCTATGAGGTTTGAAACTCATGAGACATTATTTTCGAGACGATTATATCTGGTTGATTTTCTAGGTGTCCTTGTGGTTTTGTCACATGTTGGGGTTGAAACACCCTTTAAACTAAGATGTAATGTCATGTATAGCTAAGGATAGTTTTATATAGATATTCTTTCTCAATTGGGTGTCATTCTATCTAGGTTGATTTTATTTTTTCCTTTCATATTATATCTTTTACTTTTGTGGTTTTTGTGCCACTTAAGGAGTATTTTTATACTCATCCATACATGAGATTTTCCCAATCATGTTTTTTGTCGTCTATAGATCACATTTTATTAGATGGAGTCCATGGAGGTCCTGAGATAGGTAATGCTTAGTGACATTGATAGACATTGGTGTTTTCTAGAGCTTGGATGAGGAGCTTTCTAGCAGTTTCAGTTAACAATGATCCCTTCATACTAATTAGGTTGGACACATTTACATTTTTCTTGGGTGGGCAATGATTTTCAATTTTATGCATTCATTACTTCTGTTTTACTCTTGTTTTGTGATATAAAAGTATGCATGAATTGGTTTCCTTTTGTTTTTACATTTCATAATATTATGATATTGGAGATGTGTGTGTGCGTACAAGCGCATAGGTAATGCCAATCATGTTAGTGATATGACTTTTTGCCACTAGTCTCATACCCCTAGCCTAATACTAGAAGGCTAGGGGGCTAGTATCCCAAATCACATTGGTTCAGGTCATGACAGGATGGTCATAGGTGGGTGTTAAATATCAAAAGTAGCATCCCTTCACTGAAAATTGATATGTGCTTTAGTCATAGAAAGGAAATTCATGCCTATGTTTACATTAAATTCAACCAAAGGAAGAATGACAATATTTTTAGGAAGAGCATTCACTAAATAAATAACTGGATAACATTCATAGACTTTTCATTCCATCATCATTCCATTATAGGAATGCACTGCTAATTCAATATCTAATTGTTTTAGTGGAATCCTTACACTCTAATAAAATTCATTATATGTAAAACAGTGGGTAAATCCTGAATCAAATATGAAATTTGAATTTATATATTGGATAGTGTGTGTACCTTTCATTAAATTTGTATCCTTCCAATAATTAAAAAATAGATTGCATGAGATTTTCCCTTGTCCCTCAGCTTAAGAGGTTGATGATGTCAATCATCAACACCATCCATTGGGACTGGGTATTGGATATCATAATGACCATTCTCCATAAATTAGTATCACTAAATCATGGGATGTTTATTATGTACTGTATTTCCCCATTCACGATGTTAGATAACCACTTCTCATCACATCGATACTCAAATTCCTAATGTAATTACCTAACAAACATAAAACATTTATTGGAACCCTTAATACAAATTCCTCCATACTTCTTCCCATACATAGAGCATAAAGGAAAGTACATATTCTTTTCTTTATGATATTTAGATTTTCCTTTAAACTTCATCTTCTGCTTATTGTCAAAAACATGATATTGATATGCACTCCAACCAATACTTCCAATTGGTTTACACAACACACAATCTATTCATTGCTACTAATGTATCTTATAGACAAATTCCAACTGAGACATGGCATTAAAAAACCTATCAACATTACTATTAGGATTGATGATAATTGTTGAAGGATACTTCACATGTCTTGTGAAATTTTCCTCATTGGTACCAATAGAATAATCATCCCTTTTATTCAACAAAAGGTAATATTTATCCATATTGGTATAATTAATATAGGGAATGTAGTTACTGAAAATTAGTTCTTAACCTCATCCCAATATATGGATTCAATCTCATCATGTTTCCTCATAATCCTAATTAGGATGAACCACTAATATACATCTTCTTCTAACCAATAAACAACCTGAATCAATTTCTCAAGCTTCGAACAGTGAAGACTATAGAATATCATTTTAGTGGTACTTATCCATAAATCATCTAAAAGTGGATATGAATACCCTTTAAATGAATGTGTATGTGTCCTCATGAAATACTCAATAAAATGTTGTTCCCAAATTTTCTGATTTGGAAGTCCCCAATGATTCATAGCTTGATAATGATATGTGAACATTTGAAAAATATTTTTCATTCAATCTCCCATAATATTCAGTTTATCATGAGAAAAATCATATCATTTTCCATCCCAATCACCATTAATGTGTTTCCTTTTGGTTTCATCGATTTACTATAACAATAATCATAAAGTAAGAAGTCCTTATCATAATGAGGAACCACATAATCATGAAAAATGGGTTATTTGATTTCTAAAATATGACACTATCCTTCATTTATAACCCCATTTGATTATCATAGGTTATTCACATATAACATATTTTTAAATCCTTCATTATTGTTCCTAAGGATTGTGTGAATTTCCAAAGAAGTTTCCCTAGGAGTGTCAAACTAGGTGTGAAACAAGTCCTATTGTCTTGTACTAGATTACCCTGAGTGAGGGCCAAATCAACTTCTTGGATACTTTAACACTTGGTACTTCTGTTCCATAGCCTCATACACATGTAGTATCAAAATAGATATTTAATGCTATGAAACCACTCACTCTATCCTTTACAAAGACACTAATGATTTTTTCTAAATATTTACTCGTAGATATACATATTCGTAGACTTGTCCTTATGTTTTTCACTATGGTTTTCTAATTATTGTTTTTAATGTTTAAGTAATATTTACTCAAATATAAACTATAATAACTGATTCTTGACATACATTTACATTACATACCATTTTCAACATACATATAACATTACACAATTACACTCTTGAAGACAGTACTAGTGTAATTTCTTTGGAAACATGGAAACATCAACACAGGTGCATAATTGAGCTACATTATCTCCCACTAGGTTCTTCTTGATTACCACATTTCATATACATATCAAACATAGTAAATATCTTCAAAATAATGTAATGGAAAAATAAAATGGGTGAGGTCAAATTCTCGGTATGTGTAAACAACAGAGACATGTATGCATAATCATAAACCAATGGGTATGTAACCATGATTATGAAACAATTAGATCATACCCCACATATAAAAGATCATATATCTGAATCTTGTCGTAATGTTTAGTAGTTCAAAAGACATAAATAATAAAAAAAATAATGATCATAAAGCATGAAAGAAAAACATTGGAATGATACATGGAATAATGGAAAAAAATCATATAATATGATTTTCAAAATATCCAAGGAATAAATTCCTATTACATATTGGTAGTATAAGTTCACTCCCCAAACTATCGTGCTAGTTACAGATCACTCCTATTTCCATGATGGTCGCATGAGTTCACTCCACATACCATCATGGTAGTCATGTTTCACTCCCATGGAAATATTAGTATTCTAGGTTCATTCCCAATACAATCTTATTTTGTATCATGAGATATAAATGATTACCCAATATATTAAAGAAGATATAGGTCCCACTCATGTCATAATGTAATTATACACACATGTGAAAAAACGTGATAAATAATCATATCAATTCACATGAAATGAAATGGGTATTATAAACTTGTAATAATACCAAAACTAGTGGGAAGTGATAGGTTTCATAACCATTTTAGCATAAACATAACCCATTAGAAGAATCGGGTATCAAAATCATATAACCTGTTAGTATGAAACGGGTTCCATAAACATCTTTCCATAAAAAAATTTTCATTTTAGTGAATGAATGTGAAAGAAAACAGTGAATAAATTATACATAAAGGAATGAGTAACACAAATGGATGTTATCTTAGATTGGAATTAATTTTTAAAGATCTTTTAAAAACATTTATTGATGAAAATTTCTTTTCTTATTTACCGGAATGATTTTAGTAACAAAAATCATTTTGAAAACAATTTTACTTGAAAATATATTTGAAACTTATAACGGAAAATTTCAAAACAAGAAAAAAAATTAAAATCCTTATTTATTTGAAAAATTATTTTCAAAGATCTTTATAAAAAAATTTAAAACAATATCGGAAACATTGTTTTTAAATACAATATATTTTTGAACAAGGATTGAGAAGATCAGATTTTACATAAAAGTATTATCTTAAATATGAACAAGTTGAATAAGATTGTACTAAAACATAAGTATATCTATAATAATTGAAGGAGATTGGAAACACATTACTATTCATTGGAGATGAATCATAATATTTCATCAAAGACCCATAGTCGTTAACAATCTCGAAAAGCAATGAGATTTTATAAACTAACTCTTACCACATGGTTACATGGGGAATACTCATCATGCAGTAAAATTAAAATACATGGATATAAAAATATCATGAAATGAATGTTCTTCTTGATATAACATGGAATCATATACACCTCAAAAAGGAGTTCAGGTTCATAACAATTCATGAGTCTCAAAGATGGATATTTGATAGAAAACAATTACAGATTTGTAACATTTTAATCAAAATACACATGAAATAAAGTTTATAAAATGAATATTTTAATTGTGATATATTTATTTAAATGATACATAGAATACAATAATTGTGAGTAAATACACTTCACAAAAGGAAATTTTGGTGAACATAGTGTGTATCTCATGAAAATAAAAAGTGATAAGAAATCACCTTACCTTATAACATGAATATCATTATACTCATTTAGACCACCTATATAATAAATATATATTTATTATAAATCTATTAAATAACCATCTAATTATATCTAATAAATTATATTTTCTTATTATGCCCTTATATTACCATGTTTTTAATGATCCTTTGTTAAGGTTTCACTTTGAGTAATATTCTCATTGTTCTCCGTAAATATCTTAATGAATTATACCATTTTTTCATATACATATGTCATGATTACATCACATTAACCATGATATAAAATTATATTATATTAAATATATATTATAAAAATATATATAGTATATAATAATTAAATTTAATACACCATTCATGGAACTGGTATGTCGTAAGTATGCATGTACGATGTCTCTATTTATTTTGTCACATTGCATGAAATTATGTAAATGATATATGTATATACTTAAGTATATATATATATAATTATTAAATTGGGATTATTATATCTTATATATATCATATATTTTCACTAAACCCATCCTTCGTACAATCCATGGGGTGTGTGAATGAATAATATCGATTTGACAGGGTTGTAGTCCACACTTCCTCCAACGAGATTATAGTATTAATACCAAATAGAATGTAAAATGTATACATTGTAAAAAGGAATAATTACGATTAATGATATAATAAATATGATATATTAAACGATTAAAATATTTTCCATCATAATGGACATCATGAGAGGTGGAATGGAAAATTGAAAAATCATTGATAGTGTGGTAGTTGTTCCCCCAATACCTAAACAATTTGTTCGTTATCCATTAGAAGGTGGTGTATGTAAGTGTAGGTTGTATACATAGAATAAAATTTTCCATTTTACTTGGAATAATTGTTTTTAAATAAAATTAATTAAAAAACAATGTGGAGGGGTGGGGAAGTAAAATAAAAGAAAGGACCAGAGAGAATACATCACCACTTAATCGGGTAACACCTTTTTGATTACGCCAAAAGTATTCCTTGGATTGACTTATGGAAATGTTAAAGATTATAAAAAGACATTATGGATGTTTAAAAGTGTTTTTTAATGGCTTGGATGATCAAAAGTTTTTTTCAATGTGTGAGGATGTCTGAGATGTGGGTCCTTTCTTAGATATGGAAATAGACTCGTATTGTTTTCGAAACAAGTAAGGTGTACACATGTTCGTACTTACAAAAAGTCATAAAAAATAATAAAAATACATAATTCAAGGTAAATGGATGATATATGAATAAAACTATTTATTTTTACAAGTTTCTTTCTAATCTGGGCCCTCAATTCTAATATTTAGTACCTAATTATGCTTAACATTAACTTAATTTTTGGTATTAATTTTAATCAATTTTACAAATCATTTTGGTCAATAATTAAGTCAAACATATTATACACTAAATATTATACTTAATAATATGGTTTGATTTGGTTATTTGAAATTGAAATCACTGATGTGAACAAATTAAGATTAAAGCTATTTTCACATATATGACAAAATAACGGGTTTTTTAATGTAGAAAAATGTTCAAATATTTGTATTGATTATTTATTCATTTTCAAAGTGAAATTGATTCTATTGAATTAAATATTACAAATATATTTACTATTAATTAAATGTTACATTAAAAATTTAGAATATATTTTATCATTATTAATTAAAAAACCAAAAGGCAGTTTATAACTAAAAATCAGCATTTGTCAATATTCATCATAAAAGAATTTGTTTTTCAGAAAAATCCCAAAAATTCAACCTAATATAATTTTGATGTTATGAATTAATAAATGATGTTTAATTTATAAAATTAAATTCTTATATGTGTCTAATGTTTATTTTATTTCTAAAATTTGTTCATTAGAGAAAATGGCATTTTAAAACATAAAATGACTTTGCCAAAAATCATATCTTTCATTATCGATTTTTTTAAAAGGGATGAGAACATTAACATAAAATCAGGTCTCCATTATTAAAAAAACACAGAAAACTTAAAAATTATGAAAATATGAGTCTTATCACAATCCCTCTAGAAAAGAGGTAAAAATTATTAGGAAGCTGATCATACAAAAAAATCAACAATGTTGACTCCTTTATTTGCAAGCTCGTCTGCCGCCGAATTAAGTATTCGATAAGTGTAAGTAATGATATGATGCATGTAATTAATAGATTCCATGAAATTGATCTAATTATTTTAAAGATTCCAAGACAAGTAAATACATCCCAAACTGATAGCTAAAACAATAGTCATTTAATCACTCTCAAGCCGGATATTATGCCACCCACATCTCTTAGCTAGATCCACTACAAAAATAACACCAAGTATCCAATACTAAATTGATGATGAACAAAACAAGATCTTTGAAAATATCCAAAACATATCCTAGATGATGTATGTATATAGAACCATAGCTAGAGGGGGTCGAGGTTCCACAACAATCACCATCACAAATGACATTACTCCTTTAATGAAAGGCTACTTCCATAAAAATTACAAATTACCAAATGGAGGCCAGAAAGAACCCTTCACACCAATCCAATTTAGAATAGTGAAGTCTTGAATTGAATTGAAACATAAAAGATTACATGGAATTCTATCTTCATGAACAACAGCAAGAATATGTGGAATATCATTGCGAGCTGAGGACACACTAGAATTAATTACCTAGTTCCAGACATACATAATGTAAGGCAGAAACATTGATGCAACAACCATGAATAAGTCAAAAAGTATAGTGAAAAGAGAGAGAGACCCCAACCTCTATATGAAATTTCGAATGAGGAGAATCATCATCAGTGAGATTTCAAACAAGTCTTCAATTACATTCCACATCAAGGTAGATACAACAAATCAAATAAAACGATGATCCACATCCTCCCTATGCGGATGGAAAATAACACATGAGGAGCATAAAGTGATTACACAATTCTTAAGAGAAAAATCAGTTAGAATTGTCGGATGACCAACTATCAATGCTATTATAAATAGAGATCTCTTAATGAAATTCTTGTGCAAAAATTTCATCCACTAAAAGTCCACATTTCAATTCAAATAAACATGTAAAACATCCTAACTGAAATAAAACCATTAAAAATAGGATTCTAGGACCAAAACTCCTCCCATTTGGAGAAACAACACTTGTTAAAAATATTTGAAATTTGGTATGGATGATCCTCCACATTAGCAAGATGGTCCTTAATAGAAATATTCAAATCCAAGGTATTTTCTTCATCCACCACCAAATAAAAAAGGGGAGTACCACACCAAATTAGTTGTCCAAAAATCAAGAGCCCAATACATGGAATCAAGACATCATGAGTGAGAATAAATTTGGGAAAAGTAATTTTGAATGTAGGCCACTCAGAAGAATCAAGATGATTTAAATGAAAAACATTTAGCCTATTCCTAAATTTATACATATGGAAAGAAATAGTCTATAATTTTTTGTTTAAGAGTCTCAAAATAAAAGAAGCTTTAAAAGAATCTGTTAAAAGCTCGATATTTTTTATACATAAACCCTCATCATCATATGGTTTCCAACAGTTATTCCATGAAACCATAGCCAACTTCCTCCATAGAATGATGCAACTCGATATGAATTTCATGATATAAATATTGATATTTCTTTGAGAGAAATATGCCATTTGTACAACATAAATTATTAAACAAACATGGTGACAATATAATATTTAATAAACAAAACCCAAACATCCATAGATAGAGTTTTTCCCTTCCAAGAAGAATGTTTCATTATGAAATTTCTAATAATATATGAGAAATATCAATATCTAGACCTCCCCCAAATGAAAGGATCAAAATACAATTGAATTGAATTTCTCCCTAATAAATTCCCAACTCTTTAACAATATCATACTTCTTAGAAATAGAGATGTTCCTGTCGAAGTAAAAAATGATTTGGACCAAATTATGTATTGACCATAGAAAGAAGAATAATGAAAAAAGGATCAGTTCATAATCCTAATATTTCTCTTATCACCCTAGGTGAAAAGAATAATATCATCAGTATGTAACAAGTGAGTAAGAAAATCCAGTCCTTGACCTGCATTAATCACATTCATTTTCCATTGCCCACTATGATGGAGAAAAATTTGCAAAGGTAATATTCCACAATAGAGAAAATAATAGCATAAGGGGGGTCACCTTGTATAACCCATCTGGAACAATCAAAGAACCCCTCATGGGACCCATTAATAATTACAGATATATGGGAAGATTTGAAAATAGACAATATCTAATAAATAAAGATATCATTAAACCAAATCATATCAAGAATCTTGAAAATGAATATCAAATCCATTGTGTCAAAACCATTCCTGATAACAAGCTTCATTGAAATATTTCGACCTCTATTGGATTTCATTGACTAGTTAACACATTTTGAAGTAGTGATGTGACAATACTAGATTGATATCTATTTGATAAAACCAAATTGATTTGGAGAGACAATATTTCAAGCAATTAATGCCAACCATGTCACCAAAATTTTACAAATGATATTGTAGATAGTGTTAACCAATGAAATCAGCCTAGAGATATTTATTTCATTAGAATTATCCAAATTTTGAATCAAAGACAGAAATTTTTCATTCCAACAAAGTGGAAGATCACTCCCATTAATGCAATTAGTAGAAATACTTAAAACATTAGATCTAAAAATGTCCCAGTATTCATGGATGAAAATATTAGAAAAAACATCTAGACCTGGGGAAAATTTAGATTTAAGAATAATGTCTTGTTATTAAATCTAAAATTTTAATGGAATAATTTTGAGATTGATGTTGTCTTGATGATCCACATGTTTGTAAATGATTCCATCAAAAGGTTCATTAAGAAGGGAAGGCCCATTGAAAAGATCCATGAAATAAAAAATCACATGATTTCATATATCCATCCTATTATCAATAATCTGATCCCTATGTCTTACAAAATATAAATTCCAGGAGACATTCCTTATTTTCTATAGTGAATTAAAAAACATGGAGTTCCTATTGTCATCCTTTAACCATTTTCCTTGAAAATGTCCCTTTATAAGGAATCTTTGAGATTCAAGAGACTATTAAACATAGAAATACTCATTGATTCCTCCTTACCAATAGTAGTAAATTCATTATATGTACATTTCTCTTGAAAATTTCAATATGAAACTTCCTAAGACAAGATTTTTTGTTCAATAAAGCTAAAATGAACATTCATCTATGTTTTAAGGTCTCGTTTAAGGAGTTTAAACTTGATGACACAAGAAAACTCATCCTTACTGCAATTCATAGAGCTATATCTTCTTGCAACAAAAGTTTTACAATCAAGGTGAGTGATACATGACTTAATAAACCTAAAAGGTAAAGGAGGCTAAGGATCCTTACCCACCAAGTAAAACAAAAAGGAATGATGGTCCAAATTGAATATAGAATGAGTCATGCATGATTTTGAACACCAAGAATCATAAAAATATTCATTTAAAACCCCAATAAATTATACTAGTGAAAAACCTATTTAAAAACTTTTTGGTACCAAGTATATTTAGCTCCAAAGAGGTTGGCCTCAATAAAGCCATTAAATTCAATAAAATCCCTAAACACTGAGGAGGAAATATCATGGGAAATGACCCCCATTTTCTCATCCATATTCATGATGGCAACAAAATCTCCCAAGACCATGCAAGGACAGAATATAGTAGAATTCAGATCCTCAATATCCTTCAATAATCTTCTGTATTCCTGATAGGTTTTATAATAATACACAAAAAAAAAGAAATATTGGGAGCCAAGATAACTAAATGAGCAAGTGACATGCTGGTCATTGCATGAAATAGTGGAAATATATGAAATGGAGTTGTGGGATAAAAACCTAACCTCTTGACTACTGACAAACAATTATTTGATCTAACCTAATGAAATCCCAAATTTTCCATATTAGAAATATTATATGAAAATATTCTTTTAGGATCAGCTATATCAATAATAATATGCATATGATTTTGAAAAAAAAGACTTAGAGTCCTTAAAGTGTCAATATTGGATAGAACTTAGCAATTCAAGAAAGGAATCTTCATTTAATCATGAGACTGTGGATAATACCACCTTTTTTGGTTCCCAGTACTTTCATCATGCATGCTATGTGGGGTCTACTAACTTTACACTTGGTGTTGATAGCATCTTGAAGTAGATCTCTATTATAAGAGTTGTTACTATCTCCCATCCTGGTTTTCAAATCCATCCCATGTCATCAATATGTGTCATCAGTCTACAAAAATCAGCACCAACATCACTAACTATATTAACTTCAACCACACCTGAACCATCATTATTAGGATCCTTTGAATGAGAATCCTTAGTAGTACAACTACCCTCCTGTAAGATAATTTTAGATGGAAGTGAGATAATGTATGATGGATTACAATGATCCTTGTTCACTTCAGGCTATGTATTATTTTCAGTGGACTGTAACTCTGCATTATTTGTAGAAGATGGATCAACACAGACATCAACACTAAGGCTAGTAGAAACAAATGTGATGGATATTAAAATAGTATGGATTGAGATAACTGAGACACTTTTATCTGTTTAACTGATATTGGAAACAAAAATCACTGCACTAGGAGTCATCACTGCAATATTTTGGATAAATGGGATCACATTGGTATGCTTGAATGATAAGGATATCATTAACATGTGTACAGGTATGATAGGGAACTAGTTTCGTTGGGTTGTTAAGGTATTTAGGAAACAGCTCTTCCTACATACCCCTAACCATGGTAGTGATATCATTATCGAGTTCCTGGAGAATCAATCTTTCCTGCACTTAATTTTTATTATCATAGACTATATTAAATACCTCATTTGAGATGACATAATGAAAAACCTAGTCATCTAGAATTCTCATATTGGTTGGGGAGCAAGTCATTCCAGCATTTTATTTCCACACTTCTTCAACTATATCATCCAATGAATGATTTATGGAAGAGGAGGTCCATGCTGGAGATAGGACATGATCCTTCGTGGGTCTATCAGGATGATCCTTAAGTGATGATGATTCAATTTGTGTCATTGTTATCAGAAATTAACTTATTCGGTAGATTCTAGTAATAAGCAACCAAATGACCAGCTATATTGCATACATCACAAAAGGGGGCACATTATCATACTCAACTCTCATATCAAATGTGGTTCCATTAACAATAACAGAGATATTGGCAGGAGTTTTAATTTTTAAATTCACATCCACAAGAATCTAAGTGAAGAAGCCCATATCACCATCCATGGTCTTCTGATCCATCATAATGGGAGTGCCAAGGCATGATGCAAGGTCATTGAGGATCCTTAGGTACCAATAACCCAATTCAGTCCTTGCAACATGACCCATATTTGGTCATTGGATGGATTGAGATTCAATGGGATGAAATCAACAATCCATTCCTATAGCCTATGAACTCCAGGTTTTAGATGAATATTATCATATCTCCATTCCACATTAATAAAATCCTTAGAGTGAAATATAATGTGAATATACCCTCTCTTGATAAGAATTATACACCAATCAAGGATTCTTAGACAATGATACAACCTACATTTAATATCTTCATAAGGCCAAGGTCGTTCACCCTTTCAGTAAATAACATGGCCCATGATCAAATATTTGTATAGGATGATTCTTTATTGCAAGGAATCCTAAATAGTGACCACTGAGAGTCCACCATTTTCATGTCTTGTTACATTGGAGGGCCACAATGAATATTTTTTTATTGGTCATGATGAACCAAATCCAGAAAGAGCCTTCATGAATGATAAGCAATAATTCATTAAAATTTAGGATTCCGGAGGATCCAAATATTTGTTATATTTATTCATCAAGGTTCTATCAACATTTAAATCCAATTCCAATTTTGGGTTAAAGTAACCCATTGATGAAATCAAAGAAGAGGCCCACATATCTGGGAATCTCTATATCCATCGCCAAGCTCTAGGTCACCTGCTCTGGCCATCTTCTTTCATTCTCAATATGTTTTGATTATATTAAAAAATAAGAAACAATATTTTAAATTTAGTTATTTATTTTTATACTAAAAATTTTAATAGATTTGTTATAATTTTCTCATTTAAATAATTACATCACTATAATGATGATTTATAAAAACTCTATGTTGCATGTGATGTATTCTAAGTCGGTATCATGTGTATCGTATGTCACATCAGAGATGTGTGTAATGTATGCCAATTCGGTGTTTTATGTAACTTATACTGATTTTTGGCCTTTTGAATTGAATTTTCTAATTAATTATCTATAAGACACAAATTAATTTTTTATTTATTCGAAAAAATTTCCCAAAGAAACCCATGTTGTTACAGTAAAAATGAAAACTACAACATTCGATGATCAAAATAATTGATAACATACTAATTAATGGAAAATTATTTATAATAAATAATAGTAAAAAATGCCAAAGATATTAATAATATTAATAAATAGGGTTTTAAATTGTTTTTTTGTATTTGTAATGATCAATAACTTTCAAGGAAGTAATGAATTACAGAATGAATGTTTCATATCCATATAAATATATTGAGACATTTTTGGGTTATGATCCTAATTTCATATACATGGATTTTACAAATCATCTTATATATATATATATATATAATCACATATTATATTTCACTTAGTATAATTTATCTTTAATTTTTTCGTCACTCAATCAAGGGGACTCTCTTAAAATGTTTTGTAAGTCGTATTTGTTTATCATCTCAAATATTGTTTGTAGAGGCACATTACATATCCAACACTTATTTTCATTTATGTTATATATAATAATCCCCAAAATTTATTTTTATTATACATTAAATATGTATAAAATGGATTAAATATTCCTATCATCTATTATATTTTAAAGTATTTAGGATCATGGATAATAAAATATATAAGTTATTTTCTTGACCCAACATCTTTTCTGTATACATAATGATTCCTATAAGAATATGATTTTATATGATGCTTATATACTATTATATTATTATTTTATAACACCTTTAAACATTATTTTATACATAATTAAATTTATGTTTTCCATTCTTCTTAAAAATTATTGATTGTAATAATAAATGTGATTTGCCCCGAATTATTTTCTGTTATTCAGTTTCCATATTTAATATTCATAGAAATGTATTTTTATTATTTTGAAATAAGAATATTTATTAATAATTTCAATATTTAATGCTTTTATTAAATGTTTTCAAGTTAATTATCTATCTCTTTCATTCTGATGTAGGTTTTAATATGAGTGTTTTTATAATATTTAAAGGATTTCTATTTCATGTACATATTTTTGTCCTTAAATCCACATTTCTCATCGGAATCATTAAATTATTATTCAAAGTTCTATTACTGGTTAGTTTTTTTAAAAACATATTAGTTAATAACATGACTATAATGTTATTAAAAATGACACTTGAATGTCTCTAGTAACATTTTCTATTATAATTATGGTAAAAACATTTGGTAGTAACTAATTTATTGTTTATTTAACTATTATAATAATTCTTCATTATACTGATTTCTTTTTTGTTTTATTATTAATTCACAATTGATTTTTTATCAAAATTATTTTTTAATTGGTACAAAATTTTGTAAAATTGCTCACAAGTAAATGATTGATTTTTTTAAAAAAATTGATATTAATGTGTGAATTATATGTTAATTTTTTATGAAATATAACTATAGTGATTATTATTTCTCCTCTTATACTGTTTTTAAAAATAATATTTATATGATATTTTTTTTCGGAAAACCATTTAGGTTTTCATGGGTAGTTATTAAAGTGATTTATCAAGATCAAGTAAGTACTTTTGAAAGAATGTTTTTTAAGGATTTTTCAAGCATTTCAAATGTGGTATATTACGTCTAATATTTCGAATCATTTTATCCAATAACAGTAAAAGTTTATAATACATTATTTCATCATCCTTGGATATTTTTTATTATATACATGACATATCTTCTTATGATACCAACAACCTTCATTTTTAGGATGGCTTGTTAAATTCTCATTTAATAAATTAAGGAAATCCAAATCTTTTCAACTGTAAAATTATGTAATATCAATGATTTCATGTTCTCTTATTACACTTAAGTATGAATAAATATTTTATTACATATGGGTCTGATATAACACACTAATGAATTTGGTAAAGCATCAAATATCAATTGAGAATTACAGGAATCGTTAATTGATGCTTGCTCTACTATGAGAATCATAAAGATGTGCATTATCAACTATGTTATAAGAATTTTTATGTGATGATGTAACCCTACTAGTTTGTTGACATTTTATTTTTATTATTATTAATTATGAAAATAATTATTACTTGGGTTTTTCTATTTTGTTAGATTAATCAATACATATTTACGTTTTGTGTCATATAATATATGAACTCTGATAAAGACACAATATTGAATTACTATGGAACATTAAAATGAATTTATATGAATCCATGAATCAAAAATGATAGATTATTATATATAATAGATTATTACATGCATGAAAATTAAAAAAATATTAAAAGTGGATAATGAATTGATAATTATAATATTTTTATAACAGGAAACTACATTAGAAGACTATAAATTTTATGAATTGCCGTCGTTATAA
The DNA here is from genome assembly GCA_963277665.1 of Viscum album. Taxonomy (NCBI): domain Eukaryota; kingdom Viridiplantae; phylum Streptophyta; class Magnoliopsida; order Santalales; family Viscaceae; genus Viscum; species Viscum album. The sequence goes on from OY728125.1 coordinate 390,107,284, forward strand.
GCCACCCAACAATCATAAATAAAACATTGAGTGGACGAATCATGTCTTTGGAAGTAAAATTTTAAATTTTGAAATGATATGTGTAAATGGAATATGTCTAATATTTATGTATATAAATTAATGAAATCAAGTCATTTCACATATAATCATTTGAATTATAGCCATTGTAAATTTAGCCATTTAAATTATGGTAATTTTTCATATATCCAATATTTATACTGATGTTGTTTATAGTTTAGTCGTAAATTTAAAAGAATGTAACACACGATGAAATAAAAATATGATATTAAAATATGAGATATAATAATTTTGTATTTTTTTAAACATTATTAATAAACATTATTCTAATTAAAATTTTATATATAGAATATATAAAATTAAATTAAATATTAGAATGTAATTGGATACAGAAACAATTATTTTTCAGAATATAAATAAATAATTTATGGTATTTCCAAATGTGAATTTATTATAAAAGAAAATTTTAATTTTAAATAAATATTTTATTAAGTATTCTAAATTTTTTCCATATACATTTAAATGAAAAAACATGAAATATTATTAATTATGAGCTAACACATTAAATTAACTAAAATTAGGAATCAATTTTGAAAAAAAACACATAATGCATAAAACACCATTTTTATAAAATTAATTACATTTATAAATTATATTTTCACTAAAGATGGAATATAATTAGATAATTAGTTTTATTTATCTAAATTATTCTGCATTTTTTAATTCATTATATCAAAATTTACTTAATATAAATTTTTAATTTTTATAAGAAATAATGGATTTTTATATGAATAGTAAAAAATATTGATTTTCTTCAATAATATCACAACTAAAATACAAAATTTAATTAATATTTTAAGAAAAATATTTATATACCAATAATATATTTAATAATTGTGAAAAATAATTCAAAAATATTATATTGAATTTATAAGACACATTTTTATGATTTTTGAATCCAAAATAATATTTAAAAAAATATAAACAATTTTTACATGCTTTTGTTAAAAAATAAAACATTATCGCATTTTTAATTAAATATTAAAAAATAAAAATTCTATTTTATTGTTCTATTTCAATATTATTTAACATTTTTTTTAATTTTATACATAAATATAATATTAGTAATATTAAGTATAATTACCGTGATAATGGTAAAATGGTTTTTTAAATGTATTGTTTAATTATTGTAATGTTATTTTTATTTAATAAATCTAATTTATGAAAAAAAATATTAGTGTAATATGAAATTCAATATTATATATGATTATATTTGTTATAATTAAATTTTTAATTAACTCTAAATAATATTAAAGGACACATAATTATTTAAAATCAGTTTCCATTAAAATTTATTATTTTATATCATGTATGATTACATAAAATATTATTTTTCCATTTCTAAAAAATGATTTAGTTAAAAATGATACTATTTTTAAGTTAAAAATATTACTATTTGGTATTAGGGGTAACCATATATTTTATGTTAATGTAAACAAACATAATTAAAAAGTAGTTTCAATATAAGAAAACTAAATGTAATAATGTTAAAAACTATAGTAAAACAATGGAAGAATGATTGAAATCTCGGTAAAAATCTGGGATTAGTATTCATGTACTTATGATGATGCAAATAAAATTATTTCAAAATTGTTGATTTATATTGCATGAAATATTGTATTGATTTCATGTAATGGTAAATGGTATCCCTAAAAGTCAACTTATAGAAACATAACAAATGGGATCCATTACACCCCTCCATGGTTACACATAAAATTATTACATAACATTAAATAATAAAAACCTCTCCAATATTTCCAGTATTCATCCTTATGAACCTGATCTATAGATGTTATCTTAGGGACATCCCTTCTAATGTAATCTCGTAAAGAAGAAAAGTCTCTAACGTATGTATTACCCTCCTCGTAACATTCTCTCCTTAATCATTCACATTAAAATATGTTATATCATTAAAAATATAAAGAAATAATTTTAATTACAATTATTATATGTTATTATATTAATGAAATATATGTAATATTATTCTCAATATCCACTATGTAATAAATAAATCTTGTAATTACATTGCACAGACTATTTTAACCAAATAGTGACATGTTCCCCTTTTCATAATCACCATTCATGGATAATAAAAAGGATTTAATGGATTGATAAATATGATATATATACTACAATTTCACAAACTTCCTTCTTTATGATGAGTGAAAGGACAATGTCGTTCCACACCCCTCATTCTTCAAGAAGAATGAGAGATAATGATTCTCGAGTCCTGCCTCCAATACACCCAGGAGTGGTGAATAACACCAAGGATATATAATCTCACACAAAATTGAAGGAAATAACATTTTATTAAAAATTTGATCATGAGAAAAGATGGTAAAAAACCCAAAAAACAAAAAACATTTATATAAAGGAAATCAAAATCCCACCTAATAATGATTTAAACGTAAATTTTGGCATAAGTACTACCATATCGCCAAAGAAAGTACCACTCAAAATGGACTTAGTAGTAGCACAAAAACTCTCCTGATGCTTGAGTCAGTAAGATCTAGCATTGTACTCAGAGTTCTCCTAGAAGCATAAAAATAGTTTTTCAAATGTAGGGTGAGTATACAAGTATACCTAGTAGGAAAACTAAAGTCACCCATGCACAAGTGGGGTAACATACTAATGCCCATGTGAGAGAATATTAGAACCACAATGAACCTATAAAGGATTACAAACCCACCCAACCTCTCCAAGGAACGCTCACCAAATAAAAAGGGTAATTTAATGTATTAGTATAAGAACATCTACATTTTCGTACACCACACCAATTTCTAACTTGTTTGCTGCTCATTCCAAATAGCTAATTCCCTGACGCCACAACTATTCAAAAATTCATTCCCACTATCACAACCTTCCCACACACACCTGGGCCCCAAACCACACACAAATCTAGCTCGCAGACACCTAATCCATAACCACGTGACATATCAAACCCATAGACACCTCACCCACAACAACCACACCTCTTGCTCGAAGACACCTGGGTATCATCCCAAAGTCACATGGGAAATCAATAATGTCCTAAAAACACCTAGGCCTTTGATCGACACCAAAACATACCTAAATGATCTTGGGCTATAATAAACATCAAGCCAATGTAACCTTCCTGGATATGCTCTAGAGGTATCAACCCGAAGAAGGTGCGAGGAAGAAATTCAGTAACCATCCATCCATCCTCCATCTAGGGTGTTGGGAAAGACACACTCCCCCATGAAATTTGGGTGTTTAGAACATGGTGGTCAATAAGAGAGGTATGCATATATAAATCACAAGGAACAAAAATTTAAACATATAGGCAAGGTAACACTCAGTCAAAACTATGGTTTCAAAGAAACAAAAAGACCACACAGAACCACATCTACAACCACACCTATATTCACAACAACATAAACTACCACAATAAAAATAAATAATAACACCTTATCAGTTAACTACTTTCCATTTTTTTAATTTTTTGGTTAAATTTAATTTATTCTAGCACTACCTGAGGATACTACCAAGCCCAATATCTTCAAACATTTTCAGAAGGGTAAGTACACAAAACACTACAATGGAAAATAAAGAGGTAGGGTCCAAGGTATAGAAATCATTTTTAATAAAAATTCTTCAAAACAATAGAGAAACCCCATCCTTTAGTCTCAAAACACACCCCCTTTTTTCTAGATACCCATTAAACAACATAAAACTATCCTTCATCAATGTTGTCCCACTCAATCTCTCTCTTACAAATCGAACTTGTAGCCCCACTGAACATGAAAACCACACCCATCACACCCATAAACATGATGTCAAGACCCAACACAGTCTTGCAACCCCGATTCCCAACCACTAACTAGAAGTAGTCCCACTGCACAAAATTTCCATACATTCTACAATCAATCAAACCCTTTACCCAAATACCCAACCATGCCTCTTGTACCATCCAATAAACAGAGACCACAAAAAACACCAAAAAATAGAAACCCCAATGCACAAACATGCCATCCATCATACAAAATAGCATTCCCTCTATCCACCACCAGTACGCAATAAAGGTCAATAAAAAACAACAACACAACCCCCGCCACCCCTAATGAAGTACAATCCCCAACCAAACAAAGATGGAAACCGGACCATTAAGCCACTAATATCCAGATTTAGGAAGATGTGTTAATTAATTCCACTATAAATAACATGGGTGATCAGTAAAAATGATTTCTCACGGGTCATCCATTATTTAACCATGTATACATTATAAAACATATTTCATGTTACAAAAATGTATCAAATAATCCAAACAAAACACTGAACACCATGTGTGTAGAAGTAAAGACCACAAATGAACATGACACTAGGAAGGCCTTACATTCCATAATATTACAAACAAGTTTCATGGATCACAAATAAAACCCCAAATGTAACATCATTACTTCACTACCATCATTTCATTGATTAATGTTGTCTTTTGATCACAAAATTCTATTCCCCTGATTTATTAATTTTTTAGGAAAATGATTCAGTGATTCTTCCTAAAGAAACATTACTACAACCAGACCGAATGATACACAAATTAAGAGATGGAGAAGAATCCATACTTAAAACAACAGGTGAAAGTCATAGACTGGTGAAAAAATGATCAACAGTCGTGTCCTGTCGTCGACGTCGACGCTCCTACTAGGGTTTATCGGATATGACGATTCCGCTAGCCCTGATTCTATTTGATAGTTCTTGCATGATGCTTTAAGGCTTTGATCCTAAATGAGAGCTCACGTTCAAACCAAAAACCCATTTTTAGAAAGATGATATCCTCATAGGAAATAAACTGAGAGGAGTCTCCTTCATCGAGGCCCTCAAAGGTCTTAATCTTTGCAAATCCTTGGATACACGTGAGACTCGATGCATGAAGCTTGAAGACGTTAGATTTGCGGTTGAGGCCAATCCAGATGCACTTCACCAGTAGTCGCTGCATTGTATGTTCTTTGCCTTGGCCCGAATTTCCTACCTGAAAGGGTACAAGCCCTGGTCAAACCCAGAGCTCAAATCTAGAATCTCTATTATTTGGGGTTTTCTGACTGGATGCTTGTCCCCCTCAGTAAGGGTTACTTCCATATCATTCTGAAATCACAAGAGGACATGGACAAAGTCTGGCGTTCCGGCAATATTCAACTCAAACTAGGTGCTCTCCGTATCTCGGAATGGACATTACTTTTAACCCATATAACACCAAGAACTCCTTAGTCCAAATCTGGGTGCGTCTATATGGTTTAAATCGGTATTTTTGGCACCCGTAGATACTCAATGATAGTCTTTCGTGTATTGGCACGCCGTTGACGATTGATCAGAGGACGCTTAATGCTGAGATTGTCATGTATGCTCGAGTCATGGTGGAGGTCGACATGGTTGAAAAAATACCGGATTCCATCATCTTTATTGCCAAGGAATATCACGCAAAAGTTTCTATCGAATGCGAACAGATGTCGCCATACTGTGAACTCTGCAGACGACTGGTGGACTGAGGTGAGGAAGAGGAATGGTAAGGTCGTGGCTCCCATCATCCCTGAACCCCCGAAGAAAAAACCCAATGTTTGGGTCCAAAAAACCCCTCTCCTAGGTGAGAGCTACGGTGTCACATGGGCGGAACAAGTTGAAGCTGAAGATCTTATAGAAATCTATCATGGCACCCTAAAGGATATTGAGAAGCTAGTTCTAATTACCTGTGTCTCCAATCCTGACCTCCATGAGGAGCATGATATTGATCCTCCCATGCTGGTCTTGCCTGTTTCTGCTCCAGTGTCTCCCAATGATAGCGGCAAGGATGACAACCTGGTGGTAGTCCATGCTACTACTCATACCCTTCTTCAAGACAGTGATGCTCCAGATCAATCATGTGCACTGGCTCCGGCTCATGTTAATGCGCCCCATGCCACTGCCTCTACAAACGGTGCTCCTGGTAGGCTTACTACAAACCCTCTGGTTAATACTGATGGTATCATTGCTGTGAATTATTCTATTTTCACTGCACAAACCCCTGCCTCGCTGACCTTGCTGGACTCTAACATGGATTTACAACAATCTCTCGTGCTGCCTCTGTCTTCCGGAGTAGTAGATACACTGGCTTCTCCAGTGTTGGCTACTGCCCCCCAATTTGACTGCATTGACATGGATTCACTTGATAATTCAAAAAAAATGACTATTTTAAATAAAACATACAACTTGCTTGCTTCTCCTATGAGAAAACAGGTTATGACTATTCCTCTGGCCTCATCCGCCAACCTCAGAAGATATAGGAGGAACAAGGGCTTGAAAGGATCTAAGATGAAAAATATGAGCTCGAGCTCCAAAAACATGTTTTAATGGATGTCTTTTTTTGGAATTTTCAGGGTTTAGCAAACTCTGACGCCCTTTTTGTTCTTAAAAGACTTATTGCAACTCATAATCCTAAAATTTTAGCTTTTTCCGAACCCAAAACTAATTTCTCCATGTCCTTTATGAATCACATCATTTCTGGTTACAATTTTCTTGGGGCTTCTTCTCATAATAGTAAGGTTGATTCTGTTTGGATTCTTTATCACAATTGTTTGACTGATGCCAAAAAAAATTTCTTCTGACCAAATGATCACTTTTGGTTTTACTTGTGATAACAAGCACTTATTTTTCACCTTTGTATTTTCCAAAAATAGATATTTGGATCTTAGGCCCCTCTTTCATGACCTTTCATCCCTAGATAGCTCCATGCATGACCCCTGGCTCATGTTGGGGGACTACAATGTCATTCTCTCTCCTAGTGAAAAGCTGGGACCTTCCCATTCCCCCATAGATGCTAGAGAATTCGGAGCCTCAATTGAAGATTTTAGCCTTGTTGAATTAAATCTCATAGGTGCTAAATTCACTTGGTACCATAGGTATTATAACCGGGTCGTTGCTAGCAAACTTGATAGGGCTCTTGTGAATGCCCTGGCTCTTGATGCATGGGATACTATCTCTAGCACCACCCTACCTAAACTTTATTCTGATCATCATCCTATTCTAGTTTCCTTTCATTTAAAAAGGTAAAATCTTGCCTTCAATTCAAATTCAATAACGCTTGGTCCAATGATCATGACTGATCTCATCTCTTTCAAAGCTGTTGGAATTCTTTGAGTCAACACTCTAATGTTTTTGCATGTATCACCAAGATTAAACATCTTAAGCTCCATCTCAAAGGTTTGTGTGGTGCTAAATCCAAACAGATTGATTAGGAAATCTCCATACATGAGAGTGATATTAATCAAATTCAAATCACCTCCTCTAACGTTGACTTTACCTCTGACCCTATAACTAAAATAAATATCGTTGTTAAACTCAACTCTCTTTTAGACCTCAATGATATCATTAGAAAATAGGTCTTCAAAATGAAATGGATCACTGATGGGGACAGAAACATCAATTTTTACAATTCCCATCAATGGATTAGGAAATTCAATCATCCTCTATCCTCTCTAAAAGATAATGACAATATTCTTTCCTCTGAAGCTGCCATCTCAAATCTTGTTGTCACATATTTTGTAAATATCTTCAATGGTACTCTTATTAACAAGAATATTATTCCTGGGATAATCAAGAATATGATCAATGAGGATGAAAATGTATTACTCTTGTCTCCTCCCCTGGACCATGAAATCAAAGCCACGGTCTTCAGCCTGAATCCTGACAGTGCCCCGGGTCCTGATGACTTGAATAATGGTTTTTTTCAACATCCCTGGGAGGTTGTCCACACAGATGTTTGTAAACTTGTTAATCATTTTTTTAAGACTGTGTTCCTTCCTCATGGTCTAAATGCTCAATTTCTCACCCTTATCCAAAAGGAGTCTATTGCCTCTGAAATTCATATCTTTAGGCCCATTGCTCTAATTAATTCTATTTATAAAATCATTACGAAGCTTCTGGCCAATAGGATTTCATCTCTATGTAACAAAATTATCTCCCGGAACCAATTTGGTTTCATAAAAGGTAGATCCATTCATGATTTCATTTTCCTTGCTTCGGAATGCACTAACTCTTTTAACAAAGTATCTCAACGAGGCAATATTTCCATAAATCATGATGTTAGGAAGTCCTTTGATACTATTGACTGGACTTTCATTTTCAAAGTACTTCAAGCTTTTGGTTTCAGTGATGTCTTCATTAGTAGGATTCACTCTCTCCTAAACTCTGCCTCAATTTCAATTCTGGTGAATGGCTCCCCCAAGGGTTATTTTAAATGCTCTAAAGGAGTTTTTCAAGGTAATCCTCTTTCTTCTATCCTCTTTTCTATTGCGAAGACTACCTTAGTAGATTTCTTTCCTCCATTCTTTCTCACGGTAACCTGAAACCCATCTTGGCTTCTAGGAACCTAACTGTCTTGTACCATCTCCTCTATGCCGATGACATAATTCTTTTCCTCAATGCAAATAAACGGAATGTCCTCAACCTTAAAAAATCCTTATCCCATTACAAAGAGGTTTTGGGGAAATCCATCAGCTGGAACAAATCCTATATTTTCTTTTGTAAATCCTTTCCCCTCTCCTGAAAATCCCACATTATAGAAAATCTCATCATCAAGGAAGGTTCCTTTCCTTTTACCTATCTTGGAGTTCCCTATTTTTTGGGGCAGACAAAAGGATATTTATTCTAATAATGTGGTTGATCAAGTGATTAATCAGTTTACCTCTTGGAGAGGGAAATCTCTGTCCATGGCAGGTAGGATTTGCCTTGTGAAATCGACCATTATTTCCAAATTGGTTTACTCCCTCATGATCTATAAGTTGCCGCTTGGTCTTCTCAAGAGAATAAATACTTATATTAATCATTTTTTCTTGACTAAAAGCATCATTGAAAGTAAACTTGTTACCATCCTTGGTCGACCTGCTGCACCCCTCTTGAAAAGGCTGGCCATGATATTTAAAATCTCAAGATGTTAAATGAGGCCACCAAGAAAGGCTCACTTGGAGACTGATAAATAACACCTATGAATCCCTTTATTTCCATAGAAATAAATTTCTTATGAGGATAATGAATGGGAACCTAAACTATGTCCAATATTCTCTTTTCCACTCTCTAAGAAACTCGTTTGTCAATATCATGAATATCTCTATATGGTTGGTTTGCATGGACTCCACCACTCGTTTTTTGGCTGGATTACTGGACTGGCTCCCTACTTATCTCCATGCTTCATCCTAATACTTCCCTTGATAGCATTAACTTCACTATAAAGGATGTGATGCATTCCATAACATTAGAGCTACCTAACTCCATCATGCAGGTGGTTGAGGGATTCCCTTTCCCTAGCGATGATGACCTTCTGGTTTTGGAACTGGCCCACAATGGTATGCATGATTCTAAAATTTTTTATAATCATTATTTCTCTGACTCTGAATCGGATTTTTCTTGGTTAATTTTTTTAAAACGTTGGATTAAACCTTCCAGACTTACTCATATTTGGAGATTTGTTCACAAGCATATCCTAACTGAGACCTGTCTCCAATCTTTTGGCATTCACCTCTGTTCTAAATGCCCTCTCTATCACCAACACAGAGAAGATATCAACCATCTCTTTTTATCTTGTGCTAAGGCTTTTTCTATGTGGAATTTTATTGCTAACATATTTGATTGTAGATGGCCTCCTTTTGACAATATTTTCTTTCAGCTAAAGCACTGTGTAGAGCTTAAATTCTCACCACAAATCAAAAAACCCTTCCTATCTACCTTGGTGGAGCTTCTACACATTATATGGTTTGATAGAAATTCCACTATTGATAATAATCACTCACCCAATCTCATTGCAGGTCACAAAAGAATCCTGATTGCAATTAAAGATGCTCCCTCGATCCAAAAAGACAATTGCGACAACACGATCAGTGAAATTGTGATCCTGAGGCATCTGCAGATTGAAGGCATTTTACCTCAACCAAATCATTTTCTCGAAGTCTTCTGAAAAGTCTAACTTCCTGGATAGATCAAGATCAATGTGGATGGGGCTTCTAATGGAAATCCAGGCCATGCAGGTTGTGGGGCTATCTTCAGAGACTCCTCAGGTCACTGCCATGGATGTTTCTATGGATGATATGGGATCACTTCCTCCCTTGATGCTGAGATGCTGGCTCTAATACGTGCCATTCAATTTGTAAAATATAAACTTCGGAACAATATCTAGATTGAAAGCGACTCCACCACCATTGTTCAAGCCATTTGGAATGGGGTTGTCCACCTCTCTTGACCTCTTACTGTGAGTCGGAAGATCTTCCTGAACATAATTTTGTAGATCAGATACATTGCCACCCATTCCTACCATGAAGCTCATATGGTGGCAGATGCTCTTTCCAACAAGAGGATCAACCAGGCCATTACGTTGTTTGATGAGTTGCCAGATGACCTCCTTCCCCTCCTTATTGAGGATAGTAATAAAATTCCCACTTTGAAACTTTTTTAATTTTATCGCTTGATAATAAGATTTTTCAACTTGGTCATTGAACATGACATTTCTTTTCAAAAAAAATGTAAAACAACATGTGACCAAAACTCCCATTTTCCCCAAATTAGTGGTTCATGTGAGCAGTAAGAAAACATAATGTAAAAACTCTTATGAAATAACGATCAATAGCTATGGAACAACACATGAATCCATGGTAAGAGAAGGCTATAAGTAAAGAAAGAGGGAATAGAAACACACTAGGATGAGAATATACACGCTTTGATGATCCAGATCCAATATTAATGGAAGAAAATTTTCAAAGGTCATTAATGTGGGATCTTGGTCAATATCATGTGGTTTGAATATCTAAAAGTCTCTTTAGTGTTAAGATATTAATGGTATACATAATATCCTTTGAAAAAACCATAAAATTTCTTGAATTTCCATTATACTTGGTTTATGTCAAATAAAATGCAAGAGGAGAGAAATAAAAAAATTTGGAGAAACTGGAGGAAACTAGAAATTTAGAAAAGGGTGATCTACAGTTTAGTTGGCCACCATCAAAATGACTCAAATTTGGTGTTCCACCATCATGGTGACACCATTACGGTGCTACCATTTCTATTTTCCACTATTATGGTGCCTCTATTTAGGCATGCCACCATTTTGGTGCCACAGTTTTAGTGTGCCACAGTTATGGTGCCACCGTTTAAGTGTGCCTCCGTTACAGTGACTCCATATCGGTGTGTCTCTATTTCATTGTTCCACAATTACACTTCCACTGTCTTGGTGTGCCACTTTCACGGTGCCACCATTTTTTTTGGAAACAGTTTAGTGAAACTATATTTTTTTAAACCAATATAAACAAACCACTACAACCCCCAAGAACACCAGAAGCTCTAGATTTTCACAATGGAATGGCCCAGGGAAATACAATTCATTAAATTAGATACCTAGAAAACTAGTATCGACCCTAATAATTTAAAACAAAACTCAAAAAGAGGGTTCTGAATAACTACACCATAAGATAACTCTAAGGGACAAACCACCCTTTGTTTTTTTAGAAACTAGAGAGAAAACCTCAAATCCAAGAACACCTCACCGTCCACTAATTCCCTAAAAACCATAGAAATACCAAGGGTCAAAATATCTAGACACACAGATTATGGATCATATTCCTTCATGACAACATACTATCCCCTTTGAATAACTATGACTCACCGGAACATGTTTAATCACATCTGCATTAATCCATATTGTTTAAGGATTAGGTCCTCCACTCCCCACCGTCCGGTATTTTCACACACATTTAGGGAATATGGAAACAAATCATCTCATAGGAAATGATTCCATGATTAACAATTAAAGAAAATCACAAATAAAAAACAATAGAAAAACACAGAACAGCTCTGGATACTTGGCACAAATATGTGCCTCTCGCTTCTAATTACTCTCCTTAACGCCACAATTTCACAATAACACACAAACCAAGGGAAAGGTCAATCCATGAAGCAAATTTCCCTCATGATCCATGATTCTTACTATTATATCCATGAACATCATGTTCTCATCAATATCCATATCTCCAAAATCAATTACATGGGTTCCATTAGGTATATACTGATGGAGCTTATAGACATAGAAGAAATCATGGATCATCTCCAACCATAGTGGAAATTCTAGATGTTATTCCACCTCACCATCTTGTCCCAATTCCTATAAAGTTATGATGAACCTTGGATTAATAATTATCCCTATGTCAAACCTTGGCTACCCATGTCACGGGGGATCCAAAAAGAAAACATGGTCCCCAATCTCGAACTCCAAATTCCTCCTCCAATGATTGGAATACAAATTTTTTTCAATCATGTGCTTCCTTCAACCTCGGATGGACAATTTACACCTTCTCTATTATACTCTGCTCCACTTTGAGACCAAGAATAGCTTCCCCCCAACTCCCATCCAACATATGGGTTAAAGACATAGACTCCCATATATTTCTTCGAAGGGAACCATATCAATGGAAGAGTGATAAAAAATATTGTACAAATACTCTAATAAGGATAAATGTCTCACCCAAGACCCACTAAACTCTAGAATACATGCACATAACAAGTCCTCCAATTTATGGATAGTTCCCACATTCTTCCAATACATATGAGGGTGGAAGGAAGTGTTGGGGAATCACTAAGTTACAAAGGATTGTTGCATTCCCCTTCAAACTCACGACGTAAAATGTGTATCATGACCTGATTCAATGGATCTTTGGAATAAATGTAGTTTCAACACCTCATCCACTTACATCTGAGCTAAGGTATCCACTGTGGTGAACTCCTTGGTCATTAATAAGTGAGCTGATTTTATCAAATGATCCTCTACTTCCCAAAGAACATTGCATCCTCCGTGAGTCTAGCATTATTCCTTTATAAAATCCATCAATTTTTCATCCCACTTCCTCTCAAAAACTTCTAGGGGATGCAACAAACCATCGGGAACATGGTTCTTAGCCTTCACTTGATGACATACTAGGCACCATGCCACAAAATCCACAACTACACACTTCTCCCCAAGCCACCAAAACTATTCCCTCAACCACAATACAATTTATAAACTCACTTATGCACAACAAGTTGTGACCAATGGAACTCACAGAGATCTCACTTGCGAATTTATACTAAAACAAATAGCTTCCCATGGAACAATATCTGATTCTTACTATTATCCAACCATCCAACTAGTGCATCACCCTTGTTAGTGTGATCATGCATCAATTTAGTCTCTATGTCTCCCCACTGAGACTCCTCCACCTATATCACCAAGGAATAATGCACTATAATCTAATATAGACATCCTCTACCACCATCTAATCTCACATCCCGACACAATGATTCCAAATCCTCTATTTTATTCCAACCCTCAGTGGATTCTTGAACTACATATTTCTATGAATTCTCACTTGAGGCATCAACCACCATGTTTCCCATTCCTGATGTGTAAGAGATATCAAAGTCACAGTCCTGGAAATACTCTATCCACCATCACTACCACATGTGCATGTCTCGTTGCGAGAAGTTATATCTCAAACTCTTGTGATCCATGATGAACACTATGTGCTCCCTAATGAGGTAAATTTTCCACTTCGTCAACATGAATACGACACCTGGAAGCTCAATATCGTGGGTGGCATAGTTATGTTCATGTGGACGTAACTTCCTAGACCTATAAGAGATGAGTTCCTCCTACTTAATCAGCACAAATCCAAATCCTAGAAAAAAATATTCATAGAACACCTCAAACATCACCCCTTACACTATAAAAATATGCATTAGATCATTGAATAGATTTCCATTCATGTAGCTGAAAATTCCATGATACAACTCACTCCACAAGAAAGTCTGGTACTTTCGGGTCATATTTATCAACAAAGCCACTTCTCAATATACCTCAGGTACGAACCTCCGGTAATATCCAACTAGACCCAGAAAAGTGTGAACCTCTCCAACATTTTTTGGTGCTTCCCATGAAACAAATTCCTCGATCGTTGATGGGTCCACTGCTATCCCATACCGAGACACCACATGTACAAAGAAGTTTACCTCTTGAATCCAGGACAATAACTTGGACAACTAACCATAGATATCGTAGTGTCGGAGGAACTCCAAGACTGTCCCTAGGTTCTCATAATCATCTTTCTCCATCTTTGAGAAAATTAGAATATAATTTATTAACACAAAGACAAATTAGTCTAGGTACCTGTAGAAGACAGATTTCATGAGCCCCATAAACACGGCTCTTGTATTCATAACATTGTACTGAATGACCAAACACACGATGTGCAAATACTTGCACCAGAATGTAGTCTTCCAGATGTCACCATCTTTTACCCACAAATGGTGATATCCCGACCAGATATCAATCTTGGAAAACCAACATGCACCCAAAAAACCGGTTGAAAAGATCACATATTCTTGGGAGAGGGTAACAGTTCTTGATCGTTACCTAATTCGATATTTAGCAGTCTATGCACCACCTCAGGACACTGTCTTCCTTCTTCACAAACACTACTGGAAAACTAACCTTTACCAACAGTTTGGAACCGTTGGTATAGGCCTCCAAACTGTTGGTATAGCCTATACCAATGGTTTGGAGAACCGTAGCCAAGTAAGCCGTTGGGATAGGTCTATACCAACGGTTGTCCGAAAACCATTGGTATAGACCTATACCAACGGTTTTGGAAACCGTTGGTATACGTAATATTAAATCTATACCAACGGTAATGGAACCGTTGGTATATTAATTCCAAAAATAAAATCACCGCTGGGATTTGATCCCAGGACCCCTCATTTATAATCGAACGACTTAACCACTAAGCTAACATCACTTTGTAAACATAATTTCATAAATATATATATATATTTGTATTATCATAATTATTTAAAATTTTGATTTATATAATGTTCTCGGTTAGTAAATATGGAAAAAAATTAAAGAACCTATCCCAACGGTTTTCAAAACCGTTGGGAAAGGGCTATCCCAACGGTTTTCAAAACCGTTGGGAAAGGGCTATCCCAACGGTTTTCAAAACCGTTGGGATAGGTTTGGGTGGGTTGAATGTAAGTTGGCCGAAGGTTGAAATTTTTCCTCCACTTTCCCAACGGTTTTGATGAACCGTTGGGAAAGAGGAGGGAAAGAGGACCCTTTCCCAATGGTTTTGGTGAACCGTTGGGAAAGAGGACTCTTTCCCAACGGTTTTGATGAACCGTTGGGAAAGAGGAGGGAATGAGGACCCTTTCCCAACGGTTTTGGTGAACCGTTGGGAAAGAGGAGGGAAAGAGGACCCTTTCCCAACGGTTTTGGTGAACCGTTGGGAAATGGTAGCTATACCAACGGTTTTTACAAACCGTTGGTATAGAAGTGTTGGGAAAGATCATCTTTCCAGTAGTGAAACAAGACTGTACCACCCCAAAGAAATAGACTTGGCTGGATAAAACCCATTTTCATTATGTTTTCATCATGAATTTACAACTATCACAACTCAAAATGCCCTATCAGATAGGGAACCATCAATGTTGGATGGCAAATGGGTTTCAAGTCTCTTCTAAACCCAACATCATGTTGAGGGGGTAGAGTCACAACCTCTTATGGGGAGACATACAATAACTCCCTAAAAACTCATGGAAACTCCACCATATCATAACCAATCAACCACTCTAATATATTGGTGAACATAGAAAGAAGATGATCCACACACCAACTACCTTGCTGACAACTATGGTTTCTATAAAAAGAAACATGTTGTCCATCCATATCAAAAAACAGGACTCTCAACTGGAAGAAGTCGATAACGGAATGCACAGAGAAAAACCTACCGATGTTATGGATGACATTCTATGGATTCATCTATAGTAGAAGAAGATCCCCACTAGACTGATGTGGCCCCAACATCAATCTATATCCCCGAAGAAACATCTAAAAAACTAGTCAGACCTTAAACTGGCCTTATCAACACATGGGTAAATAATAGATAATATATTTCAAGTCCCTAGGCATGAGCTAGAATTGGTGCAATGAAGGATTAAGGAGCCCTTTAATCCCATAAATCACACACATGAGAACTAAACAGACTGATCGTACATCAAAAAAACATCGAACCTTCTTGAACTACTGCCTTGACGATATGAAACTGCCCATGCCCAGCTCTTGTACCCCTCACCTATTGACCACCTCATCGAACCCACATTGGTTAAGTTCCCAATGGATAACCCTATTGTTGTACTCCTCCAGCACCATCTACCCTCTATGGAGTTTGAGCATGATGCCCCTACTATTGGAATGCTCGGACCAGCTGGTGCTACTACTGAAGTGGGTGTTAAGCCTTACCACCCCCACCATATTAAACTCAATCTGGGCACTGGCTTCAATGATTTCAATGACTTCCACTGAAAAATAACCTCAGTCACATGCCAATTGGAAATGTGTGAGGTCCATGAGACCAGAAAATGAATTTTTGAGACCTAATTCCCCTTTGTCAAAACCTAGAAGGCCTGAATGTTGGAGACCTGCTATTGACTATGTTCCCCTTTGATGAACTCAGCTGGTTCCCCTCTCACAGTACACCTCCATGCAAGTGAATCCTATACACTACTTCAGTCTTATTTTAATATTATATGTATATCAGTAGGGTAAAGGGAGTTATGGAATTATCATGTGATGGTCGGAGTTACTCCTTCAATCATATCGCCCATGAATCCTAATCTAAAAAAGATTTAGAGAAAGGCATTAGAGATCCTTGAAAATTATACCCAATTCTGTCGCTGACACACACCCCTACTGGAGGGGGTGCATACCTTGCCTCTTCTCGGCCTTCATCATCATGGAATTAAACTCTTCACAAAGATCCTTCTCGAATTCATCTCCAGAGACATTGGAATCCTTCCTCTCCCAGAGGTAAATAGTACACCATTGATGTACAACGACTCACACGTGTCGATTTTCCAGAGGAAACCAGTACTCTCTCAGAGCATAGATCATGGTAACGGTCATTTTCATCTCCTCCATCTATCCCACCATCTCTATGTCTGAAACACTACCTTTATACTTCCCTAGGTTCTTCTGTTAGAAAGGACAAAGGGTCTTTTTCCACAAGTCATCTTCCCCCTCTCGATCGTACCTCCGCTGATCAACCAAGTCTACCTTTTGTGCCTCAACTATATGTACCACATGTGGTAGTCTTCAAAGTTCCATAACAGAAAAGGAAATCAAGGAACTAAATAGTAATGGTAGTAATAATTTTTTTATGATATATTTTAACTCTTTATTTAAATTAAATTTCTAAAATACCCATGACACACATGTACACAAGTCATTAGGATGCATGTATCTTTCCAAGGGTTTATACTTCATATTCATTATATCATCTCTGGGACATTCGGTAGGCCAAGAGTACATGAATTAGATCACAGGGGGGGGGGGGATAAAATCTAGTTTCATATCTAGTCATCCGTGAAATATTTCTTGCAGCAAGATTGCCTAATTATATTTCTCTACCATCCCACACAATCCTCAATATGTCTAACTCAGAACTCCAACCTATCTATCAACTATCATCTCTGACACCATTCTGTCATGACTAGCCTTCTTCAAGTGAGGGATGTGACAAAAATGTTCCATGCCCTTCCTTCATCAAGATAATGGAGATATAATGAACCCCAACTCCCACCTCCAATAGGCCTCTGATTGGAAACTAGAACAAAGGGTATATAATCTCAAACAAATTGGAAGGAATTACCCACATTAATGAGATTATAATTGGGAGAAAATATGTAAAAATCCAAAACAACACAAAAATTTATATAAAGGAATCAAAAATCTGACCCATGAATGGTTTAAATGTAAAATATGAATAAATTAAAAACAAAGCACCAAAGAATGTTCCAAAAGAAAAGGACTAAGCAGCAGAACAACAAATATCCTGAAGACTGAGTTAGTAAGGTCCAGTATAGTCCTCAAAGTCCTCCTAGAAACCTGAAAAAAGTCTTATAAATATAGAGTGATTATAAAAGTATACCCAGTAAGAAATCTAAATACACCCCTTCACAAGTGGGGGAACATACTAATCCCATTTGAGAGAATATTATAACCTCAATGAACCTACCATGGAGAATATAATAGCCCAGCATCACCAAGGAACACTCATGAAATAATGTAAGTCAAGTTAACTATTTTTATAAGAACGTTTATATTTTAGTACCCCAAACCACTTTCCCATTGGTTGGAAACTCATTTCAAATAGTTAACATCTTGATACAATCCGTGTACCAAAATTCATTCCTACTATCAGAACCTTCCCACACACACTTGGGCCTCAAAACACACACAAATCCTGCCCACAGACACCCGATCCACCACCACACTACACATCCCTCCCATTGACACAAGGGCCGTAACAACCACGCCTCATACCTGAAGACACTTGGGCCACATCCTAAAGCCACTGGGGAAAACAATCCTACCCTAAAAACACATAGGCCTCTCACCCACACCACAACATGCCCGAAGGATCTTGGGCTATAGTAAACCACAATTCATTACAGCCTGCTCGGATATAGTCAAGCAGTAAGAACTACAAGAGGGTGTCAGGATAAAAGTCAATAACCAACCATCCATCCTCCAACTGGCAAACCAGGAAATTCACCCACCACTATAATCTGGGGGTGTTAAATATATGGTTCACAAAAACAGTGGGGTGCGTATATAAATTACAAGAAAGTAAAAGTTATACATATATCTGATAAAAAACTCAAAACAACCTATGTTTTCAAACAAAAAACCTTCCCACATAGAACCACATCTACTACTACCCATATATACACAACCACACTTAAAACAACAGAAAAACAAGCATAACCCCTTTTCATTTCACAGAATTCCATTCATTAATTAAAGAGTTCACATTATTTTATTCTAGCACTACCCGGGGAAACTACTAATCACAACATCTGCAACCGTTTTTAGAAGGCTGAAATCCACTAAACACTTCCAAGGATAAGAAATAATTAGGGACCAAAGTAAAGAAATTGATTTTTTTCCAATTCATAAAAAAATAATAACAAACATGCAGTCCTAATACACAACCCCTATTTCATAGACACTCATTAAACCACTGCAAATTGTAATTCTTCAATAGTATCCCACTCAATTATCCTCCCACAACTACACCAAGCAACCCTTCTTCCCAACAACACCACATCCAACACGCACATAAACATGAATTCATGACACAATCAAGTCTTGCAGCCACACTTCCCAACCATTACCCAGATGTAGTCCCACTACACAAAAAGTCCATCCATTATAAAATAAATAAAAATGTTTACCTAACTTCACTACAACAAGTCCTCTACCAACCCATACACAATTCCCAATGTAAAACACCACCAAATAGCAACCCCACACCAGAAAAAGGTTATCCCCAAAACAAAATCTAATTCCCTATGTCCACCCACAGTACCCGTAACATGTTTACCAATAAAAACTACACCCAACCCCCTACCCCCAGTTAAGTTAAAAACAAAACACAACATTTCACCTAGACACACCATTAATTTAAGCATATTCAGATTTAGAAAGAGTTCTTTTTTAATTCCAAATTAAATAATATAGGTGATCATAGAACATGATTGATCATGGTGAATCCATTTATTAAACCATCAATACATGATAAAATAGATTTCAAGTTACAACCATTTATCAATGCTTCAAATAAAATACAGAACACCACTAGTGGACAGGAAAAGGCAACCAATAGCCATGATTTTTCGAATTCCATACAACCCATAAAATTTAAAAAAATGTTTGTGGATAACTAATGAAACAAAATACATAACATAATAACTTCCCTTCCATTATTTCACTGATCCTATTCTCTTTTCATCATTATATTCCATTCCCAATGTTTATTAATTGTTAATAAAAAGGATTTAGCCATTCATCAAGATGGAACATTACTACAACCACCCTGCATGATTCAAAAATATAGAGAGGTAGAAGAGTCCCTACTTAAAAAAACAGGCATCCAAAACTCTACTTTTCACCATAATAGAGGATCTCACTAGCCACAGAAAATCTCCATGGAAAAAAACTACGAAATGATTGATTGATGGCTATATCAGAACATGAAAAACCACATGAAAGGAAGGATCTAGGTTAATAAAGGTGGAATGAAAACACACAGGGAATGAATGATCCTGGGTTTGAAGAGCTAGATCCCATATTAAAGGAGAAATGGTTTCAAAATACATTAACGGGGGATTGTGTTCATGATCAATCAATTTGAATATATCACATTCTACAGAGAATTAAGATATTAAATATATTATTAATATCCATTGAAACACCCAAAATAACACCAAGACATGGATTTAATATTGGTTTACATCAAATAATATGTATGAGGGGTGAAACTAGTAATACAAGGAGAAATGGGGGAAAAAAATTTAACAAATGGTGATCTACAGTTTGGTGTTCCACCATTAGGGTCCCATCATTTCGGTGTGCCAATATTATGGTGCCACCATTTTGGTGTGCCTCTATTAATGTGCCACCATTTCATTGTTCCACTATCATAGGGCCACCACCTTGATGTTCAACCATCACAATTCCACTGTTTTGGTGTGACATAATTACGGTTCCACTATTTCAGTGCCACCATTTTGGTGAAAGCGTTTGGTGGAACTGGATTTTTAGAACACTCCCAAAACAATCCACTACATAACCTAAGAATAACAAAAAAACCTCAATTTTCACAAAGGAATCTCTTGAGGAAATATAAATCATTACATTAGAATATTACTATAAAATGTTAAAAACATTAAGCCTTAATTATATATAATTTGTGGATAAATAGAGAGATTATTCATTTTTACATGAAATTTATCAACTCCGCAAGAAATGTGATTCATTTTTCATTACCACACATATGGATATCCATAAAATATAGTTTATATATAAAAATATTCAAATAACACTATTAGCATTCTTTACATTATGAAACTATTTTAGAAAGGTTTTTACCCTACAAATCAAATATAAGGAGTTATAAAAAATTGTTTGAATAACCTCAAGTAATATAAATGGGAACAGAAACTATATAATAAACTAATAGAATATATTAATATATGTTTAATATTAAATTAAATTAATATGACTAATGTTGAAACTAATTTATATAATTTAATTTAATTTAATTTTTATGACATTAGATGCATATGTAGTAATAATGTGGAATATGGAAATAGTTTCTTATAAAAACATCCTTCTTTGAGGAACAAATTATTTTATGCATCTTATATATTTTCAATGTTTTGGAAACTAAAATATTTATAATTATAATATTTTATGATCATTATTTAAGGTATTTTATCTTTAATCCAAACCACTGTCTCTTTCAATAGTGTTTTATTACAGTGTTTCGTTTACCCAAAGGTTTACCTCTTAATGATCCTTCCGGAAGGAACGATATTATATTAAGTACCAATATAATTTTTTATGGTGTATATACTGCCAACATAAAGATAATATAATAAATTATTTTTTTACATTTTTAAAAAATAACATCCATTCATGACCTTCATTTATTTGGTATTTGATGGATCTCATCCCCAAAATTTAATGTAGTTTTCAAAATAAAAACTACAATATTGATTTATAATATTTATCTTCGTGTTTCATATTTAATTTAATATGGTTTAATATATCTAAATATTTAGAGATTAATTTATAATCCAACATTCTGTACTGGTGAGTTTAAATTAATTTGGAAAAGTCCACTATGATAATCATAATTCAGGTCCACTTGATCCAGGGTCTACCCTCCATGTTCATAATTTCAATTTACCCCAAAATTATCCTATTTAATTATAATAATAAATAATATTATTCTCATGTAAAAATCATATTTACCTTTTGAATTATTTAAAATATTTTTGTATTTTCTTACTTTTCATTGTGGAATTTCTAAAATGGGGTTTTTATCATAGAATGTGATATTTTGTACCTTTTTCATTACATTGTAGTCAATCAATCCCTTCCTTTCGCCCTTTTTATGAAATTTTATTTTCATTTAAATTTATTTTTTTTATATTTAATTAACATAAATTTATCCCTTTTTTAGTAATCATTCCATTAATGAATTCATACATGTATTTATTTCTCATCAAAAATCTAACTTTTAAGTAAACCTATTTTAAGGGAACATACCTATTTGTCATTTCATGTACATATTCAACCCTATAAAATGATATTTAAGAAATAAATTCCTGTAAATATATCATAATATTTTTGTGAACTATAATGGTTCAATTTTTTATAGAAAAATATTAGTCATTTCATTATTTAATGATATCATTTACATATTTCAGAAATCTGCAATAATGTGGTAAGTTTTATTCATTACCTTCCTAAATTTGACATGTGATATATATATATATATATAAGAACTCAATGATCTATTACTATGTTTTATTTTAACATACAAACATCCAAATGATTTATTTAGTTCTTCTCTTGTGAATCCTTATGATTTATCCTTCATTAATTACTTGAATTGTAATTATGAATCACCCACCATCTAATGGGTCTGGTATTGATTATGATGGATGTATAGTTTATTATCCCCATGTAGAATAAATATGTGTTCTTTTTAATTTGACTAATGTGTTTGAAAATAATTATTTATTTCTCTAATGCATTGGGTAATGAATTGTATCTCATGAGATGTTATGTAAGGGATTAAGGAGTGATACCAATACATAATAGGACTTTGTCAACATTATGGTGATGATTATTTGAGTGGCCCTTGAAAAATGGTTATAATAACATGTTTTATATTGTCAATAATAATTTTTGATCCCATGTCTCCATTTCCTTATACAATGTCCCTTTGTTTTTTATATTCCTCTTCAGGATACCATGTTATGTACCTCAAATCTCACGTTCTCCTATATTTCAAAGATTATTTCATTATTAGGCATTCTAGCACACACTTTACCTTACGTATTTTCCCATGTATAATTTGACCTCACCCTTATTGTGTTTACTTCCACAGGAATCCAAGAAGCCTAATATGAATGAAATTAAATAATATACTAGATGGATTGATGTTATACTCAATGTTGTTTATTTGTTTAGAAGAAAAATAAAATATGATGTATTAAATTTATTCATTTGTAATACAGTACCCCATTGTGTATATGGTTTTCCAAGACATCTAAATTGATCGCTCTTTCAGGGCTTGATTCCTAGTAATCATGCCAATGCATGTAGTAGTAGACACCAACATTGGGTTATCTAGTGTTGGGTCACAATAGACAATGATATTTGAATGGTTTGGAATATTCTATTAATATTATTTATAGTAAACATAAAATTCACGGCTATAATGACGTTGAGTAACCTTAACACATGATATTTAATTCATATTCTAAGAAATGGTTATTAAAGAATAATATAATGAATCCCTAGTAATGGTTAAACAAGACCGTTGGATGACTGGAGTATACATGCATTAGAATTCAATAATTATGTTATATTAATGAATATGTATATGTTTTCCATTAGGAATTTTAAAAAAAATTGATTGGTTATGATGACCTTGAAAAATGATTTAATGTAGTGGTTCAATTTGGTTTCTGGGATGTATCACATAATGTCTTCTTGTTGTTTCCAAAATTATGTTTATCTTGGAAAAAATGCAGATTAATATTGATAATGTAAATTGGATAGTATTTATTACCATGGAACTCATTATTTATTTATTTTAGAAAAAGTGATCTATTTAATCGCGTATGATGTTTACAACCATTTTTAAATTTAATTAATATAACCAATAATCATAAGAATAATTAATTATTATTTTTTTAACAATGTTTTTGGATATTTTAGGTTATTAAAATGTTTCAAGAGAAAACATGATAAAGGTTTTCATATGATTGGTGTGTGAAAAAAAATACCTACATTATGATATATTGGGGATCAATGTTAATGTAATCCTAAGAAACATAGTTACCATCGTTATATTGTTTAGTAATTTCATATTTCAAAAGGGTTATATGGCTAACCATTTATGGAATGTATTAAGATAAAATTATTATGAAGTTTTATAGATTATTGTATTATCTCTACATATGTGGATTTATGCATGTTTCATAACCTATGTTAACAATTTTTATATGATGTTAACTAACCGAATATGTCATGAAATGCCATTATATATATGAATTTAATGAACTATTAGTGCTTCATAGAAGAAAAATTCACATTTTTTTCATGGAGTATGAGATGTAGTGGAAATCATGAAAGGTGCTGCTCAAGGGCGATCTTCAGAAAATAGAATGTAATTAAATCAATTAATTACAATTTCTAATAATTTTAGCTATTAATTTTATTACTAATATATATTTAAAGGATATTGAAATACATTTATCATAAAAAGATCGTTTTTAAACCAATGGTACTATAAATTATCCCATTTTTATGGTTTGGAGGTGCTTAGATTTTCTTTGAACATTCACTTTCTTATATCCAATGAGCTTTATTACTCTTAATAATAATTAATTATTTTCATCCATGTCTAATCTTACCTCCCCTTCTATGGTATCCTTTATGGAAACCTTGTTTTGAGTTACTTTGAATAATTTTTATGTTTACATGTATCTTTTTAAAAGGATGTTTTTTTATTCATTTGTACAATTTCAGTTTCCGTGAAAGGAACTATCCGATATTAAAAAGTTGATGACCCAAAATATTTCTTGGGGTAATTCATTTTATGATGGGTTGAATGTAATGCCTAGATTTTTAGGAAATATTCTTTTTGAATAAATTAAAATTTATTTGATAAATTTCATTGAAAGAAAAACCAATCAATGACCTTGTTATATGCACCACTGAGTTATGCTTAAACTACACAAAAAATAAATATAATATTTTTGTACACACAATACTATTTTTTTTCTTCTGTTACACACAATATTGAGTTCATTCGATTGCTTGTGTTAAATGGAAGGTAGGGTATTAAAAAAATATAATACACAATTAATGTTATTACTAAAATAATATTATCGTTGTAACCTGTATGTTGGAATGGATGTTACAAATATGAATAACTATATTTAAAAAATTAGGGTTAAATATGTATATAAAAATAATATTTAGATTATTAATTACCTATTAATGATGGTAAAAACTATTTCAAAATAATGATATTCCTTTTCTATGAACATTATTTTTCTTCGGACAAACAACATTTTATCTCAAAAACATCAAAAAACCACATTTGATAATTTTTTTATAAAATTTATGTATTATATTTTCAATAAAATATTTTTAAAGTAATTCTATATAAGTGAATGGAATTAGAAAAAAATACATCTCCATTTATGAATAAAATGATGTATTTTATTTTCTAAAAGTTAAAATTCCCACCTATTAATGGATAAACTATTTTAAACATAAATTGATATTATTTAAATTACAATTAAAAAATGAACATTATTATTATAATCTAAATATAGAAATTTTCTTTGGGTTATTTTTTTGTATTTTTCTAGGTTGATTCAATCTTCGATGAATAGTAAAAATCACCGCTTATTAATTGGAAATTAATTTTTCATCTAAATTATTTCTAAAGATATATTACATTTTAAGCTATTTTTAACGTATAATTAGATCAATTATAAAAGTTTAAATCCAACTGATGTTATTCGAATCAATTTTAAATTGTAATTAGAGGTAAATTTTTGGAAACATTTTAACATTATACATTAAAAATATACATTCTCGCCACATATGTGATATTAATTTTAAATGTATTTAAAAAAAATTAATGCGAAATTTATAAAAATTGATACTTTTTTTAGAGTTTGAAATTTTTTTAATGAATATTCAAGAAAACATTATTTTTTACCAGACATATCATTGATATTAATTAAAATTAATTAATGAGATTAAGTTAAAATCAAGTTTACTTAATGGGTAAGTATTCACATAAGGGGAAAAATACCCAAGAAACTGGGACAAAATCAATTTTATGGATATTTTTAGGCCATATCCTCATTTTAAAGATTTTTTTATTTATTGGAGGCCCATGATGTATTGGATACCTCTCAATAATGTATACCTTTTGGTATTTAAAGGAAAGCTAGTCCTCCTGCACAATAAAAGAAAACTCACCCCCTCAGTTATTCACACCACAAAATCACTTATCCTAATAGAAATCTTGAAACAATATGCTCCCAAAATAAATCCTATAATACTATAAGGACCACATTTTGTTGAAATCCAGCCAATGTATCTTGTTGGTTCAAACAAAATAGAGTTAAACAAATAAGTGTAAACATCCTTTACCAAGAATATATGTTTCCGTTCATCCTATACCAATAAAATTAGTCTTATAACATGATAATATAATAACCTAAGTATATTAAATATGCTTATATGTTGTTATGATAATGGTATGATGTACACTTACACACACATCCCTCAAATAAGATAAAAAATCATCATTCATGTGTATGGAAGACTTCTGCCTTGCGATTTGATGTCGTTTGTCCTCCCATTAACACCATTATAAGATGGTATTAAGGATGTAAAACTATATTTAATGGATATTTATGATATTCATGATT
Source organism: Viscum album (assembly GCA_963277665.1). Taxonomy (NCBI): domain Eukaryota; kingdom Viridiplantae; phylum Streptophyta; class Magnoliopsida; order Santalales; family Viscaceae; genus Viscum; species Viscum album. The sequence continues at coordinate 390,133,960 of OY728125.1, forward strand.
ACTTTATTATTATTTAATTATTATATAATTCCTAACAACATTATTTCAATTATGTGTAAATTCGATAACTTCGATTGTGGACGTGTAGACAACCACATCCTCAAAGTGATGCGATTCATTCATAAATTACATGGAATGGATCAAGGTATGGTTTGATAAAATTATATGATATATATGAAATATTAATTCTATTTTAATTATAATATATATATATATATACTTCATTTACATTCATTATTTCAATATGACAACAAAATAGAAACATCACTAATACATAACTAAGAGTCTCTCCCGCTGAGAGCGTTACTCCTGGGATTTCCTAGGGTTTTCATTTTCCCCCATCTCGTGTAGCTCACGACGGCGGGGGGATCCTTAAACATTCCGCCTTCAGGCGGACTCGGCTGTCCTCGGTGAGTCGCACTTCAGAACGGTGGCCCTTCGACGGCTCATCAGTGGCAATAAAGGCATGTCACCTGTTGTTCAGAGGGAAAGGGTTATCTAAGGTTTGGATTTGCTTCTGATTTCTGAAATCAAGCTTCAACTGATCTCGCGCAGAGTCCTGAAGGCCTTCCTGCCATATTCTACCTTTTCTGATCCCAGATCTGGACGAAGGTGGACTTGAAATAGGGGCGGTGCGAGAGTTTCCCGGTTGACACCATCCTATGTATGATTGCAAAGCATCAGCGAGCAGTGTGTGTGAATCGCGAAGATTGTGCCGCGAAGTGCTCCGTGGCGAGTGGAGCATTGACTTGGTTCTCAATGACCTGGTTCGCGGGGGCCCTAGAAGCGGAGACCTGGTTCGCGGTGCCCCTGGAATGAAGGCGAACTCTCGGTGCATGGCGAGATTATTCCACGAAGGGAGCTCGCGAAGCTCCGTCGTGGTGAACCTGATCATAAAGGAAAAAATGATTTGCGGCGAGCTCGAGTTGAGAGCGAGGGGGCCACAAAATCATGGGTCATGAAGTATTCCTAGTGGAACCTTTCCGCGCAACTTTGCTCGCGAAGAAAAACCACAGGAGGCCACGAAGTGGGGGTCTGGCATGGGGGGCCTCGCTGAAAAGGGTAGTGACCGGGGCTTTTTGGGCTGGGCCGGGCCTTGTTTTTGATTTGTGACCTTGATGTATGTTGTGTTTCCCTGTGGTGGTTCCTTGTAAGAGAGGGGGCACTTTGGTGAAACAGAATGTCTCAGACATCAGACTACCTGCGTTTTGACCCTTGATGGCAGATCACTGGGCTTTGTTTGATGCTTTCCCCTTCTCGCGAGCACGTTTTTAATGGTGGCGGATTTGGTGAACCTTTGGAAGAAGATGTCCTTGATGGATAAAGAGAATGCACCTATCTAGGCTCGCAGAAGCGAAGATTACTTTTGTAAAAACGCATGTCTCTGCTGGTCGTTGGAATGTTTGTGGAAAATATCTCAATCAACCAGGGGGTCCTCAAAAACACCCTCCAGAACCTCTGGAAATTTGAAGTTGGAGTGGCCATTCGAGAAGCGGGAAACAATCGCATAGTATTTGAGTTCTTCAATGAGAGTGATAGAAATAAAATCCTAAAAGGTAGGTCATGGTCCATCAACAATCAACTCCTCATGGAAGAATTCAAAGGGGGGATGACATCCAGCACATTAAGCTCACCTGATCCCCTTTTTGGATGCGTATCAAAGGAATCTCGTTTCACGCGCGAACGAAACATGTCATAATAGAAAGTGCGGACTACATTGGCCAATTCATTGAATGGGACTACTCAGACCCTATCCAATGGGGACCCGAGGTCCGGATTAGAGCCGAAATTATGGTATCGGAACCACTGATGAGAGGCATGTTTTTGAAACTCGATGGCGCAAACAATTGGATATCATTCGAATTCGAGAAACGCCCTATCTTCTTCTTCTTTTGCGGACGCCTCGAACACCTAGAAAGAGCGTGTGTATCAAAGTAAGAGAAGGGATCAAGTAATATCATACTACAATATGGCCCATGGCTTCATGCCAAAACGGTTATATATGCCTCCATACTTGAGTCGGAAAAACAAAAGGACCGCCAACAGCTCACGTTGGCCCACACAAGACGGGTGAAAAGTTAATAGGGAACAATCATCATGCTTGGGCCACTAGACTTCCCAAAAGATAACTCAACCAATAAGAAGGAAATTAGCATGCATCCTTCCCCCCAGAAAGAAACCGTCCCAAATTTTACAGAGACGGAGAATACCCCATATATTCTTCCAGAACAAAGCTCGAGACCAAAGCAGATGTAAACTGAACCACCAGATCCCGACCCTGATCCTGGAAAAACCATGACAGACAGCCTAACTCAGGATAAAGAAGGAATGATAGAAACTTCACCACCAGGCCCAATCACCCGTCGAACTTGGAAACAGGTGCAACAAGAAGTAAGTGATTGTAAACTAGAATATCCAAATCTCGGGGGAGTGAAATGATGATGTGAAACAAGATGGTCAGCGGGGACACCCCTAAAAGATGGAAAATAATTGGTGGAAAAAAAGTACAGAAGACTGAAAGGCAGAGGCGGGCCAGACCCAGCCCCACCTAGATTAATGATCGTCTTATGCTGGAACTGTCATGGGCTTGGCAACCCATGAACAGTTTGCATGCATCATGGAAATTGTGCCAAAAGTCACCCTAATATGGTTTTCCTGTCCGAGACCATACTGGAAAACAAGGACACCACAAGCATCGCTCTAAAATGCAGCTTCAAAGGCTGCCTCCCAGTTCCCTGACAAGGCCACTCTGGAGGAATCTGTCTCCTTTGGAAAGATTTTGTCGACATCAAGATCTTGTCCTTCTCCTCACACCATGTGGCTATGGCTATTCATGTGAACCATGCCCTGCCATGGACTTTTGTGGTATTTTATGGTTGGCCGGCCCATAATGAGAAGTGAAAATCGTGGGACCTCCTCTGCAATCTTCGTCATGACCTTCGAATCCCTATTCTCTTTGGGGATGATTTCAATGATATTATTTATCATAAGGAAAAAAGAGGTGGAGCCGCCCGAACATCCTCGTCGACGACGTATTTCAAGGATGCGGTATCAAGGGCGGACCTGATTGACCTAGGTTACGCGGGTGATCCATTTACATGCTTTCGGGGTAACTCAGATGGCAATCACATTGCTGGGCGACTTGACAGATTTCTGGGATCTGTAGATTGGAAAAATATCTTCAGTATGTTCCACATCGGCCACTTGACGCTCAACTGCTCAGACCACTATCCAATAGTCATTGATTGCAGTCATGGAAAACTGAACAGGAAACCCTACAGACCCTTCAGATTTGAAAGATTCTGGTCAAAATAACATGAATGCAATGATGTTGTCCGACAAAGATGGAAGAGTACCCAAAAAGACGTTGGAATCAATCTCTAACAGGTCTCATCCAATCTAAGGTCATGGACCGACAAAAAGTTCTGCCACCCCGATAGGCACTGTGATTTCATAGAAAGGAAACTGCATGACCTACTCAAGAAACCCCCGTCGGACTGCAACCTCTCTTCGATCAGTGCCACTCAAAAAGATCTGGACGTGGCCCTGCGCGTTAAGGAAAGCTTCTGGGCCACGCGGGTGTGGGACACCCACATAAGCGAAGGAGACGCTGATTCACAGTATTTGCAACAAAAAGCTTCAGCTAGGCACTGGAAGAATTCAATTACTTTCATCTCTAAACCAGATGGTAGAAAACTCACAGACACCAATGGTATTCACGATGTTCTGATTGGTTATTTCCAGAACCCTTACTCTGTAGGTACTCCTCTCATTTCTGCTGAAGTGGAGGATTGTATTAGACCAGTGATCACCGATGAGATCAATTGGGAACTTTCATAAGATGTGACGGATGAGGAGATTCGTCTGGATTTGCAACATATTCACCCCACTAATGCCCCGGGGCCAGATGGTTTCCACGACCTCTTCTTCAAACAATACTGGCACATCATCGCTCCTAACATCTGCAAAATGATGAGGAATTTATGGGCCGGGAAAACGAGCATTTCCGCCATCAATGAAACTGTCCTCGTTCTCATTCCCAATATGAGGAGACCTTTGGGGGCCCCTGACATCAGACCTATCAGTCTATACAATGTCTCTTACAAGATCTTCTTAAAGATCTTATTCAATCGACTGCACCCTTGGCTATCTAACATCACCTCGGAAAATCAGAGTGCCTTCGTGGCAAAGAGACAGATTACTGATAATGCAATTGTGGCCCACGAAGTGTTTCACTCTATGAAAACACGTACCACTGCTAAAAGAGGAACCATGACATCGAAACTGGATATGACTAAGGCCTATGTTGAAGTGTAATGGTACTTTCTTAGAGTCATTATGATGAAAATGGGCTTCTTCTCTAAATTGGTTGATCTGGTTATGATCTGTTTCTTGACCATGTCATTACGAATCAAGGTCAACGGGGAGCTCAGCCGAGGAATTTTCCCATCCCGGGGCCTTCTACAGGGAGATCCTTTCTCCCCCTTCCTTTTTATCTTGGTGGTTGATGTTTTTTCCAACCTTATCTCCATGGCTGCATCCTCTAACACCATTCACAGAGAAAAGGTTTGACGAGGAAGCCCACCGGTTTCACACCTCTTCTTTTCCGATGACAGCCTCCTTTTCTCCAGAGCAACCACTAATGAATGTCGGGCTGTCATCTAGGAGATTCAACAGTACAAGAGGGCGTCCGGTCAGTCAATCAATCAAGGGAAGTCAGAAATCTCCTTCAGCGCCGGGGTACCTCATGCCAAGAAAGAAGAACTCTGTGAATTTGCTGGCATCCATCTGGTTGAAATTCACTAGAATTACCTCGGGCTTCCCACTATTTTTGGCCGCTCTAAAATAGAAATTTTTGCATCCTTTCTGGATAGGATTGAGAAGAAAATTCAAGCCAGGAATCCCAAAAAAATTTCCAAAGCAGGAAAAGAGATCCTTGTTAAAGCTGTCATCCAGTCTATCCACAACTATTTTATGTCCCTGTTTAAGCTTCTGTTTGACGTTTTCAATCAGATCCATTCAGGCACAACCATCTTCTGGTGGGGGAAGAAATATGGAAGAAATAGAACCCACTAGATGGCCTGGGAGAAACTATGCAATACCAAGCCTGAGGGAGGCATGGGATTCCGGAATCTCTTTCATTTCAATGAAACTATGCTGGCTAAGTAAGGTTGTCACCTGGTTTAGCATCCATCATCCCTCTACGTGTGTGTTCTTTGAGCCAAATAATTTCCCCACAGGGACTTCCATGTCTCCTCTCTTGGCCCTCGTTCAAGATTTCTCTAGAGAAACATTTGGGCGACCCGAAGTCTCTTGGAAAAACGGTTGGGCTGGAGGATCGTGAAAGGAGAATCTGTTAATATTTGGACCAATCTCTGGTTGATTGATAAGGACAAAATACGGGCCTCATCCCCTGCCCAACCAGGTTTTGAAGATGCCTCTGTCAGATGCCTCTTTTCCAACCAGGGGCCAGGATTGTGCATTGATAAGATCCACACATGGTTCACTGAAAGAGAAAAAAGAATCATCCTGAGTACCTATGGGTCCATGATTCTAGCGCCGACCATATCTTCTAGACGTACGACCTTTCGGGAGCCAACACGGAGAAATCCAGATATCGGCTCGCCAGTGGCCATCAATCAGTTGACTGGGATGGGGAACCCTGGAAGTCAATTTTGAAACTCAAAGTTCCTCCAAAAAAACACCTATTTTGGTGGCATGTGTGCACGTGCACCCTTCCTACCATGAGCCTGCTTGTCTTCTGACATATGTCAAGTGAGGAATCTTTCCCCTTCTACCCGAATGTCCCAGAATCTCCCTTGCATGCCATCATCCAGTGCCCATGGGCTAAGGAAATTCGGAATTTTTGGGGTATTGCTGATGAAACTTCATTGGCCATGGCCCCTTACCTCCCATCCTTCATGTTGAGATGGTGCTCCTCCTTCCTGCCGGCTAAAACGGGTTCACTTTTCACCTTGGCATGGATCATTTGGGTCCGTCGCAATGAGGCAATTTTTAACCACGTTCACAGACCCCTTGTTTTTTGGACCGAATGGGCCTCTTCGTGGGTTGAGGACTGGAAGCACCACAATGGACACAAAAATACCATGGGTCCCCCATCCTTCCCCTCCAACTGGTGGCCTCCATGAGAGGGGATTCTTAAGATTAATGTGGATGCGTCTCTCTCTAAGGATGGGCATGTCGGCCTTGGCATCCTAGGCCAGAATCATCAGTGGCAAATTGTGGCAGCCAAACATGAAGCACACTACGCTTTCTGGGAACCTCTGGTGGCTGAGGCTACTGCTATACTTGTAGGTCTGATGCTTGCCATGGACCGCGGTTGGGATTAAATCAACCTTGAATCATACTATCTCACCATTATCAGTTCAATCAACTCCAACAATGGAGACATCCAGTATTTTGGATCCCTCATTATGCGAATCCTGTCTATCCGTCAAGGCTTGTCAATCTGCAGTTTATACCATACTAAATGAGAAGGAAACAATGATGCTCATAATCTTTCGGTGTCAGAACCCTATGATGTTGACCAGCTCTGGCTGGACATTTTCTCTTCATGGCTTTTCATTTGTGCTTCTGCAGATTTTTGACATTAATGAACCTTTTCCTTCAAAAAAAATAATGATTTTCGTCTCCGTGAACTGTGTATTCCATATCATATTTCTATCAATTATATGTTTTTATAAATAATTATATAATGAATATATATGATATTTAAAATCAATATTAATATTCATTAAATATATAAATCATATTATATGTAATATGATGGAAAGTAACAAGTCAAAACATATACAAAAAAATAAAGCAGATATATCTCCAAACGTAACTATTACAAAAAATTATTAGTAAAAGGGGAATATAAATTTATAATAAAATAATATTGGGAATGATTTATAATAACATGGTTCTATGGTATATTTATAAAAATATTATATTTATTATAAATGGGATCTAAATATGTATAAAGAAACAGAAGACTTAAGGTATGATAATTTCATCTCACTTTTTATTTCTGTGAGATACATTCAATATTCACCAGTCACTTATTTTATTTGGATTATATAATACCATATTAAAATTAATATCTCTAATTTAATTTCTTTTATAATATTAAAATCATTAATCATTGTAATTATATAATGGGCTGCAAGATTCAGATTTCACTCATGTAGTAAGGGTTTTCTGGCCTCACATCAATTTCTAGGAGATATATGCTATATTAAACACTTATTAGTATTGTGTGGTGTATATACTAAAATATGAAATTATAGATCTGAAATTTACTTTATTCCGTGTTATTAAATGTTTTAACTTATTTTATTCTTTCGTGGGGATCACAAATGAAATGTTACTAATTCATAAAGGGGATTTCTAGTCTCACATTCATTTCTGTGGGACTTATTCCATATTCACAACTCATTTCTATTATGGGGTGTATACCCTGGGCAAAAATTTATTATATAATTCATATAATTAAATTTATTTCGCTTACATATACATTTTATGATATCATTTTCACCTGGTTTAAATTTCAAAAGATACCAATTTGATAATGTAATTTTGCCTCAATTTTTTTTATTGAGACACATGTAATATTATGAACCAATATTCTTATATAAGTTCTATATAATGACATTTTATATGTAATATCTTTTTTCTAATTATTTTCATGATATTATAAAAATCATGTAATATTATTCCTTCATGGGTACATTGATAAAAAATTTACCAGAGTTGTACGAGTATATTACTACAGTATCATCAATTTATAGGGATTTGTTATGATTATGCTTCCATTGATGAAATAATATGATCCATCTCCCAGGTACAATCATGAATTTATTTATCCTATAGAAAACGATAAAATCATGTTGTAATTGTAAATTTGATTCCACTAATATTTACCTAAAATAATTTTGATTATTTTTTACTATATTTCGACCTAATTTCCCCATCTGGATTGAAATATATTTTATTCGAAAAAAATGTTTTACAAAAATGTTTTCAAGTGTGTATTTAAATTATATTACAATATTTTTGTCAATAAAATTAATTCTAAAAAATTATTATTATTTAATATATTTTTTCAATGATTTTCAAGACTTTCTGTATAGGATTTTTAGGTTCTTTTCAACTAAAAATGTTTTCAATAAGAATTTATGATTAAAAATGACTGTTTGAAATTGGATGGGGTATTTTCCTTAATAAATTTTATAAATTATTTTTAATGACTATATAATAAGTTAAAATGAAAATTATTTAAAAAAATTATGACATTATAGATGACTATTTTAAATGAATGGTTATATTTCTTAAGAAATGATACAGGTGACCTTTTCTTTCTCTATATAAGATGGAATACTTGATATAATTTATCATTTTTTGGGTATATTATCCATATACACCATTCATATTTTTTACTTTGAATTTGTTTCATTTAAGAAGAAACATTTCTTATGAAACCTATATCTTTTCATTATTTTTATGTTATTAAATAATATTGAAACCAATCTTTTTTCCATTGGTTACAATATGATGTAATGTTTTTAATAACCATTTAATTTAATCAGTTGCGATAGGATTCTTATGATGCATATACGTTTTTATGGGTCATGGTATGATGAGTATTTTATAATCCTATTTCACATACATGTATGGTTTCATTATGTGAATGGTAGAAAAAATAACAAACTCTAATTCACTGGGTTATGATAAATGTTAAATGAGATCAAGGGGGTATATGAGAGGGAATACCAAGCCTATAATAAGTGGATACATGGGGGATAATCCTATGAATTTAAAAATAGGGTACATGGGATGGTATCACATGCACATAATAAGAGGCTTTATGAATGGGTATCCCAAACTTGTAACAGGAGTGTATATGGGATGACATACCAAGCCTGTAATAATAGGGAAAATAGTAGGGAAACCCATTCCTATTAAAAAAGGTCACATGAGATGAAATCCTAACCCTATAACAATATGGTATATGAGAGCGAATTCCAATCCCATAACAAGAGGGTACACTGGAGGGAATCCCATACTCTAAAGAAGATGGCACCCTAGAGTTAATCCCATAAATGAATAGGATACATGTTTTATTATCCCAAGATTAACATTATAAGTGAGTATTTGTAGGTATCCTAGAAATTTTATTTTCTATTCTTATCATTTTGAAACAATTTCATGTCGTATTCCTTTGTTATTCCATCATTGATTATTATCTTGATTCCCTTATGAATCTTGTCGTATACTCTACCAGTAGTTATGTCTTGACTCTTTATTATGATATTTTATATGAATTTTATGATATTATAAATCTATGATCATGTTTTCATTTAATTATGCTCATTTTAGTATTATATATCTCCCTTGTTTAACCTTTTTGAGCATCGGATATCACTGATTTTTGATGTTTCTGTTCCCCAATTTATAAAAAATTGTTTGAAGGAGGAGTAATAAAGGGTAAGGTATTTATGGGATATATTAAAGATCATTAACAATGATATAGGATTATGTTTCCAAGATTCAAAATATACAAAACTATTATAGTCATCGGGCATGTATTTTTGTAAAATTTTGAATATATATCTGAAATGATTTTATGTAATTGTATATTATAACTGGTTCTCTATAAATTACATGTAGAATATGGTGTAATAATGCATAAAAACAATACAAAAATAAGCAGATTCTGGTTACAATGATGGGATTGGAACGCATGCATTCAAAAATCACAACTAACAACCCAATGCATTATGTGTCTAAAATAATGGAATTATTTGTGAAAATAATCTACTCTGAAGGATAAAAATGGATGATAATCTTGAATAATATTTACAAACAATGAAGTAAGATAATTCCTATGTAATTGAAACATTGAATTTTTGTTTCGAAAATGATATGTATTGTGGAACACCGATCATATAGTCAATAAATGTGATGATTATAATACTACATTTCTTAGCCCATCTATTTATGCCAAGAACGATTTATAATGATATAAGGTCATCATTTTAGGGCTGGTGTCGCAGTTGAGTGTTACTCAGCTGATGGCATCCACACCATGCAGGACCTGGGTTTATTTTCTAATGGTCACAAGTTCTATTTCAGTAATCTGCAGGCGGTGACCCAGATGATGAGACAAGTATGTGGTGACACATACATGGTGTCATTGGAATTATGACAAAGCAATGATATAGAACAAGGAATTCAGTCTATCTTATCATCCAATTGGAATTATGATAATGAGATATGTATTTGGTTTCCCTCTACCAATATAGAAATTGGTCTTTTTCCAAATAAAAATGATCCTTTGGCCCTAGATTTTAATTGAAATTATCACCTTATCATCTCGATGTTTAACTATTGATAAAATCCTTAATAAGTATAAATATTATATCATATGAGTATGTTTATTGAAATGTGAGTTTCTAAAATATCAATATCCTTTATTATTAAATCTAAAAATATGTTTGAAACAAATATTTTCTCTCCATATAGTGGAAATAATTAATTGTAATTAAGATAATACATTTCATATCGACCTATGTTAGTACATAAATGATGATTACAAAAACCCATTATAATGACATTTTACAGTGGGATTTTTGATATTAAATAAAAATAAACTCTTAGATCAATCATTTGGACAAAACACAGCATTATGGATAATCCACCCAAATGATAAATGATATGTTTCCTAAGATTTTATGGTCAATATCACTATTGGAATTATATCTCAAGTCACATATATATTCAATACACCCTTAGATATATTATTTTGGGTGTAATAATTTAAATTGTGAGGTTATAATTTATTGGGGGGGAGGGGGTTGAATTTATCTCCCCTAGTGTATGGAGTAATTTTTATTTTTATAATTTATGTCAATAATTATAAATAATGTTTTAATTTTTAGGAAATGGAATTATTACGTGATTATATTTTTTCCACATTAGATATGAACCTTCAAAGAAACACATTAATACATTAAAATTTGATATATCAAAAATGGAATATAAAACAATTTATCACATAAAATGTATTATTATACAACAAGGATGATTAAATAAATTAAAATATACTAAATTAAAATATGTTAATAAAATGAAAAGAATAATATATTTATAACTAGTGACTCCAATGTACTACCATAATCATTATGAAACCGCATATGTACAACAAAACATAAAATGAGAAATAATTCCATTAAAGGAGAAATAATATAGTTAGACCTATAATAAAAAATATAGAAGTGATATGCCTAAATGAAATATGTTTATTAAGTCTATATGAATATTAATGAAATGTATTGGTTTCACATATGGTCAATAAAATGATATACATTATTGATATAGTCATTTCAATTATGGAAATTGGTCATATATCCCATAGGTATAGTAAATTATGATATTGATAATTGGTAAATTTAAAATAATATAAATCATAATGAAATAAATACATGATATGAAAATATTATAATTATTTATTTATGTGTGTGTTATTTAAAAATATTATTATATATAAAATAGTATATGTTATATATATGAATCAAGTAATTATTTCAATATCAATGTTAATAAAAAAAATTATTTTTGAATACCAATAATAATCTAATAATATTTTCAACTCTTATTTTTTATAATAGTAATATTTATTCTAAAATAATTATTTATTACCTATTGTAAGATTTGAGATAAAAAATAAATTAAAAAATTTAAAATATTATTAATTATGATATAATATTTTAACATCACAAAAATTAAAAATTAATATGGAATAATTATAATGAAACATAATTTTGAAAAAAAACTTATTTTAATAAAAGATTTTTTATGTATTATTTATATTTTCCATTTAATAATTAAATATAATAAATATAGAATTTGAATCCTATAAAATAAACACAATTTTTTTTCATTACATCAAAATTATATATTATGAATGTTTTATTTTTTATAAAATAATCTAGTTTTCGGATAATAGTAATATATAAGGATTTTTCAAAGAAACAATAAATTTTGTTGTAGAATACTGCCATATAATCATAAGAAACTCATTTGATGTAACAAAAAAAACTAATCTATACTAATATTTATTTTAAAATAAAATGAAGAGATTGAATGAAACACACTCAGTTAACCAAATATGTCACCTGAGAAAGCCCTCCATATGGTCTAATGTGTGTTGTTGATCACAAAAAACTAAATACAAGCACATAAAGACCAACATGAAAACCATGATAATGATTTTAACACAAAAAATATAAATATTACAATATTTTGTTAAAAATATAGAACCTCCTAGAAGGATGATACACAACAAAAAGACAATGAAAACAATGATGGATGGTTATCCCCTGAAGAAATGAAACATGAAAAAAAACCAAGTCCCCATGTAGTTACCATCACCACTATCCAAATTCACGAAGAAGGTTATAAATGCCAATATAATCCACCAGGATACATGAAAACCTCCCACCATTTATTGTTATACTTCTAAATCAAGATTATAAATTCCAAAATGTAAAATTAATATGTGATAAAAAATGGTCGACTAGATATCACAAAAAATATATGTACAATTACTATCAATAAGAAACCATATGCTTTGCTTTAGAAAAATAAACGTTTTTATGTAACATTCAAATGAAGACCAATTATCTAAAAAATTATTTTATCCTTTTAAAAATATAATATTCATATTACGATGAATATGAAAATTATATGATAAATATATAAGGGGAAATAATTCTAATCAACCACGGATATACCATATGATACACATGTGTGAAATAAAACATAAAATAACAAGATCTTCTAAAAAAAATGAACAAGTGGACCCTAGAATAATGGAATAAATTCTTGTTCTCACAAAGGAACACATATCCAAGAATTATGTGATTCCAATTAATATCGAGTCATGAAACCATAATTAGATATTATATGAATAACCCATTGTCGCTCCACACTCACTATGGTTTTCATATGTTTATAACATCATTCACCCAAAGTTCCCAATCAGATATATTTTCCAAATAATTAAATAATCTATCATACAAATGTATAATACAATTTCACAATTTAAAATCACCTATCCCATTATGAAAATTAATTTTGTGTCAAAATAATTTTGGAGGAATGTTTTCAAACACATAAAATCCATAAACATTTTTTAAATAAAGAATGATTTTTCATCCCAGAAATAATGATTTTCATAAAATAATTCATTAATATTTTTAAAAAAATTTAATTTCACAATTGAAACTGAAATAATTTATATGGTATTTCAATAGTTATTGGTCTATATAGATTATATATATATATATAACTACTATACCAGCGATATAAGGCCCAATACAATTATAATGAGATATTTTTATCAAATTGTTCTAGTCCACAGAATCCTATAACCAAGAAAAAAATCTTCTATTCTTGATCTAAAGTATATATCGTGTAATCATTACCCATGCATTTTTCACAATAATGATAATAATAGAGAATATATATATATATATATTGGAATAGGAGAATAAAATAATAGGAAAAATACATATACCTCAAAGCAATCCATCTACATCGATTTAGACTCGGCATTAGACAAATTAGTGAACCTCCTAGAGTTTTATGAATATTATGGATTTGGATATTGAGTAATTATGTAGGAATTATAAAAAAATTTGACTAAAGGAATCACAAAATTTTTTTATTTTAGAGGTTCAGATTTTGGTGAATTATTAGGGTACATTGTTTAACTTGCATTAAAAAATAGTGTAGTGGTATCTGTCCATTAAAAAATGAGGAGAAATGTTACCCATGGAGAACTAAATGGTTCTGAAAAACTATGATTAGGATATGAAACAACTATAAGACTAAATCTCATATATTAATAGGTATTATTTTGATGACTCACATGGATTTAAGAACAATGATCAAACTATATAAAATGACACTATAACATATAGTTCCATCTAATTTTTTCCATATGGTAAATACTTACATTTCACCCAAACCATACTCTTATATGATTTCTCCCAAAACTCAAAAGATTTAACCACCTACTCTTGAAACACTCTATAAACCTGTATGAAAAAACCAAGTTAAAAATGAATACATATAACCAATAAAGAATAAAAATTCTCCCCATAATTATGGGGATCCTCCAAAAAATAATGGATCATTATTTTGGAATTATATAAATATAATTCCACTACTATTCAATGATAATTCCAACTGCCACATCTTATAGATATCCCATACACACTACGAAAATACATGAAAAAAGGGGTTGTTGTTCCATTTTGTACCATTAACTGGGAATCTATAATATTACATGTCTTTTCAGCCATAAATGTATTGGGATTGAGGTCAACATATCTACATTCAATAACCTCATAAGAATCCATTTGAAACTCCAGAATTAGTAATAATGAGACACATGGTTATTTAATGTCAATAATGATGATATTTACCACCTAAAATCTAGATATCCAAGTCTTTCGATGATCTTGAAAGGGATAACACCTAACAGCTAACATAAAAAATAAGAGTAAATGATGATATTCTCTAAAAATAAGATTCCATTCAAAAGAAGAAATCACCCACATACAAAATTCATTGATAGTGGATGGCATATATTTTTTTGTACTTGATAACTGCTATATAATTTCATAGAGAAAACTAAAGGAACCCAAAAAAACCCTGGGAGGGAAGGGTAAATCAGGGTGTCAAATTTTTCTTTTAAAAGTTTTTGATCTTGTTCCCACATTAGTAGGAACATGTTATATCTGTCAAACAACTAAAATCAATGATATGACACAACACTTTTACTTGGTTCACCGCAAAGGGCTACGTCCAAGGAGCATATGAAAACAATGTGTTGGGTATACCTAATTCATTTATTCTTCAAAAGGTGTGGATAATAAAGGTTGGGGAACTGTAACTCTGTCCAAGGCTCACTGCATTTACAAATACACAGGTATATCCTACTGCGTTCCTTGGGTCACTCCTCTTGACACCCCCTGGCTCACTGCCTTTGGTGAAGACCCACTCAGTTTATACGCGTGAAGGTCCCTTCAATTGATTTCCATTGATGTCTTTGTCTCTACTCAGCACAAGACTATGCATGCATCGAAGTCCTGAATTGATGCTTTTGAAAACACTAAACCACTGAACCGGATAATCAGAACGTGCAAACAGGTTGCACTAAGGATTTTTCGAAGCACCTACCCTTTGCACCCTAGTTCTCACTTTTTCGCGCAACTTTTCCATTTTCGTGCAACATAAAATTTTTCCGCGCAACATTAGATTTTTTGCGCAACATAAAAGTTTTCATGCAACATCAGATTTTTCACACAACATCATATTTTTCACGTATCATCAAATTGTTTGTGAAACATCACATTTTCCACTCAAAATCCGATTTTTCGCGCAACCTCAGTCTTTCTCGTGCATCTTATCCTTTTTTGTGCAACCCCTTTACATGATCCTTTTACACGCAACAAAACTCGAATATTCTCTAAGTCTTCAACTGTATGGAATAAAGGGGGTCACCTCTAATTTATAGCAGTCTCAGACCCATGCGCAGAAAACCCCTAGTGGCACGAAAAACCTCTCATTCGGCACGTAATATTTTGCGCAGGTACCATTTTTTGTGCACATCTCATTGTTTTTTACGCACCTAATGAATTTTCCATTTTTCAATGTTTTGATTCTGGAACGCTACTTGCGCAAAAAATGTCGATCGACTATTTTTCACAGCACGCTGGTTTTCGTGCACAAATCAAATATTTTGTTCACATACCAAATTTTTCATGCACCACTTCCTCATTGCATGCACCTCCTTTTACCAAGAATCCATGTCTTCTTTTTACGATTTTCAGGCCCAAAAAATTAGTATACAATAGGAAACAGTGCCACCTTCAATTCTATTGCCTTCTTGAACTGTATGATCACTTTACTGAGAAACATTCCGAACTTCTAATGAGGATTGACCACAAACACAAACCATACTCCAATTCTTGCGTATAACGGTCATGGTTTCAACAATATCCCCTTTTTGGTTTGTTGGAAATTACCAAATAAATTCAATAGATCAACATCCACATGTGATCCAAAAACTTAAGAATCAACTCAGCCAATCGTCCAGGTATACATGAGAAACGAACAGTGTAGAAAACAAGAGAGGAAGCTTGAATTGGGTTCCCATGTTTTGGAATTTTTAATGACAACCAAGTAATTCTATTACAATGTCACAGAAGCATTACATGTCTAATGTATTCCTTCTCATCCATCTCATCCTATCACTGACACTAAATTCTCATCATGTCAAAGAATCATTAAATGTCCATGACATGCCGGAACATGCCTGAATTTATGCATTTCACCCCATTGACAATAAACCCATAGACTGGTAATTATTCATTGTTTATCTCAAAACACACTCCTACTAGATAGTATCTCCCCCACAAACCTACATCACATCCATAAACATATTAAATGAAGTTAACATAATAGAGGAGAGGGGTATTTCGTAACCTCCTTATGCACCAGGAGGTGGTTGAACAACGAAGTTCAACCGATGCTTCTCAAACACAGCCACTAACAGTGGATTGGTCAAGATATCATCCACTTGCTCAACAGTTCCCACATGATACATTCTAATCATGCCTTTATCAACATTTTATTTGATAAAGTGATACATGATTTCAATATGTTATGTATGAGAATGATGAAAATGATTTTTCATAAGATCAATTGTGATCTTTTTATCACGGTAAATTACCATTGGTTGCTTCACCTCATCACCAATATCTGTTTGTTTTTTCTTTATCCATAGCAGTTGAGTGCATGCCTTTTTGGAAGAGATATAATTAGCTTCAGAAGTACTAAGAGAAGTACATTCTTGTTTCTTGATCAACCAACCAACACATTTATTACCAATATAGAATGCTCCACTGCTAGTGGACTTTCTATCCACTACATCGCCAGCCCAGTCAGCATAAAAAAATGCTAATAATTCACTATCCCTTCCTGCAGTAAAGTATAAGACACAATTGTGAGTACCTTGAACATACCTCCTGATTCTTTTTTACTTCGTCCATATGTTCCTCCATTGTATTTCTCTGAAAGTGGGCCTCTAGAAATGTTTTAAAGACAATAACTGTCCATGTCACTGTTAGGTACAGTAGGCTCCCAATTATCCTCCTATAGATGGTGGGGTCTACAGATTTCCCATACTCATTCTTTCCCTTTTTGGTTCCAACTGCAATAAGAGTTGAAATTGGTTTGGAGTCTTGCATATTATACTTATTCAACAACTCTCTTTCATACTATTCTTGAGAAATGAATGTTTAATCCTTTTTTTGAATCACCTGCAGCCCCAAGAAATATGTGAGCTCCTCAATCATTGACATTTCAAATTCTAAATTCAGGTTATTGGAAAATTCATCCTCTGATTTCTGTCTGGTGCCACCAAATATAATGTCATCAATGTGGACTAGAACCATAAAATGATCCTTTGGAGAATTCTTCACATAAATATTTTGATCTAATCCTCATCTTTTGAGTTCCATCTTCTTGAGATAAGAGTCCAGCCAGGAATACCATGCTCGTGGTTCCTACTTCAAACCATAGATAGATTTCATTAGTTTTCAAAAAATTTCCTCATTAGTACCAAGAATAAAACCCATTGGTCATCCAATATGGACTTATTCTATAAGTTCACCATTCATGAATTTTCTCTTGACATCCATTTGATATAATTTATATCCTATTTGGATTTCCATGGAAATGAAAAAGCTTGATTTACTCCAGTCTAACCACTAGGGAAATGGTTTATTCCACATCAACACCTTAAATCTAGGAGTATACTTTACATACTAGTTGTGAAGTGTTTCTAAAAACACTTCCATGCTCATCTAACTTGTTCTTGAAGAACCGTTTTGTACCAATCACACTGTGACCTTCGGGTCTCTGGACAAGATCCCATTTCTGATTCTTATCAATCTGATCTAACTCTTCATTCATGGATTTCACCCAAGATTCATCCTTTGCTTCTTCTTCAATTGAGGATGGCTCCACAATTGATAGAAATGAAAATTGTGTGTTATTACCCATCATTCTTGTTTGTGTGGATGATCTCCTACCCCTTATTATGATATATAGATCAATCTCAACTCTTCGATTTTTCCTGTATGGTTTAGCTGCATTCCCTCCAGCCAAGGGTTCTTCTTCAATTCTTCTTCTAAGTCAACATTATGATGTGACTGCTGATTGTTTTGTAAACCTTATTCTATTTCTATATTTGAATTTTCTCCACATTCACTTTCTTCATCAATTTCTATCACATCAACATATGAAATCCTTGAATCATTTGTGGTTTTCTCTTCAATGATCTTAAAATTTCTTCTTTCCACAATCCTTCCTAATCGCTTGTTGAAACACTTCTTGGCTTTGTTGTTCATTGATTATCTAAGGAAAATTCCATTATCTACAATTTCACCATACTTCGCTTGATTTTCTTCTTTGATCCTGATGAAGCATTTACTTACAGAAACACAAAAATATTTCAAATAGGACTACCTTCCATGCCACAATTCATATTTTGTCTCGATCTCACCCATATAAAGTCCTGTTAGATTTTGAATATACATTGTAGCTTGAACAACCTCATTCAAGTAATGTCGTGGAATAAGACTCTCAATTTGCATATTACTTGCGATGTCTTTCAACTTTCAATTTCTATGCTGAACCACTCCATTTTGTTGTAGGGTTCTAAAATAATATACCTCATGTAGTATCCCATGCTTCTATAGGTTGTTTTCAAATTCAATATAGGTTTATTCCTCCCCATTGTCTGATCACCACACTTTTATTGTTCATCCTGTATCATTCTCGGTGATTCGACAATATGTTTTCAGGCAGTCAAGTACTTGTAGTTTCCTATGTATAACCATTACACAAGACATTATACTATAATCATATATGAAAAGGATGAAATACCTTTCTCTATGAGTTTTGGAAACATTTATCGGGAGACATACGTCTATATGAATGATATTAAGAAGATGCAATACCCTTTTCTTCTTTGGATGATATGAACTGCATAACAGCTTACCACGAATGCAAGCATCACAAGACTTTTCATGTTCATGCTTTAGGTTGGAAATTTCCATTACCATCCTGAATTTTGATACTTTATACATGTCTTGTTGATTTATTTTCCCCACTCTCTGATGCCAAAAATTCTTTTCTTCTTCAATAGTCATGTAAAAAATGTTTTCTTTACTATCAACCTGATATAAGTTGCCTTCTGTTCTGCATCCCTTCATAAGTGAATTTCATGTCTTTCCCATGACTGTACAACCTTTTTGATTAAAAGTAACTACAAGCCCCGAGTCATAGAGTTGACTCACACTGAGGAGATTATGATGTAGGCCATAATCATAAAGGACTTCTGTTTTATTTAGCTCACCATTAGGTAATTCGGTACTTCCACTACCTTTGATTTTTAGAGCTCCATAATTACCAAACTGTACTGTTCCATAAACCTTCATTTTGATATTTGTTAATAGGGCTACATTACCTATCATATGAGACGAACAACCTCTATCCAGAATCTAGGTACTTTTGATTTTTGTATCATTGAGGGCCACCTCTGCGAGGATGGATTTTTCATTTTTCTTCTTTTTATTCCAGGCGACATTGCATTGAGTATAGAACACTAAAGGCCTTTAAATTCTTTCTTCGGTGTACATTGGTTCTTCATAGTCGAAATATTCTTCGAGAGGAGAAAACCCGTTTGTAAGAGAAACACTATCTTTTGGAAGATATTTGGCTTGTCTTGAACTCCTATATGAGGTGTCCATGTCCCTCCTCTGCATACAATTAACAGCCTTATGAACAATGTTAGAACAATGAAAAAAATATCCATAGATACTATTTCATTTAAAAGAATTTGGATATGAATTTTTTCTCCTTTTTTAAACTCTGATATCTTCTCCATTCAAATATCTTCTCACCTCATTGCAATAAGTCATGGTATGGCCCAAGAATCCACAGAACTGACACTTCATGAGAGGAAATTTCTTCTCACTTCTGTTTATTCTCATTCATTCTTCTGAAGGAAAATAGTTCAAGGGATCCTTTTTATAGGAGTCTTGAGGATAATCTTCTTTTCTTCATTCATATTGAATTGGGGGTTTCTATTTCGGTTCTTCAGATAACTTTTCCACATCACCCACTTTTAGATAGCCTTTATTTTGGTCACCTTTATTTGCAGCATTTGATGACTCTACCTCACAAACAATTCCACTATTTCCCATCTAAGCAGGTATTTGATCATTCAATTTTTTTTAACTCCATTGGAACTAGATTATTCTATTTCAAACAACATAGCATTTCAGAACCTTCTAAACTATATTTTCTTCCTTGATTCTTTTGAAATTGATTCACTATCATGTTTTCTTCTATGATTCAAAAATTCCTCTTCATGACTCTCAGTATTCGGGGTCTTTTCTTCTAGTCTAGTGGTGAGGTAATTGATGACCTTCTCTTTCTCTTCAATTATCTGCTTTAGATCCACTACATCATCAGAGCTTTCCATAACTTTAGACTGCACTTTCAAAAATTCTTCCAATTGTTCAATTTCTACTTCGAGCTGATCAACATA
Organism: Viscum album; assembly: GCA_963277665.1. Lineage (NCBI taxonomy): Eukaryota > Viridiplantae > Streptophyta > Magnoliopsida > Santalales > Viscaceae > Viscum > Viscum album. Next base: position 390,154,655 of record OY728125.1, read on the forward strand.
ATAATATGATTCTTCTACAATTGATATCCACTTATTTCAACTCTTACATTTAATATTAATCTTAATAATAGAATCTTTAAGTTGCAACTCAGGATTGGAATTAGTTGTCAACTAATTGTCTCCACCATTATCTTTTAATGGTTATGATTTTCTAATCATGGCCATCATGGAATCATGGTTTTCAGTTATAAATTTTGGTTCTTCTTCTTCATAGAATTCATTGTCATCATCTTACTTTTCACAAATAAAACTATTCTTCAGCACTTTCATTCAAGATATGAAGTCTCCCTTGTTGAAAACCCTTTTCTTTGGATTATCAATGTTTTCATCTTCACTATCTTCATCATTGATCTTTCTTATGCACCAAGAGGCAATGTGCCCAACTTTTCCACAACGAAAGCAAGAACGTGTTGACTTTCCATTGAATTTCCCTTTCCCTTATGGAACCTCTTTGAAATGAGAGAAATAATTTCTTTTTTCCTCATAATATTCACCACTACTATCTGTTGAAATTTTCATTTTATCCATGGTGTTGAATTCCATTTTCCTTTCTCCCTCAAGTATTAGCATCTTCTAGTTTGACGCTCATTACATATTCTACCAAACTGCTCAGTAGATTATTCAGAGATAGTTTGGAATGATCTCTTTCCTCAAGGGATGACACCTTTGTATTGTACATGGGTGGAATTATTCTTAATATTTTCTTTACAATATCAATGTGTTTGATTTCTTGTCCTAGACCATGAATTACTCCAACCACTTCAGTAATTTGATTAAAGAACGAGTCTGCATTCTTGTCCAGATGTATCTTAAGATCATCAAACACAGTGTGTAGGACTTGTAGTTTTTTATCCTTTACTTTTCTATATCCTTAATAAATATTTTCAAGTTTATCCCAAATGGATTTTGTTGAGGTGAAACTCATCACCTTTAGATAGATCTGATTAGAAAGGGTTGTGGTGAGTGCATTTTGTTCTTTAGCATCTGCATCAAGAATGTTCATGTCTGCGTCATTCATAGCCAGGCCTATTAGATTAGTGACTTGTATACCTTTCAAAATATAAAAAAGAACATCTATTCCAAGAGATCATTGATGGGATCTAATTCTATTCTTCCAGATCTGTAAATTACTTCCATTAAAGATTGTGGCTCCCCTGACATTGGCTGAATTGTCCATAATAGTAAATGAAAGGTCAAACACCATTTAACCTCCCTCTGATACCCCTTGATGGACCATGGAACACCCTGAGAGGGGAGAGGTAAATCATGGTGTCAAATTTTTCTTTTTAAAGGTGTGGATCTTGTTCCCACATTAGAAGAATCTTGTAATATCTGTCAACCAACTAAAAGCAATGATATGGCATAACAATTGTAGGTGGTTCACCACAAAGGGCTACATCCAAGGATCATACGCTGATAGTGTGTCTGTCATACCTAATTCCACTATTCTTCAAAAGTTGTGGATTACGAAGGATCGAGAACAATCACTCTATCCCAGGCTCACTGCCTTCACAAATGCACAGGGATAGCCTACTACATCCCTTGGGTCACTCCCGTTGACACCCCCAGGATCATTGAATTTTGGTGAAGACCCACTCATTTTATAGATGTGAAGGTCTCTTCAATATATTTTCATTAAAGTCCTTGTCTCTACTTAGCATGAGACTATGCTCGCATCGAAGTACTAAATTGATGAACTTGAACACACTAATCCACTGAAAAAGATAATCAGAATGTGAAAACAGGTTTCAATGATGATTTCACATATCACCTACCCTTTGGGCCCAAGTTCTCACTTTTTTGCGTAGCCTCCAATTTTTTTCACAATTTTTTCTTTTTGGCACAACATGAAATTTTTCCACACAACATCAGATTATTCACGCAACATCGAACATTTTTGTGCAACATCAGATTTTTCGTGCAAAATCATTTTTTTCACACAACATCACATTTTTCATAAAACATCGCATTTTTTGTGAAATATTAAATTTTTCACGCAACCTTGGTTTTTCTGGAGCAACATGGCTTTTTTCGCATAACCCCTTCAAGCGATCCTTTTACGCGCAATAACACTAGAATATTCTCTACGTATTTAACTATACAGAATGAGGGGGTCACCTCTTATTTATAGGTGTCTTAGACCCCAGTGCACAAAATCCCATGTGGTGTGAAAAACCACTCATTTTGCGTGTAATATTTCATGCAGGTACCAATTTTCGCACACATCTCCATGTTTCTGGTGCAGCCCATGCCTTGGCCATTTTTTGACATTCTAATTTCAAAACACTACATGCGCAAAAATCCTTGCTCCACTATTTCACGCACCACACTGTTTTTCATGACCAAATAAAATATTTCTTGCACAAACCTTATTTTTCATCCACCACTTCCTCTTTGTGCGCACCTCATTTTACCAAAAATCCATGTCTTCATTTTTCAATTTTCTAGAAACAAAATATTAGCAAACACTGGGAAACAGTGCCACATTCAATACTGTTGTCTGCATGAACTGTATGATCACATTACGGGCAAACATTCTGAACTTCCAATGAAGATTGACTACAAACACAAACCATACTTAAATTCCTGCATAGAACAGTCATGGTTCCAACAATAAACACAACTTCACTATCTCCCTAGAAAGTTTTTGGTCCTTCTATAAACCATTAAACTACCATTCCTTTCAATCATGGATATTGAAAGGGATTCTGATATAAAATAACCACATGTTATTCTTTTTTTAGAAAGTATGGTAGATGTCAAAATTTAAAATCACTATAAATATAAAACCTTTCCTCAAGAATGCATTCCAAATTAGATTATTTTTATTATAAAAACATCTATCTAATTTTTTTAGATCATGATTTGGTTCGAATTAGAATCCATCACATTCATCAATCCCTTGAATAAATTTATATAAAAAATTTGTCTCTATAAGAAATAGTAAATGAATGAACACAAAAGTGATTCACTACCCCTAAAACATAAAAATGTTTATTCCCTTCTAATTTTTCCATATCCTTATTGATAAATACTTTTCATAATTACATAAATTAGTTCATGGCTATGAAAATAATATCTTATTTTCCTTATGATTCAATTATAGTCAACTTTATTTGCCTATGGTTCATTCATAGATACTCTATAATGAAATGGATAAGGCCATATCAAACTGGTAGGTTTTTAGTGTTCAAATTCACTTTTCAAGAAGGTATAGAATCATGACACAAAATAATAAATTAACTGACAAAATATCGGATACTAGAATTGATATATCATTTCATTAAAAATCTCGGTAACCTTATAGTGAATGGGACAAGTAGACCTCTGGTCATTACCAACCATTCTCTAACTCAAACCAACTAGATCAATAAAATGTTTTAAATAAATGAAGCACCATTAGGAGACCAAAATGAAAACATGCTGGTTAAACATTATAAAATTTATCATTAAACCATTGTTAATTTGTATTCACTAAGTTCCCAATAAAAATCTTACCTTTATAGGATGATCTATATTTCCCTTGTATATCAATACAAGAACATTTGAGCATCATTCAAGATAAAGAAATTTTTTCAAATTTTGGTTATCAAGGATAACTCTATTGTTGATTCCCTCAAATCATGTTTCAGTAATTCGAACATCATTGTTTCTATGACCACACCTCATTTTATAAGAGTTTACACAATGATTATATCAGTGATCTAAATTTTTTGAAACAATAATATATATTGAATGATTAGTTTGATTTAGAAAAAATTATATATCATGATATTATGAAAAATATATATCATAATATGTTCTATTAGGTAATTTTTTCACCATGATCATATATCAGGTAAATATTTTATTAAATCATTTCCATAATTTGATATATTCTTTGCATGATGGGTTAAATTGAGAACAAGTGTATATATCACCCATTCCCTTCTGATTTCAATACTTATGTCTACTCTATTCCATATATTTTATATTAACACCGAAAAGACCCTACTCGGATTATATTGAAACAACATTGTTGATAAAATTATTATCAATTTAAATCATAAATAGTTTATTAGGTTCTATATTGTCAAAAAAAGATCATAGGGGAAAAGAGTGTAAGATCACTTAGTTTTTCAGAGGTATGTTCTTGTTTAAATTTCTATTTCAATTCCTTAAAGTTGGATAATTATATTATTATTAGGTTAAGGAGGACGCTTAGTGGTGTATTGGGGACCATGATGTGAATTAAAGGTAAATCAAGAATTCATGGGATTGTTTCAGTGGTTTCACACAATTAGTTTAAGCTATGTGAGTTCGAGAGAAATACCATGAAACCATAGACATAGACATTTTTCAGGGTAAGTGCGTGGTTTTTCATAATCTTAACAGATTCCTAGGTAACCATACTACTTGGAACCTAGTTGTTAGTGGTTGGAACATGGTTTGGAGAACCATGAAGCCAAACCATGCACCTCATCAAAAAGTGAGAATTTACTCATTTCTCATACGAATTTTAGGTATTCTAACCAATTTCATCCCTCAATTTTTATGTAGTATCTATTGTTCTGAACCAAATATCCAAAACCATTCCAAGGGTTGTTTAAAATTGTTTATAATTAATTTAGAGAGTCATTGGGTGTATATTGAAGCTCCATGTATGTATAGCACTCCCCTTTATTAACTTTTCCAAATTAGGGCTTATTCTTTCGTTATTCTTATTCTGAAACTTTAAATCCCTAATTTTTTACATAGGATCATATAATAGGGCTTCAAGGTGTGATATATTCTAGTTCTAAGGATATGGTTATTTAACTGTTCATCTATGTATTCGAGGTAGATGGTCTAGAAGTTATATCCCATAGACATATTATAGATTGGTGTATATTTTGTGGTAATATTGCTTCCCTCTTGATATATATTTTATGAATTTAGTATGATTTTGTAAATTTTTTTATAATTATTAATTTCACCCCACATTATCCTCCTAGGATGTGTTGAGTTAGATTACCCAAATAGAGGGCATCCCATGAGGTGTGGCAATATTACAAAACATGAAAAATTTGCATATTAATCCCTATGTTCATTTTGTTGAAATAAATAACTTGTTAAAATATGCTGAAATGTTAGTTTGGAATATTTAAAAAGGGAAATCATGGTATTTTTGTCTATTAATTCATAATGGCATATGGTATTGTATGAAAAAATATGAAAAGTTGTTAAACGGGATAATGTGAATGTATATAATGGCTTATGAATTTGAAATTAAATTGATTAATTGGGATTATGAATATGAATTGAGGAATTATATGAAATGGGTAATTGTATAATTTTTTTGAATATGTTAAATTGGTTAATTCATGAAATGTGAAATATGATAAATGTGATATGTGATATAAATGGTAAATGTTCTAATTATTTAATGATTGATATTTAGATAATTGATAAATGAAATGTGAATTGTAAATAATATGTTCATTGATTTATCATGGATTGTCATATGGTATATGTGGTAAATAGATGAATAATCATGTGAACATGTCTTAGTTGTTGTGGGGTATTGGACTTGAGGATCTATGAGAACATGTTGGATTAGTCTATTACTTTAGACCCCACTCCATAAAGCATTGGTTAGTGAAGGGTACTGAGGCTATATTACCATAATGGTATCATTTTATGAGACTATCTAGATTGACGGTCCATGTTAGGTGTGATTTGCTTGTTTGTGAAATGCTTATCAATAGTAAGATCAAGAGATTGACTTATTCCCTCATGAATGTTAATCGACCATCTTAGTCCATTATTTAAATTATGTAAATTCCTAAACCATGGAACATTTGTTGGAAATAAATTTATAAATGATGATGGTATATGTGAAAAACTGTAATTAATGATGGAAATGGTAAATGTGAATATTCGTAACTAATGGAACACAAGTTTTCTTTTGTTTAGCTTTTAATTTATAGAGTACTTTAATGCATAATTTTTTAGACTCGATATTTTTTCTGAAACAATTGGTGGTAGCCTACATAGTTATACTCACACCCAGCTTGGGTTGTCGTTGGGCATCTGGGTACACATCATTGATGTAGTTTAGTAAAAGGGAAAATCCCATATTCTAGGATGTTGATTTGGGCTTGGGATGTGCACGTTTAAATATCTGCATGTGGAGTTGTGGCCCATTTGGGGATTCAAATGTAGTCTTTATTTTGGGGGTTTTCTTTACCATTGGAATTGTTATCACAACATAGAACATATATTATTGGTTGTGGTTTATACAATACAAGGAAAAAACTTGGTAATTCTTTTTTTGGTTTATTTTTTATTTATTCTTTAACATAATATGATAAAATCATTTCCATAATTAGGTAAATACGAGATAGTCTCTCGACATGTTCTATTTGACCCTTACATCTATTCAACATCCTATGGAGTACAGTGAGGCCTCTTGAGATCATGTGGAATCCTAACTTGGGGGAACCAAATTAATGGCTCTTGGATTGAGTACATTACAAAGTGGTATCATAGAGTTTTATTTTTGTAGACATCTTATTTGGAATTCTAGAAAAGATATTAGGAAGCGTTCGGATGTGTTAATGATCATTTCATGGGAGTAGCTAATACATGTATGAAGGAAACCCAATATACCCATAGTGGGAATTGTTTTTCATGATGTGTGTTGTTATAATCGAATGATATTTCACAATTGGTTGATGCACTTGTTGGGTGATGTGATAGTTTAATAATTTTTTTTCTCATGAACATAATTTCATGAGTTTGTGTATTATAGAATCATTGCAGGCACCTATGAATATAGGTGGAATGTGTCATGAGAATCCCAAATGGGATGGGTGTCTGGGACATGAAGGATAATGCTAAATTTTACATTATATACGAATTTCAAGAATTTTATGTCAAATAAAGTCAATAAAAAATGGTCCATGGAATGAATGTGAGTGAATGGTCAAAGAATTTTTCAAAATTAAAGGTTATAAATGTCTCATATTTTGGTTGTAACAAGTTGAAAAATGGGAAAATGTGTATAATAGTGAAATATTTTCATTGTAAATGTTGAAATGGATTAAAAAGTGGCGTATAAAGAATAATTCATGATTATTTATGTTTTTTTACCCCATGTTTACCATGAACAATTATAGGTATGGTTGATGGTAGTATTTTATGTTTGATGTCATCTATTGGGATTATGTATGTGTAATGAGATGTTTATGTCTAGTGGGGATCTATATTTTATTTAATCTTATGAAGATTTATGTAATGTATTTTAAGCCTCATGTTTGGCATTGTAGAAAAATTTCACCATGCTGATGTATACTAGTTGGGTGATAAAAGGATATCACTGATAAATCACCATGAATAGAAGTCCTTGAAAATCCATTGGTCAAAGATAATCTAGGATGGGAGAAGTTTCATGAGAAATACAATAATTTTATTTAGATAATTAAATGAGGCCTAAAGTGGGTTATTCCTAATATGTATGACTTGACCAGAGAGTTTCAGTTATAGCACCCTAAAATCTTTTTAGGAGTAGTTTGACATAAGGTAATAGGGTTCCAAATAGATTATATAAAGTTTATTTTTGATCAGTTATAATATCCCTCATTGAAGAGGGTCTAGTTGGAAACATATATGTTGTGGGGATTAGAAAAGCACTGGTGGGGTTCTAGTTCAATTGGATAAGGGAATGCTATGGAAATAATTTTAGGATATTTTTTAGAGCATTTGATTCTGGATACATTTAGACATGAGTATGTTGTAGCGTTTACGATATTTTTCAATTGAACTATGTTATATATGGGTTATTATTTCTATTTCAAAAAATTTAAACTCTTTGATCTAGTATTGGTTGGGGATGAGGATAATTTGGTGACACCCTTTTAGGGTGGATTTAAACATGAGATTATGTCCAAGGTGAACATACCTCATTTAAAAAGGTTTTCAGAATTGGTGGATCATGCCATTATTTCACAAGGGAACATGAAGGAGGATATAGTAAGTGGGTTTGTGGTTCCACATGCATAGTATTTTAGTGATGCATTTGAGGGAAGGATGCAATATTTCGGGAATCTCCACCATGGTGTAGTGTGCATAGAAGTCATGAGATATGATAAAACTCCTATCATTGTGACATGGTGTTTTTTAATTAGTGTGGAAGGCTAGGGTATGTGCGTGTATAGTGCTTTCAACCACCAGTAGAGTACCGAGAACACCACATAATGGGGATGTGAGAAAGTTTTTTAGGAACCCCTTGACAACTGGTAACATATGGATGATCAAGACTGATGATGAGTGTCTAAAGGTGTCGATTACCCAATATTTGGCAACTAGTTGGAGCTCTAATAGCTAGACCAGTACAGGTGGTCATTGTGGTACATTGGGAGGAGGGTTTTGATATCATATGTGTGGTTTGGCACTATGAACTTAGTTTGGGGCCCATGGTGGAGGGGTAGGTCCACCTCATGTAGTTCATTCTACATAAAAAGATCATGAATCTGAACCATTTATTGTTTAAAGTATGATCAATATAGATTCTAATCTATCTATTACATTGATTTATATAGTTGATTCACATTCTATTGTATCTTCATGGTTGGAATGTTTGTTGGGACTGGATGTGTAATATCTATGTGGGGTCGTGTCAATTGATAAGCCATTATAGGTGATAATAGAAATAATATTGTTTTGTAACGGTAATTCACTCAAGGGTGAGAAATAACATTTTATTTGGAACTTGTTTGTTCCTAAAATCACATGTTTTTATTCGATACATGGGATGTAAAAGATAGTGTTGTAGATATCCCATATGGATTTCATTGATCCTAGGGTAAAGTTCATGTGTATTTATGGAGACACGTATGCCCTCGATGGTGAATAGGATGTCCAGGTAGACCGTGCAAGGCTGTTTTTTATGTAGTTGGGTTAAATCAAATACCATGTGTCTTGTCTCATGCATAGTGATGAGGGAGTAAAACATATTGAATTTCCACCTATGGATGATCAATTTTAGGATGTGTGTCTTGAGGACTTATTGAGGCTTCCAGCATAAAGGGGTGATGATTTCATGATATATTTCCTTCAGGGATAAAAATTGGTATCTATTTCGCCATATATAATGGTGTCGACATAACTCCATTATTATAAAATTCATTTTTAAGAATCAATAAAAATGGGTTATTTATCCTACTACATCACCTTACGGGTCTCTTGTATTTGTTTACCATACATTTGATCATTTATTGTAGTTTTTTGTTGATTATAGGAAGTTTAATTAAATGATTGTTAAGAATGGATACCCTCTTCCTCAAATCAATGGTCTTTTTGACCATATAAGAGTCTGTTTTCTGTTATCCATTATTTTTTTAGATTGGGAAATAATCTTGTAAGGGTGAAAATTTTTGATTTACCATAGACAACATTCATAATATCACATTTATGTGTGGGAGTTTGTTGGGATGTCGTTTAGGATGGGAAATTCTCTAACAATGTTTACTGATATAATAATTTTAATTTTTTCACCCTTACCTTGATTAGATTATTTTTGTCCTTTTTATGGCATATTGGTGTACTCTATGTCTCGTGATGATAATTCCAAACATCTTCATACTATATTGAGTACACTAATAGTGTACAAGATATACTCCATGTAGTCCAAAGGTCATTTCTGTATCTATAGTGTTCATTTCTTGGGAAATATCATCTTTTTTGGAAGGTGTTTTACTGCAGGCAGAGAATGTTTTGGCAGTTATGTGTCGGGAGAATCCATAGAATTTTTCTAATGTTCGTAGTTTATTGGGATTGGCTAGGTATTACAGATTTTTCATTAAAGTCCTTTCATGTTTGGGAACACCAATTTAGTTCTTTATAAAGGAGGATATCAATTTTTAATATTCTATGTCATTTGTGAATTATTTTCAAGGGTTAAATAGGTTATTGACATCCAAACCTATTCTAATCATACCAAATCCAAATAGGGAGAATACATTGATTTTTGAAGGTTATGGTGTTGGGATTGGTATGGTGTCTTTGAAGTTTAAGCAGGTGGTCACGTAAAAGTCATGAATGTTGTGGACTCGTGAAAGAAATTACCCTTCACATGATCTTGATTTAGAAAAGGTGGTTTACTTCATGAAAAAAATGTATAATTATCAAAAAATCTATAATTTCATCTTCTCCAAGAATGACATGAATCATTGATAGTGAAGATGGGTTGAATACATTTTTTCCTTCCACTTCAAGATGGTTGATAGATTAGGAAAAGGTAGGGGTGTTGTAGATGATTTCAGTCAGAAGTCCCAAAATCAAGCTATTAAGGTTTCCAGCTATGAGTGGAAAATAATGGCATTGTTTTCTAAGATGCACATGGAGGTTTTGGATTCCAAAGGGATGATGACCCTTTCAACCTTGCAAGTTGATTCCATGATTCTGATTAAAATTAAGGAGTGGAGATGTGAGGATGTGAAATGGTTTTCCTTAAGTAGATTTCATAAAAGTTGGGAGTAACATTTTAGTTGGACCATTGGTTATGATGATATTTTTTATGTTTGTGGACATTTTATCATGAATATATATTTCTTGGAATAATTAATATGTGAATTTCATGTATCAAATTGGTAATTACATCTTGGATTGATCAAAATATATTTTTATCTCCATACAGTGTATTGGGGGTATGGAATTAAGAAAGAGGCTTCGCGTTTTATGGAACGATGCCTTACCTTCTTGTAGATGAAGGTTGAGTATTGTCAACTGGGTGGTTTTTTGTAGCCATTTACAATTATGGAATAGAAAATGGAATGACGTGATGATATATTTTATGTTTATTCAACCATGACCTCCATGGATATATGATGTGAGATGGGTATTTGTGGATTAGTTGACAATATTTTTTTTAATTTTTAACAATCTAAGAGAGCTTAAATATGGATCAATTGAGGTAGTTGATAGGTTAGATAAGTAGTGAGGTCACATGGGGTTCTACAAACTATAATTTCTGATGATGATATATGTTTTAAATCATTCATCATGCAGGTATTATAGAATGTTTTAAGTATGTATGATTTGTTGAGTAATACATTCAACCAAACGATAGATGTGCAGTCGAAGCATACTGTTCTGGTATAAGAGAATATTGTGAGGACATCTATCTTAGACTATTGTGGCTCATGCGAAATGTATCTAGTACTATTTAATATTCATTTAATAATAGTTACAATCATATAATTCAGATGGAACCATTTGAGGAGCCTAATGAAAGGCCGTGTAGATCTCAGTTTTTTTGGATGGTTGATAAGGAATTAGAGTTATTAGGGACGAGTCTCATGAAAGAGATGTGAGAATTGATTCAGATTATTTATAATATTTTTTCATTGTTTTAGAGCTATAATAAGTCATTTGCACATAGGAATCTTAGACATATTGAGTTTATGGTGGGTGATCTTGTGTTTCTTCAGGTGTCTTTTTGGTTGGTTAATCAACAGATTTCAAAATAGGGCATTTTGTCTCCCAATTACATGGTATAATTTTTTATTATGGAGGATATTTGACTGGTTAAATACTAATTGGATATTCTATAGTCGTATATTGATACAAACAATTATTTTAATGAGTCACAACTTCAAAAATTTTAACCTGATTGATCTCATGTGACTTATTCTGAGTATGTTGTTCTTAATGAAGATGTATCATTTCTAGTGCATTCAGTACATATTGTGGATCATAGTGAGAAAGTCTTATGGTTAAATATTGTTCCCCTGGTAGAGGTTTTTTTAAATATAGTAATGTTTAGGAAGAATCATTTGAGAGAGAGAGATTGATCTGCAGACCCAGTGATCTTATATTGTCACTTAAGAAGCTCAGTGAAGTGTGGGAGTGTGGATCTATGATAATACATTATATGGTGAGGAGGTTGTAATATATCTAGATTCATGTAGTTATATTCGTATTTCAATTTTATTTTGAATCCATTAATGATGTATAAATAATTTTTTAACAGGTATATGTGTAATCTTGGTGTTCTAGGGGATCTGTGCATGAATGAATGGAAAATCGGGCCCTCTGGTGGAAGTTGTGTGGTTGCCACATAATTCATGAAAACGTTCAAGTGTGAGAGACAAACCGTGAAAAATTAGATGGAGAAAATTTTCCTTGTTGGCACATGGGTTTTCAAAAACATGAATGATTCATATTTATCCTTGTGACTTGGACCATAATTGAAAGAGGTTGGGGCTTAGTTATTGCATAGTTTGGAAAACTATGCATGAAAACCATCGGCTCCAAAAAGAGTGAGAATGTACATGTTTGCCCAAGTGATTTTCTATATTCTTCAATTTTTCACACTCTATTTCTTATTCATTATCCCTAGTGTTGACCCAAATCTCCCAAAAATTATCAATGGTAAATCTCTTTTGTTTCTAGGCCGTTTGGAGTGTCGTTGGATTACTATCCAAGCTTCAGGTATGTCTTGTTGGTAATTTCCGCCTGAACCATAATATATAAATCATACAAATTTTGATGTAGGCATGTAAAAATGTTTTTTAATAATAATTTTTCTTTATGTAATTTCTAGTAATATATATATATCCTATATATATATATATATGTTTTATGAAATACAATGCTACACGATGTGTTATAGAAACATTGTTCATACCATTTTTTGGTTAATAATCGTATGGGTTGATATCTGTATGCTAAACAAAAAACATATCGATCATAAAAACCATAAATTTGAATATAATTAAGGAATAATAGTCTATAATTGATGTGTCAAATCACTATCAAAACCCAAATTTGGTGGAATGAATTTATGTTTAATCAACCCTACATTTTGAATCGTCCTTACACTAGAAGGATGAATTCATGGATTCTCATCGAAATGTTACTTTTTAACACTTCGTTTTCTCAGAAGAAAGTATTGTTTAGGAACCAAATTTTGAAAGGAATCATATTCTATGAAATAGAACCCTACACTACGCAAATGAAAACTAGGAACCACAATGGAAACCTATTCCATGCACTTTAACCCTTTGTTTTTCTATTCAATAATAGAGAATTAATTCCCAGATTTTATTCAGTATTTCTACTAGAGTCATGATATTAATAAAGATCAATTACATTCTATTATGCGAAGGATTCAGTGCCTCTTTATGATTGATTCAAATAATCGTATTCAATAGAGAAAATCATTCATATTATTAAGGGAAATTATGACACCCTAGTCGATTCAATATTGAATATTTATGGTTTATCAAGAAACATTATTGAATCTGCTCAAATGAAAAAATATATATCTATTTATATGTATGGGGTATTTTATAAATATAAGATATGTACTATAAATATAATATACAACTAAATTATTTCTTTTAATCACTAAAAAATTGATGCACAATTCAATTAAATATATTTTTTTCTAAGAGAGGATATACATTGAAGCTATACATTCATCCTCATACAACATTAACTATTGTAACTTGTTTGTTTATATTATTTCTTAAAGATCATTTTCAAAATTGAATTATTCAAATCAATTTATACATGAATATTCTTATTGACGATGAAGATCCATACACATTCAGTTTCCATTATTGTAACTATGAAGTTTCAACCCAAACCATCAGCAATTCAAACTCACCTAGTTTATTGGAGTTCCAACTACATGTAATGAGTTTTGGTTAAGTGTAAAATTTTAATTCTAAGCTGTGGATAATTGGTTCCCTATAAAATAATCATGTGGAATTATTTAGACTTGTTTTAGAGGTGAAAACTTCCAACACTCAGTTGTGAAATTAAAGAGCTTGTGACAATAGAACCCTTTTAGTGAAAATTACCATGTTTGTAGAGAGAGAGTTGGTGGAGTGTTTGAGAGGATAATTGTTCCCCAAACAACTATAACTGTTTTGTGATCATATTTACAATTTATCTACTACTAATATTTATTATAGTAAAGAAGAATGCATATATGGTTAAATAACAAAGTGATTTAAAAGAATGAAATGTAAAGGTTATAAAAAATTCCCATTTCACCCTCCTCTTGTGTATATTTGTATTATTTCAACATAACAGTTGGTATCAAAGGACATATTGTTGATAAAATAGGCAATGATATTAAAATAAAAGATCAAATAAGGTCTATAAAAAGCAGATGAAAATGGATGATTTGAAAGAGGCATGTCTATGATTAATGCTGCATATTTTAATGGTGAAAATTTCAGATGCATGAAATCATGAATGATCATATATATGATGATTCTGGGATTCAATTTTCATTCAATGATCATCACCCATTTTATTATTCATTAGAAAATAAATACATTGGATATTGTTACAGAAGATGAATATGAAATCAACTCAATGGAATTGAATTCTATAATAAGAGGACTCAAACCTGATGAATTCAATCGAGTATCACAATGTCCTAATATCTATGAAATGCTGAAGAAAATTGATGTAGCTTATAAAAGAATATAAAACATTAGTAATAATAGATATGAAACTAATAAACTAACGTTTGACACCATTAAAATGTTTGGTGGTGAATGAATCACACAAATGAATGGATGATAAATAGAGATTTCCAAAATATTATTGTCTTGGGTGATCACATCATTCAATCAGATCAAGAAAAAAATCTTCATAGAATACTTCTACCTAAATTGAATGTGATATATATAACTATTCAACCATCATCACCTATCATGAAAATGTCTATGAATTAATTGATAGGAATATCAATGATGTATGAAGCAGAAATTCAAGTTGACGATTATGATAATAAGACTGTAAGAATGGAAAATACTTTGCCTAAGGTAACATCTTAGATGAATGAAGGAAATACAAAATAATTCATCCAAAATAGAAAAAAATAATGATTCCTATGAATCTGAAATGGAATTGTGGTAGCTAGCCAGAATGTGCAGAAAATTTTCAAAGAAGGAAAGTGGTTTTAGAAAATTAATTATGAATGATGAAAGGGAACCTTGAGAAGTAATATTTTTTAATGAATAAAAATATGGGTCACATTTTACTTTAATTCCCCAAATTTTAATAAGAAAGTAAAAGAACATAAAACAAATACTACAAACAAATGATTATGAACATAAAGGGAAAAGATCTATGAATGCTATATAGTGATTTTTAAAGACTCCAGTAGCTTATCCATGAATGATTTGGGGAAGGTTCTAAAAAAAATTATAATCCATCATGTAAATTATGTCTAAATAATTAAATGAGGTACAAAGAAATTAATATTATTTATCTAACACTGAAATTTGTTCAAATATTAAAAAATATGTCAATAATTAAATGCTAGAAGATAAATATAATTATATAATAAAGAATCATTATTCAATAAAAAATATTCAAAATTTTATTTTTGGTGAAAGATTTAATATTCTAAAACAATAACAAGAAGTAATTAAAAAATTAAATTGATCTAAAAAACTATATTATTCATGAAAGAAAAGAAAAAGAATTACAAAATGAACTAGAAACATATAAAAGTGTAGTTTTTTACTACACGTTAAGAGACATAAATTTAAATTCATGGAAAGAAAGTTATTAATTGATAAAAGAATGGAATAGGAAGTAAAAATGTAAATTCAAAAATAAAAAAAGAATTATTTTTTTCTCCATTCAAAAAATATTACATTAATTTATTACAGATTTAATGGTTATTACAATAACAAAATATTATTTAAATATTCTCCAAATAATTTTTATTAAAAATTATTTCATTTCTAACAACATGTATGAATCCGGTAATATAAATCATTGAAAAAAATGATATGGGTTTGTTGATCATTTCTCACAAACACAACTAAACCCAAAAAAATATGGGTACCAAAACAATCATATGTTTAAAATTATTTTTCACGTAAAAGGAAAAAATAAAAAAATTTATATGGTATATAGATAGTGGGTACTCAAGACGCATTAGTGGAGTCTCTTCATATTTCCATAAAATGAATAAAATAGATGGAGGTCAAGTAACAACTGGTGACAATAAAAATGGAAAATTCATTCATTTTACTACTATTATAAATCAGAATAAAACATCAATTGAAAACATGTTTAATATACGGGGGATAACGAAAAATCTGGAAATAATTTCTCATCTTTATGAAAATGTATTTTAGGTCGATTTATCTATCAATTCCTACCAACTTTTAAATGATATATTTCATATATTTGGAACACTTATAACTAAAACTATTTATACTTTAGATCTAAATTATTTATGTAAAAAATTGAATTGCTTAACTGTTATGAAAAATGTTTCGTGGATCTGACATAGTATAATTTTACATTTTGACACATATTATTTATATAAATTATCTAATAAATAATTTTTTTATATATTAAATATACATAAATTTGATAATGATATATTCTGTGATGCATTCCAAATCGAAGAACAAAATAAATCATCTAACAAATCTATTTCCCAAATTGGTATATATAAATGATTTGAAAATATACATATATATATTTTTGGACTATATTGGGTAGAATGATTGAATGGAAAATTATATTTTTATTCTTTGTTTGATAATTTTTCATAGATATAAGTGGGTTTATTTTTTAAAAATAATATGTGTTGTATTTAATGATTTTGAACTATTTTGAAAAATCTTTTAAAATTAAAAAAATTTGAAAATAATTTTATTGAGAATTAATTATGGTTGAGAATTTTAAAATCATGAATTTAATTTCCTTTTCTCAAATTTCTGTATTAAACACGCCTTATCTACACCTAGAACACCTAAAAAAAAATGGAATTGTTGATAGTGGAAAAAAAACTAGATAAGAAAGGGAAAGGAGTATTCTGAATTAATATAGTCATCGTACTTATTTATGTGAAGAATATGTAACAACATATTGTTGTATCTTTAATATACTTTTGTAAGTCAACTTATTAATAAGACAAAATATAAAAATTTTAATAAACATAAATCTATTGTAAATTTCATTAATGTTTTTGGATGCATGGTATATATATCTAAAACTAAGGAAACCCATAGTAAATTCTATGCAAGAGTCAATAAGGTCACCTTTATATGACATTAAACTAATTATATTGACTATAGGATGTTTAATAAAAACTCATTGAATTTTGAAGAATCATTCCATATGATATTTTATTAAAACCAACCCTTTCATTTAAAATATATATTAGAAATATGTTAATACTAACACTATTGACATCCTGAGACTTGATTTATCCATGACTAATTATAAATATTAAATTAATGAAATTCATTCTAGATTAAAAGAACATGAATCTGATGAACCAAATAGATTATAACCTATATACTCTAGAACCGTAACAGACCATCCTTTAGAAACTATTTTATGAAACCTATACATAAGAGTTAGAAAAAAAAGAAATACAAGAAAAATAGTTTAATTCTAGAGCTTTCTATCCTAGTTAAAACCTATGTCTATTGAAGAATCTTTAGAAGATGAGATTAGGTTTTTATCAATTTTGGAAGAACTAAACCAATTCTTTAGAAATAATATTTAAAAATAAGTAGAAAACCCCCTATATTATCTCATCATTGGATACAAAGGGTTTTTAGAACTAAACCAGATAATTAAGGAATAATAAATAGAAACAAATATAGAGTATTAGCTGATGTATATAACAAAGAATAATGAATAGAATACGATGAACCCTTAGTTACAATAGCTTGAAAAGAAGAAATTAGAATCATTTTAGCTTAGGCAACTCATATTAATTTAAAATTATATCATATAGATAATAAACTTGAAATCGATAATATTTATTATATGGAGTATGTTTATATTAAAAAACAAAAATGTTTTCAAAATCATTAAAAATAGAATTTTGAATTTATACATAAGAAAAAAAATGTTGGCCATAAAAAATCACCTAGATATTGGTATATAATATTAAAATAAATATTTTAGAAAATATATTTTCTATGTGATTATAATATCCTCCTATTTTTATGAAAATCATTTGATCGAATATATTTTAGTACAAATTTCTATTAATGATGTTAATTTTTTTTCAACAAATAAAAATCAATGTAATTAATTTTCAACTCTTCTGAAAAGAAATATCAAATGGGTATGATCGGATAATGGAATTTATTTTTAAGAATTCAAATATATAAAAATTATTATGGAAATGTAAAAAATCAATGAAAATTTTTCATTGATTTATTAAAAAGGATTGTTATAGAAAACATTAAAACTTATAAAAATCCCATGTGTACTAATATAATACAATATTTGGATGATGTTGGAAACCCCATTTAAAACAGTTAATATAGATGTATGATTGGTAATTTATTGTATCATACTGCTAGCAGACCAAACATAATGCTTTTTGTATGTCTATATTCAATTTTTCAGTCAAATCCCAAATAATCCTATCTTACTTATATTAAATTAATTTTTATATATTTATAATGACCTATTTTTTAGTATCTAAATTACCCCAAAAAAATGATATTAATTTAATTTCATACTCATATGATGAATTTAAAGGATGTAGATTATATTGAAGAAGTACCTAAATAACTAATCATTTTTTGGAATTTATTTAGTAACATGGTCAAGTATGAAACAACATTTAGATTCCCTATCAATATGTGAGTTATAATATATATCTTCTAGCAGTTTATTTCCCTATTTGTTGGGGATGAAACACACTCTACAATATTTTAGTATATGTTTTAATAATATTCCAATTTTATATGATAATACTAGGGAGATAAATCGTTAAAAAAATATTATAAGTCATTCTAGGAATAATATTATTGATATAATATCATCATTTTATAAGAGATCATGTTCATAAAAAGGATATATCATTAGTATATTGAAATATTGAATATCAATTAGCACAATCTTTTATAAAACTTCTTCACACTGCTAGTTATGAATTTATTAAGGTAGAGTTATGAATATTTATTTTTTTAAAAATTTTGTTTTCAATTATTATCAATTTAGTTATTTATTCAGAAATTTTACCCAATTTTATTTATCAATTATTTATTATTCAATTATAAACAAATATTTATTTTTATTTCTCTATATTTTTATTTTTTAAATAAAAATAGTCATTACATACTCAATAGGTGTGAAATCAGACCACATCACTAACCCCTCCATTATTCTCATACTTTATTCTTAAACTATCATGACTATTATGATTTTAGAGGATCTCTCATTTATGTTTTCTAAATCCCTGTCATTTGAACCTTAAATTGTCAATTCTTCTCCAATGCAACCATCTAGAAGAGTTTAAAAAGTGGATTTGAGTGAGACTATATTCCATAATGTTATGTATTGAAAATTAGTTCAATTAAATGTAATTGATTTTTATTTTTTAAATAAAAATATTATATTATTGAATAACACCATTAGATTTAAAGGGGTTTAATTTATTTCTGGAGATAGAAATACGCCTGTAGTGTTTGATGTTTTATGTTAAATAATTTTTTCTATAATATCTCAATCTAATTTAGAGATTATTAATAAACTATTGTCTCTCATCATAGTAATATTTTAAATTTTATAATTGTAAGGATGTTGGGAAACATATAGAGTGTGTCCATTGGTAGTTTATTGCACGTTTAAAAGAAAAAAGAAAAAAGAATGATGGATGATGCTTAGGGGTTGTAGAGAATGGTAACATATGATGTTTTTGTGCGACCTAGTCTTGAAGAAGAATAATAATAAATGAATATAGGGTTGATGAGGCTTGTCATTCACACTGAAAGAGAATAAGAGTTCATATTTCTGATTATTAAGATGATTATCAAGAAATAGATGATCATGTAGCTCAATTGGATGAGGATTTTAAGAAAGTGGATCAAGTTGCAAATAGAATTATGTATGGTCTACTTATTTCTAGTGAAGACACCCCTATTAATATGTATCCGATTGTTTTTAACATTTTAGCATAAGTTTTTTATGCATTAAGAGAAATGAAAGGACTTAAAACAATTGTTTCAGAAAAAAGAGCCATGTTTCTCAATAGTAAAAGCTTAAAATAAATTTAGATCACCTTTTTAGGAGTCTTATGACTCATTGAAAGGAAAAAACAGAAGCTCTGGTTTGAAATATTAAATAGATAAATGAACTAAACTTCTCTATACATGACGATTTGGAACGCGCAAAGAATAAAGTTGAATATTTATGAGGTTCTACTATACTTAGAGATTCTTTTGAATCACTTAAAACTCAATTCAATAAAAATCTATTAAAAATTAATTTTTGGGTGATATATAATATTTTTTCAACATTTTAGATGGAGAAATTGGAAAATTAAAGGAATAATCAATAGTGAAATCAAATTTTGATCAGATAAAGCATATGTTGGTAAGAGAATTTTTCTATTAAAGGAACTCATTAGCCCTGAACCATTACACAATAAATGTCACCAGATTTGATCAGAATATTTGATTTAATAACTAATATATCATTATATGTGATTTATTCAATGGAAATTGTTCATTGTGATAGTTCTCCCTTGAATTCATTATTTTATTAAAAGAGAAGGTTGTTCAGTCAGCTGACCTCACATGTATCCTGGTTGGGGATATATCTTCATCATGTGAAAGATCAGTTATGTATATTCATTCATTCTAAATATCTAGTAAATGAATTTTTAATGTAAAGTTTTTTATATTTAGCGTATAAGAAATTATTCAAGAAATATTATACAAAAATAGATAGAAATATTCAACAATCTCTTTCTAAGTTTGTTAGTGAAGATATATGATATTCATTGTCTTTTTTCAATCAATTCCTCATTCTATTCAACCCTCTCTAATTGAAGATTCAGATCAAGCCGATTAATGTGACCCTAGACTATCCTTTTCAATGATTTCATTAGATTATTGGGCGACATAGTCATAATTTTAGAAAGATCCTCACTTGAAATTAAAAATAATATACATTACTTTCTTACAATATCATTGTGTTTTAAAACATTTTAATGTTTTATTATATTATTATCTATGCCCAATTTCACACGTCTAGAACACTTCCCTTATTTCCAAAAAAGTAAATTATTACATTCATTTAATTTTTAGCATGCCTACATTTTGAATAGATTATTTTATGGGTTTTTTGATCATTAATATAGGGATATTGTTGGGAATTCATTGTATCAAAAATACTCTTTAATTATTATTGATATTGATGCTCACATATACCGTTGTGTGTTTTCGGATAATGATTCCTTAGGTATTTTGGAGAAATATATTTATCATGTCTATATTTTTTTATGAAATATAGAGATATGGGATGTGTTCTAGAATAAATGACCATACAATATGTTTAGTGAATGAGTGTTTGGATAAACATCCCAATGCTGAGTTGTAGATGTCTTGATTGACAAGACTACTTTTGAAAAAAAAATTGGATTATGAATCTACCATTAAAGTCCAGAATCACAATTCGAACCCTACATTGCGATAATTAACATATGGTTAATCATCCCTATGTTTGGAATAAACCATGTTCCGAAAGGATAAACGTATGGATTCTCATACTAACATTACATTTGATCCCTACATTTAGTTTAGATGAAATTTTGTTTTATGAACCATATCTTGAAAAGAAACGTATGCTATAAAATAGAATCCTATTCTACTCAAATAAACCCTACAATATGGAAAGGTACCCAACTCTACCCATTTAAACCATAAATTTGACTATTCAACAATGGATAATTTATTATTTCATTTTATCTAATATTTCTACAATGATCATTATTGAAATAATGATCAATGGAAACATATTCAATGACTGACATAAGTGATCATTATGAATTAATCAAGTAATCATATTCAAGTGATAAAATAACTACTATTCATAAGGGATGTTACAACTCCCCGGGGTTGTTCAAATTTGAATATATATGATCTATCATGCGACTAACATTGATCTTCTCAATGAAAGTAAAATATATGCATTTTTATGAATGAATATTTATAGAAATATGTGATACATATGATACATATGATACATATGATTTAAAAATGAATTATTTTTGGAATATATATAGATTTGATTCAAAGATAGAATATCTTTGTTATTTTTTATGAGAGGTTATACATTGAAGCTCTACAAGTTATCCACTTACTTATGTTACTACTGCTACATGTTTGCTGATACTCTCTCCTAGAGATCATTTCTAACAAGTGCTTACAAAAATCCCTTTCTACTTGTTGATTTTTATCAATGAAAAATATCAATCTACTCTCTGTTGATAATGATTTATCTATGATATTTCATCTTGAACAATTAAAAAATCATTCTAGTTTGATTTACTAGAGTTCCAGCTACTCATAAAAAATTGTGGTAACTTTCTGCTTTTCGTTCTAACCAATGGATAGTCGTTTCCCTATTAATGAACTAGAATGATTTCTTTTTCCATGTTGTAAAGTTGTCAACTACATGATCTCAGTTTTGGAATTTAAGTACTAGTGATAATAATATCTTTCTAGTGAAAATAACCATGTTCATAGAGATAACATTAGTGGAGTTTACTATGAGAAATTTGTTCCACAAACCACTATAAAAATTGATTTATTTATTTTTCTATTAATCTATTACTAATATTTATAACTGTAAAGAGTAAATATTATCTGTAGAGACCTAAATATTGACGTACATGGACATTACATTACTGTTTCAAAATACTTAATACATAACAAAAACAAACACACAAGGACCATAATGGTTTAGTGTCTTCGGAAACTCGGAACAAAATCTTCTAATCGCGGTGAAAGATTTTCAACATATCCCACAAATATCTTCTTCTTTTGTTTTCTTACAAAAAACCTTTCTTTATATCCTGGGGAAAAGAAAACATATAAAGGGTGAGCTCAAATTCTCAGTAAGGGTATGCATGAATAAAATAAAACAAACCAAATACATTTGAACATAAAAACATGAACATAATGTTCAAAAAACAAAATCTTTAGCAATGACATAAAACATGGCAGCACGTAAGGCATAGATCATAATGGGACATAAATCATGATAGAATATATTGGAAATAAAACATGTAATTGTGGAAAAACATTAAGCACATGATATGATTTCCATAGCAGCCAAGGAATTGCTGCCATGAGCATCTTAGTGGACAAAGTCCCTTTCTGAATCAAGTTCACTCATTATTCTAGTCCTGTATCACTGAACCGGATTAACATACTGTTTCAGCCATGTCTCTCTCATGAGATATATATCTTCACCCAATGCATTGGTGGTAGATATAGTTGCCACCCATCTCATAATGAAATCATTATTACTTGTGCCACAAAATAAACTTAAAACATTCATCATAACCCAAAGAATAAAATGGGTTTCATAAACATCATCCCATCATCACATAATCCATATAAAACAAATGGATATTTCATCATAAGAAAAGTGAAACCATTTAAATCATAAAGACATTATACTTGAAACATACACATATTAAATAATTCTATCTTTTATGGAAAATGGTTTTGATAAAAACACATGAAATGAATTCTTGAGGAAAATATCCCTTCTTCTTCAAAATCATTTTCATTTCACAAAATTCCATGAAATTGTAAAAGAAAATTATTTTTTTGAAAATATTAATAAAATATTGTAGATTAATCTTCATGAAAATGAGGCGTTATGAAACTATAAAAAATCATTCATGCTGTATAAGTTAGAAATAGCATTCTTCTCGTACTTTTGTTGGAAAAGTCAAAAAGTTCCTTGTGTGGTAAAAAAAGTAAGATTCCATAAATAACATGTGGTAAATTTAAAAAATGAGTAAAAAGGACTTTAAAAATATATGAAAACATTTTTATAAAACATGGGTATGGATCATAATAATAACCCCAGTAAATACTTACAAATAACAATCTCGGATAAGAACGAGATTGGAATAGTTATCCCTTAACTAATGTCCAATTTCTTCTATACGTGTTCGAGACTCCTGTATAATGGGTTTAAACATATTATTAACATGTAATAAAACCAAAATAATATTTATGATATCATATATGATTCACTTATAACTTTATATTATCCGTTCATTTGTCAATTCCATGTTAAAGAAGCGTTTTGGCTAAAATCGTTTCATTTATCGTCCGTGTTTTGATATGTAATTTTTAATATGATTACTTATATCATGATTACTTAATTCCAAAATATAAAACATTATTTATATATAATATAAATTCAGAATATACATATATATAATATATTGTTAAATGGAATGAAATACACCGTTCATGGAGACAGTAGGCCGTACGTACGCATGAATCTCATCGCGTCGTGGAGACGGTAATCCGTACGTACGTAGGAGCGATGATATCATTCCCATATTTATTGAATGGAATTGTAGTGGATGATATAATATCTTAGAATTAGTATGATGTTATAATAATCATATATAGTTATTCATTACATCATTATACCCATCCAAGTAAGGTGGTGGTGGAAAAAGAGATTACACCACGACGTGGAGACGGTATTCCGTACGTCCGCATACGCGGTGATTTCATTTTCCGTAGGATGGATAGAATATGAAATGAGGTTGTTTCATATTTATAATAACATATAAGTATATTAGTGATACTAATGTTATTACTTTATAATTAAACAACTAAATAAGAAGATGTTGAAGAAGAAAGAAAACTTGAAAGAATCTGTAGAAGAGATTACCTCTTCCTAGACGCACCTCCTTTAATCATTTTATTAGGGAACTATAGTTGGTCTTTTTAGAAGACCAGAACCTCTATAATATAACTATAGAGGTTTTTAAGTGTAATTGGCAGGGGTTGGCTGAGCTTCAAAGCTCAAAAGGGTGTGAAGAGAAGAGGGAAGGGGTGCCCTTTTAGAATGGAGGAGAGGGGAACCTTAAGAAAACTTAAAATATTATTTTACAATAAAGTCATATTCAGTTATTAATAGCTCCAAATTTATTTATTTATAATATAATGTGGGTATGGGTCTAAATCCTCTCAACCAATAGATTTTAGACAAGTTTAGGATACTATTTTATCCTTATCATTTTGATTTAACTCTACGTTAAATAATTTAACTTTTATCGTGTCTTTTTGTCTTCTTACACTATATGGTTAATACAATTACTATAAAAAATAAAAAGGAACCCAAAGTGGTTCATTATTAATATATATATCCTTATATAAGTCATTTGGCCCAGCATTAGATTTTTAGGAACAAAATAAAAATTAATAATATAATATTTGTTTTAAAAACAATTTTGTGTCAATTTTGACACTATTTGGTACTTGATTTTCTTGAAAATCATAACAGCATGATTAGTTCTAAAAAAGATAATTAAATAAATACTAACATGTCATATTAATCTAAAAAATTAGATTAATTTATAAAAAGTCTAAAATTACATTTATTTGTGTATTTATAACATCAATTATGTTGATATTGTATTAATAATGTAATTACTGCATCATCATTGTGTCATAAATAAATTAACTTATTTCATGTATAAAAATTATAAATAAAATACCCTTATGTAAGAAATCTTTTTATATTTTTAATTAATATTTATAGTCGAATTTATCCTATGTATAATCCTATATTAAAAATGTTTTAGTTATTAAACATTGATTTTATCTATTTTAATTCTTCTTTAAATAAAATAATAAAAAATGTCCTAATCTAATCCAAGTGGACCTAATGGATAATATTTTATCCATAAAGTTGTTTTTGGTTGAACTACTCTTATCCAATAGAATTAGGACATGTGTTAGGGTAATAATAATATCATTTTTATCCTTAGTTACCCTATTTACTTTTAATCGTGGTAAATAAAAGTAAAAAGTTACGATTCACCAAAAATTATTTTTATCTTATTAAACCACATTTTACTCCTTCATATTAACCGTGTCTCTCGAATTTTAGAACTTCCACTCACATAAGCAGTAAAATTACGTTTTATGTAAATTTTCAAACTCTCTTGGGAGGTGGGTAAAAGACGATGAAAAGTTCAATAAACTTTTTAAATGTCTAAAATTATTATAAAATGACTCCAATGAATTACTTTGAACTTATATAGGTATTATGTATCAATTTTTACCTAAAATAAATTTAAATAAAGTAAATAATTATTTATATAAAAAGTCGGTTTTTAAATATTAACCTAGTGTTTTCACTATTCATCCAAAATTGAAAGTTTTCATAAAAATACCAAAAATTCACACTAGGCTAATTTCGATATTCCTAATCCAAAAATAAAGTCCATTGTGAAAAATAAAATTTATAAAATTTCAAAAAGTGTTTATTACTATTCATAACCGCTAGTTCATAATAATATTATAATAATATGTCGTTTAGTGAAACTCGGTATTTTGTATTACACATGCTATCGACAAAGGTCTTCATTGCATGTAATGCAAGACAAGTCAGGGATGCGTGTAGTGAATGTGTAGTTTGGTGTGGCGTATAACATAATCAAAACATATTTTATTTATACATTAAACAAAATCTATACATAATGTTGCATAAAATAATTTCCACATAATGAACTTGAAATTGTGTGTAACAAAAGCCAAGAATAGTGTTGCGTATACTGCAAGATAATATGGTTTTGCATATAGTGCAAACTAATTTTGGTGTAGCATAAAACACAAGGAATCAATGAAATTAAAAGGAATAATTCTCATAAAATCTCGAGTTGTTACATTCTACCCCCCTTAAAATGAATTTTTCCCTCGAAATTCGTCCGGGTTGTAAATGGTTTACTACTTGAAAGTTTCTTTCATAGAAACCCACATTGTAAAAAGGAATACAAAAACTGAAGTTTAAAAACTAAAATATGAAACGTAATGGTTACCCAAATTATCTAATCACTGGGCTTCCACATAGGAGAACATATGTGAAAATATGGATTTGGAAGAAAAATTTAACCATCATGTTCTGATGGAGGGTGGTAGAGAACATGGCTATGAAAAAGCCCACAATCACAAAGCCATAATTTTGTGATTATCTATCATACCATCTAATTAATCGGATATAAGGGCACTAGGAAAATATTTTTGGTTTTCAAGATCATTTTCCTAATGTTGAAAAATTTGAAATAGAAGAAATGCTTACTTTATTTTGGTATAATCTCTCCGTTGTTCATTCCTTGAACAATTTACACTTCATGTCATAAATAAATGATGTTGAATTTGTCATTCGTGAAGTGTTAGCAGATCATGTGATAGAATGATGGGTCATTCCATTTGTCTCAAACAAAAGGGTAGCAAAAGTTTTCAAATATACATAAGTCCATATATGGTGAGTTTAATCGTATATGATTCAAAAAATGGACTTATACTTCGTCTATATTAGTGCTTAATAAAACTAGTCTCTACTAACCAATGGATTCCTGTAGGCCAGTGGTAGGAAATAAAGTCATGTCGCACTTCTGCTGTGGGTTCGATTCCCACATCCTTGTCTGACGCGACGGGTTGTCGCTCGTCCTGTAGGTTGTCCCTTTTTATAAAACTACATTATAATAACATTCATGTAATAAAATAGAAAAAGGTTCTAGCCTTAAACAACACTATCTTATTTCTAACATAATTCATTTCAATCTTTAGGCTTATCCAAAATACTTCTATCCAAGCTCATAGTATAAAGAATTCAATTACTAGAAATGTCATATACCGAGCAAGTGAATACAATCATTTATCCCCCATATATCATACAATATATCATGTTGGTCACACTCAAAACATTTCAATACCTTAATCATGTATTCTCTTGAAAAATGAATACCCATTGAACCTTAGTGAAAACATGAATGCTATCAAAAGTTAACTCTTTCCACATACCAAAATCCAAAAATTCTATATACTCAAACCATGATATCACTTTTTCCTTATATTAGTCATGAGCTCATTAATACTATCAAACATCTCATTATCTCCTTATCCCTTCTTTATGTGCATATTAGTTGGTTTCCAAAAATATTTGAATAACCTTTCACGGTTACAAGTACCATTCAACATATACTTTCAAAACTCATGAAAAGGAAGCAGTGTAACAATCCTTAGATTTTTATTTATTCTATAGTACCATACATTATTCTTGATAAACATACATTCATTACACTGCCTTCTTAAACCACTGACAGAGCTTCATCATTTCTTCCATCTCATATATCATTTGTAGTCTCTTTATCATCATCCACATAAATACTACCCATATGACCATGATGATTATCTTTAATGAGATTTTCCCTTAGGGAATTGGTTTACATAATGCACATACAATCCACATTTAAAACACTTAACCATTGTTGATGTCTTAGCAATACCATTATACTTATCCACGGTGTTAACTGAACCTTTTCCTTTATAATTACTAGCTTTGTGTACTTTTTTTCCACACCCAAAGCATCTTCCAGTTCCTTTGAAACTTTCTCCTTCATACCTCTTCTCACTTGATTTACATGAGGGAAATTGAACTTTCATTCCTCTATGATCATCATGAAACTCCATCTTTCTCTTATTAGCTGAGTCGGGAAACTTACCAAAGTTAAGATTATTGATCATATTATGAGATTTATTATTAGGAATAATAACGATATGAGGACTTGTAGATCCAATTTCATTTGGTTGCTAATGAATAATATCATTCCACTGTCTATCATATCCTCTATTATCGTGAATCTTCTTGTTTCCAGCCATTTTCTAAAACCCAAAAAGATTAGTGTGAGAGGCGAAAATCATAATCAAGGGGGAGTAACATAAATATTGAAAATCGTAGGTTTAATTCTAATATCATTACCATAAGTATAGTAATATAACCTATACATATACTTAACATTAGGGACATCCCTATACATACCATATAAATATCTCTAGGGATCTCAATAAAGTTCTCAGATCCTAGTTTCCAAAGGTTGACTAAACCTTTACTCTGATACCAACTGTACATACCCAAATCTTGACATAAATAGACACTAATTTACTTTTTCTGAATACTCAATACATAACAAAAACAAACACACAAGGACCGTAATAGTTTAGTGTCTTTGGAAACTCGGAACACAATCTTCTAATCGTGGTGAAAGATCTTCAACATCTCCCATAAAGATCTTCCCCTTTTTATTTTCTTACCTAAAACCTTTCTTTATATCCTGGGGAGAAGAAAACATATAAAGTGTGATCTCAAATGCTTAGTAATGGTAAGCAAATAGAAAATAAAACAAACCATATACATTTAAACAAAAAAAACATGGACATAATGTTCAAAAAACACAATCTTGAGAAATTACATAAAACATGGCAGTATGAAAGGGATAGATCATAATGGGACATCAATCATGATAAAATATCTTGGAAATAAAACTTCTAATTGTGGTAAAACATTAAGCACATGATATGATTTCCATAGTATCCATGACATTGCTGCCATGACCATCTTAGTGGACAAAGTCCCTTTCTGAATCGAGTTCACTCCTCATTCCAGTCCTGTATCACTGAACCAGATTAACATGTCATTTCTGCAATGTATATCTCTTGAGATATAAATCATTACTTAATGCATTATAGGGAGGTATATATCCCCCATATCATAATGATATCATTTTTACCTGTGCCACAAAATAAACTTAAAACATTCCCCATATCCCAAAGAATAAAATGGGTTTTATAAACATCATCCCATCATCACATAATCCATATAAAAAATGGATATTTCATCATAACAAAATTGAAACCATGTAAATCATAGAGAAATTATACTTGAAACATACACATATGAAATAATGTCATCTTAGATGTAATATGGTTTTGATAAAAACACTTGAAATGAATTCTTGAAGAAAATATCCTTTCTTCTTCAAAATCATTTTCTTTTAAAAAAATTACATGAAATTTTAAAAGAAAATTATTTTGTTTAAAATAGTCATAAAATATTGTAGAGTAAGCTTCATGAAAATGAGGCGTTATGAAACCGTAAAAATCCCTTCACACCATATAAGTTAAAAATAACATTCTTCTCGTACTTTTGTCGGAAAAGTCAAAAAGTTCCCCCTGTGGTAAACAGAAGTAAGATTACTTTCATAACATGTGTTAAATTTCAAAAATGGTAAAAAATAACTTTAAAAATACATGAAAACATTTTTAGAAAACATGGGCATGGATGATAATAATAACCCTAGTAAATACTTACGAATAATAATCTCAGATAAGAATGAGATTAGAATAGTTATCCCTTACCTTATTACCAATTAATTCTGTATGTGTCTGAGACTCCTATATAGTATGTTTAAACATATTATTAACTTGTAACAGAACCATAATAATATTTATGATATCATATATGATTCACTTACGACTTTATATTATCCGTTCATTTGTCAATTCCATGTTAAAGCAGCGTTTTGGTTAAAATCGTTTCATTTATCATTCATGTTTTGACTTGTAATTATTAATTTGATTACTTATATCATGATTACATAATTCCAGAATATAAAACATGATTTATATATAATATATATTCTGAATATACATATATATAATAGATTGATAAATGGAAAGAAATACATCATTCATGGAGACGGTAGGCCGTACGTACGCATGAACGTTGTTTTTCGTTTCCTTTCTGAATTGAATGGAATTAAGTAGATGACAGACATATATACATATATATATATATATATATAAATCTAGTAGAATAATTATGTCATATATTTCATGATTACTTATTATATATACTTTATAATTATTCTTGAATTGTTAACATGGAAAATGAATCTCATCGGGTCGTGGAGACGGTTATCCGGACGTACGCATATGCGATGATATCGTTCCCATTTTTAGTGAATGTAATTTTAGTGGATGATATAATATCTTAGAATCCATATGATGTTATAATAATCATATATAGTTATTATTTACACCATTATACCCATCCAAGTAAGGTGGTGGTGAAAAACATATTACACCACGACGTGGAGACAATATTCCGTACGTACGCATGTGCGGTGATTTCGTTTTCCGTAGGATGGATAAAAGGTGAAATGGGGCTGTTTCATATTTATAATAACATATAAGTATATTATTGATACTGATGTTATTACTTTATAATGAAATAACTAAATAAGAAGAAGATGAAGAAGAAATAAAACTTGAAAGTATCGGTAGAAGAGATTAACTCTTCCTCGACACACCTCCTTTAAACTACTTATTAGGGTACACTAGTTGATCTTTTGAGAAGACCAGAACGTCTATGTTTTAACTATAGAGGTTGGGAATAAAAAATGTCAGGGTATGGCCGAGCTTCAAGGCTCAAAAGGGAGTTAAGAGAAGTGGTAAGGGGTGCCCTTTTATAAGGGAGGAGAGGAGCACCTTAGGAAATCTTAAAATATTATTTTATAATAAAGTCATATTCGGTTTTTAATAGCTTAAAATTGATTTATTTCTAAGATAAGGTGGGGATGGGTAGAAATCCTCTCAACCAAAATATTTTAGAAAAGTTTAGGTTACTATTTTATCATTGTCTTTTAGATTTAACTATTAGGTAAATAATTTAACTTTTACCGTGTCTTTTTGTTTTCTTACACTATATTGTTAATAAACATACTACAACAAGCCAAAAGTCCCCCAAGTGGTTCATTATTAATATATATATATATATATATATATCCTTTTCAATTTCATTTAGATGATCCTTAAATTTTTAGGAATAAAATAACAATTAATAATATAATATTTGTTTAAAAAACTATTTTATGTTAATTTAGACACTATTTGGTACATGAGTTTTTTAGAAATCATAATAGCATGATTAGTTCAAAAACTTTTAATTAATTCAATAATAACATGTCATATTAACCTATAAAATTATTGGAATTCATAAAAAGTCTAAAATTACATTTATTTGGGTATTTATAACATCAACTATGTTGATATTTTATTAATAAGGTAATTACTGCATCATCATTATGTCATATTTAAATTAAATTATTTAATTTCTAAAAATTATAAATAAAATATCATTAAGTGGGAAAGCTTGTTATATTTCTAATTAATATTTATAGTCGAATTTATTCTATGTATAACCCTATATTAAAAATGTTTTAGTTATTAAACTTTGATTTTAACTATTTTAATTCTTCTAGAAATAAAATAATAATAGATATCCTAATATAATCCATGTGGACCTAAAGGATAATATTTTATCCCTATGGTTGTTTTTGGTCGAACTAAACTTATCCAATAGAATTAGGACATGTGTTAGGGTAATAATAATATCATTTTTACCCTTAATTACCCTATTTACTTTTAACCGTGGTAAATAAAAGTAAAAAGTTACTATTCACCAAAAATTATTTTTATCTTATTGAACCACATTTTACTCTATGATATTAACCATTTGCCTTGGATTTTTGAAATTCCACTCACAAAAGTGGTAAAATTATGTTTTATGTAAATTTTCAAACTCTCCTAGGAGGTGGGTAAAAGACGGGGAAAAGTTCAATAAACTTTTTATATGTCTAAAATTATTATAAAATGACTCCAATGAATTACATTGATATTATATAGGTATTATGTATCATTTTTGACCTAAAATAAATTTAAATAAAATAAATATTAATTTATATAAAAAGTAGGCTTTTAAATAGTAACCCAGTGTTTTCACTATTAATCAAAAATTGAAAGTTTTCAGAAAAATACCAAAAATTCACCCTAGGCTAATTTTGATATTCCAAATCCAAAAATTAAGTCCATTTTGAAAAATAAAATTTATAAAATTTAAAAAAGTGGGTATTACTATTCATAATGGCTAGTTCATAATACTATTATAATAATATACCATGTAGTGAAACTCGGTATTGCGTACTACACACGCTATCGAGGAAAGTCTTGACTGCGTGTAATGCAAGCCAAGTCAGGGATGCATGTAGTGAATGCTCCGTTTGGTGTTGCGTATAACATAATCATAACATATTTTATTTATAAATTAAAAAAATTCTATACTTAATGTTGCATAATATAATTTCCAAAAAAGGAACTTGAAATTGTGGGTAACAAGAGCCAAGAATATTGTTGCGTATATTGTAAGCTAATACAGTGTTGTGTATAGTGCAAGATAATTTTGGTGTAGCGTACAACACAAGACATCAATGAAATTAAAATGAATAATTCTCATAAAATCTCGGGTTTTTACAATATCTACATAAATTGAAATGATATTTAGAATCCAAAATCTCTAAATATTATTAAAATGATACAATTCACACCCATATTATGTATCTTTTTATTATTTTGACCTAACAGATATAACACTCATCTTTCATCAATTATCTTGATTAGGGATTGTTGTTTAATTCTTCATATTACGAAACTAGTAAAACCTATTTTTAATGTGGATCATAGTTTGTGTATTCAAGGAGTTCATGACTATATATCAAAGGCTAATGTAAGATATAATTCCTCTACATATTAGAGGTAGGTGGAATACTAGTTATATCCCATTATGCTGGTGTTGATTTGTTCTTGTGTGGTAATGATATCACTTCCCTAATGGTTTTTATTGAATACCTTTACTAATTTTTTATAAAATTGATACATAAATTATAAATTTAACTCTTCATGATCCTCAAGGGATGTGTTGAGTAAGATTATACTCGTTCAGGGACACCCATAAGGTGTACAAATATTCCAAAATAAGGAAAATTGTAATGTAAACCACAAAATATCATCTGTGTTAAAATAGAGAACATGAAAAATGTGTTGGAATTTTAGTTTTGATTATAGATAAAAGGAAACTAATGGTAGTTGTGTCTATTCAAGGGAAAAGGCATAAGGAATGGATTGGAAATTTGAGAAAATGGTTAAATGTAATTGAGTTAGTGTGTCAATTTACTTAGGTTTTTTTCATTAAATTTCACAAATGGGATGCCGCATGTGAATTGATCAATTATGTGAAATGTGTTAATTCATGTAATTGATGAATACGATAAATTGGTTATGTGATGAAAAGGGAAATGGGATAAATGGTCTAGGTGATATAAATAGTTAATGTGATAATGAGTTTTGTCTTAAAGTAGATTTATTTTTTAAATGAAGTATAAAATTTAAATGTAATGGGTATTGATTGAGAATGGTTTGTGATATTGTATATGGGGAAATTTGATGAATTAACACATCCACATGGCTTAGTATTTGTGGGGGTTTTAGAATTGAGGATATATTCCCACTGGTTAGGATAGACTTATGTTCTAAACACCACCCCTTAATGAATTTTTTAGGGAAGTTTATTTAACATCTATTCCTGTAACAGTATCATTTGATGAGACCACATAAACACAGGCTCCAAGGTAAGTGCGATGGGTTAGTTTATGTAAATTTTACCCCTAGTGAGATATGGATCTTTACTTATTCCCTTATTCATGTAAATTGATCTACATCAGCCACTTTGTAAATGAAGTAAATTCCTAAACCATGGAACATGTGATGGAAATTTATTTAGTAATCAAGATGGTATACTTGATGAAAGTGGAATTAATGATAGTAATGGATAATGTGAATATTTTAAATAATGGCACCCTTGTTTTCGTTAGTTTATCTTTTGATTTAATTAGTTCTAGATTGAACTATTTTTTAGGAATGGAGATTTTGTATGAGTTTTTTTTGATGGCCTACTAAGATATACTCACACCCTGCTTGGGTCTCTATTGGGAACCTGAGTAGACTTCATTGTTCTAGGTCATGAAAATGGAAAAGGCCATATTCTAGGGAGTTAAATTGGTCTTGTGATGTCCACATTTGAGGAGCCAGACATGGAGTCCGGATCTGTTTGGGGATTCAGTTGTGGTCTTTTTTTTGGGATTTCTCTCGATATTGGAACCGTTAGTATGACATGACACATTTATTGTTGGTTGTGGTTTATACCGTATTTAGGATTTCCATGGTATTTCATGTTCTAGTTTATTGTTCATTATATCATTTATTCTGTTCAATGTAAATTGTGAATTACTTTGGTAAATAGGTTATAGTCTCCTAGTTTGTTCTATTATACCCTCTCTATTAGTTGTAAACCAGTAACATATGTGAAGGCATAGATGTGGTATTTTAGCGACCCTTATCAAGGAACTGATTTATTGATTCATGGTTCAGGGACGTTAGATAGAGACCCAATATTAGTATCCTCAAAATTTAGTTTCAATCTCAATGGTTCGAAAATGAGAAACTATATCAATTAAATATATATCATCATTATGATAATAATGGATTCAAATTACATTCAAATGGAACCTCTAATATATAAATCCATAATTGAAGAAAATATTACACTCTCATCAGATGAATCCAACCATGATTGAACTAGATAAATAATATTAAATTGAATCATCCATGATAACCATTAAAAATAATGTTGTGTCAAGTTATCATAGTGATCAGTATGATTGATTTATCCCAAAAACTAGATCTACCACATCTCTCATAACAATGTGGCAGTTAAAAAAAGTAAGGACTCATTATGAAATTACATGCATCGAGTATTGGTACATGATTTTTAGTCCACAGTAACTCATGTTTTAGATAATACAACATGAAGGCTCTCTCAATCAAACTGTAGAGAATCATATTTTTAATGGATTTTTGAGCACATTTGGTGCCCTAATAAACTAGTTGTAAAATCAAATACTCATGGATAACCACGTTCAAAATCAGAATCCAAAACATATGGAATAGATTATCAAAAAAATAAATCCTTTTCAACATAGATCACATATTGAAAAGAAGTTATAAGGAATTAATAAACGTGATATTTTAACATTTATCAATAGGGTATATTAATAAACAATTAATGATATCTCCAGAACTAGGACACCCAAAAACCATAACCACTCTAAAATCATTTAGAGAGATCCCCAAAATATCCACACTTAGATCACGGGATGCGCCCATGATTCCAATCTCCTCATGAAACAGTAATAATATTAGAAATATGGTTCTTAATGACCAGAATACCTAGATAAACCTCAATGTTTCTTTAGTTGGGATATAATAACAATGAGAGCGGAGATAAAATTTTTAAACCCCCTCAAATACATGTAAATAATAATTATATATAGAATTTATTATTTCATGAAATCATATCACTTAAATCCTTGACCAATATAGAATAATTACTAAAGAAACATGAGCTAATAACTCCATCCATCCCTGTTCATCAATGTCCATAGGCTTGTAGGATCAAATATGTAAAAATGAGATTCTCAAATTAAAGAGGGGGTGAATTGTATACTTTATAAATACCTAAGGAAATTTTTCATAACCAAAATTCACAACACCTTTGAGATCTAATAACTTTCTTGATTCTGGAAAAATGATTCCAGAAATGAAACTAAAAAAATGTTTACAACAATTAAGATTCTACCTTAAAGCGTATAGAATCCTATATAGTAAGAGTACAAGTCTAAGGAAGTACAAGAAGATTATACTTTCCTCAAAAACTAAATGTACAGCGGAAAAAATAGAAATACTACAAGTAATAAGCAGTAACTCTTTTATCCCAAAGAGATGGGTATCTAACAACCGTAGATAAAAGGTACCTTGATTTATACTTTAAGAAAGTCTGTCTTACCCAAACCCAGGTAAGCCCTCAATCCGAAGATCGATATCTGTCTTTCTTTCCCCAAAATCCCTTGATTTGTAAGGAAATAGGCTCCTATGACTTCACAACCAGAATCCTCTGATTTCAAGGAAATCTCACCTCTGCACTAAGAAAATCTACACGATTAAAAGTTTGAACAAGATTTTCAAACATTCTACACAATGCCTGAGAGTTTATAAGAACCCCTCTCTCTAGATACCACTACTGAAAGTTATAAGCTTCAAAAATTCCAAAATTCTTCCAAAAGTTCCGAGCTCCTTCAAATTAACTCATATTTATAGGCACATCTTCAATTATTGACTCCCTCCTCCAACAATCATATTTTTTCTGTGAATTTCAGTGGGACCTGTACACATGTAACTCAAACAAAGGTTAGTGAGTAACTGAAAGCACAACATTGTTTTATAACAAAACCAGTGTGAGCTTAACTAAAATCTGATATACAGAATGTAAGCAAATGAAAGTTTGGAGTCTAACCAAAATTGAATTCAGAGTCTATAATAAAAGGATATTCAGATTCTGTTTTCTTAGAATTTGGAACATGAATTCAATAGAATTATAGAGTCTGAATTTCAAGGAAATTAGGAATTTAGATTCATAAGAATTCAGAACCCAAACTTAAAAGGTATGGAGTCGGAGTTAATGAGAATTCAGAGTTAGAACTCATAAGAGTTCGGAGTCTGAATTCAATGAACTCAGAGTTAGAACTCAGAAAGTTCGTAATCAGAATTCTGAGAATTCAGATTCTAAAACCGAATTCTTCTTATCTAGGTATTTATAGGATTTTGAGGTTTTTCTTTCAAACGGAATTATACACTTAGAAAAATAATGATATGAGCAATGAAAACAAGATGAAGATAAATTTCCTTGGGGAAGGAAATTTAACCTTATTGAAGTAAAACACATGGTAAAAAGGGATTTTCCTTGAGATAAGGTGTTTGTGATTTTCAAAACAAGAAGGAATGTTAAAGTCATAAGGAATCCTTAATAATTCAACAATC
Organism: Viscum album; assembly: GCA_963277665.1. Classification (NCBI taxonomy): domain Eukaryota; kingdom Viridiplantae; phylum Streptophyta; class Magnoliopsida; order Santalales; family Viscaceae; genus Viscum; species Viscum album. The sequence goes on from OY728125.1 coordinate 390,192,292, forward strand.
TCCCCAAGTATGATATAATGGAAAAGTCTTAAGGAATATCTTATTGACTCAACAATCTTCACCTTTTTGGAAAGTACAAACATTATTACGAAAAAGAATTCAAGGACTTTGCAAAAATTTCTAGACTTTGCAAATTAAACTTATCTCCCTTTTTATATTGGAAAAGATGAATATGACTAACTCCCCCTTAGGATTTAGAACACTATGGATCATATTCTAGATTTTCGGAATTATATTTCTCATTTGAATATGGAAATCATCGTAAGGATAAATACCCCTTAGACAAACTCCCCCTTACATAGGTATATTTCTTCTTTACTTTGAATTCTTTTTCCTTCTCCGCTTTTGTGATCTTCAAAAAGAGTTTGAGGGAATGAAAAAAAATATGGTACCTGAAATATTAGAACAAACATCCAATAAAAACAAGCAACCATGATTTCATTAATATTGGGAGAATTTGTACAGGAAAAAAATAATACAACAAAATATCGGATTTGGATCTATTTTGCTTCTTTTTCCTTGGGTATCAACATCTTCATGATGGTTTTTAGCTTCTTTGTATCTTTGTGATCCTCATATGATTTATTCTCTAAGGTTTTGATCCTATCATCTTGAGCCTTCACAGACTCTTCCTGAGCCTTCAGCAAGTCATCTTGCTTCACTAGTTTTTCTTCAATCTCGATTCAGATATCCCGTTCTTTTTTCCAACTATAGACAACAAAATTAAACTTCCCATTCTGATATTTGAAATCTTGAATCTGAGATTTTTTCTCAAGATTTAGCTTTTTCTCAAAGGTATTTGTATGATCCTTGAATTTGGTGTCCTAAGTATCAAAATCTTCCTTAACATCTTCTTGAAATTGATCAAGCTCTCTCAAATCTTCAACGATCTCCTTTGACTAGCTGATTATTTTTTTTTCAAGATTTTATATGGGATTCATAGTTGATAAGGAAATTATAGTTTTCAGCCTCAACCTTTACACATCTATCCATTCCCAAGGATATAGAGTCTATCCATGTTTGATTCGAGAACGTCTACAAAGGAATGGATGATCTGGAGGTGGTACAAATAGAACAGATACAAGGTGGCACCGTTTTCCAGTGGCTTTTGGAAAATAGACCTACGCGCCGTTGACTTGGAGTAGAAGAAAATTGTGCGCCATATGTTTTTTCTAGATCAGATCATCAAAATATTGCAAAGGGTTAAGGGTGGCATAGGTATTGGTGTTTTCCCACAGGTAACATGTGCGCCGTGAAGTGACTTGCATGCCGATGCATAGAAGTATTTGGAACAAGCATGCCTGTTATTTTTCAAGATTAGAAGATCAAAATATGGGAATGGAAAGAGGGTCGCACAAGTATTGGGTTGGTCATGTAGGTGACTTTCAAGGGTAGTGACTTGTGCACCGAAACATCCGCGGCAAGGGGAAACTTGCGCGCCATCACACAGGGTGACAAAATGCCTATAAACACAGGACCACCCCTCCTCATTTTTAACGGAGTTCAACACTTTGAAAAATCATAACTCGTGTCTCGTAGGTGTGGTGGTTGCACAAGTGGTTGTGTGTCATGCAAGTAGGACTTGCGCGCCAGATTTTAAGAAAGGATATTGTTGTTTGTTGCATGCCAATATTGGTTTGGGAATAAAGGAAAGTGTGTCGTGCAAGTTTGGAGTTGAAGAAGCGTGTGTCGCACAAGTGTCTGAGGTGGACTTGCATGCTAGTTGTGACTTGTGCATTGAGACTTGAACGCCGGGTTAGACCTGCGTTCTATGTATGGTTAATTCCCCGGTAGTGTTTTCAGGATGCGTGGAAGCTGGAAGTTTTCCCGATACCATCGGTGCAAAGAGAAATTCATCTATAGGTGAAAGTTGGACTTCAACAGAGCATCTACATATATAGGAAGATGCATTATTTCATTCATATGAAGTGACCTACAAGTATATAAAATGTGAGTGGATCCTTTCTAGAGTAGTGAGCAAAGGAAGAGGAAGAAGGTGATCCTCTCCACCAGTAGTGAGCTAGAGAGAGATAAAGAGGGAGTGACCCTTGGGAAAGCAGTGAGCTGTCCCTAAATCTTATAAAGGCAGTGAGCCTGGGACAGAGTGACAATGCCCAAACCTTGTAATCCATAGCCAGTGTATTTTAGTGGAATTTGGTATGACCGAAAACCTATCGGTGTATGCTACATGGACGTAGCCCATAGCGGTGAACCAAGTAATAATTGTTGTGTCATGTGCTTTCTTTACTTTATGTTTATATTGTGCAATAGGAAAGAGAGTGAATGTTGTTTTTCTTAATAGAGAAACAAGATCATAACGGGATTTAATTTTAAATTAGACGTACTCTGATTCACCCCCCTAAGGTTATTCAGCCATATAGACCTAACATCATCAATCCCACGAGTAGAAAGTTTGGAAGATCTATCTTGAGAAGTCCGGATTGACAATTTTTATGAATCACTTTCCGTCCCATGAAAGTCATCAACTTTATTTATCTGATCAGCTATATTATCACTACTTTTAGCTTCTTGTACTTATTCTACAACTTCTTTTTATACATCCTTCTCTTGGGATTTTTATAGAGTCATGTACTTATTCCTCGTTGTCTCAGGTAAGGGTTCAACTAAAAATGTTTTCGGTACAGGAATGTTCTCAGATGCTACTTCAATAGCCTTCAAAAGAGATGGCACAATATCTTCCTCTGACATATTTTTCATAAGCTTATTCTCTTTGACTTGATTCTCAAGCACTTCATTATCTTTCTCTTTAAATTCATTGGCCCCTACAGGGTGTAGGCCAAACTGTGGTTCCCCTTCCTTCCAGTTATTTGTGGGAACAAAATTATGCCTCTCCTTTATTGGATAAACTTACCAAGCTAGCAGCCTTGGTTTAAGAAAGTGCATAAGTTTTTCAATAAATTTTGAAGTAATAATTTTCTTTACCATCTTCCTTGAAAAAAAAAACATACTCATAAAACTCAATGAGTAGATCTGGATAAACAACATCCCGAGCTCCTGTCTTTGATATGGATACTCTCTCCTATCCATTAAGCTTTTTGTTCTTGGAGATAATGAAGTTATAATTGTTGAAGAAGTTTGATGTGTCAACCTTTCCCTGTATATTTTACACTCTGAAATCTCCTTGACAGTAGACATATATTGAGAAGGAACTTCTCTAGACATTTAGACTTGAGAAAACATGGAGAAAATCAGGAATGGGATTTTGAAGTGGGGCAAAGCTTCGGCACACAATATCTTGAAATCCGATGTGGGACAAACATCAGGGGTCCCCATTTATAGGTGTTGAAGAGAATATTCATATTCCCATCACAATATAATGGCTATGAATTCTTCTAATCAGATCTGATGGTTGAAATGAAGGCCTTGAGGAAAATTTTGTAGAATTCGATCTTTTGTGGTTTTTAGAAGAAAAGATTCGAATTTCAAAAAACCATAATCCGAGAAATTTTAAAAACAAAAGAAACTTCAAGAAAATAATAGGTGATTACGAAAACTCAAGAATGAATCACACCTTTCTAATTTTTAGGAGAATTATTCATATTGAGGAAAATTCTTCATGAAGAACTTTAGATTCCGAAAAAAAAACTTGAGTACAAAAAAAACGAGTACACAAATCTTCATTACGGAAATTTTCATTACAAAAATCCCAAGTATGAAAAAAAACTTCATTACAAAAATTTGAAAAACATCATGAAAAAAATATGAAAAACTACATCATGAAAATTATGAAAAACTTCATTACGAATAATATGGAAGACTAAATTACAAAAATATGACAGACAACATTATGAAAAATATGAAAGACTAAATTACAAAAAATATAAAGAAATTCAAAATGAAAAATACGAAAAACATCATTACAAAAAAAAATTCATTACAAAAAAATTTAAAAACAAAAACTGGCCACGAAAAAAAAAATATCATTATGATTTTATTTTTGAATACTAATAAGAAAATGTACTCCTCCTATGAGAAGAATTTTATTACTGTAAGTAGATTGGTTCAACAAGAAGTTAATGAGGAAGATTACCTTATGGTTATAATTCCTAACTTCTGTTTAATGTATTCAAATCTATCGAAGGGTAATTATTTTGTGAAAATATTATCAAGATGATCTCATGTTCTGATAAATTAAAGAATGATATCTTCTTTTTGTGTGTGATCCCTAAGAAAATGATGCCTAATATCTATGTGCATTGCACAAGAGTAATGTGGAGGATTTTTACTAAGGGAAATGGAACTAGTATTATCACAAAATTTTTTTGTTTTGGTAAAACTCATACCATAGTATGTGAGTGTGTGTTTCATCCACAACACTTGAGCACAACAACTTCTAGCTGCTACATATTCAGCCTTAGCAGTGGAAAGTGAAACTGAGTGTTGATTCTTACATGACCATGAAACTAATGAATCTCCTAAAAAATGACAGGTTCCTGATTAACTCTTTCGATCCATTCTACATCCACTAAATTCAGCATCTATAAAAATTTCCAAAATAAAATCATTTCCAGAAGTATAAAAGAGTCTTAAATCCATGGCTCTCTTTAAATAGCGAAAAATTCATTTCACTGCCTTTAAATGAGATTCCTAAGGATTGGATTGATATCTTCCACATAAGCATTCTGAAAACCTTAAGTCTGTATGAATAGATTTCAAGTAAATTAAAATTCCTATTATACCTCTAAAAGACATTTGATCTACTGGTTTCACAGCTTCATCAAGATCAACTGTGTTTGAGATACTAATGGGAGTACTTATACTCCAAGTGATGTCATATCCATACTTTTTAAAAATTTCATTAATATAATTATGTTGGGATATATAGATTCCTTCTGGTTTTTGAGAGATTTTAAAACCAAGGGATAATGTTAACTCACCCATCATACTCATTTCAAACTCATATTTCGTTAGATCTGCAAAGGATTCAGTTGAAGATTGCTGATTTGAACCAAATATAATGTCAACAACATAAATTTGAACAATCCAATCATTTTTCTTATCTTTCTTTATAAAAAGGGTTGGATCTACATTTCCCATAACATAATTATTTTGAAGCAAAAAACATGTAAGTCGGTCATACCAAGCTTAAGCATCTTTCATAAGTTCATACAAAGATTTGGTAAGTCTAAAAACATGATCAGGATATTTTGTATCATCAAAACAAGGAGGTTGTTCAACTAAACCTTCCAATTGAACATAACCGTTAAGGAAATCACATTTCACATTAATTTGAATTTTTTTTTTAATTTAAGAATGATACAAAGGAATGTAAAATAAGAATAGATTCATTCTATCTACTGGAGCATAGGTTTCTTCAAAGTCTATTCCTTCTTGTTTATTATAGCCTTTAGCAACTAATCTTGGTTTATTTCTAACAATGATTCCATTTTCATCACACTTATTTCCGAAGACCCATTTTACTCCAATAAGAGAAGTTTCCTTAATTCTTTCAACCAAGGTCCATACTTTATTCCTTTCAAAATCATTTAGTTAATCTTGCATGGCTTTATTCCAATCATCGTCACCTAAAGCCTCATCAGTGCTTTTTGGTTCTAATTGGGAAAGGAATGCTAGATGTTCTACTTCATTTCATAAGTAACTTTTAGTATTTACAGGTTTATTTACATCACCAAGGATTCTACCACTATGATGATTCTTTAGAAACAAATGATTTGGGTTTTGTAAAACATGTTCATCAATATAGAGTAGGAAGTCTTCTAGGGAAAATGTTTCAAAAACATTTTCTTAGGAATTTTCTTTATTAGAAGGATCCTCTAACAAATTTTGATCATTAGTTTTTAAAAAAACATATAAAGTTATAGGTTGAGGTTGTTTAAAATCAAAAGGATCAGTTTTATCAAATTTCACATGTACTGTCTCTTCAATAGTACATGTGTTTTTGTTGAAAACTCAATAAGCCTTAGAAGTTGTGGAGTAGCCTAAGAAAATTCGTTCATCAGATTTTGGTGTGAATTTATGAAGATTATCTTTCGTATTCAGATTTAATACCTTACAACCAAAATCCTTAAAGTAGTAAAGCCTAGGTTTTCTACCATTCCATAACTCATAAAGAGTTTTATTAAGAAAAGATCTAATCACAACCCAATTTATAGTATAAAAAGCTGTACTTAAAGCTTCATCCCAAAAATGATTGGAAATAGAATACTCAATCAACATGGTTCTAGTTATCTATTGAAGAATTATATTTCTTCTTTCAACAACACCATTTTTTTGAGTTGTTCTGGGTACTGTGAAATTATGAGTAATTCCTTTTCTACTACAAAAAGTTTCAATATCAGAATTTTGAAATTCTCCACCATGATCACTATGAATAGTTTTCAATGGAAGGCTTTTCTCATTTTTAACATGGTATTTATAACTTTTGAAAAAATAAAAAGCTTCAGAATTCTTTTCTAGAAAATAGACCCACGTAAATATAGTGTAATCATCTACCAAGAAAAATACATAATATTTTCCCACAATGCTTCCAGTTTGGGTAGGACCAAAGAGATCCATATTCACTAATTGTAAAGGATCAGTAGTTGAGACTTCACCAACTAATTTAAAACATTATTTATGTTTCTTTCCATATTGACAAGGGTCACAAACTTTTGTAGAATCAAATATAAGCTCTGGTAGATCCATAACTAATATTTTATTAGTAAGTTTGCATATGTTCCTAAGGTTACCATGTCCTAACCTTCTATGCCACAACCAAGAATGATCTTCCATTGAACTAAGGCAAGGTAGATCTTGGAATAATTCTTCTACGTTTAGTGTGTAAACATTATCATGCCGATGGGAAGAAAGAATATACTCTTCCTTAGAATTGTGTTCTAAGCACTTGTAATTCCAAAAATCCACAAGGTAGCATTCATAACATAATTGACATATGCTAATGAGGTTGTTCTTAATTCCCTTAACAAATAAAACATTAGAAATAAATGTTTTCCAAGAAGAACGATGTTACCTATGACAATAATTTCCCTCTAAGATTTATCTCTGAATGTTACTTTTCCTCCTTTCGTCCTAGTAATCATTTCAAAATAGTTTTTGATACCTTTCATATGCTAGGAACATCCACTATCCATGTACCATGTATTTTTGTTGGTATATTATCCATTTTCCTAAAAATAAGAAAATGTTAGGTTTTCGGAATCCAAACTTGCTTGGATATGGAATTCTTAGAAAGCAAAATTTTCGGCACCCATATCTTCTTAGAAAAATAGGATTTATGAAATCCTAAGGAATGGGTTTTGTTTAGAGAGAAATTCTTTTCCCAATGTCCACCACACTGACACTTAGTATTGAATGGAGTACTTTGAGGAAAAAATTAATTGTTACTAAAAATTGGATTAAAACTAGTATAACCAAAACCAGAACGATTCCATAGAGGTCAGATTTGAGTATACATTTTATCAAAATTTACCTTACCTAATGTAACGTTTGACAAACACTTTCTCAAGGAAAATATTTCAGATTTGAGTTTGATAACCTTCTTATTTTCTTAAAAAACATTTGATTTTAAACTAGATCTAGGATAGAAATCATTTTTATTATAAATTACGTTATCTAGAACTTTAGAAAGATTATTTATTTTAGAAATTACTTCTTTAAGAATTTTTTAAATACTTTAAAAATAAAAAATTTTCTTATCAAGATCATTATAAAGATATGATATTTCATTAGTAAGAATAGTATTCTTAGATTTTTTATTATTATGCTTCTTCTTGAGTTTTGGATTTTCAATCTCAAGAAGTTTGGAAAACCTAGAAACTTCTTCATAGGAAGGTAAAGTATTATCTTCATCAGAAGAAGATTCTTCATCCGAAGAGTTATAGTATTTGCTATCATTATCATTCAAAGAAACATTGGTCGTTGATTTAGCATTGTGTACCTTATCCATTAAGCAATGATTTTCAATAGGTAGTCTGGCTAATAGGACAAGATTCTTCTGTAAAAAAGATTCATAATATGATGGTTCATATGAAGAGTCTCCACCACTTGAACTCATGGTGTCATTATCTTTCAAGACAGTCTTAGCTTTAGCCTTGTAATACTTCTTTCAATTTCTCTCTAAATGCATTTCAATTATTTCTTTTCTCTTAATCGTAGGACAATCAGGTCTGATGTGTCTATCTTTCTTGCATTCATAACATGTGACTTCTGAATCTTTCTTATCTTTCCTTTCTTTCTTCTTGTATCTGGATTGAAAGTTCCTCTCTCCAGATAACTTTTTCATCATTCATGCAAGATTTTCTAATTCATTTTCTGAGGACTTACTTCCACTAGATTCGTATTGGATAAAAATATTGATTGGATAAAAATATTCTCATATTTTTAACTAGAAACTCTCTCAGGGGTCTTAGATTTCATATGATTTGAATTTGTAGTAAAATAAACAATACCATTTCCATTATTATTCTTTACGTTATCAGCATCTCTCATCATTCAATTCTCATGTTGATGAAGAGTTCCGAAAATTTCATCTAAGGAAATCTGAGTAACCATTCTGTTCTCATCAATAGCAGTCCTCTTGGATTCACATTCATTCGACATGATGTCTATGATCTTATCAAAAATAGATTCATCATCTAATCCTTTATCATCCATGGATTGTAAACTAATCACAATATTCATGAATCTTTGTTGCAGCTTACATATGGGTTCTCCATAAGAAAAGAAGAAACCATGATATTTAGGTCTGAGCATGTCTCTTCTAGTTTCAATTACTTTGGAAGTTCCAAAGTGTGTAACATCAAGTTTTTTCCATATCCAATTTGATGCTTCACAAGATGAAATTTGGCTATATATATTTCTAGTCATGGATCAAAGCAATGTATTTTGTAAGTTTTAATTTAGATAATATTCATGATTTTCTTGATTGGTAAAGGTACTAACTTCTTTCTCATTGATTTTATATCCTCTAATAAGCATAAAAAAATTATCAACTCCACTATTTATAATGAAAGTCTGCATGCGATATCTCCAATATTCATAATCATTTCCATCAATGATAGCTGGTCAATTTGGATTGATATTTTCGATGGAACTAACATTGATTCCTGTCATCTTAAAGAAAATTCTTTCCACAAAACTTGCTAATAGAAAAATATCGTAAACAAGGAGAATATTACTAAGAACGAAAAATATTGAACTAGAGTAACTCTAAGAAAAAAATGAATATGAACTATACGAGTCTGAAAAACCGAATCAGAAAAAGTGTGAATCTAGAAATTCACTTTCAAAAGTAATAAGAAGAAAAAATTATCTTCTGAAACTAATCGTGAGATTAATTTAGATTTAGCTAATGCTCTGATACCAATTGTTTGATTGGTACATGATATGAGGTTCCCAACCTCTAATAACAATTGTATGATCGAATATGTAAGGATGAGATGCTCAAATACAAGAGGGGGGATGAATTGTATACTTGAAAAATCCTAAGGAAATTTTGCATAACCAAAATTCACAACACATCTGAGCTATAATAACTTGCTTGATTCCGAAAAAGTGATTCCAGAAATGAAACATAACAAAAGTTTACAATAACAATGATTCTACCTTAAAGTGTATATAATCCTATATAATTTGAGTACAATTCTAAGGATGTATAAGAAGATTATACTTTCCTCAACAACTAAAATTACATTGTAAAACAAATTAGAAATACTACAAGTAACAAGTAGTTACTCTTTTATCCCAAAGAAAAGGGTATCCAACAAACCTGGATAAAAGGTCCCTTGATTTATACATTCAAAAAATCTGTCTTACCCAAACCTAGGTAAGTACTCAATTCAAAGATCGATATCTGTCTTGCTATCCCCGCAATCCCTCGATTTGTAAGGAAATAGGCACCTCTGACTTCACTACCCAAAGTCTCTGATTTCAAGGAAATCGCACCTCTTCACTAAGAAAATATGCACAAAGATAAGTTTGAATAAGTTGTTCAAACTTTTTGCATGAATCCTAAGAGTTTATAAGAGAATCACTCTATAGAAATCACTTATGAATGTTCTAAGCCTAAAAAATTCCAAAAGTCTTCCAAAAGATCTGAGCTCTTTCAAATGAGCTCCTATTAATAAGCACTGCCACAATGGTCGACTCCCTCCTCCAACGATCATATTTTTCTTTGAATTTCACAGGGACCTGTACATGTGTAACCCAAGCAACGGTTAGTGAGTAACTAAAATCATGGCATAGTTTTATAACAAAAAAAGTTTAATCTTAACTAAAATATAATATTTGTAATGTCATAAAATGAATGTTCAGAGTATAACCAGTATTGAATTCGGTGTATATAATACAAGGATATTCGGATTCAGTGTTCTAGGAATTCGAACCTAAAATATATATAATTACGGATTCTGAATATCATGGAAATTCAGAATCTGGATTCATAAGAATTTGGAACCTGAACATACAAGTTTCAGAGTCGGAGTTCATGAGAATTCAGAGTCAGAACACATAAGAGTTCATAGTCTGAATTCAAAGAAATCAGAGTTTGAACTCAGAAAGTTCATAACCAGAATTCATATTCATAATTCGTAGTAAGAAATCAGAAGAGTTCATATCCAGAATTTATAATCATAATTCAATGTCAGAACTAAGAGGAATTCATAATCAGAATTCAGAGTAAGAACTCATAATAGTTCACAACCAGAATTTGTAATCAGAATTATGATAATTCGAATTCTAATACAGAATTCTTCATATGTAGGTATTTATAGGATTCTGAGGTTTCGGTTTCAAACCTAATTTTACACATAGAAAAATTATGATATGAGAAATCAAAACATGATAAGGATAAATTTCTATAGGGAAGGAAATTTTTCCTTATAAAATTAAAACACAGGGTAAAAATGTATTTCCCTTGAGATAAGGTGTTTGTGATTTTCAAAATAAGAAGGAATGGTAAAGTCATAGGGAAACCTTAATGACTCAGAAATATCCCCAAGTATGAAGGAATGAAAAAGTCATAAGTAAAATCTTATTGACTTAACATGGGTATCCCCAAAACACAATTATATATTTTCATAAATAAACAAATAGAAAATCAATGAAAGTGATTTTACAGAGGTTTCAAAACAAACCAAATTTATGATTAGAAACCTCTTTCTGAAACTATTAAAGATAACATAATAGATTCACCATTTGAAACGAAATTATTCAAATAAAACAATATATAAATAATATTCCCATTAAAATTTCATGTAGGAAACAACTATGGTTTGTACAAAAGGCCAAAAAACTATCCCATTAATTACATTATCATATTCAACCCAATATTTTTAAAAAATTTATTTCTTAATATATATATATGATTCATTTGTTTAATATTCTTATATTTTGATATTTACTGAGTTTTGAAACCAAAATATATTACAATTATTTATCATCAAATAGAAATTTCAAAGATTATAATTTAAAAAAAAGAATAATCTTCCAATAATTCACCATTGAATTTTTTTTAATGAAAAATCGTTTTATATAAAATTCTTTTTCCACTAATATATTCTGTTATGCATCAGAGATAGTAAGAAAATCATGAAATACTTAGAAATCAATAAAATTGATGATATCAACATATCATAGGTACCAACCTTTTACTACATTATCTAGTGATAGTAGTCAATGTATCCAAGAATCAGTGGTTCAAAAAATTAGGGGATGCATAATAATTCATGAAAAAGGCATATGTATGAATGATTTTGGATAATAATGTCACAAAAACTATAAAAATAACCAAATATTGTTTCTATTAATATTTTATTATTTACAACATGAAATGTTTTCTCAAAACACTATTTCTCCAACAATTTACACCAAAAACCAAGAAGAACCTCAAAGGAAACGAACAAATGAAAATATAAATCATAATTAATCATATCAAACCATAATTCATATAAATCACCAAACAGTCATCAAATCCAACTAAACATGGTATCTTGAGTGGCATTATATATGGTAGTGATCAATCCAATTCTTATATTATACTCCTTGAGCCCAAAAAAATCCATGAAATGTTTAAAAAACCAGTGATCCATACTTAGGAAGCGACACTACACTTCCCATAGGAAATATCTCTCATACCATTTTGTTTGAAACGAACTCCAGTTGACACTACACAAGACTCGAGATGGAACAGTACAAGGTCTGAAGTGATTTCCTAATTTTCACATGATGGAAGCAGGCTCTTCGGTACCAACAGATGAACTAAAAGATATATTTTTCACTAATAATGTTAGAAAACATATCCCATGTAATAAAAACTTTCTATATTCAAACTAAGTACATTGATTTAGGATGATATAAAAACTATATACATAACAAACAAATTTAAATGGTTAGTCCATAAAGAAAACAATCTGACTCCAAAACCATGTCTATATATTTTCATTTGTTGCCACTGGCCTAAAACCAATAAATATCTCCATCCCACATGACACAATTTTTTTTATCTGTATATTGATACCCCATGACTAAATAAACCCACAACATAATGTAGGGTCTTGGTACTAAATCCCAGTGAGATTTCAAAGATATAATATATGCACTGACTATCACCATATAATCCTCGATTATATCATTAAAAAATATTTTTAGTTTTTTAAAATAAAAATACTTTTTTTAAACAGTCTTTGGTTTCTATTAAAAATTTCATATTTATATAACCATGGATATTAAATTAGAATAAGATATAGAATATGATAAATAATTATATACATAAATTAAAATAACATAAGATATATATGTGTGAAATAAATCTTGAAACAATATCATCTTGTATAATACAAATAAAAAGTGGGCGACATCCAAGGGGAATACTGAATCATACACATAAAGGAACACTAATTCTAACATAACATGAGTATTACCAATATAGAGTTCCTACATACTCTATCAATATCATTTAAATATCCCTTATTGGTTCCACACAAACTATGGTTTGTGTACTCCCATAACCCAATGCACACAGGTCTCTCAATGTTCCCTCTTATCCTAACAATGTAAATAAAAATAGATCAATATTTATTTAATAATTTGACCAAAAATAATCACCACTCCCATAATGTAATATTCATGTTCCATTAAAGATAATCTTTTTAGGGATTTCAGAAAAAAATTTGCAGATAAATTGTTTTTAAAGAAAACCCCAATTTTTTTGCCTCTCTAGATTCCATTCAAACCAAAATTAATTTTTAAAATCTAATATAACAATTTAAGAAACAAATCCAAATGAATTAAAATCAAATAATTTAATTTATCAGTTATAAAAATTATATAAATATACTTACCACACTAATAGTGGAAAACACCCCTTAAAAAATATAGTATATATTAGAAGAGATATAGTCCACACAATCCTATATCAAAGATAAATACCATAGATTTTCTATATAAATAATATACTTGTCCATTATTCCTCATATATGTAATATAATTTTTTTTTAATAAGGTACATTCCATTTATTTTTCAGTTAAACTCAATTTCATTATGGTTAATGGAATGTCTCTTTGGCATAGGGTTGGTCTTGGTGGTCTCTCGGGGGTTTGGGGAAACGAAATCTGGAAAGAGATATATACTATTCATAGAACATAAATGGAAAAAATTTAGTAAAAACCATGTTCCCTAATAATAAACCCATATTAAGGGGTAATCATAGTTTGTAAACATGCAATTGGTCCATGGAATCCATGTGGAATTGGATATATCTAACTGTGTGGATTCTACATGGGTTGTTTATCCTTGTGAGTGCCCCCCAAAAACCATGTTCCAATTTTCCAATTAGATAGGGGATACCGAACATTTTAGAATACAATTTTTTCATATTGTTCCTCTCCTAAAAATTGGATTTTACTATTTCCCTCATGCACCTCCTGTAGTAGGACTAGAGTCCATGTTAGAACCACGTTATGTTATAAAAGATAAATTACACAATAAATTATCATAATATATGTTGTTTATAGAGAGATGTATATGGAAGCCAATGATATGTATGTTTTATTTGACAAGGGATTTCTAATGTATCATACTGCAACATTCACAGAAGAGGGTGGTATTAAATCAACAGTGTTCTAGATTGAGTCTATTGAGATTATTATATATTATTTAGATAATATTTTGGAGAAAAGGGTAATGTGGGATAATTACTTGTTAGGGGGTCCAGAAAATCATTAGTAGTGTACTTAATTGGAGGCTATGCTGTTAGGATATGAGGAATGGAAGGAGATCCATGAAATATACATTGAGAATATTTTTCTAGAGACACTGATGTATGAGAGAGATATATAAGTTATGTATTTGACAATGGGAAATATTATAGTGATTGATTATGATAAAAACATCAATTATTTGTAGTGATTTGTTCCACCATTAGTATTGAATGAGTCATATGATCCAATGCATTTTTAGTATTCTTTTAGATATGAGATCAAGCCCAATGTGAAAATATTCGATTCGAAGAAGGATTATTCAGTGGTAACTTAAGATCCAATTTATATGGGGGAAATATAGAAACCATAGCCTTTTAAACTCATCATTACACGATTTAATCATAATTAAACATCATATTATAAGCCAAGTATCGTAAACTCGTGTGTCTTGGATGATTATGTACATAATTAAACATCCTAAAAAATATTTATTTAATCTCCACATAAAGCACCATATATTAATTATGCCCATACATGTTCAATGGATAACATAAGGATAACATGAATAAAGGTACAAGCTAAAAATCCCACTTTGTGAATAAGCATAAGAATAACACTTTGTCTTATAGGTTAGAAGGCACAACATAATGATATAAAAAGTCATTAAAATATGGAATCAAAACATATAAAAATGAGATCAAATAAAAATTAATTCATAGTAATGTTCCAGTAATATAAATCCTGACAATAGCTTGTGTAAAGGCTCATTTCACATTGAGGAGCACAAATCATGGTCAACCACTAAGGCCATTGCACATGGAAGCCCTATTCAAGGCTAACCTCCAGGATTGTTGAATATAACGACTCATCTGACTGAAATTTACCCAATTAATTGGAGCTATATAATGATGCACCCATAATAAAATTCTCATGAATACGCTTTCTACATATATAATCATAAAAAATCAATTATACAAAAGCATAAGGGTTACCCATAATATGAATTGGGTATCATAATCATGCCATATATGAAAAATAATTTCAGTATCATAAAAATTTCCAATAAGGAATGGAATTAGTTCATTCATGGAAAATCATAGAGTATTATAAGAATATAATATTAAAATATAAGTTATATTGATGTATTAATGTGTAAAAATAGAATTCCTGAAACATTAGTATTAAAGCATTTTAGCAGAGCTAAAGGAAAATGTAAAAGGTCATTTTAATTATAAAATGGGATAATATTTTATATAAAACTAGAAGTGAACCAATATTTACTACATAATAAAAATATTTGAGTTTTAATACTACTTGTGTGTTAAAAATAGATTAGATAGTGTACTTGATAATGGGTAATAATTCGGGATATTCCCCTAAAACAGGATTGATTATCGGGATGAATCGAGGAGTGGATCATTTAGAAACATGTATATCCCTAAAATAGAATGATTAATGGATCTTGATATATGAGTCTAGATAATATACACATTATTGAGAAGATGTTCATAATAATAATAGATATATTAATTTGGATAAAAATAAGGATAGTACAAACTGAAGGAATAATGGAGGTTCAGGTAGAATCCCTTACCATAAGTCCGAAGGTGTAATACACTTAATATTATCATCCTGTATAAAAATTAAAATCATTTATTAGTATTTATAAAACCAATTCTTAATTTAATTTATTTACTATAACTTTATTAAGTACATTGATGAAATATTTTGTGGGTTAAGAGGTTTGATTTCATCGTTTTGGGACCGTTTTATTCATTAGTTTGTGTTTACTTATATACATTAAAGGAAAACCTAGTAAAATGGGAATAAATGTCCATAATTAGAGTTATAATTTATTAGTGAATATATATAATATTACATGTTTATAAAATTCACTTAGTTATTTGAACCGATGATGAATTATTATATAAAATATTAATGATAAGCATTTTGGTTAATTGCCGTTTTTTTATCAGAACAAACTTAATTTTCTTTATAAATTAACATCATCTGTGAAAAACACTCTATAAACATAAAATAGATATAATTAATATATTATTGTCTTGTTAAACTATAAAAAATGGGTTGATGACTTGAATTTTAGAAAGAAAAATAAATTGAAAACTCATTGTCCTTGAATGTGATGAATTAACACTTCTTGGATTGGGTATTCATTTCTAGAATAAAATTAGGGAAAAGTAGAGATGATGATGAAATATTCCATTATAATAAAACAATTCCCATAATGTTAATGTATTTTGTTTATCATACCATTTGGATTAGGAGTGTTGGGGATAGAAATGAAAACAAAGGAACCTGAAATGAAAATAAATGAAATGAAAATTGAAATATACCTCTTGATTTTTTTTCCTTGAGAGACACTTTAGGGGAGTGTTTTTGGAATTTTTTGAGGCCAAGAGCTTGATTACATGGTATAGGTTGTTTGGGAGATATTTTATCTGAATTTGGATAAGTCACAAGGATTTTGTGGTTTTGGGGTGGAGGTAAAAAAGAGAGGTATTTATAATGGAGGATAAGAGGTGTTTCCCATTATTTTAATCATTAGATTTATATTTTTGCTCATGATTGATAATATTCATGGTTTTTGTGAAAAACTATAGTAAATAGAGAAAGTGAGTTTAATAAAATGGCCATTTCAATCATCCATGAATCAAACATATGCAAAAATTTATTTTTTTCACATTTATCATATATTATTGTACGTTACTATTCACCAAAAAAAACATGTATTTTAGAAAAATCCAAAATATTCATGAAAACCATTTATCAAAATGTAAAATTAAAAATTGAAATACATTTTATGAACATTATTTACAAAATATGGTCAATTTAATTTTTAATTAAAATCTATATTTACATGAAAAATATCAATTTTTAAAATTAAAACTACCATTCTCACACTTTGAAAAAATAATTATTGTCTCATAATAATATATTATAATCATATGGCATATAAATAACTCTTTATGAATAAATTTTATGAAGATAAATTTTATTTTAAATTATTAATTTAATAATAAATTTTAATTAAATATACATGACTTACCAAAATACCAACAATTAATTAATAATTTTTAAAATATTTACTTACATATACTATGATATATCTATATCATATTTTCACTTATAAGATGTGTAAATTTTATTTATACATTCATTATTGAGGTTACTATACAATTGGAAGGTCTATTATTCATAAGGGTCATATTAATTTTTGAAGGTTCAAATTACTATTTCATCGGCAAACATTTCATAACATCTAGATTTACCTTTTATTTCACTCAATCTTCATTTATAAGTATTTTATTGTGTTTAATAAGTAGTACTATGTTATTACTCTATAAAACAAAGGTATGAGAAGGTAATTTCAAGGATCAGACATTGGGTAATTACATTTTCCCCCTTTAGAAATTTATCCATTGAAATTTTGTTTTACATTCATTGACTTAAATAAGTGTGGGTAATTTTCCTTCATTACCTCCCCTAGTTTCCATGTTTCCTCTTTTTACTAATGGTTCCGCCATAGTACAATGAGTATGTGAGTAGTCTTTTTTCATAGAACATTATATATATGCTCTAATATCTTCACTGACTACTCCTCATAAGAAATACCATTCTCAAACTATACCACCTCTGAGGAGAGTATATATGAAGGGTCTAGTATGTACATCCTTAAGAATGAAAAATGGAAGAAATCATGTACTTTAGACATGGTAGGTGGAAATTCAAGTCGATGGGCCAGTGTTCTAAGATGATCAAGGATATCGAAGTGGCGATTGTTCCTTGGACA
Organism: Viscum album; assembly: GCA_963277665.1. Taxonomy (NCBI): domain Eukaryota; kingdom Viridiplantae; phylum Streptophyta; class Magnoliopsida; order Santalales; family Viscaceae; genus Viscum; species Viscum album. The sequence goes on from OY728125.1 coordinate 390,210,281, forward strand.
TAGCAATGATTTCTTCTCAAATATCATGACCTTATCCCATGATGATATGTGATGAAATAACATGTCTCCAATATTAAACTCATGGGTTTGTCGATGATTTGCTACATATCTATTTTGACGATGTTATGCCACCTTAATGTTGTGTTGGATGATATTCACCTTCACCAACATTTCCTCGACCATTCTAGGTCCAAAATCTTATGCCCACTATCATCATAAAAAACTTCAATGCTCATCACCTTTTAAGATAAAGGGATTCATATGGTTCCATTTTGATGCTAGAGTGGAAACTGTTTTTGTTAAAGAATTAGACCAATAGAATATGTTGGTACCATATTCCTTTGAATTCAATAGAACATTCTATCAACAGTTCTTCTAGTGTGTTAATAGTTCATGGATACTGGCCCTTGATTTGTGGATGATAGGCCATAATAATGTCTAGTTCAGTGCTTAGATCATGTTGGAGACATTTCTTGAACATCTAGGTAAATCTACAATCTCAATCAGATATAATAGATAATGTCATTTCATACATCTTGACCACCTCTTTGATATATATCCTTTCAATTTGATCAAATTATAAGTCCTCTCGAATGTCGATAAAGTGATCTATCTTTGAAAGATGATCCACAACGGCCCACATAGCAATTTGTTTTCTATGGATGACCTTGGAAGTCCAGTGACAAATTACATTGTGATGTTATCCCACTTCTATGTTGGTATAGGTTGTGATTCCATCATCACCGTAGCCTTTTTACATTCATACGTCTCTTTCTGACATATTATGAACTTTTATGTATACTCAACAATATTCTTATTGATATTTTCCTACCAAAATAACTCTCAAAGGACTCGATACATCTTTGTGCTCCCTTGGTGAATGGAGAAGGATGAGCTATGCGTGTCATTTAGAAGATCATTATTTATCTCTTGATCTAGTGGAAAACATTATAATGACTCCAATATTATGAATCAGTTCTTCATAATCTTGAAATATTAATATTTACCAATTCTGATATATATAACACTTTTCTAAATTTCCTCATCATTTCTTTGAGCATCATTTATTTTCTACATGTGGGATGGGTGATAAATCATTTGGGAAAATAATGATGATGTTCCTCCATTAATGAATCCCATGTCCATCCTCTGAAAATATTTGAAGGTTTTATCCATTTCAATTCTCATTGTTGATAAAGATGCATAATACTTTCTACATAGTGCAGTTTCCACCTTATTTCCCATATCGAGATTATAGTTGATTGTGCAGTTATAATCCATGATGTGATTTCACCATCATCAATTATTCATATTAATCTCATTCTGTGTGAATATATATTTTGGAATCTTTTGACCAATATATATCTCAATCATATACCGATAGAGAAAATTCCACTAGATTTTCAACGCAAATATCGCAGCAGAAAAATCCAAATCATGTGTTGGAAAGTTTTGCTCGTGGAGTATTAGCTACTTTAATGTGTAGGTTATCACATTATCATTTTTTATAATCAAATATCCAAATAAATTCTTTTCTAAATAACAATACACCACAAATAGTTCTCAACTTATTCGTAGTGAGAGTACATGTTAAGGTATAAGCCTCTTTTAGATCTCCTTAAGTCATTCCTCTGAATTAGTAGTCCAGAAAAATTTAACACCTTTATCTTTCATCCTGGCCATTGGGTTTGGTAATCATGATAAGTTCTTCAAAAATCGTTGATAATATTTGACTAGACCTGGAATGCTGTAGATCTCTATTACAGTTATTGGCCTTGTTAACTCATCAATTTCCTTTTTCTTGGACGGGTCTGTGAATATTACTTTGCTAAAAATCACATAACACAATAACGATACTTCCTCAATCCATAACTCGCATTTATTGTACTTTTTATAATTTTTTCCATACTAAAATTCTTTATCACAATAGTGAAATTCTCTTCATGTTCTTCGATGCTCATGGAGTATATCAACATGTCATCAATAAAGACTACCACAAATTTGTTGAGGTAATCTTTAATGTCGTTATTCATTACAAAAATTAATTTATCTAGAGAATTAGAGATTTATAAGAGAATTAATATGAACTCATAGTGTCCATACCTCATTCAAAATTTAGATTTATAAGTACTTTTCTTCATCAAATATAATTTGTGATATCCCAACCGATGGTCCACCATAGGGAAATAACAGGACCCATGTAGCTGATGGAACAACTCATTTATATGATGCAGGGCACACTTGTTATTTATAATGACTTTATTGAGATCCTGAATATTAATCTAGAGGATCATTTATTCAATATTTTCTTAATAAAGAGGACCGGTGTACCCCAGGGTGAAGCACTCGGGTGTATAAAACCCTTCTGTAGATTATCTAATAATTTCTTCTTTAGTTCTTGCATAGCAATGGTGGATATTCTATATAGTATCCCTGATATAGGTAGGAATCCATTAATAATTTCAATTCACAACTAAACCTCTCGATCAATAGGAATTCTTGTATATTATTCAAGGAATACATTAGTTTAATCTATCATGATGGGAATATATTCAAGATGTATCATCTACTTTGTTTCCATAATTTGAGAAATATAATATTTATCAAAAGAAAAAAATATCCATACTTGAGATGATTATTTTGAAGAGGATTCATGTTCCACAATACACTTTTATGGGAATATAGGATACTCTAGGATGTAAAGTTGATCTCACTTTCCTAACAGTTAATGTTGGCTTCGTATAAAGATAATGAATCTATTCCCAATATAACATCTAACTTCACTAAAGGAACTATGAAATGATTTTTGGTGTGGAGTTATATACCTTGGATGCAATAATTTTTTCATTTTATATTGTCAAGTATAATCCAATTTCAAGATTCTGAACTGCTATTTGTATAGTTCAAAAAACCATCCAATATATGAAATAATGCATAGAAATGGAATCAAATAGTATGTTTGATGTTCTTGAATTAATAACTAGGGTACCTATAACTACATCATTTCCCGACTCCACCTAAGTAGTAGTGATAACATATTTCCTTCCTTGGTTGCTTGGTGTTTTTTGTTTAGTTTCTCAAACAAACCTTGGCTTAGGTTATTTTTTCACATAATTCATATGTTCCTTCCAATTGTAACACTTCACAATAGGTTGAGTGTTGATGTGAACATTCATTTATTCTTGAATGTTAGTAAGAATATTTATATCCCTCAAGAATTTAATAGTTATATTTCCCATTAATCTACATTTGAAGCAATTATTGGGTCCCTTTATATAGTTCTCAGGATGCTTCTCCCAATAATAGTGACACTTGGGATGTTCAATCTTCTTTTCATTATATGATTTATCTTCTGAATCACACATATTATACTCCATTTTCATCTTTTTGTCACCATTCCCATAAGATAATTGAGATTCTCTAATCTCTATTTCTACCTTAAGGGAACAACATAAAGACTCCTAATGACTTTTGAAGTCTCAAATCACTAATACAAATTGTATAAATGGATTTATTCCTCTAAATAAGTGATTCACGTTGAATTCTATGTTCATGAAGAATAGAGTGACATATCTTATAATACATTTGAATTTTACATCATTCTCTCTGATAGACTCATCTTCCTTATGGTCATGTTTTATGAAAAATCATTCTATTGGGAGATGGAGGTTTCAGGGTAAGTATTTATTGAAAAAACGTTATCATGAATTCCTCCCAATCCACAAAATCAATTTACTAATAGGACATCATATTGTTTAATAATGTCCACCACTGGTCACCATCCACATCCAAATGATAGACCGCATGTATGACTTTCTCTACATCTATGAACCAGAAGATATAGAATATCATTTTAATGGAGCTAATAAACAATTCCACAAGGATGCGATCGGAAGATCTCATAAACATGGGATTCCATTGCCTCATTAATGATTCTAAGAAAACATTCTCTTTCCTTGGAGAAGGATGGTGCTCCACTTGATTCATTTTTTATTCCAAACATTAGCTAGTTGAGAAAGTACTATCATAATGTTTTGAGCACCAATTCCCATCATATCAGGCATATTCGTAAGTAAATCATCAAATTTTCTATCACATTGTATTTTGGCACAAGTTCTTATATTTCCCACCATTAACTAAGAAAAAATTAACATATTTTTATAGGGCTTGAATACATATCTAAAAATCATAAAAACAGAAACATTTAATAAAAAGGATACTATTGTAAAGGAAAACTACATCATAAATCATGATTCCCTAGGTTTCAATATTGAATACCCATGATTTTTTTCCTCACATTTATTATTATGGGATTATTTTTTGGTTCCCTTAACAATTTATTACACTAAGCTTATGAATTTACAAAATCATATCCCACGAGAATGTCAAACCAGGAGTGTATCATGGCTCGATGTATTTCACATGTTATCCTTCAAGTCTAGATCAAATAATTTTTTTGGGGGTTTAAGACTAGATACATATGTTCCCAAGCTAGACACCCTTGTTCATATCCGCACAGGGACATATTTTCATGATAAATCTCATACTCTACACATAAAAAAAATTAGGGTTATTTCTAGGGATATTTTATTATACTTAGTCTCATCCCTAATGATCTTAATAATGTTATATATTCCAAATCACTAAATATAAATAGATTATCCTTAAAAACAAACTATAGAGACCCTATCATTTTACACATATCATTTCATTATTTTATTAATAATTAAATATCATATTACAAGCGAAGGATCAGAAAGTCTAATGTCATGGATGATTAGGTACATAATTTAACATCCTAAAAAACACGTTTATTTAATCTCTGCATTGGTGAACCAATATTAACCATGATCATACATCTTAATAGGTTATACTTAGGATAACATGAAAAAATGGATGAGTTAGAAAGGCTAATACGAGAATAAGAACAAGAAGAAAGAGTTAGCACACATGTTATAAGGCATTACAAAATGATATAAAAGGCCTGCAACATGTTGATTTATAACATATAAACAAGGGATAATTTGAACATTGATTCATAGAGATGTTGAAGAAACAAAACAAATTCCTTGATCATGATTCAAGGCTCTTTTCACATATAGGGGTACAATTCACGATAAACCACCAAGACCGTTGCAAATGGTAGCACGAGTCAAGGCTAACAGCCAAGACCATTGCAGATATCATCTCATGAGACTCAAATTTACCCAATGGATTGGAGAACTATTAGAGAGAACATATCATAACATGTTCATTAATATTCTTCCCACAAGTATAATCAAACATAAAGAATCGTAAATAGACTTAAGGGTAACCAATTGGAATGATTTTGAATCATAATATTGTCATAACAAATAACAAATGGGAGTACCATAAAAATGTCTATGAAGGAATTGAATTAGATCATTCATTGAAAATAAAAGGGTTTTATAGGAATATATTATTAAAATTTATTTCAACTTCATTTATTAAAATTTATAAATAATATATAAGAAACTAAAGAATTACAAAAAATTAGTGCAGTTAAATGAAAATATCAAAGGTCATTTTAAAAAAATGGGAATCAGATTTTATGTAAAACTATATGTAAACAAAGGTGATTTATATAAAGATATAGTATATTTATGAAACAAATGGTGGAATAAAAATAGATTATATAATATACATGAAAATGGGAATGAAATCGAGAATTTCCCGTAAAATAGAATTTCAAATGATGAAGAATTGAGGATGCGATCATTTAAAAACATTTATATCTAGAGAATAGAATGATAAATAGAACATGGTACATGTGTTTAGATCATATTCACAATATTTATAATATGTGAAAAAAATGATTGATGTCTTAAATTAGGTAAAAAGAAATATAAAACAACCTCATGGAATAATGGAGGTTTGGGTAGAATTCCATACCTTTAGTCCAAAGTGGTCCTTCACTTGATAATAATGTCCTATATAACCAAATTAAATTCATTAATAAATATTTACAGATCTTTTTATTCGTGAATTTATATATTATAAAATTATAATGTTCAGTTTAGAAATTTTTAGGGAGTTATGAGGTTCAATTTCAATGTTTTAGGAGAGTTAATTTTTTTGGTTTTGGTTTAATTATAGACATGTAAGGATAAACTTGTATGATGAGAATGGTTGTCGAGAATTAGAGTTATATTTTATTTGATAACTTCTGGATGATTACATGGTTATAAAATTCATTTGGTTATTTGAAGTGAATATGATTTATTATATAAAATTTTAATGATAACTCTTTTAGTTAATTGACGGTTTTTATCACAACAAACTCATTTTTCATTATAAATTTGTATCTTGTGAAAAAATAGATTCCAAAAGCTAAAATTAGTCATAATACATGTATTATAGTCTCGTTATACCATAAAATGGTATCATGACCATAATTTATGATCATAAAAGAAATTGTAATCTCATTTTCCATCAATTTGAGGAATTTACACATCACAGATGGTGTTTTAAATTCTATTATAAAAGGAGGCGAAATGATAGATGACGATGAATTATTACTGAATGAAAAGTAATTTTTTTATTATCAAACTCTTTTTAGGAAAATGTGAGAAACCATTGGTTAATGAAGAAAATGAAAAACTAGTTTCATTAAAAGACTACATAATTATACCATATTTTTAAATCCCTAAATAACTTGTTAGAGATAGTGTTAACCTAAGTATTTAGGAATTACATTAAAAGATTTTCAAATTTGGATGCCAGCATGTCCCAAGAAAGAATGTACTCGTATACATTGATCTTCTTGTCATTGAACCCCTTTATAATTTTAGGATCCTAATTGCCGATCCAAGAAGACTGCACCTCATTAGGTGATACCATTTTATAACTTTCTCATCATCCAATTGGAATAATTATATGTAGCTGTAATCATAAAAAATGATTATAGATTATATTATTTTGAGTGTATAAAAAATTCCAATGATTTCTCATGCACTTCCATAGATTCTACCTACTGGAAGATAGCCTTTTGGGGTTCAGTATCAATCATCTTAGCTTTCTACATCTTTGATGATATACTCTCTATAGGATGTGGAAAATATGATTACACTTTTCTCCCTTTGTGAATTCCCCTATGGTTTGTTCTTCTTATCTGGTTTGGAACCTTGTTTCCCTGACCGTCTTCATCTGAATCAATAGATATTTAGAGGAAATACTCATCACTCGATTAATTCCTAGGGGCCATATTCTCATAAATAGGGGATATAACTAGGATAGTATCATGATGTTGAACCAGATCATCATTAGAGAAACCTTCAAAAGGAATACTCAGTTCAATGATTACCACATTCCTTCTAGGACTTGACCTGATTGGTTCCTTATGGACCTCTTCCTAACCCCCATCCGATGTACCTTCCCCTGAACAGACTTCCAAAGAATAGGATTTAGTTTAAGGATTCATGGTTACTCCCTTATCCAATATTATAGTTGAAATTGAAACTCCTTCAGTACAATCACCTGATGCCTCTGTAGCACCCTTCGTCACCACTATATTTGTGTAACTATCCACTCCCAGATAATGATTCAAACTAGTATAAATATAAAAAAATCAGGTCCAAAGTCATGTCATTGTGATTTGAAACGCATTAAAATGATTCCTACATGTTCAAAGTCTTTGCAACATGTTTTTGAGGTCAGTCAGGGAAACCAAACTCATGACCAGCAACTGGTCCACTATACTCCACCACCGGGGGACTGCCACTAACAAATTATACCTCACCTAGGAACATCTTCTTAGAGTCCAGGCTAGAATACTTCCTCATCAATTTCCAACACCTGAAATCCTACATTTTATGAACCATTTTCATTAACTGGGTATAAAATTCAGTGTAACTCCCTGACCCCAGTTACCCAGAGTCAGTGCATTATTATGTAACATTGGCATGATCACAAAAGATCAAGTCTCAAATGACTGATTAGTTTAGTAGCCTTGGAAACACTAGATACATTCATAAATGTTACATAACATCATAAAGTGAAACACTACAATAACATGGTCTCCAAAGTCCACACTCATATCCCCTATAGACTATCCCTGCAGGTCAATCATAAAATATTTTTCACATATTGGAAAAAATAAAACATAGAAAGGGGTGAGCTTAGATGCTCATTAAGGATAACAATATTGCGGAAACATTCATTAATAAACATAAAAATTTAAGGCAATGTAAAACTAAAACAAAAGACTTTTAAACTTGAAATTCAGCATAATATGGCAATAATAAAATGATATAATTCCATTTACTTATTCAAATGGATATTCTACTATTTGAATAATCACATGAAATATCAATAACCACTTTCATAATGATGGAATGGATAATGCAAGACTATCATAACCACGTAGCCAAGGCCTCGTGCCAAGACTACAAATAAGATTTTGTCAAAGCCTCATGCCAAGAAACTAGTTTGTCTCATGAGACCTACCGATGCATATAGGAGCTATAGAGGTCTCCACCCGTCACTTATTAAGTCCAATGCATTCCTTATATGAAAAGGATTAAACATATCATAAACCATAACATAATCGTATCACATAAAACATGAAAAAAGGAAACATAACATTTCCACATTTTAATTACCAGATATTAATACAACACATTGATATAATAAAAACTTTATCAAAAACATTTTCAATACCAAAATAAAAAAAAGTAAAACATGGTATTTATTTTTCATTTAAAAAAGGTTATGGATTTTAGAGGAAGCTGAAACTCAAATAATGGTCACGGAGGAGGAGAATTTGTTGTCTCCGCATATGTAAGACCAAACATTTCTTTTGTCATTTAGTAAAAATGCTTCGTATAAAAATATTCCTTTTGAATAAAAGTAAAAGTCAAAGGGGTTTATACACCGTATAAAGTAAAGTTGTGTATACAACAAAATATTCCTCAATGAAAGGAGATTGAGACGAAGTCCCTTACAAAGATAATTTATTAAATAAAATAGATCTATTATGTTTATTCACTATAAGTGCACATAAATAATGTACAAATACAATATAGGACTTAATAATATCATAACATAATTTGAATGTAAGGGATTAACCCAAAGAACATAAATTTGATTATGAAGTTCCTTTACCTCGTGTCCAAATTGACTTGATCGTTCTTTAATCTCCTAAATAATAAACTATATTAAATATATACATGATTAAGAACCTTTTTCAAGTTAATTATCCATTTTATATCACTAATTTCCATGTTATGAAAATTATGTAGTCATTTAAGTTAATAAAGGTCGTTTTGTCGATCTTTGGTACTTGAGTCAACAATAAACTTCTTATAATTACAAGTTTTTTATGTGTTAGAATATCCATTATCTACATAATTATATTCATGTTGTAGATATCATATATATCATATATATCCAGTATATACATGCATTTATAATATTACATAACATTCAGAGGTAAGAAATGAAATGCACAGTTCATAGAGACGGTAAGTCTTACGTACGCATGAACGCTACTTTCATTTATATTTCGTATTTAATGGAATGAAATTATAATGATATAAAGGTATATAATAATTCCAGTATAATATCATATATAATATCATTTACTTCATCATTTATACATCCCACATATGGCAATAACGATTCAAATCACTTTGAAGGGGCGATAGTCCGCACTTCCTAAAATGAAATTATCGCGTTTTCCCATAATGGAAATCATAAAGGTATGTCATAAATGAAAAATACAGAAGAATAAGGAAAAAATAAATATTATATATATCATATATAGAAATGGTTTCGTCATAATGGCCACCATGAGAGGTGTTAATAGAATATTGAACAATCATTGTTTCGTGAGGCAGTAATTTCCCACCCACAGAAACAATATGTTCTTTAACCATTAGATGAAGGTGTGTGTAAGTGTAACTAAATTCCTTCTCATAACAACATCCTATTATATTTAATATACTTGTGTTGTTACAAAATAAAGTAATAATAATAGTTTAAGTGGTTGGAGAAGCAAAATAATACAAAATAACATAAGAGAAGACATTACCTTAAAATCGGGTAGCTCTTTTTGATTTGAGACAAAGGCTTCATTGGGAAGACTTATTCCCAATGTGAGGATTCTAGGAGTAATAGAGGTAAGTTGGGAGAGTATTTGGGTAGAGGTTGTCTGAGCCAAATGTCTTTGATGATGTGAATAATGTGGTAGAGGTGGGGGCCTTTTATAAGAGGATAGGAGGGGCACTCTTGGAATGTCATGAATTGTTACATTATTAGGAAATGATTTTTTGATTTCAAAGGTCCCAAAAATATATATTTTAACTATAAGGTGATAATGGTTGTAAATATACTCATCCAATAGGTTTTTGAAAATTGTACATATTAGATTTAACATTATATTTTAATTTTATTTAAAAAGGTCATTAATGAGGTAATCGCTGCATCATCGTGGTGTGATAAATAAATTTATTTATATAATGCCTAAAAATTATAAAAAAATTACCATCATGTAGGAAATCTATTTATATTTCCAATGAATATTTATAGTCAAAATGGTAACTTATATAACCCCATGTTATAATTGTTTTAGTAAAACAAGACATGTTTGTGATAATTTTATTTTTACTTTAAATAAAAAGTTATTAATGTGATTTTCTTACCCAAGTGGATCCATGGAGTCCCCAAGTTATCCCATGGATTTTCGTGGTCGGCCATGACTCATCCAATAATGGTAGGACAAGTGTAAAGGTAATTTCAATTATTATATCATTATATTTATCTTAAATTACACTAATTACCTTTAATCTCGATTAATAAAACTTAAAACTTACGATTCACAAAAAATTATTTTCATCCCACTGAACCACATTTTAATTTCTAATTACAACCATGTATGTCGGATTTTTGTAATTAAATTCACATAAGCGGTAAAATTTTATTTAAATGAAAAATCAGTTTTTTAACTACCACTTAGTGGTTTCAGTATTTATCAAAATTTGAAGTTTTTCAGAAAAATACCAAAAAATAACACTAAGCTATATTTGATATTCCTAATTCAAAAATGGTGTCTATTTTACTAAATAAAAAAAATATAAGTTTAATTAATTAGTTTAATAATTAATTCCCACTGTCACAACAAATAGCGTGTTTTTAAGAAACAATATATTTCAAAAGATTGACAATGGTTTATGTCCAATTTAAAATTGAAATTAATTCTAATGACCACCTTTGGAAAAAATGGTGAAAATATATTCTAATTATACTTTAAACCCACCCAATAGTATATTTTATCCTTATAAATTATTTTTATTAAAAAGGTTTTTTTAGTATTTTTTTCAATTCATATAAAATTGGGAGTTCTCAGAAAATTACAAAAAATTCAACTTAGGATAATTTTAAAATTACGAATAAAAAAATGAAGCCCATTTTGAAATATAAAATTTATATAATTTCAAATAGTGGGTATTACTATTCATAACGGCTACTTTGATTGGTCGCGGTGTGCTAGAACTCGAGGTTGTGTACAACACATGCTACTCAATTATTCAAAGAGAACTGTACCATGGAAGCTTGGGGTGTTACATTACCCCCTCCTTCAATAAATTGCGTCCTCTCAATTTGAAAATTTTCATTGAAGATAAAACATTGAAAATAGAAAATACCTTTGTGGAAACCCCACATAGGAAATAGGGTTAATAAAAATATATCTTTAAAAGAAAGAAAGAAAGGTGGGATGGTCACCTGAGATAGCCCATTATAAGATTATATGAAAACATGGATATGGAGGAGAATCAAACCATCAAGGTCTGATGGAGAGTTGTAGAAAACAAGATTAGGAGAAATTTAACTATAAGAAAATCACAAACTTGTGATTGGTTAAACAGACTTTGATTCCCCAGTAAGAAAAGTTAACCAAAAATGTTTTTGTTTTAAGTTACCTTTCATAAAGTTGAAGAATTTATTTATGAGATTTACTAAGAACATAAGGAAATATACTTACTTGTCATGTAGACATTCATTCCTTACTAATTTTTTACCACAAACCCATCTTTCATTCCAAAAGGTATTAGAACTCAAAAATATTCTATTTGTCATAACCATATAGGGTTCCAAAAATAAATTTATAATTCCTCTATCAAAACTAAAAAAACTACATTATACACTCCAGGGACTTTACGTAGTCCAGTGGTAGGTGATAAATCCCAATCACACTATGGTTGTGGGTTCGATTCCCACAGCTTTGTCTGATGCGACGAGTTGTCACAAGGTCTATGTGTAGTCCTTTTCCTAAAACTATATTATTATAATATTCCAAAAATAATGTTCAGAAATGTTTTAACCTTAAAAAATACTATCCAACATAAAAATTAATCAATTCCAACCTTTATAGTTATCCAAAATACCTCTGTCCAGACTTTCTCTAAAAGGGCACTAAATTCCAAAATCAATTCATCAGATTCCCCAAACAAAGTAGAGATTCACTTATTGTCACAAAATAAAAATATGATTAACATAATCATATTAAAACCTTAATGAAAATAAAAAGTACTGCAGTACAATCCTTATATATATAACATTATTTTTATAACTATAATATAATCCTTGAGTCCAAAAGCACCAATACATTAATTATTCCACTTCAATTGTAGTAACAACATAAGATTGCCCTTGATCCCTTTTCCTTTTCTGAGGTAAGTATCCCTAACGCTTGGGACATACATTTGCATAATGCCCCATTTCCCTACAATTTTATCATTCAACATTGATAGTCTCTTTCTTTCCCTTCTAATCACGAGCTTGGTGACCCTTTTCTCAACATTTATTACAAACTCTCATTCCTTTTAGGCAAGTACAGGGGTGATTCATCCGACAATTATCACATAATAGAAAATCCTTCTTTCCCTTTATCCATTTATCTATCTCTTGTTACACCATTATCTTCTTCTCTTGATTTACTTTATTGTCATAAGATTTAGAGAATTCCTTTTCTGTCTTGATAGCACATGAGACAATGTCTTCATACGATGAGAATGATTGTGACACTAATGATCGACAAAGAAATGGTTTTAACCCATCAAAGAAATGATAAATATTACATATTTGGTAATGTATATAATCTCCAGGATACCTTGATAACCATTTAAAGTTAGCCTCATACTTTTTGATATTCTCATCTTCCTTTAGTCTCAGACTCAGAAATTTGCTTTCCATATCTGATCGATGGTCACGAGGAATGTTTTTTTCTATGAAAATATCATTGAACTCCCTCCATTCCATATTAGATACTTCTTCATCTTCTTTTGTGTTTTGAATCATTGACAACCATTTATCAATATATCCAGTGAGGCGGTAAACTACCATGATAACGTTTTCCCTTTCATTATTCCCCAAGGCATGGAAGATTTTCTCTATGGAAACTATCCATTGCTCAGCTACTAAGGGATTTTTACTCCCATTCAATGTTGGTGGTTGCTGCCTCATGAAGAAATCTAACATTGATCCTCCACGCTGCGGATTAGGGTGCTCCGTACTAGTAAGGTTAATATTCATAACCTTAGTGAGTTGTCTAAGTATGGTGATAAGATGATCAACACCAATTGTATCACTAGATTCATTATAATTATCTTGAGCAGGAATGAAATCCCTACATGGAGTGCGTGCATTGATACGGTTTCCATTCCTTCCACTAGGCTCTATTTCTAAACAATGGCATAAACTAGATCAGTTCATGAATCAAAATATATAATTCCATACTTTTAAAACACTTAACATAAATTTAACAGTTTATGGATGTAATCCATAATCGTAAAAATGTTTTCTTTGAAGAAGTATATACTCATAATCCCTTCATAATGGTTTGTAATGAAAATGATAATTATCCTAAGCATGTCACCTGGGAGTGTCATAACCATGAGTGCAGTAAGGCCCGTTATCGTGCACTAGTTCCCGTTCGAGTCTAGATCAAAGCGGTGTTTTTGGGTTTTACCCCTAGGTACATCTGTTCCAGAGACGCCTCTACCTGCTCGTAACCAGACATTGATGTATTGCTCGAAAAACTCACAAAATCTATATAATACCAAAATTATAGGAAGTTCTTCTATACTAATACTCAAAGTCTATCTTAGAGCTATGTACTCTAATCAGAGTTTATCTAAATCTAGCATCGAAGGTTAGTACTAAACTGCCTCTCATACCAACTGTAACACCCCAACCATAGTTTCCCAGAGTCGGTGCATTATTACGTAACATTTACATGATCACAAAAGATTAAGTCTCGAATGACCGATTAGTTTAGTAGTATTAGAAACACTAGATACATTCATAAATGTTATATCACATCATAAAGTCAAAAACTACAATAACATGGTCTCCATAGTCCACACACATATCCCCTTCAGACTATCCCTATAGTTCTGTCATAAAATATTTCTTCACATCCTGGGAAAAATAAAACATAGAAAGGGGTGAGCTCAGATGCTCAGTAAGGATAACAATATATCAGAAAATTTCATAAATAAAAATAAACATTTAAAGAAATGTATAACAAAAACCAAATCCTTTTAAACTTGAACTTCATCATAATATGGCAACAATAAAATGAAATAATTCCATTTCGTATTCACATGGATATTCTACTATCGAATAATCACACACAATATCAATAACCACTTTCATAAGGATGGAATACATAATGCCAGACTATCATAATCACGTAGCCAAGGCCTCATGCCAAGACTACAAATATGATTTTGTTAAGGCCTCGTGCCAAGACAGGAGTTTCTCTCATGAGACCTACCAATGCATTGAGGAGCTATAGCGGGCTCCACCCATTAGTTATTATGTCCAATGCATTCCTTATATGAAAAGGATTAAACATATCATAAACCATAACATAATCGTATCACATAAAACATGAATAAAGGAAGCATAACATTTCAACATTTCAATCACAAGATATCAATACAACACATTAATATAATAAAATCATTATCAAAACCATTTTCAATACCAATATAAAATAAACTTAAAACATGGTATTTATTTTTCATTTTAAAAAATTTATTGCTTGTAGATGAAGCCGAAAGTCAAATAATGGTCACGACGGAGGAGAATCCTTTAACGCCGCATACGTAAGACCAAAAAGTCCTTTTTTTTGTTTAGTAAAAACTCTTTGTATAAAAATATTTTTTTAAATAAAAGTAAACGTCATAGGGGTTTATACACCGTATAAAGGAAAGTTGTGTATAAAACAAAATATGCCTCAATGAAAGGAGATTGAGACGAAGTCCCTTACAAAGATCATTTTTTAAATAAAATAGATCTATTATGTGTATTCACTATAAGTACATATAAATAATGTAAAAATACAAGATAGGACATTATAATATCATGACATAATTTGAATGTAGGAGATTAACCCAAAGAACGGAAATTGGGTTAAGAAGTTCCCTTACCTCGTGTCCGACTTGACTCGATCGTTCTTTAATCTCATGAATAATAAACTAGAGTTAATCTGTACTTGATTAAGAACCTTTTTCAAGTTCATTATCCCTTTTATATCACTCATTACCATTTTATAAAAATTATGTAGTCATTTAAGTTAATAACATTCATTTTATCGATCTTTGGTACATGAGTCAACAATAAAATTCTAATAATTACAAGTTGTTTATGTGGTAGAATATCCATTATCTACAGAATTATATACATGATGTAGATATCATATATATAATATATATCCATTACATACATGAATTTATAATATTACAAAACATTTATAGGTAAGAAATGAAATGCACCGTTCATGGAGACGGTAAGCCGTACGTATGCATGAACGCTACTTTCATTTATATTTTGTATTTAATGGAATGAAATCATAATTATATAAAGGTATGCTATAATTTCAGTATAATATAATATATAATATCATTTACTCCATCCTTTATACGTCCCACATATGGCATTAACGATTCAAATCAATTTGGGGGGCGGTAGTCCGCACTTCCTAAAATGAAATTATCGCGTTTACCCTTAATGGAAATCATAAAGGTATGCCATAAATGAAAAATACAGAAGCATAAAGAAAACATAAACATAATATAATGACTTTTTTACCTTTTCGATCATTCAGATGAATAGCCTCCCCATCCTTGGGCTGGAGAGATTCATCTGAATGTCCATCTTTGTTACTCACATGACCCTCAGATATTGATACTTCCTTCATGTTAGGGTGTGTGATATCATTCTTTTCAGCTTCCTGATTTTCTTGCTGCTTGGTAACAGCAAGAACTTCATTAACAAAATCTGAAAGTTGATTGCTAATTGCTTGAGAATTCAAACCACCCTTGTCTCCTTCATCACTTTCCTTGATAACACTATCAGATGGTTTTTTGATATCCTTAACCGCAGGATAGACTTCTTTACTAGCCAAATTAGAAGGGCCAACAAGGCTTTCTTGAGTATATTTACACTTTTCTATCCACAAAGATTTAAAGCTTTTATGATGGTCATTGTCTTTGCCACAATTGCTTGAAGGGTGCCCCAATCTGAAGCACTTAGAGCAGTAGTCTGGCAATCTTTCATAGATAATATCTTGAGAAAATCCTAAATTTCCAGATTGAATCCAAATGCTGGATGGAAGATGTTGAGAAAATCATATGCTTTATGTTCCAGATATGAAAGGATCATATAAGGAATTTCTATTTATCTTCTTACTTGGTTACTGTTTTTTTTAAGGAGTTCCCAGTCTGTTTTGAATGTTCTCTGCTTACTAGCCCTTGGGAGTGCCTATACTCTCTTTGGTTGATGTTTGGTTGGTGCCATCATGACCTTTTATTTGGTGAACTGTTCTGAATACTCTCTGAGTACAATTACAGCCTGGATCAGTTGAAACCCCGGTTTTCTTTCCAGGCAATGCTGGAGATCCAGTCCTCAATTCATAAAACATTTTTCTGGACTTCTGAAAAGTAGTGTGACTACTTTATGCAGCAGTTCCTCATTATATGAAGTTGCACAATAATCATATTCCTGCCTGTTACGATTAAAGAGTTCACCTGAAGAAGATGAGATTAGCTGACTTTGATGGAAATTTGTGCTGAAACATTCTTCTTTATTCTGGTTGCACCTTCTGTCCAACTGATTCTCTTCATTCTGGTTTTTCTCTGATTGAAGGAAAGTCTCTGCTAATCCTGATCCCTATAGTGCTGAATTGTTATATCCTTCTGGTTGAGGAGTTGCTGCATCTACTGGATTCTGCAGTTTGAGAAATCAAGGATGGCTATTTCTGGATGTCTTCTGCACTCTTATAGAGGATGATGTTGAAGTCTTGGATTGGAGGACAGTATTTCCTCGGTACTGTCCTGATGTTGGTGTTCCTACTGATAAGAAGCCACAAGTTCATGCTTTTTGGGGAGGAAGGTTTGGTCTATCCAATAAGGGAGCTCGCTGCTTTTATGGATGGACTTCATTTCTGAAGATCTAGCTTTGAGGCATTTGAATGATTTTCAAGGGAGCATCATGATGACTCACTGGGATGATGGATGGACCACACAGTCTCTTGGTGATCTTTTATTTTGATGTTTTCATCTCTGAGTTGTTTGTTTGTCAGTTTTGTTTTATGGTCTTCAAATCCCTGCTGGTGTAAGTGTTTTACACCTCGAGCTTGTACTGTTACTCTTTATTTTTTAATAAATTCCATCGGTGACATGGAGTGGGAAACCAATCCATGTCATCAATCTTCTTTAAAAATAAACATAATATATATCATATATAGAAATAGTGTCATCATAATGGCCACTATTAGAGGTGTTAAAAGAATATTGAACAATCATCGTTTCGTGAGGCAGTAATTAGCCACCCACAAAAACAATATTTTCTTTAACCATTGGACGAAGGTGTGTGTAAGTGTAAATCAAATCCTTCTAATAAAAAAATAAAATTATATTGAAGATACTGTTTATATTACAAAATAAAGTAATCAAAACAATTTAAGGGGTTGGAGAAGAAAAATAAAACAAAAGAACACAAGAGAAGACATTGCCTTAAAATCGGGTAACTCTTTTTGATTTGAGCCAAAGGCTTCCTTGGGAAGACATATGTCCAATTTGAGGCTCTCTAGAAGGACGATATCGAAGATGGGAGATTATTTGGGTAGAGGATGGCTGAGCCAAATGGCTTTGAATATGTGAATAAGGTGGTAGAGATGGGGGCCTTTTATAAGAGGAGAGGAGGGGCACTCTTGGAATTTCATGAAATGTTACATTATTATGAAATGATTTTCTGATTTCAAAGGTCCCACAATTATATATTTCGAAGCTAATATGATAAGGGTCTGAAATATACTCATCCAATAGGTTTTTGGAAAGTGTAAGTCTTATATTTTACATAATCATTTCATTTTATTTAAAAAGTTCATTAATGAGGTAATTGCTGCATCATCATGGTGTGATAAATAAATTTATTTATTTAATTCCTAAGAATTATAAAAAATTACCTGATGTTGGAAATATTTTTAGAGTTCCAATGAATATTTATTGTAGAAAATTTAACTTATATAACCCCATGTAATAATTGTTTTAGTAAAACAACACATGTTTGTGACAATATTATATTTACTTTAAATAAAAAGTTATTAATGTCATTTTCTTACCCAAGTGGATCAATGGGGTCCACATGTTGAACCATGGATTGTCTTGGTCGTCCATGACTCATCCAATAAGGGTAGTACAAGTGTAAATGTAATTTCATATTATTATATCATTATATTTACCTTAAATTACACTAATTACCTTTAATCGTGATTAATAAAACTTAAAAGTTACTACTCACCAAAAATTATTTTCATCCCATTGAACCAAATTTTACTTCCTAATTACAACCATGTATGTCAGATTTTTGAAATTAAATTCACAAAAGTGGTAGAATTTCATTTAAATGAAAAAACAGTTTTTTAACTACCACTTAGTAGTTTCACTATACATCAAAAATTGATGTTCTTTAGAAAAATACCAATGAATCAAACTAAGATATATTTTATATTCCTAATTAAAAAATGATTTCTATTTTACAAAATTCAAAACATATAATTTGAATTAATTAGTTTAATAATTAATTCCC
This sequence comes from Viscum album, assembly GCA_963277665.1. Lineage (NCBI taxonomy): Eukaryota > Viridiplantae > Streptophyta > Magnoliopsida > Santalales > Viscaceae > Viscum > Viscum album. The sequence goes on from OY728125.1 coordinate 390,229,397, forward strand.
GTTGTCACAACAAATAGCGTGTTTTTAAGAACTAATATATTTCAAAAGATTGACAATTGTTTATGTCCAATTTCAAAGTGAAATTAACTATAATGAAAACCATTGGATAAAATGGTAAAAATATATTCAAATTATACTTTAAAACCACTCAATTTTATAATTTATCACTATAAATTATTTTGATTTAAAAGGTTGTTTTTATGTATTTTTTTCTATTCATAGAAAATTGGAAGTTCTCCGAAAATGACAAAAAATTTAACTTAGGATAATTTCGATATTCTGAATACAAAAATGAATTCCATTTTGTAATATAAAATTCATATAAGTTTGAAAAGTGGGTATTACCATTCTCAACGACTACATTGATTGGTCGCGGTGTGCTAGAACTCGAGGTTGCATACAACACACGCTGCTCTATTATTCAAAGAGAAGCGTACCATGGAAACATGGGGTGTTACATTCTCCCCTCATTCAATAAATTTCATCCTCGCAATTTGAAATTTTTCTTCGAAAATAAAAAGTTGAAAATAGAAAATACCTTTTTGGAAAACCCACAACAGAAATAGTGTTAATAAAAATATAACTTTAAAAGAAAGAAAGAGAGGTAAAAAGGTCACCCAAGATCGCCCATACTAGGATTCTATGAAAGAATGGATTTGGAGGAGAAAAAAACCATCATGGTCTGATGGAGAGTTTTAGAAAAAACTATTAGGAGAAAGTTAACTATAAGAAAATCACAAACTTGTGATTGGTTAAACGGTCTTTGATTCCCCAGTAGGAAAAGATAACAGACAAATTTTTTTTTAAGTTACCTTTCATAAATTTGAAGAATTTATTAATGAGATTTACTAAGAATGTAAGGAAATATACTTATTTTCGTGTAGACATTCATTACTTACTAAATTTTTACCACAAACCCATCTTTCACTCAAAAAGGTAATAGAACTCAAAATTTTTCTATTTATCCTAATCGTATATGGTTCCAAAAATGAATTTATAATTCCTCTATCAGAACTAAAAAAACTACATTATACAATCCATGGACTTCATGTAGTCCAGTGGTAGGTGATAAATCCCAATCAAACTATGGTTGTGGGTTCGATTCCCACAGCTTTGTCCGATGCAACGGGTTGTCACATGGTCTGCGTGTAGTCTTTTCGTAAAACTATAGTATTATAATATTTCAAAAATAATCTTCAGAAATGTTTTAACCTTAAACAATACTATCCAAGGTTAAACTTAATCCATTCCAACCTTTATAGTTATCCAAAATACCTCTGCCCAGAATTTCTCAAAAAGGACTCTAAATTCCAAAATCAATTCATCATATTCCCCAAACAAAGTAAAGATTCTCTTATTGTCACATACTAAAAATATGATTACCTTCATAATATTAAAACCTTAATGAAAACAACAAGTATTTCAGTACAATCCTTATATATATCACATTATTCTTATAACCAGAATATAATCCTTGACTCCAAAAGCAGCATTACATTAATTATTCCACTTCAACTGTAGTAACAACATAAGATTGGCCTTGATCCAATTTCCTTTTCTGAGGTAACTTTCCCTGAAGCATAGGACATACATTTGCATAATACCCAATTTCCCTACAATTGTCGCATTCACCATTGATATCCTCTTTCTTTCCCTTGCAATCACAAGCCTGGTGACCATTTTCTCCACATTTATAACAAACACCCAGTCCTTTTAGGAAAGTACCAGGGTGATTATTCCCACAATTGTCGCATAATGGAAAATCCTTCTTTCCCCTTTTCCCTTTATCTATATCTTGTTCCACCATTCTCTTCTTCTCTTGCTTTACTTTATTGTCATAAGATTTAGATAATCCCTTTTCTGTCTTGATAGCACATGAGACAATGTCTTCATACAATGAGAAGGATTGTGACACTAATGCTCGATGAAGAAATGGTTTTAACCCATCACAGAAACGATCAATATTACTTCTTGGGTTACATATATAATCTCCAGCATACCTTGCAAATCTTGTAAAGTTAGCATCACACTTTGCGATATTCCCATCCTACTTTTGTCTCAGACTCAGAAATTTCCTGCCCATATCTGCTCGATGGTCATGAGGAATGTATTTTTCAAATAAAATCTTTTTTAACTCCCTCCATTCCATATTAGAAACTTCTTCATCTTCTTTCGTGTTTTGAATCAATGACCACCCTTGATTAGCATCTCCAGTGAGGCAGTAAACTTCCATGATAACTTTTTTCCTTTCATTACTCCCCAAGGCATGGAATTTTTTCTCTAGGGAACTTATCCATTGCTAAGATACTAATGGATTTGTACTACCATTGAATGTTGGTGGTTTCTGCCTCATAAAGTGATCTAACATTGATCCACCACGGTGCAGATTAGGATACTCCATACGAGTAATGTTATTATTCATAACCTGAGTGAGTTGTCCCAGTATGGTGATAAGCTTATCAGCACCAGTGGTATCAGCAACTCCATTATAATTATATTGAGCAGGAGGGAAATCCCTACATGGAGTGTGTGCATTGATACGGTTTCCATTCCTTCCACTAGGCGCCATTTCTAAACAATGGAATAAACTAGATCAGTTCATGAATCAAAATATATAATTCCATACTTGTAAAACACTTAACATAAATTGAACAGTTTATGGATGTAATCCATAATCATAACAATGTTTTCATTGAGGAATTATATACTCATAAAACCTTCATAATGGTTTGTAAATAAAATGAGAATTATCCTAAGCATATCCCCCAGGAGTGTCGTAACCAAGAGTGGAACAAGGCCCATTGTTATGCACCAGTTCCCATTCGAGTCTAGCTCAAAGCAGTGTTTTTGGGTTTTACCACTAGGTACATCTATGCCAGAGCCGCCTCTACCTGATCGTATCTAGAGAGGGATGTATTGCTCGGAAAACTCACAAAATCTCTATAACACCAAAATTCTAGGATGTTCTTCTATACTAATTCTTAAATTCTATCTTAGGGCTATGTTCTCTAATCTGAGTTTATCTAAATATAGATTCCAATGTTAGTACTAAACAGCCTCTGATACCAACTGTAACACCCCGACCCCAGTTACCCAGAGTCGGTGCATTATTACGTAACATTTCCATGATCACAAAAGATCAATTCTCGAAATACCGATTAGATTAGTAGCCTTGGAAACACTAGATACAATCATAAATGTTATATTACATAATAAAGTGAAAAACTACAATAACATGGTATCCATAGTCCACAATCATATCCCCTTCAGACTATCCATGCAGGTCAGTCATAAAATATTTCTTTACATCCTGGGAAAAATAAAACATAGAAATGGGTGAGCTCAGATGCTCAGTAAGGATAACAATATAGCGGAAACTATCATAAATAAATATAAACATTTAAGGCAATGTATAACTAAAACAAAATACTTTCAAACTTTAACTTCATCATAATATGGCAATAATAAAATTAAATGATTCCATTTACTTATTCACATGGATATTCTACTAGTCGAATAATCACTTGCAATATCAATAACCACTTTTATAATGATGTAATGCATAATGGAAGACTATCATAACAATGTAGCCAAGGCCTCATGCCATGAATACAAATAAGATTTTGTCAAGGCCTCGTTCCATGACAGTAGTTTGTCTCATGAGACCTACCGATGCATCGAGGAGCTATAGTGGGCTCCATCCGTCACTTATTAAGTCCAATGCATTCCTTATATGAAAAGGATTAAACATATCATAAACCATAACATAATCGTATCACATAAAACATGCATAAAGGAAACATAACATTTCAAAATTTCAATCACAAGATATCAATACAACACATTCATATAATAAAAACATTATCAAAAACATTTTCATTACCAATATAAAAGAAAAGTAAAACATGGTATTTATTTTTCATTTAAAAACAATTTATGGCTTGTAGAGGAAGCCTAAACTCAAATAATGGTCACAACAGTGGATAAGTCGTTGTCGTTGCATACGTAAGACCAAAAATTTATTTTGTAATTTAGTAAAAACACATCTTATAAAAGGATTCATTTTGAATAAAAGTGAATGTCCAAGGGGTTTATACACCGTATAAAGGAAAGTTGTGTATAAAACAAAATATGCATCAAAGAAAAGAGATTGAGATGAAGTCCCTTACAAAGATCATTTTTTAAATAAAATAGATCTATTATGTGTATTCACTATAAGTACACATAAATAAAGTACAATACAAGATAGTACATAATAATATCATGACATAATTTGAATTTAGGAGATTAACCCAAAGAACGGAAATTGGGTTAAGAAGTTCCCTTACCTCGTGTCTGACTTGACTCTGTAATTCTTTAGTCTACTGAATAATAAACTCGAGTCAATCTATCCTTGATTAATAACCTTTTTCAAGTTCATTAACCCTTTTATATCACTTATTAACATGTTATGAAAATTATGTAGACATTTAAGTTAATAACAGTCGTTTTGTCAATCTTTTGTACTTGAGTCAACAATAAACTTCTTATAATGACAAGTTGTTTATGTGGTAGAATATCCATTATCTCTAGAATTATATTCATGATGTAGATATTATATATATCATATATATCCAATAGATATATGATTTTATAATATTACATAACATTTAGAGCTAAGAAATGAAATGCACCATTCATGGAGACGGTAAGCCGTACGTACGCATGAACGCTACTTTCATTTCTATTTCATATTTAATGGAATGAAATCATAATGATATAAAGGTATATTATACTTCCAGTATAATATAATATATAATATCATTTATTGCGTCCTTTATACGTCCCACATATGGAATTAACGATTCATATCACTTTGTGGGGGTGGTAGTCCGCACTTCCTAAAATGAAATTATCGCGTTTACCCATAATAAAAATCACAATGGTATGCAATAAATGAAAATAGATAACCATAAATAAAACATATACAAAATATATATCATACATAGAAATAGTGTCATCATAATGACCACCATGAGAGGTATTAATAGAATATTGAACAATCATCGTTTCGTGAGGTAGTAATTCACCACCCACAGAAACAGTATGTTATTTAACCATTAGACGAATGTGTGTGTGTGAGTGTAAATAAAATAATTCTCATAAAAACATCCTAGTATATTGAAGATACTGGTTTTTTAAAAAAAGAAAGTAAAAAATAGAGTTTAAGGGGAGTGATAAGCAAAATAATACAAAATAACATAAGAGAAGACATTACCGTAAAATCGGGTAAATCATTTTGATTTGAGCCAAAGGCTTCATTGGGAAGACTTCTTCCCAAAGTGAGGCTTATAGGAGTAAGAGAAGAAAGTTGGGAGATTATTTGGGCAGAGGTTGGCCAAGCCAAATGTCTCTGATGATGTGAATAAGGTGGTAGAGTAGGGGGCCTTTTATAAGAGGAGAGGAGGGGCACTCTTGGAATGTCATGAAATGTTACATTAATATGAAATTCTTTTCAGATTTAAAAGGTCCCAAAATGATATATTTCGAAAGATAATGTGATAAGGGTTTGAAATATAGTCATCCAATAGGTTTTTGACAAATTTATTTCTTATATTTTACATTAACTTTTCATTTTATTTAAAAACACCATTAATGAGGTAATCGCTGCAGCATCATGGTGTGACTAATAAATTTATTTATATAATTCCTGAAAATTATAAAAAAAATCCCATGATGTAGGAAATATTTTTATCTTTCCAATGAATAATTATAGTCGAAAGGTTAACTTATATAACCCCATGTAATAATTTTTTTAGTAAAACAACACATGTTTGCGACAATTTTATTTTTACATTAAATAAAAAGTTATTAATGTCATTTTCTTACCGAAGTAGCTCCATGGGGTCCCCATGTTGACCCATGGATTGTCTGTGTCATCCATGACTCATCCAATAAAGGTAGGACAAGTGTAAAGATAATTTCATATTATTATATCATTATATTTACCTTAAATTACATTAATTACCTTTAATCGTGATTAATAAAATTTAAAAGTTACTATTCACCAATAATTATTTCCATCCCATTAAACCAAATTTTACATCCAAATTACAACCATGTATGTTGAATTTTTTAAATTAATTTCACAGATGCGGTAAAATTTCATTTAAACGAGAAATCAGTTTTTTAACTACCACTTAGTGCTTTCACTATTCATAAAAAATTGATGTTTTTCAAAAAATACCAAACATTAAATTTAAGCTATATTTGATATTCATAAATAAAAAATTATTTCTATTTTACAAACTTCAAAACATATAAGTTTAATTAATTAGTTTAATAATTAATTCCCACTATCACAACAAATATCATGTTTTTAAGAAACAATATATATCAAAATATTGACAATTGTTTAGGTCCAATTTCAATGTTAAATTAATTATAATGACCACCATTGGATAAAATGGTTAAAATATATTCTGATTATACTTTAAAACAACTCAATATTATAACTTATCACTATAAATTATTTTAATTAAATAAGTTGTTTTTAAGAATTTTTTTCTATTCATAGAAAATTGGAAGTTCTCATAAAATTAAAAAAAATTCATCTTAGGATAATTTCAATATTCCGAAAACAAAAATGAAGTTCATTTTAAAATATAAAATTTATATAATTTCAAAATGTGGGTATTTCTATTCATAACGGCTACTTTGATTTGTCACGGTGTGCTAGAACTCGAGGTTTCGTATAACACATGCTGCTCTATTATTCAAAGAGAAGTGTACCATGGAAGCTTGGGGTGTTACATTCTCCCATACAATAAATTGAATCATCACAATTTGAAATTTTTCTTTGAAAATAAAAGGTTGAAAATAGAAAATACCTTTGTGGAAAATCCACATATGAAATAGGGTTAATAAAAATATAACTTTAAAAGAAAGAAAGAGAGGTACAAAGGTTAACTGAGATAGCACATACTAGGATTCTATGAAAACATGGATATGGAGGAGAAAATAACCGTCAATGTCTGATGGAGAGATGTAGAAAACAGGATTAGGAGAAAGTTAACTATAAGAAAATCACAAACTTCTGATTGGTTAAACGGTCTTTGATTCCCCAGTAGGAAAAGTTAACTGAAAACTTTTTTGTTTTATGTTACCTTTCATAAAGTTGAAGAATTTATTTATGAGATTTACTAAGAACGTAAGGAAATATACTTACTTGTCATGTAGACATTCATTCCTTACTAAATTTTTACCACAAACCCATCTTTCACTCCAAAAGATAATATAACTCAAAAATATTCTATTTATCCTAACCATATAGGGTTCCAAAAATAAATTTATAATTTCTCTATCAGAACTAATAATACTACATTATACACTCGAGGGACATCACATAGTCCAGTGGTAGGCGATAAATATCAATCACACTATGGTTGTGGGTTCGATTCCCATAGCTTTGTCCGACGCGACGGGTTGTCACACGGTCTGCGTGTAGTCCTTTTCCTAAAACTATAGTATTATAATATTCCAAAAATAATCTTCAAAAATGTTTTAACCATAATCAATACTATCCAATGTTAAACTTAATCCATTCCAACCTTTATAGTTATCTAAATTTCCTCTGTCCAGACATTCTCTAAAAGGTCTCTAAATTCCAAAATCAATTCATCAGATTCCCCAAACAAAGTAAAGATTATCTTATTGTCACATACAAAAAATATGATTACCTTCATCATATTAAAACCATAATGAAAACAACAAGTACTGTAGTATAATCCTTATATATATGACATTATTCTTATAACCAGAATATATTCCTTGAGTCCAAAAGCACCAATACATTAATTATTATACTTCAAATATAGTAAAAACATAAGATTGTCCTTGATCCCTTTGCCTTTTATGAGGTAAGTTTTCCTGACTCTTAGGACATTCATTTTCATAATGCCCCATTTCCCTACAATTATAGCATTTAACATTGATAGCCTCTTTCTTTCCCTTACAATCACGATCCTGGTGACCTTTTTCCCCACATTTATAACAAACTCCCATTCCTTTTAGGCAAGTACCTGGGTGATTCTTCCCACAATTATCGCATAATGGAAAATAATTCTTTCCAATTTTTCCTTTTATCTGTCTCTTGTTCCACTGTTCTCTTCTCTCTTGCTTTACTTTATTTTCATATGACATGTAGAATTCCTTTTTTGTCTTGATAGCACATGAGACAATGTATTCATACGTCGAGAAGTATTGTCACACTAATGATCTACGAGGAAATGGTTTAAACCCATAAAAGAAATGAACAATATTACTTCTTGGGGTACGTATATAATCTCTAGTATACCTTGCTAACCTTGTAATGTTAGCCTCATACTTTGCGATATTCTCATCCTCCTTTTATCTCAGACTCAGAACTTGCCTTTCCATATCTGCTCGATGGTCACGAGGAAAGTATTTTTCTAAGAAAATCTCTTTCAAATCCCTCCATTCTATATTATATACTTCTTCATCTTATTTTATGTTTTGAATCAATGACCACCATTGATCAGCATCTCCAGTGAGGCTGTAAACTGCCATGATAACTTTTTCCCTTTAATTACACCCCAAGGCATGGAATATTTTCTCTAGGGAACTTATCCATTAATCAGATACTAATGGATTTGTACTACCATTGAATATTTGTGGTTGATGCCTCATGAAGAAATCTAACATTGATCCTCCACCTTGCAGATCAGGGTGCTCCATACGAGTAAGATTATTATTCAAAACCTGACTGAGTTGTCCCAGTATGGTGATAAGCTGATCAGCACCAGTTGTATCACCAGCTCCATTATAATTATCATGAGCAGGAGGAAAACCCATACATGGAGTTTGTTCATTGATATGGTTTTCATTCCTTCCACTAGGCGCCATTTCTAAGCAAAGGCATAAATTATATCAGTTAATGAATCAAAATACATAATTCCATAAATGTAAAACACTTAACATAAATTGAACAGTTTATGGATATAATCCATAATCATAAAAATGATTTTTTTAAGAAGTATATACTCATAAACACTTCATAATGGTTTTTAATGAAAATAAGAATTATCCTAAGCATATCCCCTGGGAGTGTCGTAGCCAAGAGTGCAGTAAGGCCCATTGTCGTGCACCAGTTCTTGTTCGAGTCTAGCTCAAAGCGGTGTTTTCGGGTTTTACCCCAAGGTACATCTGTGCCAAAGCCTCCTCTACCTGCTCATATCATGATAGGGATGTATTTCTTGGAAAACTCACAAAATCTCTTTAATACCAAAATTCTAGGAAGTTATTCTATTATAATCCTCAAAGTCTATCTTAGGGTTATGTGCTCTAAGAAGAGTTTATCTAAATATAGATTCCAAGGTTAGTACTAAACTACATCTGATACCAACTGTAACACCCTGACCCCAGTTACCCAGAGTTGGTGCACTATTACGTAACATTGGCATGATCACAAAAGATCACGTCTCGAATGACCGATTATTTTAGTAGCATTAGAAACACTAGATACATTCATAAATGTTACATTACATCATAAAGTGAAAAACTAATATAACATGGTCTTCATAGTCCACACTCATATACCCTTCAGACTATCCCTACAGGTCAGTCATAAAATATTTCTTCACATCCTAGGAAAAATAAAACACAGAAATGGGTGAGCTCAGATGCTTAGTATGGATACCAAAATAGAGGAAACTCTCATAAATAAACATAAACATTTACAACAATGTATAACTAAAACAAAAGCCTTTTAAACATGAACTTCAGCGTAATATGGCAATAATAAAATGAAATAATTTCATTTACTTATTCACATGGATATTCTACTAGTCGAATAATCACACGCAATATCAATAACGACTTTCATAATGATGGAACGAATAATGCCAGGCTATCATAACCACATAGACAAGGCCTCATTCCAATACTACAAATATGATTTTGTCAAGGCCTCATGCTAAGACACTAGTTTGTCTCATGAGACCAACCGATGCATCTAGGAGCTTTAGCGGGATCCACCAATCACTTATTAAGTCCAATACATTTCTTATATAAAAGGGTTCAAACATATCATAAACCATAACATAATCTTATCACATAAAACACGTATAATGGAAATGCAAAATTTCCAAATTTCAATCACAAGATATCAATATAACACATTGATATAATAAAAACATTATCAAAACCATTTTCAATACCAAAATAATAGAAAATTAAAACATGGTATTTATTTTTCATTTAAAAAAAGTTATGTCTTGTAGAGGAAGCCGAAACTCAAATAATGGTCACAACAGTGGAGAAGTCGTTGTCGTCGCATACGTAAGACCAAACATTCCTTTTTTCATTTAGTAAAAATGCATCGTATAAAAATATTCCTTTGGAATAAAAGTAAAATTCAAAGGGGCGATACACCTTATAACGGAAAGTTGTGTATAAAACAAAATATGCCTCAATGAAAGGATATTGGGACGAAGTCCCTTACAAAGATCAATTTTTAAATAAAATAGATATATTATGTGTACTCACTATAAGTACACATAAAGAAAGTAAAAATAAAAGATAGGATATAATAATATCATTACATAATTTGAATGTAGGAGATTAACCCAAAGAACAGAAATTAGGTTAAGAAGTTCTCTTACCTCGTGTACGACTTGACTCGATCATTCTTTAATCTCATGAATAATAAATTAGAGTTAATATATACCTGATTAAGAACCTTTTTCAAGTTCATTATCTCTTTTATATCACTTATTACCATGTTATGAAAATTATGTAGTCATTTAAGTTAATAACGGTCGTTTTGTCGATCTTCGGTACTTGAGTCAACAATAAACTTCTTATAATTACAAGTTGTTTAGGTGGTAGAATATCCATTATCTCCAGAATAATATTCATGATGTTGATATCATATATATCATATATATATATCCAGTAGATACATGCTTTTATAATATTACATAACATTTAGAGTTAAGAAATGGAATGCACCGTTCATGGTGACGGTAAGCCGTACATACGCATGAACACTACTTTCATTTCTATTTCGTATTTAATGGAATGAAATCATAATGATATAAAGGTATATTATAATTACAGTATAATATCATATATATTATCATTTACTCCATCCCTTATAAGTCCTACATATGGCATTAACGATTCAAATCACTTTGAGGGGGCGGTAGTCCGCACTTCCTAAAATGAAATTATCGCGTTTACCAATAATGGAAATCATAAAGTTATGCCGTAAATGAAAAATAAAGAAGCATAAAGTAAACATAAACATAATATATATATCATATATAGAAATAGTGTCATCATAATGGTCACCATGAGAGGTGTTAAAAAAATATTGAACAATCATCGTTTCGTGAGTCAATAATTCGCCACCCACAGAAACAGTATGTTCTTTAACCATTTAACGAAGGTGTGTGTAAGTGTAAATCTAATAATTCTCATAAAAACATCCTAGTTTATTGAAGATACTGATTTTCTTACAAACTAAAGTAATAAAAATATTTTAAGTGGTTTGAGAAGAAAAATAAAACAAAAGAACATAAGAGAAGACATTACCTTAAAATCGGGTAACTCTTTTTGATTTGAGCCAAAGGCTTCCTTGGGAAGACTTCTACCCAAAGTGAGGCTTCTAGGAGTAATAGAGGGAATTTTGGAGAGTTGTTGGAAGATGTTGGAGGAGCCAAATCTCTTTGAAGATGTGAATAAGGTGGTAGAGGTGGGGGCCTTTTATAAGAGGATAGGAGGGGCACTCTAGGAATGTCATGAAATGTTACATTATTATGAAATGATTTCAGGATTTCAAAGGTCCCAAAATTATATATTTCGAATATAAGGTGATAAGGGTTAGAAATATAATCATCCAATAGGTTTTTGACCAGTTTAAATCTTATATTTTACATTATATTTTCATTTTATTTAAAAAGTTCATTAATGAGGTAATCGCTGCATCATCATGGTGTGATAAAACAAATTATTTATTTAATGCCTAAACATTATAAAACAATTACCATGATGTAGGAAATATCATTATCTTTCCAATGAATATTTATAGTCAAAATTTTAACTTATATAACCCCATGTAATAATTACTTTAGCAAAACAACACATGTTTGTGACAATTTTATTTTTACTTTAAATAAATAGTTATTAATGTCATTTTCTTACCCAAGTGGCTCCATGGGGTCCCCAAGCTGACCCATGGATTGTCTTCTTAATCCATGACTCATCCAGTAAGGGTAAGACAATTGTAAAGGTAATTTTATATTATTATATCATTATATTTACTTTAAATTACACCAATTACCTTTATTCGCGATTAATAAAACGTAAAAGTTACTATTCACCAAAAATTATTTTCATCCCATTGGACCAAACTTTACTTCCAAATTATAGCCATGTATGTCAGATTTTTGAAATTAAATTTACAGAAGTGGTAAAATTTCATTTAAACAAAAAATCAGTTTTTTAACTACCACTTAGTGGTTTCACTATTCATCAAAAATTGAAGTTATTCAGAAAAATACCAAAAATTAACACTAAACTATATTTGATATTCCTAATTCAAAAATGATGTCTATTTTACAAAATTAAAAACATATAATTTTAATTAATTAGTTTAATAATTAATTCTCGCTATCACAACAAATACCATGTTTTTAAAAAACATTATATATCATAACATTGACAATTATTTATGTCCAATTTCAAAGTGAAATTAATTATAACGACCACCATTGGATAAAATGGAAAAAATATATTCTAATTATACATTAAAACCACTCAATAGAAGAATTTGTCACTATATATTATTTTGATTAAAAAAGTTGTTTTTAATTATTTTTTTCTATTCATAGAAAAATGGAAGTTCTCAGAAAATTACAAAAAATCGCAACTTAGTTTAATTTCGATATTCTGAATACAAAAATGAAGTCCATTTTGAAATATAAAATTTATATAATTTCAAAAAGTGGATATTAGTATTCATAACAGCTACTTTTATTGGTTGCGGTGTGCTAGAACTCGAGGTTGCGTACAACACACACTGCTCTATTATTCAAAGAGAAGCGTACCATGGAAGCTTGGGGTGTTACAGTCATACTAGGATTTGAATATAACAGACTGATTATAATGGAACGTTTCACCAACAGTGACCTAAAATAACTCAATTAGAATCTTTTATATGTCATCTTTGACACATATTCTAGGAGAAATGGCATGGAATATATCTCTAGTCGTAGTATTTGAATAGAGGTTACAAACAATGAGGTTGCCAAGAATAAAAAAGATTGATGGATTTTGAAATGGAATTGGATGTTCTGATAATCTTACCCAAACAACCATGGTAGGTGAGTCATGTTTCATATGGAAGTTGTATGACTATTTGAAGAGGGTAAATCGAGATCCATTTCATATTCAAGCAGTAGATGACCAAGCTAGTATCAAATCATTTTTTGAGGCAAAACATATCATGATGTGTTTGGTGTATATGAGCCATACTATCATGTGCTCTTATAAAGTCCAAGAACCAATGAATAAGTGATTGAATGTGTCGACCGATGGTCGGTGTTGTTTGAATCTTGAAATAAGTGTATGATCTATCAAGGAGGATATGTCATTGAACTCACGATTCAATATCGAATGTAGTGGGGATTCAGAAGAGATTTTTGTAGAATTTGTACTACGAACAAGGCTTGAGAGGTGTGCGAATAGGAGGTAAAGAGGGGAGGAATTTATAGTGGAGGAGAAGAGGGGTTTCCCATTATATTAATCCATAGTTTAATATTTTTTTTCATGACTAAGAACAGTATGGATTTTTGTAACCAAAAATAGTAATGAGAGATAGTGAGATAGAAAAAAATGGCTATTTACACAATCCATGACCCAAGAAAGATTCAGCAATTCATTTTTTTAGCATTTGTCATAAATTATCGTATTTTACTATTCACAACAAAATCATTTATTTTTGAAAAATTAAAAAAATAAACCCCAACGATTTATTGATATGTACAATTATAAAATGAAATACATTTTAATTAAATAATATTTTTAATATAAGGAATTGAATTTTTAATTAAAATCATAATTTACATGAAGATTTAAAATTTTAAAATTAAACTAATTTTCTAACACATTAAAAAATTAACTATGGTCTCTTAAAGTTATCTTATAATCAAAAGGAAGGAAAATATTTATTTATGAATAAATTTAATGAGAAGAAATTTTTATTTAAATTATTAAATTAATCCTGAAATTTGAATTAAGTATACATGACTTACAAAAATACCAACACTTAATTAATAAATTTTAATATATTTACTTACCTATACTATGATATAATTATATCATATTGTCACATATAGTATGGATAAATATTTTTTATACTTTAATTAGTGATGTTACTATTCATTTGGCCAGTTTACTATCCATAAGGGTCACATTACTATTCCAAAATTTCAGGTTACTATATCATCAACATACAATACTTAACTTCTAGAGATACCTTTTATTTCACTAATTATTAATTTATAAGGTTTTTATTGTATTCTATATGTTATATTATGTGATTACACTATATGAAATAATTATAAGATAAGAAATTCATTGATAAAACATAGGTTCATTACTAGAACGTGAAGGGAGATTCTGGTGGTGGATATGCAGGACCAATTAAAAAGTTTTTTATAGTGTCTTTTTATAAAAGGAAGAGTCAATTTGACATTTTTATACAAGTTAGCAGAGATAAGAGAAACCATGTGAGAGGATCATCTAATCAGGGAAGTGTTCTGGTGATTTTCTATCACTGTTGAATTTCAGGTCACATATGTAAAAAATTAATTCACCTATTATTTGAGGAAATGTTTATTGGGAGGTTAATGAAAATATATTTTTTATATCTGAATCCTAAGATAATGGCTAGTGATGGATGATCTAGGTTGATAGGAAGCACCATTATGGAATTTTCAACCCCATATCATTTTGGAAGTTGGAATTCTACTTGACATACTAGCCAGGGTTGAGGATGTGGTCCTATAGGATTGGAAAAAATTCCATTAGAGTAGAAACTAACATTATATTAATATTAGAGCCTATAATATATGGATAGGTCAGATCTTTGTAATTTAGGTTAGACCTGGTTGTGGTGATGTTGTAACGTTGACTATTCAATATAGGATTATTGAATCCTCAAGGCCTTATAGGTCAATATTTGGTAATGTTGGCTCACAGTATTTTATATCAAATTGTCTAGTAAATGGATTGATTCTAACAATGTATTTCTAAAGTGGGATCATGTTGATCAACACGAAATTCAGTGTGTGATGAGAGTACATCTATCTATGTAAGGATTTTTTCCTCGGGAATTTGAATACCTTTTCCATTTTTAATATTTTTTTAGATATTTCATATTTTAACCTGATAATGGGAATGGATTATATAGTTTATTCGAAATTTCATGTCATGTTTTATCATTGGAGAGTGAAATTTTCATATCCCTCGGGTAATATTTTTGTCCATAAATGGGAATGGTATATCTAGGAAGCCTATGAAGGGACATTTCAGTAGTAAATAGTGTTCTCATAGCCTAGGTGATGAGTATTCTTCTAGATATTGGTGTATTAGAGTATGATGGATTTCATCCTATAGTAGATCAGTTCCATGTTCTATTTCATGAGGGGTTATCTGGGATAGCCCCTCATAGATATTTTGATATCTTTATTGAGATAATTCACATATTTGATCAAATCAATATTCCGCCTTACATAATGATACAAAAAACATCTGAAGAATAATAATTTGTTAGAGGAGTTTTAGGATAAATGATTCATCCATCCTTGTAGGACACCATGTGGTTATCTGGTTTTTTTACTAATAATATTTATAATACATCTCAATGGTGGTAGACCACCAGAAGTAGAACCAAATGATTATTTTGAAAAAATATCATCTTCTACAAATCAATGATATTATTGAATTTCTAAGGGGATCTTGTACAATCTATATGATTTATTTGAGATTAGGGTATGATCAGCAGAGTGTGAGACATTAATATATATCAAATACTAAATTTAAGACTAGTTATGGTTTTTATGAGTTCATTGTGATTCCATTTTGATCGAAAAAGTACCCTAATATGTCTTCAAACATCATGAACTAAATAATTATCTGATATTGGGAGTGGTTTCTTGTAATAATCATTGATAACATTATAGTGTAATATCTGACTCATGATGATCATGGATAAGACCCTAACATTTTCATGAGTACTTTGAGAGAGAATTTTCTATATTCCGAGATATTAAATAGTCATTTATGAATCATCATTCTACACAACAGGGAAGACATTATCTCAATGGAATGTGTGTTGATGGGCCAAGTGAAAGTCCAAGTGTTTTCATTTGGGGAAAAAAATTAGAATTGTTTTTATATTAAAATCTATATGTGTTTGGAAGGTTATTATCAATGATTCATCAAATAATTTTATCACTTAGAAGTGAAATTTTTTGGCATGAAATGCAAGGCTATACTGTATGAATGGTTTTTGGAATGTGAGAATGAATCAGTTGATATTAAGAGGCATTTCAACGCTGCACTAATTTTGATATTACTTAAACATGGTGGGGATTGTATTGGGTATTGTGACTTTTCACGGATTGGCCTTGTAGTAGTGTTGATGTATGGGGATTGGGTTATAAATTATGGATCATGATAGATGATTCCATATGAATGGAGACATCCTATGAAAAATATTATATTTTACAAAATGTATTATACCTTGATATTTATACATAAATGTCTTATGGTTAAGGGATTTATTATTTAAACATATCATAAGAGGATGATATACATTTTTTCCAGATTCAAATCTTCGGAAGTAGAGATGGGTTATGTATATGTAATATTTTGACATTTTACAAAGTTATATGCTTTTTAATGAAAATATTGTTTTAGATTCCTCAAGATATAAACATAGACTTTGGTTATTCTGGATTTTAGTTTAAAATAGAAGATGATGGCCTTTCTTACTGGGTTGTATATAGATGTTCATTTGGAGAGAGGACATATTACCCTCATTTCTTTACCTATTGAGAACATACATCTAATCGAGGTTAAGGGAAGACATGATGTCGATCAAAATTGTTTATCAATGAGGTTTAATAATGATGGTGGGGAGATACCTCCTAGTTGGACTATCAATGATGATTTGATTATCTATGTTCATAGACATGTTATTGTGTCCACATGTTGTAATGGTGTTGATGATTGAGTTTGTTGCTTTAATGTGGGTGGTTGTCCTTGGTTCGACCGAAATGTATTGTAACCATTATAGAATCTATTGGTTTATGGTAGTAATGAAATATATTAATGGTTTTCTTGGTAAAACTATACACCATTTAATATATTATGGTCGATCATCAGTGGCATTCTATTTGTTTCCACCATTTTCTACCACAAAATTGATTTGGGATGATGTTACAACTGATTTGGTGGGTAGTTTTCTTTTGTATACTTGCAATGATGATTCAATATGTGTGATTATGGACCATTAAACCATGGTATCTCATATATTTTTAATTTAGGATACTTTTACCCCCATATAGTTGGGTAATTTACATCTTCAAGAGTTTGTATATTTTGAGGGGGTAACATATAGTATCTTTTTTACATCGGGATTCAAATTGTACTTCAGACATCATAAAAGGGTTTCTAAATTCACTTGGTACTTGGTGGTTTTGATTAATTCATATCACACATAAATGGACATGTGATAGGAATATACAATCCATGTATTATATGATATTTTGAGAGAATGTTTCATAGATTTTTCAACGACATGG
This sequence comes from Viscum album, assembly GCA_963277665.1. Lineage (NCBI taxonomy): Eukaryota > Viridiplantae > Streptophyta > Magnoliopsida > Santalales > Viscaceae > Viscum > Viscum album. The sequence continues at coordinate 390,247,270 of OY728125.1, forward strand.
AAAAAACGTAGAACTTTTCTAGTATTCCTATGTAAATAGTTATTTTTTGAATTTGTTTTTACAAACACTATATAATTGGTCATTTTGATAATATTTGTTATGGATATATGATTTAAAATCCAATTTTTGTGGCTCACATATCATGAAAGTGAATCAGAGCATGTTATATGGATCCAAAAGCATATGGATATATCCCAGAATTGATATAAGTCATATGATGGTCAATTTCATCAATCTCTTGATTTTATAGTTTGTGAACATGTGTTTCTTCATGTTATTTCATGATTTCTCCATTTTAAGATTCAACAAAATTGTATATTTTCCACACATCAACCTTAGATCATTGTGTATTTTGGAGATGATCAGATCGATAGTGTATTGGTAGGATATTACACTAAGGTATGGTATAATGAATGACAATTTTCATGTTTCATGGATTTAGTGGTATGACCTTGACCCACAATACTTTAAAATAGTCCATTAAAACTGATAGTATTTAATAGAAATAATAAAAATCGCTAATAAATGGAATAATTTTAAGAGAAAAAGAATGAACTGATAAATTTATCACTTTATTAGTGATTTTTTTGCACTCATAAAGGGTAACCATTATCATTTGTTTAATTTTACAACAAATAATGTATACCCATTATCATTTCTTCATTTTTTGTCACTTATAAAGGGAACCTGTTTTCACCACAAAATTTTTAGAACTCAAAAATGTGCCCTTTCTCAGTGCTTTATTAACGCTGATAAAGTCATAGAAAAAGCAATTTAAACAGTTAAATAAATTAAAAAAATGTGTTCATTAAAAAAATTTACAAATTATATTATTTAAATAGTTATTTATAGAATTTAATTAGTTGATTATACAATATAAGAATTATAAATACTAATATAATGTATTAAAAATATACATATATGATAAATTAAAATTAAAAAAATAAAAAATAAAAAAATAGTAAATTGAAAATACTAACAAACATTTTATTAACTAGACAATTAATTATAACGATAATAAATAGTATATTATATATATAAATTAACTTATATAAATATAATTTATATAATAAAAAATATTATTTATGATTTATATTAAATTTTATTAAATTTAATGAATACTGGGTTGTAATTATAAATTTATATGAATTAAAAATAAACATAATTTCATCGAGTAATCGACATAATTGAATGTCATTTGACTTTTAAATTTATAATATATATCAATCGTATTACTTTATTTCATATTTATGTAATTAATGAATTTTTATATAAAAACTAAACACATAAATATTTTCTAGAAATTTAATCAATATAAATTATTTATTATATAAATATATATTTACTATGTTTTAATATTTTCTATATTTATTCATCATTATTTCATTAAATAATAATAAGAAATTTTTAAAAAGTTATTTTTTTAAATTGTATAATACATTTTTATCAGTTCTTTTTTAATGATGATAAAATATTATCCTTATCAGCACTCAACAAATCAATGACAGAAGTGTCACTCCCTATTTTGATTACACTAACCATCACGAACATGTTCGTGTTATCCGAACATCTCCACAAAAGAGACCCATTGATGGTTCTCATAATTGTCAAATCCATGCTTAAATATCGGCTAGATTAAAGGAACCAACAATTCTATGGCTCAAATCCTTATCTCAAGTCATTCAAGGGTTGAATGAATCCACAACTCAAAGGGAATCTTAGACTTTCGATATCTCCAATTTTTATTTGTTATACACTAAACCTTCTCATCCCACATGTGTGTATCCCAATATGTCTAGTTTCACTATCCTATAAAAAAACAACCCATAATTCATTGTTTTTAAATAATATTGAATTATTGTCTTCCCCATTATCATGTGGCTCTCCATGGAAAAACATTGGTACACCACTACTTGAAATATATCAAACCCAATGTTGGGTCAAAGTTTATGTGAGGTATAATTGGTTCTGAATACCTATATTTCATGAAATATATCATATTTAATCATCATCCTTCAAAAAATGAATCCATATAATGGTTGGTGTCTTCATTGGTTAGGAATATTACATTGAAAATCACATGGATGATGAAATATCTGACATCATTGGGGTTTTATATTATTCCTTACAACAATTGGAACTAAGAGGGTTGTAGGAGGAGGAAATGAAACATAGGTTAATAACCTTCTATTTGAAAGGTAATTCTAAAAGTTTTTTCCAATAAAAGAATGATTAAATATCTAAAACATGTGGAAAATTATAGAATTATTTCTTTTGGAAAATTATTCCTAGGATAATAAGATCTAAAATACGGAATAGAATTAATGGATTTATATAGGGTGACTATGAACTATTTTAGAAGGCTTGTGATAGATTTAGTGGTCACTTTTGAAATTTAACAATCAGAAATATAGTCTAAAAATTCCTACATTCACATTTTATGAATGTTGTATCCCATAAAAATAATATTTTGTGGATTATTATTCTAGAGGGAAGATATTTCATAAAATAGTAGAGAAAATAAAACACGTTTTTAAACACAAGGAGCAGAATTCATTAGATATATATTTTATGTGGAGAACCATTTATATTAGATAAATGATATTTTCCCCCTATATTAAAAAACAATCTGCTCGATTATATAGAAAAATATTCAAAACACCATTATATAGATATTACACCATAGGGGGGATGTTTTGGAATTAAAATTTCCTATTGTACCTGCTTTTATTTACCAACCTATGTCCCAGATAATTCCAAATTTGATAGGAATGGACATAGAATTCAAAAAAATATACTTTTTTTTAAAACTATGACTAGGGCAACAATTACAACCATGTCATTACTAATGATAGAAATGAGTGAATAAGACTTCCACTCCTCCTGAATATTAACCCTATTATTGGTCTCTATTCTATTTAAATCCATATGAGGAAAATTATGGTTACTAATTTAATTCCATGTGCATGCTTCATAAAACAATATGTTGGATTGAATCATAAGAGTATCTACATGATTTAGATAAATAAAATATACATATATATTTAGAAACCATGAGTCAAAAATGAGTTAATTTTAATTAAATATTGAACGTTGAGATATTTATAAACAATTTGGAACCACCAAAACTAAATTGTATGTATAATTATATTGATTTCAAAAATATGAGGGGTCTTAAGACTGATAATGAATCTATAATTGGTCCAAAATTTCCCCAAAATGTAAATCTAAAAGAATCCCAAAATCCTGAAAATTATTAATCTTGAAAACAATAAAGAAAAACTAAAAATAACCTATCCATTATTTAATTTCATTCACCTTTCCATAGTTAATGAATTTATTACTGATCACCCTGGTGGTTCAGATAATATTTATCTCTTCTATAATTGGGAAAATTTCCCATGTCACATTGTTCTTATTCGTATCAAGCTCCACATGAATAGATATAATTCAATTATCATCCTTGTTATCCTCTCTAATTAATATGGGATCTATTAGGGAATAAATTTTTTTAGAGTCATACTCTATGTTTCCACCAAAACATTCTGACCACCAAGAAAAATTTGTTCATTGATTATAGCCTTTCATTTATTTCTTTTAGTTGATAAATATATTTCAATATTTTTAGCCCACTAATTAATACTTCATTTCAATAAATTCATATCTTTCATTACACATCTAGTGCACACTATGTATGTGTTAAGTTAATCTATCTAAAACATATAATTATATAAAATTTCCTTTTGTTCCACCCTTAGGACTCTATAATTAAATTCCATGTAATTCAAAAAAATGATAGGCAATCACATGGGATAATAAATATCATATTTTAATTTAATTATTTCTTGTAAAAAATTTAATTCTTTATAAAACCAATAAGATATCATTACTTTCTCTCAAATGATTTAAATCTTTAATCTAATGTATCTTATTTTCTCATCATCCTCCCCACACATTGATTGATTATATGAAGAGATCTATTTTCATTTTTTTATCATCATTCTTGATTTATCGTCGATATAACCATATGGTCAAAATGTTTTAACAATAAAACAATTATCTGTATAATTAATTTATTATTTAATATTTATGTTTAATTTATTTCTTTTCAGTATTAATAAAATAATAATTTCTTCCATGTACAAGTGGAACCTTCTGTTGGATTTGGGGTGGTTTTTTTGAAACTTCTATTTCTCAGGAGGGATTTGTCTTAGATCCAACAACCATGGTAATGAAAACAAGGATATGTGTTAAGAAGGTATACAACCATCCATAATATTTAATGTACTACTACTTATTTATTTAATTTAGTCATCATTTAATCTACTATTTTAATTTTAATTTCATTATCCATTTAATCTAATACACATTCTTTTAATAGATCTTTTCTGAAGTCATATTTTTCACTCAACTCATTACAACAATCCACAAAAGACATCAAATTATAAATTCTTCAAATTTAAATATGTTTTACATTTTCCGTTCCTTTATTTATTGATATTCCAAAACTACATATTGATTTGATGTTATTAGTTGAAACCCCATTTGTTATCTAAAAATAAAAGATAGTATATAATGACAATGTGCCCCCTGTGATGACTTAACATTATATAATGTACACACGAACTTCCTCTACTCTTATAACTATCAACAACGATAAACAATTATCAACTAAAAACATAGAGTCAATATAAATTTTTCTAAGTTAGATGTAGAAAAATAATGTTAATATGGTATCATTTTTATTTAGGATTATTTTTAGACTTTAGTTCATGTATGAATCTACCACACCCCAATCTAACACATGGTGTGATTGTTATGACTTCATGTAGTTCTTTTTATTTAAAATTTACATGAATTTTAGTAAAAAATAAAATGACATACTCAAAACAAAGAAAAAATATTTTTATAATTTTGATAATATAATTAAATGATTCATAATTAATTTGGGATGTTAAGGAATATTATGAACCATAATCTGATGCATGGTGTGACTGCAATGACTCAATAGTTATGTTGTCAGTTTAGATAAACAAACCACTCATGGAAAACATAACAACGACACTCATATTTTCTAGATAATTTATGAAATCAATTAATAATTCATTTTGGTTATATTGAAATATTTATCATTTCAAAATAATACATTAAGTGATCAATATAGTTCAGTGTGTGTGTTTCTAATTTAAAAAAATATTATAGTAAAAAACAAGTGACGTACTCAAAACTATGAAAATGCAATCACATTATTTTGATATGTTATTAAAATTATCGATATGTAATTTGAGATGTGTAGGAATAATTAATTCCAAAATCGAATGAATGGTGTGATAAGTATGATTCTATGTGTGTCTTTTTATCTAAAAATGACCTCAATTTTAATAAAAAGGGAAAAAACCAACAAAACAAGAAAGAAATAATTTTAGATTATTTTAATACATTAGAGAAACTATCCAAAAGTCATTCATGATGTATAATAATCATCCTCACCTCAATCTCATACATAATTTTCTTGATATGACTCAATGAGTCTATTATTAGTTTAAAATTAGTAGTTCAGTTTAAAAAATAACAAACATTAAAAACTGATCAAAAATGCTCTAATATTCTAGATATTTTAGAAATATTCTTTATAAGATGTTTTTCACATGTTTGAATCAGTCTCACATGATACCAATACGTTATGCGATTGGTATGATTCAATGTGTGGGTTTCTAGTTTAAAATGACATTTTAGTAAAATAGACAAGTGACATACTAAAAATTGAGTAAACACATTCATATTTATTTTTAATTTTAGAAAATAATCCATAAGTAATTTCTGTGATTTTATAATTAGTTTCTCTTAAATCTGCTTTATGATGTGGCCTACATGACTCCTTGTGCGTATTTTTATTTCAAATTGACAATAATAATATTAAAAATGACAACTGATCTACTCAAAACTAGGAAAACACATTTATAATTTTTTGATACTTTAGGTAAAAGATCCATAAGTAAATTTGTATTTGTATGAGTAGGCCACACCTCAATATGATACACGATGTTCCCTATGTGACTCAATGTGTTTGTATGTCTTTAAAATCAATATTTTAGTTTAAAAAATCTCACTCACTAAAAACCTAGATAACATGATCATTTTAGGATACTATGTATGGTAAATCATTTTTCTGAATAGATTCCAACAAGTTTTTTAGTGGAACTGGAAACAACCAATGGTTCATATCCATAGAGATATTTGTTCCGAATGGAGGAGATCATTCGAGATTTTGACCCAAGAAGCTTACTAACTTGCATTGGTCCAAAGAATGGGAGGTCGGGCTCATCACAACCTTTTGGGGGGAATTAATTCCTACATCGGGACTCTATTATATGTAACACCCCAATATTTCATAGTACTTTATTTCTTCAATGTAATTGAATAACTTGGACTACACGCAACACCGAGTTCTAGCGCACCATGACTTACCAAACTAGCTGTTCAAAAGATGTTATGAATAGTATTAACTGAATTTTGAACTTTATATAATCCTTATAATTTTAGAATCAATATTTTTTGTTTCTTAGACATAATATATGAACACATTCATTTTTGAAGATAAAAGAATTATTTTTAAAAAAAATGCAATTTTACCGCCTTTTAATGGAGAACTTTTTTAAATACAATATTTGAAACTTTTATATATTCAATTTAACAAAATAAAATTCTTCTTTAGAATCTAGAAATAATAATTTAGTTTCAAAAAAAATTTTGTACTTTTCTGATAACTTTCATATTTTGATAAATAGTGAAAATTACTAAATTTTAATTAAAAACAATTTTTTTATTAGAATTAATTAATAGTGATAAATTATGAATATGAGTGATATTAATGTACAATTAGATTATATTTTTTACCATTTAATCTAATTTTGGTCATTGAACATAATTTTACATTTAAACTGGACATAAACAAGTGTCAATCTTTTGGTAGTTATTATTTCTTAAAAACACACTTTTTTGTTTTGAAAACAGGAATTAATTTTAAATTAATTTCTGCCAATTATGTGTTATTAATTTAGAAAAATGGATTCCATATTAATAATAAGGAGTTCCAAATTTTGTAAATTGGTAACTTATATTTTTATACATTTTGAATAATTACTTCGGTAAATTTTTTATTTACTATGGTTAATTACTAAATTCGGTAAATAAGTGTAAAAAAATAATATTATAATAATATTAAATTTCCCTAAAACATGTCCTAAACCTATCTGATGATACATTCCTGACCATGGGCATCTTTGGGTTGATTGTGGGACCCCATGGAGCCACTTGTAAGTGATAATGACACTTTATATTAATTAAGTTAAAGTAAATACAATAATGACATAAGCATATATATTTTAGCAAAACAATTTCTATATAGGGTTATATATGTTATATTTTTGACTATAAATAATCATTATAAATAGAAAAAAATTTAATTCATTATGGGATTTTATTTATAATTTTTATACATTGAATAAATTAAATTTATTTATGACACGGTAATGATGTAGTATTTTCCTTATTAATGAAAGAATCAAATAATTGATATTATAAATGTTAAAATAAATATAATTTGAAAGTTTTGATGACATCCACAAATTTTATTGATTAATATGACATTTTAGGATTACTTAAATGAATTTGTTTCTAATTAATAAAGTGGTTATGACTTTAAAAAAATTGATTATTAAATAGTGTCAAAATTGACATAAAGGTGTTTTTAAAACAAATATTATATTATTAATTGATATTCTATTCCTAAAAATATATGGTTCATCCAAAAGAATTATATAATGATAGGTGTATAATTAATGGACCACTTGGTGGTCTCATGGATGTATATATTTTGCTTATTAACTAATTCATATTAAAATACAAAGAGACATGGTAAATGTCAATCTATTTAACAAAGGGTTAGATCAGAAAGATAAAGTTAATATAGTGACCCAAACTTGACTTAAAACTATTGGTTGAGTGTTCATTAAACTATACACACCTTAAACTTTAAATAATCCACTTTGGATCCATTTTTAACAGAATATTAATTTATTATAAAATAATATTTCTAGCTTTTCCTAAGGTGCCCCTCACCCCTCTTATAAAAGGGCACTCCCCCTTCTCTCTAATTCACACCTTTAAATCCTTTTTTCTAAGCCAATATCTGCCCTAATATCCTATCTTCATTCTAGAGGCATTCCTTTAGTCCTAAATCCAACTTAAAGAGCCCTTTTGATCAAATTAAAAGGAAAATCCTGAAGAAGAGGTAATGATTTCACCACCTTCTTTCAAGTTCCTTTCTTCTTCCACTTATTATTTCTTTGTTAATTCCATTCTAAAATAATAAATCCAGTATCTTCTGTATACTGTGATGTTATTATAAATATGGTAAAACCACATTCAATTTTCTATCCATCCTTTGAATGACATGTCACCATACGTGCATACGTACGGCTTACCGACTCCATGTCGTAGTGTAATTGTTATTCAAATCATTATTATTTTGATGGCTATTATAATTATTCTGTATATATGATATAACATCCAATTATATATTATTTTAATATCAAAAAAAATAATATTTTCGCTAATGCGTACGTACGGACTACCGTCTCCACGAACGCGATGAGATTCATTCCCCATCGTATTCATTCAAGTCTAATTATAATTTAATGATTAAAAATAATATTTAAGGACTTGATATCATTTTTCATATGAATAAGATACAACATATCCATAACAAACATGGATTATGTAACAAAATATATTAAATAAAGTGATTAAGTTAACACCCAAAATGACTACAATACTAAGATATTATTAACAAAGAAATATTAAAAGATCATATATGTTATCATATTAATATATATAATTCTTGTATAATTTAATAACTATTATTTCACCATTATACAAGAGGTTTAACTACCCTCGACCAAGGAAAAGTACGAGGTAAGGGTTAATTTCAAAATATATTTATTATCTGAGGTTTTTTTTGTGTAAGTATCTATTGGGACATATTTATTATCCATTTCCATGTTTCATAAAATAGTTTTCAAAGGGATTATTTTAAGGGAATTTTTACTAAAAAATCATTTGAAATGTTTTAAAGATTTATTCTTCTAAACCATTCTCATTAATTTCCATGTTTTCAAAATTGTTTTAAGGATTTATTTAAATATATATGGATGTTATAAAATGTTAATTACTTTCAAAGGATTCAAAGTGGTATGGGACACATTGATTCAAAAATGTATTTAAATGTATTACTTTTTAGATTTCGTGACTTTTAAATTTTTTCATGAAAAAGGGATATTTCTCTCAAAGAGTTTTCCAAATCAATTTCATCTATGTCAATATCCTTTAATGGATTTCAAACTTGTTTGAAGTTGATTTATTATGATAAAAATATTCTGTATTATATTGAAGGTTTTGAGATATGTTTGACTTTGGATGTGTTATTTTTATACTGTTCATTTTTTATGGGTAAAGTATTTACATTTAGTATGATAGTTTAAATATGAATTTTTACATTATGTTTAAACCTTTTTATATAAAGATTGCATTGGACTTTGTATGTGACGGGTGGAGGCCGCTATAGCTCCTCGATACATCGATAGGTCTCATGAGGAAAACTAGTGTCTTGGCACAAGGACGTGACAAAATCTTATTTGTAGACTTGGCACAAGGCCTTGACTATGTGGTTATGATAGTCTGACATTATGAATTCTATCATTGTGAAAGTGGTTAGTGATATTGCATGTGATTATTCGACTAGTATAATATCCATGTGAATAAGTAAATGGCATTACTTCATTTATTTTTTACATGTTATGCTGAAGTTCAAGTTTAAAAGGAATTTGTTTTATTTATACATTGCCTTAAATGTTTATACTTATTTATGAATGTTTCCACTGTATTGTTATCCTTACCGAGCATCTGAGCTCACCCCTTTCTATGATTTATTTCTCCCAGGATTCCAAGAAGTGTATTTTGATTGATATGCAGGGTTAAGTCAAGGTAATAATGGCGTTCATAAAGGATTATTTATGTTGTTTTGTATGTTATTAAGTGTAATGTAACATTGATGTATGTAATCTATTTTGCAAGACTGCTAAACTGATCGGTCCTTTAGGACTCGATTCCTTGTAATCATACCAATGTATTAAAATAATGCACATACTCTGGGTAACTGGGGTCAGGGCATTACTGTTGGTATCAGAGGAAGTTTAGCAATAACCTTGGAAGCTAGATTTAGATAAAAACTGATTAGATAACGTAGGCCAAAGATTGAATTTGAGGATTAGTATAGAATATATTCCTAGAATTATGGTAATGTAGAGATTTAGTGAGTTCTCTAAGAAAATAAATCTATTTCTGGATACAAGCAGGTAGAGGTGGGTCTGGCACAAATATACCTAGGTGTAAAACTCGAAAACACCACTTTGATCTTGACTCGAACGGGAACTGGTGTACAACAACGGGCCTTTCTACACTCTTGGTTATGAAACTCTCATGAGATAATCTTAGGATAATTATCATTTTCTTTACAAATCATTATGAAGGGTTTATGAGAATATACCTTCTCAATGAAAACATATTTATGATTATGGATTATATCCATAAACTGTTCAATTTACATTTGGTATTTTACATGTTTGGAATTATTTCTTTCAATTTATAAACTGACCTAGTTTATGCCATTGTATAGAAATGGTGCCCAGTAGAAGGAATATGAACTCCAGCAATACGTATGATCCAAAGAGTATGAAGGATCATATCATTCAAGGTATTAAGCCAAAATTTAGAAGGGAAATAGTCTCCCATGTATTCTCAACATATTAAGAAATAGTATCATGTGTTAATAAGATAAGTAAAGAATTCTCTATGTCTTATGGATTTGAAGGGATGCAAGAGAAGAAAATGGTGGAAGAGAGAAAGATGGATAATGAGAAGAGGTAAAAGAAGAATTTTCTCGTATGTGATAACTGTGGGAAGAAACACCCTGGAACATTCCTGAAAGGAATGGGAGTTTGTAATATGTGTGGAGAAAAAGTTTACCAAGTACGTGACTGCAAGGGTAAGAAAAAGGTTTCAAATATACAATGCTTCATCTTCAAGGAGTTGGGACACATGGCAAACCAATGTTCAAATCATGAGAGTATTCCCCAAATGATGCTATTGGATAATAATCATGTTATGATACTACCACATATGAGGAGGAATGATTAGTGTTCTTATGTGTTTAGTAAAAAATTATGTCATTTGAGTGTTGTATCAAAGCCTTACTGGTTATAGTAAGTATGGAGTATAAAAGGTTTTTATTGCAGTACTATTTCATTTAGGACTTGAGATTGTGTTGAATCAAGAAAAGTGAGTCAATAGCAGGTTAAATATTTTGAAAATATCTGTTTGAGAGAAAGATAAATCAAAATATGGTTCTGATACCGAGGTAGTGATTTTGGAATAATACACGATTGATTTGTATAGATTATATTGGATATTCTTGACTATCTTGAAACAGATTAATGATTTGTATATTCCATCATTGTTGGAATTTACAACATTTATGGATAGAAGGAGAATATCTTGTATTCTACAAAGAATAAGGGATCATGAATGTAATCAATTAGGTTTTATGGTAATTCAGGATGTTGCAGTGTTCTAAAAGAATACACGATGAAGGTGTTCGCATGTCATTATGCGGCAAAAAGGATCTTCATTGTGTTTACCTTCTTTATAAATTTCGGACTGTGATTTCAGACAGAAATATTTTGGATAATTTCAGTTTGAGATTATTTCTTGGATTTCCATAAAATTACACCCTGGAGGTCAGGCGGCAACCCGTCGCGTCTGACAAGGCCGCGAGACTTGAACCCACAACCGAAGGGAGACAACGGTGTATCACCTACCACTGGACCATGTGATGTCCTGGATTGAATAATTTAGTCTTTTTTTAAAAAAAATTCTATTACATGAATTATAAATTCATTTTTTTGAACCCTATATGAATAGTATATATTGAATATTATTTATTAGTTCCATTATCTTTTAGAGTGAAAGATGAGTTTGTGGTTGAAATTAGTTAATGGATGAGACTCTACTTGTCAAGTATAAATTTTTCTTCTTCTCTTATTCTATGAATAATTTAATTCTTATACATTAGTGAAGGGATATTAAAACCGAATTTTTTTATACTAATAAAATATGTTTTGTTGAATCGAGGGTGTTTTAAGTCATCATAGATTGATGAATTTAAGTCCCTCAATTTTATACTTGTTTGTAATTGATGACCTCAATCACTACCTATAAATATGTACATTTTTCCTCCAACTATAAGTCTATAATTTCCACCAATTTTCTCCTAATCGAGATCATGATTTGGTGGTGACCCTTTCATTTCCCTTTTCCTCTTATTAAGACTAAATTTTATTAGCCAAATTTCTGATTTGGGTTTTCCCAAAGGTATTTTCTATTTTCATCCTTTTAAATTCGAAAAATAATTTCAAATTGTGAGTATTCAATATATTTAAGGAGAGATGAATGTAACACCCCAAGATTTCATAGTACATTATTTTTTTCAAGGTAATTCAATAACTTGCACTACACGCAACACCGAGTTCTAGCGCACCATGACTAACCAAACTAGCCGTTGAAAAGTGGTTAAGAATATTATTAACTGAATTTTGAACATTATATAATCTTTATAATTTTATAATAAATATTATTAGTTTCTTAGACATAATATATGAACAAATTCACTTTTTTAAGATAAAATAAGTATTTTTCAAAAAATTTAATTTTACAACCTTTTAATGGTGAACATTTTTTAAATACAATATTTGAAACTTTTATATATTTAATATTAAAAAATAAAAATCTTCTTTAGAATCAGTACATAAGAATTTATTTTCAATTATTTTTTGATACTTTTCTGATTACTGTCATTTTTTATGAATAGTGAAAATTACTAAATTTTAATTAAAAACAACTTTTTGAATCGAAATATTTAATAGGGATATGTTATGCATTTGAGTGATTTTAAATTATAATTACATAATATTTTTACCATTTAATAAAATGTTGATCATTGGATATAATTTTACATTTAAACTGGACATAAACAAGTGTAAATCTTTTGATAGTTATTATTTCTTAAAAACACGCTTTTTGTTTTGACAACGGGAAATAATTTTAAATTTATTTCTTCCACTTCTATGATTTGAATTTAGAAAAATGGATTCCATATTTAGAATCTGGAGGTATAAATTTTGTAAATAGGTAGCTTATATTTTTAGACATTTTGAATAATTACTTCGGTAAATATTTTATTTACCATGGGTAAAGGGAAAATCAATTAAATAAGGGTAAACAACTAATATTATAATAATATTATATTACCCTAAATCCTGTCCTAACCATAATTATTGATACATTTCCGACCATGGGCATCTTTGGGTCTAATTTGGGACCCCATGGATCCACTTGTAAGTGATATTGACACTTTATATTAATTAAGTTAAAGTAAATACAAAAATTACATAAGCATATATGTTTTTGGAAAACAATTTTTACATAGGGTTATATATGTTATATTTTTTACAATAAATATTCATTATAAAGATAAAACATATTTCCTATATAATGGAATTTTATTTATAATTTTTATACATTGAATAATTAAATATATTTATGACACAATAATGATGGAGTATTTTCCTTATTAATGAATGAATCAAATAATTGGTATTAAAAATTTTAAAATAAATATAATTTTAAAGTTTTGATAACATAGACAAATTGTATTGGTTAATATGACATCTGAGGATTACTTAAATGAATTTATTTCTAATTAATAATTTTTTCATGACTTTAATAAAAATAAATTATTAAATAGTGTCAAAATTGACATAAAGGAGTTTTTAAAACAATTATTACATTATTAATATATATTATCTTCCTAAAAATCTATGGTTCAGACAAAGAAATTATATAACGATAGGGGTATCATTAATGGACCTCTTGGGGGTTTTTTGGAAGTATATATTATGTTTATAAATTATATAATATAAAAATACAAAGAGACATGGTAAATTTCAAACTATTTAACTAAGAGTTAAATCAAAAAGATAAAGTTAATATAGTGTCACGAACCTATCTAAAACCTATTGTTTGAGTGGTTTTCGACCTATCCGCACCTTAAACTTTATATAATCATATTTGGAGCCATTAGAAACCGAATATTAATTTATCATAAAATAATTTTTCAATCTTTTCCTAAGGTGCCCCTCACCCCTCTTATAAAAGGGCACTTCCCCTTCTCTCTAATTCACACATTCAATGACATTTGGCTCAACAAAAATCTACCAAAATATCCTCCCATCTGTCCTCCTTACATCCAAGAGGCCTTACATTAGTCAGAAAGCCAACATAAGGAGCCATTTTGATCAAATCAAAAGGAAGAACCTGAAGAAGAGGTAATGATTTCACCTCCCTCTTTCAAGTTCCTTTCTTCTTCCACTTCTTCATTATTTGTTATTTACATTCTAAAATAATAAATCCATTATATTCTATAAAATGTGATGTTATTATAAATATTGTACAACCAGAATCATTATTCTATCCATCCTTTGAATGACATGTCACAATACGTGCGTACGTACAGCTTACCGTCTCCACGCCATGGTGTAATTGTTATTCAAAACATTATTATTTGGATGGTTATGATAATGATGTGTAATTGATGTAAATATAAAATATAACATGATAATGACTCTATATATATGATATAACATCCAATTATATATTATTTTAATATCAAAATAATGATATTTTCTCTCGTGCGTACGTACGGACTACTGTCTTCACAAACACGATGAGATTCATTCCCCATCGTATCCATTCAAGTCTAATTCTCATTTGATTATTAAAAATAATGTTTATGGATATGATATCATTATGGATATGAATAATATACAACCTATCCATTACAAACCTGGTTTATGTAACAAAACATATAAAATAAAACAAGTAAGTTAACACAAGAAACCACAACAATACTAAGATATTATTAAAAAATAAATGTTAAAAGATCATATATGATATCATAATAATGTATAAAATTATTTTATAATTTAATAACAATTATTTCTCCATTATACAGGAGGTTAAACTACCCTCGACGATGTAAAAGTATGAGGTAAGGGTTAATTTCATAATCTTTTTATTATTTGAGGTTGTTTTTACGTAAGTATCTACTAGGACATATTTATTATCCATGTCCATGATTCACAAAAAAAATTCAAAGGGATTATTTTAATGGACTTTTTACTAAAACATAATTTTAAATTTTTTAAAGATTTATTCTTCTAAACCATTACCATTAATTCCAATGTTTTCAAAATGGTTTTAAGGATTTATTTAAATGGGCATGAATGTTTTAAAATTATAATTACATTCAAATGATTCAAAGTGGTATGTGACACATTAATTCAAAAAAGTATTTAAATGTCTTACTTTCTAAATTGTGTGACATTTAAATGTTTTCATGAAAAAGAAATATTTCTCTCAAAGAGTTTTACAAATCAATTTCATCAATGTCAAAATCCTTTAATGGATTTTAGACTTGTTTGATGTTGATTTATTATGATAAAAATATTCTATATTGTATTGATGGTTTTGTGATATGTTTGACTGTGGATGTGTTATTTTTATAAAATTACAGGTTTATGGGTGATGCATTGACATTTATTATGAAAGTTTTAATATGAATGTTTATTTTATGTTTAATCCTTTTAATATTAGGAATGAATTGGACTTAGTAAGTGATGGGTGGAGCCCGATATAGATCCTCGATGCATCGGTGGGTCTCATGAGACAAACAAGTGTTTTGGCACAAGGCCTTGACAAAATATTATTTGTAGTCTTGGCACAAGACCTTGACTATGTGGGTATGCTAGTCTGGCATTATGAATTCCATCATTATGAAAGTGTTTAGTGATATTTCATGTGATTATTCGACTAGTAGAATATCCATGTGAATAAGTAAATGACATTACTTCATTTTATTTTTTTCATATTATACTAAAGTTCATGTTTAAAAGGTTTTTGTTTTAGTTATATATTGCCTTAAATGTTTATACTTATTTATGAAAGTTTTTGATATATTTTTATGTTTACTGAGTATCTGAGCTCACCCCTTTCTATGTTTTATTTTTCCCACGATTCCAAGAAGTGTATTGTAATTGATATGCAGGGTTAAGAAAAGGGAATATTGGTGTTCATAAAAGATTATTTATGTAACATCCAATGTAAGTAATGAATAATAGATATTTGTATCTATGTATATTTATGAATTAGATAGTGTTTTAGAGGTTTAAAATGAGAATAAATCCAATCTTAAGCATGGAATACACTGATATTTTTAAAAGATTGTTTTACTGCCTTTTGATGGAAAACCATTTTTAAATCAAACTTTTGACAATTTTATAATCTATATTTTTCACAATATACATATTCTTTATGATTGGGACATTGGAATTTACATTGGATAAATTTTTGGTAATTTTCTGACAATGTTCATTTTTTAATGAATAGTGAAAAAATACTGCATTTTACATCAAAACTGCTTTTCATCTAATTTAATTATATGGATATATTATCTTTTTAATTGGTCTTAAAGTGAAATTTGAATATATTTTTACCATTTAATCCAATGGTGGTAATTAGGATTATTTTCACTTTGGAATTGGGCATAAACTAATGCCAAACTTTTCATAGACATTGTTTCAAAAAAACCCGCTATTTGTTTTGACAACAGGGAATTATTTTTAAATTAATTATTCCAATTTCTGTGTTTGGAATTTGGTAAAATGTATTACATATTTGGAATCATAAGGCACAAATTATGTAATCAAGACTCTTTTGTTTTTGGACATTATGAATAGTAACGACGATAATTATCTTTAATTATCTTAATTAATGAGTAATCGGGTAGTTAAGGATAATAAAATAATATCATAATAATAAAAAATGACGCCAACATGTATCTTAATGATACTGGTTGTCTCATTACCGACCATGTGATTCCTTATTCCAAACTTGGGGACCCCATGGAATCACTTTTGTGGGAAAGTGACTTTTTATCTTTTTATTTTTTAAACAAAGTAAATATAACAAAGAATGTATCACCTGAGTAAAACATTTTTAGTTTTTTCTACATAAATGATATTTTGGACTATAAATATTAATTGGAAAGATAAAGATAATTCATAAATCATAGTATTTTTTTCATAATTTTTAGACATTAAATAAATTAAATTATTTATGACATCATGATGATGCAGCGATTAGCTAATTACTTAAAGATTTAAAACAAATAAAAAGATAATGTAAAATCTAAGACCTACACTTGTAAAATACCTATTGCATGAGAATATTGTGAAGTCGTATCACCTTATCCTCTAAATAAATCAATGTGGGACCTTTAAAATCCGAAACTCATTTGAAAATAAAGTAACATTTTGTAACTTTCCAAGAGTGCCCCTCCTCTCCTCTTATAAAAGGCCCCTACCTCTACCTCTTTACCCAAACCTTTCAAGCCTTTGGCTCACCCAACCCCTGATAATTTTTCTCTCCAAATCTCTCTATTACTCCTAGAATCCTCACTTTGGGCAGAAGTCTTCCCAAGGAAGCCTTTGAGCTCAAATAAAAAAGAGTTACCTGATTTAAAGATAGTGTCTTCTCTTGTGTTATTATGTTTTATTTTTCTTCTTCAACCCCCTAAACTATTTTTATTCATATATTTTGTAACCAATCAAGTATATTCAATATAATAATTTTTTTTATAAGAATCATTCGAGCTACACCTACACACACCTACATCTAATGGTTAAAGAACATACTGTTTCTGTTGATGGCGAATTTCTGCCTCACGAAACAATGATTGTTCAATATTCTTCTAACACCATAAAAGGTGGCCATTAAGATGTCACTATATATATATGATATATAATATGTTTATGTTTTCTTTAAGCTTCTGTATTTTTCATTTATACCTTCCATTATGGGTATACGCGATATCTTTATTTTAGGAAGTGCGGACTACCGCCCCCTCAAAGTGATTTGATTCGTTAATACCATATGTGGTACATATAAAGGATAGATTTAATGATATTATATATGATACCATACTGTTATTATACTACTATTATGTATCATTATGTTTAAATTCCATTAAAGTATGAGATAGAAATGAAAGTAGCGTTCATGCGTACGTACGACTTACCGTCTCCATGAACGGTGCATTTCATTTCTTATTCCAAAATGTAATGTACTATTATAAGTACATATATATAATAGATATATATGATTTATGTTACATATAAATGATAAATATTATTCTGGAATTAAAATATACATATCTCTCATTTAGTTTTAATTCCATTAATATGACATAGAAATGAAAGTAGCGTTCATGCGTACGTACGGCTTACCATCTCCATGAACGGTGCATTTAATTTCTTACCTCTAAATGATTATGTAATATTATAAATTCATGTATATACTGGATATATATGATATATATGGCATCTACATCATGAATATCATTCTTGAGATAATGGATATTTGACTACGTGAATAACTTATAAATAGAAGAAGTTCATTTTTGACTCAAGTACCAATGATCATTAAAACGACCGTTATAAACTTAAATAATAACATATTTTTCATGACATGGTAATAAATGATATAAAAGGAATAATTAATGTGAAAAAGGTTCTTAAGAAAGTATAAATTAACACAAGTTTATTATTCATGAGATTAAAGAACGATCAAGTCAAGTCGGATACGAGGTAAGGGACTTTGTCTCAATCTCCATTCATTGAGGCATATTTTGTTTTATACACAACTTTCTTTTATACTGTGTATAAACCCCTTTTACTTTTACCCTTATTCAAAAGGAAGCTTTTTTCATATGAAGCATTTACTAAATGACAAAAGGAATGTTTTTTGTCCTACGTATGCGGCGACAACGACTTCTCCGCCGCCATGACCATTATTTGAGTTTCTACTTCCTCTACAAGCCATAACCTTTTTTGACTGAAAAATAAATCCCATGTTTTACATTTCTTTTATTTTGGTATTGAAAATGGTTTTCATAATGTTTTTATTATATCAATGTATTGTATTGATATCTTGTGATTGAAATGTGGAAATGTTATGTTACCTTTATGCATGTTTTAAGTGATATGATTATGTTATGGTTCTTGGGAATTGTTATGAAGATGGGTGGTTCCGTGATAAACTAAGGGTGGGTGAGCCCGATATAGCTCTCTAATGCATTGGGTAACGCGAAGGAGTAAAACGTTGAGGTTTCTCCGAAGAGATTTAGGGAATATATTGTGATGGGTATTCTAAACATAACCAGGAGGGTTACTCCCTACGTAAGAATGTTATGAATGCCTCAAGTTACCTTTATGTCTTATGATTTCTACGAATTATTCATGATTTTATGAGGTATGTTAAAGTGATTATGTTTTATGAGTAGATTATGATTTCATTGATTCTTATGTATACATGTACTCATGTTTCCTTTCCATATTTTTATATCCCTTACTGAGCTTTTTATGCTCATCCCAAGTTTTTTGAAATGTTTTAACATGTCAAGGGATGGGTACATGATATGATGATAGTGTCAAGGAAGTGTCAAGAAAGAATCCATGTATTATTTTAAATATGTTTCTGTTGATCAGAAAAAATTAATAATATCTTTTATTGTAACCACTTTTTTTAAATGTGGGATGTAATGCATGTTTTATGATCTAATTCTCTAAAACTCTAAACCTGAAATGATCCTCAATGTGTAATCTTGTAATAACTCAAGATTAGGTAAGTTTTAAGGCTGGGGGATTATAATTTATGTTGTTTCGTATGTTATGAAGTGTATGTAACATTTATGTATGTAATATATTTTCCAGGACTGCTGAACTGATCGGTCCTTCGGGACTTGATTCCTTATAATAATGTCAATGTATTAAAATAATGCACTGTCTCTGTATAACTGGGTTCGAGGCATTACAGTTGGTATCAGAGGAAGTTCAGTAATAACCTTGGAAGCAATATTTAGATAATCTCTGATTATTGGACATAGACCTAAGATGGACTTTGAGGATTTGTATAGAAGAAATTCCTAGAATTTTGGTAATAAAGATTTTTTGTGAGTTTTCCATGAAAATACATCCCTGTCTGGATATGAGCAGGTAAAGGCGGGTCTGGAATAGATGTACCTAGGGGTAAAACCCGAAAACACCTCTTTGAGCTTGACTCGAATGGGAAATGGTGCACGACAATGGGCCTTGCTGCACTCCTGGTTACGACACTCCCGGGGGATATGATTCGGATAATTCTCATTTTCATTACAAATGATTATGAAGGGTTTATGAGTATATACATCCTCAATGAAAACATATTTATGTTTATGGATTATATACATAAACCTTTCAATTTATGTTAGATATTTTACAAGTTTGGAATTATTCATTGCAATTCATAAACCGACATAGTTTATGCCATTGTATAGAAATGGCGCCCAATATAATGAATGGGATCTCCGGCAATATGTATGATCCTAAGAGTAAGAAGCATCATATATTTCATGGTATTAAGCCAACATTTAGAATTGAAATAGTCTCCCATGTATTATCAACATATGAAGAAATAATATCATGTGTTAATAAGATATGTAAATAATTCTCTAATTCATATGGCTTTGAATAGAGGCAAGAGAAGAAAAGGATAGAAGAGATAATGATATATAATGAGAAGAGGGAAAAGTGGAATTTTCTCATATGTGATAACTATGGGAAGAATATCCCTGGAACTTTCCTAAGGGGAATGATTTTTTGTTATAAGTGTGGAGAAAAAGGACACCAAGTACATGACTGCAAGGGTAAGAAAAAGGTTTCAAATGTACAATGCTTCATCTTCAAGGATTTGGGACACTATGAAAACCAATTTTCCAATCATCAGAGTTTTACCCAAATTTTTCTATTGGATAATAATCAAGTTATGATACAACCACATATGAGGAGGAATTATTAGAGTTCTTATGTTGTTATTAAATAATTATGTCATTTTAGTGTTGTATCAATTTTATACTGGTTATAGTATGTATGGATTATATAAGGATTGTACCACAGTACTATTTCATTAAGGACATGAGATTGTGAGAACCAAGAAAAGTGACTCAATAGTAGGTTAAATATTTGTAAAATATATGGATGAGGGAAAGATAAACCATAATATGGTTTGGATACTAAGGTAGTGATTTTGGAATAATAAATGGATGATTTGGATAAATTATATTGGATATTCTTGACAACCTTGAAACTGATTAATGATTTGTATATTCCATCATTGTTGTAGTTTACATCATTTTTGGATAGAAGAAGTATATCTAGTATTATATAAGCAATAATGGATCATGAATGTAATAAATAAGGTTTGATAGTAATTCCAGATGTTGCATTATTTTAAAAGAATACACGATGTAGGTGTTCACATGTAATTATTTGTCAAAAAGGATCTTCATTGTGTTTATCTTCCTTATAAATTTTGGACTGTTATATTGGACAAAAGTATTTTGGATAATTCCCATTTGAGATTATTTTTGGATTTTCATAAAAGGACAACCCAGGGGTCGGGCGGCAACCCATCGTGTTCGGAGAGGCCACGAGACATAAACCTACAACCGAAGGGTGGTAAGGGTGTATCACCTACCACTGGCCCATGTTATGTCATGGATTGAATAATGTAGTATTTTAAAAAAAATTCTTCTAGATGAATTATAAATTCATTTTTTTACCCTACAAAAATAGGATAAATAGAATATTATTTTTATGTTCTATTATCTTTTAGAGTGAAAGATAATTTTGGGGTAGAAATTAGTTAAAGGATGGGACTCTACTTTTCAAGTATATAATTTTCTTCTTATCTTATTCTATGAATAAATTAATTCTTATACATTAGTAAAGGGATATTAAAACCAAAATTTTGTTATCCTAATACCATATGTTTTGTTGAACCGATGGTATTTTAAATCATCATAGATTGATGAATTTAAGGCCCTCAATTTTACACTTGTTTCTGATTGATGACCTCAATCACTACCTATAAATATGAATGGTTTTCTTCCAATTATATGTCTCTAATGTCCACCAATTTTCTCTTAATAGAAATCATAATTTGTTGGTGACCCTTTTATTTACCTTTTCCTCTTATTAAGACTAAATTTTATTAACATAATTCCCGATGTGGGTTTTCCCAAAGGTTTTTTTTTATTTTCAAACTTGTATATTTGAAAAATAATTTCAAATTGTGAGGACGCAATTTATTGAAGGAGGGAAGAATGTAACCCCTCAAGATTTTATAATACGTTATTTTTTCAAAGTAATCCAATAACTTGCACTACACGCAACACCGAGTTCCAGCGCATCATGACATACCAAACAAGCCGTTCAAAAGCAGTTTTGAATAGTATTAACTGAATTTTGAACTTTATATAATCCTTATAATTTTAGATTAAATATTATGAGTTTCTTATACATAATATATGAACAATTTCAATTTTTTAGGATAAAAGAATTATTTTTAAAAAAAATGCAATTTTACGGCCTTTTAATGGAGAACTTTTTTAATACAATATTTGAAACTTTTATATATTCAATTTGACAAAATAAAATTCTTATTTATAATTGGGACATAAGAATTTAGTTTCAATAAATTTTTGGTAATTTTCTGATAACTTTCATATTTTGATTAATAGTGAAAATTATTAAATTTTAATTAAAAATAAATGTTTTAATCGAAATAATTAACAGTGATAAATTATGCATTTTAGTGATATTCAAGTATAACTATATTATATTATTACCATTTAATAAAATGTTGGTTATTGGAAATAATTTTACATTTAAACTGGACATAAGAAAGTGTCAATCTTTTGATAGTTATTATTTCTTAAAAACACTATTTTTATTTTGACAACAGAAATTAATTTTAAATTAATTTTCGACACATCTGTATTGTGAATTTAGAAAAATGGATTCCATATTTAGAATTAGTAGGTCCAAATTGTGTAAATATGTAACTTTTATTTTTTTACATTTTGAATAATTACATCGATAAATATTCTATTTACCATGGTTAAAGTATAAATCTGGTAAATAAGGGTAAAAAAATAATATTATAATAATATTAAATTACACTACAACATGTTCTAACCATATTGAATGATACATTCCCGACCATGGGTATATTTGGGTCGATTTTAGGACCCCATGGAGCCACTTGTAATTGATAATGTCACTTTATATTAATTATGTTAAAGTAAATAGAAAAATGACATAAGCATATATATTTTACAAAAACAATTTTTACATAGGGTTATATGTGTTATATATTCGACTATAAATATTAATTATAAATATAAAAATATTTCCTACATATTGGGATTTTATTTATAATTTTTAGACATTTAATAATTAAATTTATTTATGGCACAATAATGATGTATTATTTTCCTTATTAATAAATGATTCAAATAATTGGTATTATAAATGTTAAAATAATTATATTTTGAACGTTTTGATGACATAAAAAAAATTTATTAGTTATTATGACATGTTATTATTACTTAAATAAATTTTGGTTGAATTAATAAAGTTGTTAAGACTTTCCCAATATCAATTATTAAATAGTGTCAAAATTTACAAAAAGAAGTTTTTAAAACAAATATTATATTATTAATTGATATTCTCTTCCTAAAAATCTATGGTTCAGAAAAAAACTTATATAATTATATGTGTATCATTATTGGACCACTTGGGGGTCTCTTGGAAGTATATAGTATGTTTATTAACTATATATTATAAAAATACAAATAGACTTGGTAAATGTCACACTATTTAACTAAGTGTTAAATCAAAAAAGATAATGTTTATATAGTGACCTAAACCTATCGTAACCCTATTGGTTGAGTGGTTTTCAACCTATATTTACCTTAAAATTTAAATAATCTTCTTTGGAGCCATTAAAAAACGAATATGAATTTATTATAAAATAATATTTATAGCTTTTCCTAAGGTTCCCCTCACCACTCTTATAAAAGGGAACTCCCCCTTCTCTTTAATTCACACCTTCAAATCCTTTTTCCTCGGCCAAAATCTGCCCAAATATCCTCCCAACTGTCCTCGATTCATCCTAGAGGAATTCATTTAGTCAGAATACCATCTTATGGGGTCCTTTTGATCAAATCGAAAGAAAGAACCTGATGAAGAGGTAATGATTTCACCACCCGCTTCCACGTTCCTTTCTTCTTCCACTTCTTCTATCTTTGTTATTTCCATTATAAAATAATAAATCATGTATATTATATATAATGTGATGTTATTATAAATATGATAGAATAATATTCAGTATTCTATCCATCCTTTGAATGACATGTCATCATACGTGCGTACGTACGACTTACCGTCTCCACGTCATGGGGTAATTGTTATTCAAAAAATTATTATTATTTTTGGGTATGTTGAAGATGTGTAATTGATGTAAATAATAAAATAACATGATTATGATTCTATATATATGATATACCATCCAATTATATATTAATTTAATATCAAAAGAATGATATTGTCGCTTGTGCGTGCGTACAGACTACCGTCTCCACGAACGTGACGAGATTCCTTCCCCATCGTATCAATTCAATTCTAGTTCTCATTTGATGATTAAAAATAATTTTTAAGGACTTGATATCATTCTGGACATGAATAAGATACAACCTATCCATAACAAACATGTCTTATGTAACAAAACATATAAAAGAAAACGAGTATGTTAACACCCAAAATGACAACAATACTCAGATATTATTATCAAAGCAACATTAAAAGATCATATATGATATCATATCAATATATATAATTCATGTATAATTTAATAATAATTATTTCACCATCATACATGATGTTAAACTACCCTCAACCAAGTAAAAGTACGAGGTAAGGGTTAATTTCACAATCTCTTTCTTATTCGAGGTTGTTTTTGGGTAAGAATCTACTGGGACATATTTATTGTTGACCTCACCAGTTTTGATAATCCCAATTATGCTTTGACATACTTTGATAATCTCATATAGTGTGTATCTATATATTAATTATTTTAATCTATGATCTAGTTAATAATTATATTAAAATAATCCTTGAAATATGTTAATCAATATTTATCTATGTTTATACACATTTTGAATTAATTATATCTCAATCGGATGTGTTCTGCATAAAACAGAAGTGTTAAGTCACTGATATGCCTATAGCTTCTGATAAAGTCAGTCTACAGATATAATTAGTCTACAGATACACATAGTCACTGAGAGGCAAAAGTCACCGATACGCAGAGCTACCAATATGTATAAATCCATCGGTAAGCACATGTCTTTGATAGATCAGGCCCACCAATATAGATAGCTACTGACAGAAACTGAGATACCAATAGAACAAGTCTACTGGCATGCACTAGTCACTGATACTTCAAGCTACCGATAGAAAAAATCTACCGTTATGCATGAGTCTACCGATATATATACTTCACTGGAACCAAATGGAGCTACCGATGTGCACAGACTAAAAGTCTACTGACAAAATCTACTATTACACCAGAGTTACCGATTGAGTAAGTCTTCTGATATAAGCAAGTCACAGCTATGAAGCAACCAATACAAAATGAGATACCGATAGGAGCAAAGTCTACCGATAAATGAATTGACTAGTATATAGATCTACTGATACATAGAGTAATAGCTACTGATACCAAGAGCTACTGATACCAAGAGCTACTGATGACAAGAGCTACCGATACCAAGAGCTACCGATAGACCAAGAGCTACCAACAGAAGGTCAATGCTACACAATGTCCACCATCACACATCTACCAACCGAAGGCTACTAATGAATGAATGAACAGTCAAACTATATACTCTCAATATTATTTATTTATTATACAATAGTTATATTTGATTTTTTTGATGCAATTAATGTTATTTAATGATAGTTGTTGGAAAGTCAAAGAACTGTACCTAGTACCCATCAAAAAGGTAATCATTATTTTTATCAGAGTTGGAAGCTATAAAAGGAAGGAAAAAGACCTTGTAAAATCATGATAATTAAGGAACCAAGAAGGCACGTGAATGGTGTAAAAGGAAAGGGCTCAATAGCATTGATACACGGTGCATTCACACAAAAGGAATAAGCAACATTCATACTGGAAGAGCACTGGACATACACGAAGCCACTCGTTCTAGAGGAGAACACAAGATGCATCTTGAGTGAAGAACTATAATGAACTCTTAATGCACTCAAGCTAATAAAGATGAACCTAAAAACCAAGGAAGAAAACGACACTCTGTTTTTTAGAAAAAAAAAAGATGGACTCAGAATCATTTCTGATAAATCAAAAGAGTCCAGAGCTGCACTGCACATCACTAGAGCATTCTAAAATCTTCTCTACTTTCATAGTAATTATTTTATTTACATTTCGAGTT